>OY282520.1:24270000-25520000 GCA_958296335.1 Urtica urens
TTAACTTGTAAAACCGTAACTTTAACATGTTGAAATGTAACTTTAAATTGTCAAAACGTAACTTTAACTTGTAAAAAATGTACTTTAACTTGTCAAAACGTAAAGTTGACTTGTCGAAACATACTTTAACTTGTCAAATAGTAACTTGAACTTGTAAAAAACCTACTTCAACTTGTCAAAACGTAACTTGAACTTGTAAAAAATTTACTTTAAACGTACTTTAACTTGTCAAATAATAACTATAACTTGTAAAAAAACATACTTTAACTAGTCAAAACGTAACTTTAACTTGAAAAAATTGTACTTTAACTAGTCAAAACGTAATTTTAACTTGTTGAAACGGACTTTAACTTGTCAAAACATAACTTTAACTTGTCAAAACGTAACTTTAACTTGTGAAAAATGTACTTTAACTTGTCAAACCGTAACTTTAACATGTTGAAACGTAACTTTAAATTATCAAAACATAACATTAACTTTTAAAAAATATACTTTAACTTGTCAAAACGTAATTTTAACTTGTCAAAACTTACTTTAACTTGTCAAATAGTAACTTTAACTTGTAAAAAACATACTTTAACTTGTCAAAACGTAACTTTAACTTGTAGAAAATGTACTTTAACTTGTCAAAACGTAATTTTAACTTGTTGAAACGTACTTTAACTTGTAAAACAGTAAATTTAACATGTTGAAATATTACTTTAAATTGTCAAAACGTAACTTTAACTTCTAAAAAATGTAAAGTTAACTTGTTGAAACGTACTTTAACTTGTCAAATATTAAAGTTAACTTGTTGAAACGTACTTTAACTTGTCAAATAGTAACTTTAACTAGTCAAAAACATACTTTAACTTGTCAAAACGTAAAGTTAACTTGTTGAAACGTACTTTAACTTGTCAAATAGTAACTTTAACTTGTCAAAAACATACTTTAACTTGTCAAAACGTAATGTTAACTTGTTGAAACGTACTTTAACTTGTCAAATATTAAGTTTAACTTGTCAAAAACATACTTTAACTTGTCAAAACGTCACTTGAACTTGTAAAAAATGTACTTTAAACGTACTTTAACTTGTCAAATAGTATCTTTAACTTGTAAAAAACATACTTTAACTAGTCAAACTGTAACTTTAACTTGAAAAAACTATACTTTAACTAGTCAAAACGTATATTGAACTTGTTGAAACGTACTTTAACATACCAAAACGTAAGTTTAACTCGTCAAAATGTAACTTTAACTTGTAAAAGATGTACTTTAACTTGTCAAACCGTAACTTTAACATGTTGAAACGTAACTTTAACTTTTTAAAACGTAACTTTAACTTGTAAAAAATGTACTTTAACTTGTCAAAACGTAAATTTAACTTGTTGAAACGTACTTTAACTTGTCAAATAGTAACTTTAGCATGTAAAAACATGCTTTAACTTGTCAAAACGTAACTTGAACTTGTAAGAAATGTACTTTAAACTTTCAAATAGTATTTTTACCTTCTAAAAAACATACTTTAACTTGTCAAAACATAACTTTAACTTGTAAAAAATGTACTTTAACTTGTCAAAACATAATTTTAACTTGTTTAAACTTACTATAACTTATTAAATAGTAACTTTAATTTGTGAAAAAAGTACTTTAACTTGTCAAAACATAATTTTAACTTGTTGACACGTACTTTAACTTGTCAAATAGTAACTTTAACTTGTAAAAAATGTACTTGAACTTGTCAAAACGTAACTTTAACTTGTAAAAAATGTAGTTTAACTTGTCAAAACGTAACTTTAACATGTTGAAACTTAAGTTTAAATTGTCAAAACGTAACTTTAACTTGTAAACAATGTACTTTAACTTTTCAAAACGTAATTTTAACTTGTTGAAACGTTCTGTAACTTGTCAAATAGTAACTTTAACATGTAAAAAATGTACTTTAACTTGTCAAAACGTAACTTTAACTTGTAAAAAATGTAATTTAACTTGTCAAACCGTAACTTTAACATGTTGAAATGTAACTTTAAATTGTCAAAACGTAACTTTAACTTGTAAAAAATGTACTTTAACTTCTCAAAACGTAAATTTATTTTGTTGAAACGAACTTTAACTTGTCAAATAGTAACCTTAACATGTAAAAAACATACTTTAACTTGTCAAAACGTAATTTTAACTTAAAAAAATGTATTTTAACTTGTCAAAACGTAATTTTAACTTGTTGAAACGTACTTTCACTTGTCAAATAGTAACTTTAACTTGTAAAAAATACACTTTAAATTGTCAAAACATACTTTAAATTTTTAAGTCGTAACTTTAACATGTCGAAACGTAACTTTAAATTGTCAAAACGTAACTTTAAATTGTAAAAAATGCACTTAAACTTGTTAAAACGTAAATTTAACTTGTTGAAACGTACTTTAACTTTTCAAATAGTATTTTTAACTTCTAAAAAACATACTTTAACATGTCAAAACATAACTTTAACTTGTAAAAAATTTACTTTAACTTGTCAAAATATAATTTTAACTTGTTGAAACGTACTATAACTTGTTAAATAGTAACTTTAACTTGTAAAAAATGTACTTTAACTTGTCAAACCGTAATTTTAACTTGTTGAAACGTACTTTAACTTGTCAAATAGTAACTTTAACTTGTAAAAAATGTACTTGAACTTGTCAAAACGTAACTTTAACTTGTAAAAAATGTACTTTAACTTGTCAAAACGTAAATTTAACTTGTTGAAACGTACTTTAACTTGTCAAATAGTAACTTTAACATGTAAAAAACATACTTTAACTTGTCAAAACGAAATTTGAACTTGTAAAAAATGTACTTTAACTTGTCAATACGTAATTTTAACTTGTAAAAAACATGCTTTAACTTGTCTAAACGTAACTTGAACTTGTAAAAAATGTACTTTAACTTGTCAAAACGTAATTTTAACTTGTTGAAACGTACTTTAACTTGTCAAATAGTAACTTTAACTTGTAAAAAATGTACTTTAACTTGTCAAAACGTAACTTTAACTTGTGATAAATATACTTTAACTTGTCAAACCGAAACTTTAACATGTTGCAATGTAACTTTAAATTGTCAAAACATAACTTTAACTTGTTAAAAATGTGCGCTTGTGAATGAATGGATCCTTATTCAATATGGCCCTAGGATGTTTTTATTCCGGTTATCGTCCCGGATTTTAATTTATTTCAAATTGTGAGCCTCAATTTGAGAGGACATGTAAATTTGTAATTTATTATTGTAATTCGACGATGAAGGAGCAAGAAGGCAGCACCTCGGGATTGGCCGCACATTGAAGAATGTGTGGGGGCTAACCCGAGACATCCGATGACGCGTCAATTGAAGATGAAATTTAAAATGTTTTATTTCATTTATTTACAAGAGTTCTATAATAGAAATGGGCCTATTGATAAGTTAAATAATTTTTCATATTTGATATTTAAAGTTATTGATCTCATTGCATAAAGCACTCACATGTCACATAGGATAGAACGCCAACATCATTAAAAATGAAATTGTTCATGTAGTTTATAATGAATAAAAGTTATGAAATAATTATAAACTGTTTATAAATGAATATGATTCGTTTGCAAAAACTAAGTGGGAGGGTTGTTTATCGTTGAAGCAACCCAAGGTCCCCGACACGAATGAAATTAATTAAATATGTGATGAACTAAGAGTCACACATAGTGGCCCTCCCTTCAATAGGAGTACTTCGGAAGTATTTAATTAATCTCATTGTTAAAGAACTAAGCCTAAAAGAGAAGTTTTGAAACGGGGTCTCCACATAGGTGAACCGTCTTCAAAGCGACTTGAGTGAGGGCCCACGTGTCGGTTATACACTTAGACTTATGTTTTAAAGTAATCCTCACATAGAGGCTCTGCATTAAAAATAAGTGACCAAAAATTTATGGTAATTAGTAAGAACTAGAAGTTGTGACTTCTTGGATGGTTCGAACTAAATAGTGATGTGTCACGACTGTGAAAGGAGGTTAATTACGGTTTCCCCATAGGAAAAGTAATTAACTATTGTTGTTCACAATACCATGAATTATTTTAACGCTTTCCTCACCATATTAGGATTGTTCATGCATGCATATAATTCGAAAATATAGCACATACTAAAGTCATTTAATTTATCAATGTTTTCAGCAAAATGTCTTTTAACCCACTACAAACGATTTTAAGTTCGAATAAACTCAAGGGTGAGAATTACGTTGCTGGAAACGTAACCTCGACATCGTATTGACGGTGGAAAAGCACAAGTACGTTCTCACGATCCCATGTCCTCCTGAACCGAGTGCTGACTCGAGCAAGGAAGACAAGGACGCCTTCGATGCGTGGATGAGATCTGATGAGATTGCTCGTTGCTACATTTTAGCATCGATGAGCAATGTGTTGCAACAATCTCATAGAGACATCGCCACTGCATATGAAATCCTCTTCAATCTCCATGAGATGTTTGGATGTCATGGGCGTCAGGCGAGGCAGCAAGCTATCCGCAGTTTCATGAACTGTAGGATGAAGCAAGGAGCTTCCGTACGGGAACACATGCTATTGATCATGGGTCACCTGAACGATATGGAGATTCTTGGTTCGGAGATTGACGGAGAAACCAAGATTGACATGATCTTGGAGACTCTTACGGAATCTTTTGATAGCTTCCGTCTGAACTACTCCATGAACAAGCTCAATTACACTGTGACTGAGCTTATGAAGGAGTTGCAGACTGCCGAGGGACTTCTCCCTAAGAACAAGAAGAAGTCGGGAGAGCTCAATGTTGCTGAACACAGAGCCTCGACCTCTGGTTCTAAGAGGATGATGAAGAGGCCCAAAAACGCCAACCGAGCGGGTTCCAAGAAGCCTTACAAGAAGGCTGTGGATGCTAAGGGCAAAGGCATCGCAAAGGTGGACAAGTCTGAGCACAAATGTCACAATTGCGGAGAGGCTGGCCACTGGCGTAGGAACTGCCCTACCTACCTCAAGAGCGTCAAGGGGAAAGGTAAAATCTTTGTTACTCAAGCTTGTTATACTACAAACAAGGCATCGCCCTGGATTCTTGATTGCGGGGCGTCTGACCACGTTGTGTGTAATTTGAATGGTTTTAGGAAAACCAGGAGCTTAGGTGACGGAGAGTTCGGATTCAACTGGGGTGATGGAACGAAGGTCGGAGCAAGATCTGTCGGGACCATGAAGCTCAAGTTTGGAAAAGAAACTTTATTATTGAATAATGTTTACTATGTTCCGGATTTTTGCAAGAATTTGATTTCATTTGGTCGTTTAGAAGAACAAGGTTTCAATTTTAAGATCAATAATGGTATTGAAATTTTTATTGATGATTGTTTTATTACTAAAGCTCAACGTGTGGATTCAATATATTACTTATATCCTGCTGAGCCGACAATCTTGGACACCGAAGTGAATGGTGATTCACTCAGGAAGCGTAAGACGTTTCATACTGATGAAACTAACGAGACATATCTATGGCACCTGCGTCTTGGACATATAGGCCTAGATAGGATTAAGAGATAACAAAGGATGGTCCTTTAAAATCTCTACACGTGGGAAGCCTTCCCACTTGTGAATCCTGTCTTGAAGGCAAGATGACCAAGAGACCTTTCTCAACAAAGGGTCTAAGGGCCACGCAAGTATTGGAACTAATATATAATGATGTATGTGGTCCAATTAACATCCAGGCAAGAGGAGGTTACGAATATTTTGTAACCTTCACTGATGACTACTCTAGATTTGGTCAAATCTACCTTATGCGACATAAGTCAGATACTTTTGAAATGTTCAAACAGTATAAGGCTTTAGTTGAAAAGCAAACGGAGAAACAGATCAAAACCCTTCGATCAGATCGAGGGGGAGAGTACTTGTCTGGAGAGTTCAAAGACTTTCTTAGAGAAGAAGGCATTCATTCTCAGCTTACAGCACCTTGCACTCCGCAGCAAAACGGTGTGTCAGAGAGAAGGAATCGAACTTTGCTAGATATGGTGAGATCGATGATTAGTTACTCATCGCTTCCTAATTCGTTCTGGGGATATGCCCTTGAAACAGCAGCTTACATTCTAAACCAGGTTCCATCTAAAACGGTACCTGGCACACCTTATGAAAGATTGAGTGGTAGAAAATCTGTTTTACACCATACTCGCATCTGGGGTTGTCCAGCACATGTGCTGAGACAAAAGACTAGCAAGTTGGCTAGTCGTTCAGAAGTATGCCTGTTCGTGGGATATTCAAAAGAAACAAAAGGGTACATCTTCTATAATGCTGCTGACCAGAAAACGTTCGTTAGCACGAACGCTAGGTTTCTGGAAGCAGATTATATGAAGAATACGGTACCGAGAAGCAGACTTGTGCTAAAGGAACTGTTGGGTGAAGCAACTAGTACTTCACAAGTTAGGACGGGTCCTATTCCAACAGTGGGAGAACCAAGCTCGGAATCAGAGACTCCTGCGCTTCGTCGTAGCAACAGAGTTGTGAGACAACCTGTTCGATACATAGGTATCGGAGAATCTTTTACTGCAATTGCAAACAATGAAGAAGATGATCCCGTATCATTTTCCCACGCAATGCAGAGTTCCGAGGCAAACCTACGGCAAGAAGCCATGAACGTTGAAATGCATTCGATGTATGTCAACGAGGTCTGGAAGCTTGTAGATCTGCCTGAAGGCATCAAGCCTGTAGGCTGTAAATGGATATATAAGAAGAAGAGAGGACCGGATGGAAATGTCGAGACATTTAAAGCACGACTTGTGGTGAAGGGGTACACACAGAAAGAAGGTATCGACTATGAGGATACCTTCTCGCCCGTCGCAATGCTAAAATCCATCCGAACTCTCTTATCCATTGTCGCAGCCCTAGATTATGAAATCTGGCAAATGGATGTCAAGACTGCATTTCTGAATGGCAATCTTGATGAGCGCATATATATGGCTCAACCAGACGGGTTCATGGAGAAAGGCCAACAGGGCAAGGTTTGTGAATTGCTCAAGTCCATTTATGGACTCAAGCAAGCATCTAGGTCGTGGAATATTAGATTCGACGAGACTGTAAAGAGCTACGGCTTTGATCAGTCTGTAGATGAGCCATGCGTTTATAAGATGATAAACGATGGCAAAGTGGTTTTCTTAGTCCTTTATGTTGACGACATACTACTCATTGTGAATGATGTAGGAAAGTTGTCAGAGGTTAAAGTCTGGCTATCAAAGCAGTTTGAGATGAAGGATCTAGGAGAGGCAGCTTACATTCTAGGTATTCAGATATTTAGAGATCGAAAGAACCGTAAGCTAGCACTCTCCCAGGCATCTTATATTGATAAGATCATGGATCGCTTCAGTATGCAAGACTCCAAGAAAGGACAGCTACCTTTCAGACATGGAGTGCATCTCTCAAATGAGCAGTCTCCCAAGACACCTCAAGAAGTTGAGGACATGAGACACATTCCTTACGCTTCAGCCGTAGGAAGTCTCATGTATGCTATGCTTTGCACGAGACCAGACATATGCTACGCGGTAGGCGTAGTGAGCAGATTCCAGTCGAATCCTGGACCCGAGCACTGGGTTGCTGTCAAGCATGTTCTCAAGTATCTTCGGAGAACGAGAAACTACATGCTTGCATATTCAGGTGGTGACCTAAATATGACGGGTTACACCGACTCCGATTTTCAGGCGGACAAGGATTCCAGGAAGTCCACATCAGGGTCTGTGTTCACCCTGAATGGTGGATCCGTGGTTTGGAGGAGTATCAAGCAATCTTGTGTTGCTGACTCGACCATGGAAGCCGAGTATGTGGCAGCTTGTGAAGCTGCAAAGGAGGCTGTGTGGCTAAGGAAATTCCTTATATACTTGGAAGTTGTTCCAAGTGCAAGCGAGCCTATTACACTTTATTGTGATAATAGTGGGGCAGTCGCAAATTGTAAGGAGCCAAGAAGTCACAAGCGCTCTAAACACATAGAACGCAAGTATCACCTCGTTCGAGACATCGTTCACAGAGGGGATGCAGAAGTCATGAAGATCTCAACGTTAGACAACCTTGCTGATCCCTTCACGAAGCCTTTAACGAGTAAAGTCTTCGAGGGACACCTAGAAGGATTGGGACTGAAGGACCATTCGCATCTCCTTTGAGTCAAGTGGGAGTTTGTTGGGATTGGTGCCCACAAAGGAGATATTAGACATTAAGATACTTTATGTATTTATATTTTGTTGAAACATTGATATTAATAAATGTTCATTTTTTATAAGACTGTGTTTAGTTATGTTTAAGCTATGCTCTGAAGCTGTCATCAACGAAAAGGGTGTTAAGTACAGACTTGACAAGATAACCCCTTGTGACAAGTTTGAAACCATTTGTTCGCAATCTAAAGATTGATAGAGCAATCGTATCTTATTATTGATTGTTAGCATGAATCATGATATCTCATCTTGTGATATAGAGAGTTGTGACTCTATGATTCATACTGAGTATTTTATAGAAGATACTGAACAAGACCAGTGACACTTAGAAGCTCGAGACAAAACTGTTTACACACTCGAAACTTCAAGTTCACAACTAAAGGAGTATTATGATACTTACCTTAATCCTGAAGTGAATATGTAATTGACATTGCACTTTGTGACATTTGATTCGTCAATGGGCAATGACTAAATTTTAGTTGCATCTGACCCGACTGTTGGTGTCACAAGGATGCAATGTTGGGTTACATGATTCACAGATATGGAATTCATGTAACAACAATGCAAATGCATTAGTATCACACTATGCTTTGTTATGAGAGTGTGAATGAATAAACCTGGCCAGGTATTCATTGAATGAGTTCATTCTTTGATTAAAACATGTGACATGTACAGACATCTCACTCTATGTTTTTTCTCATTCACAAATAACAAAGGAGTTAGTGAAATAATAACTCGAGGGGTAAAACAGTAATTTTTTACATTCCTCTCAGTTACTGATACACATGAAGGGTAACATCGTAATATACTCCGTGGATCGTATGAGAAATTGTTTCTTCATATCAATCATAAAAGATACGCACATGAACAGAGAGATTATCAATATTGGTCCTTTAGTGGAATCGATCAATATTAAGAATTAAAAGTCGGAAAAAGTTTGTGAACTTTTGTGTCCGTACTTTATTCTAAAGCTTCGTTCATGTGGGTCCATGAGGTCTCAATGATAGACACTTGGAAGAGATTAAAAGAACTTGAAAAGTTGATTTACTCATTAAATATAAATAGTGATTTATATTGGGAAAGTTGTTTTCTTGAAACACGATAAATAACTAGTTATTTATTTTGTTTATTAAGTCACAAGATAACATCATATTGATGATGACATTCTCGAGTGATTAAATATGTTAAAAGAAGAATACAAAATGTTTCTCAATTCGTACTTATTCGATAACTACGAAATATATTTAATGAAGTGTCATTAAATAATAATGAGAGTTCTAAATTAATTTTAGAAATTAAATCAAATAATTTTAGGAACAAAAATCAAAGACATGGACGAGTAAGGAGAGAGTGTTTTGGCCGGATTCCTTAAGTGAATAGGGTCATGGGTTTGACCCAGCATAAGCCCATTTATAACCTGTATAAATAAGCTAAGAAACCCTAATCACACAAGGCTAACCCTAAGAGATTTTTGGCAACTCTCTCTCCCTTCCCCCTTGTGCAATTCTCGGCCAAAACCCTAAACAAAAGAGAGAAAATTGTTTTCCTTTTTTTATCTTTGATTCCTAATCGTTCTTAAGAGCCCACACTCTTGATCTCAATATTTTCCTTGTGTAATATTGTTGATTCATCACTTGTGGTGTTTGAATAATTTAGAAAACTGTTTTGGAATTTTTAAAATTGTTTTAAAAAGGTTTTAGCCATCACAAAACACCCTAGGTCGTTTTCTGTGCATTCCGGCGACCTCCCAGCCTCCAGGAGCCCATTCCGGCGACCCAGATCCATTCCGGCGAGGGCTACCAGTCAGGCGGATCCAATCCGGCGAGACAGAGGCAATCCGGCGAAGCAGATCCAATCCGGCGAGTCTGTCTGTCAGGCGAGGAGATCCAATCCGGCGAGGGCATTCCGGCGAGGGCATTCTGACGAGGGCAATCCGGCGAGGTCATCAGGCGAGGGGTCCCAGTGATCTCCAGTCCGGCGAGAAGTCCCAGTCCGGCGAGGCTTCCAATCCGGCGAGGTCCCTGTCAGGCAGGTTCCTGTGCGGCGACAGACTCCAGTCCGGCGAGGCTCCCAGTCCGGCGAGGTCACCCATTCCGGCAGGCTCCCTGTCAGGCGAGAAATCCCAGTCCGGCGAGGCTTCCAGGGGCTGTGCAATCTGGCGACAGCTTCCATTCCGGCGAGGACGCTGCTGAGCATTCCGACGAGCTTTTTCTCGGGATTTGGGCGTGACGTGGCATTTCGGAGTTAGCTAGCAACGTCATAGTTGTTTACAACTATTTACATAAGTATTTCTCAATTAAATAATTATATAAATGTTATATAATTTATTATTATTTGATTGAGCTTGTGAATTATAAATTGTTTATAATTACTTAATAAATTTTAATGCCTTAGGTTGTTAAATATATTAAAATTAGTTTTAATATATTAGATCTAATTATAATTTTCCGCCACATAGGATGTGTATTATAATTAATGTTGTTTAATTGTTAAATAAATTCCAACATTATTTACAAGTTGAAGTTACGTATTGAAAAGTTAAAGATACGTTTCAACATGTTAAAGTTACGGTTTGACAAGATAAAGTACATTTTTTACAAGTAAATTTACGTTTTGACAACTTAAAGTTACGTTTAAACAAGTTAAAGCTACGGTTTGACAAGTTAAAGTACATTTTGTACAAGTTAAAGTTCCATTTTGACAAGTTAAAGTATGTTTTTACAAGTAAAAGTTATGTTTTGACACGTTAAAGTACTCTTTTTACAAGTTAAAGTTACGTTTCAACAAGTTAAAGTTATGTTTCAACTAGTTAAAGTTACGGTTTGACAAGTTTAAGTACCTATTTTACAGGTTAAAGTAACGATTTGCAAAGTTAAAGTATGTTTTTTACAATTTAATGTTACGTGTTTACAAGTTAAAGTATATTTTTTACATGTTAAAGTTACTATTTGAAAACTTAAAGTACGTTTCAACAAGTTAAAGTTACGATTTGACAAATTAAAGTACATTTTTTACAAGTTAAAGTTACGTTTAAACAAGTTAAAGATATTATTTGACAAGTTAAAGTACGTTCCAACAAGTTAAAATTTCAATGTGACAAATTAAACTACATTTTTTACAAGTTAAAGTTACGTTTTGACAAGTTAAAGTATGTTTCAACAAGTTAAAATTACTTTTTGACAAATTAAAGTACATTTTTTACAAGTTAAAGTTACGTTTTGACAAGTTAAAGTATGTTTTTACAAGTAAAAGTTATGTTTTGACACGTTAAAGTACTCTTTTTACAAGTTAAAGTTACGTTTCAACAAGTTAAAGTTATGTTTCAACTAGTTAAAGTTACGATTTGACAAGTTTAAGTACCTATTTTACAGGTTAAAGTAACGATTTGCAAAGTTAAAGTATGTTTTTTACAATTTAATGTTACGTGTTTACAAGTTAAAGTATATTTTTTACATGTTAAAGTTACTATTTGAAAACTTAAAGTACGTTTCAACAAGTTAAAGTTACGATTTGACAAATTAAAGTACATTTTTTACAAGTTAAAGTTACGTTTAAACAAGTTAAAGATATTATTTGACAAGTTAAAGTACGTTCCAACAAGTTAAAATTTCAATGTGACAAATTAAACTACATTTTTTACAAGTTAAAGTTACATTTTGACAAGTTAAAGTATGTTTCAACAAGTTAAAATTACTTTTTGACAAATTAAAGTACATTTTTTACAAGTTAAAGTTACGTTTAGACAAGTTAAAGATATTATTTGACAAGTTAAAGTACGTTCCAAGAAGTTAAAATTACAATTTGACAAGTTAAACTACATTTTTTACAAGTTAAAGTTACGTTTTGACAAGTTAAAGTACGTTTCAACAAATTTAAATTACTTTTTGACAAGTAAAATTACTTTTTGACAAGTTAAACTATGTTTTTACAAGTTAAAGTTACGTTTTGACAAGTTATATTACGTTTCAACAAGTTAGAATTACGTTTTAACAAGTTAAAGTACATTTATTATAAGTGTAAGTTACGTTTTGACAAGTTAAAGTATGTTTTTTACAATTTAAAGTAACTATTTGTCAAGTTAAAGTACGTTTCAACAAGTTAAAATTACGATTTCATAAGTTAAAGTACATTTTTAACAAGTTAAAGTTACGTTTTGACAAATTAAAGTACGTTTCAACAAGTTCAAAGTATGTTTTGACAAGTAAAAGTACATTTTTTACAAGTCAAAGTTACGTTTTGACAAGTTAAACTATGTTTTTTACAAGTTAATATTACGTTTTGACTAGTTAAAGTACGTTACAACAAGTTAAAATTAATTTATGACAAGTTAAAGTACATTTTTTAAAAGTTAAAGTTACGTTTTGACAAATTAAAGTACGTTTCTGTTGAGATTGGTGCCCACAAAGGAGAATATTAGACATTTTATTTATTATTTGTAATATTTTGCTGAAACATTAATATTAATAAATAAGCATTCTTTTCCTATAGTTTGTGTTTATGTGTGTATGCTACGCTCTGAAACTGTCATCAACGAAAAGGGTGTTAAATACAGATTTGACATGATAACCCCTTGTGACTAGTTTAAACCATTTGTTCGCAATCTTAAGACTGATTGAGCATTCGAGTCTAAGTAACGATTGTTTGAATGAATCATGATATCTTATCATGTGATATAGAAAGTTGTGACTCTATTATTTTATTTTTGATATCTTATAGAAGATATTGAACAAGACCTAGTGATTCTATGGAAGCTCGATATAAAACCGTTTAATCTAGAAGCTCCAATATCACGTACGAGGGTTACTTCGATAACTACCTTAATCCTGAGGTGAGTGCATAGTCGATGCTACACTTTATGTCATTTGACTTGTCAATGGGCGATGGCCATGTAATGGCTGCATCTGACCCGACGGTTGGTGACATAATGTTGTAGTGTTGGATTATGTGATTCACAGATATGGAATTCGTGTACACATAATGAAAGTCATTGTATCACACTATGGTTTGTTACGAGATAGTGAATGAATTAATCTATCCAGATAATCATTGAATATGAGATTCCTTGATTAAAACATGTGACATGTATTGACGTCTCATTTTATGTTTTTTCTCATTCACAAGTAACAAACGAGTTAGTGAAATAATAACTCTAGGGGTAAAACGGTAATTTTACATTCCCCGGACTTACTGATACACACGAAGGGTATTTTGGTAAAGTACACCGTGGATCGAGTACAGAAAAGTTTTGTGACTTCAAACGGAAAAATATGCGCGCATGAAGTTAGAGATTTTCAATATTGGTCCTTTAGTGGAGTCGACCATTATTAAGAATTATAAGCCGGAAATAATTTGTGAATTATTGAGTCTGTGCTTTATTCTCAAGCTTCGTTCGTGTGGGTCCATAAGGTCTCAATGACGCACATTTAGAAGAGATTAATTGACCGCAATAAATTGATTTACTCATAAAATACAAATTGTGATTTGTATAGAGAAATTTATTTTCCAAGCGAATTAATGAATAATGTGTTATTCATTAATTATTGATTTTGTGAATTAAAGAACTTTATTATTGTAATAATAATTTTCTTGAGAATTCATAATAACAATATTAGAAAATAAAACGTTTCTCGTTTTATGTTATTCGATAACCATGAAACAATTTAATAACAAGTTATTAAATAGATGAGAGTTCTAAATTAAGTCGAATTTGGAAATTAAATCAAGGCAATTTGGGAAATAAAATTGAGAAACGAGTAGGACATTGGGGCCGGCCATTAACATGGTTTTGGGCTGAATATTGATTCAACAAAAGCCCACATGAAAGCCCATTAACAATGTCTATAAATAAAGGGTTTGAGGAAACCCTAGGAAAAGCTTACTCTCTCTCTCTCTTCCCCTCCCTCTTGGCCGACCACCCTATCACCCGAGAGGACGAAAAATTTTGTTTCTTGTTTTCTCTTGTGCGTTCATCTGAGCCCACACTCATTTTCTCGTTTTTCTTCTTGTGTCATCGTTGAATCAACTTGTGGTTGTTTGGTCCATTTTCGTTTTCTGGAAATCTGACCTCCGAACCAAAGATTCGATGAATCCGACGAATCTGAGTCCACAAACCCAGATCTCCCTCCGAACCCATTTAAGTCAGTTTGTTGCCGACGCAACGCAAAAAACGGCGTCCCGATCCGAGCTTCCATGAGCTCTCAGCGTCGTCACGAAGTTTCGCCTGCGATCTGCCTCCGCCCATCCGCGCGAACCTGCGCCTGACTCCGCCCGACCGCCCCTCTGCGTGTCCCAGCAGCCTACCGCCTTTGTCCAGCCGAGCCTGCCTCTGCCCAGGACGGTGCCGACATCCACGCTGTTCCTCCGCCTGAGCCCAGAGGTGCCTGCCCCTCTCAGCCGCTCGGGGATCTCCTAGGGCCGCTGCCTTCTGCGTCGGACGAGTCCAGCCGCTGCCGCCCGTTCCCAGCCTGCCGAGCACCGCGCGCCATCGGCTGCCAGCTTCCCGGACCAGCCCCAAGGATGTGCCTGCTTGCCGCCTTCGCTGCCCGTGTTGACGAGCCGAGGAAGTCTCTTGCTAACCCGGAATTGGAGAAGCTTGAAGAGTCTCGCATCGAACTCGTTTTCCATTCCTCCACTGAGTTATTTATAACTCGACGATGTAAGTTTTGATAATATTAAATACTCTTAATTAATATAATTGTTATGATTGTGAGTGTTTTATTGAAATAACACGTTTAGAATTAAATTGTTAATTAACATGCTTATAATTTTAATGCCAATAGGTTGTTAGATATTAAATAGTTTAATATGATAGATCGTTTTTATTATTAATTCCGCACGTAATTAATTATGTTTAATAATAATTTACTTAAATTGTTAAGTAATTTCCAACAGTTTCAACAAGTTAAAGTTACATTTTAACAAGGTAAAGTACATTTCTTACAAGTTAAAATTACGTTTTGACAAGTTAAACTATGTTTTTTACAAGTTAAACTTACGTTTTGACAAGTTAAAGTATGTTTCAACAAGTTAAAATTACTTTTTGACAAATTAAAGTACATTTTTTACAAGTTAAAGTTACGTTTAGACAAGTTAAAGTATGTTTTTTATAAGTTAAAGTTATTATTTGACAAGTTAAAGTACGTTTCAACAAGTTAAAATTACAATTTGACAAGTTAAACTACATTTTTACAAGTTAAATGTACGTTTTGACAAGTTAAAGTACGTTTCAACAAATTTAAATTACTTTTTGACAAGTAAAATTACATTTTTTACAATTTAAAGTTACGTTTTGACAAGTTAAACTATGTATTTTACAAGTTAAAGTTACGTATTGACAAGTTTAAGTACATTTGTTACAAGTTAAAGTTATGTTTTTACAATGTAAAGTATGTTTTTTACATGTTAAAATTACTATTTGACAAGTTAAAGTACGTTTCAACAAATTAAAATTACTCTTTGACAAGTTAAAGTACATTTTTTACAAGTTAAAGTTACGTTTCAACAAGTTAAAATTACGTTTTGAGAAGTTCAAGTACGTTTCAACAAGTTAAAGTTACGTTTTATCAAGTTAAAGTACTCTTTTTACAAGTTAAAGTTACGATTTGACAAGTTAAAGTTACGTTTCAACAACTTTTAGTTACGTTTTGACTAGTTAAAGTATATATTTTACAAGTTAAAGTTCCTATTTGACAAGTTAAAGTACGTTTGAAAACGTTAAAGTTCCGGTTTGACAAGTTAAAGTACATTATTAACTAGTTAAAGTTACGTTTTGACAAATTAAAGTACAATTTTTACAAGTTAAAGTTACATTTTTTAGAAGTGAAAGTACGTTTCAACAAGTTAAAGTTACGTTTTGACAAGTTAAAGTACTCTTTTTTACAAGATAAAGTTACGATTTGACAAGTTCAAGTTATGTTTCAACAAGTTTAAGTTACGTTTTGACTAGTTAAAGTTACGTTTTGGCAACTTAAAGTTACGTTTCAACAAGTTAGAGTTACGTTTTGACAAGTTTAAGTACGTTTCAACAAGTAAAAGTTACGTTTTGACAAGTTAAAGCACATTTTTTCCGAGTTAAAGTTATGTTTTGACAACTTAAAGTATGTTTTGACGACTAAAAGTTACGATTTGACATGTCAAACCACATTTTCTACATCTTAAAGTTACGTTTTTACATGTTAATGTATATTTTTTACAAGTTAAAGTTTCGTTTTGACAAGTTAAAGTATGTTTTTTACAAGTTAAATTTACGGTTTGAGAAGTAAAAGTTACGGTTTGACAAGTTAAAGTACATATTTTACAAGTTAAAGTTACGTTTTTCACAAATTAAAGTACATTTTTTACATGTTCAAGTTACGTTTCAACAAGTTAAAGTTACGTTTCAACAAGTTAAAATACGTCTCAACAAGTTAAACTTACAGTTTGAAAAGTTAATTTACATTTTTCAAGTTAAAGTATGCTTTTTACAAGTTAAAGTAGTTTAAGTTACGTTTTGACAAGTTAAAGTTACGTTTAAACAAGTTAAAATTATATTTTGACAGGGTAAAATACATTTTTTACAAGTTAAAGTTACGTTTTGAAAAGTTAAAGTATATTTTTTACAAGTTAAAGATACTAGTTGACAAGTTAAAATACGTTTCAGCAAGTTAAAATTAAGATTTGTCAAGTTAAAGTACATTTTTTACAAGTTCAAGTTACATTTTGACACGTTAAAGTACGTTTCAACAAGTTTAAATTACGTTTTGACAAGTAAAAGTACAATTTTTACAAGTTCAAGTTACGTTTTGACAAGTTGAACTATGTTTTTTACAAGTTAAAGTTACGTTTTGACAAGTTAAAGTAAGTTTCAACAAGTTAAAATTACTTTTTGACAAGTTAAAGTACATTTTTACAAGTTAAAGTTACATTTTGACAAGTGAAAATATGTTTTTACAAGTTAAAGTTACTATTTGACAAGTTAAATTACGTTTCAACAAGTTAAAATTACGATATGACAAGTTAAAGTACATTTTTTACAAGTTAAAATTACGTTTTGACAAGTTAAAGTACGTTTCAACCTGTTCAAATTACGTTTTGACAAGTAAAAGTACATTTCTTACAAGTAAAATTACGTTTGACAAGTAAAACTATTTTTTTTACAAGTTAAAGTTACGTTTTGACAATGTAAAGTATGTTTTTTACAATTTAAAGTTACTATTTGACAAGTTAAAGTACGTTTCAACAAGTTAAAGTTACGTTTTGACAATGTAAAGTATGTTTTTTACAATTTAAAGTTACTATTTGACAAGTTAAAGTACGTTTCAACAAGTTAAAATTACGATTTGACAAGTTAAAGTACGTTTCAACAAGTTCAAAGTACGTTTTGACAAGTTAAAGTACTTTTCAACAAGTTAAAATTACGATTTGACAAGTTAAAGTACGTTTCAACAAGTTCAAAGTACGTTTTGACAAGTAAAAGTACATTTTTTACAAGTCAACGTTACGTTTTGACAAGTTAAACTACGTTTTTTACAAGTTAATGTTACGTTTTTACAAGTAAAATTACATTTTTTACAGTTTAAAGTTACGTTTTGACAAGTTAAACTATGTCTTTTATAAGTTAAAGTTACGTATTGACAAGTTTAAGTACATTTGTTACAAGTTAAAGTTATGTTTTTACAATGTAAAGTATGTTTTTTACATGTTAAAATTACTATTTGACAAGTTAAAGTACGTTTCAACAAATTAAAATTACTCTTTGACAAGTTAAAGTACATTTTTTACAAGTTAAAGTTACGTTTCAACAAGTTAAAATTACGTTTTGAGAAGTTCAAGTACGTTTCAACAAGTTAAAGTTACGTTTTATCAAGTTAAAGTACTCTTTTTACAAGTTAAAGTTACGATTTGACAAGTTAAAGTTACGTTTCAACAACTTTTAGTTACGTTTTGACTAGTTAAAGTATATATTTTACAAGTTAAAGTTCCTATTTGACAAGTTAAAGTACGTTTGAAAACGTTAAAGTTCCGGTTTGACAAGTTAAAGTACATTATTAACTAGTTAAAGTTACGTTTTGACAAATTAAAGTACAATTTTTACAAGTTAAAGTTACATTTTTTAGAAGTGAAAGTACGTTTCAACAAGTTAAAGTTACGTTTTGACAAGTTAAAGTACTCTTTTTTACAAGATAAAGTTACGATTTGACAAGTTCAAGTTATGTTTCAACAAGTTTAAGTTACGTTTTGACTAGTTAAAGTTACGTTTTGGCAACTTAAAGTTACGTTTCAACAAGTTAGAGTTACGTTTTGACAAGTTTAAGTACGTTTCAACAAGTAAAAGTTACGTTTTGACAAGTTAAAGCACATTTTTTCCGAGTTAAAGTTATGTTTTGACAACTTAAAGTATGTTTTGACGACTAAAAGTTACGATTTGACATGTCAAACCACATTTTCTACATCTTAAAGTTACGTTTTTACATGTTAATGTATATTTTTTACAAGTTAAAGTTTCGTTTTGACAAGTTAAAGTATGTTTTTTACAAGTTAAATTTACGGTTTGAGAAGTAAAAGTTACGGTTTGACAAGTTAAAGTACATATTTTACAAGTTAAAGTTACGTTTTTCACAAATTAAAGTACATTTTTTACATGTTCAAGTTACGTTTCAACAAGTTAAAGTTACGTTTCAACAAGTTAAAATACGTCTCAACAAGTTAAACTTACAGTTTGAAAAGTTAATTTACATTTTTCAAGTTAAAGTATGCTTTTTACAAGTTAAAGTAGTTAAAGTTACGTTTTGACAAGTTAAAGTTACGTTTAAACAAGTTAAAATTATGTTTTGACAGGGTAAAATACATTTTTTACAAGTTAAAGTTTCGTTTTGAAAAGTTAAAGTATATTTTTTACAAGTTAAAGATACTAGTTGACAAGTTAAAATACGTTTCAGCAAGTTAAAATTAAGATTTGTCAAGTTAAAGTACATTTTTTACAAGTTCAAGTTACATTTTGACACGTTAAAGTACGTTTCAACAAGTTTAAATTACGTTTTGACAAGTAAAAGTACAATTTTTACAAGTTCAAGTTACGTTTTGACAAGTTGAACTATGTTTTTTACAAGTTAAAGTTACGTTTTGACAAGTTAAAGTAAGTTTCAACAAGTTAAAATTACTTTTTGACAAGTTAAAGTACATTTTTACAAGTTAAAGTTACATTTTGACAAGTGAAAATATGTTTTTACAAGTTAAAGTTACTATTTGACAAGTTAAATTACGTTTCAACAAGTTAAAATTACGATATGACAAGTTAAAGTACATTTTTTACAAGTTAAAATTACGTTTTGACAAGTTAAAGTACGTTTCAACCTGTTCAAATTACGTTTTGACAAGTAAAAGTACATTTCTTACAAGTAAAATTACGTTTGACAAGTTAAACTATTTTTTTTACAAGTTAAAGTTACGTTTTGACAATGTAAAGTATGTTTTTTACAATTTAAAGTTACTATTTGACAAGTTAAAGTACGTTTCAACAAGTTAAAGTTACGTTTTGACAATGTAAAGTATGTTTTTTACAATTTAAAGTTACTATTTGACAAGTTAAAGTACGTTTCAACAAGTTAAAATTACGATTTGACAAGTTAAAGTACGTTTCAACAAGTTCAAAGTACGTTTTGACAAGTTAAAGTACTTTTCAACAAGTTAAAATTACGATTTGACAAGTTAAAGTACGTTTCAACAAGTTCAAAGTACGTTTTGACAAGTAAAAGTACATTTTTTACAAGTCAACGTTACGTTTTGACAAGTTAAACTACGTTTTTTACAAGTTAATGTTACGTTTTTACAAGTTAAAGTACGTTTCCACAAGTTAAAATTACTTTAAGACAAGTTAAAGTACATATTTTACAAGATAAAGTTACGTTTGGACAAGTTAAACTATGTTTTTACTAGTTAAAGTTATGTTTCGACAAGTTAAAGTACGTTTCTACAAGTTAAAATTACGATTTGACAAGTTAAAGTACATTTTTTACAAATTAAAGTTACATTTTGACAAGTTAAAATACGTTTAAACAAGTTTTAATTACGTTTTGACAAGTTAAAGTACGTTTCAACAAGTTCAAATTACGTTTTAACAAGTTAAAGTACATTTATTACAAGTTTAAGTTACGTTTTGATAAGTTAAAGTATGTTTTTAACAAGTTAAACTTACTATTTGACAAATTAAAGTACGTTTCAACAAGTTCAAATTACGATTTGGCAAGTTAACGTACATTTTTAACAAGTTAAACTTACGTTTTGACAAGTTAAAGTACGTTTTAACCAGTTCAAATTACGTTTTGACAAGTAAAAGTACATTTTTTACAAGTTAAAATTACGTTTTGACAAGTTAGACTATGTTTCTTACAAGTTAAAGTTACGTTTTGACAAGTTAAAATATGTTTCAACAAGTTAAAATTACTTTTTGACAAATTGAAGTATATTTTTTACAAGTTAAAGTTACGTTTAGACAAGTTAATAATATTATTTGACAGGTTAAAGTATGTTCCAACAAGTTAAAATTTCAATGTGACAAATTAAACTACATTTTTTACAAGTTAAAGTTACGTTTTTACAAGTTAAAGTACGTTTCAAGAAATTTAAATTACTTTTTGACATATAAAATTACATTTTTTACAATTTAAAGTTACGTTTTGACAAGTTAAACTATGTTTTTTACAAGTTAAAGTTACGTTTTGACAAGTTAAAGTACGTTTCAACAAGTTAAAGTACATTTATTATAAGTGTAAGTTACGTTTTGACAAGTTAAAGTACGTTTCAACGACAAAAAATTACGATTTCACAAGTTAAATTATATTTTTAACAAGTTAAAGTTACGATATAACAAGGCAAAGTTAATTTTTTACAAGTTCAAATTACGTTTTGACAAGTTAAACTATGTTTTTTACAAGTTAAAGTTACGTTTTGACAAGTTAAAGTATGTTTTTACAACTTAAAGTTACGTTTGGTTAAGTTAAAGTACGTTTCAACAAGTTAAAATTACTTTTTGACAAGTTAAAGTATGTTTTTTCTAAGTAAAGTTATTATTTGACAGGTTAAAGTACGTTTCAACAAGTTAAAATTACAATTTGACAAGTTAAACTACATTTTTTACAATTTAAATGTACGTTGTGACAAGTTAAAGTACGTTTCAAGAAATTTAAATTACTATTTGACAAGTAAAATTACATTTTTTACAATTTAATGTTCTGTTTTGACAAGTTCAACTATGTTTTTTAAAAGTTAAAGTTACGTTTTGACAAGTTTAAGTACATTTGTTACAAGTTAAAGTTACGTTTTGACAATGTAAAGTATGTTTTTAAATGGTAAAGTTACTATTTGACAAGTTAAAGTACGGTTAAACAAGTTAAAATTACGAATTCACAAGTTAAAGTACATTTTTTACAAGTTAAAGTTACATTTTGACAAGTTAAAGTACGTTTCAACAAGTTAAAGTACATTTTTTACAAGTTAAAGTTACGTTTCAACAAGTTAAAGTTACGTTTTGAGAAGTTCAAGTACGTTTCAACAAGTTAAAGTTACATTTTAACAAGTTAAAGTACTCTTTTTACAAGTTAAAGTTACGATTTGACAAGTTAAAGTTACGTTTCAACAACTTTTAGTTACGTTTTGACTAGTTAAAGTATATATTTTACAAGTTAAAGTTTCTATTTGACAAGTTAAAGTACGTTTGAAAAAGTTAAAGTTCCGGTTTGACAAGTTAAAGTACATTATTAACTAGTTAAAGTTACGTTTTGACAAATTAAAGTACATTTCAACAATTTAAAATTACGTTTTAACAAGGTAAAGTACATTTTTTACAAGTTAAAGTTACATTTTTTAGAAGTTAAAGTACGTTTCAACAAGTTAAAGTTACGTTTTGACAAGTTTAAGTACATTTCAACAAGTAAAAGTTACGTTTTGACAAGTTAAAGCGAATTTTTTACGAGTTAAGGTTATGTTTTGACAACTTAAAGTATGTTTTGAAAACTAAATGTTACGATTTGACATGTCAAACCATATTTTTTACATCTTAAAGTTACTTTTTTACATGTTAATGTATATTTTTTACAAGTTAAAGTTACGTTTTGACAAGTTAAAGTATGTTTTTTACAAGTTAAAGTTACGTTTTGAAAAGTAAAAGTTACGGTTTGACAAGTTAAAGTACATTTTTTACAAGTTAAAGTTACGTTTTTGACAAGTTAAAGTACATTTTTTACATGTTCAAGTTACGTTTCAACAAGTTAAAGTTACGTTTCAACAAGTTAAAGTTACGTTTTGACAAGTTAAAATACTTCTCAACAAGTTAAAGTTACAGTTTGAAAAGTTAATTTACATTTTAACAAATTAAAGTATGCTTTTTACAAGTTAAAGTTACGTTTTTACAAGTTAAAGTTACGTTTTAACAAGTTAAAGTTACGTTTAAACAAGTTAAAATTATGTTTTGACA
Source organism: Urtica urens (assembly GCA_958296335.1). NCBI lineage: Eukaryota > Viridiplantae > Streptophyta > Magnoliopsida > Rosales > Urticaceae > Urtica > Urtica urens. The sequence goes on from OY282520.1 coordinate 24,292,627, forward strand.
GGGTAAAATACATTTTTTACAAGTTAAAGTTACGTTTTGAAAAGTTAAAGTATATTTTTTACAAGTTAAAGATACTAGTTGAGAAGTTAAAATACGTTTCAACAAGTTAAAATTAAGATTTGTCAAGTTAAAGTACATTTTTTACAAGTTCAAGTTACATTTTGACACGTTAAACTACGTTTCAACAAGTTTAAATTACGTTTTGACAAGTAAAAGTACATTTTTTACAAGTTCAAATTACATTTTGACAAGTTGAACTATGTTTTTTACAAGTTAAAGTTACGTTTTGACAAGGTAAAGTACGTTTCAACAAGTTAAAATTACTTTTTGACAAGTTAAAGTACATTTTTACAAGTTAAAGTTACGTTTTGACAAGTTAAAATATGTTTTTACAAGTTAAAGTTACTATTTAACAAGTTAAATTACGTTTCAACAAGTTAAAATTACGATATTACAAGTTAATGTACATTTTTTACAAATTCAAATTACGTTTTGACAAGTTAAAGTACGTTTCAACCAGTTCAAATTACGTTTTGACAAGTAAAAGTACATTTCTTACAAGTAAAATTACGTTTGATAGGTTAAACTATGTTTTTTACAAGTTAAAGTTACGTTTTGATAAGTTAAAGTACGTTTCAACAAGTTAAAATTACTTTTTGAAAAGTTAAAGTACATTTTTTACAAGTTAAAGTTACGTTTTGACAATGTAAAGTATGTTTTTTACAATTTAAAGTTACTATTTGACAAGTTAAAGTACTTTTGAACAAGTTAAAATTACGATTTGACAAGTTAAAGTACGTTTCAACAAGTTCAAAGTACATTTTGACACGTTAAAGTACGTTTCATCAAGTTAAAATTATGATTTGACAAGTTAAAGTACGTTTCAACAAGTTCAAAGTACGTTTTGACAAGTTAAAGTACTTTTCAACAAGTTAAAATTACGATTTGACAAGTTAAAGTTACGTTTCAACAACTTTTAGTTACGTTTTGACTAGTTAAAGTATATATTCTACAAGTTAAAGTTTCTATTTGACAAGTTAAAGTACGTTTGAAAAAGTTAAAGTTCCGGTTTGACAAGTTAAAGTACATTATTAAATAGTTAAAGTTACGTTTTGACAAATTAAAGTACATTTCAACAATTTAAAATTACGTTTTAACAAGGTAAAGTACATTTTTTATAAGTTAAAGTTACATTTTTTAGAAGTTAAAGTACGTTTCAACAAGTTAAAGTTACGTTTTGACAAGTTATAGTACTCTTTTTTACAAGATAAAGTTACGATTTGACAAGTTAAAGTTACGTTTCAAAAAGTTTAAGTTACGTTTTGACTAGTTAAAGTTACGTTTTGGAAACTTAAAGTTACGTTTCAACAAGTTAAAGTTACGTTTTGACAAGTTTTAGTACATTTCAACAAGTAAAAGTTACGTTTTGACAAGTTAAAGCGAATTTTTTACGAGTTAAAGTTATGTTTTGACAACTTAAAGTATGTTTTGAAAACTAAATGTTACGATTTGACATGTCAAACAATATTTTTTACATCTTAAAGTTACTTTTTTACATGTTAATGTATATTTTTTACAAGTTAAAGTTTCGTTTTGAGAAGTTAAAGTATGTTTTTTACAAGTTAAAGTTACGTTTTGAAAAGTAAAAGTTACGGTTTGACAAGTTAAAGTACATTTTTTACAAGTTAAAGTACATTTTTTACATGTTCAAGTTACGTTTCAACAAGTTAAAGTTACGTTTCAACAAGTTAAAGTTACGGTTTGACAAGTTAAGATACGTCTCAACAAGTTAAAGTTACAGTTTGAAAAGTTAATTTACATTTTTACAAGTTAAAGTATGCTTTTTACAAGTTAAAGTTACGTTTTTACAAGTTAAAGTTACGTTTTAACAAGTTAAAGTTACGTTTCAACAAGTTAAAATTATGTTTTGACAGGGTAAAATACATTTTTTACAAGTTAACGTTATTTTTACAAATTAAAGTTACATTTTGACAAGTTAAAGTATATTTTTTACAAGTTGAAGATACTAGTTGACAAGTTAAAATACGTTTCAACAAGTTAAAATTAAGTTTGTCATGTTAAAGTACATTTTTTACAAGTTCAAGTTACATTTTGACACGTTAAAGTACGTTTCAACAAGTTTAAATTACGTTTTGAAAAGTAAAAGTACATTTTTACAAGTTGAAATTACGTTTTGACTAGTTATACTATGTTTTTTACAAGTTAAAGTTACGTTTTGACAGGTTAAAGTACGTTTCAACAAGTTAAAATTACTTTTTGACAAGTTAAAGTACATTTGTACAAGTTAAAGTTACGTTTTGACAAGTTAAAGTATGTTTTTTACAAGTTAAAGTTACGTTTTGAAAAGTTAAAATAACAATTTGACAAGTTAAAGTACATTTTTTTACAAGTTAAAGTTACGTCTTTGAAAAGTTAAAGTACATTTTTTACATGTTCAAGTTACGTTTCAATAAGTTATAGTTACGTTTCAACAAGTTAAAGTTACGTTTTGACAAGTTAAAATACGTATCAACAAGTTAAAGTTACAGTTTGAAAAGTTAATTTACATTTTTACAAGTTAAAGTATGCTTTTTACAAGTTAAAGTTACGTTTCAACAAGTTAAAATTATGTTTTGACAGGGTAAAATACATTTTTTACAAGTTAACGTTATTTTTACAAGTTAAAGTTACGTTTTGACAAGTTAAAGTATATTTTTTACAAGTTAAAATTACGTTTTAACAAGTTAAAGTACATTTTTTACAAGTTAAAGTTACGTTTAGACAAGTTAAAGATATTATATGACAAGTTAAAGTACGTTCCAACAAGTTAAAATTACAATTTGACAAATTAAACTACATTTTTTACAAGTTAAAGTTACGTTTTGACAAGTTAAAGTACGTTTCAACAAATTTAAATTACTTTTTGACAAGTAAAATTAAATTTTTTACAATTTAAAGTTACGTTTTGAGAAGTTAAAATATGTTTTTTACAAGTTAAAGTTACGTTTTGACAAGTTAAAGTACGTTTCAACAAGTTAAAATTACGTTTTAACAAGTTAAAGTACATTTATTATAAGTGTAAGTTACGTTTTGACAAGTTAAAGTTATTATTTGACAAGTTAAAGTACGTTTCAACAGGTTAAAATTACGATTTCACAAATTAAATTACATTTTTAACAAGTTAAAGTTACGTTTCGAAAAATTAAAGTACGTTTCAAAAAGTTAAAGTTACGTTTTAACAAGGTAAAGAGCATTTTTTACAAGTTAAAATTATATTTTGACAAGTTAAACTCTGTTTTCTACAAGTTAAAGTTACGTTTTGACAGGTTAAAGTATGATTTAACAAGTTAAAGTATGTTTCAACAAGTTAAAATTACTTTTTGACAAATTAAAGTACATTTTTTACAAGTTAAAGTTACGTTTAGACAAGTTAAAGTATGTTTTAACAAGTTAAAATTACAATTTGACCAGTTAAACTACATTTTTTACAAGTTAAATGTACGTTTTGACAAGTTAAAATACGTTTCAACAAATTTAAATTACTTTTTGACATGTAAAATAACATTTTTTACAATTTAAAGTTACATTTTGACAAGTTAAACTATGTTTTTTACAAGTTAAAGTTACGTTTTGACAAGTTTAAGTACATTTTTTACAAGTTAAAGTTAAGTTTTGACAATGTAAAGTATGTTTTTTAAATGTTAAAGTTTCTATTTGACAAGTTAAAATACGTTTCAACAAGTTAAAATTACGAATTCACAAGTTAAAGTACGTTTTTTACTACTTAAAGTTACGTTTTGACAAGTTAAAGTACGTTTCAACAAGTTAAAATTATTTTTTGACAAGTTAAAGTACATTTTTTACAAGTTAAAGTTACGTTTCAACAATTTAAAGTTACGTTTTGAGAAGTTCAAGTACGTTTCAAGAAGTTAAAGTTACGGTTTAACAAGTTAATTTACTCTTTTTACAAGTTAAAGTTACGATTTGACAAGTTAAAGTTACGTTTCAACAACTTTTAGTAAATTTTTGAATAATTAAAGTATATATTTTACAAGTTAAAGTTTCTATTTGACAAGTTAAAGTACGTTTGAAAAAGTTAAAGTTCCGGTTTGACAAGTTAAAGTACATTATTAACTAGTTAAAGTTACGTTTTGACAAATTAAAGTACGTTTCAACAAGTTAAAATTACGTTTTAATATGGTAAAGTACATTTTTTACAAGTTAAAGTTACATTTTTTAGAAGTTAAAGTACGTTTCAACAAGTTAAAGTTACGTTTTGAGAAGTTATAGTACTCTTTTTTACAAGATAAAGTTACGATTTGACAAGTTAAACTTATGTTCCAACAAGTTTAAGTTACGTTTTGACTAGTTAAAGTTACGGTTTGGCAACTTAAAGTTACGTTTCAACAAGTTAAAGTTACGTTTTGACAAGTTTAAGTACGTTTCAACAAGCTAAAGTTACATTTTAACAAGGTAAAGTAAATTTTTTACAAGTTAAAGTTACGTTTAGACAAGTTAAAGATATTATTTGACAAGTTAAAGTACGTTCCAACAAGTTAAACTTACAATTTTACAAGTTAAACTACATTTTTTCAAGTTAAAGTTATGTTTTGACAAGTTAGAGTACGTTTCAACAAATTTAAATTACTTTTTGACAAGTAAAATTACATTTTTTACAATTTAAAGTTACCTTTTGACAAGTTAAACTATGTTTGTTACAAGTTAAAGTTACGTTTTGACAAGTTAAAGTACGTTTCAACAAGTTAAAGTTCATTTAGTATAAGTGTAAGTTACGTTTTGACAAGTGAAATTACGTTTTTTACAAGTTAAAGTTACTATTTGTCAAGTTAAAGTACGTTTCAACAAGTTAAAATTACGATTTCACAAGTTAAATTACATTTTTAACAAGTTAAAGTTACGTTTTGACAAATTAAAGTACATTTCAACAAGTTAAAGTTACGTTTTAACAAGGTAAAGTACATTTTTTACAAGTTAAAATTACGTTTCAACAAGTTAAGTTTACAATTTGACAAGTTAAACTACATTTTTTACAAGTTAAATGTACGTTTTGATAAGTAAAAGTACGTTTCAACAAATTTGAATTACTTTTTGAGAAGTAAAATTACATTTTTTACAATTTCAAGTTACGTTTTGACAAGTTAAACTATGTTTTTTACAAGTTAAAGTTACGTTTTGACAAGTTTAAGTACATTTGTTACAAGTTAAAGTTACGTTTCAACAAGTTAAAGTTATGTTTTGAGAAGTTCAAGTACGTTTCAACAAGTTAAAGTTACGTTTTAACAAATTAAAGTACTCTTTTTACAAGTTAAAGTTACGATTTGACAAGTTAAAGTTACGTTTCAACAACTTTTAGTTACGTATTGAATAATAAAAGTATATATTTTACAAGTTAAAGTTTCTATTTGACAAGTTAAAGTACGTTTGAAAAAGTTAAAGTTCCGGTGTGACAAGTTAAAGTACATTATTAACTAGTTAAAGTTACGTTTTGACAAATTAAAGTATGTTTCAACAAGTTAAAATTACGTTTTAACAAGGTAAAGTACATTTTTTACAACTTAAAGTTACGTTTACACAAGTTAAAGATATTATTTGACAAGTTCAAGTACGTTCCAACAAGTTAAACTTACAATTTGACAAGTTAAACTACATTTTTTTCAAGTTAAAGTTACGTTTTGACAAGTTAGAGTACGTTTCAACAAATTTAAATTACTTTTTGACAAGTAAAATTACATTTTTTACAATTTAAAGGTACGTTTTGACAAGGTAAACTATCTTTTTTACAAGTTAAAGTTACGTTTTGACAAGTTAAAGTACGTTTCAACAAGTTAAAATTACCTTTTAACAAGTTAAAGTACATTTAGTATAAGTGTAAGTTACGTTTTGACAAGTTAAAGTACGTTTTTTACAAGTTAAAGTTATGTTTTGACAAGTTAAAGTTATGTTTCAACATGTAAAAATTACGATTTGAAAAGTTAAAGTACATTTTTTACAAGTTAAAGTTACGTATTGAGAAGTTAAAGTACGTTTCAACAAGTTAAAGTTACGTTTTGACAAGGTAAAGTACATTTTTTACAAGTTAAAATTATGTTTTGATAAGTTAAACTATGTTTTTTACTAGTTAAAGTTACGTTTTTGACTAGTTAAAGTACATTTTTTACATGTTCAAGTTACATTTTGACAAGTTAAAGTACGTTTCAACAAGTTCAAATTACGATTTGACAAGTTAAAGTACATTTTTAACAAATTAAAGTTACGTTTTGTCAAGTAAAAGTACGTTTCAACCAGTTCAAATTACGTTTTGACAAGTAAAAGTACATTTTTGACAAGTTAAAATTACATTTTGACAAGTTAGACTATGTTTCTTACAAGTTAGAGTTACGTTTTGACAAGTTAAAGTATGTTTCAACAAGTTAAAATTACTTTTTGACAAATTAAAGTAAATTTTTTACAAGTTAAAGTTACGTTTAGACAAGTTAAAGATATTATTTGACAAGTTAAAGTACGTTCCAACAAGTTAAAATTACAATTTGACAAGTTAAACTACATTTTTGTCAAGTGCAAGTTATGTTTTGACAAGTTAAAGTACATTTCAACATATTTAAATTTCTTTTTGACAAGTAAAATTACATATTTTACAATTTTAAGTTACGTTTTGAAAAGGTAAACTATGTTTTTTACAAGTTAAAGTTACATTTTGACAAGTTAAAGTGCGTTTTAACAAGTTAAAATTACCTTTTAACAAGTTAAAGTACATTTATTATAAGTGTAAGTTACGTTTTGACAAGTTAAAGTATGTTTTTTACAAGTTAAAGTTACTATTTGTCAAGTTAAAGTAAGTTTCAACAAGTTAAAATTACGATTTCACAACTTAAATTACATTTTTAACAAGTTAAAGTTACGTTTTGACAAATTAAAGTACGTTTCAACAAGTTAAAGTTACGTTTTAACAAGGTAAAGTACATTTTTTACAAGTTAAAATTATGTTTTCATAAGTTAAACTATGTTTTTTACTAGTTAAAGTTACGTTTTTGACTAGTTAAAGTACATTTTTTACATGTTCAAGTTACATTTTGACAAGTTAAAGTACGTTTCAACAAGTTCAAATTACGATTTGACAAGTTAAAGTACATTTTTAACAAATTAAAGTTACGTTTTTAACAAATTAAAGTTACGTTTTTACATGTTAATGTATGTGTTTTACAAGTTATAGTTACGTTTTGACAAGTTAAAGTACATTTTTTACATGTTCAAGTTACGTTTTGACAAGTTAAAGTACGTTTCAACAAGTTAAAATTACTTTTTGACAAGTTAAAGTACATTTTTACAAGTTAAAGTTACGTTTTGACAAGTTAAAATATGTTTTTTACAAGTTAAAGTTACTATTTGACAAGTTAAAGTACGTTTCAACAAGTTCAAATTACGATTTGAAAAGTTAAAGTACATTTTTAACAAGTTAAAGTTACGTTTTGTCAAGTTAAAGTACGTTACAACCAGTTCAAATTACGTGTTGACAAGTAAAAGTACATTTTTTACAAGTTAAAGTTACGTTTTGACAAGTTAAAGTATGTTTCAATAAGTTAAAATTACTTTTTGACAAATTAAAGTACATTTTTTACAAGTTAAAGTTACGTTTAGACAAGTTAAAGTATGTTTTTTATAAGTTAAAGTTATTATTTGACAAGTTAAAGTACGTTTTAACAAGTTAAAATTACAATTTGACAAGTTAAACTACATTTTTTATAAGTTAAATGTACGTTTTGACAAGTTAAAGTACGTTTCAACAAATTTAAATTACTTTTTTGACAAGTAAAATAACATTTTTTATAATTTAAAATTACAATTTCACAAGTTAAACTACATTTTTTACAAGTTAAAGTTACGTTTTGACAAGTTAAAGTACGTTTCAACAAATTTAAATTATTTTTTGACAAGTAAAGTTACATTTTTTACAATTTAAAGTTACGTTTTGAGAAGTTAAAATGTGTTTTTTAAAAGTTAAAGTTACGTTTTGACAAGTTGAAGTACGTTTCAACAAGTTAAAATTCCGTTTGAACAAGTTAAAGTACATTTGTTATAAGTGTAAGTTACGTTTTGCCAAGTTAAAGTATGTTTTTTATAAGTTAAAGTTATTATTTGACAAGTTAAAGTACGTTTCAACAAGTTAAAATTACGATTTCACAAGTTAAATTACATTTTTAACAAGTTAAAGTTACGTTTTGACAAATTAAAATACGTTTCAACAAGTTAAACTTACGTTTTAACAAGGTAAAGTACATTTTTTACAAGTTAAAATTACGTTTTGACAAGTTAAACTATGTTTTTTACAAGTTAAAGTTACGTTTTGACAAGTTAAAGTATGTTTCAACATGTTAAAATTACTTTTTGACAAATTAAAGTAAATTTTTTACAAGTTAAAGTTACGTTTAGACAAGTTAAAGTATGTTTTTCATAAGTTAAAGTTATTATTTGACAAGTTAAAGTACGTTTCAACAAGTTAAAATTACAATTTGACAAGTTAAACTACATTTTTTACAAGTTAAATGTACGTTTTGGCAAGTTAAAGTACGTTTCTACAAATTTAAATTACTTTTTGACAAGTAAAATTACATTTTTTACAATTTAAAATTACGTTTTGACAAGTTAAACTATGTCTTTTATAAGTTAAAGTTACGTTTTGACAAGTTTAAGTTCATTTGTTACAAGTTAAAGTTACGTTTTGACAATGTAAAGTATGTTTTTTAAATGTTAAAGTTACTATTTGACAAGTTAAACTACGTTTCAACAAGTTAAAATTACGAATTCACAAGTTAAAGTACATTTTTTACAGGTTAAAGTTACGTTTTGACAAGTTAAAGTACGTTTCAACAGGTTAAAATTACTTTTTGAAAAGTTAAAGTACGTTTCAACATATTTAAATTACTTTTTGACAAGTAAAATTACATATTTTACAATTTAAAGTTACGTTTTGACAAGGTAAACTATGTTTTGTACAAGTTAAAGTTACGTTTTGACAAGTTAAAGTATGTTTCAACAAGTTAAAATTACTTTTTGACAAATTAAAGTACATTTTTTACAAGTTAAAGTTACGTTTAGACAAGTTAAAGTATGTTTTTTTATAAGTTAAAGTTATTATTTGACAGGTTAAAGTACGTTTTAACAAGTTAAAATTACAATTTGACAAGTTAAACTACATTTTTTACAAGTTAAATGTACGTTTTGACAAGTTAAAGTACGTTTCAACAAATTTAAATTACTTTTTGACAAGTAGAATAACATTTTTTACAATTTAAAATTACAATTTGACAAGTTAAACTACATTTTTTACAAGTTAAAGTTACGTTTTGGCAAGTTAAAGTACTTTCTACAAATTTAAATTACTTTTTGACAAGTAAAATTACATTTTTTACAATTTAAAGTTACGTTTTGACAAGTTAAACTATGTCTTTTATAAGTTAAAGTTACGTTTTGACAAGTTTAAGTACATTTGTTACAAGTTAAAGTTACGTTTTGACAATGTAAAGTATGTGTTTTAAATGTTAAAGTTACTATTTGACAAGTTAAACTACGTTTCAACAACTTAAAATTACGAATTCACAAGTTAAAGTACATTTTTTACAAGTTAAAGTTACATTTTGACAAGTTAAAGTACGTTTCAACAAGTTAAAGTACATTTTTTACAAGTTTAAGTTACGTTTCAACAAGTTAAAGTTACGTTTTGAGAAGTTCAAGTACGTTTCAACACGTTAAAGTACTCTTTTTACAAGTTAAAGTTACGATTTGACAAGTTAAAGTTACGTTTCAACAACTTTTAGTTACGTTTTGACTAGTTAAAGTACGTTTCAACAAGTTCAAATTACGATTTGACAAGTTAAAGTACATTTTTAACAAATTAAAGTTACGTTTTGACAAGTAAAAGTACGTTTCAACCCGTTCAAATTAAGTTTTGACAAGTAAAAGTACATTTTTTACAAGTTAAAATTACGTTTAGACAAGTTAGACTATGTTTTTTATATGTTAAAGTTACGTTTTGACAAGTTAAAGTATGTTTCAACAAGTTAAAATTACTTTTTGACAAATTAAAGTACATTATTTACAAGTTAAAGTTACGGTTAGACAAGTTAAAGTATGTTTTTTACAAGTTAAAGTTACTATTTGTCAAGTTAAAGTACGTTTCAACAAGTTAAAATTACGATTTCACAAGTTAAATTACATTTTTAACAAGTTAAAGTTACGTTTTGACAAATTAAAGTACGTTTCAACAAGTTAAAGTTATGTTTTAACAAGGTAAAGTACATTTTTTTCAAGTTAAAATTACGTTTTGACAAGTTAAACTATGTTTTTTACAAGTTAAAGTTACGTTTTGACAAGTTAAAGTATGTTTCAACAAGTTAAAATTACTTTTTGACAAATTAAAGTACATTTTTTACAAGTTAAAGTTATGTTTCGACAAGTTAAAGTATGTTTTTTATAATTTAAAGTTATTATTTGACAAGTTAAAGTACGTTTCAACAAGTTAAATTTACAATTTGACAAGTTAAACTACATTTTTTACTAGTTAAATGTACGTTTTGATAAGTTAAAGTACATTTCAACAAATTTAAATTAATTTTTGACAAATAAAATTACATTTTTTATAATATAAAGTTACGTTTTGACAAGTTAAACTATGTTTTTTTACAAGTTAAAGTTACGTTTTGACAAGTTTAAGTACATTCGTTACAAGTTAAAGTTACGTTTTGACAATGTAAAGTATGTTTGTTACATGTTAAAGTTACTATTTGACAAGTTAAAGTACGTTTCAAAAGTTAAAATTACGAATTCAAAAGTTAAAGTACATTTTTTACATGTTAAAGTTATGTTTTGACAAGTTAAAGTATGTTTTAACAAGTTAAAATTACTTTTTGACATGTTAAAGTACATTTTTTACAAGTTAAAGTTACGTTTCAACAAGTTAAAGTTACGTTTTGAGACGTTCAAGTACGTTTCAACAAGTTAAAGTTACGTTTTAACAAGTTAAAGTACTCTTTTTACAAGTTAAAGTTACGATTTGACAAGTTAAAGTTACGTTTCAACAACTTTTAGTTACGTTTTGATCAGCTAAAGTATATATTTTAAAAGTTAAAGTTTCTATTTGACAAGTTAAAGTACGTTTGAAAAAGTTAAAGTTCCGGTTTGAAACCCTAAAGTACATTATTAACTAGTTAAAGTTACGTTTTGACAAATTAAAGTACGTTTCAACAAGTTAAAATTACCTTTTAACAAGGTAAAGTACATTTTTTACAAGTTAAAGTTACATTTTTTAGAAGTTAAACTACGTTTCAACAAGTTAAAGTACTCTTTTTTACAGGAAAAAGTTACGATTTGACTAGTTAAAGTTATGTTTCAACAAGTTTAAGTTACGTTTTTACAAGTTAAAGTTTCGTTTTGACAAGTTAAAGCACATTTTTTACGAGTTACAGTTCTATTTTGACAACTTAAAGTATATTTTGACAATTAAAAGTTACGATTTGACATGTCAAACCATATTTTTTACATCTTAAAGTTACGTTTTTACATGTTAATGTATGTTTTTTACAAGTTATAGTTACGTTTTGACAGGTTAAAGTACATTTTTTACATGTTCAAGTTACGTTTTGACAAGTTAAAGTACGTTTCAACAAGTTAAAGTTACTTTTTGACAAGTTAAAATACATTTTTACAAGTTAAAGTTACGTTTTGACAAGTTAAAATATGTTTTTTACAAGTTAAAGTTACTATTTGACAAGTTAAAATACGTTTCAACAAGTTAAAATTACAATATGACAAGTTAAAGTAAATTTTTAACAAGTTAAAATTACGTTTTGACAAGTTAAAGTACGTTTCAACCAGTTTAAATTACATTTTGACAAGTTAAAGTTGGGTTTTGATAAGTTAAAGTACGTTTCAACAAGTTAAAATTACTTTTTGACAACTTAAAGTATATTTTTTACAAGTTAAAGATACGTTTTGACAATGTAAAATTACATATTTGACAAGTTAAAGTACGTTTCAACAAGTAAAATTACAATTTGACAAGTTAAAGTACAATTTTTACAAGTTAAAATTACGTTTTGACAAGTTAAAGTACGTTTCAACAATTTTAAATTACGTTTTTGACAAGTAAAACTTTATTTTTTTCAACTTAAAGTTACGTTTTGACAAGTTAAACTATGTTTTTTACAAGTTAAAATTACGTTTCGACAAGTTAAAGTACGTTTCAACAAGTTAAAATTATTTTTCGACAAGTAAAAGTATATTTTTACAAGTTAAACTTACGTTTTAACAAGTTAAAGTACGTTTCAACAAGTTCAAATTACAATTTGACAAGTTAAAGTACATTTTTTACAAGTTAAAGATACGTTTTGACAAGTTTACGTACGTTTTTTACAAATTAAAATTACGTGTTGACAAGTTAAAGTACGTTTCAACAAGTTTAAATTACATTTATAGAAGTTAAAGTACGTTTTTTACAAGTTAAAGTTACGTTTTGACAAGTTAAACTACATTTCAACAAGTTCAAAGTACGTTTTGACAAGTAAAACTACATTTTTTACAAGTCAAAGTTACATTTTGACAAGTTAAACTATGTTTTTTACAAGTTAAAGTTACATTTTGACAAGTTGAAGTACGTTTCAACAAGTTTAAACTACTTTTTGAAAAGTTGAATTACATTTGTTACAAGTTAAAGTTACGTTTTGACAAGTTAAACTATGTTTTTTACAAGTTTAAGATACGTTTTGACAAGTTAAAATTTGTTTCAACAAGTTAAAATTACTCGTTACAAAGTTAAACTACATTTTTTACAAGTTAAAATTACGTTTATACAAGTTAAAGTATGTTTTTTACAAGTTAAATATATTATTTGACAAGTTAAAGTACGTTTCAACAAGTTGAAATTACAATTTGACAAGTTAAAGTACAATTTTTACATGTTAAAGTTACGTTTTGACAAGTTAAAGTACGTTTCAACAAGTTTAAATTACATTTTGACAAGTAAAAGTTTATTTTTTACAACTTAATGTTACGTTTTGATAAGTTAAACTATGTTATTTACAAGTTAAAATTACGTTTTGACAAGTTAAAGTACGTTTCAACAAGTTAAAATTACGTTTCGACAAGTAAAAGTACATTTTTTACAAGTTAAAGATACGTTTTGACAAGTTTACATACGTTTTTTACAAATTAAAGTTACGTGTTGACAAGTTAAAGTACGTTTCAACAAGTTCAAATTACGTTTTTACAAGTTAAAGTACGTTTTTATCAAGTTAAAGTTACGTTTTGACAAGTTAAAGTACGTTTCAACAAGTTCAAAGTATGTTTTGACAAGTAAAAGTACATTTTTTACAAGTCAAAGTTACGTTTTGACAAGTTAAAGTACGTTTCAACAAGGTAAAATTACTCGTTGACAAGTTAAACTACATTTTTTACAAGTTAAAGTTACGTTTGTACAAGTTAAAATATGTTTTTTACAAGTTAAAAATATTATATAACAAGTTAAAGTACATTTTAACAAGTTAAAATTACAATTTGAGAAGTTAAAGTTCATTTTTTACAAGTTAAACTTACGTTTTGACAAGTTAAAGTACGTTTCAACAAGTTTGAATTACGTTTTCACAAATCAAAGTACATTTTTTGAAGTTAAAGTTACGTTTTGACAAGTTAAAGAACGTCTAAACAAGTTCAAATTACAATTTGACAAGTAAAAGTACATTTTTTACAAGTTAAAGTTACGTTTTGACAAGTTAAACTATGTTTTTTACATGTTCAAATTACGTTTTAAAAAGTTAAAGTACATTTCAAAAAGTTAAAATTACGTTTTGACAAGTAAAAGTACATTTTTTACAAGTTAAAATTACGTTTTGACAAGTTAAAGATACGTTTTGAAAAGTTAACGTACGTTTTTTACAAATTAAAGTTACGTGCTGACAAGATAAAGTACGTTTAAACAAGTTCAAATTACGATTTTACAAATTAAAGTACGTTTCAACAAGTTCAAATTTCGTTTTGACAAGTAAAAGTACATATTTACAAGTCAAAGTTACGTTTTAACAAGTAAAACTATGTTTTTTACAAGCTAAAGTTACATTTTGACAAGTTAAAGTACTTTTCAACAAGTTTAAATTACTTTTTGACAAATTAAAGTACATTTTTTACAAGTTAAAGTTACGTTTAAACAAGTTACAGTATGTTTTTTCGAGTTAAAGATATTATTTGACAAGTTAAAGTACGTTTCAACAAGTAAAATTACAATTTGACAAGTTAAAGTACAATTTTTACAAGTTAAAATTACGTTTTGACAAGTTAAAGTACGTTTCAACAATTTTAAATTACGTTTTTGACAAGTAAAACTTTATTTTTTTCAACTTAAAGTTACGTTTTGACAAGTTAAACTATGTTTTTTACAAGTTAAAATTACGTTTCGACAAGTTAAAGTACGTTTCAACAAGTTAAAATTACGTTTCGACAAGTAAAAGTATATTTTTACAAGTTAAACTTACGTTTTAACAAGTTAAAGTACGTTTCAACAAGTTCAAATTACAATTTGACAAGTTAAAGTACATTTTTTACAAGTTAAAGATACGTTTTGACAAGTTTACGTACGTTTTTTACAAATTAAAATTACGTGTTGACAAGTTAAAGTACGTTTCAACAAGTTTAAATTACATTTATACAAGTTAAAGTACGTTTTTTACATCTTAAAGTTACGTTTTGACAAGTTAAACTACATTTCAACAAGTTCAAAGTACGTTTTGACAAGTAAAAGTACATTTTTTACAAGTCAAAGTTACATTTTGACAAGTTAAACTATGTTTTTTACAAGTTAAAGTTACATTTTGACAAGTTGAAAACGTTTCAACAAGTTTAAACTACTTTTTGACAAGTTAAATTACATTTGTTACAAGTTAAAGTTACGTTTTGACAAGTTAAACTATGTTTTTTACAAGTTTAAGATACGTTTTGACAAGTTAAAATTTGTTTCAACAAGTTAAAATTACTCGTTACAAAGTTAAACTACATTTTTTACAAGTTAAAATTACGTTTATACAAGTTAAAGTATGTTTTTTACAAGTTAAATATATTATTTGACAAGTTAAAGTACGTTTCAACAAGTTGAAATTACAATTTGACAAGTTAAAGTACAATTTTTACATGTTAAAGTTACGTTTTGACAAGTTAAAGTACGTTTCAACAAGTTTAAATTACATTTTGACAAGTAAAAGTTTATTTTTTACAACTTAATGTTACGTTTTGACAAGTTAAACTATGTTATTTACAAGTTAAAATTACGTTTTGACAAGTTAAAGTACGTTTCAACAAGTTAAAATTACGTTTCGACAAGTAAAAGTACATTTTTTACAAGTTAAAGATACGTTTTGACAAGTTTACGTACGTTTTTTAGAAATTAAAGTTACGTGTTGACAAGTTAAAGTACGTTTCAACAAGTTCAAATTACGTTTTTACAAGTTAAAGTACGTTTTTATCAAGTTAAAGTTACGTTTTGACAAGTTAAAGTACGTTTCAACAAGTTCAAAGTATGTTTTGACAAGTAAAAGTACATTTTTTACAAGTCAAAGTTACGTTTTGACAAGTTAAAGTACGTTTCAACAAGGTAAAATTACTCGTTGACAAGTTAAACTACATTTTTTACTAGTTAAAGTTACGTTTGTACAAGTTAAAATATGTTTTTTACAAGTTAAAAATATTATATAACAAGTTAAAGTACATTTTAACAAGTTAAAATTACAATTTGAGAAGTTAAAGTTCATTTTTTACAAGTTAAACTTACGTTTTGACAAGTTAAAGTACGTTTCAACAAGTTTGAATTACGTTTTCACAAATCAAAGTACATTTTTTGAAGTTAAAGTTACGTTTTGACAAGTTAAAGAACGTCTCAACAAGTTCAAATTTGACAAGTAAAAGTACATTTTTTACAAGTTAAAGTTACGTTTTGACAAGTTAAACTATGTTTTTTACATGTTCAAATTACGTTTTAAAAAGTTAAAGTACATTTCAAAAAGTTAAAATTACGTTTGGACAAGTAAAAGTACATTTTTTACAAGTTAAAATTACGTTTTGACAAGTTAAAGATACGTTTTGTAAAGTTAACGTACGTTTTTTACAAATTAAAGTTACGTGCTGACAAGATAAAGTACGTTTAAACAAGTTCAAATTACGATTTTACAAATTAAAGTACGTTTCAACAAGTTCAAATTTCGTTTTGACAAGTAAAAGTACATTTTTTACAAGTTAAAGTTACGTTTTGACAAGTTAAACTATGTTTCTTACAAGTTAAAGTTACGTGTTGACAAGTTAAAGTACGTTTCAACAAGTTAAAATTAATTTTTGGCAAGTTATAGTACATTTTTTACAAGTTAAAGTTATGTTTTGACAAATTAAAGTACATTTTTTAAAAGTTAAACAATATTTTTTACAAGTTAAAGTACGTTTCAACAAGTCAAAATTACGATTCTTCGAGTTAAAGTACATTTTTTTAAAGTTCAAGTTACGTTTTGACAAGTTAAAGTATGTTTCCACAAGTTTAAATTATGTTTTGACAAGTTAAAGTACGTTTCAACAAGTTAAAATTACGTTTTGACTAGTTAAAGTACATTTTTTACAAGTTAAACTTACGTTTTGACATGTTAAACTATATTTTTTACAAGTTATATAGTTACGCTTTGACATGTTAAAATACATTTTTTACAAGTTAAATCTACGTTTTGACAACTTAAATTACGTTTCAACAAGATTAAATTATTTTTTGACAAGTAAAAATACATTTTTTACATGTTTAAGTTACGTTTTGACAAGTTAAACTAAGTTTTTCACAAGTTAAAGTTACGTGTTGACAAGTTAAAGTACGTTTCAAGAAGTTAAAATTAGTTTTTGACAAGTTAAAGTACATTTTTTAAAAGTTAAACAATATTTTTTACAAGTTAAAGTATGTTTCAACAAGTTAAAATTATGTTTTGACAAGTTAAAGTACATTTTTTACAACTTAATCTTACGTTTTGACAATTTAAAGTACGTTTCAACAAGTTTAAAATACGTTTTGACAAGTAAAAGTACATTTTTTCAAGTTAGAGTTACGTTTCTACAAGTTAAAATACGTTTCAACAAGTTCAAATTACAATTTGACAAGTTAAAGTACATTTTCTACAAGTTAAAGTTACGCTTTGCAAAGTTAAAAAGTACGTTTCAACAAGTTAAAATTACAATTAGACCAGTTAAAGTAAAATTTTAACAAGTTAAAATTACGTTTTTACAAGTTAAAGTACGTTTCAATAATTTTAAATTACGTTTTTGACAAGTAAAACTTTATTTTTTACAACTTAAAGTTACGTTTTGACAAGTTAAATTACGTTTTTTACAAGTTAAAATTACGTTTCGACAAGTTAAAGTACGTTTCAACAAGTTAAAGTTACGTTTCGACAAGTAAAAGTACATTTTTACAAGTTAAAGTTACGTTTTTGACAAGTTAAAGTACGTTCAACAAGTTCAAATTACAATTTGACAAGTTAAAGTACATTTTTTACAAGTTAAAGATACGTTTTGACAAGTTTACGTACTTTTTTTACAAATTAAAGTTACGTGTTGACAAGTTAAAGTACGTTTTTACAAATTAAAGTACGTTTTTAACAAGTTAAAGTTACGTTTTGACAAGTTAAAGTACGTTTCAACAAGTTCAAAGTATGTTTTGACAAGTAAAAGTACATTTTTTACAAGTCAAAGTTACGTTTTGACAAGTTAAAGTACGTTTTAACAAGTTAAAATTACTCTTTGACAAGTTAAAGTACATTTTCTACAAGCTAAATTACATTTTTTAAAAGTTAAACAATTTTTTTTACAAGTTAAAGTACGTTTCAACAAGTTAAAATTACGATTTTTTAAGTTAAAGTACATTTTTTACAATTTCAAATTACGGTTTAAAAGTTAAAGTACGTTTCAACAAGTTAAAATTACGTTTTGACAAGTTAAAGTACATTTTTTACAAGTTAAAATTACGTTTTGACAAGTTAAAGTATGTTTCCACAAGTTTAAATTATGGTTTGACAAGTTAAAGTACGTTTCAACAAGTTAAAATTACGTTTTGACAAGTTAAAGTACATTTTTTACAAGTTAAACTTACGTTTTGACATGTTAAACTATATTTTTTACAAGTTATATAGTTACGTTTTGACATGTTAAAGTACATTTTTTACAAGTTAAAATTAGGTTTTGACAAGTTAAATTACGTTTCAACAAGATTAAATTATGTTTTGACAAGTAAAATTACATTTTTTACAAGTTAAAGTTACGTTTTGACAAGTTAAACTAAGTTTTTCAAAAGTTAAAGTTACGTGTTGACAAGTTAAAGTACGTTTCAAGAATTTAAAATTAGTTTTTGAAAAGTTAAAGTACATTTTTTAAAAGTTAAACAATGTTTTTTAAAAGTTAAAGTACGTTTCAACAAGTTAAATTTATGTTTTGACAAGTTAAAGTACATTTTTTACAACTTACACTTACGTTTTGACAATTTAAAGTACGTTTCAACAAGTTTAAATTACGTTTTGACAAGTAAAAGTACATTTTTTCAAGTTAGAGTTACGTTTTGACAAGTTAAAATACGTTTCAACAAGTTCAAATTACAATTTGACAATTTAAAGTACATTTTTTACAAGTTAAAGTTACATTTTGACAAGTTAAAAAGTACGTTTCAACAGGTTCAAATTACAATTTGACAAGTTAAAGTACATTTTTTACAAGTTAAAGATACGTTTTGACAAGTTAACGTACGTTTTTTACAAATTAAAGTTACGTGTTGACAAGATAAAGTACGTTTAAACAAGTTCAAATTACGATTTTACAAGTTAAAGTACGTTTCAACAAGTTCAAATTTCATTTTGACAAGTAAAAGTACATTTTTTACAAGTTAAAGTTACGTTTTGAAAAGTTAAACTATGTTTCTTACAAGTTAAAGTTACGTGTTGACAAGTTAAAGTACGTTTCAACAAGTTAAAATTAGTTTTTGACAAGTTAAATTACATTTTTTACAAGCTAAAGTACATTTTTTTAAAGTTAAACAATTTTTTTTACAAGTTAAAGTACGTTTCAACAAGTTAAAATTATGATTTTTCAAGTTAAAGTACATTTTTTACAAGTTCAAATTACGGTTTAAAAAGTTAAATTACGTTTCAACAAGTTAAAATTACTTTTTGACAAGTTAAAGTACATTTTTAATAAGTTAAAGTTACATTTTGACAAGTTAAAGTATGTTTTTTACAGGTTAAAGTTATTATTTGACAAGTTAAAGTATGTTTCAACAAGTTAAATTTACAATTTGACAAGTTAAAGTACATTTTTTACAAGTTAAACTTACGTTTTCACAAGTTAAAGTTCGTTTTAACAAGTTTAAATTACGTTTTCACAAGTTAAATTATATTTTTTACAAGTTAAAGTTACGTTTTGACATGTTAAACTATGTTTTCTACAAGTTAGAGTTACGTTTTGACAAGTTAAAGTACATTTCAACAAGTTAAAATTACTTTTTGACAAGTTAAAGTACATTTTTTACAAGTTAAAGTTACATTTTGACATGTTAAAGTATGTTTTTTACAAGTTAAAGTTAATATTTGACAAGTTAAAGTACGTTTCAACAAGTTAAAATTACGATTTGACAAGTTAAAGTACATTTTTTACAAGTTAAAGTTACGTTTTGACAAGTTAAAGTAAATTTCAACAAGTTCAAATTACGGTTTGACAAGTAAAAGTACATTCTTTACAAGTTAAAATTACGTTTTGACAAGTTAAACTATGTTTCTTACAAGTTATTATTTGACAAGTTAAAGTACGTTTTAAAAAGTTCAAATTACTTTTTGACAAGTTAAAGTACGTTCCAACAAGTTAAAATTAGTTTTTGAAAAGTTAAAGTACATTTTTACAAGTTAAAGTTACGTTTTGACAAGTTAAAGTACGTTTCAACAAGTTCAAATTACAATTTGACAAGTTAAAGTACATTTTTTACAAGTTAAAGATACGTTTTGACAAGTTTACGTACTTTTTTTACAAATTAAAGTTACGTGTTGACAAGTTAAAGTACGTTTTTACAAATTAAAGTACGTTTTTAACAAGTTAAAGTTACGTTTTGACAAGTTAAAGTACGTTTCAACAAGTTGAAAGTATGTTTTGACAAGTAAAAGTACATTTTTTACAAGTCAAAGTTACGTTTTGACAAGTTAAAGTACGTTTTAACAAGTTAAAATTACTCTTTGACAAGTTAAAGTACATTTTTTACAAGCTAAATTACATTTTTTAAAAGTTAAACAATTTTTTTTACAAGTTAAAGTACGTTTCAACAAGTTAAAATTACGATTTTTTAAGTTAAAGTACATTTTTTACAATTTCAAATTACGGTTTAAAAGTTAAAGTACGTTTCAACAAGTTAAAATTACGTTTTGACAAGTTAAAGTACATTTTTTACAAGTTAAAATTACGTTTTGACAAGTTAAAGTATGTTTCCACAAGTTTAAATTATGTTTTGACAAGTTAAAGTACGTTTCAACAAGTTAAAATTACGTTTTGACAAGTTAAAGTACATTTTTTACAAGTTAAACTTACGTTTTGACATGTTAAACTATATTTTTTACAAGTTATATAGTTACGTTTTGACATGTTAAAGTACATTTTTTACAAGTTAAAATTAGGTTTTGACAAGTTAAATTACGTTTCAACAAGATTAAATTATGTTTTGACAAGTAAAATTACATTTTTTACAAGTTAAAGTTACGTTTTGACAAGTTAAACTAAGTTTTTCAAAAGTTAAAGTTACGTGTTGACAAGTTAAAGTACGTTTCAAGAAGTTAAAATTAGTTTTTGAAAAGTTAAAGTACATTTTTTAAAAGTTAAACAATGTTTTTTAAAAGTTAAAGTACGTTTCAACAAGTTAAATTTATGTTTTGACAAGTTAAAGTACATTTTTTACAACTTAAACTTACGTTTTGACAATTTAAAGTACGTTTCAACAAGTTTAAATTACGTTTTGACAAGTAAAAGTTCATTTTTTCAAGTTAGAGTTACGTTTTGACAAGTTAAAATACGTTTCAACAAGTTCAAATTACAATTTGACAATTTAAAGTACATTTTTTACAAGTTAAAGTTACATTTTGACAAGTTAAAAAGTACGTTTCAACAGGTTCAAATTACAATTTGACAAGTTAAAGTACATTTTTTACAAGTTAAAGATACGTTTTGACAAGTTAACGTACGTTTTTTACAAATTAAAGTTACGTGTTGACAAGATAAAGTACGTTTAAACAAGTTCAAATTACGATTTTACAAGTTAAAGTACGTTTCAACAAGTTCAAATTTCGTTTTGACAAGTAAAAGTACATTTTTTACAAGTTAAAGTTACGTTTTGAAAAGTTAAACTATGTTTCTTACAAGTTAAAGTTACGTGTTGACAAGTTAAAGTACGTTTCAATAAGTTAAAATTAGTTTTTGACAAGTTAAATTACATTTTTTACAAGCTAAAGTACATTTTTTTAAAGTTAAACAATTTTTTTTACAAGTTAAAGTACGTTTCAACAAGTTAAAATTATGATTTTTCAAGTTAAAGTACATTTTTACAAGTTCAAATTACGGTTTAAAAAGTTAAATTACGTTTCAACAAGTTAAAATTACTTTTTGACAAGTTAAAGTACATTTTTAATAAGTTAAAGTTACATTTTGACAAGTTAAAGTATGTTTTTTACAGGTTAAAGTTATTATTTGACAAGTTAAAGTACGTTTCAACAAGTTAAATTTACAATTTGACAAGTTAAAGTACATTTTTTACAAGTTAAACTTACGTTTTCACAAGTTAAAGTTCGTTTTAACAAGTTTAAATTACGTTTTCACAAGTTAAATTATATTTTTTACAAGTTAAAGTTACGTTTTGACATGTTAAACTATGTTTTCTACAAGTTAGAGTTACGTTTTGACAAGTTAAAGTACATTTCAACAAGTTAAAATTACTTTTTGACAAGTTAAAGTACATTTTTTACAAGTTAAAGTTACATTTTGACATGTTAAAGTATGTTTTTTACAAGTTAAAGTTAATATTTGACAAGTTAAAGTACGTTTCATCAAGTTAAAATTACGATTTGACAAGTTAAAGTACATTTTTTACAAGTTAAAGTTACGTTTTGACAAGTTAAAGTAAATTTCAACAAGTTCAAATTACGGTTTGACAAGTAAAAGTACATTTTTTACAAGTTAAAATTACGTTTTGACAAGTTAAACTATGTTTCTTACAAGTTATTATTTGACAAGTTAAAGTACGTTTTAACAAGTTCAAATTAGTTTTTGAAAAGTTAAAGTACATTTTTGACAAGTTAAAGTTACGTTTTGACAAGTTAAAGTACGTTTGAACAAGTTTATATTATGTTTTGACAAGTTAAAGTACGTTTCAACAAGTTAAAATTACGTTTTAACAAGTAAAAGTACCATTTTTACAAGTGAAACTTACGTTTCGACATGATAAACTATGTTTTTTATAAGTTATAGTTACGTTTTGACATGTTAAAGTACATTTCAACAAGTTAAAATAAATTTTTGACAAGTTAAAGTACATTTTTAAATAGTTAAAGTTACAATTCGACATGTTAAAGTATGTTTTTTTACAGGTTAAAGTTACGTTTTAACAAGTGAAAGTACGTTTCAACAAGTTTAAATTACTTTTTGACAAGTTAAAGTACATTTTTTACAAGTTAAACTTACGTTTTGACAAGTTAAACTATGTTTCTTACAAGTGAAACTTACGTTTTAAGAAGTTAAAGTACGTTTTAACAAGTTCAAATTACTTTTTGACAAGTTAAAGTACGTTTCAACAAGTTAAAATTAGTTTTTGAAAAGTTAAAGTACATTTTTTACAAGTTAAAGTTACGTTTTGACAAGTTAAAGTACATTTCAACAAGTTTATATTATGTTTTGACAACTTAAAGTACGTTTCAACAAGTTAAAATTACGTTTTGAAAAGTAAAAGTACCCTTTTTACAAGTTAAACTTACGTCTTGACATGATAAACTATATTTTTTACAAGTTATAGTTACGTTTTGACAAGTTAAAGTATGTTTCAACAAGTTAAAATTACTTTTTGACAAGTTAAAGTACATTTTTTACAAGTTAAAGTATGTTTTTTACAAGTTAAAGTTACGTTTTGACAAGTTCAAGTATGTTTCAACAAGTTTATATTATGTTTTGACAACTTAAAGTACGTTTCAACATGTTAAAATTACGTTTTGACAAGTAAAAGTACCCTTTTTACAAGTTAAACTTACATTTTGACATGATAAACTATATTTTTTACAAGTTAAAGTTACGTTTTGACAAGTTAAAGTACGTTTCAACAAGTTAAAATTACGATTTAACAAGTTATAATACATTTTTTACAAGTTAAAGTATGTTTTTTACAAGTTAAAGTTAGTATTTGAAGTTAAACTACGTTTCAACAAGTTAAAATTACGATTTGACAAGTTAAAGTACATTTTTTACAAGTTAAAGTTACGTTTTGACAAGTTAAAGTACGTTTTTTACAAGTTAAAATTATGTTTTGACAAGTTAAAGTACGTTTCAACAAGTTAAAATTACCTTTTGACAAGTTAAAGTACAATTTGTACAAGTTAAAGTTACGTTTAGACAAGTTAAAGTATATTTCAACAAGTTTAAATTACGTTTTATCAAGTAAAATTACATTTTTTAGAAGTTAAAGTTACGTTTTGACAAATTAAACTATGTTTTTTACAAGTTAAAATTATTTTTTGACAAGTTAAAGTACCTTTTTTACAAGTTAAAGTTATGTTTTGACAATGTAAAGTATGTTTTTTACAAGTTAAAGTTACTATTTGAAAAGTTAAAGTACGTTTCAACAAGTTAAATTTACGATTTGACAAGTTAACGTATTTTTTTACAAGTTAAATTTACGTTTTAACAACTGAAAGTACGTTTCAACAAGTTCAAAGTACGTTTTGACAAGTAAAAGTACATTTTTTACAATTCAAAGTTACGTTTTGAAAAGTTAAACTATGTTTTTTACACTTTAAAGTAACGTTTTGACAAGTTAAAGTACGTTTCCACAAGTTAAAATTATTTTTTGACAAGTTAAAGTACCTTTTTTACAAGTTAAAGTTACGTTTTGACAATGTAAAGTAAGTTTTTTACAAGTTCAAGTTACTATTTGAGAAGTTAAAGTACGTTTCAACAAGTTAAATTTACGATTTGACAAGTTAACGTATGCTTTTTACAAGTTAAATTTACGTTTTGACAACTTAAAGTACGTTTCAACAAGTTCAAAGTACGTTTTGACAAGTAAAAGTACATTTTTTACAATTCAAAATTACGTTTCGACAAATTAAAGTACGTTTCAACAAGTTAAAATTACGATTTGACAAGTTAAAATACATTTTTTACAAGTTAAAATTACGTTTTGACAAGTTAACCTATGTTTTTTACAAGTTAAAGTTACGTTTTGACAAGTTAAAGTACGTTTCAACAAGTTAAAATTACTCGTTGACAAGTTAAACTACATTTTTTACAAGTTAAAGTTACTATTTGACAAGTTAAAGTATGTTTCAACAAGTTAAAATTACGATTTGACAAGTTAACGTATGTTTTTTACAAGTTAAATTTACGTTTTGACAAGTTAAAGTACGTTTCAACAAGTTGAAAGTACGTCTTGACAAGTAAAAGTACATTTTTTACAATTCAAAGTTACGTTTTGACAAGTTAAACTATGTTTTTTACAAGTTAAAGTTACGTTTTGACAAGTTAAAGTACGTTTCAACAAGTTAAAAATACTTTTTGACAAGTTAAAGTACATTATTTACAAGTTAAAGTTACGTTTTGGCAATGTAAATTATGTTTTTTACAAGTTAAAGTTACTATTTGACAAGTTAAAGTACGTTTCAACAAGTTAAATTTACGATTTGACAAGTTAACGTATGCTTTTTACAAGTTAAAATTACTTTTTGACAAGTTAAAGTACATTTTTTACAAGTTAAAGTTAGTTTATACAAGTTATAGTATGTTTTTTACAAGTTAAAGTTATTATTTGACAAGTTAAAGGACATTTCAACAAGTTTAAATTATGTTTTGACAACTTAAAGTACGTTTCAACAAGTTAAAATTACGTTTTGACAAGTAAAAGTAACCTTTTTACAAGTTAAACTTACGTTTTGACATGTTAAACTATGTTTTTTACAAGTTATAGTTATGTTTTGACAAGTTAAAGTACGTTTCAACAAGTTAAAATTACTTTTTGACAAGTTAAAGTACATTTTTTACAACTTTAAGTTATATTTTGACAAGTTAAACTATTTTTTTAACAAGTTAAAGTTACGTTTTGACAAGTTAAAGTACGTTTCAACAAGTTAAAATTACGATTTGACAATTATAAATACATTTGTCACAAGTTAAAGTATGTATTTTACAAGTTAAAGTTTATATTTGACAAGTTAAAGTACGTTTCAACAAGTTAAATTACGATATGACAAGTTAAAGTACATTTTTTACAAGTTAAAGTTACGGTTTGACAAGTTAAAGTACGTTTCAACAAGTTCAAATTACGTTTTGACAAGTTAAAGTACATATTATACAAGTTAAAATTACGTTTTGACAAGTTAACCTATGTTTTTAACAAGTTAAAGTTACGTTTTGACAAGTTAAAGTACGTTTCAACAAGTTAAAATTACTCGTTGACAAGTTAAACTACATTTTTTACAAGTTAAAGTTACTATTTGACAAGTTAAAGTACGTTTCAACAAGTTAAAATTACGATTTGACAAGTGAACGTATGTTTTTTACAAGTTAAATTTACGTTTTGACAAGTTAACCTATGTTTTTAACAAGTTAAAGTTACGTTTTGACAAGTTAAAGTACGTTTCAACAAGTTAAAATTACTCGTTGACAAGTTAAACTACATTTTTTACAAGTTAAAGTTACTATTTGACAAGTTAAAGTACGTTTCAACAAGTTAAAATTACGATTTGACAAGTGAACGTATGTTTTTTACAAGTTAAATTTACGTTTTGACAAGTTAAAGTACGTTTCAACAAGTTCAAAGTACGTTTTGACAAGTAAAAGTACATTTTATACAATTCAAAGTTACGTTTTGACAAATTAAATTATGTTTTTTACAAGTTAAAGTTACGTTTTGACAAGTTAAAGTACGTTTCAACAAGTTAAAAATACTTTTTGACAAGTTAAAGTACATTATTTACAAGTTAAAGTAACGTTTTGGCAATGTAAATTATGTTTTTTACAAGTTAAAGTTACTATTTGACAAGTTAAAGTACGTTTCAACAAGTTAAATTTACGATTTGACAAGTTAACGTATGCTTTTTACAAGTTAAATTTACGTTTTGACAGCTTAAAGTACGTTTCAACAAGTTCAAAGTACGTTTTGAACAGTAAAAGTACATTTTTTACAATTCAAAAAAACGTTTCGACAAATTAAAGTACGTTTCAACAAGTTAAAATTACGATTTGTCAAGTTAAAATACATTTTTTACAAGTTAAAGTTATGTTTTGACAAGTTAAACTATGTTTTTTACAATTTAAAGTAACGTTTTGACAAGTTAAAGTACGTTTCAACAAGTTTAAATTACTTTTTGATAAGTTAAAGTACATTTTTTAGAAGTTAAAGTTACGTTTTGACAAGTTAAACTATGTTTTTTACAAGTTAAAGTTATGTTTTGACAAGTTAAAGTACGTTTCAACAAGTTAAAATTACTTTTTGACAAGTTAAAGTACATTTTTTACAAGTTAAAGTTAGTTTATACAAGTTATAGTATGTTTTTTACAAGTTAAAGTTATTATTTGACAAGTTAAAGGACATTTTAACAAGTTTAAATTATGTTTTGACAAGTTAAAGTACGTTTCAACAAGTTAAAATTACGTTTTGACAAGTAAAAGTACCCTTTTTACAAGTTAAACTTACGTTTTGACATGTTAAACTTTGTTTTTTACAAGTTATAGTTATGTTTTGACAAGTTAAAGTACGTTTCGACAAGTTAAAATTACTTTTTGACAAGTTAAAGTACATTTTTTACAACTTTAAGTTATATTTTGACAAGTTAAACTATTTTTTTAACAAGTTAAAGCTACGTTTTGACAAGTTAAAGTACGTTTCAACAAGTTAAAATTACGATTCGACAATTTAAAATACATTTGTCACAAGTTAAAGTATGTATTTTACAAGTTAAAGTTTATATTTGACAAGTTAAAGTACGTTTCAACAAGTTAAATTACGATATGACAAGTTAAAGTACATTTTTTACAAGTTAAAGTTACGGTTTGACAAGTTAAAGTACGTTTCAACAAGTTCAAATTACGTTTTGACAAGTTAAAGTACATTTTATACAAGTTAAAATTACGTTTTGACAAGTTAACCTATGTTTTTTACAAGTTAAAGTTACGTTTTGACAAGTTAAAGTACGTTTCAACAAGTTAAAATTACTCGTTGACAAGTTAAACTACATTTTTTTACAAGTTAAAGTTACTATTTGACAAGTTAAAGTACGTTTCAACAAGTTAAAATTACGATTTGACAAGTGAACGTATGTTTTTTACAAGTTAAATTTACGTTTTGACAAGTTAAAGTACGTTTCAACAAGTTCAAAGTACGTTTTGACAAGTAAAAGTACATTTTATACAATTCAAAGTTACGTTTTGACAAGTTAAACTATGTTTTTTACAAGTTAAAGTTACGTTTTGACAAGTTAAAGTACGTTTCAACAAGTTAAAAATACTTTTTGACAAGTTAAAGTACATTATTTACAAGTTAAAGTTACGTTTTGGCAATGTAAATTATGTTTTTTACAAGTTAAAGTTACTATTTGACAAGTTAAAGTACGTTTCAACAAGTTAAATTTATGATTTGACAAGTTAACGTATGCTTTTTACAAGTTAAATTTACGTTTTGACAACTTAAAGTACGTTTCAACAAGTTCAAAGTACGTTTTGACAAGTAAAAGTACATTTTTTACAATTCAAGATTACGTTTCGACAAATTAAAGTACGTTTCAACAAGTTAAAATTACGATTTGACAAGTTAAAATACATTTTTTACAAGTTAAAGTTACGTTTTGACAAGTTAAACTATGATTTTTACAATTTAAAGTTACGTTTTGACAAGTTAAATTACGTTTCAACAAGTTTAAATTACTTTTTGAGAAGTTAAAGTACATTTTTTAGAAGTTAAAGTTACGTTTTGACAAGTTAAACTATGTTTTTTACAAGTTAAAGTTATGTTTTGACAAGTTAAAGTATGTTTCAACAAGTTAAAGTTACTTTTTGACAAGTTAAAGTACATTTTTTACAAGTTAAAGTTAGTTTATACAAGTTATAGTATGTTTTTACAAGTTAAAGTTATTATTTGACAAGTTAAAGGACGTTTCAACAAGTTTAAATTATGTTTTGACAAGTTAAAGTACGTTTCAACAAGTTAAAATTACGTTTTGACAAGTAAAAGTACCCTTTTTACAAGTTAAACTTACGTTTTGACATGTTAAACTATGTTTTTTACAAATTAAAGTTACGTTTTGACAAGTTAAAGTACGTTTCAACAAGTTAAAATTACGATTTGACAATTTAAAATACATTTTTCACAAGTTAAAGTATGTATTTTACAAGTTAAAGTTTATATTTGACTAGTTAAAGTACATTTCAACAACTTAAATTACGATATGACAAGTTAAAGTACATTTTTTACAAGTTAAAGTTACGGTTTGACAAGTTAAAGTACGTTTCAACAAGTTCAAATTACGTTTTGACAAGTTAAAGTACATTTTTTACAAGTTAAAATTACGTTTTGACAAGTTAACCTATGTTTTTTACAAAATAAAGTTACGTTTTGACAAGTTAAAGTACGTTTCAATAAGTTAAAATTACTCGTTGACAAGTTAAACTACATTTTTTACAAGTTAAAGTTACTATTTGAGAAGTTAAAGTACGTTTCAACAAGTTAAAATTACGATTTGACAAGTGAACGTATGTTTTTTACAAGTTAAATTTACGTTTTGACAAGTTAAAGTACGTTTCAACAAGTTCAAAGTACGTTTTGACAAGTAAAAGTACATTTTATACAATTCAAAGTTACGTTTTGTCAGTTAAAGTATGTTTTTTACAAGTTAAAGTTACGTTTTGACAAGTTAAAGTACGTTTGAACAAGTTAAAAATACTTTTTGACAAGTTAAAGTACATTATTTATAAGTTAAAGTTACGTTTTGGCAATGTAAATTATGTTTTTTACAAGTTAAAGTTACTATTTGACAAGTTAAAGTACGTTTCAACAAGTTAAATTTACGATTTGACAAGTTAACGTATGCTTTTTACAAGTTAAAATTACTTTTTGACAAGTTAAAGTACATTTTTTACAAGTTAAAGTTAGTTTATACAAGTTATAGTATGTTTTTTACAAGTTAAAGTTATTATTTGACAAGTTAAAGGACATTTCAACAAGTTTAAATTATGTTTTGACAACTTAAAGTACGTTTCAACAAGTTAAAATTACGTTTTGACAAGTAAAAGTACCCTTTTTACAAGTTAAACTTACGTTTTGACATGTTAAACTATGTTTTTTACAAGTTATAGTTATGTTTTGACAAGTTAAAGTACGTTTCAACAAGTTAAAATTACTTTTTGACAAGTTAAAGTACATTTTTTACAACTTTAAGTTATATTTTGACAAGTTAAACTATTTTTTTAACAAGTTAAAGTTACGTTTTGACAAGTTAAAGTACGTTTCAACAAGTTAAAATTACGATTTGACAATTTAAAATACATTTGTCACAAGTTAAAGTATGTATTTTACAAGTTAAAGTTTATATTTGACAAGTTAAAGTACGTTTCAACAAGTTAAATTACGATATGACAAGTTAAAGTACATTTTTTACAAGTTAAAGTTACGGTTTGACAAGTTAAAGTACGTTTCAACAAGTTCAAATTACGTTTTGACAAGTTAAAGTACATTTTTTACAAGTTAAAATTACGTTTTGACAAGTTAACCTATGTTTTTTACAAGTTAAAGTTATGTTTTGACAAGTTAAAGTACGTTTCAACAAGTTAAAATTACTCGTTGACAAGTTAAACTACATTTTTTACAAGTTAAAGTTACTATTTGACAAGTTAAAGTACGTTTCAACAAGTTAAAATTACGATTTGACAAGTGAAAGTATGTTTTTTACAAGTTAAATTTACGTTTTGACAAGTTAAAGTACGTTTCAATAAGTTCAAAGTACGTTTTGACAAGTAAAAGTACATTTTATACAATTCCAAGTTACGTTTTGCCAAGTTAAATTATATTTTTTACAAGTTAAAGTTACGTTTTGACAAGTTAAAGTACGTTTCAACAAGTTAAAAATACTTTTTGACAAGTTAAAGTACATTATTTACAAGTTAAAGTTACGTTTTGGCAATGTAAATTATGTTTTTTACAAGTTAAAGTTACTATTTGACAAGTTAAAGTACGTTTCAACAAGTTAAATTTACGATTTGGCAAGTTAACGTATGCTTTTTACAAGTTAAATTTACGTTTTGACAGCTTAAAGTACGTTTCAACAAGTTCAAAGTACGTTTTGAACAGTAAAAGTACATTTTTTACAATTCAAAAAAACGTTTCGACAAATTAAAGTACGTTTCAACAAGTTAAAATTACGATTTGTCAAGTTAAAATACATTTTTTACAAGTTAAAGTTACGTTTTGACAAGTTAAACTATGTTTTTTACAATTTAAAGTAACGTTTTGACAAGTTAAAGTACGTTTCAACAAGTTTAAATTACTTTTTGATAAGTTAAAGTACATTTTTTAGAAGTTAAAGTTACGTTTTGACAAGTTAAACTATGTTTTTTACAAGTTAAAGTCATGTTTTGACAAGTTAAAGTACGTTTCAACAAGTTAAAATTACTTTTTGACAAGTTAAAGTACATTTTTTACAAGTTAAAGTTAGTTTATACAAGTTATAGTATGTTTTTTACAAGTTAAAGTTATTATTTGACAAGGTAAAGGACATTTTAACAAGTTTAAATTATGTTTTGACAAGTTAAAGTACGTTTCAACAAGTTAAAATTACGTTTTGACAAGTAAAAGTACCCTTTTTACAAGTTAAACTTACGTTTTGACATGTTAAACTATGTTTTTTACAAGTTATAGTTATGTTTTGACAAGTTAAAGTACGTTTCGACAAGTTAAAATTACTTTTTGACAAGTTAAAGTACATTTTTTACAACTTTAAGTTATATTTTGACAAGTTAAACTATTTTTTTAACAAGTTAAAGTTACGTTTTGACAAGTTAAAGTACGTTTCAACAAGTTAAAATTACGATTTGACAATTTAAAATACATTTGTCACAAGTTAAAGTATGTATTTTACAAGTTAAAGTTTATATTTGACAAGTTAAAGTACGTTTCAACAAGTTAAATTACGATATGACAAGTTAAAGTACATTTTTTACAAGTTAAAGTTACGGTTTGACAAGTTAAAGTACGTTTCAACAAGTTCAAATTACGTTTTGACAAGTTAACCTATGTTTTTTACAAGTTAAAGTTACGTTTTGACAAGTTAAAGTACGTTTCAACAAGTTAAAATTACTCGTTGACAAGTTAAACTACATTTTTTACAAGTTAAAGTTACTATTTGACAAGTTAAAATACGTTTCAACAAGTTAAAATTACGATTTGACAAGTGAACGTATGTTTTTTACAAGTTAAATTTACGTTTTGACAAGTTAAAGTACGTTTCAACAAGTTCAAAGTACGTTTTGACAAGTAAAAGTACATTTTATACAATTCAAAGTTACGTTTTGACAAGTTAAACTATGTTTTTTACAAGTTAAAGTTACGTTTTGACAAGTTAAAGTACGTTTCAACAAGTTAAAAATACTTTTTGACAAGTTAAAGTACATTATTTACAAGTTAAAGTTACGTTTTGGCAATGTAAATTATGTTTTTTACAAGTTAAAGTTACTATTTGACAAGTTAAAGTACGTTTCAACAAGTTAAATTTACGATTTGACAAGTTAACGTATGCTTTTACAAGTTAAATTTACGTTTTGACAACTTAAAGTACGTTTCAACAAGTTCAAAGTACGTTTTGACAAGTAAAAGTACATTTTTTACAATTCAAGATTACGTTTCGACAAATTAAAGTACGTTTCAACAAGTTAAAATTACGATTTGACAAGTTAAAATACATTTTTTACAAGTTAAAGTTACGTTTTGACAAGTTAAACTATGTTTTTTACAATTTAAAGTTACGTTTTGACAAGTTAAAGTACGTTTCAACAAGTTTAAATTACTTTTTGATAAGTTAAAGTACATTTTTTAGAAGTTAAAGTTACGTTTTGACAAGTTAAACTATGTTTTTTACAAGTTAAAGTTATGTTTTGACAAGTTAAAGTACGTTTCAACAAGTTAAAATTACTTTTTGACAAGTTAAAATACATTTTTTACAAGTTAAAGTTAGTTTATACAAGTTATAGTATGTTTTTTACAAGTTAAAGTTATTATTTGACAAGTTAAAGGACGTTTCAACAAGTTTAAATTATGTTTTGACAAGTTAAAGTACGTTTCAACAAGTTAAAATTACGTTTTGACAAGTAAAAGTACCCTTTTTACAAGTTAAACTTACGTTTTGACATGTTAAACTATGTTTTTTACAAGTTATAGTTATGTTTTGACAAGTTAAAGTACGTTTCGACAAGTTAAAATTACTTTTTGACAAGTTAAAGTACATTTTTTACAACTTTAAGTTATATTTTGACAAGTTAAACTATTTTTTTAACAAGTTAAAGTTACGTTTTGACAAGTTAAAGTACGTTTCAACAAGTTAAAATTACGATTTGACAATTTAAAATACATTTGTCACAAGTTAAAGTATGTATTTTACAAGTTAAAGTTTATATTTGACAAGTTAAAGTACGTTTCAACAAGTTAAATTACGATATGACAAGTTAAAGTACATTTTTTACAAGTTAAAGTTACGGTTTGACAAGTTAAAGTACGTTTCAACAAGTTCAAATTACGTTTTGACAAGTTAACCTATGTTTTTTACAAGTTAAAGTTACGTTTTGACAAGTTAAAGTACGTTTCAACAAGTTAAAATTACTCGTTGACAAGTTAAACTACATTTTTTACAAGTTAAAGTTACTATTTGACAAGTTAAAATACGTTTCAACACGTTAAAATTACGATTTGACAAGTGAACGTATGTTTTTTACAAGTTAAATTTACGTTTTGACAAGTTAAAGTACGTTTCAACAAGTTCAAAGTACGTTTTGACAAGTAAAAGTACATTTTATACAATTCAAAGTTACGTTTTGACAAGTTAAACTATGTTTTTTACAAGTTAAAGTTACGTTTTGACAAGTTAAAGTACGTTTCAACAAGTTAAAAATACTTTTTGACAAGTTAAAGTACATTATTTACAAGTTAAAGTTACGTTTTGGCAATGTAAATTATGTTTTTTACAAGTTAAAGTTACTATTTGACAAGTTAAAGTACGTTTCAACAAGTTAAATTTACGATTTGACAAGTTAACGTATGCTTTTACAAGTTAAATTTACGTTTTGACAACTTAAAGTACGTTTCAACAAGTTCAAAGTACGTTTTGACAAGTAAAAGTACATTTTTTACAATTCAAGATTACGTTTCGACAAATTAAAGTACGTTTCAACAAGTTAAAATTACGATTTGACAAGTTAAAATACATTTTTTACAAGTTAAAGTTACGTTTTGACAAGTTAAACTATGTTTTTTACAATTTAAAGTTACGTTTTGACAAGTTAAAGTACGTTTCAACAAGTTTAAATTACTTTTTGATAAGTTAAAGTACATTTTTTAGAAGTTAAAGTTACGTTTTGACAAGTTAAACTATGTTTTTTACAAGTTAAAGTTATGTTTTGACAAGTTAAAGTACGTTTCAACAAGTTAAAATTACTTTTTGACAAGTTAAAATACATTTTTTACAAGTTAAAGTTAGTTTATACAAGTTATAGTATGTTTTTTACAAGTTAAAGTTATTATTTGACAAGTTAAAGGACGTTTCAACAAGTTTAAATTATGTTTTGACAAGTTAAAGTACGTTTCAACAAGTTAAAATTACGTTTTGACAAGTAAAAGTACCCTTTTTACAAGTTAAACTTACGTTTTGACATGTTAAACTATGTTTTTTACACGTTAAAGTTACGTTTTGACAAGTTAAAGTACGTTTCAACAAGTTAAAATTACGATTTGACAATTTAAAATACATTTTTCACAAGTTAAAGTATGTATTTTACAAGTTAAAGTTTATATTTGACCAGTTAAAGTACATTTCAACAACTTAAATTACGATATGACAAGTTAAAGTACATTTTTTACAGGTTAAAGTTACGGTTTGACAAGTTAAAGTACGTTTCAACAAGTTCAAATTACGTTTTGACAAGTTAAAGTACATTTTTTACAAGTTAAAATTACGTTTTGACAAGTTAACCTATGTTTTTTACAAAATAAAGTTACGTTTTGACAAGTTAAAGTACGTTTCAACAAGTTAAAATTACTCGTTGACAAGTTAAACTACATTTTTTACAAGTTAAAGTTACTATTTGAGAAGTTAAAGTACGTTTCAACAAGTTAAAATTATGTTTTGACAAGTTAAAGTACGTTTCAACAAGTTAAAATTACGTTTTGACAAGTAAAAGTACCCTTTTTACAAGTTAAACTTACGTTTTGACATGTTAAACTATGTTTTTTACAAGTTATAGTTATGTTTTGACAACTTAAAGTACGTTTCAACAAGTTAAAATTACTTTTTGACAAGTTAAAGTACATTTTTTACAGCTTTAAGTTATATTTTAACAAGTTAAACTATTTTTTTAACAAGTTAAAGTTAGGTTTTGACAAGTTAAAGTACGTTTCAACAAGTTAAAATTACGATTTGACAATTTAAAATACATTTTTCACAAGTTAAAGTATGTATTTTACAAGTTAAAGTTTATATTTGACAAGTTAAAGTACGTTTCAACAAGTTAAATTACGATATGACAAGTTAAAGTACATTTTTTACAAGTTAAAGTTACGGTTTGACAAGTTAAAGTACGTTTCAACAAGTTCAAATTACGTTTTGACAAGTTAAAGTACATTTTATACAAGTTAAAATTACATTTTGACAAGTTAACCTATGTTTTTTACAAGTTAAAGTTACGTTTTGACAAGTTAAAGTACGTTTCAACAAGTTAAAATTATGTTTTGACAAGTTAAAGTACGTTTCAACAAGTTAAAATTACGTTTTGACAAGTAAAAGTACCCTTTTTACAAGTTAAACTTACGTTTTGACATGTTAAACTATGTTTTTTACAAGTTATAGTTATGTTTTGACAACTTAAAGTACGTTTCAACAAGTTAAAATTACTTTTTGACAAGTTAAAGTACATTTTTTACAACTTTAAGTTATATTTTAACAAGTTAAACTATTTTTTTAACAAGTTAAAGTTAGGTTTTGACAAGTTAAAGTACGTTTCAACAAGTTAAAATCACGATTTGACAATTTAAAATACATTTTTCACAAGTTAAAGTATGTATTTTACAAGTTAAAGTTTATATTTGACAAGTTAAAGTACGTTTCAACAAGTTAAATTACGATATGACAAGTTAAAGTACATTTTTTACAAGTTAAAGTTACGGTTTGACAAGTTAAAGTACGTTTCAACAAGTTCAAATTACGTTTTGACAAGTTAAAGGACATTTTATACAAGTTAAAATTACATTTTGACAAGTTAACCTATGTTTTTTACAAGTTAAAGTTACGTTTTGACAAGTTAAAGTACGTTTCAACAAGTTAAAATTACTCGTTGACAAGTTAAACTACATTTTTTACGAGTTAAAGTTACTATTTGACAAGTTAAAGTACGTTTTAAAAAGTTAAAATTACGATTTGACAAGTTAACGTATGTTTTTTACAAGTTAAAGTTATGTTTTGACAAGTTAAAGTACGTTTCAACAAGTTAAAATTACTTTTTGACAAGTTAAAGTACATTTTTTACAAGTTAAAGTTAGTTTCTACAAGTTATAGTATGTTTTTTACAAGTTAAAGTAATTATTTGACAAGTTAAGGGACGTTTCAACAAGTTTAAATTATGTTTTGACAAGTTAAAGTACGTTTCAACAAGTTAAAATTACGTTTTGACAAGTAAAAGTACCCTTTTTACAAGTTAAACTTACATTTTGACATGTTAAACTATGTTTTTTACAAGTTATAGTTATGTTTTGACAAGTTAAAGTACGTTTCAACAAGTTAAAATTACTTTTTGACAAGTTAAAGTACATTTTTTACAACTTTAAGTTATATTTTGACAAGTGAAACTATTTTTTTAACAAGTTAAAGTTACGTTTTGACAAGTTAAAGTACGTTTCAACAAGTTAAAATTACGATTTGACAATTTAAAATACATTTTTCACAAGTTAAAGTATGTATTTTACAAGTTAAAGTTTATATTTGACAAGTTAAAGTACGTTTCAACAAGTTAAATTACGATATGACAAGTTAAAGTACATTTTTTACAGGTTAAAGTTACGGTTTGAGAAGTTAAAGTACGTTTCAACAAGTTCAAATTACGTTTTGACAAGTTAAAGTACATTTTTTACAAGTTAAAATTACGTTTTGACAAGTTAACCTATGATTTTTACAAGTTAAAGTTATGTTTTGACAAGTTAAAGTACGTTTCAACAAGTTAAAATTACTCGTTGACAAGTTAAACTACATTTTTTACAAGTTAAAGTTACTATTTGACAAGTTAAAGTACGTTTCAACAAGTTTAATTTACGATTTGACAAGTTAACGTATGTTTTTTACAAGTTAAATTTACGTTTTGACAAGTTAAAGTACGTTTCAACAAGTTCAAAAAGTACGTTTTGACAAGTAAAAGTACATTTTTTACAATTCAAAGTTACGTTTTGACAAGTTAAACTATGTTTTTTACAAGTTAAAGTTACGTTTTGACAAGTTAAAGTACGTTACAACAAGTTTAAATTACTTTTTGACAAGTTAAAGTACATTTTTTAGAAGTTAAAGTTACGTTTTGACAAGTTAAACTATGTTATTTACAAGTTAAAGTACGTTTCAACATGTTAAAATAGGTTTCAACAAGTTAAAATTACTTTTTGAGAATTTAAAGTACATTTTTTACAAGTTAAAGTTACGTTTATACAAGTTATGGTATATTTTTTACAAGTTAAAGTTATTATTTGACAAGTTAAAGTACGTTTCAACAAGTTAAAATATCGATTTGACAAGTTAAAATACATTTTTTACAAGTTAAAGTTACATTTTGACAAGTTAAAGTATGTATTTTACAAGTTAAAGTTAATATTTGACAAGTTAAAGTACGTTTCAACAAGTTAAAATTACGTGTTGTCGTCGGTTTTTCCCGACGACAACGAGTATAAATATACCGTTTATGGACGACGGCAGGCCCGACCACCGGAGGATGCCACGGGCTCTCTCGACGCATCGACCGGCCCCAGCGGGTCCCGATTAGCCCTTGGCCGACCGAGAAATGCCCCCGGCCGGCTCTTACCCGCCGCAACCGGTCTCATCACGTTCTGGCCAGTCCTGGCACTTCTTGGCCGGCCATGGCACGTCCTGGCCGGTTCAGCTGGGCCTTGGCCGGCCTTGGCGCGTCTCGGCCGGCCCAGGCACGTCCTGGCCGGCCCAGGCACGTCCTGGCCGGCCTTGGCGCGTCTCGGCCGGCCCAGGCACGTCCTGGCCGGCCTTGGCGCGTCTCGGCCGGCCCAGGCACGTCCTGGCCGGTCTTGGCAAGGCCTTGGCCGGCCCTGGCACGCCCTATGCGCCTTGGCAGGCCCTGACCCTCCCTTGGCCGGCCCGGGCTCTCCCTTGGCCGGTCCTGGCCCTTCCCTGGCCGGTCCTAGCGCTCCTTGGCCGGCCCTATCTCGTCTTGGGCATGCATGGTCGATCGCCTAGGCTATAAATAGCCCAAGGCGCCTCTCACCAAAGGTAACGAACAAAAAAGATAGCTAAAAAGGAGAATTCTCTCCCAAGTATTCTCCCGAGATCCGAGGCTTGAGCTTGGAAACGACGCTGATCTCATAGTCTCCGTTTCTACCTCGCCTCGTCGATCTTCCCTCGTCATCCTACAAACTCCACCCACATTATACTAATGTTGAGCGTTGGAGAGGTAAACAGAGGACCCCCCTCTTTTTTCCCTTCTTAGTTCACGTCTGTTTACTCTTTTCAGATAACAGAAGGACTCGAAGACCACTCAACAGCTAA
Source organism: Urtica urens (assembly GCA_958296335.1). Classification (NCBI taxonomy): domain Eukaryota; kingdom Viridiplantae; phylum Streptophyta; class Magnoliopsida; order Rosales; family Urticaceae; genus Urtica; species Urtica urens. The sequence goes on from OY282520.1 coordinate 24,330,945, forward strand.
GAGACGATCTGGGACACCGGATTTGACACGCTTAGGCCGAAGCGAGGGTCACCTGCTCAGAGCGAGGATCTGACCGCTTAGGTCTCTGAACGTTGTCCAAATTTCAGCGACAACATTTTGGCGCTAGAAGGAGGGGCCGAATTTGTCGATCGCAAATTGGCTCATTCCACACTTTTCCATTTCATCCCCTTTCTGTTCCACTCATTCGAAAATGAGTGACGTTCCGGCAACTTCCGCAGCTGCCCGATCGAGCAATCCCTTCGTTCGAGCTGCTAGCTCACGATACGAGTTTTGAAGACTCCCCCACCGAGGGACCGGGCAGCAACCCGGGACCAGGGGTTTGGAAAGCGACATCCCCGCCCCTCGTGAGAACGAAGAGGGCTTGAGAGACGAGACCAACCGCCGCTTGATGGAACTGTTGGCTCGACCGGGGGTGAGCAAAGGCCTACCCGTGAACCTCCTCGGATACGGGGAGGGAGGCAGTTCGACTCAGGACGAAGATTACGCCATGGATGATGTCGTCCCCGAGACAAGCGAAAGCTTGGCGCTCACGCGCTCGCCCGTGGAGAATGCGAACGACGTTCCATTCGACCCACAGGCTGAGCCGCGGCAGGGGGTTTCGTGACGAGAGGGTTCAAGCAACTCTCGTCCCCGGGTGGCGCAAGGCACTTCGCGGAGCGGGCAGTCTCGACGCACTCGCCGTGCATCCTCCCGACGGGGTGTGTATAGTCGTAAAGCCCGTCGCGAAAACCGCCCGCATCCACTTGGACCTTCGCGCTCCGCCGAGGAAGATCTAAGGACCCGCCTTAATTCGCGGCGGGGTCCCCAAGGGGAGGACTTAAGGAGAAAGTTGGACGCCCGTCGGACCATTGCCGGGGCTACGACCCTCGGGAATCGTCCCCCGAATGCCTTGGACCAGGGCTCCAATGAGCGACAGGTCCCCACGCCAATGGGACCAGAAGCGGCAAACGGGCTCGAAATGATCACCATGATTCAGGGTCTCCAAAATCAGATCATCGAGGTGCGGGGGACAGGCTCAGGAGGTTCCAGACCGTATAATGGTTTGGAAGGATCATACTCACCTTTTACGGAAGCGATCCTTGCGTAATCCCCGGGACGGGGATTCAAACTCCCCGCCGTGTCACCTTATGACGGGCGCTCCGACCCCAATTTCCATATCCAGCACTATGAGACTTGGATGACAATGCAAGGGCTCTCGGGGGCAACGCTTTGTCAAGATTTTAGCTTGACACTGGCAGGATCAGGGTTCGAGTGGTTCCGAAACTTGAAGCCAGGCAGCATCGGCTCGTTCCGTGCCCCCAGGGAATCCTTTCTCGCTCAATTCGCCACGATGGTCGCGCAGAAAAAGTCCAAAACGCATTTATGGACAATTAGGCAGAAACCAGGCGAGAGCTTGCGTGAGTACCTGGCTCGGTTCACCGAGGAATCCCACAAGATGGAGGATTTCGATGACCGAGACACCATCGTGGCCATCACGGAAGGCTCCGAACCGAGCGATTTTTTAAAGTCGATCGTGGGAAGGGTCCCAAGGGACATGGCCGAGCTCATGACATGCGCTCGAACACACATGGGGGTCGAAGACTACCTCAACAGCCGGAAGGGCGAGGGTCATAGGGATAATTCTCGGTCGAGCGATCACCCCAATGCTTGAGGAAAGCGGGGAAGGAACACCAACATCGCCAAGGCTGGCCCTCTCCCTCGACCGAGGAAGCCGTTCACGGATCAATTCCGGGGAGAAGCTCTCACCCCACTCAATGGATCCCCGGCTCGAATTTCGGCCCTTCATAGGGACAAGCTTGGGTCCCCGATGCCATTGAAAAAAGGTTCCGCAACGCGGGACAAGAGCAAATACTGCGAGTATCACCGAGACCACGGACACGTGACCTCCGAGTGTTATCAGCTAAAACGACAGATAGAGGCCCTGATTCAGGATGGCAAGCTCAAAGAGTTTGTCATGAGAGCCGCCGGGGTGACGATCCCGGAGGATTGCCCACCTACCCAGTATGGAGGTTCGACCAAAGGAAAGGCCCCAGTCGACGCCGCCGTTAGCGGCGAGCATGAAAATCCCGAGATGAACATTGTGAGAACAATCACCGGGGGGCTTGATTGTGGCGAATCAAGCAACCAGAAGAAAAGGTATTTGAGGGCAGTGACTAACGAGAGGGTGAGAAATGGCATCAACCTCACGTATGTCGCTCCCCCACCTACTCCCTTTGAAGACATCCGCTTCACCGAAGAGGAAGCGAGACGAATACTCCATCCGCATAACGACGCTCTCGTCGTAACTGCAACTGTGGCTAACAACAAGGTTCGACGAATCTTGATTGACAACGGCAGTGCGGTGGACATAGTGTTCAAATCGGCTCTTGAGCAAATGAAACTCGACGGAGTAAAGCTCACCCCGATTCGGAACCCGTTATATGGCTTTTCCGGGGAAAAAGTGTGGACAGAGGGGTCAGTAGATCTCCCCGTCACCTTTGGGACCCGAGGTAGCGCCGAGGTCACTCGGATTGTAACGTTTTTGATCGTCGACGAGCCGACGGCCTACAATATGATAATCGGGAGGCCAACCCTGGTGGGCCTCAAGGCTATTACGTCGATATATCACCTCATGATGAAGTTTCCCACCGAGAGGGGAATAGCATGCATGACAGGGGATCAGGCCATGGCACGATCGTGTCACGTACATGCCGCCAGTAACAAAATCGCCAAACCTAAGGGAGCGAAAGAGGTCTGCACCGTGTACCAACTCAGTGACGAACTCCCATGCAAGCCCGGGAGGAGGGAACGTTCGGCGAGTTGGACCAGCGCGACGAGATCGAGCGTCTGCGCATGGAAACTCCGGACGATCTCATCGCGGTCGTCTTGGATCCCTCCAAACCTGACCAAGTGGTCAAAATCGGTGCACAACTCTCCGTCGAAAGGCGGGAGTTGATGGCTTCCTTCCCTAGGGAACATAAGGACATCTTTGCGTGGACAAACGCGGATATGCCGGGCATTGACCCGAAGGTCATGGTTCATCGCTTAAACGATGACCATAACATACCCGCAAGGGTTCAACCCAGAAGAGCATTTAGCGGGAAAAGATATCTCGCCATAGGAGAGGAAGTTGAAAAACTCCTCGCCGCCGACTTCATAAGAGAGGCAGAACACCCCAAGTGGGTGTCAAATGTGGTGATGGTAAAAAATCCCAATGGGAAATGGCGCATTTGCATAGAGTACAAAGATCTTAACAAAGCCTGCCCGAAGGATAGCTTCCCCCTTCCCCGGATAGAGCAACTCGTGGACGCGACAGCAGGCCACGAGCTCCTTAGCTTCATGGACGCCTATTCAGGCTACAATAAAATCCGGATGCACGAGGACGACCAGATAAAAACAACCTTTGTGACGAACAAAGGCTTGTATTGCTATAAGGTAATGCCATTCGGTCTGAAAAATGCCGGGGCAACCTATCAGCGTCTGGTCAACGGTATGTTCGCCGACCAAATCGGGAAGACCATGGAAGTCTACGTGGACGACATGTTGGTTAAAAGCCAATTGGCTCCCGACCACGTCCACGATCTCCGAACCATGTTCGCGATCCTCCGAAGATACGGGATGAAGTTGAATCCCAACAAATGCGCATTCGGGGTCGAATCGGGAAAATTCCTCGGTTACATGGTCAGTAAGCAGGGAATCGAAGCCAACCCCGAGAATATCATGGCCATTCTCGAGATGAGGTCCCCGCAAAAACCTAAGGAGGTCCAAAGTCTGGCAGGGCGAATTGCGGCGCTAGCCCGATTCGTCTCCAAAGCCACCGACAGGTGCCACCCTTTCTTCCAATCTCTAAAGAAGAGAGATGGGTTCGAATGGACTGCGGAATGTGAAAGGGCGTTTTGCAAGATGAAGTCGTACCTCGCGGCCCCCCCATTCTTGGCAAAGCCCATCGACCACAAGGTCCTCATATTGTACCTCGCAGTGTCTGATAAGGCCACAAGTGCAGTCCTCATACAGGAAGAAGGCCAATGCCAGCGGCGGTCTACTACGTCAGTAAGTCTCACCTGGACGCCGAGACTTGGTACTCAGAAATCGAGAAACTGTCATTGGTATTGGTCGTGAGCGCACGAAAGCTACGCCCATACTTCCAAGCACACCAGATAGTGGTGCGCACCGGACATCCTATCAAAAAAGCCCTTCAGCGAGGCTCCTCGACGAGGATGGCGATTTGGTCGCAAGAGCTCAGCGAGTACGGGATAAAATTCCGGCCACGAATAGCCATCAAGGGCCAAGCTATGGCTGACTTTGTGGCAGAATTCGAACCCGCAGAGATCGAAGTCGATTTAGACAACAACCCGTCGGAACCCCCGAGGAAAAGGGACATCGGACCGATAGGCCCAACATGGTCCCTGCACGTCAATGGCGCTTCAAAAGCCCGGGGAGCTGGCGCCGGGGTAGTTTTGACTAATCCGGACGAGAACAAATTGAAGTACGCCCTGCGCTTCAAGTTTCGCGCCTCCAACAACGAGGCCGAATACGAAGCCTTGATAGTCGGTGTAGAGCTAGCTCGCCGATTCGGGGTCAATAACTTGCGCATCTTTTGCAACTCACAGCTGATCGTGAAACAAGTAAAGGGCGAATACGCTGCCAAGGAGCCTAGCATGATCGCATATATGGAAAACACTCTCAAAGACCTAGAAGCGATAGCTTGGTTTGTAGTCGTACAAATACCCCGAGAGGAAAATGTCGAGGCCGACGCGTTAGCACGCCTCGCCTCGGGAATCGATGAAAAATAGGACGGCGATGTCCCTATCAAAGTCTTGACCAGACCTTACGTTTCCAGAAGTGACGTAGGAATGATCGGCGACTCCCCGAACCCGTCATGGATGACTCTGCTAACGGAGTACCTCGGAGGCGGAAAACTACCCGAGAACCGCGACGATGCTCGAAGGCTGAAAGGCTTAGCATCGAAGTATACCATGCGTGGGGACACGTTGTACAAGCGCGGCTTCTCGATGCCGCTCCTGCGCTGCCTGGGCGAGGCCGAGGCAAGACGGGCAATGTGTGAGGTGCACGAAGGGTTGTGCGGAAATCACGCCGCGGGGCAATCAATGGCCCTGGAGCTCTTAAGGTTAGGCTATTTCTGGCCAACCCTAAAGAGGGACGCGCACAACTGGGTCCGGCGATGCGACAAATGTCAGAGGTTTGCCCATGTGCCTAGACAACCGTCGGCCCCCTCTGCCCCATCGTCATACCCCAACCATTCGCCAAGTGGGGGATCGATTTGATAGGGGAACTCCCCATGGCTCCGAGACAATTCCGGTTTGCCATAGTTGCAATCGACTACTTCACAAAGTGGGTGGAGGCCGAACCACTGGCAAGGATTACCGAGGCAAATACGACAAAATTTCATTTGGAGAAGCATAATATGCCGACATGGGATCCCAGAATCCATCGTGACCAACAACGGACGACAGTTCGACAACGCCCGCCTACGCGAGTTGTGCGAGCAGTTGGGGATAAGCAAGACTTTCGCTTCCCCTAGGCACCCCCAAGCCAACGGCCAAGTGGAGGCAGTCAATCGCACCATTAAGGAGAACTTGAAGAAGCGATTGGACGCCCGAAAAGGCACCTGGGCGGAGGAACTCCCGTTCGTACTATGGGCCTATCAGACCACAGCTCGGAACGCAATAGGGGAAACCCCATTCGCCCTCACCTTCGGGGTCGAGGCAGTGGTCCCGATAGAGACCACACTCCCCACGCTTCGCACCGAGACCTTCCATGAGGAGGAAAACGAAGAGGCAATGCGGGTAGAGCTCGACCTAATCGATGAGAAAAGGTCTGACGCACTCACCCGTCTTGCCAACCAAAAAAGAAAAGTGGAACGGTATTATAATTCAAAAGTCAAGCTACGAAGCTTCGCGAACGGGAGCCTGGTACTAAGAAAGGTATTCCGGAACACCAAGGTACAAGGAGCCGGCGTCCTGGGTCCAACGTGGGAGGGGCCATATCGGATTCGAAAAGCCATTCACAGCGGCACTTACGAACTCAAAAATCTGGATGGCCTCGTATTCACCCACCCGTGGAACGCCGAGCACCTAAGGCAGTACCACCAATAGCGGCGTCAGATCTGCGCCCAACCACGTTTCATGTAAACACAATAGCTGTCGTAATTCAACTTAGTCCAATTGTACTTCTTTGAACATCGAAATAAAAGCGTATTTGTGTCATCATGTGCTGTACTTTAAGTTTCTCAATTTTTTGTTTTTATTTTATCAAAATTTTATGAAACTTGGGGGGCTAGGGTACTTTGGTCACAACACCGACCAACCCAACTAGCAAAAAAAAAACGGTAACGAGGCCGCAGCCTCACATCCGGTCGCCCATGGATCTGAGGAAAACTGACGAACGTCGGGCCCAATCCTAAGGCGATACTCGAATTCCCCTTGAGTAAGGTGCGCACGATTCCAACTAAGGACAGATCGTAAACCGATCGGTCATCGACACGCTCGTAAACCCTCGGTCATCGATCGCGCCAACCCTCGGGATTCCCCATCCTCCGTAGAACACCATCGTAAGCCAACATGCCATCGATGAAAGCATTCAAGGGACAAAACGCTCGAAACACGGTCCTAACGCTGATGTAAACGAGCCCGGACGTCGCCTCACAAATGGATCGTAAATTGGCAACACAGCCGCCGCCCGCAAAACCCGAGTTCCTGAAAGGACTCGGACGAGCGAGCTGACAAGACTGCCCATCATCGACCATACGAAGCGCACAACATTCCGAAAGAAAAAACAAAACAAACTCCAATATATGGAGAAAATGGTCTTCTTTGATAAAAAAGGAAGGTCTACAAAGCAAAACAAAAAGCGCTAAACAAATGGCGCAACCATAGCAAAGAATCTACTCAAGGCTTCAATCAACACGTTCCTCGTCGACCGAAGAAGGTGTCCCCACCTGCGAAGGCGATGTGCCAACAGAAGAATGTGTGGTATCCGCTGGACGAGAGTCCGTGAGATCATCGGCATCCGCATCATCCTCCAATAGCGGGAACATCGCGTCGAAGAACGCAAAGAAAATCTCACGCGGCCCGTTCTCTGCTATTGTGGCATCCCGGACCCGCACCGCTGCAACATGACGGGCCTCGTACAAAGCCACCTCCCAGTCCTCCTCGGCCCGAGCCTTGGAGTGGGCAATACTCGTCGCGTTCCTTGGTGACGGCCCGCATCTCCGACAAGAAAGACTCGTTCTCCTGGAGTGCATCCTCACGCTCGATTTCGCACGCGGAAAGCTTGCCGCGAATCGCCTCCAATTCCGCGTCTCGAGCTGCTACCGCCCTCTCAAGCGATCTCGTCTCGGCAGCAAAGGCAACAGCCGATCGTTCCGCTTGTTCCCTCGAGGCCTTCTCTTCCGCCAGCTTCGCCATCGTGGCCTCGAGCTCCGCAACGACTTTTGCCACAGCCTCGGCATGTTGTCGCTCCCTTTGGTCGTTCGATTCCGCCAACACGCGCTCATGACGGACGACCTCCACCATCAACGACTCCATTCGTTCGTGACGAGCTAAGGCCTAAAGGGAACATCGTATAATCATATAATTCATATGAGGAAAGAAGTTGGGAGGTCTACCTTTTGAGCGTCTCGAGTCCCTTGGCGGAAGAGTTCCATGTCGCTCACCACGATGAGCTCCTTGAAGCATCTCGGCGACGAGTCCACGATACCTCGCGAACTGTGATCCCTCAAACGCATGGCTTCCTCCATAAAGGACGATGCTCCCCCGCTCGGCGAGGGCGGATCAACTAAACGACGCGAACTCAAGGGTACGCCACTCGCTGAAGAGACCGCGGGGCGCTTCCGCGAAGTGCCGCCCTCCTCCCGTGGTCGGGCCAAGGCCTCGGTAGCCGCAACTGGTCGACCGGCGGGGAGACGGGCTCGATCCGAGGAATGAGCCCCAATGCCCGACGATGGCGCATCACCACTTCTCCGAACGCGCCTTCGGGAACCACCTGAGACATAAATAATGGACAGCATGAGAAAAAACTCGGCAACTCGGCAATAAAATGAGGGATACCTCGTACCACGAGGGCGATCGACCATGTGAGATTCGCCGTCTGATCCCGAATCGGAATCTCGCCGAGCCCTTGCCCGAGGACGTGGAGGCGGAGAGATCGATGAAATAAACCACCCCGTCGTGGCCATCATGTAAGGCGATACGAAGATGGACGCCTGGCGCCGGGTCGCCGGGAGCCGATGGACCGCTTGTCCAAGTTCGGTAAGCTCAAGATCGACCACCGGCGCAGGCACCCCCGCCGGTCCGAAGGTGAGGGGGGCGGTCCCGAACGCGGCCTCGGATACCCAGATCCAATGATATCGGTATTTCGATGGCGTGTTGGTGACCACCGCGAAGTTCCTAGCGTGATTTGTCCGATATGACCCAACTCGCGACGGCACTTCCACGATCGGCAAGAACCCCAAGAAGTCGTCCGCCGTCATCGCTCGCCTCTTCCCGCGAAAGAGAATCATGTGGCAGGCAGCGACGAGGCGATAGAAGATCGGCGCCATCTGTGCCGGGTGAACTTCCAACCTGGAAAGAAGGTCCTGTAATACAGGTTGGAGCGGCAGTCGAAGCCCCGCTTGAAGACTCGGAACGTGTACGGCGGCATAACCAAGTCGAGGGTAGGTCATACGATCACCGGGGATGGGTCGGAGAATATCGAAGCAAGAGGGAATGCCGAACTCCTCACGAAGCCTCTGAAAGGCGGAGAGGGTCGGGACCCACGCAGCGTCGATCCCGTCACACGAGAAATCCCCCCTAACACGCTGTGTTGTGATCGCGTAGGACATCGTCCTCTTGTCCTCCTCCCTCGCCGTTAAGAGACGAGTCTCGGTCGCCTCGGACGTTTCGTGACCGACTCCGACGAGCGTGGGCAGAGTCCCCCGACTCGATGGCAGAATTTGAGAGGCGCGGCCACCCGACTGCGAGCTAGGGGCCACCCTGTCCGTCGAAAGGTCTCCGCACGACGAGGAACCTTCTTGGGCAGGGACGGTCGGCCGATCGATAGTCGCCCCGAGGTCGACCGACAAGGCAGCTCCTGGACGTGGGTCGGTCGACCCCGAATCGACCCAGGTTGGACCGGCCGATCGGGTTTCGGTCTGGGCAGGTCCGGCCGTCCTGGATCTCGCCCGGATAGGGTCGACCGTTTGCGTTCCGGGCCACCCAGGGCCGGCCGGCGCAAACCCCTCCTGGGTAGGGCCGGCCGGCCGCGTTCCAGGCCACCCAGGGCTGGCCGGCGCGATCCCCTCCTGGCCGGCGCGATCCCCTCCTGGGCCAGCGCGATCCTCTTATGAGTTCATTCCCGACCGAACGCTCGACATTGAACTCGGGGGGCTAATGTTGTCGTCGATTTTTCCCGACGACAATGAGTACAAATATACCGTCTATGGACGACCCCAAGCCCGACCGCCAGAGGATGTCACGGGCTCTCTCGACGCATCGACCAGCCCCAGCGAGTCCCGATTAGCCCTTGGCCGACAAAGAAATGCCCCTGGCCGGCTCTAACCCGCCACGGTCGGTCCCGACACGTTCTGGCCGGCCCTGGCACGTCCTGGCCGGTTCTAGCAGGGCCTTGGCCGGCCCTGGCACGTCCTGGCTGGTCCTGGCAAGGCCTTGGCTGGCCCTGGCACGCCCAGATGCGCCTTGGCCGGCCCTGACCCTCCCTTGGCCAGTCCTGGCCCTTCTCTGGCCAGTCCTGGCCCTTCCCTGGCCGGTCCTGGCGCTCCTTGGCCGGCCCTATCTCGTCTTGGGCATGCATGGTCGATCGCCTAGGCTATAAATAGCCCAAGACGCCTCTCACCAAAGGTAACGAACAAAAAAGATAGCTAAAAAGGAGAATTCTCTCCCAGGTATTATCCGATGCTTGAGCTTGGAAACGACGCTGATCTCATAGTCTCCGTTTCTACCTCGCCTCGTCGATCTTCCCTCGTCATCATACAAACTCCACCCACATTATACTAATGTTGAGCGTCGGAGAGGTAAACAGAGGACCCCCCTCTGTTTTCCCTTCTTAGTTCATGTCTGTTTACTCTTTTCAGATAACAGAAGGACTCGAAGACCACACAACAGCTAAGAGACGATCCAGGACACCGGATTTGACACCCTTAGGCCAAAGCGAGGGTCACCCGCTCAGAGCGAGGATCTGACCGCTTAGGTCTCTGAACGTTGTCCAAATTTCAGCGACAACATTACGATTTGACAAGTTAAAGTACAATTTTTACAACTTAAATTTACGTTTTGACAAGTTAAACTATGTTTTTTACAAGTTAAAGTTACGTTTTGACAAGTTAAAGTGCGTTTCAACAAGTTGAAATTACGATTTGACAAGTTAAAATAAATTTTTTACAAGTTAAAGATACGTTTTGACAAGTTAAAGTATGTTTTTTTACAAATTAAAGTTAATATTTGACAAGTTAAAGTACGTTTCAAAAAGTTTAAATTATGATTTGACAAGTTAAAGTATGTTTTTTACAAGTTAAATTTACGTTTTGACAAGTTAAAGTACGTTTCAACAAGTTCAAAGTACGTTTTGACAAGTAAAAGTACATTTTGACAAGTAAAAGTACATTTTTTACAATTCAAAGTTACGTTTTGACAAGTTAAACTATGTTTTTTACAAGTTAAACTACGTTTCCACAAGTTAAAATTACGATTTGACAAGTTAAAGTACATTTTTTACAATTTAAAGTTACGTTTTTACAAGTTAAACTATGTTTTTTACAAGTTAAAGTTACGTTTTGACAAGTTAAAGTACGTTTCAACAAGTTAAAATTACTTTTTGACAAGTTAAAGAACATTTTTTACAAATTAAAGTTACCTTTAGACAAGTTAAAGTATGTTTCAACAAGTTTAAATTACATTTTGACAAGTAAAAATTACATTTTTTACAAGTTGAAGTTACATTTTGACAAGTTAAACTATGTTTTTTACAAGATAAAGTTACGTTTTGACAAGTTAAAGTACGTTTCAACAAGTTAAAATTACTTTTTGACAAGTTAAAGTACATTATTTACAAGTTAAAGTTACGTTTTGACAATATAAATTATGTTTTTTACAAGTTAAAGTTATTATTTGACAAGTTAAAGTACGTTTCAACAAGTTAAAAATATGATTTGACAAGTTAAAGTATGTTTTTTACAAGTTAAATTTACGTTTTGACAAGTTAAAGTACGTTTCAACAAGTTCAAAGTACGTTTTGACAAGTAAAAGTACATTTTTTACATTTCAAACTTATGTTTTGACAAGTTAAACTATGTATTTTACAAGTTAAAGTACGTTTCAACAAGTTTCAATTACTTTTTGACAAGTTAAAGTACAATTTTTACAAGTTAAAGTTACGTTTTGACAAGTTAAACTATGTTTTTTACAAGTGAAAGTTACGTTTTGACAAGTTAAAGTACGTTCCAACAAGTTAAAATTACTTTTTGACAAGTTAAAGTACATTTTTTGCAAGTTAAAGTTACGTTTATACAAAATAAAGTTTGTTTTTTACAAGTTAAAATTATAATTTGACAAGTAAAAGTACGTTTCAACAAGTTAAAATTACAATTTGACAAGTTAAAGTACATGTTTTACAAGTTAAAGTTACGTTTTGACAAGTTAAAGTACATTTTTTACAAGTTAAAGATACGTTTTGACAAGTTAACATACGTTTTTTACAAATTAAAGTTACGTGTTGACAAGTTAAAGTACGTTGCAACAAGTTTGAATTTCGTTTTGACAAGTAAAAGTACATTTTTTACAAGTTAAAGTTACGTTTTGACAAGTTAAACTATGTTTCTTACAAGTTAAAGTTACGTGTTGACAAGTTAAAGTATGTTTAAACAAGTTTAAATTATGTTTTGACAAGTTAAGGTACGTTTCAACAAGTTAAAATTATGTTTTGACATGTTAAAGTACCATTTTTACAAGTTAAACTTACGTTTTGACATGTTAAACTATGTTTTCTACAAGTTATAGTTACGTTTTGACAAGTTAAAGTACGTTTCAACAAGTTAAAATTACTTTTTGACAAGTTAAAGTACATTTTTTACAACTTAAATTTACGTTTTGACAAGTTAAACTATGTTTTTTACAAGTTAAAGTTATGTTTTTAAAACTTAAAGTACGTTTCAACAAGTTCAAATTTCGTTTTGACAAGTAAAAGTTCATTTTTTACAAGTTGAAGTTACGTTTGGACAAGTTAAACTATGTTTCTTACAAGTTAAAGTTACGTTTTGACAAGTTAAAGTACGTTTCAACAAGTTAAAATTAGTTTTTGACAAGTTAAAGTACATTTTTTACAAGTTAAAGTTACGTTTTGACAAGTTAATGTATATTTTTTAAAAGTTAAACTATGTTTTTTACAAGTTAAACTACGCTTCAACAAGTTAAAATTACGATTTGTCAAGTTAAAGTACATTTTTTACAAGTTAAAATTACGTTTTAACAAGTAAAAGTACAATTTTTACAAGTTAAAATTACGTTTTGACAAGTTAAAGTACGTTTCAACAAGTTTAAGTTATGTTTTGACAAGTTAAAGTATGTTTCAGCAAGTTTAAATTACGTTTTGACAAATAAAAGTACCATTTTTACAAGTTAAATTTACGTTTTGATATGTTAACTATGTTTTTTACAAGTTATAGTTACGTTTTGACAAGTTAAAGTACGTTTCAACAAGTTAAAATTACTTTTTGACAAGTTAAAGTACGATTCAACGAGTTCAAATATAGTTTTGACAAGTAAAAGTACATTGTTTACAAGTTAAAGTTACGTTTTGACATGTTTAACTATATTTTTTACAAGTTAAAGTTACGTGTTGACAAGTTAAAGTACATTTTTTACAAGTCAAAGTTACGTTTTGACAAGTTAAAGTACGTTTCACCAAGTTTAAATTACGTTTTCACAACTAAAATTACATTTTTTACAAGTTAAAATTACGTTTTGACAAGTTAAACTATGTTTTTTACAAGTTAAAGTTACGTTTTGACAAGTTAAAGTACGTTTCAACAAGTTAAAATTACTTTTTGACAAGTTAAAGTATATTTTTTACAAGTTAAAGTTACGTTTTGACAATGTAAAGTATGTTTTTTACACGTTAAAGTTACGTTTTGAAAAATTATAGTACTTTTTAACAAGTTAAAATTACTATTTGACAAGTTAAAGTACATTTCTTATAAGTTAAAGTTGCGTTTTGACAAGTTAAAGTACATTTCAACAAGTTCAAAGTACGTTTTGACAAGTAAAAGTATATTTTTTACAAGTCAAATTCACGTTTTGACAAGTTACACTATGTTTTTTACAACTTAAAGTTACGTTTGGTTTAGTTAAAGTACGTTTTAACAAGTTAAAATTACTTTTTGACAAGTTAAAGTATATTTTTTACAACTTAAAGTTACGTTTTGACAATGTAAAGTATGTTTTTTATACGTTAAAGTTACGTTTTGACAAATTAAAGTACGTTTTAACAAGTTAAAATTACTATTTGACAAGTTAAAGTACATTTCTTATAAGTTAAAGTTACATTTTGACAAGTTAAAGTACATTTCAACAAGTTCAAACTACGTTTTGACAAGTAAAAGTACATTTTAAACAAGTCAAATTCACGTTTTGACAAGTTAAAGTACGTTCCACCAAGTTTAAATTACGTTTTCACAAGTAAAATTACATTTTTTACAAGTTAAAGTTACGTTTTGACAAGTTAAACTATGTTTTTTACAAGTTAAAGTTACGTTTTGCAAGTTAAAGTACGTTTCAACAAGTTAAAATTACTTTTTGACAAGTTAAAGTATATTTTTTACAAGTTAAAGTTACGTTTTGACAATATAAAGTATGTTTTTTATACGTTAAAGTTACGTTTTGACAAATTAAAGTACGTTTTAACAAGTTAAAATTACTATTTGACAAGTCAAAGTACATTTCTTATAAGTTAAAGTTATGTTTTGACAAGTTAAAGTACATTTCAACAAGTTCAAAGTACGTTTTGACAAGTAAAAGTACATTTTTTACAAGTCAAATTCACGTTTTGACAAGTTACACTATGTTTTTTACAACTTAAAGTTACGTTTGGTTTAGTTAAAGTACGTTTCAACAAGTTAAAATTACTTTTTGACAAGTTAAAGTATATTTTTTACAACTTAAAGTTATGTTTTGACAATGTAAAGTATGTTTTTTACAAGTTAAAGTTACGTTTTGACAAGTTAAAGTACGTTTTAACAAGTTAAAATTACGATTTGACAAGTTAAAGTACATTTCTTATAAGTTAAAGTTGCGTTTTGACAAGTTAAAGTACATTTCAACAAGTTCAAACTACGTTTTGACAAGTAAAAGTACATTTTTTACAAGTCAAATTCACGTTTTGACAAGTTACACAATGTTTTTTACAACTTAAAGTTACGTTTGGTTTAGTTAAAGTACGTTTCAACAAGTTAAAATTACTTTTTGACAAGTTAAAGTACATTTTTTACAAGTTAAAGTTACGTTTTAACAAGTTAAACTATGTTTTTCACAAGTTAAATTACGTGTTGACAAGTTAAAGTACGTTTCAGCATGTTAAAATTACAATTTGACAAGTTAAAGTACATTTTTTACAAGTTAAAGTTACGTTTTGACAAGTTAAAGTACGTTTCACCAAGTTTAAATAACGTTTTCACAAGTAAAATTACATTTTTTACAAGTTAAAGTTACGTTTTCACAAGTTAAACTATGTTTTTTACAAGTTAAAGTTACGTTTTGACAAGTTAAAGTACGTTTCAACAAGGTAAAATTACTTTTTGACAAGTTAAAGTATATTTTTTACAAGTTAAAGTTACGTTTTGACAAGTTAAACTATGTTTTTATAAGTTAAAGTTACGTTTTTAAAAGTTAAAGTACGTTTCAACAAGTTCAAATTTCGTTTTGACAAGTAAAAGTACATTTTTTACAAGTCAAATTCACGTTTTGACAAGTTAAACTATGTTTTTACAACTTAAAGTTACGTTTGGTTAAGTTAAAGTACGTTTCAACAAGTTAAAATTACTTTTTTGACACGTTAAAGTACATTTTTTTACAAGTTAAAGTTACGTTTTGACATGTTAAACTATGTTTTTTACAAGTTAAAGTTACGTGTTGACAAGTTAAAGTACGTTTCAACAAGTTAAAATTACAATTTGACAAGTTAAACTACATTTTTTACAAGTTAAAGTTACGTTTTGACATGTTAAAGTACGTTTCACCAAGTTTAAATTACGTTTTCACAAGTAAAATTACATTTTTTAACTAGTTAAAGTTACGTTTTGACAAGTTAAACTATGTTTTTTACAAGTTAAAATTACAATTTGACAAGTTAAAATTACTTTTTTACAAGTTAAAGTAAATTTTTACAAGTTAAAGTTACGTTTTGCAAGTTAAAGTACGTTTCAACAAGTTAAAATTACTTTTTGACAAATTAAAGTATATTTTTTACAAGTTAAAGTTACGTTTTGAGAATGTAAAGTATGTTTTTTACACGTTAAAGTTACGTTTTGACAAATTAAAGTACGTTTTAACAAATTAAAATTACTATTTGACAAGTTAAAGTACATTTCGTATAAGTTAAAGTTACATTTTGACAAGTGAAAGTACATTTCAACAAGTTCAAAGTACGTTTTGACAAGTAAAAGTACATTTTTTACAAGTTAAAGGTACGTTTTGACAAGTTAAAGTACGTTCCACCAAGTTTAAATTACGTTTTCACAAGTAAAATTACATTTTTTACAAGTTAAAGTTACTTTTTGACAAGTTAAAGTATATTTTTTACAAGTTAAAGTTACGTTTTGACAATGTAAAGTATGTTTTTTACACGTTAAAGTTACGTTTTGACAAATTAAAGTACGTTTTAACAAGTTAAAATTACTATTTGACAAGTTAAAGTACATTTCTTATAAGTTAAAGTTACGTTTTGACAAGTTAAAGTACATTTCAACAAGTTCAAAGTAGGTTTTGACAAGTAAAAGTACATTTTTTACAAGTCAAATTCACGTTTTGACAAGTTACACTATGTTTTTTACAACTTAAAGTTACGTTTGGTTTAGTTAAAGTACGTTTTAACAAGTTAAAATTACTTTTTGACAAGTTAAAGTATATTTTTTACAACTTAAAGTTACGTTTTGACAATGTAAAGTATGTTTTTTACAAGTTAAAGTTAAGTTTTGACAAGTTAAAGTACGTTTTAACAAGTTAAAATTACGATTTGACAAGTTAAAGTACATTTCTTATAAGTTAAAGTTGCGTTTTGACAAGTTAAAGTACATTTCAACAAGTTCAAACTACGTTTTGACAAGTAAAAGTACATTTTTTACAAGTCAAATTCACGTTTTGACAAGTTAAAGTACGTTCCACCAAGTTTAAATTACGTTTTCACAAGTAAAATTACATTTTTTACAAGTTAAAGTTACGTTTTGACAAGTTAAACTATGTTTTTTACAAGTTAAAGTTACGTTTTGCAAGTTAAAGTACGTTTCAACAAGTTAAAATTACTTTTTGACAAGTTAAGTATATTTTTTACAAGTTAAAGTTACGTTTTGACAATATAAAGTATGTTTTTTATACGTTAAAGTTACGTTTTGACAAATTAAAGTACGTTTTAACAAGTTAAAATTACTATTTGACAAGTCAAAGTACATTTCTTATAAGTTAAAGTTACGTTTTGACAAGTTAAAGTACATTTCAACAAGTTCAAAGTACGTTTTGACAAGTAAAAGTACATTTTTTACAAGTCAAATTCACGTTTTGACAAGTTACACTATGTTTTTTACAACTTAAAGTTACGTTTGGTTTAGTTAAAGTACGTTTCAACAAGTTAAAATTACTTTTTGACAAGTTAAAGTATATTTTTTACAACTTAAAGTTATGTTTTGACAATGTAAAGTATGTTTTTTACAAGTTAAAGTTACGTTTTGACAAGTTAAAGTACGTTTTAACAAGTTTAAATAACGATTTGACAAGTTAAAGTACATTTCTTACAAGTTAAAGTTACGTTTTCACAAGTTAAACTATGTTTTTTACAAGTTAAAGTTACGTTTTGACAAGTTAAAGTACGTTTCAACAAGGTAAAATTACTTTTTTACAAGTTAAAGTATATTTTTTACAAGTTAAAGTTACGTTTTGACAAGTTAAACTATGTTTTTATAAGTTAAAGTTACGTTTTTAAAAGTTAAAGTACGTTTCAACCAGTTCAAATTTCGTTTTGACAAGTAAAAGTACATTTTTTACAAGTCAAATTCACGTTTTGACAAGTTAAACTATGTTTTTACAACTTAAAGTTACGTTTGGTTAAGTTAAAGTACGTTTCAACAAGTTAAAATTACTTTTTGACCCGTTAAAGTACATTTTTTTACAAGTTAAAGTTACGTTTTGACATGTTAAACTATGTTTTTTACAAGTTAAAGTTACGTGTTGACAAGTTAAAGTACGTTTCAACAAGTTAAAATTACAATTTGACAAGTTAAACTACATTTTTTACAAGTTAAAGTTACGTTTTGACATGTTAAAGTACGTTTCACCAAGTTTAAATTACGTTTTCACAAGTAAAATTACATTTTTTAACTAGTTAAAGTTACGTTTTGACAAGTTAAACTATGTTTTTTACAAGTTAAAGTTACGCTTTGACAAGTTAAGGTACGTTTCAACAAGTTAAAATTACTTTTTTACAAGTTAAAGTAAATTTTTACAAGTTAAAGTTACGTTTTGCAAGTTAAAGTACGTTTCAACAAGTTAAAATTACTTTTTGACAAATTAAAGTATATTTTTTACAAGTTAAAGTTACGTTTTGAGAATGTAAAGTATGTTTTTTACACGTTAAAGTTACGTTTTGACAAATTAAAGTACGTTTTAACAAATTAAAATTACTATTTGACAAGTTAAAGTACATTTCTTATAAGTTAAAGTTACATTTTGACAAGTGAAAGTACATTTCAACAAGTTCAAAGTACGTTTTGACAAGTAAAAGTACATTTTTTACAAGTTAAAGGTACGTTTTGACAAGTTAAAGTACGTTCCACCAAGTTTAAATTACGTTTTCACAAGTAAAATTACATTTTTTACAAGTTAAAGTTACTTTTTGACAAGTTAAAGTATATTTTTTACAAGTTAAAGTTACGTTTTGACAATGTAAAGTATGTTTTTTACACGTTCAAGTTACGTTTTGACAAATTAAAGTACGTTTTAACAAGTTAAAATTACTATTTGACAAGTTAAAGTACATTTCTTATAAGTTAAAGTAACGTTTTGACAAGTTAAAGTACATTTCAACAAGTTCAAAGTAGGTTTTGACAAGTAAAAGTACATTTTTTACAAGTCAAATTCACGTTTTGACAAGTTACACTATGTTTTTTACAACTTAAAGTTACGTTTGGTTTAGTTAAAGTACGTTTCAACAAGTTAAAATTACTTTTTGACAAGTTAAAGTATATTTTTTACAAGTTAAAGTTACGTTTTGACAATGTAAAGTATGTTTTTTATACGTTAAAGTTACGTTTTGACAAATTAAAGTACGTTTTAACAAGTTAAAATTACTATTTGACAAGTTAAAGTACATTTCTTATAAGTTAAAGTTACGTTTTGACAAGTTAAAGTACATTTCAACAAGTTCAAAGTATGTTTTGACAAGTAAAAGTACATTTTTTACAAGTCAAATTCACGTTTTGACAAGTTAAAGTACGTTCCACCAAGTTTAAATTACGTTTTCACAAGTAAAATTACATTTTTTACAAGTTAAAGTTACGTTTTGACAAGTTAAACTATGTTTTTTACAAGTTAAAGTTACGTTTTGCAAGTTAAAGTACGTTTCAACAAGTTAAAATTACTTTTTGACAAGTTAAAGTATATTTTTTACAAGTTAAAGTTACGTTTTGACAATATAAAGTATGTTTTTTATACGTTAAAGTTACGTTTTGACAAATTAAAGTACGTTTTAACAAGTTAAAATTACTATTTGACAAGTCAAAGTACATTTCTTATAAGTTAAAGTTACGTTTTGACAAGTTAAAGTACATTTCAACAAGTTCAAAGTACGTTTTGACAAGTAAAAGTACATTTTTTACAAGTCAAATTCACGTTTTGACAAGTTACACTATGTTTTTTACAACTTAAAGTTACGTTTGGTTTAGTTAAAGTACGTTTCAACAAGTTAAAATTACTTTTTGACAAGTTAAAGTATATTTTTTACAACTTAAAGTTATGTTTTGACAATGTAAAGTATGTTTTTTACAAGTTAAAGTTACGTTTTGACAAGTTAAAGTACGTTTTAACAAGTTAAAATTACGATCTGACAAGTTAAAGTACATTTCTTATAAGTTAAAGTTGCGTTTTGACAAGTTAAAGTACATTTCAACAAGTTCAAACTACGTTTTGACAAGTAAAAGTACATTTTTTACAAGTCAAATTCACGTTTTGACAAGTTACACAATGTTTTTTACAACTTAAAGTTACGTTTGGTTTAGTTAAAGTACGTTTCAACAAGTTAAAATTACTTTTTGACAAGGTAAAGTACATTTTTTACAAGTTAAAGTTACGTTTTAACAAGTTAAACTATGTTTTTCACAAGTTAAATTACGTGTTGACAAGTTAAAGTACGTTTCAGCAAGTTAAAATTACAATTTGACAAGTTAAAGTACATTTTTTACAAGTTAAAGTTACGTTTTGACAAGTTAAAGTACGTTTCACCAAGTTTAAATAACGTTTTCACAAGTAAAATTACATTTTTTACAAGTTAAAGTTACGCTTTCACAAGTTAAACTATTTTTTTACAAGTTAAAGTTACGTTTTGACAAGTTAAAGTACGTTTCAACAAGGTAAAATTACTTTTTGACAAGTTAAAGTATATTTTTTACAAGTTAAAGTTACGTTTTGACAAGTTAAACTATGTTTTTATAAGTTAAAGTTACGTTTTTAAAAGTTAAAGTACGTTTCAACAAGTTCAAATTTCGTATTGACAAGTAAAAGTACATTTTTTACAAGTCAAATTCACGTTTTGACAAGTTACACTATGTTTTTTACAACTTAAACTTACGTTTGGTTTAGTTAAAGTACGTTTCAACAAGTTAAAATTATTTTTTGACAAGTTAAAGTACATTTTTTACAAGTTAAAGTTACGTTTTGACAATGTAAAGTATGTTTTTTACAAGTTAAAGTTATGTTTTGACAAGTTAAAGTACGTTTTAACAAGTTAAAATTACGATTTGACAAGTTAAAGTACATTTCTTATAAGTTAAAGTTGCATTTTGACAAGTTAAAGTACATTTCAACAAGTTCAAACTACGTTTTGACAAGTAAAAGTACATTTTTTACAAGTCAAATTCACGTTTTGACAAGTTACACTATGTTTTTTACAAGTTAAAGTTACGTTTTGACAAGTTAAAGTACGTTTCAACAACTTAAAATTACTTTTTGACAAGTTAAAGTACATTATTTACAAGTTAAAGTTACGTTTTGACATGTTAAACTATGTTTTTTACAAGTTAAAGTTACGTGTTGACAAGTTAAAGTACGTTTCAACAAGTTAAAATTACAATTTGATAAGTTAAACTACATTTTTTACAACTTAAAGTTACGTTTTGACATGTTAAAGTACGTTTCACCAAGTTTAAATTACGTTTTCACAAGTAAAATTACATTTTTTTACAAGTTAAAGTTACGTTTTGACAAGTTAAACTATGTTTTGAACAAGTTAAAGTTACATTTTGACAAGTTAAGGTACGTTTCAACAAGTTAAAATTACTTTTTGACAAGTTAAAGTACATTTTTTACAAGTTAAAGTTACGTTTTGACAAGTTAAAGTACGTTTCTACAAGTTCAAATTACGTTTTGACAAGTAAAAGTACATTTTTTACAAGTTAAAATTACGTTTTGACAAGTTAAACTATGTTTTTTACAAGTTAAATTTACGTTTAGACAAGTTAAAGTATGTTTCAACAACTTTAAATTATGTTTTGACAACTAAAATTACACTTTTTTAAAAGTTAAAGTTACGTTTTGACAAGTTAAAGTACATTTCACCAAGTTTAAATTACGTTTTCACAAGTAAAATTACATTTTTTACAAGTTAAAGTTACGTTTTGACAAGTTAAACTATGTTTTGAACAAGTTAAAGTTACATTTTGACAAGTTAAGGTACGTTTCAACAAGTTAAAATTACTTTTTGACAAGTTAAAGTACATTTTTTACAAGTTAAAGTTACGTTTTGACAAGTTAAAGTACGTTTCTACAAGTTCAAATTACGTTTTGACAAGTAAAAGTACATTTTTTACAAGTTAAAATTACGTTTTGACAAGTTAAACTATGTTTTTTACAAGTTAAAGTTACGTTTAGACAAGTTAAAGTATGTTTCAACAAGTTTAAATTACGTTTTGACAACTAAAATTACACTTTTTTAAAAGTTAAAGTTACGTTTTGACAAGTTAAAGTACATTTCACCAAGTTTAAATTACGTTTTCACAAGTAAAATTACATTTTTTACAAGTTAAAATTACGTTTTGACAAGTTAAACTATGTTTTTTACAAGTTAAAGTTACGTTTTGACAAGTTAAAGTACGTTTCAACAAGTTAAAATTACTTTTTGACAAGTTAAAGTATTTTTTTTACAAGTTAAAGTTACGTTTTGACAATGTAAAGTATGTTTTTTACACGTTAAAGTTACGTTTTGACAAATTAAAGTACGTTTTAACAAGTTAATATTACTATTTGACAAGTTAAAGTACATTTCTTATAAGTTAAAGTTACGTTTTGACAAGTTAAAGTACATTTCAACAAGTTCAAAGTACGTTTTGACAAGTAAAAGTACATTTTTTACAAGTAAAATTCACGTTTTGACAAGTTACACTATGTTTTTTACAACTTAAAGTTACGTTTGGTTTAGTTAAAGTACGTTTCAACAAGTTAAAATTACTTTTTGACAAGTTAAAGTATATTTTTTACAACTTAAAGTTACGTTTTGACAATGTAAAGTATGTTTTTTACAAGTTAAAGTTATGTTTTGACAAGTTAAAGTACGTTTTAACAAGTTAAAATTACGATTTGACAAGTTAAAGTACATTTCTTATAAGTTAAAGTTGCGTTTTGACAAGTTAAAGTACATTTCAACAAGTTCAAACTACGTATTGACAAGTAAAAGTACAGTTTTTACAAGTCAAATTCACGTTTTGACAAGTTACACTATGTTTTTTAGAACTTAAAGTTATATTTGGTTTAGTTAATGTACGTTTCAACAAGTTAAAATTACTTTTTGACAAGTTAAAGTACATTTTTTACAAGTTAAAGTTACGTTTTGACATGTTAAACTATGTTTTTTACAAGTTAAAGTTACGTGTTGACAAGTTAAAGTACGTATCAACAAGTTAAAATTACAATTTGACAACTTAAACTACATTTTTTACAAGTTAAAGTTACGTTTTGACATGTTAAAGTACATTTCACCAAGTTTAAATTACGTTTTCACAAGTAAAATTACATTTTTTTACAAGTTTAAGTTACGTTTTGACAAGTTAAACTATGTTTTGAACAAGTTAAAGTTACGTTTTGACAAGTTAAGGTACGTTTCAACAAGTTAAAATTACTTTTTGACAAGTTAAAGTACATTTTTTACAAGTTAAAGTTACGTTTTGACAAGTTAAAGTACGTTTCAACAAGTTCAAATTACATTTTGACAAGTAAAAGTACATTTTTTACAAGTTAAAATTACGTTTTGACAAGTTAAACTATGTTTTTTACAAGTTAAAGTTACGTTTTGACAAGTTAAAGTACGTTTCAACAAGTTAAAATTACCTTTTGACAAGTTAGAGTATATTTTTTACAAGTTAAAGTTACGTTTAGACAAGTTAAAGTATGTTTCAACAAGTTAAAATTACAATTTGACAACTTAAACTACATTTTTTACAAGTTAAAGTTACGTTTTGACAAGTTAAAGTACGTTTCAACAAGTTCAAATTACGTTTTGACAAGTAAAAGTACATTTTTTACAAGTTAAAATTACGTTTTGACAAGTTAAACTATGTTTTTTACAAGTTAAAGTTACGTTTTGACAAGTTAAAGTTACGTTTTGACAAGTTAAAGTACGTTTCAACAAGTTAAAATTACCTTTTGACAAGTTAGAGTAAATTTTTTACAAGTTAAAGTTACGTTTAGACAAGTTAAAGTATGTTTCAACAAGTTTAAATTACGTTTTGACAACTAAAATTACACTTTTTTACAAGTTAAAGTTACGTTTTGACAAGTTAAAGTACGTTTCACCAAGTTTAAATTACGTTTTCACAAGTAAAATTACATTTTTTACAAGTTAAAGTTACGTTATGACAAGTTAAACTATGTTTTTTACAAGTTAAAGTTACGTTTTGACAAGTTAAAGTACGTTTCAACAAGTTAAAATTACTTTTTGACAAGTTAAAGTATTTTTTTTACAAGTTAAAGTTACGTTTTGACAATGTAAAGTATGTTTTTTACACGTTAAAGTTACGTTTTGACAAATTAAAGTACGTTTTAACAAGTTAAAATTACTATTTGACAAGTTAAAGTACATTTCTTATAAGTTAAAGTTACGTTTTGACAAGTTAAAGTACATTTCAACAAGTTAAAATTACTTTTTGACAAGTTAAAGTACATTTTTTACAAGTTAAAGTTACGTTTTAACAAGTTAAACTATGTTTTTCACAAGTTAAATTACGTGTTGACAAATTAAAGTACGTTTCAGCAAGTTAAAATTACAATTTGACAAGTTAAATTACATTTTTTACAAGTTAAAGTTACGTTTTGACAAGTTAAAGTACGTTTCACCAAGTTTAAATAACGTTTTCACAAGTAAAATTACATTTTTTACAAGTTAAAGTTACGCTTTCACAAGTTAAACTATGTTTTTTACAAGTTAAAGTTACGTTTTGACAAGTTAAAGTACGTTTCAACAAGGTAAAATTACTTTTTGACAATTTAAAGTATATTTTTTACAAGTTAAAGTTACGTTTTGACAAGTTAAAGTACGTTTCAACAAGTTCAAATTACGTTTTGACAAGTAAAAGTACATTTTTTACAAGTTAAAATTACGTTTTGACAAGTTAAACTATGTTTTTTACAAGTTAAAGTTACGTTTTGACAAGTTAAAGTACGTTTCAACAAGTTAAAATTACCTTTTGACAAGTTAGAGTAAATTTTTTACAAGTTAAAGTTACGTTTAGACAAGTTAAAGTATGTTTCAACAAGTTAAAATTACAATTTGACAACTTAAACTACATTTTTTACAAGTTAAAGTTACGTTTTGACAAGTTAAAGTATGTTTCAACAAGTTCAAATTACGTTTTGACAAGTAAAAGTACATTTTTTACAAGTTAAAATTACGTTTTGACAAGTTAAACTATGTTTTTTACAAGTTAAAGTTACGTTTTGACAAGTTAAAGTACGTTTCAACAAGTTAAAATTACCTTTTGACAAGTTAGAGTAAATTTTTTACAAGTTAAAGTTACGTTTAGACAAGTTAAAGTATGTTTCAACAAGTTTAAATTACGTTTTGACAACTAAAATTACACTTTTTTACAAGTTAAAGTTACGTTTTGACAAGTTAAAGTACGTTTCACCAAGTTTAAATTACGTTTTCACAAGTAAAATTACATTTTTTACAAGTTAAAGTTACGTTATGACAAGTTAAACTATGTTTTTTACAAGTTAAAGTTACGTTTTGACAAGTTAAAGTACGTTTCAACAAGTTAAAATTACTTTTTGACAAGTTAAAGTATTTTTTTTACAAGTTAAAGTTACGTTTTGACAATGTAAAGTATGTTTTTTACACGTTAAAGTTACGTTTTGACAAATTAAAGTACGTTTTAACAAGTTAAAATTACTATTTGACAAGTTAAAGTACATTTCTTATAAGTTAAAGTTACGTTTTGACAAGTTAAAGTACATTTCAACAACTTAAAATTACTTTTTGACAAGTTAAAGTACATTTTTTACAAGTTAAAGTTACGTTTTAACAAGTTAAACTATGTTTTTCACAAGTTAAATTACGTGTTGACAAATTAAAGTACGTTTCAGCAAGTTAAAATTAAAATTTGACAAGTTAAATTACATTTTTTACAAGTTAAAGTTACGTTTTGACAAGTTAAAGTACGTTTCACCAAGTTTAAATAACGTTTTCACAAGTAAAATTACATTTTTTACAAGTTAAAGTTACGCTTTCACAAGTTAAACTATGTTTTTTACAAGTTAAAGTTACGTTTTGACAAGTTAAAGTACGTTTCAACAAGGTAAAATTACTTTTTGACAATATAAAGTATATTTTTTACAAGTTAAAGTTACGTTTTGACAAGTTAAAGTACGTTTCAACAAGTTCAAATTACGTTTTGACAAGTAAAAGTACATTTTTTACAAGTTAAAATTACGTTTTGACAAGTTAAACTATGTTTTTTACAAGTTAAAGTTACGTTTTGACAAGTTAAAGTACGTTTCAACAAGTTAAAATTACCTTTTGACAAGTTAGAGTAAATTTTTTACAAGTTAAAGTTACGTTTAGACAAGTTAAAGTATGTTTCAACAAGTTAAAATTACAATTTGACAACTTAAACTACATTTTTTACAAGTTAAAGTTACGTTTTGACAAGTTAAAGTATGTTTCAACAAGTTCAAATTACGTTTTGACAAGTAAAACTACATTTTTTACAAGTTAAAATTACGTTTTGACAAGTTAAACTATGTTTTTTACAAGTTAAAGTTACGTTTTGACTAGTTAAAGTACGTTTCAACAAGTTAAAATTACCTTTTGACAAGTTAGAGTAAATTTTTTACAAGTTAAAGTTACGTTTAGACAAGTTAAAGTATGTTTCAACAAGTTTAAATTACGTTTTGACAACTAAAATTACACTTTTTTACAAGTTAAAGTTACGTTTTGACAAGTTAAAGTACGTTTCACCAAGTTTAAATTACGTTTTCACAAGTAAAATTACATTTTTTACAAGTTAAAGTTACGTTATGACAAGTTAAACTATGTTTTTTACAAGTTAAAGTTACGTTTTGACAAGTTAAAGTACGTTTCAACAAGTTAAAATTACTTTTTGACAAGTTAAAGTATTTTTTTTACAAGTTAAAGTTACGTTTTGACAATGTAAAGTATGTTTTTTACACGTTAAAGTTACGTTTTGACAAATTAAAGTACGTTTTAACAAGTTAAAATTACTATTTGACAAGTTAAAGTACATTTCTTATAAGTTAAAGTTACGTTTTGACAAGTTAAAGTACATTTCAACAAGTTAAAATTACTTTTTGACAAGTTAAAGTACATTTTTTACAAGTTAAAGTTACGTTTTAATAAGTTAAACTATGTTTTTCACAAGTTAAATTACGTGTTGACAAGTTAAAGTACGTTTCAGCAAGTTAAAATTACAATTTGACAAGTTAAAGTACATTTTTTACAAGTTAAAGTTACGTTTTGACAAGTTATAGTACGTTTCACCAAGTTTAAATAACGTTTTCACAAGTAAAATTACATTTTTTACAAGTTAAAGTTACGCTTTCACAAGTTAAACTATGTTTTTTACAAGTTAAAGTTACGTTTTGACAAGTTAAAGTACGTTTCAACAAGGTAAAATTACTTTTTGACAAGTTAAAGTATATTTTTTACAAGTTAAAGTTATGTTTTGACAAGTTAAAGTACGTTTTAACAAGTTAAAATTACGATTTGACAAGTTAAAGTACATTTCTTATAAGTTAAAGTTGCGTTTTGACAAGTTAAAGTACATTTCAACAAGTTCAAACTACGTTTTGACAAGTAAAAGTACAGTTTTTACAAGTCAAATTCACGTTTTGACAAGTTACACTATGTTTTTTAGAACTTAAAGTTACGTTTGGTTTAGTTAATGTACGTTTCAACAAGTTAAAATTACTTTTTGACAAGTTAAAGTACATTTTTTACAAGTTAAAGTTACGTTTTGACATGTTAAACTATGTTTTTTACAAGTTAAAGTTACGTGTTGACAAGTTAAAGTACGTATCAACAAGTTAAAATTACAATTTGACAACTTAAACTACATTTTTTACAAGTTAAAGTTACGTTTTGACATGTTAAAGTACGTTTCACCAAGTTTAAATTACGTTTTCACAAGTAAAATTACATTTTTTTACAAGTTTAAGTTACGTTTTGACAAGTTAAACTAGGTTTTGAACAAGTTAAAGTTACGTTTTGACAAGTTAAGGTACGTTTCAACAAGTTAAAATTACTTTTTGACAAGTTAAAGTACTTTTTTTACAAGTTAAAGTTACGTTTTGACAAGTTAAAGTACGTTTCAACAAGTTCAAATTACGTTTTGACAAGTAAAAGTACATTTTTTACAAGTTAAAATTACGTTTTGACAAGTTAAACTATGTTTTTTACAAGTTAAAGTTACGTTTTGACAAGTTAAAGTACGTTTCAACAAGTTAAAATTACCTTTTGACAAGTTAGAGTAAATTTTTTACAAGTTAAAGTTACGTTTAGACAAGTTAAAGTATGTTTCAACAAGTTAAAATTACAATTTGACAACTTAAACTACATTTTTTACAAGTTAAAGTTACGTTTTGACAAGTTAAAGTATGTTTCAACAAGTTCAAATTACGTTTTGACAAGTAAAACTACATTTTTTACAAGTTAAAATTACGTTTTGACAAGTTAAACTATGTTTTTTACAATTTAAAGTTACGTTTTGACTAGTTAAAGTACGTTTCAACAAGTTAAAATTACCTTTTGACAAGTTAGAGTAAATTTTTTACAAGTTAAAGTTACGTTTAGACAAGTTAAAGTATGTTTCAACAAGTTTAAATTACGTTTTGACAACTAAAATTACACTTTTTTACAAGTTAAAGTTACGTTTTGACAAGTTAAAGTACGTTTCACCAAGTTTAAATTACGTTTTCACAAGTAAAATTACATTTTTTACAAGTTAAAGTTACGTTATGACAAGTTAAACTATGTTTTTTACAAGTTAAAGTTACGTTTTGACAAGTTAAAGTACGTTTCAACAAGTTAAAATTACTTTTTGACAAGTTAAAGTATTTTTTTTACAAGTTAAAGTTACGTTTTGACAATGTAAAGTATGTTTTTTACACGTTAAAGTTACGTTTTGACAAATTAAAGTACGTTTTAACAAGTTAAAATTACTATTTGACAAGTTAAAGTACATTTCTTATAAGTTAAAGTTACGTTTTGACAAGTTAAAGTACATTTCAACAAGTTAAAATTACTTTTTGACAAGTTAAAGTACATTTTTTACAAGTTAAAGTTACGTTTTAAGAAGTTAAACTATGTTTTTCACAAGTTAAATTACGTGTTGACAAGTTAAAGTACGTTTCAGCAAGTTAAAATTACAATTTGACAAGTTAAAGTACATTTTTTACAAGTTAAAGTTACGTTTTGACAAGTTATAGTACGTTTCACCAAGTTTAAATAACGTTTTCACAAGTAAAATTACATTTTTTACAAGTTAAAGTTACGCTTTCACAAGTTAAACTATGTTTTTTACAAGTTAAAGTTACGTTTTGACAAGTTAAAGTACGTTTCAACAAGGTAAAATTACTTTTTGACAAGTTAAAGTATATTTTTTACAAGTTAAAGTTATGTTTTGACAAGTTAAAGTACGTTTTAACAAGTTAAAATTACGATTTGACAAGTTAAAGTACATTTCTTATAAGTTAAAGTTGCGTTTTGACAAGTTAAAGTACATTTCAACAAGTTCAAACTACGTTTTGACAAGTAAAAGTACAGTTTTTACAAGTCAAATTCACGTTTTGACAAGTTACACTATGTTTTTTAGAACTTAAAGTTACGTTTGGTTTAGTTAAAGTACGTTTCAACAAGGTAAAATTACTTTTTGACAAGTTAAAGTACATTTCTTATAAGTTAAAGTTACGTTTTGACAAGTTAAAGTACATTTCAACAAGTTAAAATTACTTTTTGACAAGTTAAAGTACATTTTTTACAAGTTAAAGTTACGTTTTAACAAGTTAAACTATGTTTTTCACAAGTTAAATTACGTGTTGACAAATTAAAGTACGTTTCAGCAAGTTAAAATTACAATTTGACAAGTTAAATTACATTTTTTACAAGTTAAAGTTACGTTTTGACAAGTTAAAGTACGTTTCACCAAGTTTAAATAACGTTTTCACAAGTAAAATTACATTTTTTACAAGTTAAAGTTACGCTTTCACAAGTTAAACTATGTTTGTTACAAGTTAAAGTTACGTTTTGACAAGTTAAAGTACGTTTCAACAAGGTAAAATTACTTTTTGACAATTTAAAGTATATTTTTTACAAGTTAAAGTTACGTTTTGACAAGTTAAAGTACGTTTCAACAAGTTCAAATTACGTTTTGACAAGTAAAAGTACATTTTTTACAAGTTAAAATTACGTTTTGACAAGTTAAACTATGTTTTTTACAAGTTAAAGTTACGTTTTGACAAGTTAAAGTACGTTTCAACAAGTTAAAATTACCTTTTGACAAGTTAGAGTAAATTTTTTACAAGTTAAAGTTACGTTTAGACAAGTTAAAGTATGTTTCAACAAGTTAAAATTACAATTTGACAACTTAAACTACATTTTTTACAAGTTAAAGTTACGTTTTGACAAGTTAAAGTATGTTTCAACAAGTTCAAATTACGTTTTGACAAGTAAAAGTACATTTTTTACAAGTTAAAATTACGTTTTGACAAGTTAAACTATGTTTTTTACAAGTTAAAGTTACGTTTTGACAAGTTAAAGTACGTTTCAACAAGTTAAAATTACCTTTTGACAAGTTAGAGTAAATTTTTTACAAGTTAAAGTTACGTTTAGACAAGTTAAAGTATGTTTCAACAAGTTTAAATTACGTTTTGACAACTAAAATTACACTTTTTTACAAGTTAAACTTACGTTTTGACAAGTTAAAGTACGTTTCACCAAGTTTAAATTACGTTTTCACAAGTAAAATTACATTTTTTACAAGTTAAAGTTACGTTATGACAAGTTAAACTATGTTTTTTACAAGTTAAAGTTACGTTTTGACAAGTTAAAGTACGTTTCAACAAGTTAAAATTACTTTTTGACAAGTTAAAGTATTTTTTTTACAAGTTAAAGTTACGTTTTGACAATGTAAAGTATGTTTTTTACACGTTAAAGTTACGTTTTGACAAATTAAAGTACGTTTTAACAAGTTAAAATTACTATTTGACAAGTTAAAGTACATTTCTTATAAGTTAAAGTTACGTTTTGACAAGTTAAAGTACATTTCAACAAGTTAAAATTACTTTTTGACAAGTTAAAGTACATTTTTTACAAGTTAAAGTTACGTTTTAACAAGTTAAACTATGTTTTTCACAAGTTAAATTACGTGTTGACAAGTTAAAGTACGTTTCAGCAAGTTAAAATTACAATTTGACAAGTTAAAGTACATTTTTTACAAGTTAAAGTTACGTTTTGACAAGTTATAGTACGTTTCACCAAGTTTAAATAACGTTTTCACAAGTAAAATTACATTTTTTACAAGTTAAAGTTACGCTTTCACAAGTTAAACTATGTTTTTTACAAGTTAAAGTTACGTTTTGACAAGTTAAAGTACGTTTCAACAAGGTAAAATTACTTTTTGACAAGTTAAAGTATATTTTTTACAAGTTAAAGTTATGTTTTGACAAGTTAAAGTACGTTTTAACAAGTTAAAATTACGATTTGACAAGTTAAAGTACATTTCTTATAAGTTAAAGTTGCGTTTTGACAAGTTAAAGTACATTTCAACAAGTTCAAACTACGTTTTGACAAGTAAAAGTACAGTTTTTACAAGTCAAATTCACGTTTTGACAAGTTACACTATGTTTTTTAGAACTTAAAGTTACGTTTGGTTTAGTTAATGTACGTTTCAACAAGTTAAAATTACTTTTTGACAAGTTAAAGTACATTTTTTACAAGTTAAAGTTACGTTTTGACATGTTAAACTATGTTTTTTACAAGTTAAAGTTACGTGTTGACAAGTTAAAGTACGTATCAACAAGTTAAAATTACAATTTGACAACTTAAACTACATTTTTTACAAGTTAAAGTTACGTTTTGACATGTTAAAGTACGTTTCACCAAGTTTAAATTACGTTTTCACAAGTAAAATTACATTTTTTTACAAGTTTAAGTTACGTTTTGACAAGTTAAACTATGTTTTGAACAAGTTAAAGTTACGTTTTGACAAGTTAAGGTACGTTTCAACAAGTTAAAATTACTTTTTGACAAGTTAAAGTACATTTTTTACAAGTTAAAGTTACGTTTTGACAAGTTAAAGTACGTTTCAACAAGTTCAAATTATGTTTTGACAAGTAAAAGTACATTTTTTACAAGTTAAAATTACGTTTTGACAAGTTAAACTATGTTTTTTACAAGTTAAAGTTACGTTTTGACAAGTTAAAGTACGTTTCAACAAGTTAAAATTACCTTTTGACAAGTTAGAGTAAATTTTTTACAAGTTAAAGTTACGTTTAGACAAGTTAAAGTATGTTTCAACAAGTTAAAATTACAATTTGACAACTTAAACTACATTTTTTACAAGTTAAAGTTACGTTTTGACAAGTTAAAGTACGTTTCAACAAGTTAAAATTACCTTTTGACAAGTTAGAGTAAATTTTTTACAAGTTAAAGTTACGTTTAGACAAGTTAAAGTATGTTTCAACAAGTTTAAATTACGTTTTGACAACTAAAATTACACTTTTTTACAAGTTAAAGTTACGTTTTGACAAGTTAAAGTACGTTTCACCAAGTTTAAATTACGTTTTCACAAGTAAAATTACATTTTTTACAAGTTAAAGTTACGTTATGACAAGTTAAACTATGTTTTTTACAAGTTAAAGTTACGTTTTGACAAGTTAAAGTACGTTTCAACAAGTTAAAATTACTTTTTGACAAGTTAGAGTATTTTTTTTACAAGTTAAAGTTACGTTTTGACAATGTAAAGTATGTTTTTTACACGTTAAAGTTACGTTTTGACAAATTAAAGTACGTTTTAACAAGTTAAAATTACTATTTGACAAGTTAAAGTACATTTCTTATAAGTTAAAGTTACGTTTTGACAAGTTAAAGTACATTTCAACAAGTTAAAATTACTTTTTGACAAGTTAAAGTACATTTTTTACAAGTTAAAGTTACGTTTTAACAAGTTAAACTATGTTTTTCACAAGTTAAATTACGTGTTGACAAGTTAAAGTACGTTTCAGCAAGTTAAAATTACAATTTGACAAGTTAAAGTACATTTTTTACAAGTTAAAGTTACGTTTTGACAAGTTATAGTACGTTTCACCAAGTTTAAATAACGTTTTCACAAGTAAAATTACATTTTTTACAAGTTAAAGTTACGCTTTCACAAGTTAAACTATGTTTTTTACAAGTTAAAGTTACGTTTTGACAAGTTAAAGTACGTTTCAACAAGGTAAAATTACTTTTTGACAAGTTAAAGTATATTTTTTACAAGTTAAAGTTATGTTTTGACAAGTTAAAGTACGTTTTAACAAGTTAAAATTACGATTTGACAAGTTAAAGTACATTTCTTATAAGTTAAAGTTGCGTTTTGACAAGTTAAAGTACATTTCAACAAGTTCAAACTACGTTTTGACAAGTAAAAGTACAATTTTTACAAGTCAAATTCACGTTTTGACAAGTTACACTATGTTTTTTAGAACTTAAAGTTACGTTTGGTTTAGTTAATGTACGTTTCAACAAGTTAAAATTACTTTTTGACAAGTTAAAGTACATTTTTTACAAGTTAAAGTTACGTTTTGACATGTTAAACTATGTTTTTTACAAGTTAAAGTTACGTGTTGACAAGTTAAAGTACGTATCAACAAGTTAAAATTACAATTTGACAACTTAAACTACATTTTTTACAAGTTAAAGTTACGTTTTGACATGTTAAAGTACGTTTCACCAAGTTTAAATTACGTTTTCACAAGTAAAATTACATTTTTTTACAAGTTTAAGTTACGTTTTGACAAGTTAAACTATGTTTTGAACAAGTTAAAGTTACGTTTTGACAAGTTAAGGTACGTTTCAACAAGTTAAAATTACTTTTTGACAAGTTAAAGTACATTTTTTACAAGTTAAAATTACGTTTTGACAAGTTAAAGTACGTTTCAACAAGTTCAAATTACGTTTTGACAAGTAAAAGTACATTTTTTACAAGTTAAAATTACGTTTTGACAAGTTAAACTATGTTTTTTACAAGTTAAAGTTACGTTTTGACAAGTTAAAGTACGTTTCAACAAGTTAAAATTACCTCTTGACAAGTTAGAGTAAATTTTTTACAAGTTAAAGTTACGTTTAGACAAGTTAAAGTATGTTTCAACAAGTTAAAATTACAATTTGACAACTTAAACTACATTTTTTACAAGTTAAAGTTACGTTTTGACAAGTTAAAGTACGTTTCAACAAGTTAAAATTACCTTTTGACAAGTTAGAGTAAATTTTTTACAAGTTAAAGTTACGTTTAGACAAGTTAAAGTATGTTTCAACAAGTTTAAATTACGTTTTGACAACTAAAATTACACTTTTTTACAAGTTAAAGTTACGTTTTGACAAGTTAAAGTACGTTTCACCAAGTTTAAATTACGTTTTCACAAGTAAAATTACATTTTTTACAAGTTAAAGTTACGTTATGACAAGTTAAACTATGTTTTTTACAAGTTAAAGTTACGTTTTGACAAGTTAAAGTACGTTTCAACAAGTTAAAATTACTTTTTGACAAGTTAAAGTATTTTTTTTACAAGTTAAAGTTACGTTTTGACAATGTAAAGTATGTTTTTTACACGTTAAAGTTACGTTTTGACAAATTAAAGTACGTTTTAACAAGTTAAAATTACTATTTGACAAGTTAAAGTACATTTCTTATAAGTTAAAGTTACGTTTTGACAAGTTAAAGTACATTTCAACAAGTTAAAATTACTTTTTGACAAGTTAAAGTACATTTTTTACAAGTTAAAGTTACGTTTTAACAAGTTAAACTATGTTTTTCACAAGTTAAATTACGTGTTGACAAGTTAAAGTACGTTTCAGCAAGTTAAAATTACAATTTGACAAGTTAAAGTACATTTTTTACAAGTTAAAGTTACGTTTTGACAAGTTATAGTACGTTTCACCAAGTTTAAATAACGTTTTCACAAGTAAAATTACATTTTTTACAAGTTAAAGTTACGCTTTCACAAGTTAAACTATGTTTTTTACAAGTTAAAGTTACGTTTTGACAAGTTAAAGTACGTTTCAACAAGGTAAAATTACTTTTTGACAAGTTAAAGTATATTTTTTACAAGTTAAAGTTATGTTTTGACAAGTTAAAGTACGTTTTAACAAGTTAAAATTACGATTTGACAAGTTAAAGTACATTTCTTATAAGTTAAAGTTGCGTTTTGACAAGTTAAAGTACATTTCAACAAGTTCAAACTACGTTTTGACAAGTAAAAGTACAGTTTTTACAAGTCAAATTCACGTTTTGACAAGTTACACTATGTTTTTTAGAACTTAAAGTTACGTTTGGTTTAGTTAATGTACGTTTCAACAAGTTAAAATTACTTTTTGACAAGTTAAAGTACATTTTTTACAAGTTAAAGTTACGTTTTGACATGTTAAACTATGTTTTTTACAAGTTAAAGTTACGTGTTGACAAGTTAAAGTACGTATCAACAAGTTAAAATTACAATTTGACAACTTAAACTACATTTTTTACAAGTTAAAGTTACGTTTTGACATGTTAAAGTACGTTTCACCAAGTTTAAATTACGTTTTCACAAGTAAAATTACATTTTTTTACAAGTTTAAGTTACGTTTTGACAAGTTAAACTATGTTTTGAACAAGTTAAAGTTACGTTTTGACAAGTTAAGGTACGTTTCAACAAGTTAAAATTACTTTTTGACAAGTTAAAGTACATTTTTTACAAGTTAAAATTACGTTTTGACAAGTTAAAGTACGTTTCAACAAGTTCAAATTACGTTTTGACAAGTAAAAGTACATTTTTTACAAGTTAAAATTACGTTTTGACAAGTTAAACTATGTTTTTTACAAGTTAAAGTTACGTTTTGACAAGTTAAAGTACGTTTCAACAAGTTAAAATTACCTCTTGACAAGTTAGAGTAAATTTTTTACAAGTTAAAGTTACGTTTAGACAAGTTAAAGTATGTTTCAACAAGTTAAAATTACAATTTGACAACTTAAACTACATTTTTTACAAGTTAAAGTTACGTTTTGACAAGTTAAAGTACGTTTCAACAAGTTCAAA
Organism: Urtica urens; assembly: GCA_958296335.1. NCBI lineage: Eukaryota > Viridiplantae > Streptophyta > Magnoliopsida > Rosales > Urticaceae > Urtica > Urtica urens. The sequence continues at coordinate 24,366,209 of OY282520.1, forward strand.
TTACGTTTTGACAAGTAAAAGTAAATTTTTTACAAGTTAAAATTACGTTTTGACAAGTTAAACTATGTTTTTTACAAGTTAAAGTTACGTTTTGACAAGTTAAAGTTACGTTTTGACAAGTTAAAGTACGTTTCAACAAGTTAAAATTACCTTTTGACAAGTTAGAGTAAATTTTTTACAAGTTAAAGTTACGTTTAGACAAGTTAAAGTATGTTTCAACAAGTTTAAATTACGTTTTGACAACTAAAATTACACTTTTTTACAAGTTAAAGTTACGTTTTGACAAGTTAAAGTACGTTTCACCAAGTTTAAATTACGTTTTCACAAGTAAAATTACATTTTTTACAAGTTAAAGTTACGTTATGACAAGTTAAACTATGTTTTTTACAAGTTAAAGTTACGTTTTGACAAGTTAAAGTACGTTTCAACAAGTTAAAATTACTTTTTGACAAGTTAAAGTATTTTTTTTACAAGTTAAAGTTACGTTTTGACAATGTAAAGTATGTTTTTTACACGTTAAAGTTACGTTTTGACAAATTAAAGTACGTTTTAACAAGTTAAAATTACTATTTGACAAGTTAAAGTACATTTCTTATAAGTTAAAGTTACGTTTTGACAATTTAAAGTACATTTCAACAAGTTAAAATTACTTTTTGACAAGTTAAAGTACATTTTTTACAAGTTAAAGTTACGTTTTAATAAGTTAAACTATGTTTTTCACAAGTTAAATTACGTGTTGACAAGTTAAAGTACGTTTCAGCAAGTTAAAATTACAATTTGACAAGTTAAAGTACATTTTTTACAAGTTAAAGTTACGTTTTGACAAGTTATAGTACGTTTCACCAAGTTTAAATAACGTTTTCACAAGTAAAATTACATTTTTTACAAGTTAAAGTTACGCTTTCACAAGTTAAACTATGTTTTTTACAAGGTAAAGTTACGTTTTGACAAGTTAAAGTACGTTTCAACAAGGTAAAATTACTTTTTGACAATTTAAAGTATATTTTTTACAAGTTAAAGTTACGTTTTGACAAGTTAAACTATGTTTTTATAAGTTAAAGTTACGTATTTAAAAGTTAAAAGTACGTTTCAACAAGTTCAAATTTCGTTTTGACAAGTAAAAGTACATTTTTTACAAGTCAAATTCACGTTTTGACAAGTTAAACTATGTTTTTACAACTTAAAGTTATGTTTGGTTAAGTTAAAGTACGTTTCAACAAGTTAAAATTACTTTTTGACACGTTAAAGTACATTTTTTTACAAGTTAAAGTTACGTTTTGACATGTTAAACTATGTTTTTTACAAGTTAAAGTTACGTTTTGACATGTTAAACTATGTTTTTTACAAGTTAAAGTTACGTGTTGACAAGTTAAAGTACGTTTCAACAAGTTAAAATTACAATTTGACAAGTTAAACTACATTTTTTACAAGTTAAAGTTACGTTTTGACATGTTAAAGTACGTTTCACCAAGTTTAAATTACGTTTTCACAAGTAAAATTACATTTTTTAACAAGTTAAAGTTACGTTTTGACAAGTTAAACTATGTTTTTTACAAGTTAAAGTTACGTTTTGACAAGTTAAGGTACGTTTCAACAAGTTAAAATTACTTTTTTACAAGTTAAAGTAAATTTTTACAAGTTAAAGTTACGTTTTGCAAGTTAAAGTACGTTTCAACAAGTTAAAATTACTTTTTGACAAATTAAAGTATATTTTTTACAGGTTAAAGTTACGTTTTGAGAATGTAAAGTATGTTTTTTACACGTTAAAGTTACGTTTTGACAAATTAAAGTACGTTTTAACAAATTAAAATTACTATTTGACAAGTTAAAGTACATTTCTTATAAGTTAAAGTTCCATTTTGACAAGTGAAAGTACATTTCAACAAGTTCAAAGTACGTTTTGACAAGTAAAAGTACATTTTTTACAAGTTAAAGGTACGTTTTGACAAGTTAAAGTACGTTCCACCAACTTTAAATTACGTTTTCACAAGTAAAATTACATTTTTTACAAGTTAAAGTTACTTTTTGACAAGTTAAAGTATATTTTTTACAAGTTAAAGTTACGTTTTGACAATGTAAAGTATGTTTTTTACACGTTAAAGTTACGTTTTGACAAATCAAAGTACGTTTTAACAAGTTAAAATTACTATTTGACAAGTTAAAGTACATTTCTTATAAGTTAAAGTTACGTTTTGACAAGTTAAAGTACATTTCAACAAGTTCAAAGTACGTTTTGACAAGTAAAAGTACATTTTTTACAAGTCAAATTCACGTTTTGACAAGTTACACTATGTTTTTTACAACTTAAAGTTACGTTTGGTTTAGTTAAAGTACGTTTCAACAAGTTAAAATTACTTTTTGACAAGTTAAAGTATATTTTTTACAAGTTAAAGTTACGTTTTGACAATGTAAAGTATGTTTTTTATACGTTAAAGTTACGTTTTGACAAATTAAAGTACGTTTTAACAAGTTAAAATTACTATTTGACAAGTTAAAGTACATTTCTTATAAGTTAAAGTTACGTTTTGACAAGTTAAAGTACATTTCAACAAGTTCAAAGTATGTTTTGACAAGTAAAAGTACATTTTTTACAAGTCAAATTCACGTTTTGACAAATTAAAGTACGTTCCACCAAGTTTAAATTACGTTTTCACAAGTAAAATTACATTTTTTACAAGTTAAAGTTACGTTTTGACAAGTTAAACTATGCTTTTTACAAGTTAAAGTTACGTTTTGCAAGTTAAAGTACGTTTCAACAAGTTAAAATTACTTTTTGACAAGTTAAAGTATATTTTTTACAAGTTAAAGTTACGTTTTGACAATATAAAGTATGTTTTTTATACGTTAAAGTTACGTTTTGACAAATTAAAGTACGTTTTAACAAGTTAAAATTACTATTTGACAAGTCAAAGTACATTTCTTATAAGTTAAAGTTACGTTTTGACAAGTTAAAGTACATTTCAACAAGTTCAAAGTACGTTTTGACAAGTAAAAGTACATTTTTTACAAGTCAAATTCACGTTTTGACAAGTTACACTATGTTTTTTACAACTTAAAGTTACGTTTGGTTTAGTTAAAGTACGTTTCAACAAGTTAAAATTACTTTTTGACAAGTTAAAGTATATTTTTTACAACTTAAAGTTATGTTTTGACAATGTAAAGTATGTTTTTTACAAGTTAAAGTTACGTTTTGACAAGTTAAAGTACGTTTTAACAAGTTAAAATTACGATTTGACAAGTTAAAGTACATTTCTTATAAGTTAAAGTTGCGTTTTGACAAGTTAAAGTACATTTCAACAAGTTCAAACTACGTTTTGACAAGTAAAAGTACATTTTTTACAAGTCAAATTCACGTTTTGACAAGTTACACTATGTTTTTTACAACTTAAAGTTACGTTTGGTTTAGTTAAAGTACGTTTCAACAAGTTAAAATTACTTTTTGACAAGTTAAAGTATATTTTTTACAACTTAAAGTTATGTTTTGACAATGTAAAGTATGTTTTTTACAAGTTAAAGTTACGTTTTGACAAGTTAAAGTACGTTTTAACAAGTTAAAATTACGATTTGACAAGTTAAAGTACATTTCTTATAAGTTAAAGTTGCGTTTTGACAAGTTAAAGTACATTTCAACAAGTTCAAACTACGTTTTGACAAGTAAAAGTACATTTTTTACAAGTCAAATTCACGTTTTGACAAGTTACACAATGTTTTTTACAACTTAAAGTTACGTTTGGTTTAGTTAAAGTACGTTTCAACAAGTTAAAATTACTTTTTGACAAGTTAAAGTACATTTTTTACAAGTTAAAGTTACGTTTTAACAAGTTAAACTATGTTTTTCACAAGTTAAATTACGTGTTGACAAGTTAAAGTACGTTTCAGCAAGTTAAAATTACAATTTGACAAGTTAAAGTACATTTTTTACAAGTTAAAGTTACGTTTTGACAAGTTAAAGTACGTTTTGACAAGTTTAAATAACGTTTTCACAAGTAAAATTACATTTTTTACAAGTTCAAGTTACGCTTTCACAAGTTAAACTATGTTTTTTACAAGTTAAAGTTACGTTTTGACAAGTTAAAGTACGTTTCAACAAGGTAAAATTACTTTTTGACAAGTTAAAGTATATTTTTTACAAGTTAAAGTTACGTTTTGACAAGTTAAACTATGTTTTTATAAGTTAAAGTTACGTTTTTAAAAGTTAAAGTACGTTTCAACAAGTTCAAATTTCGTATTGACAAGTAAAAGTACATTTTTTACAAGTCAAATTCACGTTTTGACAAGTTACACTATGTTTTTTACAACTTAAAGTTACGTTTGGTTTAGTTAAAGTACGTTTCAACAAGTTAAAATTACTTTTTGACAAGTTAAAGTACATTTTTTACAAGTTAAAGTTACGTTTTGACAATGTAAAGTATGTTTTTTACAAGTTAAAGTTATGTTTTGACAAGTTAAAGTACGTTTTAACAAGTTAAAATTACGATTTGACAAGTTAAAGTACATTTCTTATAAGTTAAAGTTGCGTTTTGACAAGTTAAAGTACATTTCAACAAGTTCAAACTACGTTTTGACAAGTAAAAGTACAGTTTTTACAAGTCAAATTCAGGTTTTGACAAGTTACACCATGTTTTTTACAACTTATAGTTACGTTTGGTTTAGTTAATGTACGTTTCAACAAGTTAAAATTACTTTTTGACAAGTTAAAGTACATTTTTTACAAGCTAAAGTTACGTTTTGACATGTTAAACTATGTTTTTTACAAGTTAAAGTTACGTGTTGACAAGTTAAAGTACGTATCAACAAGTTAAAATTACAATTTGACAACTTAAACTACATTTTTTACAAGTTAAAGTTACGTTTTGACATGTTAAAGTACGTTTCACCAAGTTTAAATTACGTTTTCACAAGTAAAATTACATTTTTTGACAAGTTAAAGTACGTTTCAGCAAGTTAAAATTACAATTTGACAAGTTAAAGTACATTTTTTACACGTTAAAGTTACGTTTTGACAAGTTAAAGTACGTTTCACCAAGTTTAAATAACGTTTTCACAAGTAAAATTACATTTTTTACAAGTTCAAGTTACGCTTTCACAAGTTAAACTATGTTTTTTACAAGTTAAAGTTACGTTTTGACAAGTTAAAGTACGTTTCAACAAGGTAAAATTACTTTTTGACAAGTTAAAGTATATTTTTTACAAGTTAAAGTTACGTTTTGACAAGTTAAACTATGTTTTTATAAGTTAAAGTTACGTTTTTAAAAGTTAAAGTACGTTTCAACAAGTTCAAATTTCGTATTGACAAGTAAAAGTACATTTTTTACAAGTCAAATTCACGTTTTGACAAGTTACACTATGTTTTTTACAACTTAAAGTTACGTTTGGTTTAGTTAAAGTACGTTTCAACAAGTTAAAATTACTTTTTGACAAGTTAAAGTACATTTTTTACAAGTTAAAGTTACGTTTTGACAATGTAAAGTATGTTTTTTACAAGTTAAAGTTATGTTTTGACAAGTTAAAGTACGTTTTAACAAGTTAAAATTACGATTTGACAAGTTAAAGTACATTTCTTATAAGTTAAAGTTGCGTTTTGACAAGTTAAAGTACATTTCAACAAGTTCAAACTACGTTTTGACAAGTAAAAGTACAGTTTTTACAAGTCAAATTCAGGTTTTGACAAGTTACACCATGTTTTTTACAACTTATAGTTACGTTTGGTTTAGTTAATGTACGTTTCAACAAGTTAAAATTACTTTTTGACAAGTTAAAGTACATTTTTTACAAGCTAAAGTTACGTTTTGACATGTTAAACTATGTTTTTTACAAGTTAAAGTTACGTGTTGACAAGTTAAAGTACGTATCAACAAGTTAAAATTACAATTTGACAACTTAAACTACATTTTTTACAAGTTAAAGTTACGTTTTGACATGTTAAAGTACGTTTCACCAAGTTTAAATTACGTTTTCACAAGTAAAATTACATTTTTTGACAAGTTAAAGTACGTTTCAGCAAGTTAAAATTACAATTTGACAAGTTAAAGTACATTTTTTACACGTTAAAGTTACGTTTTGACAAGTTAAAGTACGTTTCACCAAGTTTAAATAACGTTTTCACAAGTAAAATTACATTTTTTACAAGTTCAAGTTACGCTTTCACAAGTTAAACTATGTTTTTTACAAGTTAAAGTTACGTTTTGACAAGTTAAAGTACGTTTCAACAAGGTAAAATTACTTTTTGACAAGTTAAAGTATATTTTTTACAAGTTAAAGTTACGTTTTGACAAGTTAAACTATGTTTTTATAAGTTAAAGTTACGTTTTTAAAAGTTAAAGTACGTTTCAACAAGTTCAAATTTCGTATTGACAAGTAAAAGTACATTTTTTACAAGTCAAATTCACGTTTTGACAAGTTACACTATGTTTTTTACAACTTAAAGTTACGTTTGGTTTAGTTAAAGTACGTTTCAACAAGTTAAAATTACTTTTTGACAAGTTAAAGTACATTTTTTACAAGTTAAAGTTACGTTTTGACAATGTAAAGTATGTTTTTTACAAGTTAAAGTTATGTTTTGACAAGTTAAAGTACGTTTTAACAAGTTAAAATTACGATTTGACAAGTTAAAGTACATTTCTTATAAGTTAAAGTTGCGTTTTGACAAGTTAAAGTACATTTCAACAAGTTCAAACTACGTTTTGACAAGTAAAAGTACAGTTTTTACAAGTCAAATTCAGGTTTTGACAAGTTACACCATGTTTTTTACAACTTATAGTTACGTTTGGTTTAGTTAATGTACGTTTCAACAAGTTAAAATTACTTTTTGACAAGTTAAAGTACATTTTTTACAAGCTAAAGTTACGTTTTGACATGTTAAACTATGTTTTTTACAAGTTAAAGTTACGTGTTGACAAGTTAAAGTACGTATCAACAAGTTAAAATTACAATTTGACAACTTAAACTACATTTTTTACAAGTTAAAGTTACGTTTTGACATGTTAAAGTACGTTTCACCAAGTTTAAATTACGTTTTCACAAGTAAAATTACATTTTTTGACAAGTTAAAGTACGTTTCAGCAAGTTAAAATTACAATTTGACAAGTTAAAGTACATTTTTTACAAGTTAAAGTTACGTTTTGACAAGTTAAAGTACGTTTCACCAAGTTTAAATAACGTTTTCACAAGTAAAATTACATTTTTTACAAGTTCAAGTTACGCTTTCACAAGTTAAACTATGTTTTTTACAAGTTAAAGTTACGTTTTGACAAGTTAAAGTACGTTTCAACAAGGTAAAATTACTTTTTGACAAGTTAAAGTATATTTTTTACAAGTTAAAGTTACGTTTTGACAAGTTAAACTATGTTTTTATAAGTTAAAGTTACGTTTTTAAAAGTTAAAGTACGTTTCAACAAGTTCAAATTTCGTATTGACAAGTAAAAGTACATTTTTTACAAGTCAAATTCACGTTTTGACAAGTTACACTATGTTTTTTACAACTTAAAGTTACGTTTGGTTTAGTTAAAGTACGTTTCAACAAGTTAAAATTACTTTTTGACAAGTTAAAGTACATTTTTTACAAGTTAAAGTTACGTTTTGATAATGTAAAGTATGTTTTTTACAAGTTAAAGTTATGTTTTGACAAGTTAAAGTACGTTTTAACAAGTTAAAATTACGATTTGACAAGTTAAAGTACATTTCTTATAAGTTAAAGTTGCGTTTTGACAAGTTAAAGTACATTTCAACAAGTTCAAACTACGTTTTGACAAGTAAAAGTACAGTTTTTACTAGTCAAATTCACGTTTTGACAAGTTACACCATGTTTTTTACAACTTAAAGTTACGTTTGGTTTAGTTAATGTACGTTTCAACAAGTTAAAATTACTTTTTGACAAGTTAAAGTACATTTTTTACAAGTTAAAGTTACGTTTTGACATGTTAAACTATGTTTTTTACAAGTTAAAGTTACGTGTTGACAAGTTAAAGTATGTATCAACAAGTTAAAATTACAATTTGACAACTTAAACTACATTTTTTACAAGTTAAAGTTACGTTTTGACATGTTAAAGTACGTTTCACCAAGTTTAAATTACGTTTTCACAAGTAAAATTACATTTTTTGACAAGTTAAAGTACGTTTCAGCAAGTTAAAATTACAATTTGACAAGTTAAAGTACATTTTTTACAAGTTAAAGTTACGTTTTGACAAGTTAAAGTACGTTTCACCAAGTTTAAATAACGTTTTCACAAGTAAAATTACATTTTTTACAAGTTCAAGTTACGCTTTCACAAGTTAAACTATGTTTTTTACAAGTTAAAGTTACGTTTTGACAAGTTAAAGTACGTTTCAACAAGGTAAAATTACTTTTTGACAAGTTAAAGTATATTTTTTACAAGTTAAATTTACGTTTTGACAAGTTAAACTATGTTTTTATAAGTTAAAGTTACGTTTTTAAAAGTTAAAGTACGTTTCAACAAGTTCAAATTTCGTATTGACAAGTAAAAGTACATTTTTTACAAGTCAAATTCACGTTTTGACAAGTTACACTATGTTTTTTACAACTTAAAGTTACGTTTGGTTTAGTTAAAGTACGTTTCAACAAGTTAAAATTACTTTTTGACAAGTTAAAGTACATTTTTTACAAGTTAAAGTTACGTTTTGACAATGTAAAGTATGTTTTTTACAAGTTAAAGTTATGTTTTGACAAGTTAAAGTACGTTTTAACAAGTTAAAATTACGATTTGACAAGTTAAAGTACATTTCTTATAAGTTAAAGTTGCGTTTTGACAAGTTAAAGTACATTTCAACAAGTTCAAACTACGTTTTGACAAGTAAAAGTACAGTTTTTACAAGTCAAATTCACGTTTTGACAAGTTACACCATGTTTTTTACAACTTAAAGTTACGTTTGGTTTAGTTAATGTACGTTTCAACAAGTTAAAATTACTTTTTGACAAGTTAAAGTACATTTTTTACAAGTTAAAGTTACGTTTTGACATGTTAAACAATGTTTTTTACAAGTTAAAGTTACGTGTTGACAAGTTAAAGTACGTATCAACAAGTTAAAATTACAATTTGACAACTTAAACTACATTTTTTACAAGTTAAAGTTACGTTTTGACATGTTAAAGTACGTTCACCAAGTTTAAATTACGTTTTCACAAGTAAAATTACATTTTTTTACAAGTTTAAGTTACGTTTTGACAAGTTAAACTATGTTTTGAACAAGTTAAAGTTACGTTTTGACAAGTTAAGGTACGTTTCAACAAGTTAAAATTACTTTTTGACAAGTTAAAGTACATTTTTTACAAGTTAAAGTTACGTTTTGACAAGTTAAAGTACGTTTCAACAAGTTCAAATTACGTTTTGACAAGTAAAAGTACATTTTTTACAAGTTAAAATTACGTTTTGACAAGTTAAACTATGTTTTTTACAAGTTAAAGTTACGTTTTGACAAGTTAAAGTACGTTTCAACAAGTTAAAATTACCTTTTGACAAGTTAGAGTAAATTTTTTACAAGTTAAAGTTTCGTTTAGACAAGTTAAAGTATGTTTCAACAAGTTAAAATTACAATTTGACAACTTAAACTACATTTTTTACAAGTTAAAGTTACGTTTTGACAAGTTAAAGTACGTTTCAACAAGTTCAAATTACGTTTTGACAAGTAAAACTACATTTTTTACAAGTTAAAATTACGTTTTGACAAGTTAAACTATGTTTTTTACAAGTTAAAGTTACGTTTTGACAAGTTAAAGTACGTTTCAACAAGTTAAAATTACCTTTTGACAAGTTAGAGTAAATTTTTTACAAGTTAAAGTTACGTTTAGACAAGTTAAACTATGTTTCAACAAGTTTAAATTACGTTTTGACAACTAAAATTACACTTTTTTACAAGTTAAAGTTACGTTTTGACAAGTTAAAGTACGTTTCACCAAGTTTAAATTACGTTTTCACAAGTAAAATTACATTTTTTACAAATTAAAGTTACGTTATGACAAGTTAAACTATGTTTTTTACAAGTTAAAGTTACGTTTTGACAAGTTAAAGTACGTTTCAACAAGTTAAAATTACTTTTTGACAAGTTAAAGTATTTTTTTTACAAGTTAAAGTTACGTTTTGACAATGTAAAGTATGTTTTTTACACGTTAAAGTTACGTTTTGACAAATTAAAGTACGTTTTAACAAGTTAAAATTACTATTTGACAAGTTAAAGTACATTTCTTATAAGTTAAAGTTACGTTTTGACAAGTTAAAGTACATTTCAACAAGTTCAAAGTACGTTTTGACAAGTAAAAGTACATTTTTTACAAGTCAAATTCACGTTTTGACAAGTTACACTATGTTTTTTACAACTTAATGTTACGTTTGGTTTAGTTAAAGTACGTTTCAACAAGTTAAAATTACTTTTTGACAAGTTAAAGTATATTTTTTACAACTTAAAGTTACGTTTTGACAATGTAAAGTATGTTTTTTACAAGTTAAAGTTACGTTTTGACAAGTTAAACTACGTTTTAACAAGTTAAAATTACGATTTGACAAGTTAAAGTACATTTCTTATAAGTTAAAGTTGCGTTTGAACAAGTTAAAGTACATTTCAACAAGTTCAAACTACGTTTTGACAAGTAAAAGTACATTTTTTACAAGTCAAATTCACGGTTTGACAAGTTACACTATGTTTTCTACAACTTAAAGTTACGTTTGGTTTAGTTAAAGTACGTTTCAACAAGTTAAAATTATGTTTTGACAAGTTAAAGTACATTTTTGACAAGTTAAAGTTACATTTTAACAAGTTAAACTATGTTTTTTACAAGTTAAAGTTACGTGTTGACAAGTTAAAGTACGTTTCAACAAGTTAAAATTACAATTTGACAAGTTAAAGTACATTTTTTACAAGTTAAAGTTACCTTTTGACAAGTTAAAGTACGTTTCACCAAGTTTAAATAACGTTTTCACAAGTAAAATTAAATTTTTTACAAGTTAAAGTTACGTTTTCACAAGTTAAACTATGTTTGTTACATGTTAAAGTTACGTTTTGACAAGTTAAAGTACGTTTCAACAAGGTAAAATTACTTTTTGACAAGTTAAAGTACATTTTTTACAAGTTAAAGTTACATTTAGACAAGTTAAACTATGTTTTTATAAGTTAAAGTTACGTTTTTAAAAGTTAAAGCACGTTTCAACAAGTTCAAATTTCGTTTTGACAAGTAAAAGTACATTTTTTACAAGTCAAATTCACGTTTTGACAAGTTAAACTATGTTTTTACAACTTAAAGTTACGTTTGGTTAAGTTAAAGTACGTTTCAACAAGTTAAAATTACTTTTTGACAAGTTAAAGTACATTTTTAACAAGTTAAAGTTATGTTTTGACATGTTAAATTATGTTTTTTACAAGTTAAAGTTACGTGTTGACAAGTTAAAGTACGTTTCAACAAGTTAAAATTACAATTTGACAAGTTAAAGTACATTTTTTACAAGTTAAAGTTACGTTTTGACAAGTTAAAGTACGTTTCATTAAGTTTAAATAACGTTTTCACAAGTAAATTTACATTTTTTACAAGTTAAAGTTACGTTTTCACAAGTTAAACTATGTTTTTCACAAGTTAAAGTTACGTTTTGACAAGTTAAAGTACGTTTCAACACGGTAAAATTACTTTTTGACAAGTTAAAGTACATTTTTTACAAGTTAAAGTTACGTTTTGACAAGTTAAACTATGTTTTTATAAGTTAAAGTTACGTTTTTAAAAGTTAAAGTACGTTTTAACAAATTCAAATTTCGTTTTGACAAGTAAAAGTACATTTTTTACAAGTCAAATTCACGTTTTGACAAGTTAAACTATGTTTTTACAACTTAAAGTTACGTTTGGTTAAGTTAAAGTACGTTTCAACAAGTTAAAATTACTTTTTGACAAGTTAAAGTACATTTTTAACAAGTTAAAGTTATGTTTTGACATGTTAAATTATGATTTTTACAAGTTAAAGTTACGTGTTGACAAGTTAAAGTACGTTTCAACAAGTTAAAATTACAATTTGACAAGTTAAAGTACATTTTTTACAAGTTAAAGTTACGTTTTGACATGTTAAAGTACGTTTCACCAAGTTTAAATTACGTTTTCACAAGTAAAATTACATTTTTTTACAAGTTTAAGTTACGTTTTGACAAGTTAAACTATGTTTTGAACAAGTTAAAGTTACGTTTTGACAAGTTAAGGTACGTTTCAACAAGTTAAAATTACTTTTTGACAAGTTAAAGTACATTTTTTACAAGTTAAAGTTACGTTTTGACAAGTTAAAGTACGTTTCAACAAGTTCAAATTACGTTTTGACAAGTAAAAGTACATTTTTTACAAGTTAAAATTACGTTTTGACAAGTTAAACTATGTTTTTTACAAGTTAAAGTTACGTTTTGACAAGTTAAAGTACGTTTCAACAAGTTAAAATTACCTTTTGACAAGTTAGAGTAAATTTTTTACAAGTTAAAGTTACGTTTAGACAAGTTAAACTATGTTTCAACAAGTTTAAATTACGTTTTGACAACTAAAATTACACTTTTTTACAAGTTAAAGTTACGTTTTGACAAGTTAAAGTACGTTTCACCAAGTTTAAATTACGTTTTCACAAGTAAAATTACATTTTTTACAAATTAAAGTTACGTTATGACAAGTTAAACTATGTTTTTTACAAGTTAAAGTTACGTTTTGACAAGTTAAAGTACGTTTCAACAAGTTAAAATTACTTTTTGACAAGTTAAAGTATTTTTTTTACAAGTTAAAGTTACGTTTTGACAATGTAAAGTATGTTTTTTACACGTTAAAGTTACGTTTTGACAAATTAAAGTACGTTTTAACAAGTTAAAATTACTATTTGACAAGTTAAAGTACATTTCTTATAAGTTAAAGTTACGTTTTGACAAGTTAAAGTACATTTCAACAAGTTCAAAGTACGTTTTGACAAGTAAAAGTACATTTTTTACAAGTCAAATTCACGTTTTGACAAGTTACACTATGTTTTTTACAACTTAATGTTACGTTTGGTTTAGTTAAAGTACGTTTCAACAAGTTAAAATTACTTTTTGACAAGTTAAAGTATATTTTTTACAACTTAAAGTTACGTTTTGACAATGTAAAGTATGTTTTTTACAAGTTAAAGTTACGTTTTGACAAGTTAAACTACGTTTTAACAAGTTAAAATTACGATTTGACAAGTTAAAGTACATTTCTTATAAGTTAAAGTTGCGTTTGAACAAGTTAAAGTACATTTCAACAAGTTCAAACTACGTTTTGACAAGTAAAAGTACATTTTTTACAAGTCAAATTCACGGTTTGACAAGTTACACTATGTTTTCTACAACTTAAAGTTACGTTTGGTTTAGTTAAAGTACGTTTCAACAAGTTAAAATTATGTTTTGACAAGTTAAAGTACATTTTTGACAAGTTAAAGTTACATTTTAACAAGTTAAACTATGTTTTTTACAAGTTAAAGTTACGTGTTGACAAGTTAAAGTACGTTTCAACAAGTTAAAATTACAATTTGACAAGTTAAAGTACATTTTTTACAAGTTAAAGTTACCTTTTGACAAGTTAAAGTACGTTTCACCAAGTTTAAATAACGTTTTCACAAGTAAAATTAAATTTTTTACAAGTTAAAGTTACGTTTTCACAAGTTAAACTATGTTTGTTACATGTTAAAGTTACGTTTTGACAAGTTAAAGTACGTTTCAACAAGGTAAAATTACTTTTTGACAAGTTAAAGTACATTTTTTACAAGTTAAAGTTACATTTAGACAAGTTAAACTATGTTTTTATAAGTTAAAGTTACGTTTTTAAAAGTTAAAGCACGTTTCAACAAGTTCAAATTTCGTTTTGACAAGTAAAAGTACATTTTTTACAAGTCAAATTCACGTTTTGACAAGTTAAACTATGTTTTTACAACTTAAAGTTACGTTTGGTTAAGTTAAAGTACGTTTCAACAAGTTAAAATTACTTTTTGACAAGTTAAAGTACATTTTTAACAAGTTAAAGTTATGTTTTGACATGTTAAATTATGTTTTTTACAAGTTAAAGTTACGTGTTGACAAGTTAAAGTACGTTTCAACAAGTTAAAATTACAATTTGACAAGTTAAAGTACATTTTTTACAAGTTAAAGTTACGTTTTGACAAGTTAAAGTACGTTTCATTAAGTTTAAATAACGTTTTCACAAGTAAATTTACATTTTTTACAAGTTAAAGTTACGTTTTCACAAGTTAAACTATGTTTTTCACAAGTTAAAGTTACGTTTTGACAAGTTAAAGTACGTTTCAACACGGTAAAATTACTTTTTGACAAGTTAAAGTACATTTTTTACAAGTTAAAGTTACGTTTTGACAAGTTAAACTATGTTTTTATAAGTTAAAGTTACGTTTTTAAAAGTTAAAGTACGTTTTAACAAATTCAAATTTCGTTTTGACAAGTAAAAGTACATTTTTTACAAGTCAAATTCACGTTTTGACAAGTTAAACTATGTTTTTACAACTTAAAGTTACGTTTGGTTAAGTTAAAGTACGTTTCAACAAGTTAAAATTACTTTTTGACAAGTTAAAGTACATTTTTAACAAGTTAAAGTTATGTTTTGACATGTTAAATTATGATTTTTACAAGTTAAAGTTACGTGTTGACAAGTTAAAGTACGTTTCAACAAGTTAAAATTACAATTTGACAAGTTAAAGTACATTTTTTACAAGTTAAAGTTACGTTTTGACATGTTAAAGTACGTTTCACCAAGTTTAAATTACGTTTTCACAAGTAAAATTACATTTTTTTACAAGTTTAAGTTACGTTTTGACAAGTTAAACTATGTTTTGAACAAGTTAAAGTTACGTTTTGACAAGTTAAGGTACGTTTCAACAAGTTAAAATTACTTTTTGACAAGTTAAAGTACATTTTTTACAAGTTAAAGTTACGTTTTGACAAGTTAAAGTACGTTTCAACAAGTTCAAATTACGTTTTGACAAGTAAAAGTACATTTTTTACAAGTTAAAATTACGTTTTGACAAGTTAAACTATGTTTTTTACAAGTTAAAGTTACGTTTTGACAAGTTAAAGTACGTTTCAACAAGTTAAAATTACCTTTTGACAAGTTAGAGTAAATTTTTTACAAGTTAAAGTTACGTTTAGACAAGTTAAACTATGTTTCAACAAGTTTAAATTACGTTTTGACAACTAAAATTACACTTTTTTACAAGTTAAAGTTACGTTTTGACAAGTTAAAGTACGTTTCACCAAGTTTAAATTACGTTTTCACAAGTAAAATTACATTTTTTACAAATTAAAGTTACGTTATGACAAGTTAAACTATGTTTTTTACAAGTTAAAGTTACGTTTTGACAAGTTAAAGTACGTTTCAACAAGTTAAAATTACTTTTTGACAAGTTAAAGTATTTTTTTTACAAGTTAAAGTTACGTTTTGACAATGTAAAGTATGTTTTTTACACGTTAAAGTTACGTTTTGACAAATTAAAGTACGTTTTAACAAGTTAAAATTACTATTTGACAAGTTAAAGTACATTTCTTATAAGTTAAAGTTACGTTTTGACAAGTTAAAGTACATTTCAACAAGTTCAAAGTACGTTTTGACAAGTAAAAGTACATTTTTTACAAGTCAAATTCACGTTTTGACAAGTTACACTATGTTTTTTACAACTTAATGTTACGTTTGGTTTAGTTAAAGTACGTTTCAACAAGTTAAAATTACTTTTTGACAAGTTAAAGTATATTTTTTACAACTTAAAGTTACGTTTTGACAATGTAACGTATGTTTTTTACAAGTTAAAGTTACGTTTTGACAAGTTAAAGTACGTTTTAACAAGTTAAAATTACGATTTGACAAGTTAAAGTACATTTCTTATAAGTTAAAGTTGCGTTTGAACAAGTTAAAGTACATTTCAACAAGTTCAAACTACGTTTTGACAAGTAAAAGTACATTTTTTACAAGTCAAATTCACGGTTTGACAAGTTACACTATGTTTTTTACAACTTAAAGTTACGTTTGGTTTAGTTAAAGTACGTTTCAACAAGTTAAAATTACTTTTTGACAAGTTAAAGTACATTTTTGACAAGTTAAAGTTACATTTTAACAAGTTAAACTATGTTTTTTACAAGTTAAAGTTACGTGTTGACAAGTTAAAGTACGTTTCAACAAGTTAAAATTACAATTTGACAAGTTAAAGTACATTTTTTACAAGTTAAAGTTACCTTTTAACAAGTTAAACTATGTTTTTTACAAGTTAAAGTTACGTGTTGACAAGTTAAAGTACGTTTCAACAAGTTAAAATTACAATTTGACAAGTTAAAGTACATTTTTTACAAGTTAAAGTACGTTTCACCAAGTTTAAATAACGTTTTCACAAGTCAAATTAAATTTTTTACAAGTTAAAGTTACGTTTTCACAAGTTAAACTATGTTTGTTACAAGTTAAAGTTACGTTTTGACAAGTTAAAGTACGTTTCAACAAGGTAAAATTACTTTTTGACAAGTTAAAGTACATTTTTGACAAGTTAAAGTTACATTTAGACAAGTTAAACTATGTTTTTATAAGTTAAAGTTACGTTTTTAAAAGTTAAAGTACGTTTCAACAAGTTCAAATTTCGTTTTGACAAGTAAAAGTACATTTTTTACAAGTCAAATTCACGTTTTGACAAGTTAAACTATGTTTTTACAACTTAAAGTTACGTTTGGTTAAGTTAAAGTACGTTTCAACAAGTTAAAATTACTTTTTGACAAGTTAAAGTACATTTTTAACAAGTTAAAGTTATGTTTTGACATGTTAAATTATGTTTTTTACAAGTTAAAGTTACGTGTTGACAAGTTAAAGTACGTTTCAACAAGTTAAAATTACAATTTGACAAGTTAAAGTACATTTTTTACAAGTTAAAGTTACGTTTTGACAAGTTAAAGTACGTTTCATTAAGTTTAAATAACGTTTTCACAAGTAAAATTACATTTTTTACAAGTTAAAGTTACGTTTTCACAAGTTAAACTATGTTTTTTACAAGTTAAAGTTACGTTTTGACAAGTTAAAGTACGTTTCAACACGGTAAAATTACTTTTTGACAAGTTAAAGTACATTTTTTACAAGTTAAAGTTACGTTTTGACAAGTTAAACTATGTTTTTATAAGTTAAAGTTACGTTTTTAAAAGTTAAAGTACGTTTTAACAAGTTCAAATTTCGTTTTGACAAGTAAAAGTACATTTTTTACAAGTCAAATTCACGTTTTGACAAGTTAAACTATGTTTTTACAACTTAAAGTTACGTTTGGTTAAGTTAAAGTACGTTTCAACAAGTTAAAATTACTTTTTGACAAGTTAAAGTACATTTTTTACAAGTTAAAGTTACGTTTTGACATGTTAAACTATGTTTTTTACAAGTTAAAGTTACGTGTTGACAAGTTAAAGTACGTTTCAACAAGTTAAAATTACAATTTGACAAGTTAAACTACATTTTTTACAAGTTAAAGTTACGTTTTGACATGTTAAAGTACGTTTCACCAAGTTTAAATTACGTTTTCACAAGTAAAATTACATTTTTTATAAGTTAATGTTACGTTTTGACAAGTTAAACTATGTTTTTAACAAGTTAAAGTTACGTTTTGACAAATTAAGGTACGTTTCAACAAGTTAAAATTACTTTTTGACAAGTTAAAGTACATTTTTTACAAGTTAAAGTTACGTTTTGACAAGTTAAAGTACGTTTCAACAAGTTCAAATTACGTTTTGACAAGTAAAAGTACATTTTTTACAAGTTAAAATTACGTTTTGACAAGTTAAATTATGTTTTTTACAAGTTAAAGTTACGTTTTGACAAGTTAAAGTACGTTTCAACAAGTTAAAATTACCTTTTGACAAGTTAGAGTAAATTTTTTACAAGTTAAAGTTACGTTTAAACAAGTTCAAGTATGTTTCAACAAGTTTAAATTACGTTTTGATAACTAAAATTACATTTTTTACAAGTTAAAGTTACGTTTTGACAAGGTAAAGTACGTTTCACCAAGTTTAAATTACGTTTTTACAAGTAAAATTACATTTTTTACAAGTTAAAGTTACGTTTTGACAAGTTAAAGTATATTTTTTACAAGTTAAACTTACGTTTTGACAAGTTAAAGTACGTTTCAACAAGTTAAAATTACCTTTTGACAAGTTAGAGTAAATTTTTTACAAGTTAAAGTTACGTTTAGACAAGTTAAAGTATGTTTCAACAAGTTTAAATTACGTTTTGATAACTAAAATTACATTTTTTACAAGTTAAAGTTACGTTTTGACAAGTTAAAGTACGTTTCACCAAGTTTAAATTACGTTTTCACAAGTAAAATTACATTTTTTACAAGTTAAAGTTACGTTTTGACAAGTTTAACTATGTTTTTTACAAGTTAAAGCTACGTTTTGACAAGTTAAAGTACGTTTCAACAAGTTAAAATTACTTTTTGACAAGTTAAAGTATATTTTTTACAAGTTAAAGTTACGTTTTGACAATGTAAAGTATGTTTTTTACACGTTAAAGTTACGTTTTAACAAATTAAAGTACGTTTTAACAAGTTAAAATTACTATTTGACAAGTTAAAGTACATTTCTTATAAGTTAAAGTTACGTTTTGACAAGTTAAAGTACATTCCAACAAGTTCAAAGTACGTTTTGACAAGTAAAAGTACATTTTTTACAAGTCAAATTCACGTTTTGACAAGTTACACTATGTTTTTTACAACTTAAAGTTACGTTTGGTTTAGTTAAAGTACGTTTCAACAAGTTAAAATTATTTTTGACAAGTTAAAGTATATTTTTTACAACTTAAAGTTACGTTTTGACAATGTAAAGTATGTTTTTTACAAGTTCAAGTTACGTTTTGACAAGTTAAAGTACGTTTTAACAAGTTAAAATTACGATTTGACAAGTTAAAGTACATGTCTTATAAGTTAAAGTTGCGTTTTGACAAGTTAAAGTACATTTCAACAAGTTCAAACTACGTTTTGACAAGTAAAAGTACATTTTTTACAAGTCAAATTCACGTTTTGACAAGTTAAACTATGTTTTTACAACTTAAAGTTACGTTTGGTTAAGTTAAACTACGTTTCAACAAGTTAAAATTACTTTTTGACAAGTTAAAGTACATTTTTAACAAGTTAAAGTTACGTTTTGACATGTTAAATTATGTTTTTTACAAGTTAAAGTTACGTGTTGACTAGTTAAAGTACGTTTCAACAAGTTAAAATTACAATTTGACAAGTTAAACTACATTTTTTACAAGTTAAAGTTACGTTTTGACATGTTAAAGTACGTTTCACCAAGTTTAAATTACGTTTTCACAAGTAAAATTACATTTTTTTACAAGTTAAAGTTACGTTTTGACAAGTTACACTATGTTTTTTACAAGTTAAAGTTACGTTTTGACAAGTTAAGGTACGTTTCAACAAGTTAAAATTACTTTTTGACAAGTTAAAGTACATTTTTTACAAGTTAAAGTTACGTTTTGATAAGTTAAAGTACGTTTCAACAAGTTCAAATTACGTTTTGACAAGTAAAAGTACATTTTTTACAAGTTAAAATTACGTTTTGACAAGTTAAACTATGTTTTTTACAAGTTAAAGTTACGTTTTGACAAGTTAAAGTACGTTTCAACAAGTTAAAATTACGAGTTGACAAGTTAAACTACATTTTTTGCAAGTTAAAGTTACTATTTGACAAGTTAAAGTACGTTTCAACAAGTTAAAATTACGATTTGACAAGTTAACGTATGTTTTTTACAAGTTAAAGTACGTTTCAACAAGTTCAATGTACGTTTTGACAAGTAAAAGTACATTTTTTACAAGTATAATTCACGTTTTGACAAGTTACACTATGTTTTTTACAACTTAAAGTTACGTTTGGTTTAGTTAAAGTACGTTTCAACAAGTTAAAATTACTTTTTGACAAGTTAAAGTATATTTCTTACAACTTAAAGTTACGTTTTGACAATGTAAAGTATGTTTTTTACAAGTTAAAGTTACGTTTTAACAACTTAAACTATGTTTTTTACAAGTTAAAGTTACGTGTTGACAAGTTAAAGTACGTTTCAACAAGTTAAAATTACAATTTGACAAGTTAAAGTACATTTTTTACAAGTTAAAGTTACGTTTTGACTTGTTAAAGTACGTTTCACCAAGTTTAAATAACGTTTTCACAAGTAAAATTACATTTTTTACAAGTTAAAGTTACGTTTTCAAAAGTTAAACTATGTTTTTTACAAGTTAAAGTTACGTTTTGACAAGTTAAAGTACGTTTCAACAAGGTAAAATTACTTTTTGACAAGTTAAAGTACATTTTTGACAAGTTAAAGTTACATTTAGACAAGTTAAACTATGTTTTTATAAGTTAAAGTTACGTTTTTAAAAGTTAAAGTACGTTTCAACAAGTTCAAATTTCGTTTTGACAAGTAAAAGTACATTTTTTACAAGTCAAATTCACGTTTTGACAAGTTAAACTATGTTTTTACAACTTAAAGTTACGTTTGGTTAAGTTAAAGTACGTTTCAACAAGTTAAAATTACTTTTTGACAAGTTAAAGTACATTTTTAACAAGTTAAAGTTATGTTTTGACATGTTAAATTATGTTTTTTACAAGTTAAAGTTACGTGTTGACAAGTTAAAGTACGTTTCAACAAGTTAAAATTACAATTTGACAAGTTAAAGTACATTTTTTACAAGTTAAAGTTACGTTTTGACAAGTTAAAGTACGTTTCATTAAGTTTAAATAACGTTTTCACAAGTAAAATTACATTTTTTACAAGTTAAAGTTACGTTTTCACAAGTTAAACTATGTTTTTTACAAGTTAAAGTTACGTTTTGACAAGTTAAAGTTACGTTTTGACAAGTTAAAGTACGTTTCAACACGGTAAAATTACTTTTTGACAAGTTAAAGTACATTTTTTACAAGTTAAAGTTACGTTTTGACAAGTTAAACTATGTTTTTATAAGTTAAAGTTACGTTTGGTTAAGTTAAAGTACGTTTCAACAAGTTAAAATTACTTTTTGACAAGTTAAAGTACATTTTTTACAAGTTAAAGTTACGTTTTGACATGTTAAACTATGTTTTTTACAAGTTAAAGTTACGTGTTGACAAGTTAAAGTACGTTTCAACAAGTTAAAATTACAATTTGACAAGTTAAACTACATTTTTTACAAGTTAAGTTACGTTTTGACATGTTAAAGTACGTTTCACCAAGTTTAAATTACGTTTTCACAAGTAAAATTACATTTTTTATAAGTTAATGTTACGTTTTGACAAGTTAAACTATATTTTTAACAAGTTAAAGTTACGTTTTGACAAATTAAGGTACGTTTCAACAAGTTAAAATTACTTTTTGACAAGTTAAAGTACATTTTTTACAAGTTAAAGTTACGTTTTGACAAGTTAAAGTACGTTTCAACAAGTTCAAATTACGTTTTGACAAGTAAAAGTACATTTTTTACAAGTTAAAATTACGTTTTGACAAGTTAAATTATGTTTTTTACAAGTTAAAGTTACGTTTTGACAAGTTAAAGTACGTTTCAACAAGTTAAAATTACCTTTTGACAAGTTAGAGTAAATTTTTTACAAGTTAAAGTTACGTTTAAACAAGTTCAAGTATGTTTCAACAAGTTTAAATTACGTTTTGATAACTAAAATTACATTTTTTACAAGTTAAAGTTACGTTTTGACAAGTTAAAGTACGTTTCACCAAGTTTAAATTACGTTTTTACAAGTAAAATTACATTTTTTACAAGTTAAAGTTACGTTTTGACAAGTTAAAGTATACTTTTTACAAGTTAAAGTTACGTTTTGACAAGTTAAAGTACGTTTCAACAAGTTAAAATTACCTTTTGACAAGTTAGAGTAAATTTTTTACAAGTTAAAGTTACGTTTAGACAAGTTAAAGTATGTTTCAACAAGTTTAAATTACGTTTTGATAACTAAAATTACATTTTTTACAAGTTAAAGTTACGTTTTGACAAGTTAAAGTACGTTTCACCAAGTTTAAATTACGTTTTCACAAGTAAAATTACATTTTTTACAAGTTAAAGTTACGTTTTGACAAGTTTAACTATGTTTTTTACAAGTTAAAGCTACGTTTTGACAAGTTAAAGTACGTTTCAACAAGTTAAAATTATTTTTTGACAAGTTAAAGTATATTTTTTACAAGTTAAAGTTACGTTTTGACAATGTAAAGTATGTTTTTTACACGTTAAAGTTACGTTTTGACAAATTAAAGTACGTTTTAACAAGTTAAAATTACTATTTGACAAGTTAAAGTACATTTCTTATAAGTTAAAGTTACGTTTTGACAAGTTAAAGTACATTCCAACAAGTTCAAAGTACGTTTTGACAAGTAAAAGTACATTTTTTACAAGTCAAATTCACGTTTTGACAAGTTACACTATGTTTTTTACAACTTAAAGTTACGTTTGGTTTAGTTAAAGTACGTTTCAACAAGTTAAAATTATTTTTGACAAGTTAAAGTATATTTTTTACAACTTAAAGTTACGTTTTGACAATGTAAAGTATGTTTTTTACAAGTTCAAGTTACGTTTTGACAAGTTAAAGTACGTTTTAACAAGTTAAAATTACGATTTGACAAGTTAAAGTACATGTCTTATAAGTTAAAGTTGCGTTTTGACAAGTTAAAGTACATTTCAACAAGTTCAAACTACGTTTTGACAAGTAAAAGTACATTTTTTACAAGTCAAATTCACGTTTTGACAAGTTAAACTATGTTTTTACAACTTAAAGTTACGTTTGGTTAAGTTAAACTACGTTTCAACAAGTTAAAATTACTTTTTGACAAGTTAAAGTACATTTTTAACAAGTTAAAGTTACGTTTTGACATGTTAAATTATGTTTTTTACAAGTTAAAGTTACGTGTTGACTAGTTAAAGTACGTTTCAACAAGTTAAAATTACAATTTGACAAGTTAAACTACATTTTTTACAAGTTAAAGTTACGTTTTGACATGTTAAAGTACGTTTCACCAAGTTTAAATTACGTTTTCACAAGTAAAATTACATTTTTTTACAAGTTAAAGTTACGTTTTGACAAGTTACACTATGTTTTTTACAAGTTAAAGTTACGTTTTGACAAGTTAAGGTACGTTTCAACAAGTTAAAATTACTTTTTGACAAGTTAAAGTACATTTTTTACAAGTTAAAGTTACGTTTTGATAAGTTAAAGTACGTTTCAACAAGTTCAAATTACGTTTTGACAAGTAAAAGTACATTTTTTACAAGTTAAAATTACGTTTTGACAAGTTAAACTATGTTTTTTACAAGTTAAAGTTACGTTTTGACAAGTTAAAGTACGTTTCAACAAGTTAAAATTACGAGTTGACAAGTTAAACTACATTTTTTGCAAGTTAAAGTTACTATTTGACAAGTTAAAGTACGTTTCAACAAGTTAAAATTACGATTTGACAAGTTAACGTATGTTTTTTACAAGTTAAAGTACGTTTCAACAAGTTCAATGTACGTTTTGACAAGTAAAAGTACATTTTTTACAAGTATAATTCACGTTTTGACAAGTTACACTATGTTTTTTACAACTTAAAGTTACGTTTGGTTTAGTTAAAGTACGTTTCAACAAGTTAAAATTACTTTTTGACAAGTTAAAGTATATTTTTTACAACTTAAAGTTACGTTTTGACAATGTAAAGTATGTTTTTTACAAGTTAAAGTTACGTTTTAACAACTTAAACTATGTTTTTTACAAGTTAAAGTTACGTGTTGACAAGTTAAAGTACGTTTCAACAAGTTAAAATTACAATTTGACAAGTTAAAGTACATTTTTTACAAGTTAAAGTTACGTTTTGACAAGTTAAAGTATGTTTCACCAAGTTTAAATTACGTTTTGACAACTAAAATTACATTTTATACAAGTTAAAGTTACGTTTTGACAAGTTAAAGTACGTTTCACCAAGTTTAAATTACGTTTTCACAAGAAAAATTATATTTTTTACAAGTTAAAGTTACTTTGTGACAAGTTAAAGTATATTTTTTACAAGTTAAAGTTGCGTTTTGACAATGTAAAGTATGTTTTTTACACGTTAAAGTTACGTTTTGACAAATTAAAGTACGTTTTAACAAGTTAAAATTACTATTTGACAAGTTAAAGTACATTTCTTATAAGTTAAAGTTACGTTTTGACAAGTTAAAGTACATTTCAACAAGTTCAAAGTACGTTTTGACAAGTAAAAGTACATTTTTTACAAGTCAAATTCACGTTTTGACAAGTTACACTATGTTTTTTACAACTTAAAGTTACGTTTGGTTTAGTTAAAGTACGTTTCAACAAGTTAAAATTACTTTTTGACAAGTTAAAGTATATTTTTTACAACTTAAAGTTACGTTTTGACAATGTAAAGTATGTTTTTTACAAATTAAAGTTACGTTTTGACAAGTTAAAGTACGTTTTAACAAGTTAAAATTACGATTTGACAAGTTAAAGTACATTTCTTATAAGTTAAAGTTGCGTTTGGACAAGTTAAAGTACATTTCAACAAGTTCAAACTACGTTTTGACAAGTAAAAGTACATTTTTTACAAGTCAAATTCACGGTTTGACAAGTTACACTATGTTTTTTACAACTTAAAGTTACGTTTGGTTTAGTTAAAGTACGTTTCAACAAGTTAAAATTACTTTTTGACAAGTTAAAGTACATTTTTGACAAGTTAAAGTTACGTTTTAACAAGTTAAACTATGTTTTTTACAAGTTAAAGTTACGTGTTGACAAGTTAAAGTACGTTTCAACAAGTTAAAATTACAATTTGACAAGTTAAAGTACATTTTTTACAAGTTAAAGTTACCTTTTGACAAGTTAAAGTACGTTTCACCAAGTTTAAATAACGTTTTCACAAGTAAAATTAAATTTTTTACAAGTTAAAGTTACGTTTTCACAAGTTAAACTATGTTTGTTACAAGTTAAAGTTACGTTTTGACAAGTTAAAGTACGTTTCAACAAGGTAAAATTACTTTTTGACAACTTAAAGTACATTTTTTACAAGTTAAAGTTACGTTTAGACAAGTTAAACTATGTTTTTATAAGTTAAAGTTACGTTTTTAAAAGTTAAAGTACGTTTCAACAAGTTCAAACTACGTTTTGACAAGTAAAAGTACATTTTTTACAAGTCAAATTCACGGTTTGACAAGTTACACTATGTTTTTTACAACTTAAAGTTACGTTTGGTTTAGTTAAAGTACGTTTCAACAAGTTAAAATTACTTTTTGACAAGTTAAAGTACATTTTTGACAAGTTAAAGTTACGTTTTAACAAGTTAAACTATGTTTTTTACAAGTTAAAGTTACGTGTTGACAAGTTAAAGTACGTTTCAACAAGTTAAAATTACAATTTGACAAGTGAAAGTACATTTTTTACAAGTTAAAGTTACCTTTTGACAAGTTAAAGTACGTTTCACCAAGTTTAAATAACGTTTTCACAAGTAAAATTAAATTTTTTACAAGTTAAAGTTACGTTTTCACAAGTTAAACTATGTTTGTTACAAGTTAAAGTTACGTTTTGACAAGTTAAAGTACGTTTCAACAAGGTAAAATTACTTTTTGACAACTTAAAGTACATTTTTTACAAGTTAAAGTTACGTTTAGACAAGTTAAACTATGTTTTTATAAGTTAAAGTTACGTTTTTAAAAGTTAAAGTACGTTTCAACAAGTTCAAATTTCGATTTGACAAGTAAAAGTACATTTTTTACAAGTCAAATTCACGTTTTGACAAGTTAAACTATGTTTTTACAACTTAAAGTTACGTTTGGTTAAGTTAAAGTACGTTTCAACAAGTTAAAATTACTTTTTGACAAGTTAAAGTAAATTTTTAACAAGTTAAAGTTATGTTTTGACATGTTAAATTATGTTTTTTACAAGTTAAAGTTACGTGTTGACAAGTTAAAGTACGTTTCAACAAGTTAAAATTACAATTTGACAAGTTAAAGTACATTTTTTACAAGTTAAAGTTACGTTTTGACTTGTTAAAGTACGTTTCACCAAGTTTAAATAACGTTTTCACAAGTAAAATTACATTTTTTACAAGTTAAAGTTACGTTTTCAAAAGTTAAACTATGTTTTTTACAAGTTAAAGTTACGTTTTGACAAGTTAAAGTACGTTTCAACACGGTAAAATTACTTTTTGACAAGTTAAAGTACATTTTTTACAAGTTAAAGTTACGTTTTCACAAGTTAAACTATGTTTTTATAAGTTAAAGTTACGTTTTTAAAAGTTAAAGTACGTTTCAACAAGTTCAAATTTTGTTTTGACAAGTAAAAGTACATTTTTTACAAGTCAAATTCACGTTTTGACAAGTTAAACTATGTTTTTACAACTTAAAGTTACGTTTGGTTAAGTTAAAGTACGTTTCAACAAGTTAAAATTACTTTTTGACAAGTTAAAGTACATTTTTTACAAGTTAAAGTTACGTTTTGACATGTTAAACTATGTTTTTTATAAGTTAAAGTTACGTGTTGACAAGTTAAAGTACGTTTCAACAAGTTAAAATTACAATTTGACAAGTTAAACTACATTTTTTACAAGTTAAAGTTACGTTTTGACATGTTAAAGTACGTTTCACCAAGTTTAAATTACGTTTTCACAAGTAAAATTACATTTTTTTACAAGTTAAAGTTACGTTTTGATAATTTAAACTATGTTTTTAACAAGTTAAAGTTACATTTTGACAAGTTAAGGTACGTTTCAACAAGTTAAAATTACTTTTTGACAAGTTAAAGTACATTTTTTACAAGTTAAAGTTACGTTTTGACAAGTTAAAGTACGTTTCAACAAGTTCAAATTACGTTTTGAAAAGTAAAAGTACATTTTTTACAAGTTAAAATTACGTTTTGACAAGTTAAACTATGTTTTTTACAAGTTAAAGTTACGTTTTGACAAGTTAAAGTACGTTTCAACAAGTTAAAATTACCTTTTGACAAGTTAGAGTAATTTTTTTACAAGTTAAAGTTACGTTTAGACAAGTTAAAGTATGATTCAACAAGTTTAAATTACGTTTTGATAACTAAAATTACATTTTTTACAAGTTAAAGTTACGTTTTGACAAGTTAAAG
Source organism: Urtica urens (assembly GCA_958296335.1). Lineage (NCBI taxonomy): Eukaryota > Viridiplantae > Streptophyta > Magnoliopsida > Rosales > Urticaceae > Urtica > Urtica urens. Next base: position 24,393,283 of record OY282520.1, read on the forward strand.
TACGTTTCACCAAGTTTAAATTACGTTTCACCAAGTTTAAATTACGTTTTCACAAGTAAAATTACATTTTTTACAAGTTAAAGTTACGTTTTGACAAGTTAAACTATGTTTTTTACAAGTTAAAGTTACTTTTTGACAAGTTAAAGTACGTTTCAACAAGTTAAAATTACCTTTTGACAAGTTAAAGTATGTTTTTTACAACTTAAAGTTACGTTTTGACAATGTAAAGTATGTTTTTTACAAGTTAAAGTTACGTTTTGACAAGTTAAAGTACGTTTTAACAAGTTAAAATTACGATTTGACAAGTTAAAGTACATGTCTTATAAGTTAAAGTTGCGTTTTGACAAGTTAAAGTACATTTCAACAAGTTCAAACTACGTTTTTACAAGTAAAAGTACATTTTTTACAAGTCAAATTCACGTTTTGACAAGTTACACTATGTTTTTTACAACTTAAAGTTACGTTTGGTTTAGTTAAAGTACGTTTCAACAAGTTAAAATTACTTTTTGACAAGTTAAAGTACATTTTTTACAAGTTAAAGTTACGTTTTAACAAGTTAAACTATGTTTTTTACAAGTTAAAGTTACGTGTTGACAAGTTAAAGTACGTTTCACCAAGTTTAAATTACGTTTTGACAACTAAAATTACATTTTCTACAAGTTAAAGTTACGTTTTGACAAGTTAAAGTACGTTTCACCAAGTTTAAATTACGTTTTCACAAGTAAAATTACATTTTTTACAAGTTAAAGTTACTTTTTGACAAGTTAAAGTATATTTTTTACAAGTTAAAGTTACGTTTTGACAATGTAAAGTATGTTTTTTACACGTTAAAGTTACGTTTTGACAAGTTAAAGTACGTTTTAACAAGTTAAAATTACGATTTGACAAGTTAAAGTACATTTCAACAAGTTCAAACTACGTTTTGACAAGTAAAAGTACATTTTTTACAAGTCAAATTCACGTTTTGACAAGTAAAAGTACATTTTTTACAAGTCAAATTCACGTTTTGACAAGTTACACTATGTTTTTTACAACTTAAAGTTACATCTGGTTTAGCTAAAGTACGTTTCAACAAGTTAAAATTACTTTTTGACAAGTTAAAGTACATTTTTTACAAGTTAAAGTTACGTTTTAACAAGTTAAACTATGTTTTTTACAAGTTAAAGTTACGTGTTGACAAGTTAAAGTACGTTTCAACAAGTTAAAATTACAATTTGACAAGTTAAAGTACATTTTTTACAAGTTAAAGTTACCTTTTGACAAGTTAAAGTACGTTTCACCAAGTTTAAATAACGTTTTCACAAGTAAAATTAAATTTTCTACAAGTTAAAGTTACGTTTTCACAAGTTAAACTATGTTTGTTACAAGTTAAAGTTACGTTTTGACAAGTTAAAGTACGTTTCAACAAGGTAAAATTACTTTTTGACAAGTTAAAGTACATTTTTTACAAGTTAAAGTTACGTTTTGACAAGTTAAAGTATGTTATTATAAGTTAAAGTTACGTTTTTAAAAGTTAAAGTATGTTTCAACAGGTTCAAATTTCGTTTTGACAAGTAAAAGTACATTTTTTACAAGTCAAATTCACGTTTTGACAAGTTAAACTATGTTTTTACAACTTAAAGTTACGTTTGGTTAAGTTAAAGTACGTTTCAACAAGTTAAAATTACTTTTTGACAAGTTAAAGTACATTTTTAACAAGTTAAAGTTATGTTTTGACATGCTAAATTATGTTTTTTACAAGTTAAAGTTACGTGTTGACAAGTTAAAGTACGTTTCAACAAGTTAAAATTACAATTTGACAAGTTAAAGTACTTTTTTTACAAACTAAAGTTACGTTTTGACAAGTTAAAGTACGTTTCACCAAGTTTAAATAACGTTTTCACAAGTAAAATTACATTTTTTACAAGTTAAAGTTACGTTTTCACAAGTTAAACTATGTTTTTTACAAGTTAAAGTTACGTTTTGACAAGTTAAAGTATGTTTCAACACGGTAAAATTACTTTTTGACAAGTTAAAGTACATTTTTTACAAGTTAAAGTTACGTTTTTAAAAGTTAAAGTACGTTTCAACAAGTTCAAATTTCGTTTTGACAAGTAGAAGTACATATTTTACAAGTCAAATTCACGTTTTGACAAGTTAAACTATGTTTTTACAACTTAAAGTTACGTTTGGTTAAGTTAAAGTACGTTTCATCAAGTTAAAATTACTTTTTGACAAGTTAAAGTACATTTTCTACAAGTTAAAGGTACGTTTTGACATGTTAAACTATGTTTTTTACAAGTTAAAGTTACGTGTTGACAAGTTAAAGTACGTTTCAACAAGTTAAAATTACAATTTGACAAGTCAAACTACATTTTTTACAAGTTAAAGTTACGTTTTGACATGTTAAAGTACGTTTCACCAAGTTTAAATTACGTTTTCACAAGTAAAATTACATTTTTTTACAAGTTAAAGTTACGTTTTGACAAGTTAAAGTTACGTTTTGACAAGTTAAGGTACGTTTCAACAAGTTAAAATTACTTTTTGACAAGTTAAAGTACATTTTTACAAGTTAAAGTTACGTTTTGACAAGTTAAAGTACGTTTCAACAAGTTCAAATTACGTTTTGACAAGTAAAAGTACATTTTTTACAAGTTAAAATTACGTTTTGACAAGTTAAACTATGTTTTCTACAAGTTAAAGTTACGTTTCGACAAGTTAAAGTAAGTTTCAACAAGTTAAAATTACCTTTTGACAAGTTAGAGTAAATTTTTTACAAGTTAAAGTTACGTTTAGACAAGTTAAAGTATGTTTCAACAAGTTTAAATAACGTTTTGACAACTAAAATTACATTTTTTACAAGTTAAAGTTACGTTTTGACAAGTTAAAGTACGTTTCACCAAGTTTATATTACGTTTTCACAAGTAAAATTACATTTTTTACAAGTTAAAGTTACGTTTTGACAAGTTAAACTATGTTTTTTACAAGTTAAAGTTACATTTTGACAAGTTAAAGTACATTTCAACAAGTTAAAATTACTTTTTGACAAGTTAAAGTATATTTTTTACCAGTTAAAGTTACGTTTTGACAATGTAAAGTATGTTTTTTACACGTTAAAGTTACGTTTTGACAAATTAAAGTACGTTTTAACAAGTTAAAATTACTATTTGACAAGTTAAAGTACATTTCTTATAAGTTAAAGTTACGTTTTGACAAGTTAAAGTACATTTCAACAAGTTCAAAGTATGTTTTGACAAGTAAAAGTACATTTTTTACAAGTCAAATTCACGTTTTGACAAGTTACACTATGTTTTTTACAACTTAAAGTTACGTTTGGTCTAGTTAAAGTACGTTCAACAAGTTAAAATTACTTTTTGACAAGTTAAAGTACATTTTTTACAAGTTAAAGTTACGTTTTGACATGTTAAACTATGTTTTTTACAAGTTAAAGTTACGTATTGACAACTTAAAGTACGTTTCAACAAGTTAAAATTACAATTTGACAAGTTAAACTACATTTTTTACAAGTTAAAGTTACGTTTTGACATGTTAAAGTACGTTTCACCAAGTTTAAATTACGTTTTCACAAGTAAAATTACATTTTTTTACAAGTTAAAGTTACGTTTTGACAAGTTACACTATATTTTTTACAAGTTAAAGTTACGTTTTGACATGTTAAAGTACGTTTCACCAAGTTTAAATTACGTTTTCACAAGTAAAATTACATTTTTTTACAAGTTAAAGTTACGTTTTGACAAGTTACACTATATTTTTTACAAGTTAAAGTTACGTTTTGACATGTTAAAGTACGTTTCACCAAGTTTAAATTACGTTTTCACAAGTAAAATTACATTTTTTACAAGTTAAAGTTACGTTTTGACAAGTTACACTATATTTTTTACAAGTTAAAGTTACATTTTGACAAGTTAAGGTACGTTTCAACAAGTTAAAATTACTTTTTGACAAGTTAAAGTACATTTTTTACAAGTTAAATTTACGTTTTGACAAGTTAAAGTACGTTTCAACAAGTTCAAATTACGTTTTGACAAGTAAAAGTACATTGTTTACAAGTTAAAATTACGTTTTGACAAGTTAAACTATGTTTTTTACAAGTTAAAGTTACGTTTTGACATGTTAAAGTACGTTTCACCAAGTTTAAATTACGTTTTCACAAGTAAAATTACATTTTTTTACAAGTTAAAGTTACGATTTGACAAGTTACACTTTATTTTTTACAAGTTAAAGTTACGTTTTGACAAGTTAAGGTACGTTTCAACAAGTTAAAATTACTTTTTGACAAGTTAAAGTACATTTTCTACAAGTTAAAGTTACGTTTTGACATGTTAAACTATGTTTTTTACAAGTTAAAGTTACGTGTTGACAAGTTAAAGTACGTTTCAACAAGTTAAAATTACAATTTGACAAGTCAAACTACATTTTTTACAAGTTAAAGTTACGTTTTGACATGTTAAAGTACGTTTCACCAAGTTTAAATTACGTTTTCACAAGTAAAATTACATTTTTTTACAAGTTAAAGTTACGTTTTGACAAGTTAAAGTTACGTTTTGACAAGTTAAGGTACGTTTCAACAAGTTAAAATTACTTTTTGACAAGTTAAAGTACATTTTTACAAGTTAAAGTTACGTTTTGACAAGTTAAAGTACGTTTCAACAAGTTCAAATTACGTTTTGACAAGTAAAAGTACATTTTTTACAAGTTAAAATTACGTTTTGACAAGTTAAACTATGTTTTCTACAAGTTAAAGTTACGTTTCGACAAGTTAAAGTACGTTTCAACAAGTTAAAATTACCTTTTGACAAGTTAGAGTAAATTTTTTACAAGTTAAAGTTACGTTTAGACAAGTTAAAGTATGTTTCAACAAGTTTAAATAACGTTTTGACAACTAAAATTACATTTTTTACAAGTTAAAGTTACGTTTTGACAAGTTAAAGTACGTTTCACCAAGTTTATATTACGTTTTCACAAGTAAAATTACATTTTTTACAAGTTAAAGTTACGTTTTGACAAGTTAAACTATGTTTTTTACAAGTTAAAGTTACATTTTGACAAGTTAAAGTACGTTTCAACAAGTTAAAATTACTTTTTGACAAGTTAAAGTATATTTTTTACCAGTTAAAGTTACGTTTTGACAATGTAAAGTATGTTTTTTACACGTTTAAGTTACGTTTTGACAAATTAAAGTACGTTTTAACAAGTTAAAATTACTTTTTGACAAGTTAAAGTACATTTTTTACAAGTTAAAGTTACGTTTTGACAAGTTACACTATATTTTTTACAAGTTAAAGTTACGTTTTGACAAGTTAAGGTACGTTTCAACAAGTTAAAATTACTTTTTGACAAGTTAAAGTACATTTTTTACAAGTTAAATTTACGTTTTGACAAGTTAAAGTACGTTTCAACAAGTTCAAATTACGTTTTGACAAGTAAAAGTACATTGTTTACAAGTTAAAATTACGTTTTGACAAGTTAAACTATGTTTTTTACAAGTTAAAGTTACGTTTTGACATGTTAAAGTACGTTTCACCAAGTTTAAATTACGTTTTCACAAGTAAAATTACATTTTTTTACAAGTTAAAGTTACGATTTGACAAGTTACACTTTATTTTTTACAAGTTAAAGTTACGTTTTGACAAGTTAAGGTACGTTTCAACAAGTTAAAATTACTTTTTGACAAGTTAAAGTACATTTTTTACAAGTTAAATTTACGTTTTGACAAGTTAAAGTACGTTTCAACAAGTTCAAATTACGTTTTGACAAGTAAAAGTACATTGTTTACAAGTTAAAATTACGTTTTGACAAGTTAAACTATGTTTTTTACAAGTTAAAGTTACGTTTTGACAAGTTAAAGTACGTTTCAACAAGTTAAAATTACCTTTTGACAAGTTAGAGTAAATTTTTTACAAGTTAAAGTTACGTTTAGACAAGTTAAAGTATGTTTCAACAAGTTTAAATAACGTTTTGACAACTAAAATTACATTTTTTACAAGTTAAAGTTACGTTTTGACAAGTTAAAGTACGTTTCACAAAGTTTATATTACGTTTTCACAAGTAAAATTACATTTTTTTACAAGTTAAAGTTACGATTTGACAAGTTACACTTTATTTTTTACAAGTTAAAGTTACGTTTTGACAAGTTAAGGTACGTTTCAACAAGTTAAAATTACTTTTTGACAAGTTAAAGTACATTTTTTACAAGTTAAAGTTACGTTTTGACAATGTAAAGTATGTTTTTTACACGTTAAAGTTACGTTTTGACAAATTAAAGTACGTTTTAACAAGTTAAAATTACTATTTGACAAGTTAAAGTACATTTCTTATAAGTTAAAGTTACGTTTTGACAAGTTAAATTACATTTCAACAAGTTCAAAGTATGTTTTGACAAGTAAAAGTACATTTTTTACAAGTCAAATTCACGTTTTGACAAGTTACACTATGTTTTTTACAACTTAAAGTTACGTTTGGTTTAGTTAAAGTACGTTCAACAAGTTAAAATTACTTTTTGACAAGTTAAAGTACATTTTTTACAAGTTAAAGTTACGTTTTGACATGTTAAACTATGTTTTTTACAAGTTAAAGTTACGTTTTGACAATGTAAAGTATGTTTTTTACACGTTAAAGTTACGTTTTGACAAGTTAAAGTACGTTTTAACAAGTTAAAATTACGATTTGACAAGTTAAAGTACATTTCAACAAGTTCAAACTACGTTTTGACAAGTAAAAGTACATTTTTTACAAGTCAAATTCACGTTTTGACAAGTAAAAGTACATTTTTTACAAGTCAAATTCACGTTTTGACAAGTTACACTATGTTTTTTACAACTTAAAGTTACATCTGGTTTAGCTAAAGTACGTTTCAACAAGTTAAAATTACTTTTTGACAAGTTAAAGTACATTTTTTACAAGTTAAAGTTACGTTTTAACAAGTTAAACTATGTTTTTTACAAGTTAAAGTTACGTGTTGACAAGTTAAAGTACGTTTCAACAAGTTAAAATTACAATTTGACAAGTTAAAGTACATTTTTTACAAGTTAAAGTTACCTTTTGACAAGTTAAAGTACGTTTCACCAAGTTTAAATAACGTTTTCACAAGTAAAATTAAATTTTCTACAAGTTAAAGTTACGTTTTCACAAGTTAAACTATGTTTGTTACAAGTTAAAGTTACGTTTTGACAAGTTAAAGTACGTTTCAACAAGGTAAAATTACTTTTTGACAAGTTAAAGTACATTTTTTACAAGTTAAAGTTACGTTTTGACAAGTTAAAGTATGTTATTATAAGTTAAAGTTACGTTTTTAAAAGTTAAAGTATGTTTCAACAGGTTCAAATTTCGTTTTGACAAGTAAAAGTACATTTTTTACAAGTCAAATTCACGTTTTGACAAGTTAAACTATGTTTTTACAACTTAAAGTTACGTTTGGTTAAGTTAAAGTACGTTTCAACAAGTTAAAATTACTTTTTGACAAGTTAAAGTACATTTTTAACAAGTTAAAGTTATGTTTTGACATGCTAAATTATGTTTTTTACAAGTTAAAGTTACGTGTTGACAAGTTAAAGTACGTTTCAACAAGTTAAAATTACAATTTGACAAGTTAAAGTACTTTTTTTACAAACTAAAGTTACGTTTTGACAAGTTAAAGTACGTTTCACCAAGTTTAAATAACGTTTTCACAAGTAAAATTACATTTTTTACAAGTTAAAGTTACGTTTTCACAAGTTAAACTATGTTTTTTACAAGTTAAAGTTACGTTTTGACAAGTTAAAGTATGTTTCAACACGGTAAAATTACTTTTTGACAAGTTAAAGTACATTTTTTACAAGTTAAAGTTACGTTTTTAAAAGTTAAAGTACGTTTCAACAAGTTCAAATTTCGTTTTGACAAGTAGAAGTACATATTTTACAAGTCAAATTCACGTTTTGACAAGTTAAACTATGTTTTTACAACTTAAAGTTACGTTTGGTTAAGTTAAAGTACGTTTCATCAAGTTAAAATTACTTTTTGACAAGTTAAAGTACATTTTCTACAAGTTAAAGGTACGTTTTGACATGTTAAACTATGTTTTTTACAAGTTAAAGTTACGTGTTGACAAGTTAAAGTACGTTTCAACAAGTTAAAATTACAATTTGACAAGTCAAACTACATTTTTTACAAGTTAAAGTTACGTTTTGACATGTTAAAGTACGTTTCACCAAGTTTAAATTACGTTTTCACAAGTAAAATTACATTTTTTTACAAGTTAAAGTTACGTTTTGACAAGTTAAAGTTACGTTTTGACAAGTTAAGGTACGTTTCAACAAGTTAAAATTACTTTTTGACAAGTTAAAGTACATTTTTACAAGTTAAAGTTACGTTTTGACAAGTTAAAGTACGTTTCAACAAGTTCAAATTACGTTTTGACAAGTAAAAGTACATTTTTTACAAGTTAAAATTACGTTTTGACAAGTTAAACTATGTTTTCTACAAGTTAAAGTTACGTTTCGACAAGTTAAAGTAAGTTTCAACAAGTTAAAATTACCTTTTGACAAGTTAGAGTAAATTTTTTACAAGTTAAAGTTACGTTTAGACAAGTTAAAGTATGTTTCAACAAGTTTAAATAACGTTTTGACAACTAAAATTACATTTTTTACAAGTTAAAGTTACGTTTTGACAAGTTAAAGTACGTTTCACCAAGTTTATATTACGTTTTCACAAGTAAAATTACATTTTTTACAAGTTAAAGTTACGTTTTGACAAGTTAAACTATGTTTTTTACAAGTTAAAGTTACATTTTGACAAGTTAAAGTACATTTCAACAAGTTAAAATTACTTTTTGACAAGTTAAAGTATATTTTTTACCAGTTAAAGTTACGTTTTGACAATGTAAAGTATGTTTTTTACACGTTAAAGTTACGTTTTGACAAATTAAAGTACGTTTTAACAAGTTAAAATTACTATTTGACAAGTTAAAGTACATTTCTTATAAGTTAAAGTTACGTTTTGACAAGTTAAAGTACATTTCAACAAGTTCAAAGTATGTTTTGACAAGTAAAAGTACATTTTTTACAAGTCAAATTCACGTTTTGACAAGTTACACTATGTTTTTTACAACTTAAAGTTACGTTTGGTCTAGTTAAAGTACGTTCAACAAGTTAAAATTACTTTTTGACAAGTTAAAGTACATTTTTTACAAGTTAAAGTTACGTTTTGACATGTTAAACTATGTTTTTTACAAGTTAAAGTTACGTATTGACAACTTAAAGTACGTTTCAACAAGTTAAAATTACAATTTGACAAGTTAAACTACATTTTTTACAAGTTAAAGTTACGTTTTGACATGTTAAAGTACGTTTCACCAAGTTTAAATTACGTTTTCACAAGTAAAATTACATTTTTTTACAAGTTAAAGTTACGTTTTGACAAGTTACACTATATTTTTTACAAGTTAAAGTTACGTTTTGACATGTTAAAGTACGTTTCACCAAGTTTAAATTACGTTTTCACAAGTAAAATTACATTTTTTTACAAGTTAAAGTTACGTTTTGACAAGTTACACTATATTTTTTACAAGTTAAAGTTACGTTTTGACATGTTAAAGTACGTTTCACCAAGTTTAAATTACGTTTTCACAAGTAAAATTACATTTTTTACAAGTTAAAGTTACGTTTTGACAAGTTACACTATATTTTTTACAAGTTAAAGTTACATTTTGACAAGTTAAGGTACGTTTCAACAAGTTAAAATTACTTTTTGACAAGTTAAAGTACATTTTTTACAAGTTAAATTTACGTTTTGACAAGTTAAAGTACGTTTCAACAAGTTCAAATTACGTTTTGACAAGTAAAAGTACATTGTTTACAAGTTAAAATTACGTTTTGACAAGTTAAACTATGTTTTTTACAAGTTAAAGTTACGTTTTGACATGTTAAAGTACGTTTCACCAAGTTTAAATTACGTTTTCACAAGTAAAATTACATTTTTTTACAAGTTAAAGTTACGATTTGACAAGTTACACTTTATTTTTTACAAGTTAAAGTTACGTTTTGACAAGTTAAGGTACGTTTCAACAAGTTAAAATTACTTTTTGACAAGTTAAAGTACATTTTCTACAAGTTAAAGTTACGTTTTGACATGTTAAACTATGTTTTTTACAAGTTAAAGTTACGTGTTGACAAGTTAAAGTACGTTTCAACAAGTTAAAATTACAATTTGACAAGTCAAACTACATTTTTTACAAGTTAAAGTTACGTTTTGACATGTTAAAGTACGTTTCACCAAGTTTAAATTACGTTTTCACAAGTAAAATTACATTTTTTTACAAGTTAAAGTTACGTTTTGACAAGTTAAAGTTACGTTTTGACAAGTTAAGGTACGTTTCAACAAGTTAAAATTACTTTTTGACAAGTTAAAGTACATTTTTACAAGTTAAAGTTACGTTTTGACAAGTTAAAGTACGTTTCAACAAGTTCAAATTACGTTTTGACAAGTAAAAGTACATTTTTTACAAGTTAAAATTACGTTTTGACAAGTTAAACTATGTTTTCTACAAGTTAAAGTTACGTTTCGACAAGTTAAAGTACGTTTCAACAAGTTAAAATTACCTTTTGACAAGTTAGAGTAAATTTTTTACAAGTTAAAGTTACGTTTAGACAAGTTAAAGTATGTTTCAACAAGTTTAAATAACGTTTTGACAACTAAAATTACATTTTTTACAAGTTAAAGTTACGTTTTGACAAGTTAAAGTACGTTTCACCAAGTTTATATTACGTTTTCACAAGTAAAATTACATTTTTTACAAGTTAAAGTTACGTTTTGACAAGTTAAACTATGTTTTTTACAAGTTAAAGTTACATTTTGACAAGTTAAAGTACGTTTCAACAAGTTAAAATTACTTTTTGACAAGTTAAAGTATATTTTTTACCAGTTAAAGTTACGTTTTGACAATGTAAAGTATGTTTTTTACACGTTTAAGTTACGTTTTGACAAATTAAAGTACGTTTTAACAAGTTAAAATTACTTTTTGACAAGTTAAAGTACATTTTTTACAAGTTAAAGTTACGTTTTGACAAGTTACACTATATTTTTTACAAGTTAAAGTTACGTTTTGACAAGTTAAGGTACGTTTCAACAAGTTAAAATTACTTTTTGACAAGTTAAAGTACATTTTTTACAAGTTAAATTTACGTTTTGACAAGTTAAAGTACGTTTCAACAAGTTCAAATTACGTTTTGACAAGTAAAAGTACATTGTTTACAAGTTAAAATTACGTTTTGACAAGTTAAACTATGTTTTTTACAAGTTAAAGTTACGTTTTGACATGTTAAAGTACGTTTCACCAAGTTTAAATTACGTTTTCACAAGTAAAATTACATTTTTTTACAAGTTAAAGTTACGATTTGACAAGTTACACTTTATTTTTTACAAGTTAAAGTTACGTTTTGACAAGTTAAGGTACGTTTCAACAAGTTAAAATTACTTTTTGACAAGTTAAAGTACATTTTTTACAAGTTAAATTTACGTTTTGACAAGTTAAAGTACGTTTCAACAAGTTCAAATTACGTTTTGACAAGTAAAAGTACATTGTTTACAAGTTAAAATTACGTTTTGACAAGTTAAACTATGTTTTTTACAAGTTAAAGTTACGTTTTGACAAGTTAAAGTACGTTTCAACAAGTTAAAATTACCTTTTGACAAGTTAGAGTAAATTTTTTACAAGTTAAAGTTACGTTTAGACAAGTTAAAGTATGTTTCAACAAGTTTAAATAACGTTTTGACAACTAAAATTACATTTTTTACAAGTTAAAGTTACGTTTTGACAAGTTAAAGTACGTTTCACAAAGTTTATATTACGTTTTCACAAGTAAAATTACATTTTTTACCAGTTAAAGTTACGTTTTGACAAGTTAAACTATGTTTTTTACAAGTTAAAGTTACATTTTGACAAGTTAAAGTACGTTTCAACAAGTTAAAATTACTTTTTGACAAGTTAAAGTATATTTTTTACCAGTTAAAGTTACGTTTTGACAATGTAAAGTATGTTTTTTACACGTTAAAGTTACGTTTTGACAAATTAAAGTACGTTTTAACAAGTTAAAATTACTATTTGACAAGTTAAAGTACATTTCTTATAAGTTAAAGTTACGTTTTGACAAGTTAAATTACATTTCAACAAGTTCAAAGTATGTTTTGACAAGTAAAAGTACATTTTTTACAAGTCAAATTCACGTTTTGACAAGTTACACTATGTTTTTTACAACTTAAAGTTACGTTTGGTTTAGTTAAAGTACGTTCAACAAGTTAAAATTACTTTTTGACAAGTTAAAGTACATTTTTTACAAGTTAAAGTTACGTTTTGACATGTTAAACTATGTTTTTTACAAGTTAAAGTTACGTATTGACAACTTAAAGTACGTTTCAACAAGTTAAAATTACAATTTGACAAGTTAAACTACATTTTTTACAAGTTAAAGTTACGTTTTGACATGTTAAAGTACGTTTCACCAAGTTTAAATTACGTTTTCACAAGTAAAATTACATTTTTTTACAAGTTAAAGTTACGTTTTGACAAGTTACACTATATTTTTTACAAGTTAAAGTTACGTTTTGACATGTTAAAGTACGTTTCACCAAGTTTAAATTACGTTTTCACAAGTAAAATTACATTTTTTACAAGTTAAAGTTACGTTTTGACAAGTTACACTATATTTTTTACAAGTTAAAGTTACGTTTTGACAAGTTAAGGTACGTTTCAACAAGTTAAAATTACTTTTTGACAAGTTAAAGTACATTTTTTACAAGTTAAATTTACGTTTTGACAAGTTAAAGTACGTTTCAACAAGTTCAAATTACGTTTTGACAAGTAAAAGTACATTGTTTACAAGTTAAAATTACGTTTTGACAAGTTAAACTATGTTTTTTACAAGTTAAAGTTACGTGTTGACAAGTTAAAGTACGTTTCAACAAGTTAAAATTACAATTTGACAAGTCAAACTACATTTTTTACAAGTTAAAGTTACGTTTTGACATGTTAAAGTACGTTTCACCAAGTTTAAATTACGTTTTCACAAGTAAAATTACATTTTTTTACAAGTTAAAGTTACGTTTTGACAAGTTAAAGTTACGTTTTGACAAGTTAAGGTACGTTTCAACAAGTTAAAATTACTTTTTGACAAGTTAAAGTACATTTTTACAAGTTAAAGTTACGTTTTGACAAGTTAAAGTACGTTTCAACAAGTTCAAATTACGTTTTGACAAGTAAAAGTACATTTTTTACAAGTTAAAATTACGTTTTGACAAGTTAAACTATGTTTTCTACAAGTTAAAGTTACGTTTCGACAAGTTAAAGTAAGTTTCAACAAGTTAAAATTACCTTTTGACAAGTTAGAGTAAATTTTTTACAAGTTAAAGTTACGTTTAGACAAGTTAAAGTATGTTTCAACAAGTTTAAATAACGTTTTGACAACTAAAATTACATTTTTTACAAGTTAAAGTTACGTTTTGACAAGTTAAAGTACGTTTCACCAAGTTTATATTACGTTTTCACAAGTAAAATTACATTTTTTACAAGTTAAAGTTACGTTTTGACAAGTTAAACTATGTTTTTTACAAGTTAAAGTTACATTTTGACAAGTTAAAGTACATTTCAACAAGTTAAAATTACTTTTTGACAAGTTAAAGTATATTTTTTACCAGTTAAAGTTACGTTTTGACAATGTAAAGTATGTTTTTTACACGTTAAAGTTACGTTTTGACAAATTAAAGTACGTTTTAACAAGTTAAAATTACTATTTGACAAGTTAAAGTACATTTCTTATAAGTTAAAGTTACGTTTTGACAAGTTAAAGTACATTTCAACAAGTTCAAAGTATGTTTTGACAAGTAAAAGTACATTTTTTACAAGTCAAATTCACGTTTTGACAAGTTACACTATGTTTTTTACAACTTAAAGTTACGTTTGGTCTAGTTAAAGTACGTTCAACAAGTTAAAATTACTTTTTGACAAGTTAAAGTACATTTTTTACAAGTTAAAGTTACGTTTTGACATGTTAAACTATGTTTTTTACAAGTTAAAGTTACGTATTGACAACTTAAAGTACGTTTCAACAAGTTAAAATTACAATTTGACAAGTTAAACTACATTTTTTACAAGTTAAAGTTACGTTTTGACATGTTAAAGTACGTTTCACCAAGTTTAAATTACGTTTTCACAAGTAAAATTACATTTTTTTACAAGTTAAAGTTACGTTTTGACAAGTTACACTATATTTTTTACAAGTTAAAGTTACGTTTTGACATGTTAAAGTACGTTTCACCAAGTTTAAATTACGTTTTCACAAGTAAAATTACATTTTTTTACAAGTTAAAGTTACGTTTTGACAAGTTACACTATATTTTTTACAAGTTAAAGTTACGTTTTGACATGTTAAAGTACGTTTCACCAAGTTTAAATTACGTTTTCACAAGTAAAATTACATTTTTTACAAGTTAAAGTTACGTTTTGACAAGTTACACTATATTTTTTACAAGTTAAAGTTACATTTTGACAAGTTAAGGTACGTTTCAACAAGTTAAAATTACTTTTTGACAAGTTAAAGTACATTTTTTACAAGTTAAATTTACGTTTTGACAAGTTAAAGTACGTTTCAACAAGTTCAAATTACGTTTTGACAAGTAAAAGTACATTGTTTACAAGTTAAAATTACGTTTTGACAAGTTAAACTATGTTTTTTACAAGTTAAAGTTACGTTTTGACATGTTAAAGTACGTTTCACCAAGTTTAAATTACGTTTTCACAAGTAAAATTACATTTTTTTACAAGTTAAAGTTACGATTTGACAAGTTACACTTTATTTTTTACAAGTTAAAGTTACGTTTTGACAAGTTAAGGTACGTTTCAACAAGTTAAAATTACTTTTTGACAAGTTAAAGTACATTTTCTACAAGTTAAAGTTACGTTTTGACATGTTAAACTATGTTTTTTACAAGTTAAAGTTACGTGTTGACAAGTTAAAGTACGTTTCAACAAGTTAAAATTACAATTTGACAAGTCAAACTACATTTTTTACAAGTTAAAGTTACGTTTTGACATGTTAAAGTACGTTTCACCAAGTTTAAATTACGTTTTCACAAGTAAAATTACATTTTTTTACAAGTTAAAGTTACGTTTTGACAAGTTAAAGTTACGTTTTGACAAGTTAAGGTACGTTTCAACAAGTTAAAATTACTTTTTGACAAGTTAAAGTACATTTTTACAAGTTAAAGTTACGTTTTGACAAGTTAAAGTACGTTTCAACAAGTTCAAATTACGTTTTGACAAGTAAAAGTACATTTTTTACAAGTTAAAATTACGTTTTGACAAGTTAAACTATGTTTTCTACAAGTTAAAGTTACGTTTCGACAAGTTAAAGTACGTTTCAACAAGTTAAAATTACCTTTTGACAAGTTAGAGTAAATTTTTTACAAGTTAAAGTTACGTTTAGACAAGTTAAAGTATGTTTCAACAAGTTTAAATAACGTTTTGACAACTAAAATTACATTTTTTACAAGTTAAAGTTACGTTTTGACAAGTTAAAGTACGTTTCACCAAGTTTATATTACGTTTTCACAAGTAAAATTACATTTTTTACAAGTTAAAGTTACGTTTTGACAAGTTAAACTATGTTTTTTACAAGTTAAAGTTACATTTTGACAAGTTAAAGTACGTTTCAACAAGTTAAAATTACTTTTTGACAAGTTAAAGTATATTTTTTACCAGTTAAAGTTACGTTTTGACAATGTAAAGTATGTTTTTTACACGTTTAAGTTACGTTTTGACAAATTAAAGTACGTTTTAACAAGTTAAAATTACTTTTTGACAAGTTAAAGTACATTTTTTACAAGTTAAAGTTACGTTTTGACAAGTTACACTATATTTTTTACAAGTTAAAGTTACGTTTTGACAAGTTAAGGTACGTTTCAACAAGTTAAAATTACTTTTTGACAAGTTAAAGTACATTTTTTACAAGTTAAATTTACGTTTTGACAAGTTAAAGTACGTTTCAACAAGTTCAAATTACGTTTTGACAAGTAAAAGTACATTGTTTACAAGTTAAAATTACGTTTTGACAAGTTAAACTATGTTTTTTACAAGTTAAAGTTACGTTTTGACATGTTAAAGTACGTTTCACCAAGTTTAAATTACGTTTTCACAAGTAAAATTACATTTTTTTACAAGTTAAAGTTACGATTTGACAAGTTACACTTTATTTTTTACAAGTTAAAGTTACGTTTTGACAAGTTAAGGTACGTTTCAACAAGTTAAAATTACTTTTTGACAAGTTAAAGTACATTTTTTACAAGTTAAATTTACGTTTTGACAAGTTAAAGTACGTTTCAACAAGTTCAAATTACGTTTTGACAAGTAAAAGTACATTGTTTACAAGTTAAAATTACGTTTTGACAAGTTAAACTATGTTTTTTACAAGTTAAAGTTACGTTTTGACAAGTTAAAGTACGTTTCAACAAGTTAAAATTACCTTTTGACAAGTTAGAGTAAATTTTTTACAAGTTAAAGTATGTTTCAACAAGTTTAAATAACGTTTTGACAACTAAAATTACATTTTTTACAAGTTAAAGTTACGTTTTGACAAGTTAAAGTACGTTTCACAAAGTTTATATTACGTTTTCACAAGTAAAATTACATTTTTTACCAGTTAAAGTTACGTTTTGACAAGTTAAACTATGTTTTTTACAAGTTAAAGTTACATTTTGACAAGTTAAAGTACGTTTCAACAAGTTAAAATTACTTTTTGACAAGTTAAAGTATATTTTTTACCAGTTAAAGTTACGTTTTGACAATGTAAAGTATGTTTTTTACACGTTAAAGTTACGTTTTGACAAATTAAAGTACGTTTTAACAAGTTAAAATTACTATTTGACAAGTTAAAGTACATTTCTTATAAGTTAAAGTTACGTTTTGACAAGTTAAAGTACATTTCAACAAGTTCAAAGTATGTTTTGACAAGTAAAAGTACATTTTTTACAAGTCAAATTCACGTTTTGACAAGTTACACTATGTTTTTTACAACTTAAAGTTACGTTTGGTTTAGTTAAAGTACGTTCAACAAGTTAAAATTACTTTTTGACAAGTTAAAGTACATTTTTTACAAGTTAAAGTTACGTTTTGACATGTTAAACTATGTTTTTTACAAGTTAAAGTTACGTATTGACAACTTAAAGTACGTTTCAACAAGTTAAAATTACAATTTGACAAGTTAAACTACATTTTTTACAAGTTAAAGTTACGTTTTGACATGTTAAAGTACGTTTCACCAAGTTTAAATTACGTTTTCACAAGTAAAATTACATTTTTTTACAAGTTAAAGTTACGTTTTGACAAGTTACACTATATTTTTTACAAGTTAAAGTTACGTTTTGACATGTTAAAGTACGTTTCACCAAGTTTAAATTACGTTTTCACAAGTAAAATTACATTTTTTACAAGTTAAAGTTACGTTTTGACAAGTTACACTATATTTTTTACAAGTTAAAGTTACGTTTTGACAAGTTAAGGTACGTTTCAACAAGTTAAAATTACTTTTTGACAAGTTAAAGTACATTTTTTACAAGTTAAATTTACGTTTTGACAAGTTAAAGTACGTTTCAACAAGTTCAAATTACGTTTTGACAAGTAAAAGTACATTGTTTACAAGTTAAAATTACGTTTTGACAAGTTAAACTATGTTTTTTACAAGTTAAAGTTACGTTTTGACAGGTTAAAGTACGTTTCACCAAGTTTAAATTACGTTTTCACAAGTAAAATTACATTTTTTTACAAGTTAAAGTTACGATTTGACAAGTTACACTTTATTTTTTACAAGTTAAAGTTACGTTTTGACAAGTTAAGGTACGTTTCAACAAGTTAAAATTACTTTTTGACAAGTTAAAGTACATTTTTTACAAGTTAAATTTACGTTTTGACAAGTTAAAGTACGTTTCAACAAGTTCAAATTACGTTTTGACAAGTAAAAGTACATTGTTTACAAGTTAAAATTACGTTTTGACAAGTTAAACTATGTTTTTTACAAGTTAAAGTTACGTTTTGACAAGTTAAAGTACGTTTCAACAAGTTAAAATTACCTTTTGACAAGTTAGAGTAAATTTTTTACAAGTTAAAGTTACGTTTAGACAAGTTAAAGTATGTTTCAACAAGTTTAAATAACGTTTTGACAACTAAAATTACATTTTTTACAAGTTAAAGTTACGTTTTGACAAGTTAAAGTACGTTTCACCAAGTTTATATTACGTTTTCACAAGTAAAATTACATTTTTTACAAGTTAAAGTTACGTTTTGACAAGTTAAACTATGTTTTTTACAAGTTAAAGTTACATTTTGACAAGTTAAAGTACGTTTCAACAAGTTAAAATTACTTTTTGACAAGTTAAAGTATATTTTTTACCAGTTAAAGTTACGTTTTGACAATGTAAAGTATGTTTTTTACACGTTAAAGTTACGTTTTGACAAATTAAAGTACGTTTTAACAAGTTAAAATTACTATTTGACAAGTTAAAGTACATTTCTTATAAGTTAAAGTTACGTTTTGACAAGTTAAAGTACATTTCAACAAGTTCAAAGTATGTTTTGACAAGTAAAAGTACATTTTTTACAAGTCAAATTCACGTTTTGACAAGTTACACTATGTTTTTTACAACTTAAAGTTACGTTTGGTTTAGTTAAAGTACGTTCAACAAGTTAAAATTACTTTTTGACAAGTTAAAGTACATTTTTTACAAGTTAAAGTTACGTTTTGACATGTTAAACTATGTTTTTTACAAGTTAAAGTTACGTATTGACAACTTAAAGTACGTTTCAACAAGTTAAAATTACAATTTGACAAGTTAAACTACATTTTTTACAAGTTAAAGTTACGTTTTGACATGTTAAAGTACGTTTCACCAAGTTTAAATTACGTTTTCACAAGTAAAATTACATTTTTTTACAAGTTAAAGTTACGTTTTGACAAGTTACACTATATTTTTTACAAGTTAAAGTTACGTTTTGACATGTTAAAGTACGTTTCACCAAGTTTAAATTACGTTTTCACAAGTAAAATTACATTTTTTACAAGTTAAAGTTACGTTTTGACAAGTTACACTATATTTTTTACAAGTTAAAGTTACGTTTTGACAAGTTAAGGTATGTTTCAACAAGTTAAAATTACTTTTTGACAAGTTAAAGTACATTTTTTACAAGTTAAATTTACGTTTTGACAAGTTAAAGTACGTTTCAACAAGTTCAAATTACGTTTTGACAAGTAAAAGTACATTGTTTACAAGTTAAAATTACGTTTTGACAAGTTAAACTATGTTTTTTACAAGTTAAAGTTACGTTTTGACATGTTAAAGTACGTTTCACCAAGTTTAAATTACGTTTTCACAAGTAAAATTACATTTTTTTACAAGTTAAAGTTACGATTTGACAAGTTACACTTTATTTTTTACAAGTTAAAGTTACGTTTTGACAAGTTAAGGTACGTTTCAACAAGTTAAAATTACTTTTTGACAAGTTAAAGTACATTTTTTACAAGTTAAATTTACGTTTTGACAAGTTAAAGTACGTTTCAACAAGTTCAAATTACGTTTTGACAAGTAAAAGTACATTGTTTACAAGTTAAAATTACGTTTTGACAAGTTAAACTATGTTTTTTACAAGTTAAAGTTACGTTTTGACAAGTTAAAGTACGTTTCGACAAGTTAAAATTACCTTTTGACAAGTTAGAGTAAATTTTTTACAAGTTAAAGTTATGTTTAGACAAGTTAAAGTATGTTTCAACAAGTTTAAATTACGTTTTGACAACTAAAATTACATTTTTTTGCAAGGTAAAGTTACGTTTTGACATGTTAAAGTACGTTTCACCAAGTTTAAATTACGTTTTCACAAGTAAAATTACATTTTTTACAAGTTAAAGTTACGTTTTGACAAGTTAAACTATGTTTTTTACAAGTTAAAGTTACGTTTTGACAAGTTAAAGTACGTTTCAACAAGTTAAAATTACTTTTTGACAAGTTAAAGTATATTTTTTACAAGTTAAAGTTACGTTTTGACAATGTAAAGTATGTTTTTTACACGTTAAAGTTACGTTTTGACAAATTAAAGTACGTTTTAACAAGTTAAAATTACTATTTGACAAGTTAAAGTACATTTCTTAGAAGTTAAAGTTACGTTTTGACAAGTTAAAGTACATTTCAACAAGTTCAAATTTCGTTTTGACACGTAAAAGTACATTTTTTACAAATCAAATTCACGTTTTGACAAGTTAAACTATGTTTTTACAACTTAAAGTTACGTTTGGTTAAGTTAAAGTACGTTTCAACAAGTTAAAATTACTTTTTGACAAGTTAAAGTACATTTTTAACAAGTTACAGGTACGTTTTAACATGTTAAATTATGTTTTTTACAAGTTAAAATTACGTGTTGACAAGTTAAAGTACGTTTCAACAAGTTAAAATTACAATTTGACAAGTTAAACTACATTTTTTACAAGTTAAAGTTACCTTTTGACATGTTAAAGTACGTTTCACCAAGTTTAAATTACGTTTTCACAAGTAAAATTACAATTTTTTACAAGTTAAAGTTACGTTTTGACAAGTTACACTATGTTTTTTACAAGTTAAAGTTACGTTTTGACAAGTTAAGGTACGTTTCAACAAGTTAAAATTACTTTTTGACAAGTTAAAGTACATTTTTTACAAGTTAAATTTACGTTTTGACAAGTTAAAGTGTTGGAATTTATTTAACAATTAAACAACATTAATTATAATACACATCCTATGTGGCGGAAAATTATAATTAGATCTAATATATTAAAACTAATTTTAATATATTTAACAACCTAAGGCATTAAAATTTATTAAGTAATTATAAACAATTTATAATTCACAAGCTCAATCAAATAATAATAAATTATATAACATTTATATAATTATTTAATTGAGAAAAACTTACGTAAATAGTTATAAACAACTTTGATGTTGCTAGCTAACTCCGGAATGCCACGTCACGCCCAAATCCCGAGAAAAAGCTCGTCGGAATGCTCAGCAGCGTCCTCGCCGGAATGGAAGCTGTCGCCGGATTGCACAGCCCCTGGAAGCCTCGCCGGACTGGGATTTCTCGCCTGACAGGGAGCCTGCCGGAATGGGTGACCTCGCCGGACTGGGATTTCTCGCCTGACAGGGAGCCTGCCGGAATGGGTGACCTCGCCGGACTGGGAGCCTCGCCGGACTGGAGTCTGTCGCCGCACAGGAACCTGCCTGACAGGGACCTTGCCGGATTGGAAGCCTCGCCGGACTGGGACTTCTCGCCGGACTGGAGATCACTGGGACCCCTCGCCTGATGACCTCGCCGGATTGCCCTCGTCGGAATGCCCTCGTCGGAATGCCCTCGCCGGATTGGATCTCCTCGCCTGACAGACAGACTCGCCGGATTGGATCTGCCTCGCCGGATTGCCTCTGTCTCGCCGGATTGGATCCGCCTGACTGGTAGCCCTCGCCGGAATGGATCTGGGTCGCCGGAATGGGCTCCTGGAGGCTGGGAGGTCGCCGGAATGCACAGAAAACGACCTAGGGTGTTTTGTGATGGCTAAAACCTTTTTAAAACAATTTTTAAAATTCCAAAACAGTTTTCTAAATTATTCAAACACCACAAGTGATGAATCAACAATATTACACAAGGAAAATATTGAGATCAAGAGTGTGGGCTCTTAAGAACAATTAGGAATCAAAGATAAAAAAAAAGGAAAACAATTTTCTCTCTTTTGTTTAGGGTTTTGGCCGAGAATTGCACAAGGGGGAAGGGAGAGAGAGTTGCCGAAAATCTCTTAGGGTTAGCCTAGTGTGATTAGGGTTTCTTAGCTTATTTATACAGGTTATAAATGGGCTTAAGCTGGGTCAAACCCATGACCCTATTCACTTAAGGAATCCGGCCAAAACACTCTCTCCTTACTCGTCCATGTCTTTGATTTTTGTTCCTAAAATTATTTGATTTAATTTCTAAAATTAATTTAGAACTCTCATTATTATTTAATGACACTTCATTAAATATATTTCGTAGTTATCGAATAAGTACGAATTGAGAAACAATTTGTTTTCTTCTTTTAACATATTTAATCACTCGAGAATGTCATCATCAATATGATGTTATCTTGTGACTTAATAAACAAAATAAATAACTAGTTATTTATCGTGTTTCAAGAAAACAACTTTCCCAATATAAATCACTATTTATATTTAATGAGTAAATCAACTTTTCAAGTTCTTTTAATCTCTTCCAAGTGTCTATCATTGAGACCTCATGGACCCACATGAACGAAGCTTTAGAATAAAGTACGGACACAAAAGTTCACAAACTTTTTCCGACTTTTAATTCTTAATATTGATCGATTCCACTAAAGGACCAATATTGATAATCTCTCTGTTCATGTGCGTATCTTTTATGTTTGATATGAAGAAACAATTTCTCATACGATCCACGGAGTATATTACGATGTTACCCTTCATGTGTATCAGTAACTGAGAGGAATGTAAAAAATTACTGTTTTACCCCTCGAGTTATTATTTCACTAACTCCTTTGTTATTTGTGAATGAGAAAAAACATAGAGTGAGATGTCTGTACATGTCACATGTTTTAATCAAAGAATGAACTCATTCAATGAATACCTGGCCAGGTTTATTCATTCACACTCTCATAACAAAGCATAGTGTGATACTAATGCATTTGCATTGTTGTTACATGAATTCCATATCTGTGAATCATGTAACCCAACATTGCATCCTTGTGACACCAACAGTCGGGTCAGATGCAACTAAAATTTAGTCATTGCCCATTGACGAATCAAATGTCACAAAGTGCAATGTCAATTACATATTCACTTCAGGATTAAGGTAAGTATCATAATACTCCTTTAGTTGTGAACTTGAAGTTTTGAGTGTGTAAACAGTTTTGTCTCGAGCTTCTAAGTGTCACTGGTCTTGTTCAGTATCTTCTATAAAATACTCAGTATGAATCATAGAGTCACAACTCTCTATATCACAAGATGAGATATCATGATTCATGCTAACAATCAATAATAAGATACGATTGCTCTATCGATCTTTAGATTGCGAACAAATGGTTTCAAACTTGTCACAAGGGGTTATCTTGTCAAGTCAGTACTTAACACCCTTTTCGTTGATGACAGCTTCAGAGCATAGCTTAAACATAACTAAACACAGTCTTATCAAAAATGAACATTTATTAATATCAATGTTTCAACAAAATATAAATACATAAAGTATCTTAATGTCTAATATCTAATTTGTGGGCACCAATCCCAACATAAAGTGCGTTTCACCAAGTTAAAATTACTTTTTGACAAGTTAATGTATATTTTTTACAAGTTAAAGTTACGTTTTGACAATGTAAAGTATGTTTTTAACAAGTTAAAGTTATGTTTTGACAAGTTAAAGTACGTTTCAACAAGTTTAAATTATGTTTTGACAAGTTAAAGTACGTTTCAACAAGTTACAATTACGTTTTGACAAGTAAAATAACATTTTTATAAGTTAAATTTACGTTTTGACATGTTAAAGTACGTTTCAACATGTTCAAATTACAATTTGACAAGTTAGAGTACATTTTTTACAAGTTAAAGATACGTTTTGACAAGTTAACATACGTTTTTTATAAATTAAAGTTACGTGGTTAAAGTACGCTGCAACAAGTTGAAATTTCGTTTTGACAAGTAAAAGTACATTTTTTACAAGTTAAAGTTACGTTTTGACAAGTTAAACTATATTTCTTACAAGTTAAAGTTACGTGTTGACAAGTTAAAGTACGTTTAAACAAGTTTAAATTATGTTTTGACAAGTTAAGGTACGTTTCAACAAGTTAAAATTATGTTTTGACATGTAAAAGTACCATTTTTACAAGTTAAAATTACGTTTTGATATGTTAAACTATGTTTTTTACAAGTTATAGTTACGTTTTGACAAGTTAAAGTACGTTTCAACAAGTTAAAATTACTTTTTGACAAGTTAAAGTACGTTTCAACAAGTTAAATTTACGATTTGACAAGTTAACGTATGCTTTTTACAAGTTCAAATTACGTTTTAAAAAGTTAAATTACATTTCAATAAGTTACAATTACGTTTTGACAAGTAAAAGTACATGTTTTACAAGTTAAAATTACGTTTTGACAAGTTTAAGTACGTTTCAACAAGATTAAATTATGTTTTGACAAGTTAAAGTACGTTTCAACAAGTTAAAATTACGTTTTGACAAGTAAAAGTACCATTTTTACAAGTTAAACTTACGTTTTGACATGTTAAACTATGTTTTTTACAAGTTTTAGTTACATTTTGACAAGTTAAAGTACGTTTCAAAAAGTTAAAATTACTTTTTGACAAGTTAAAGTACTTTTTTTACAAGTTAAAGTTACGTTTTGAGAAGTTAAAGTATGTTTTTTACAAGTTAAAGTTAATATTTAACAAGTTGAAGTACGTTCCAACAAGTTAAATTTACGATTTGACAAGTTAAAATACATTTTTTTATAAGTTAAAGTTACGTTTTGACAAGTTAAACTATGTTTTTTACAATTTAAAATTACGTTTTGACAAGTTAAAGTACGTCTCAACAAGTTAAAATTACGTTTTGACAAGTAAAAGTACATTTTTTACAAGTTAAAATTACGTTTTGACAAGTTAAACTATGTTTTTTACAATTTAAAGTTACGTTTTGACATGTTTAACTATGTTTTTTACACTTTAAAGTTACGTTTTGACAAGTTAAAGTACGTTTCAACAAGTTAAAATTACTTTTTGACAAGATAAAGTTTATTTTTTACAAGTTAAAGTTACATTTTGACAAGTTAAAGTAAGTTGTTTCCAAATTAAAGTTAATATTTGACAAATTAAAGTACGTTTCAACAATTTAAAATTACGATTTGACAAGTTAAAGTAAATTTTTTACAAGTTAAAGTTACGTTTGGACAAGTTAAAGTACGTTTCAACAAGTTGAAATTACGTTTTGACAAGTTAAACAATGTTTTTTACAAGTTAAACTTACGTTTTGACAAATTAAAGTACTTTTAAATAAGTTAAAATTACATTTTGACAAGTTAAAGTATCTTTTTTACAATTTAAAGTTACATTTTGACAAGTTAAAGTAAGTTTTTTACAAGTTAAAGTTAATATTTGACCAGTTAAAGTATGTTTCAACAAGTTAAAATTACGATTTGACAAGTTAAAGTACATTTTTTACAAGTTAAAGTACATTTTTTACAAGTTAAAGTACATTTTTTACAAGTTAAAGTTACGTATTGACAAGTTAAAGTACGTTTCAACAAGTTAAAATTACGATTTGTCAAGATAAAGTACATTTTTTACAAGTTCAAATTATGTTTTAAAAAGTTAAATTACATTTCAATAAGTTTAAATTACGTTTTGACAAGAAAAATACATTTTTTACAAGTTAAAATTACGCTTTGACAAGTTTAAATACGATTCAACAAGCTTAAATTATGTTTTGACAAGTTAAAGTACGTTTCAACAAGTTAAAATTACATTTTGACAAGTAAAAGTACCATTTTTACAAGTTAAACTTACGTTTTGACATGTTAAACTATGTTTTTAACAAGTTATAGTTACATTTTGACAAGTTAAAGTACGTCTCTAGAAATTAAAATTACTTTTTGACAAGTTAAAGTACATTTTTTACAACTTAAAGTTACTTTTTGACAAGTTAAACTATGTTTTTTACAAGTTAAAGTTACGTTTTGACAAGTTAAAGTACGTTTCAACAACTTTAAATTACGATTTGACAAGTTAAAATACATTTTTTACAAGTTAAACTTATGTTTTGACAAATTAAACTATGTTTTTTACAAGTTATAGTTACATTTTGACAAGTTAAAGTACGTCTCAAGAAGTTAAAATTACTTTTTGACAAGTTAAAGTACATTTTTTACAAGTTAAAGTTACGTTTTGACAAGTTAAATTATGTTTTTTACAATTTAAAGTTACGTTTTGACAAGTTAAAGTACGTCTCAACAAGTTAAAATTACTTTTTGACAAGTAAAAGTACATTTTTACAAGTAAAAGTTACGTTTGGAGAAGTTAAAGTACGTTTCAACAAGTTGAAATTACGTTTTAACAAGTTAAACAATGTTTTTTACAAGTTAAACTTACGTTTTGACAAATTAAAGTACTTTTAAATAAGTTAAAATTACTCTTTGACAAGTTAAAGTATCTTTTTTACAATTTAAAGTTACATTTTGACAAGTTAAAGTAAGTTTTTTACAAGTTAAAGTTAATATTTGACCTGTTAAAGTATGTTTCAACAAGTTAAAATTACGATTTGACAAGTTAAAGTACATTTTTTACAAGTTAAAGTACATTTTTTACAAGTTAAAGTACATTTTTTACAAGTTAAAGTTACGTATTGACAAGTTAAAGTACGTTTCAACAAGTTAAAATTACGATTTGTCAAGATAAAGTACATTTTTTACAAGTTCAAATTATGTTTTAAAAAGTTAAATTACATTTCAATAAGTTTAAATTACGTTTTGACAAGAAAAATACATTTTTTACAAGTTAAAATTACGCTTTGACAAGTTTAAATACGATTCAACAAGATTAAATTATGTTTTGACAAGTTAAAGTACATTTTTTACAAGTTAAAGTTACGTTTTGACAAGTTAAACTATGTTTTTTACAATTTAAAGTTACGTTTTGACAAGTTAAAGTACGTCTCAACAAGTTAAAATTACTTTTTGACAAGTAAAAGTACATTTTTACAAGTAAAAGTTACGTTTTGACAAGTTAAACTATGTTTTTTACAAGTTAAAGTTACGTTTTGACATGTTAAACTATGTTTTTTACACGTTAAAGTTACGTTTTGACAAGTTAAAGTACGTTTCAACAAATTAAATTAACTTTTAGACAAGTTAAACTACATTTTTTACAACTTAAAGTTACGTTTTGACAAGTTAAACTATGGTTTTTACAAGTTAAAGTTACGTTTTGACAAGTTAAAGTACGTTTCAATAAGTTAAAATTACGATTTGACAAGTTGTATGTTTTTTTACAAGTTAAATTTACGTTTTGACAAGTTAAAGTACGTTTTGACAAGTTAAAGTACATTTTTTACACTTCAAAGTTACGTTTTGACAAGTTAAACTATGTTATTTACAAGTCAAAGTTACGTTTTGACAAGTTAAAATACGTTTCAACAAGTTTAAATTACTTTTTAACAAGTTAAAGTACATTTTTTACAAGTTAAAGTTACGTTTTTGACAAATTAAAGTATGTTGCAACATGTTTAAATTACGTTTTCACAAGTAAAATTTCCTTTTTTACAATTTAAAGTTACGTTTTGACAAATTAAACTATGTTTTCTACTAGTTAAAGTTACGTTTTGACAAGTTAAACTACGTTTAAACAAGTTAAAATTAGTTTTTGACAAGTTAAAGTACATTTTTTAAAAGTTAAACTATGTTTTTTACAAGTTAAATTATGTTTCAACAAGTTAAAATTACGATTTGTCAAGTTAAAGTACATTTTTTACAAGTTCAAAATACGTTTTAAAAAGTTATATTACATTTCAATAAGTTAAAATTACGTTTTGACAAGTAAAACTACATTTTTTACAAGTTAAAATTATGTTTTGACAAGTTTAAGTACGTTTCAACAAGTTTAAATTATGTTTTGACAAGTTAAAGTACGTTTCAACAAGTTAAAATTACGTTTTGACACGGAAAAGTACCATTTTTACAAGTTAAACTTACGTTTTGACATGTTAAACTATGTTTTTTACAAGTTATAGTTACATTTTGACAAGTTAAAGTACGTTTCAACAAGTTAAAATTACTTTTTGACAAGTTAAAGTATATTTTTTACAACTTAAAGTTACGTTTTGACAAATTAAACTATGTTTTTTACAAGTTAAAGTTACGTTTTGACAAGTTAAACTACGTTTCAACAAGTTAAAATTACGATTTGACAAATTAAAATACATTTTTTACAAGTTAAAGTCACGTTTTGACAAGTTAAAGTATGTTTTTTACAAGTTAAAGTTAATATTTGACAAGTTAAGTACGTTTCAACAAGTTAAAATTAGGAGTTGACAAGTTAAAGTAGATTTTTTACAAGTTAAAGTTACATTTTGACAAGTTAATGTACGTTTCAACAAATTCAAATTACGTTTAAACAAGTAAAAGTACATTTTTTACAACTTAAAATTACGTTTTGACAAGTTAAACTATGTTTTTTACAAGTTAAAGTTACGTTTTGACAAGTAAAAGTATGTTTCAACAAGTTAAAATTACTTTTTGACAAGTTAAAGTACTTTTTTTACAAGTTAAAGTTACGTTTTGACAAGTTAAAGTACATTTCAACAAGTGTAAATTACTTTTTGACAAGTTAAAGTACATTTTTTACAAGTTAAACTATGTTTTTTACAAGTTAAATTATGTTTCAACAAGTTAAAATTACGATTTGTCAAGTTAAAGTACATTTTTTACAAGTTTAAATTAAGTTTTAAGAAGTTATATTACATTTCAATAAGTTAAAATTACGTTTTGACAAGTAAAAGTACATTTTTTACAAGTTAAAATTATGTTTTGACAAGTTTAAGTACGTTTCAACAAGTTTAAATTATGTTTTGACAAGTTAAAGTACGTTTCAACAAGTTAAAATTACGTTTTGACACGGAAAAGTACCATTTTTACAAGTTAAACTTACGTTTTGACATGTTAAACTATGTTTTTTACAAGTTATAGTTACATTTTGACAAGTTAAAGTACGTTTCAACAAGTTAAAATTACTTTTTGACAAGTTAAAGTACATTTTTTACAACTAAAAGTTACGTTTTGACAAGTTAAACTATGTTTTTTACAAGTTAAACATACGTTTTGACAAGTTAAAGTACGTTTCAACAAGTTAAAATTACGATTTCACAAGTTAAAATACATTTTTTACAAGTTAAAGTTACGTTTTGAGAAGTTAAAGTATGTTTTTTACAAGTTAAAGTTAATATTTGACAAGTTGAAGTACGTTTCAACAAGTTAAATTTACGATTTGACAAGTCAAAATACATTTTTTTATAAGTTAAAGTTACGTTTTGACAAGTTAAACTATGTTTTTTACAATTTAAAGTTACGTTTTGACAAGTTAAAGTACGTCTCAACAAGTTAAAATTACGTTTTTACAAGGAGTACATTTTTTACAAGTTAAAATTACGTTTTGACAAGTTAAACTATGTTTTTTACAAGTTAAAGTTACGTTTTGACATGTTTAATTATGTTTTTTACACGTTAAAGTTACGTTTTGACAAGTTAAAGTACGTTTCAACAAGTTAAAATTACTTTTTGACAAGATAAAGTTTATTTTTTACAAGTTAAAGTTACATTTTGACAAGTTAAAGTAAGTTGTTTCCAAATTAAAGTTAATATTTGACAAATTAAAGTACGTTTCAACAATTTAAAATTACGATTTGACAAGTTAAAGTACATTTTTTACAAGTTAAAGTTACGTTTGGACAAGTTAAAGTACGTTTCGACAAGTTGAAATTACGTTTTGACAAATTAAAGTACGTTTAAACAAGTTAAAATTACTTTTTGACAAGTTAAAATATCTTTTTTACATGTTAAAGTTACATTTTGACAGGTTAAATTAAGATTTTTACAAGTTAAAGTTAATATTTGACCAGTTAAAGTATGTTTCAACAAGTTAAAATTACGATTTGACAAGTTAAAGTACATTTTTTACAAGTTAAAGTACATTTTTTACAAGTTATAGTTACATTTTGACAAGTTAAAGTACGTCTCTAGAAATTAAAATTACTTTTTGACAAGTTTAAGTACATTTTTTACAACTTAAAGTTACTTTTTGACAAGTTAAACTATGTTTTTTACAAGTTAAAGTTACGTTTTGACAAGTTAAAGTACGTTTCAACAAGTTTAAGTTACGATTTGACAAGTGAAAATACATTATTTACAAGTTAAACTTACGTTTTGACATATTAACCTATGTTTTTTACAAGTTATAGTTACATTTTGACAAGTTAAAGTACGTCTCAACAAGTTAAAATTACTTTTTGACAAGTAAAAGTACATTTTTTACAAGTAAAAGTTACGTTTTGACAAGTGAAACTAAGTTTTTTACAAGTTAAAGTTACGTTATGACATGTTAAACTATGTTTTTTACACGTTAAAGTTACGTTTTCACAAGTTAAAGTACGTTTCAACAAGTTAAAAATACTTTTTGACAAGTTAAAGTTTAATTTTTACAAGTTAAAGTTACATTTTGACAAGTTAAAGTAAGTTGTTTCCAAATTAAAGTTAATATTTGACAAATTAAAATACGTTTCAACAAGTTAAAATTACGATTTGACAAGTTAAAGTACATTTTTTACAAGTTAAAGTTACGTTTTGACAAGTTAAAGTACGTTTCAACAAGTTGAAATTACGTTTTGACAAGTAAAAGTACAATTTTTACAAGTTAAAATTACGTTTTGACAAGTTAAACAATGTTTTTTACAAGTTAAAGTTACGTTTTGACAAGTTAAAGTTACGTTTTGACAAGTTAAAGTACGTTTCAACAAGTTAAAATTACTTTTTGACAAGTTAAATTATGTTTTTTACAAGTTAAAGTACGTTCCAACAAGTTAAAATTACGATTTGTCAAGTTAAACTACATTTTTTACATGTTCAAATTACGTTTTAAAAAGTTAAATTACATTTCAATAAGTTAAAATTACGTTTTGACAAGTAAAAGTACATTTTTTACAAGTTAAAATTACGTTTTGACAAGTTTAAGTACGTTTCAACAAGTTTAAATTATGTTTTGACAAGTTAAAGTACGTTTCAACAAGTTAAAATTACGTTTTGACAAGTAAAAGTACCAATTTTACAAGTTAAACTTACGTTTTGACATGTTAAACTATGTTTTTTACAAGTTATAGTTACATTTTGACAAGTTAAAGTACGTCTCAACAAGTTAAAATTACTTTTTGACAAGTTAAAGTACATTTTTTACAACTTAAAGTTACGTTTTGACAAGTTAAACTATGTTTTTTACAAGTTAAAGTTACGGTTTGACAAGTTAAAGTACGTTTCAACAAGTTAAAATTACGATTTGACAAGTTAAAATACATTTTTTATGAGTTAAAGTTACGTTTTGACAAGTTAAACTATGTTTTTTACAATTTAAAGTTACGTTTTGAAAAGTTAAAGTACGTCTCAACAAGTTAAAATTACTCTTTGACAGGTTAAAGTACATTTTTTAGAAGTTAAAGTTACGTTTTGACAAGTTAAACTATGTTTTTTACAAGTTAAAATTACTTTTTAACAAGTTAAAGTACATTTTTACAAGTTAAACTATGTTTTTTACAAGTTAAAGTACGTTTGGAACAAGTTAAAATTACGATTTGTCAAGTTAAAGTACATTTTTTACAAGTTCAAATTACGTTTTAAAAAGTTAAATTATATATCAATAAGTTAAAATTACGTTTTGAAAAGTTTAAGTACGTTTCAACAAGTTTAAATTATGTTTTGACAAGTTAAAGTACGTTTCAACAAGTTAAACTTACGTTTTGACAAGTAAAAGTACCATTATTACAAGTTAAACTTACGTTTTGACATGTTAAACTATGTTTTTTACAAGTTAGTTACATTTTGACAAGTTAAAGTACGTCTCAAGAAGTTAAAATACATTTTTTATGAGTTAAAGTTACGTTTTGACAAGTTAAACTATGTTTTTTACAATTTAAAGTTACGTTTTGAAAAGTTAAAGTACGTCTCAACAAGTTAAAATTACTCTTTGACAGGTTAAAGTACATTTTTTAGAAGTTAAAGTTACGTTTTGACAAGTTAAACTATGTTTTTTACAAGTTAAAATAACGTTTTGACATGTTAAACTATGTTTTTGACAAATTAAAATACGTTTCAACAAGTTAAAAGTACTTTTTGACAAGTTAAAGTTTATTTTTTACAAGTTAAAGTTACTTTTTGACAAGTTAAAGTAAGTTTTTTACAAGTTAAAGTTAATATTTGACAAGTTAAAGTACGTTTCAACAAGTTAAAATTACAATTTGACAAGTTAAAGTACATTTTTTACAAGTTAAAGTTACGTTTTGACAAGTTAAAATACGTTTCAACAAGTTGAAATTACGTTTTGACACGTAAAAGTACATTTTTTACAAGTTAAAATTACGATTTGAAAAGTTAAACAGTGGTTTTTACAAGTTAAAGTTACGTTTTGACAAGTTAAAGTACGTTTCAACAAGTTAAAATTACTTTTTAACAACTTAAAGTACATTTTTACAAGTTAAACTATGTTTTTTACAAGTTAAAGTACGTTTCAACAAGTTAAAATTACGATTTGTCAAGTTAAAGTACATTTTTACAAGTTCAAATTACGTTTTAAAAAGTTAAATTATATTTCAATAAGTTAAAATTACGTTTTGAAAAGTTTAAGTACGTTTCAACAAGTTTAAATTATGTTTTGACAAGTCAAAGTACGTTTCAACAAGTTAAAATTACGTTTTGACAAGTAAAAGTACCATTATTACAAGTTAAACTTACATTTTGACATGTTAAACTATGTTTTTTACAAGTTATAGTTACATTTTGACAAGTTAAAGTACGTCTCAAGAAGTTAAAATTACTTTTTGAAAAGTTAAAGTACACTTTTTACAACTTAAAGATACGTTTTGACAAGTTAAACTATGTTTTTTACAAGTTAAAGTTACGTTTTGACAAGTTAAAGTATGTTTCAACAAGTTAAAATTACGATTTGAGAAGTTAAAATACATTTTTTACAATTTAAAGTTACGTTTTGACAAGTTAAAGTACATTTTTTACAAGTTAAAGTTACGTTTGACAGGTTAAACTATGTTTTTTACAAGTTAAAGTTACGTTTTTACATGTTAAACTATGTGTTTTACAAGTTAAAGTACGTTTTTGACAAGTTAAAGTTACGTTTTGACATGTTAAACTATGTTTTTAAAAAGTTAAAGTACGTTTCAACAAGTTAAAAGTACTTTTTGACAAGTTAAAGTATATTTTTTATAAATTAAAGTTACTTTTTGACAAGTTAAAGTAAGTTTTTTACAAGTTAAAGTTAATATTTGACAAGTTTACAAGTTAAAGTTAATATTTGACAAGTTAAAGTACGTTTCAACAAGTTAAAATTACGATTTGACAAGTTAAAGTACATTTTTTACAAGTTAAAGTTACGTTTTGACAAGTTAAAGTACGTTTCAACAAGTTGAAATTACGTTTTGACACGTAAAGTACATTTTTTACAAGTTAATATTACGTTTTGACAAGTTAAACAATGTTTTTTACAAGTTAAAGTTACGTTTTGACAAGTTAAAGTACGTTTCAACAATATAAAATTACTTTTTAACAAGTTAAAGTACATTTTTACAAGTTAAACTATGTTTTTCAAAAGTTAAAGTACGTTTCAACAAATTAAAATTACGATTTGTCAAGTTAAAGTACATTTT
Organism: Urtica urens; assembly: GCA_958296335.1. Classification (NCBI taxonomy): domain Eukaryota; kingdom Viridiplantae; phylum Streptophyta; class Magnoliopsida; order Rosales; family Urticaceae; genus Urtica; species Urtica urens. The sequence continues at coordinate 24,426,777 of OY282520.1, forward strand.
TTACAAGTTCAAATTACGTTTTAAAAAGTTAAATTATATATCAATAAGTTAAAATTACGTTTTGAAAAGTTTAAGTACGTTTCAACAAGTTTAAATTATGTTTTGACAAGTTAAAGTACGTTTCAACAAGTTAAAATTACGTTTTGACAAGTAAAAGTACCATTATTACAAGTTAAACTTACGTTTTGACATGTTAAACTATGTTTTTTACAAGTTAGTTACATTTTGACAAGTTAAAGTACGTCTCAAGAAGTTAAAATTACTTTCAAGTTAAAGTACATTTTTTACAACTTAAAGATACGTTTTGACAAGTTAAACTATGTTTTTTACAAGTTAAAGTTACGTTTTGACAAGTTAAAGTACGTTTTAACAAGTTAAAATAACGATTTGAGAAGTTAAAATTCATTTTTTACAAGTTAAAGTTACGTTTTGACAAGTTAAACTATGTTTTTTACAATTTAAAGTTACGTTTTGACAAGTTAAAGTACATTTTTTACAAGTTAAAGTTACGTTTGACAGGATAAACTATGTTTTTTACAAGTTAAAGTTACGTTTTTACATATTAAACTATGTGTTTTACAAGTTAAAGTGGTTTTTGACAAGTTAAAGTTACGTTTTGACATGTTAAACTATGTTTTTAAAAAGTTAAATTACGTTTCAACAAGTTAAAAGTACTTTTTGACAAGTTAAAGTATATTTTTTACAAGTTAAAGTTACTTTTTGACAAGTTAAAATAAGTTTTTTACAAGTTAAAGTTAATATTTGACAACTTAAAGTACGTTTCAACAAGTTAAAATTACGATTTGACAAGTTAAAGTACATTTTTTACAAGTTAAAGTTACGTTTTGACAAGTTAAAGTACGTTTCAACAAGTTGAAATTACGTTTTGACACGTAAAAGTACATTTTTTACAAGTTAAAATTACGTTTTGACAAGTTAAACAATGTTTTTGACAAGTTAAAGTTACGTTTTGACAAGTTAAAGTACGTTTCCAAAAGTTGAAATTACTTTTTAACAAGTTAAAGTACATTTTTACAAGTTAAACTATGTTTTTTACAAGTTAAAGTACGTTTTGAACAAGTTAAAATTACGATTTGTCAAGTTAAAGTACATTTTTTACAAGTTCAAATTACGTTTTAAAAAGTTAAATTATATATCAATAAGTTAAAATTACATTTTGAAAAGTTTAAGTACGTTTCAACAAGTTTAAATTATGTTTTAACAAGTTAAAGTACGTTTCAACAAGTTAAAATTACGTTTTGACAAGTAAAAGTACCATTATTACAAGTTAAACTTACGTTTTGACATGTTAAACTATGTTTTTTACAAGTTAAAGTACGTTTTTGACAAGTTAAAGTTACGTTTAGACATGTTAAACTATGTTTTTAAAAAGTTAAAGTACGTTTCAACAAGTTAAAAGTACTTTTTGACAAGTTAAAGTATATTTTTTATAAGTTAAAGTTACTTTTTGACAAGTTAAAGTAAGTTTTTTACAAGTTAAAGTTAATATTTGACAACTTAAAGTACGTTTCAACAAGTTAAAATTACGATTTGACAAGTTAAAGTACATTTTTTACAAGTTAAAGTTACGTTTTGACAAGTTAAAGTACGTTTCAACAAGTTGAAATTACGTTTTGACACGTAAAAGTACATTTTTTACAAGTTAAAATTACGTTTTGACAAGTTAAACAATGTTTTTGACAAGTTAAAGTTACGTTTTGACAAGTTAAAGTACGTTTCAAAAAGTTGAAATTACTTTTTAACAAGTTAAAGTACATTTTTACAAGTTAAACTATGTTTTTTACAAGTTAAAGTACGCAAGTTAAAATTACGATTTGTCAAGTTAAAGTACATTTTTTACAAGTTCAAATAACGTTTTAAAAAGTTAAATTATATATCAATAAGTTAAAATTACGTCTTGAAGAGTTTAAGTACGTTTCAACAAGTTTAAATTATGTTTTGACAAGTTAAAGTACGTTTCAACAAGTTAAAATTACGTTTTGACAAGTTAAAGTACGTTTTAACAAGTTAAAATTACGATTTGAGAAGTTAAAATACATTTTTTACAAGTTAAAGTTACGTTTTGACAAGTTAAACTATGTTTTTTACAATTTAAAGTTACGTTTTGACAAGTTAAAGTACATTTTTTACAAGTTAAAGTTACGTTTGACAGGATAAACTATGTTTTTTACAAGTTAAAGTTACGTTTTTACATGTTAAACTATGTGTTTTACAAGTTAAAGTACGTTTTTGACAAGTTAAAGTTACGTTTTGACATGTTAGACTATGTTTTTAAAAAGTTAAAGTACGTTTCAACAAGTTAAAAGTACTTTTTGACAAGTTAAAGTATATTTTTTACAAGTTCAAGTTACTTTTTGACAAGTTAAAGTAAGTTTTTTACAAGTTAAAGTTAATATTTGACAAGTTAAAGTACATTTCAACAAGTTAAAATTACGATTTGACAAGTTAAAGTACATTTTTTACAAGTTAAAGTTACGGTTTGACAAGTTAAAGTACGTTTCAACAAGTTGAAATTACGTTTTGACACGTAAAAGTACAGTTTTTACAAGTTAAAATTACGATTTGACAAGTTAAACAGTGGTTTTTACAAGTTAAAGTACGTTTTGAACAAGTTAAAATTACGATTTGTCAAGTTAAAGTACATTTTTTACAAGTTCAAATTACGTTTTACAAAGTTAAATTATATATCAATAAGTTAAAATTACGTTTTGAAAAGTTTAAGTACGTTTCAACAAGTTTAAATTATGTTTTGACAAGTTAAAGTACGTTTCAACAAGTTAAAATTATGTTTTGACAAGTAAAAGTACCATTATTACAAGTTAAACTTACGTTTTGACATGTTAAACTATGTTTTTTACAAGTTATAGTTACGTTTTGACAAGTTAAAGTACATTTCAACAAGTTAAAATTACGATTTGACAAGTTAAAATACATTTTTTACGCGTTAAAGTTACGTTTTGACAAGTTAAACTATGTTTTTTACAATTTAAAGATACGTTTTGACAAGTTAAAGTACGTCTCAACAAGTTAAAATTACTCTTTGACAAGTTAAAGTACATTTTTTAGAAGTTAAAGTTACGTTTTGACAAGTTAAACTATGTTTTTTACAAGTTAAAATTACGTTTTGACATGTTAAACTATGTTTTTGACAAGTTAAAGTACGTTTCAACAAGTTAAAAATACTTTTTGACAAGTTAAAGTTTATTTTTTACAAGTTAAAGTTACTTTTTGACAAGTTAAAGTAAGTTTTTTACAAGTTAAAGTTAATATTTGACAAGTTAAAGTACGTTTCAACAAGTTAAAATTACGATTTGACAAGTTAAAGTACATTTTTTACAAGTTAAAGTTACGTTTTGACAAGTTAAAGTACGTTTCAACAAGTTGAAATTACGTTTTGACACGTAAAAGTACATTTTTTACAAGTTAAAATTACGATTTGACAAGTTAAACAGTGGTTTTTACAGGTTAAAGTTATGTTTTGACAAGTTAAAGTACGTTTCAACAAGTTAAAATTACTTTTTAACAAGTTAAAGTACATTTTTACAAGTTAAACTATGTTTTTTACAAGTTAAAGTACGTTTCAACAAGTTAAAATTACGATTTGTCAAGTTAAAGTACATTTTTTACAAGTTCAAATTACGTTTTAAAAAGTTAAATTATATTTCAATAAGTTAAAATTACGTTTTGAAAAGTTTAAGTACGTTTCAACAAGTTTAAATTATGTTTTGACAAGTCAAAGTACGTTTCAACAAGTTTAAATTACGTTTTGACAAGTAAAAGTACCATTATTACAAGTTAAACTTACATTTTGACATGTTAAACTATGTTTTTTACAAGTTATAGTTACATTTTGACAAGTTAAAGTACGTCTCAAGAAGTTAAAATTACTTTTTGACAAGTTAAAGGACATTTTTTACAACTTAAAGATACGTTTTGACAAGTTAAACTAATTTTTTTACAATTTAAAGTTACGTTTTGACAAGTTAAAGTATGTCTCAACAAGTTAAAATTACTTTTTGACAAGTTAAAGTACATTTTTTACAAGTTAAAGTTACGTTTGACAGGTTAAACTATGTTTTTTAAAAATTAAAGTTACGGTTTTACATGTTAAACTATGTGTCTTACAAGTTAAAGTACGTTTTTGACAAGTTAAAGTTACGTTTTGACATGTTAAACTATGTTTTTAAAAAGTTAAAGTACGTTTCAACAAGTTAAAAGTACTTTTTGACAAGTTAAAGTATATTTTTTACAAGTTAAAGTTACTTTTTGAAAAGTTAAAGTAAGTTTTTTACAAGTTAAAGTTAATATTTGACAAGTTAAAGTACGTTTCAACAAGATTACGAATTGACAAGTTAAAGTACATTTTTTACAAGTTAAAGTTACGTTTTGATAAGTTAAAGTACGTTTCAACAAGTTGAAATTACGTTTTGACACGTAAAAGTACATTTTTTACAAGTTAAACAATGTTTTTGACAAGTTAAAGTTACGTTTTGACAAGTTAAAGTACGTTTCAAAAAGTTAAAATTACTTTTTAACAAGTTAAAGTACATTTTTACAAGTTAAACTATGTTTTTTACAAGTTAAAGTACGTTTTGAACAAGTTAAAATTACGATTTGTCAAGTTAAAGTACATTTTTTACAAGTTCAAATTACGTTTTAAAAAGTTAAATTATATATCAATAAGTTAAAATTACGTTTTGAAAAGTTTAAGTACGTTTCAACAAGTTTAAATTATGTTTTGACAAGTTAAAGTATCTTTCAACAAGTTAAAATTACGTTTTGACAAGTAAAAGTACCATTATTACAAGTTAAACTTACGTTTTGACATGTTAAACTATGTTTTTTACAAGTTAGTTACATTTTGACAAGTTAAAGTACGTCTCAAGAAGTTAAAATTACTTTCAAGTTAAAGTACATTTTTTACAACTTAAAGATACGTTTTGACAAGTTAAACTATGTTTTTTACAAGTTAAAGTTACGTTTTGACAAGTTAAAGTACCTTTCAACAAGTTAAAATTACGATTTGAGAAGTTAAAATACATTTTTTACAAGTTAAAGTTACGTTTTTACAAGTTAAAGTTACTTTTTTACAAGTTAAAGTATGTTTTTTACAATTTAAAGTTACGTTTTGACAAGTTAAAGTATGTCTCAACAAGTTAAAATTACTTTTTGACAAGTACATTTTTTACAAGTTAAAGTTACGTTTGACAGGATAAACTATGTTTTTTACAAGTTAAAGTTACGTTTTTACATGTTAAACTATGTGTTTTACAAGTTAAAGTACGTTTTTGACAAGTTAAAGTTACGTTTTGACATGTTAAACTATGTTTTTAAAAAGTTAAAGTACGTTTCAACAAGTTAAAAGTACTTTTTGACAAGTTAAAGTATATTTTTTACAAGTTCAAGTTACTTTTTGACAAGTTAAAGTATGTTTTTTACAAGTTAAAGTTAATATTTGACAAGTTAAAGTACGTTTCAACAAATTAAAATTACGATTTGACAAGTTAAAGTGCATTTTTTACAAGTTAAAGTTACGTTTTGACAAGTTAAAGTACGTTTCAACACGTTGAAATTACGTTTTGACACGTAAAAGTACATTTTTTACAAGTTAAAATTACGATTTGACAAGTTAAACAGTGGTTTTTACAAGTTAAAGTTACGTTTTGACAAGTTAAAGTACGTTTCAACAAGTTAAAATTACTTTTTAACAAGTTAAAGTACATTTTTACAAGTTAAATTATGTTTTTTACAAGTTAAAGTACGTTTCAACAAGTTAAAATTACGATTTGTCAAGTTAAAGTACATTTTTTACAAGTTCAAATTACGTTTTAAAAAGTTAAATTATATTTCAATAAGTTAAAATTACGTTTTGAAAAGTTTAAGTACGTTTCAACAAGTTTAAATTATGTTTTGACAAGTCAAAGTACGTTTCAACAAGTTAAAATTACGTTTTGACAAGTAAAAGTACCATTATTACAAGTTAAACTTACATTTTGACATGTTAAACTATGTTTTTTACAAGTTATAGTTACATTTTGACAAGTTAAAGTACGTCTCAAGAAGTTAAAATTACTTTTTGACAAGTTAAAGGACATTTTTTACAACTTAAAGATACGTTTTGACAAGTTAAACTAATTTTTTTACAAGTTAAAGTTACGTTTTGACAAGTTAAACTATGTTTTTTACAATTTAAAGTTACCTTTTGACAAGTTAAAGTATGTCTCAACAAGTTAAAATTACTTTTTGACAAGTTAAAGTACATTTTTTACAAGTTAAAGTTACGTTTGACAGGTTAAACTATGTTTTTTACAAGTTAAAGTTACGGTTTTACATGTTAAACTATGTGTCTTACAAGTTAAAGTACGTTTTTGACAAGTTAAAGTTACGTTTTGACATGTTAAACTATGTTTTTAAAAAGTTAAAGTACGTTTCAACAAGTTAAAAGTACTTTTTGACAAGTTAAAGTATATTTTTTACAAGTTAAAGTTACTTTTTGAAAAGTTAAAGTAAGTTTTTTACAAGTTAAAGTTAATATTTGACAAGTTAAAGTACGTTTCAACAAGTTAAAATTACGAATTGACAAGTTAAAGTACATTTTTTACAAGTTAAAGTTACGTTTTGACAAGTTAAAGTACGTTTCAACAAGTTGAAATTACGTTTTGACACGTAAAAGTACATTTTTTACAAGTTAAAATTACGTTTTGACAAGTTAAACAATGTTTTTGACAAGTTAAAGTTACGTTTTGACAAGTTAAAGTACGTTTCAAAAAGTTAAAATTACTTTTTAACAAGTTAAAGTACATTTATACAAGTTAAACTATGTTTTTTACAAGTTAAAGTACGTTTGAACAAGTTAAAATTACGATTTGTCAAGTTAAAGTACATTTTTTACAAGTTCAAATTACGCTTTAAAAAGTTAAATTATATATCAATGAGTTAAAATTACGTTTTGAAAAGGTTAAGTACGTTTCAACAAGTTTAAATTATGTTTTGACAAGTTAAAGTACGTTTCAAGAAGTTAAAATTACGTTTTGACAAGTAAAAGTACCATTTTTTACAACTTAAAGATACGTTTTGACAAGTTAAACTATGTTTTTTACAAGTTAAAGTTACGTTTTGACAAGTTAAAGTACGTCTCAACAAGTTAAAATTACGATTTGAGATGTTAAAATACATTTTTTACAAGTTAAAGTTACGTTTTGACAAGTTAAACTATGTTTTTTACAATTTAAAGTTACGTTTTGACAAGTTAAAGTATGTCTCAACAAGTTAAAATTACTTTTTGACAAGTTAAAGTACATTTTTTACAAGTTAAAGTTACGTTTGACAGGTTAAACTATGTTTTTTACAAGTTAAAGTTACGTTTTTACATGTTAAACTATGTGTTTTACAAGTTAAAGTACGTTTTTGACAAGTTAAAGTTACGTTTTGACATGTTAAACTATGTTTTTAAAAAGTTAAAGTACGTTTCAACAAGTTAAAAGTACTTTTTGACAAGTTAAAGTATATTTTTTAAAAGTTAAAGTTACTTTTTGACAAGTTAAATTAAGTTTTTTACAAGTTAAAGTTAATATTTGACAAGTTAAAGTACGTTTCAACAAGTTAAAATTACGATTTGAAAAGTTAAAGTACATTTTTTACAAGTTAAAGTTACGTTTTGACAAGTTAAAGTACGTTTCAACAAGTTGAAATTACGTTTTGACACGTAAAAGTACATTTTTTACAAGTTAAAATTACGTTTTGACAAGTTAAACAGTGGTTTTTACAAGTTAAAGTTACGTTTTGACAAGTTAAAGTACGTCTCAAGAAGTTAAAATTACTTTCAAGTTAAAGTACATTTTTTACAACTTAAAGATACGTTTTGACAAGTTAAACTATGTTTTTTACAAGTTAAAGTTACGTTTTGACAAGTTAAAGTACGTTTCAACAAGTTAAAATTACAATTTGAGAAGTTAAAATACATTTTTTACAAGTTAAAGTTACGTTTTGACAAGTTAAACTATGTTTTTTACAATTTAAAGTTACGTTTTGACAAGTTAAAGTATGTCTCAACAAGTTAAAATTACTTTTTGACAAGTTAAAGTACATTTTTTACAAGTTAAAGTTACGTTTGACAGGATAAACTATGTTTTTTACAAGTTAAAGTTACGTTTTTACATGTTAAACTATGTGTTTTACAAGTTAAAGTACGTTTTTGACAAGTTAAAGTTACGTTTTGACATGTTAAACTATGTTTTTAAAAAGTTAAAGTACGTTTCAACAAGTTAAAAGTACTTTTTGACAAGTTAAAGTATATTTTTTACAAGTTAAAGTTACTTTTTGACAAGTTAAAGTAAGTTTTTTACAAGTTAAAGTTAATATTTGACAAGTTAAAGTACATTTCAACAAGTTAAAATTACGATTTGACAAGTTAAAGTACATTTTTTACAAGTTAAAGTTACGTTTTGACAAGTTAAAGTACGTTTCAACAAGTTGAAATTACGTTTTGACACGTAAAAGTACATTTTTTCCAAGTTAAAATTACGTTTTTGACAACTTAAACAGTGGTTTTGACAAGTTAAAGTTACGTTTTTGACAAGTTAAAGTACGTCTCAAGAAGTTAAAATTACTTTCAAGTTAAAGTACATTTTTTACAACTTACAGATACGTTTTGACAAGTTAAACTATGTTTTTTACAAGTTAAAGTTACGTTTTGACAAGTTAAAGTACGTTTCAACAAGTTAAAATTACGATTTGAGAAGTTAAAATACATTTTTTACAAGTTAAAGTTACGTTTTGACAAGTTAAAGTATGTTTTTTACAATTTAAAGTTACGTTTTGACAAGTTAAAGTATGTCTCAACAAGTTAAAATTACTTTTTGACAAGTTAAAGTACATTTTTTACAAGTTAAAGTTATGTTAGACAGGATAAACTATGTTTTTTACAAGTTAAAGTTACGTTTTTACATGTTAAACAATGTGTTTTACAAGTTAAAGTACGTTTTTGACAAGTTAAAGTTACGTTTTGACATGTTAAACTATGTTTTTAAAAAGTTAAAGTACGTTTCAACAAGTTAAAAGTACTTTTTGACAAGTTAAAGTATATTTTTTACAAGTTCAAGTTACTTTTTGACAAGTTAAAGTATGTTTTTTACAAGTTAAAGTTAATATTTGACAAGTTAAAGTACGTTTCAACAAGTTAAAATTACGATTTGACAAGTTAAATTACATTTTTTACAAGTTAAAGTTACGTTTTGACAAGTTAAAGTACGTTTCAACAAGTTGAAATTACGTTTTAACACGTAAAAGTACATTTTTTACAAGTTAAAATTACGTTTTGACAAGTTAAACAATGTTTTTTACAAGTTAAAGTTACGTTTTGACAAGTTAAAGTACGTTTCAACAAGTTAAAATTACTTTTTAACAAGTTAAAGTACATTTTTACAAGTTAAACTATGTTTTTTACAAGTTAAAGTACGTTTCAACAAGTTAAAATTACGATTTGTCAAGTTAAAGTACATTTTTTACAAGTTCAAATTACGTTTTAAAAAGTTAAATTATATATCAATAAGTTAAAATTACGTTTTGAAAAGTTTAAGTACGTTTCAGCAAGTTTAAATTATGTTTTGACAAGTTAAAGTACGTTTCAACAAGTTAAAATTACGTTTTGACAAGTAAAAGTACCAATTTTTACAACTTAAAGATACGTTTTGACAAGTTAAACTATGTTTTTTACAAGTTAAAGTTACGTTTTGACAAGTTAAAGTACGTCTCAACAAGTTAAAATTACGATTTGAGATGTTAAAATACATTTTTTACAAGTTAAAGTTACGTTTTGACAAGTTAAACTATGTTTTTTACAATTTAAAGTTACGTTTTGACAAGTTAAAGTATGTCTCAACAAGTTAAAATTACTTTTTGACAAGTTAAAGTACATTTTTTACAAGTTAAAGTTACGTTTGACAGGTTAAACTATGTTTTTTACAAGTTAAAGTTACGTTTTTACATGTTAAACTATGTGTTTTACAAGTTAAAGTACGTTTTGGACAAGTTAAAGTTACGTTTTGACATGTTAAACTATGTTTTTAAAAAGTTAAAGTACGTTTCAACAAGTTAAAAGTACATTTTGACAAGTTAAAGTATATTTTTTACAAGTTAAAGTTAATTTTTGACAAGTTAAAGTAAGTTTTTTACAAGTTAAAGTTAACATTTGACAAGTTAAAGTACGTTTCAACAAGTTAAAATTACGATTTGACAAGTTAAAGTACATTTTTTACAAGTTAAAGTTACGTTTTGACAAGTTAAAGTACGTTTCAACAAGTTGAAATTACGTTTTGACACGTAAAAGTACATTTTTTACAAGTTAAAATTACGTTTTGACAAGTTAAACAGTGGTTTTTACAAGTTAAAGTTACGTTTTGACAAGTTAAAGTACGTCTCAAGAAGTTAAAATTACTTTCAAGTTAAAGTACATTTTTTACAACTTAAAGATACGTTTTGACAAGTTAAACTATGTTTTTTACAAGTTAAAGTTACGTTTTGAAAAGTAAAGTACGTTTCAACAAGTTAAAATTACGATTTGAGAAGTTAAAATACATTTTTTACAAGTTAAAGTTACGTTTTGACAAGTTAAACTATGTTTTTTACAATTTAAAGTTACGTTTTGACAAGTTAAAGTATGTCTCAACAAGTTAAAATTACTTTTTGACAAGTTAAAGTACATTTTTTACAAGTTAAAGTTACGTTTGACAGGATAAACTATGTTTTTTACAAGTTAAAGTTACGTTTTTACATGTTAAACTATGTGTTTTACAAGTTAAAGTACGTTTTTGACAAGTTAAAGTTACGTTTTGACATGTTAAACTATGTTTTTAAAAAGTTAAAGTACGTTTCAACAAGTTAAAAGTACTTTTTGACAAGTTAAAGTATATTTTTTACAAGTTAAAGTTACTTTTTGACAAGTTAAAGTAAGTTTTTTACAAGTTAAAGTTAATATTTGACAAGTTAAAGTACGTTTCAACAAGTTAAAATTACGATTTGACAAGTTAAAGTACATTTTTTACAAGTTAAAGTTACGTTTTGACAAGTTAAAGTACGTTTCAACAAGTTGAAATTACGTTTTGACACGTAAAAGTACATATTTTACAAGTTAAAATTACGTTTTGACAAGTTAAACAGTGGTTTTGACAAGTTAAAGTTACGTTTTTGACAAGTTAAAGTATGTCTCAAGAAGTTAAAATTACTTTCAAGTTAAAGTACATTTTTTACAACTTACAGATACGTTTTGACAAATTAAACTATGTTTTTTACAAGTTAAAGTTACGTTTTGACAAGTTAAAGTACGTTTCAACAAGTTAAAATTACGATTTGAGAAGTTAAAATACATTTTTTACAAGTTAAAGTTACGTTTTGACAAGTTAAAGTATGTTTTTTACAATTTAAAGTTACGTTTTGACAAGTTAAAGTATGTCTCAACAAGTTAAAATTACTTTTTGACAAGTTAAAGTACATTTTTTACAAGTTAAAGTTATGTTAGACAGGATAAACTATGTTTTTTACAAGTTAAAGTTACGTTTTTACATGTTAAACTATGTGTTTTACAAGTTAAAGTACGTTTTTGACAAGTTAAAGTTACGTTTTGACATGTTAAACTATGTTTTTAAAAAGTTAAAGTACGTTTCAACAAGTTAAAAGTACTTTTTGACAAGTTAAAGTATATTTTTTACAAGTTCAAGTTACTTTTTGACAAGTTAAAGTATGTTTTTTACAAGTTAAAGTTAATATTTGACAAGTTAAAGTACGTTTCAACAAGTTAAAATTACGATTTGACAAGTTAAAGTACATTTTTTACAAGTTAAAGTTACGTTTTGACAAGTTAAAGTACGTTTCAACAAGTTGAAATTACGTTTTAACACGTAAAAGTACATTTTTTACAAGTTAAAATTACGTTTTGACAAGTTAAACAATGTTTTTTACAAGTTAAAGTTACGTTTTGACAAGTTAAAGTACGTTTCAACAAGTTAAAATTACTTTTTAACAAGTTAAAGTACATTTTTACAAGTTAAACTATGTTTTTTACAAGTTAAAGTACGTTTCAACAAGTTAAAATTACGATTTGTCAAGTTAAAGTACATTTTTTACAAGTTCAAATTACGTTTTAAAAAGTTAAATTATATATCAATAAGTTAAAATTACGTTTTGAAAAGTTTAAGTACGTTTCAGCAAGTTTAAATTATGTTTTGACAAGTTAAAGTACGTTTCAACAAGTTAAAATTACGTTTTGACAAGTAAAAGTACCAATTTTTACAACTTAAAGATACGTTTTGACAAGTTAAACTATGTTTTTTACAAGTTAAAGTTACGTTTTGACAAGTTAAAGTACGTCTCAACAAGTTAAAATTACGATTTGAGATGTTAAAATACATTTTTTACAAGTTAAAGTTACGTTTTGACAAGTTAAACTATGTTTTTTACAATTTAAAGTTACGTTTTGACAAGTTAAAGTATGTCTCAACAAGTTAAAATTACTTTTTGACAAGTTAAAGTACATTTTTTACAAGTTAAAGTTACGTTTGACAGGTTAAACTATGTTTTTTACAAGTTAAAGTTACGTTTTTACATGTTAAACTATGTGTTTTACAAGTTAAAGTACGTTTTTGACAAGTTAAACTATGTTTTTAAAAAGTTAAAGTACGTTTCAACAAGTTAAAAGTACATTTTGACAAGTTAAAGTATATTTTTTACAAGTTAAAGTTTATTTTTGCCAAGTTAAAGTAAGTTTTTTACAAGTTAAAGTTAATATTTGACAAGTTAAAGTACGTTTCAATAAGTTAAAATTACGATTTGACAAGTTAAAGTACATTTTTTACAAGTTAAAGTTACGTTTTGACAAGTTAAAGTACGTTTCAACAAGTTGAAATTACGTTTTGACACGTAAAAGTACATTTTTTACAAGTTAAAATTACGTTTTGACAAGTTAAACAGTGGTTTTTACAAGTTAAAGTTACGTTTTGACAAGTTAAAGTACGTCTCAAGAAGTTAAAATTACTTTCAAGTTAAAGTACATTTTTTACAACTTAAAGATACGTTTTGACAAGTTAAACTATGTTTTTTACAAGTTAAAGTTACGTTTTGACAAGTTAAAGTACGTTTCAACAAGTTAAAATTACGATTTGAGAAGTTAAAATACATTTTTTACAAGTTAAAGTTACGTTTTGACAAGTTAAAGTATGTTTTTAACAATTTAAAGTTACGTTTTGACAAGTTAAAGTATGTCTCAACAAGTTAAAATTACTTTTTGACAAGTTGAAGTACATTTTTTACAAGTTAAAGTTATGTTTGACAGGATAAACTATGCTTTTTACAAGTTGAAGTTACGTTTTTTACATGTTAAACTATGTGTTTTACAAGTTAAAGTACGTTTTTGACAAGTTAAAGTTACGTTTTGACATGTTAAACTATGTTTTTTAAAAAGTTAAAGTACGTTTCAACAAGTTAAAAGTACTTTTTGACAAGTTAAAGTATAGTTTTTACAAGTTCAAGTTACTTTTTGACAAGTTAAAGTATTTTTTTTACAAGTTAAAGTTAATATTTGACAAGTTAAAGTACGTTTCAACAAGTTAAAATTACGATTTGACAAGTTAAAGTACATTTTTTACAAGTTAAAGTTACGTTTTGACAAGTTAAAGTACGTTTCAACAAGTTGAAATTACGTTTTGACAAGTAAAAGTACATTTTTTACAAGTTAAAATTACGTTTTGACAAGTTAAACAATGTTTTTTACAAGTTAAAGTTACGTTTTGACAAGTTAAAGTACGTTTCAACAAGTTAAAATTACTTTTTAACAAGTTAAAGTACATTTTTACAAGTTAAACTATGTTTTTTACAAGTTAAAGTACGTTTCAACAAGTTAAAATTACGATTTGTCTAGTTAAAGTACATTTTTTACAAGTTCAAATTACGTTTTAAAAAGTTAAATTATATATCAATAAGTTAAAATTACGTTTTGAAAAGTTTAAGTACGTTTCAGCAAGTTTAAATTATGTTTTGACAAGTTAAAGTACGTTTCAACAAGTTAAAATTACGTTTTGACAAGTAAAAGTACCATTTTTTACAACTTAAAGATACGTTTTGACAAGTTAAACTATGTTTTTTACAAGTTAAAGTTACGTTTTGACAAGTTAAAGTACGTCTCAACAAGTTAAAATTACGATTTGAGAAGTTAAAATACATTTTTTACAAGTTAAAGTTACGTTTTGACAAGTTAAACTATGTTTTTTACAATTTAAAGTTACGTTTTGACAAGTTAAAGTATGTCTCAACAAGTTAAAATTACTTTTTGACAAGTTAAAGTACATTTTTTACAAGTTAAAGTTATGTTAGACAGGATAAACTATGTTTTTTACAAGTTAAAGTTACGTTTTTACATGTTAAACTATGTGTTTTACAAGTTAAAGTACGTTTTTGACAAGTTAAAGTTACGTTTTGACATGTTAAACTATGTTTTTAAAAAGTTAAAGTACGTTTCAACAAGTTAAAAGTACTTTTTGACAAGTTAAAGTATATTTTTTACAAGTTAAAGTTTATTTTTGACAAGTTAAAGTAAGTTTTTTACAAGTTAAAGTTAATATTTGACAAGTTAAAGTACGTTTCAACAAGTTAAAATTACGATTTGACAAGTTAAAGTACATTTTTTACAAGTTAAAGTTACGTTTTGACAAGTTAAAGTACGTTTCAACAAGTTGAAATTACGTTTTGACACGTAAAAGTACATTTTTTACACGTTAAAATTACGTTTTGACAAGTTAAACAGTGGTTTTTACAAGTTAAAGTTACGTTTTGATAAGTTAAAGTACGTCTCAAGAAGTTAAAATTACTTTCAAGTTAAAGTACATTTTTTACAACTTAAAGATACGTTTTGACAAGTTAAACTATGTTTTTTACAAGTTAAAGTTACGTTTTGACAAGTTAAAGTACGTTTCAACAAGTTAAAATTACGATTTGAGAAGTTAAAATACATTTTTTACAAGTTAAAGTTACGTTTTGACAAGTTAAAGTATGTTTTTAACAATTTAAAGTTACGTTTTGACAAGTTAAAGTATGTCTCAACAAGTTAAAATTACTTTTTGACAAGTTGAAGTACATTTTTTACAAGTTAAAGTTATGTTTGACAGGATAAACTATGCTTTTTACAAGTTGAAGTTACGTTTTTTACATGTTAAACTATGTGTTTTACAAGTTAAAGTACGTTTTTGACAAGTTAAAGTTACGTTTTGACATGTTAAACTATGTTTTTTAAAAAGTTAAAGTACGTTTCAACAAGTTAAAAGTACTTTTTGACAAGTTAAAGTATAGTTTTTACAAGTTCAAGTTACTTTTTGACAAGTTAAAGTATTTGTTGTCGCTCGTTTTCGGACAACGATTTAGGAACCCAAAACGGTTCGACCCAAGGCCGGACCAAGTGATCACGTTCGGGTTCTAGCGTGTCAGACTCGGTATCCCAAGTCGTCCCTTAGCTGTCAATGAGGCTCGTTCTATGCAGGTATCTGAAATGTGAAGAAATCAAATGAACTACAAAGGGGAAACAGAGGGGGTGCCTCTGTTTACCTCTCCGACGCTCAACATTAGTTGGATTGAGGTGGATAAAAAGGTTAGGAGTTTAGGGGTTTAAGGTTTGAGAGAAACGAGTGAAGTACGAGTTCAGCAGCGTTTCAGTCCTCAAGTCTCCCTTTTTCACGAGGTCCATACCCTGTATTTATAAGTCACCAAGGGACGTTTTGGAAGCCCCTTGGCCGGGTGAGTTTTGTCCGGCCTTTGGCCTGCCGAAGGTTGAGCCGGCCATCGGCCTGCCGAAGGTTGGGTCGGCCATTGGCCTGCCGAAGGTTGGGCCGGCCATTGGCCTGCCGAAGGTTGGGCCGGCCTTTGGCCTGCCGAAGGTTGGGTCAGCCATTGGCCTGCCGAAGGTTGGGCCGGCCATTGGCCTGCCGAAGGTTGAGCCGGCCTTTGGCCTGCCGAAGGTTGGGCCGGCCATTGGCCTGCCGAAGGTTGGGCCGGCCATTGGCCTGCCGAAGGTTGGGCCGGCCATCGGCCTGCCGAAGGTTGAGCCGGCCTTTGGCCTGCCGAAGGTTGAGCCGGCCATGGCCTGCCGAAGGTTGAGCCGGCCATTGGCCTGCCGAAGGTTGAGCCGGCCATTGGCCTGCCGAAGGTTGGGCCGGCCATCGGCCTGCCGAAGGTTGAGCCGGCCTTTGGCATGCCGAAGGTTGGGCCGGCCATCGGCCTGCCGAAGGTTGGGCCGGCCATCGGCCTGCCGAAGGTTGAGCCGGCCATCGGCCTGCCGAAGGTTGAGCCGGCCTTTGGCCTGCCGAAGGTTGAGCCGGCCATTGACCTGCCGAAGGTTGAGCCGGCCATTGGCCTGCCGAAGGTTGGGCCGGCCATCGGCCTGCCGAAGGTTGGGCCGGCCATCGGCCTGCCGAAGGTTGGGCCGGCCTTTGGCCTGCCGAAGGTTGGGCCGGCCTTTGGCCTGCCGAAGGTTGAGCCGGCCTTTGGCCTGCCGAAGGTTGAGCCGACCATTCTTGTCGGATGGGTATAACGTGTCGTCGTCAGTTGTTGGGTCTATAACATTAGCCCCCCGAGTTTGCCATTCGGTGTAGACCGTGTGGTAAACTCAATCTAGCGCCGCTCTACGTCGTCCCGTTGAGCAGCCTTAATGACTCATTAGTATCACGCACGTTGGTTGTTTCGTCAATTTCCCGTGATGTGCGCCACTTGTTTGTGGGAAAGTTGTTTAATTTACTGCCAGGATCAGTGATCTAACGCGCCGACGTGATCATTTGGAGCTCGCAATTTTTCAGCACGGGGATGGGTGAGAATATCACAGGCACGATGCGTCAAAATCAGCGGTCCGGTCCGCGGGCGCGATCCCTTCGATCCACTGTATTTTGGAGTGCGAGGTGGGTCTTGTGCGAGAACGTCGTACCGAGATCAATGACGTGACGGGATTGGCGGACCGGTGCGCGGATGCGATCCCGTGGAGCTCGCTGCCTTTCGGCATGCGAGGAGATTGTCGTGCGAGAGCGTCGCACGAATGAGACGTCGAGATTAACGACGCGTCGGGATTGGCAGTCCAGTGCGCGGACGCGATCCCGTGGATCTCGCTGCCTTTCGGCAGGCGAGGAGATCGTCGTGCGAGAGCGTCGCACGAATGACACGTCGAGATTAACGACGCGTCGGGATTGGCGATCCGGTGCGCGGACGCGATCCCGTGGATCTCGCTGCCTTTCGGCAGGCGAGGAGATCGTCGTGCGAGAGCGTCGCACGAATGACACGTCGAGATTAACGACGCGTCGGGATTGGCGGTCCGGTGCGCGGACGCGATCCCGTGGATCTCGCTGCCTTTCGGCAGGGGAGGAGATCGTCGTGCGAGAGCGTCGCACGAATGACACGTCGAGATTAACGACGCTTCGGGATTGGCGGTCCGGTGCGCGGACGCGATCCCGTGGATCTCGCTGCCTTTCGGCAGGCGAGGAGATAGTCGTGCGAGAGCGTCGCACGAATGACACGTCGAGATTAACGACGCGTCGGGATTGGCGGTCCGGTGCGCGGACGCGATCCCGTGGATCTCGCTGCCTTTCGGCAGGCGAGGAGATCGTCGTGCGAGAGCGTCGCACGAATGACACGTCGAGATTAACGACGCGTCGGGATTGGCGGTCCGGTGCGCGGACGCGATCCCGTGGATCTCGCTGCCTTTCGGCAGGCGAGGAGATCGTCGTGCGAGAGCGTCGCACGAATGACACGTCGAGATTAACGACGCGTCGGGATTGGCGGTCCGGTGCGCGGACGCGATCCCGTGGATCTCGCCGCCTTTCGGCAGGCGAGGAGATCGTCGTGCGAGAGCGTCGCACGAATGACACGTCGAGATTAACGACGCGTCGGGATTGGCGGTCCGGTGCGCGGATGCGATCCCGTGGATCTCGCTGCCTTTCGGCAGGTGAGGAGATCGTCGTGCGAGAGCGTCGCACGAATGACACGTCGAGATTAACGACGCGTCGGGATTGGCGGTCCGGTGCACGGACGCGATCCCGTGGATCTCGCTGCCTTTCGGCAGGCGAGGAGATCGTCGTACGAGAGCGTCGCACGAATGACACGTCGAGATTAACGACGCGTCGGGATTGGCGGTCCGGTGCGCGGACGCGATCCCGTGGATCTCGCTGCCTTTCGGTAGGCGAGGAGATCGTCGTGCGAGAGCGTCGCACGAATGACACGTCGAGATTAACGACGCGTCGGGATTGGCGGTCCGGTGCGCGGATGCGATCCCGTGGATCTCGCTGCCTTTCGGCAGGCGAGGAGATCGTCGTGCGAGAGCGTCGCACGAATGACACGTCGAGATTAACGACGCGTCGGGATTGGCGGTCCGGTGCGCGGATGCGATCCCGTGGATCTCGCTGCCTTTCGGCAGGTGAGGAGATCGTCGTGCGAGAGCGTCGCACGAATGACACGTCGAGATTAACGACGCGTCGGGATTGGCGGTCCGGTGCACGGACGCGATCCCTTTTGAGCTCGCTATCTTTCAGCTTGCGAGCTAAGTGATGTGCGAGCAGCGCATAACTAACCCATATCCCCCGTAGTTTCTTAAGGTCTCGAAGAGGGATTTTTAGAAATTAATTCGATATACGATTATTTGTCATGCAAATGAAAAACAACTTCATTCTCATAATATTGTTGAAAAATTACATTCCTCGGTCGTTGACCTTAAACAAATGTCTCATACAAAATACTTGTTGACGTCAAAGTTCCGCCCTTCTCAATTCCACGTGGGATATCATCTTCGAGTCGTTAAACACAGCGCTTACGATTTTTCCTTTTCCTTTTCCGTCGACCCCTCGGATGTAGCACATCCTAGCCATGGCCTGGTCCCCAGTCATGGTGGCGACTCCCTTGTCAGTCGGGAACTTCATCATCAGGTGATATGTGGAAGTTATGGCCTTCAGCCGATTGAGGGTAGGCCGACCTATGATAATGTTATAAGCCGACGGCTGGTCGACGACCAGTAAGGGTATGACATGGGTGGCCTCGAGCCCTCCCAACGTCCCAAAAGTGACAGGGAGGTCGATGACGCCCTCTGTCATGACCCTTTCTCCAGAGAATCCGAAGAGTGGGGTTGCGACCGGAGTCGATTTCAACCCGGTCAACTTCATCCTGTCCAAAGCTGACTTGAAGATGATGTCGGCGGAGCTCCCGTTGTCGATAAGAATTCTTCGGACGAGGTTATTCGCGATCGGGGCTGAGACCACTATCGCATCGTTATGGGGGTGCATGACTCTTGTCGCTTCTTGTCCTGTGAAGAACATGGACTCGAATTCATTCGGAGTCGGGACCGCGTAGGTGTGGTTGATATGATGCTCGGCCGCCCCGTGAGAGGTTTCTCGAGCGTATCGCTTTCTCTGGGTAGATGAATCTCCGCAGCCCGGGCCACCCAAGATGGAGCCAACTATGTGCAATTGTGAACGGTCCGGTTCTCGGGCTGTCGCCTGATCAGCCACAATGATTGTTGCGGAATCTTTTCTCTCTTGGCGCCCTCGTCCGTTCTCTGTCACCGTTGAATTCAGAGTTCGGAGTACATACTCTTTTAGCTTCCCATCCTGTATGAGGGCCTCGATTTGTCTTTTGAGTTGGTAGCACTGAGAAGTTATGTGGCCGTGATCCTGATGGTACTCACAAAACTTGCTTCGATCTCGCTTTTCCGGATCTTTTGTGAGTGGGATTGGGCTACCCAATTTGTCGCGATGTAACGCCAATATTCGCTCTTGGGGGGTATTCAACGGAGTGAAGGTCGAGAACTTTCGAAAATTGTCGGGGCGTGGCGGTCCAGCCCCTGAGAAAGATCGGTCACTGGGGCCTTGTTGTCCTTTGTTCCTTCTCTTTCGAGGATCACAATAATCTTTCTCGTGGTCCCCTAACATTCGGCCATGTTGCCCACTAGCCTTCCCACCATCTCGGCCTTCCAAGTAGTCTTCAACTCCCATGAATGTGCGAGCCCGCGCCATTAGCTCTGCCATGTCTCTTGGGACCTTTCCGACGATCGACTTCAGGAAGTCGCTCGTGCGAATTCCTTCAGTGATTGCCGTGATCGCGTCTTTGTCGTCGAATCCTTCGATTTTATGCGACTCTTCGGTGAAACGCGCAAGATATTGCCTTAAAGTTTCATCCCTGCTTTGCCTGATTGATAAGAGATGAGTTTTTGATTTTTTCTGCATCACGAGAGTGGCGAAGCGGGCAAGGAAAGTTTCCCTTAGAGTCCTGAAAGAAGGAATGCTCCCTGGCTTCAAGCTCCTAAACCACTCGAATCCCGTTCCGGAGAGGGTCAAACTAAAGGCTTGACATAAAGTTGCATCCGATTGCCCTTGCATCGACATCCACGTTTCGTAATGTTGAATGTGGAAGTGGGGATCCGTTCGTCCGTCGTACGGGGGAATCGAGGGTAACTTGAAGTTTCCCCTGCAAGATTGGGCTAAGATCTGGGCGGAGAAAGGAGAGTAGGACTCTTCGATGCCCTCATAGGGCCTTGGTTTCTCAGATTCTCTCATCTCGATGATCTGGTTTTGGAGACTTTGGATCATCGTCACGATATCAAGCCCGTTTGTCGGGCTGACGGCCGGAGTTATGGGAGTTACACGCTGCCGCTCGTTAGACGCCTGGTCGGCCGCATTGGTTCGCGGACGACCAAGCGTGACGGTCGGCAGTGCGTCCCTCTGAGAATTCAGTCTCTGGCGGAGATCCTCACCTCTAGAGTTTCTCTGAGCCTTAAGGTGTTCCCTAAGATCCGCGTCGGGGACCCGACGAGGCGAATCCGGTCGGCGCCAAAATGTCCTTCGAGTTCCCCGGCTATCCGCCCCTTCATCACGCCGGGTACTTCTATGCTCAAACCGCGGTCGCGATCGACCACCCCGAGATGTTGAGGACGATGCGCCTCCGAATTGTGGACCCGGCGGTCGAATCGGCGGTGGTTGGTTTGAAGGTGGCCTTGCGCACGTTTCCGGACTAGGGCAAGAAGTTACCTCGTCCGTTCGAGATTCCCCAACGTATTCGGGGTCCGAGCCATCCCGGAAAGAACTTCTGTCAATGTCATATCCGAGGAGGTCGGCGATGAGCGAATTGTCCACACCCGGTCGATCCAAAATTTCTGCGAGTCGTCGAGCCGTATCCTCTCGGAGAGCGACGTCGGGATCATCCCTCGAGCCTTGGAACCTGTTCTCGTTCTCACGAGGTTGATCGCCGAGTCGGTGGGAGAGGCTTCGAAGGCCATATCTGGCGTTCGTCGACCGGGTGCCAGTAGATGCAACAGGAATCTGGCTCATCCTATCGGAGGTTGTCTGATGGGGAAACAAAAGCTGGCTTTGTCAAATTTCCCCTCCTTCTAGCGCCAAAATGTTGTCGCTCGTTTTCGGACAACGATTTAGGAACCCAAAACGGTTCGACCCAAGGCCGGACCAAGTGATCACGTTCGGGTTCTAGCGTGTCAGACTCGGTATCCCAAGTCGTCCCTTAGCTGTCAATGAGGCTCGTTCTATGCAGGTATCTGAAATGTGAAGAAATCAAATGAACTACAAAGGGGAAACAGAGGGGGTGCCTCTGTTTACCTCTCCGACGCTCAACATTAGTTGGATTGAGGTGGATAAAAAGGTTAGGAGTTTAGGGGTTTAAGGTTTGAGAGAAACGAGTGAAGTACGAGTTCAGCAGCGTTTCAGTCCTCAAGTCTCCCTTTTTCACGAGGTCCATACCCTGTATTTATAAGTCACCAAGGGACGTTTTGGAAGCCCCTTGGCCGGGTGAGTTTTGTCCGGCCTTTGGCCTGCCGAAGGTTGAGCCGGCCATCGGCCTGCCGAAGGTTGGGTCGGCCATTGGCCTGCCGAAGGTTGGGCCGGCCATTGGCCTGCCGAAGGTTGGGCCGGCCTTTGGCCTGCCGAAGGTTGGGTCAGCCATTGGCCTGCCGAAGGTTGGGCCGGCCATTGGCCTGCCGAAGGTTGAGCCGGCCTTTGGCCTGCCGAAGGTTGGGCCGGCCATTGGCCTGCCGAAGGTTGGGCCGGCCATTGGCCTGCCGAAGGTTGGGCCGGCCATCGGCCTGCCGAAGGTTGAGCCGGCCTTTGGCCTGCCGAAGGTTGAGCCGGCCATGGCCTGCCGAAGGTTGAGCCGGCCATTGGCCTGCCGAAGGTTGAGCCGGCCATTGGCCTGCCGAAGGTTGGGCCGGCCATCGGCCTGCCGAAGGTTGAGCCGGCCTTTGGCATGCCGAAGGTTGGGCCGGCCATCGGCCTGCCGAAGGTTGGGCCGGCCATCGGCCTGCCGAAGGTTGAGCCGGCCATCGGCCTGCCGAAGGTTGAGCCGGCCTTTGGCCTGCCGAAGGTTGAGCCGGCCATTGACCTGCCGAAGGTTGAGCCGGCCATTGGCCTGCCGAAGGTTGGGCCGGCCATCGGCCTGCCGAAGGTTGGGCCGGCCATCGGCCTGCCGAAGGTTGGGCCGGCCTTTGGCCTGCCGAAGGTTGGGCCGGCCTTTGGCCTGCCGAAGGTTGAGCCGGCCTTTGGCCTGCCGAAGGTTGAGCCGACCATTCTTGTCGGAAGGGTATAACGTGTCGTCGTCAGTTGTTGGGTCTATAACAGTATTTTTTTTACAAGTTAAAGTTAATATTTGACAAGTTAAAGTACGTTTCAACAAGTTAAAATTACGATTTGACAAGTTAAAGTACATTTTTTACAAGTTAAAGTTACGTTTTGACAAGTTAAAGTACGTTTCAACAAGTTGAAATTACGTTTTGACAAGTAAAAGTACATTTTTTACAAGTTAAAATTACGTTTTGACAAGTTAAACAATGTTTTTTACAAGTTAAAGTTACGTTTTGACAGGTTAAAGTACGTTTCAACAAGTTAAAATTACTTTTTAACAAGTTAAAGTACATTTTTACAAGTTAAACTATGTTTTTTACAAGTTAAAGTACGTTTCAACAAGTTAAAATTACGATTTGTCTAGTTAAAGTACATTTTTTACAAGTTCAAATTACGTTTTAAAAAGTTAAATTATATATCAATAAGTTAAAATTACGTTTTGAAAAGTTTAAGTACGTTTCAGCAAGTTTAAATTATGTTTTGACAAGTTAAAGTACGTTTCAACAAGTTAAAATTACGTTTTGACAAGTAAAAGTACCATTTTTTACAACTTAAAGATACGTTTTGACAAGTTAAACTATGTTTTTTACAAGTTAAAGTTACGTTTTGACAAGTTAAAGTACGTCTCAACAAGTTAAAATTACGATTTGAGAAGTTAAAATACATTTTTTACAAGTTAAAGTTACGTTTTGACAAGTTAAACTATGTTTTTTACAATTTAAAGTTACGTTTTGACAAGTTAAAGTATGTCTCAACAAGTTAAAATTACTTTTTGACAAGTTAAAGTGAATTTTTTACAAGTTAAAGTTACGTTTGACAGGTTAAATTATGTTTTTTACAAGTTAAAGTTACGTTTTTACATGTTAAACTATGTGTTTTACAAGTTAAAACACGTTTTTGACAAGTTAAAGTTACGTTTTGACATGTTTAACTATGTTTTTAAAAAGTTAAAGTACGTTTCAACAAGTTAAAAGTACTTTTTGACAAGTTAAAGTATATTTTTTACAAGTTAAAGTTACTTTTTGACAAGTTAAAGTAAGTTTTTTACAAGTTAAAGTTAATATTTGACAAGTTAAAGTACGTTTCAACAAGTTAAATTACGATTTGACAAGTTAAAGTACATTTTTTACAAGTTAAAGTTACGTTTTGACAAGTTAAAGTACGTTTCAACAAGTTGAAATTACGTTTTGACACGTAAAAGTACATTTTTTACAAGTTAAAATTATGTTTTGACAAGTTAAACAATGTTTTTGACAAGTTAAAGTTACGTTTTGACAAGTTAAAGTACGTTTCAAAAAGTTAAAATTACTTTTTAACAAGTTAAAGTACATTTTTACAAGTTAAACTATGTTTTTTACAAGTTAAAGTACGTTTTGAACAAGTTAAAATTACGATTTGTCAAGTTAAAGTACATTTTTTACAAGTTCAAATTACGTTTTAAAAAGTTAAATTATATATCAATAAGTTAAAATTAAGTTTTGAAAAGTTTAAGTAGGTTTCAACAAGTTTAAATTATGTTTTGACAAGTTAAAGTATGTTTCAACAAGTTAAAATTACGTTTTGACAAGTAAAAGTACCATTATTACAAGTTAAACTTACGTTTTGACATGTTAAACTATGTTTTTTACAAGTTAGTTACATTTTGACAAGTTAAAGTACGTCTCAAGAAGTTAAAATTACTTTCAAGTTAAAGTACATTTTTTACAACTTAAAGATACGTTTTGACAAGTTAAACTATGTTTTTTACAAGTTAAAGTTACGTTTTGACAAGTTAAAGTACGTTTCAACAAGTTAAAATTACGATTTGAGAAGTTAAAATACATTTTTTACAAGTTAAAGTTACGTTTTGACAAGTTAAACTATGTTTTTTACAATTTAAAGTTACGTTTTGACAAGTTAAAGTATGTCTCAACAAGTTAAAATTACTTTTTGACAAGTTAAAGTACATTTTTTACAAGTTAAAGTTACATTTTTGACAAGTTAGAGTACGTTTCAACAAGTTAAAATAACGATTTGTCAAGTTAAAGTACATTTTTTACAAGATCAAATTATGTTTTAAAAGGTTAAGTTACATTTCAATAAGTTAAAATTACGTTTTGACATAAAAAAGTACATTTGTTACAAGTTAAAATTACGTTTTGACAAGTTAGGGTACGTTTCAACAAGTTAAAAATTCGTTTTGACAAGTAAAAGTACCATTTTTACAAGTTAAACTTACGTTTTGACATGTTAAACTATGTTTTTTACAAGTTCTAGTTAGATTTTGACTAGTTAAAGTATGTTTCAAAATGTTAAAATTACTTTTTGACAAGTTAAAATACATTTCTTAAAAGTTAAAGTTACGTTTTGACAAGTTAAACTATGTTTTTTACAAGTTAAAGTTACATTTTTACATGTTAAAGTACGTTTCAACGGGTTAAAATTACGATTTGACAAGTTAAAATACATTTTTTACAAGTCAAAGTTTCGTTTGGACCAGTTAAAGTACGTCTCAACAAGTTAAAATTACTTTTTCACAAGTTAAAGTACGTTTCAACAAGTTAAAATTACGTTTTGACAAGTTAAAGTACATTTTTTACAAGTTAAAGTTACGTTTTGACAAGTTAAATTACGTTTCAACAAGTTCAAATTACGTTTGAACAAGTAAAAGTACATTTTTTACATGTTAAAATTACGTTTTGACAAGTTAAACTATGTTTTTTACAAGTTAAACTTACATTTTGACAAGTGAAAGTACGTTTCAACAAGTTAAAATTACTTTTTGACAAGTTAAAGTATATTTTTTACAAGTTAAAGTTACGTTTTGACATGTTAAAGTACGTTTCAACAAGTTTAAATTATTTTTTGACAAGTTAAACTATGTTTTTACAAGTTAAAGTTACGTTTTTGACAAGTAAGAGTACGTTTCAACAAGTTAAAATTACGATTTGTCAAGTTAAAGTTCATTTTTTACAAGTTCAAATTACGTTTTAAAAGGTTAAGTTACATTTCAATAAGTTAAAATTACGTTTTGACAAGTAAAAGTACCATTTTTACAAGTTAAACTTACGTTTTGACATGTTAAACTATGTTTTTTACAAGTTACAGTTAGATTTTGACAAGTTAAAGTATGTTACAAAATGTTAAAATTACTTTTTGACAAGTTAAAGTACATTTTTTACAACTTAAAGTTACGTATTGACAAATTAAACAATGTTTTTTACAAGTTAAAGTTACGTTTTGACAAGTTAAAGTACGTTTCAACAAGTTAAAATTACGATTTGACAAGTTAAAATACATTTATTACAAGTTAAAGTTAAATTTTGACAAGTTAAAGTACGTTTCAACAAGTTAAAATTACGATTTGACAAGTTAAAATACATTTTTTACAAGTTAAAGTTACGTTTTGACAAGTTAAACTATGTTTTTCACAAGTTAAAGTTACGTTTTGACAAGTTAAAGTACGTTTCAACAAGTTAAAATTACGATTTGACAAGTTAAAATACATTTTTTACAAGTTAAAGTTACGTTTTAACAATTTAAACTATGTTTTTTACAAGTTAAAGTTTCGTTTTTGACAAGTTAAAGTACGTTTCAACAAGTTAAAAGTACTTTTTGACAAGTTAAAGTATATTTTTTACAACTTAAAGTTACGTTTTGACAAGTTAAACTATGTTTTTTACAGGTTAAAGTTACGTTTTGACAAGTTAAAGTACGTTTCAACAAGTTAAAATTACGATTTGACAAGTGAAAATACATTTCTTTAAAGTTAAAGTTACGTTTTGACAAGTTAAACTATGTTTTTTACAAGTTAAAATTACATTTTGAAAAGTTAAAGTACGTTTCAACATGTTAAAAGTACTTTTTGACAAGTTAAAGTACATTTTTTACAACTTAAAGTTATGTTTTGACATGTTAAACTATGTTTTTTACAATTTAACGTTACGTTTTGATAAGTTAAAGTTTGTTTTTTACAAGTTAAAGTTAATATTTGACAAGTTAAAGTACGTTTCAACAAGTTAAAATTACGTTTTGACCAGTTAAATTACATTTTTTACAAGTTAAAGTTACGTTTTGACAAGTTAAAGTACGTTTCAACAAGTTCAAATTACGTTTTAACAAGTAAAAGTACATTTTTTACAAGTTAAAATTACGTTTTGACAAGTTAAACTATGTTTTTTACAAGTTAAAGTTATATTTTGACAAGTGAAAGTACGTTTCAACAAGTTAAAATTACTTTTTGACAAGTTAAAGTACATTTTTTAAAAGTTAAAGTTACGTTTTGACAAGTTAAGGTACGTTTCAACAAGTTTAAATTACTTTTTGACAAGTTAAAGTACATTTTTTACAAGTTAAAGTTACGTTTTCACAAGTTAAAGTTACGTTTTTTACAAGTTAAAGTTACGTTTTTGACAAGTTAAAGTACGCTTCAACAAGTTAAAATTACGATTTGTCAAGTTAAAGTACATTTCTTACAAGTTCAAATTACGTTTTAAAAGGTTAAATTACATTTCAATAATTTAAAATTACGTTTTGACAAGTAAAAGTACATTTTGTTACAAGTTAAAATTACGTTTTGACAAGTTAAAGTACGTTTCAACAAGTTAAAATTTCGTTTTGAGATGTAAAAGTACCATTTTTACAAGTTAAACTTACGCTTTGACATGTTAAACTATGTTCTTTACAAGTTATAGTTACATTTTGACAAGTTAAAGTACGTTTCAAAAAGTTAAAATTACTTTTTGACAAGTTAAAGTACATTTTTTACCACTTTAAGTTATGTTTTGACAAGTTAAACTATGTTTTTTACAAGTTAAAGTTACGTTTTGACAAGTTAAAGTACGTTTCAACAAGTTAAAATTACGATTTGAGAAGTTAAAATACATTTTTTACAAGTTAAAGTTACGTTTTGACAAGTTAAACTATGTTTTTTACAATTTAAAGTTACGTTTTGACAAGTTAAAGTATGTCTCAACAAGTTAAAATTACTTTTTGACAAGTTAAAGTACATTTTTTACAAGTTAAAGTTACATTTTTGACAAGTTAGAGTACGTTTCAACAAGTTAAAATAACGATTTGTCAAGTTAAAGTACATTTTTTACAAGATCAAATTATGTTTTAAAAGGTTAAGTTACATTTCAATAAGTTAAAATTACGTTTTGACATAAAAAAGTACATTTGTTACAAGTTAAAATTACGTTTTGACAAGTTAGGGTACGTTTCAACAAGTTAAAAATTCGTTTTGACAAGTAAAAGTACCATTTTTACAAGTTAAACTTACGTTTTGACATGTTAAACTATGTTTTTTACAAGTTCTAGTTAGATTTTGACTAGTTAAAGTATGTTTCAAAATGTTAAAATTACTTTTTGACAAGTTAAAATACATTTCTTAAAAGTTAAAGTTACGTTTTGACAAGTTAAACTATGTTTTTTACAAGTTAAAGTTACATTTTTACATGTTAAAGTACGTTTCAACGGGTTAAAATTACGATTTGACAAGTTAAAATACATTTTTTACAAGTCAAAGTTTCGTTTGGACCAGTTAAAGTACGTCTCAACAAGTTAAAATTACTTTTTCACAAGTTAAAGTACGTTTCAACAAGTTAAAATTACGTTTTGACAAGTTAAAGTACATTTTTTACAAGTTAAAGTTACGTTTTGACAAGTTAAATTACGTTTCAACAAGTTCAAATTACGTTTGAACAAGTAAAAGTACATTTTTTACATGTTAAAATTACGTTTTGACAAGTTAAACTATGTTTTTTACAAGTTAAACTTACATTTTGACAAGTGAAAGTACGTTTCAACAAGTTAAAATTACTTTTTGACAAGTTAAAGTATATTTTTTACAAGTTAAAGTTACGTTTTGACATGTTAAAGTACGTTTCAACAAGTTTAAATTATTTTTTGACAAGTTAAACTATGTTTTTACAAGTTAAAGTTACGTTTTTGACAAGTAAGAGTACGTTTCAACAAGTTAAAATTACGATTTGTCAAGTTAAAGTTCATTTTTTACAAGTTCAAATTACGTTTTAAAAGGTTAAGTTACATTTCAATAAGTTAAAATTACGTTTTGACAAGTAAAAGTACCATTTTTACAAGTTAAACTTACGTTTTGACATGTTAAACTATGTTTTTTACAAGTTACAGTTAGATTTTGACAAGTTAAAGTATGTTACAAAATGTTAAAATTACTTTTTGACAAGTTAAAGTACATTTTTTACAACTTAAAGTTACGTATTGACAAATTAAACAATGTTTTTTACAAGTTAAAGTTACGTTTTGACAAGTTAAAGTACGTTTCAACAAGTTAAAATTACGATTTGACAAGTTAAAATACATTTATTACAAGTTAAAGTTAAATTTTGACAAGTTAAAGTACGTTTCAACAAGTTAAAATTACGATTTGACAAGTTAAAATACATTTTTTACAAGTTAAAGTTACGTTTTGACAAGTTAAACTATGTTTTTCACAAGTTAAAGTTACGTTTTGACAAGTTAAAGTACGTTTCAACAAGTTAAAATTACGATTTGACAAGTTAAAATACATTTTTTACAAGTTAAAGTTACGTTTTAACAATTTAAACTATGTTTTTTACAAGTTAAAGTTTCGTTTTTGACAAGTTAAAGTACGTTTCAACAAGTTAAAAGTACTTTTTGACAAGTTAAAGTATATTTTTTACAACTTAAAGTTACGTTTTGACAAGTTAAACTATGTTTTTTACAGGTTAAAGTTACGTTTTGACAAGTTAAAGTACGTTTCAACAAGTTAAAATTACGATTTGACAAGTGAAAATACATTTCTTTAAAGTTAAAGTTACGTTTTGACAAGTTAAACTATGTTTTTTACAAGTTAAAATTACATTTTGAAAAGTTAAAGTACGTTTCAACATGTTAAAAGTACTTTTTGACAAGTTAAAGTACATTTTTTACAACTTAAAGTTATGTTTTGACATGTTAAACTATGTTTTTTACAATTTAACGTTACGTTTTGATAAGTTAAAGTTTGTTTTTTACAAGTTAAAGTTAATATTTGACAAGTTAAAGTACGTTTCAACAAGTTAAAATTACGTTTTGACCAGTTAAATTACATTTTTTACAAGTTAAAGTTACGTTTTGACAAGTTAAAGTACGTTTCAACAAGTTCAAATTACGTTTTAACAAGTAAAAGTACATTTTTTACAAGTTAAAATTACGTTTTGACAAGTTAAACTATGTTTTTTACAAGTTAAAGTTATATTTTGACAAGTGAAAGTACGTTTCAACAAGTTAAAATTACTTTTTGACAAGTTAAAGTACATTTTTTAAAAGTTAAAGTTACGTTTTGACAAGTTAAGGTACGTTTCAACAAGTTTAAATTACTTTTTGACAAGTTAAAGTACATTTTTTACAAGTTAAAGTTACGTTTTCACAAGTTAAAGTTACGTTTTTTACAAGTTAAAGTTACGTTTTTGACAAGTTAAAGTACGCTTCAACAAGTTAAAATTACGATTTGTCAAGTTAAAGTACATTTCTTACAAGTTCAAATTACGTTTTAAAAGGTTAAATTACATTTCAATAATTTAAAATTACGTTTTGACAAGTAAAAGTACATTTTGTTACAAGTTAAAATTACGTTTTGACAAGTTAAAGTACGTTTCAACAAGTTAAAATTTCGTTTTGAGATGTAAAAGTACCATTTTTACAAGTTAAACTTACGCTTTGACATGTTAAACTATGTTCTTTACAAGTTATAGTTACATTTTGACAAGTTAAAGTACGTTTCAAAAAGTTAAAATTACTTTTTGACAAGTTAAAGTACATTTTTTACCACTTTAAGTTATGTTTTGACAAGTTAATCTATGTTTTTTACAAGTTAAAGTTACGTTTTGACAAGTTAAAGTACGTTTCAACAAGTTAAAGTTACGATTTGACAAGTTAAAATACATTTTTTACAAGTTAAAGTTACGTTTGACAAGTTAAACTATGTTTTTTACAATTTAAAGTTACGTTTTGACAAGTTAAAGTACGTCTCAACAAATTAAATTATTTTTGACAAGTTAAAGTACATTTTTTACAAGTTAAAGTTACGTTTTGATAAGTTAAACTATGTTTTTTACAAGTTAAAGTTACGTTTTAACATGTTAAACTATGTTTTTTACAAGTTAAAGTTACGTTTTGACAAGTTAAAGTATGTTTCAACAAGTTAAAATTACTTTTTGACAAGTTAAAGTACATTATTTACAAGTCTAAGTTACGTTTTGACAAGATAAAGTACGTTTCAACAAGTTTAAATTAGTTTTTGACAAGTTAAAGTACATTTTTTACAAGTTAAACTATGTTTTTTACAAGTTAAATTACTTTTTAACAAATTAAAATTACGATTTGTCAAGTTAAAGTACATTATTTACAAGTTCAAATTACGATTTGAAAAGTTAAAGTACATTTTTTACAAGTTCAAATTACGTTTTGATAAGTTAAATTACATTTCAATAAGTTAAAATTACGTTTTGAAAAGTAAAAGTACATTTGTTACAAGTTAAAATTACGTTTTGACAAGTTTAAGTACGTTTGAACAAGTTAAACTTACGTTTTGACATGTTAAACTATGTTTTTTACAAGTTATAGTTACATTTTGACAAGTTAAAGTACGTTTCAACAAGTTAAAGTACATTTTTTACAACTTAAAGTTACGTTTTGATAAGTTAAACTATGTTTTTTACAAATTAAAGTTACGTATTGACAAGTTAAACTACGTTTCAACAAGTTAAAATTACTTTTTGACAAGTTAAAGTACATTTTTTTACAAGTTAAACTATGTTTTTTACAAGTTAAAGTTACGTATTGACAAGTTAAACTACGTTTCAACAAGTTAAAATTACTTTTTGACAAGTTAAAGTACATTTTTTTACAAGTTAAACTATGTTTTTTACAAGTTAAAGTACTTTTCAACAAGTTAAAATTACGATTTGTCAAGTTAAAGTACATTCTTTTACAAGTTCAAATTACGTTTTAAAAAGTTAAATTACATTTCAATATGTTTAAATTACGTTTTGACAAGTAAAAGTACCATTTTTACAAGTTAAACTTACGTTTTGACATGTTAAACTATGTTTTTTACAAGTTCTAGTTAGATTTTGACAAGTTAAAGTATGTTTCAAAATGTTAAAATTACTTTTGACAAGTTAAAGTACATTTTTTACAATTTAAAGTTACGTTTTGACAAGTAAACTATGTTTTTTACAAGTTAAAGTTACGTTTTGAAATATTAAAGTACATTTTTTACAAGTTAAATTTACGTTTTGACATGTTAAACTATGTTTTTTACAAGTTAAAGTTACTTTTTGACAAGTTAAAGTACGTTCCAACAAGTTCAAATTACGTTTTGACAAGTAAAAGTACATTTTATACAAGTTAAAATTACGTTTTGACAAGTTAAACTATGTTTTTTTCAAGTTAATGTTACGTTTTGACAAGTAAAAGTACGTTTCAACAAGTTAAAATAACTTTTTGACAATTTAAAGTACATTTTTTACAAGTTAAAGTTACGTTTTGACAAGTTAAAGTACGTTTCAACAAGTTTAAATTACTTTTTGACAAGTTAAAGTACATTTTTTACAAGTTAAAGTTACGTTTTGACAAGTTAAACTATGTTTTTTACAATTTAAAGTTACGTTTTGACAAGTTAAAGTACGTTTCAACAAGTTAAAATTACTTTTTGACAAGTTAAAGTACATAATTTACAAGTTAAAGTTACGTTTATACAAGTTAAAGTATGTTTCAACAAGTTTAAATTACGCTTTGACAAGTAAAAGTACATTTTTTTACAAGTTAAAGTACGTTTCAACATGTTAAATTATTTTTTGACAAGTTAAAGTACATTATTTTTAAGTTAAAGTTACGTTTTGACAATGTAAATTAAGTTTTTTACAAGGTAAAGTACGTTTCAACAAGTTAATATTACTATTTAACAAGTGAAAGTATGTTTTTTACAAGTTAAAGTTACGTTTTGACAAGTTAAAGTACGTTTCAACAAGTTAAAATTACTTTTTGACAAGTTAAAGTACATTTTTTACAAGTTAAAGTTACGTTTATACAAGTTAAAGTATGTTTCAACAAGTTTAAATTACGTTTTGACAAGTAAAAGTACATTTTTTAAAAGTTAACGTTACGTTTTGACAAGTTAAATTATGTTTTTTACAAGTTAAAGTTACGTTTTGACAAGTTAAACTATGTTTTTTACAATTTAAAGTACGTTTCAACATGTTAAAATTACGATTTGTCAAGTTAAAGTACATATTTTACAAGTTAAAATTACGTTTTAAAAAGTAAAATTACATTTCAATAAGTTAAAATTACGTTTTGACAAGTAAAAGTACGTTTTTTACAAGTTAAAATTACGTTTTGACAAGTTTAAGTACGTTTCAACAAGTTTAAATTATATTTTGACAAGTTAAAGTATGTTTCAACAAGTTAAATTTACGTTTTAACAAGTAAAAGTACCATTTTTACAAGTTAAACTTACGTTTGACATGTTAAACTATGTTTTTTACAAGTTATAGTTACATTTTGACAAGTTAAAGTACGTTTCAACAAGTTAACATTACTTTTTGACAAGTTAAAGTACATTTTTTAAAACTTAAAATTATGTTTTGACAATTTAAACTATGTTTTTTACAAGTTAAAGTTACGTTTTGACAAGTTAAAGTACGTTTCAACAAGTTAAAATTACGATTTGACAAGTTAAAATACATTTTTTACAAGTTAAAGTTACGTTCTGACAAGTTAAAGCATGTTTTTTACAAGTTAAAGTTAATATTTGACAAGTTAAAGAACGTTTCAAGAAGTTAAAATTACTATTTAACAAGTTAAAGTACATTTTTTACAAGTTAAAGTTACGTTTTGACAAGTTAAAGTACGTATCAACAAGTTCATATTACGTGTTATCAAGTAAAAGTACATTTGTTACAAGTTAAAATTACGTTTTGAAAAGTTAAACTATGTTTATTACAAGTTAAAGTTACGTTTTGACAAGTAAAAGTACGTTTCAATAAGTTAAAATTGCTTTTTGACAAGTTAAAGTACATTTTTTACAAGTTAAACTTACGTTTTGACAAGTTAAAGTACGTTTCAACAAGTTTAAATTACTTTTTGACAAGTTAAAGTACATTTTTCACAAGTTAAAGTTACGTTTTGACAAGTTAAAATATGTTTTTTACAAGTTAAAGTTACGTTTTGACAAGTTAAAGAACTTTTCTACAAGTTAAAATTACGATTGGACAATTTAAAGTACATTTTTTACAAGTTAAAGTTACGTTTTGAAAACTTAAAGTACATTTTTTACAAGTTAAATTTACGTTTTGACATGTTAAACTATGTTTTTTACAAGTTAAAATTACGTTTTGACAAGTTAAAGTACGTTTCAACAAGTTCAAATTACGTTTTGACAAGTAAAAGTACATTTTTTACAAGTTAAAATTACGTTTTGACAAGTTAAACTATGTTTTTTACAAGTTAAAGTTACGTTTTGACAAGTAAAAGTACGTTTCAAAAAGTTATAATAACTTTTTGACTATTTAAAGTACATTTTTTAC
The DNA here is from genome assembly GCA_958296335.1 of Urtica urens. Taxonomy (NCBI): domain Eukaryota; kingdom Viridiplantae; phylum Streptophyta; class Magnoliopsida; order Rosales; family Urticaceae; genus Urtica; species Urtica urens. Next base: position 24,460,981 of record OY282520.1, read on the forward strand.
AAGTTAAAGTTACGTTTTGACAAGTTAAAGTACGTTTCAACCAGTTTAAATTACTTTTTGACAAGTAATATTTTTTACAAGTTAAAGTTACGTTTTGACAAGTTAAACTATGTTTTTTACAATTTAAAGTTACGTTTTGACAAGTTAAAGTACGTTTCTACATGTTAAAATTACGATTTGACAATTTAAAGTACATTTTTTACAAGTTAAAGTTACGTTTTGAAAATTTAAAGTACATTTTTTACAAGTTAAAATTACGTTTTGACATGTTAAACTATGTTTTTTACAAGTTAAAGTTACGTTTTGACAAGTTAAAGTACGTTTCAACAAGTTCAAATTACGTTTTGACAAGTAAAATTACATTGTTTACAAGTTAAAATTACGTTTTGACAAGTTAAACTATGTTTTTTACAAGTTAAAGTTACGTTTTGACAAGTAAAAGTACATTTCAACAAGTTAAAATTACTTTTCACAAGTTAAAGTAAATTTTTGAAAAGTTAAAGTACGTTTCAACAAGTTTAAATTACTTTTTGACAAGTTAAAGTACATTTTTTACAAGTTAAAGTTACGTTTTGACAAGTTAAACCATGTTTTTTACAAGTTAAAGTTATGTTTTGACAAGTTAAAGTACGTTTCTACAAGTTAAAATTACGATTTGACAATTTAAAGTACATTTTTTACAAGTTAAAGTTACGTTTTGAAATATCAAAGTACATTTTTTACAAGTTAAATTTACGTTTTGACATGTTAAACTATGTTTTTAACAAGTTAAAGTTACGTTTTGACAAGTTAAAGTACGTTCCAACAAGTTCAAATTACGTTTTGACAAGTAAAAGTACATTTTATACAAGTTAAAATTACGTTTTGACAAGTTAAACTATGTTTTTTTCAAGTTAAAGTTACGTTTTGACAAGTAAAAGTACGTTTCAACAAGTTAAAATAACTTTTTGACAATTTAAAGTACATTTTTTACAAGTTAAAGTTACGTTTTGACAAGTTAAAGTACGTTTCAACAAGTTTAAATTACTTTTTGACAAGTTAAAGTACATTTTTTACAAGTTAAAGTTACGTTTTGACAAGTTAAACTATGTTTTTTACAATTTAAAGTTACGTTTTGACAAGTTAAAGTACGTTTCAACAAGTTAAAATTACTTTTGACAAGTTAAAGTACATTTTTTACAAGTTAAAGTTACGTTTATACAAGTTAAAGTATGTTTCAACAAGTTTAAATTACATTTTGACAAGTAAAAGTACATTTTTTTACAAGTTAAAGTACGTTTCAACATGTTAAATTACTTTTTGACAAGTTAAAGTACATTATTTTTAAGTTAAAGTTACGTTTTGACAATGTAAATTAAGTTTTTTACAAGTTAAAGTACGTTTCAACAAGTTAATATTACGATTTAACAAGTGAAAGTATGTTTTTTACAAGTTAAAGTTACGTTTTGACAAGTTAAAGTACGTTTCAACAAGTTAAAATTACTTTTTGACAAGTTAAAGTACATTTTTTACAAGTTAAAGTTACGTTTATACAAGTTAAAGTATGTTTCAACAAGTTTAAATTACGTTTTGACAAGTAAAAGTACATTTTTTAAAAGTTAAAGTTACGTTTTGACAAGTTAAATTCTGTTTTTTACAAGTTAAAGTTATGTTTTGACAAGTTAAACTATGTGTTTTACAAGTTAAAGTACGTTTCAACATGTTAAAATTACGATTTGTCAAGTTAAAGTACATTTTTTACAAGTTAAAATTACGTTTTAAAAAGTAAAATTACATTTCAATAAGTTAAAATTACGTTTTGACAAGTAAAAGTACATTTTTTACAAGTTAAAATTACGTTTTGACAAGTTTAAGTACGTTTCAACAAGTTTAAATTATGTTTTGACAAGTTAAAGTATGTTTCAACAAGTTAAATTTACGTTTTAACAAGTAAAAGTACCATTTTTACAAGTTAAACTTACGTTTGACATGTTAAACTATGTTTTTTACAAGTTATAGTTACATATTGAAAAGTTAAAGTACGTTTCAACAAGTTAAAATTACTTTTTGACAAGTTAAAGTACATTTTTTAAAACTTAAAATTATGTTTTGACAATTTAAACTATGTTTTTTACAAGTTAAAGTTACGTTTTGACAAGTTAAAGTACGTTTCAACAAGTTAAAATTACGATTTGACAAGTTAAAATACATTTTTTACAAGTTAAAGTTACGTTCTGACAAGTTAAAGCATGTTTTTTACAAGTTAAAGTTAATATTTGACAAGTTAAAGAACGTTTCAACAAGTTAAAATTACTATTTAACAAGTTAAAGTACATTTTTTACAAGTTAAAGTTACGTTTTGACAAGTTAAAGTACGATTCAACAAGTTCATATTACGTTTTAACAAGTAAAAGTACATTTGTTACAAGTTAAAATTACGTTTTGACAAGTTAAACTATGTTTATTACAAGTTAAAGTTACGTTTCGACAAGTAAAAGTACGTTTCAACAAGTTAAAATTGCTTTTTGACAAGTTAAAGTACATTTTTTACAAGTTAAAGTTACGTTTTGACAAGTTAAAGTACGTTTCAACAAGTTTAAATTACTTTTTGACAAGTTAAAGTTCATTTTTTACAAGTTGAAGTTACGTTTTGACAAGTTAAACTACGTTTTTTACAAGTTAAATTTACGTTTTGACAAGTTAAAGTACGTTTCAACAACTTAAAATTACGTTTTGACAAGTAAAAGTACATTTTTTTACAAGTTCAAGTACGTTTCAACAAGTTAAAATTACGTTTTGACAAGTAAAAGTACATTTTTTACAAGTTAAAGTTACGTTTTGACAAGTTAAACTATGTTTTTTACAAGTTCAAGTACGTTTCAACAAGTTAAAATTATGATTTGTCAAGTTAAAGTACATTTTTTACAAGTTCAAATTATGTTTTAAAAAGTTAAATTACATTTCAATAAATTAAAATTACGTTTTGACAAGTAAAAGTACATTTTTAACAAGTTAAAATTACATTTTGACAAGTTTAAGTACGTTTCAAAAATTTTAAATTATGTTTTGACAAGTTAAAGTACGTTTCAACAAGTTAAAATTACGTTTCGACAAGTAAAAGTACATTTTTAACAAGTTAAAATTACGTTTTGACAAGTTAAAGAACTTTTCTACAAGTTAAAATTACGATTGGACAATTTAAAGTACATTTTTTACAAGTTAAAGTTACGTTTTGAAAACTTAAAGTACATTTTTTACAAGTTAAATTTACGTTTTGACATGTTAAACTATGTTTTTTACAAGTTAAAATTACGTTTTGACAAGTTAAAGTACGTTTCAACAAGTTCAAATTACGTTTTGACAAGTAAAAGTACATTTTTTACAAGTTAAAATTACGTTTTGACAAGTTAAACTATGTTTTTTACAAGTTAAAGTTACGTTTTGACAAGTAAAAGTACGTTTCAAAAAGTTATAATAACTTTTTGACTATTTAAAGTACATTTTTTACAAGTTAAAGTTACGTTTTGACAAGTTAAAGTACGTTTCAACCAGTTTAAATTACTTTTTGACAAGTAATATTTTTTACAAGTTAAAGTTACGTTTTGACAAGTTAAACTATGTTTTTTACAATTTAAAGTTACGTTTTGACAAGTTAAAGTACGTTTCTACATGTTAAAATTACGATTTGACAATTTAAAGTACATTTTTTACAAGTTAAAGTTACGTTTTGAAAATTTAAAGTACATTTTTTACAAGTTAAAATTACGTTTTGACATGTTAAACTATGTTTTTTACAAGTTAAAGTTACGTTTTGACAAGTTAAAGTACGTTTCAACAAGTTCAAATTACGTTTTGACAAGTAAAATTACATTGTTTACAAGTTAAAATTACGTTTTGACAAGTTAAACTATGTTTTTTACAAGTTAAAGTTACGTTTTGACAAGTAAAAGTACATTTCAACAAGTTAAAATTACTTTTCACAAGTTAAAGTAAATTTTTGAAAAGTTAAAGTACGTTTCAACAAGTTTAAATTACTTTTTGACAAGTTAAAGTACATTTTTTACAAGTTAAAGTTACGTTTTGACAAGTTAAACCATGTTTTTTACAAGTTAAAGTTATGTTTTGACAAGTTAAAGTACGTTTCTACAAGTTAAAATTACGATTTGACAATTTAAAGTACATTTTTTACAAGTTAAAGTTACGTTTTGAAATATCAAAGTACATTTTTTACAAGTTAAATTTACGTTTTGACATGTTAAACTATGTTTTTAACAAGTTAAAGTTACGTTTTGACAAGTTAAAGTACGTTCCAACAAGTTCAAATTACGTTTTGACAAGTAAAAGTACATTTTATACAAGTTAAAATTACGTTTTGACAAGTTAAACTATGTTTTTTTCAAGTTAAAGTTACGTTTTGACAAGTAAAAGTAGGTTTCAACAAGTTAAAATAACTTTTTGACAATTTAAAGTACATTTTTTACAAGTTAAAGTTACGTTTTGACAAGTTAAAGTACGTTTCAACAAGTTTAAATTACTTTTTGACAAGTTAAAGTACATTTTTTACAAGTTAAAGTTACGTTTTGACAAGTTAAACTATGTTTTTTACAATTTAAAGTTACGTTTTGACAAGTTAAAGTACGTTTCAACAAGTTAAAATTACTTTTGACAAGTTAAAGTACATTTTTTACAAGTTAAAGTTACGTTTATACAAGTTAAAGTATGTTTCAACAAGTTTAAATTACATTTTGACAAGTAAAAGTACATTTTTTTACAAGTTAAAGTACGTTTCAACATGTTAAATTACTTTTTGACAAGTTAAAGTACATTATTTTTAAGTTAAAGTTACGTTTTGACAATGTAAATTAAGTTTTTTACAAGTTAAAGTACGTTTCAACAAGTTAATATTACGATTTAACAAGTGAAAGTATGTTTTTTACAAGTTAAAGTTACGTTTTGACAAGTTAAAGTACGTTTCAACAAGTTAAAATTACTTTTTGACAAGTTAAAGTACATTTTTTACAAGTTAAAGTTACGTTTATACAAGTTAAAGTATGTTTCAACAAGTTTAAATTACGTTTTGACAAGTAAAAGTACATTTTTTAAAAGTTAAAGTTACGTTTTGACAAGTTAAATTCTGTTTTTTACAAGTTAAAGTTATGTTTTGACAAGTTAAACTATGTGTTTTACAAGTTAAAGTACGTTTCAACATGTTAAAATTACGATTTGTCAAGTTAAAGTACATTTTTTACAAGTTAAAATTACGTTTTAAAAAGTAAAATTACATTTCAATAAGTTAAAATTACGTTTTGACAAGTAAAAGTACATTTTTTACAAGTTAAAATTACGTTTTGACAAGTTTAAGTACGTTTCAACAAGTTTAAATTATGTTTTGACAAGTTAAAGTATGTTTCAACAAGTTAAATTTACGTTTTAACAAGTAAAAGTACCATTTTTACAAGTTAAACTTACGTTTGACATGTTAAACTATGTTTTTTACAAGTTATAGTTACATATTGAAAAGTTAAAGTACGTTTCAACAAGTTAAAATTACTTTTTGACAAGTTAAAGTACATTTTTTAAAACTTAAAATTATGTTTTGACAATTTAAACTATGTTTTTTACAAGTTAAAGTTACGTTTTGACAAGTTAAAGTACGTTTCAACAAGTTAAAATTACGATTTGACAAGTTAAAATACATTTTTTACAAGTTAAAGTTACGTTCTGACAAGTTAAAGCATGTTTTTTACAAGTTAAAGTTAATATTTGACAAGTTAAAGAACGTTTCAACAAGTTAAAATTACTATTTAACAAGTTAAAGTACATTTTTTACAAGTTAAAGTTACGTTTTGACAAGTTAAAGTACGATTCAACAAGTTCATATTACGTTTTAACAAGTAAAAGTAAATTTGTTACAAGTTAAAATTACGTTTTGACAAGTTAAACTATGTTTATTACAAGTTAAAGTTACGTTTTGACAAGTAAAAGTACGTTTCAACAAGTTAAAATTGCTTTTTGACAAGTTAAAGTACATTTTTTACAAGTTAAAGTTACGTTTTGACAAGTTAAAGTACGTTTCAACAAGTTTAAATTACTTTTTGACAAGTTAAAGTTCATTTTTTACAAGTTAAAGTTACGTTTTGACAAGTTAAACTATGTTTTTTACAAGTTAAAGTTACGTTTTGACAAGTTAAAGTACGTTTCAACAAGTTAAAATTACGATTTGACATCTTAAAGTACATTTTTTACAAGTTAAAGTTACGTTTTGAGAAGTTAAAGTAAATTTTAACAAGTTAAAATGACTTTTTGACAAGTTAAAGTACATGTTTTACAAGTTAAAATTACGTTTATACAAGTTAAAGTATGTTTCAACAAGTTTAAATTACGTTTACACAATTAAAAGTACATTTTTTTACAAGTTAAAGTACGTTTCAACAAGTTAAAATTAATTTTTGACAAGTTAAAGTACATTTTTTACAAGTTAAAGTTACGTTTATACAAGTTAAAGTATGTTTAAACAAGTTTAAATTACGTTTTGACAAGTAAAAGTACATTTTTTACAAGTTAAAGTTACGTTTCGACAAGTTAAACTATGTTTTTTACAAGTTCAAGTACGTTTCAACAAGTTAAAATTATGATTTGTCAAGTTAAAGTACATTTTTTACAAGTTCAAATTATGTTTTAAAAAGTTAAATTACATTTCAATAAATTAAAATTACGTTTTGACAAGTAAAAGTACATTTTTAACAAGTTAAAATTACATTTTGACAAGTTTAAGTACGTTTCAAAAAGTTTAAATTATGTTTTGACAAGTTAAAGTACGTTTCAACAAGTTAAAATTACGTTTCGACAAGTAAAAGTACATTTTTAACAAGTTAAAATTACGTTTTGACAAGTTTAAGTACGTTTCAAAAAGTTTAAATTATGTTTTGACAAGTTAAAGTACGTTTCAACAAGTTAAAATTACGTTTCGACAAGTAAAAGTACATTTTTAACAAGTTAAAATTACGTTTTGACAAGTTTAAGTACGTTTCAAAAAGTTTAAATTATGTTTTGACAAGTTAAAGTACGTTTCAACAAGTTAAAATTACGTTTCGATAAGTAAAAGTACCATTTTTTAAAGTTAAACTTACGTTTTGACATGTTAAACTATGTTTTTTACAAGTTATAGTTACATATTGACAAGTTAAAGTACGTTTCAACAAGTTAAAATAACTTTTTGACAATATAAAGTACATTTTTTACAACTTAAAGTTACGTTTTGACAAGTTAAACTATGTTTTTTACAAGTTAAAGTTACGTTTTGACAAGTTAAAGTACGTTTCAACAAGTTAAAATTACAATTTGACAAGTTAAAATACATTTTTTACAAGTTAAAGTATGTTTTTTACAAGTTAAAGTTAATATTTGACAAGTTAAAAAACGTTTCAACAAGTTAAAATTACGATTTGACAAGTTAAAGTACATTTTTTACAAGTTAAAGTTACGTTTTGACAAGCTAAAGTACGTTTCAACAAGTTCAAATTACGTTTTAACAACTAAAAGGACATTTTTTACAAGTTAAAATTACGTTTTGACAAGTTAAACTATGTTTTCTACTAGTTAAAGTTACGTTTTGACAAGTTAAAGCATGTTTCCACAAGTTAAAATTACGATTTGTCATCTTAAAGTACATTTTTTACAAGTTAAAGTTACGTTTTGACAAGTTAAAGTACGTTTCAACAAGTTCAAATTACGTTTTGACAAGTAAAAGTACATTTTTTACAAGTTAAAATTACATTTTGACAAGTTAAACCATGTTTTTTACAAGTTAAAGTTACGTTTTGACAAGTAAAAGTACGTTCCAAAAAAGTTAAAATTACTTTTTGACAAGTAAAAGTATATTTTTTACAAGTTAAAGTTACGTTTTGACAAGTTAAAGTTTGTTTCAACAAGTTAAAATTACTTTTTGACAAGTTAAAGTACATTTTTTACAAGTTAAAGTTACGTTTTGACAAGTTAAACTATGTTTTTTAGAATTTAAAGTTACGTTTTGACAAATTAAATTACAATTTAACAAGTTAAAATTACTTTTTGACCAGTTAAAGTACATTTTTTACAAGTTAAAGTTACGTTTATACAACTTAAATTATGTTTCAACAAGTTTAAATAACGTTTTGACAAGTAAAAGTACATTTTTTTACAAGTTAAAGTACGTTTCAACAAGTTAAAATTAATTTTTGACAAGTTAAAGTACATTTTTTACAAGTTAAAGTTACGTTTATACAAGTTAAAGTATGTTTAAACAAGTTTAAATTACGTTTTGACAAGTAAAAGTACATTTTTTACAAGTGAAAGTTACGTTTTGACATGTTAAACTATGTTTTTTACAAGTTATAGTTACATTTTGACAAGTTAAAGTACGTTTCAACAAGTTAAAATTACTTTTTGACAATATAAAGTACATTTTTTACAACTTAAAGTTACGTTTTGACAAGTTAAACTATGTTTTTTACAAGTTAAAGTTACGTTTTGACAAGTTAAAGTACGTTTCAACAAGTTAAAATTACAATTTGACAAGTTAAAATACATTTTTTACAAGTTAAAGTTACATTTTGACAAGTTAAAGTATGTTTTTTACAAGTTAAAGTTAATATTTGACAAGTTAAAGTACGTTTCAACAAGTTAAAATTACGATTTGACAAGTTAAAGTACATTTTTTACAAGTTAAAGTTACGTTTTGACAAGCTAAAGTACGTTTCAACAAATTCAAATTACGTTTTAACAACTAAAAGGACATTTTTTACAAGTTAAAATTACGTTTTGACAAGTTAAACTATGTTTTCTACTAGTTAAAGTTACGTTTTGACAAGTTAAAGTATGTTTCAACAAGTTAAAATTACGATTTGACATCTTAAAGTACATTTTTTACAAGTTAAAGTTACGTTTTGACAAGTTAAAGTACGTTTCAACAAGTTCAAATTACGTTTTGACATGTAAAAGTACATTTTTTACAAGTTAAAATTACATTTTGACAAGTTAAACCATGTTTTTTACAAGTTAAAGTTACGTTTTGACAAGTAAAAGTACGGTCCAAAAAAGTTAAAATTACTTTTTGACAAGTAAAAGTATATTTTTTACAAGTTAAAGTTACGTTTTGACAAGTTTAAGTTTGTTTCAACAAGTTAAAATTACTTTTTGACAAGTTAAAGTACATTTTTTACAAGTTAAAGTTACGTTTTGACAAGTTAAACTATGTTTTTTAGAATTCAAAGTTACGTTTTGACAAATTAAAGTACATTTCAACAAGTTAAAATTACTTTTTGACCAGTTAAAGTACATTATTTACAAGTTAAAGTTACGTTTTGACAATGTAAATTATGTTTTTTACAATTTAAAGTTACTATTTGACAAGTTAAAGTACGTTTCAACAAGTTAAAATTACGATTTGACAAGTTAAAGTATTTTTTTTACAAGTTACAGTTTCGTTTTGACAAGTTAAAGTACGTTTCAACAAGTTAAAATTACTTTTTGACAAGTTAAAGTACATTTTTTACAAGTTAAAGTTTTGTTTATAAAAGTTAAAGTATGTTTTTTACAAGTTAAAGTTACGTTTGGACAAGTTAAATTATGTTTTTTACAAGTTAAAGTTACGTTTGGACAAGTTAAATTATGTTTTTTACAAGTTAAAGTTACGTTTTGACAAGTTAAACTATGTTTTTTACAAGTTAAAGTACGTTTCAACAAGTTAAAATTACTTTTTGACAAGTTAAAGTTCATTTTTTACAAGTTAAAGTTACGTTTTGACAAGTTAGAGTACGTTTCAACAAGTTTAAATTACGTTTTGACAAGTAAAAGTACATTTTTTTACAAGTTAAAGTACGTTTCAACAAGTTAAATTACTTTTTGACAAGTTAAAGTACATTTTTTACAAGTTAAAATAACATTTTGACAAGTTAAACTATGTTTTCTACAAGTTAAAGTTACGTTTTGAGAAGTAAAAGTACGTTTCAACAAGTTAAAATTAATTTTTGACAAGTTAAACTACATTTTTTACAAGTTAAAGTTAGTTTTGACAAGTTAAAGTACGTTCAAAAAGTTTAATTTACTTTTTGACAACTTAAAGTACATTTTTTACAAGTTAAACTATGTTTTTAACAAGTTAAAGTTACGTTTTAACAAGTAAAAGTACCATTTTTACAAGTTAAACTTACGTTTTGACATGTTAAATTATATTTTTTACAAGTTATAGTTACATTTTGACAAGTTAAAGTACGTTTCAAAAAGGTAAAAATACTTTTTGACAAGTTAAAATACTTTTTTACAACTTAAAGTTATGCTTTGACAAGTTAAACTATGTTTTTTACAAGTTAAAGTTACGTTTTGACAAGTTAAAGTACATTTCAATAAGTTAAAATTACGATTTGACAAGTTAAAATACATTTTTTACAAGTTAAAGTTACGTTTTGACAAGTTAAAGTATGTTTTTTACAAGTTAAAGTTAATATTTGGAAAGTTAAAGTACGTTTCAACAAGTTAAAATTACGATTTGACAAGTTAAATTACATTTTTTACAAGTTAAAGTTATGTTTTGACAAGTTAAAGTACGTTTCAACAAGTTCATATTACGTTTTGACAAGTAAAAGTACATTTGGTACACGTTAAAATTACGTTTTCACAAGTTAAACTATGTTTATTGCAAGTTAAAGTTACGTTTTGACAAGTAAAAGTACGTTTCAACAAGTTAAAATTTCTTTTTGACAAGTTAAAGTACATTTTATACATGTTAAAGTTACGTTTTGAAAGTTAAAGTACGTTTAAACAAGTTTAAATTACTTTTTGACAAGTTAAAGTACATTTTTGACAAGTTAAAGTTACATTTGACAAGTTAAACTATGTTTTTTACAAGTTAAATTACGTTTTCACAAGTTAAAGTACGTTTCAACAACTAAAAATTAATTTTTGACAAGTTAAAGTACATTTTTTACATGTTAAAGTTACGTTTATACAAGTTAAAGTATGTTTCAATAAGTTTAAATTACGTTTTGACACGTAAGAGTACATTTTTTAAAAGTTAAAGTTACATTTTTACTAGTTAAATTATGTTTTTTAAAAGTTAAAGTTACGTTTTGACAAGTTAAACTATGTTTTTTACAAGTTATAGTACGTTTCAACAAGTTAAAATTATGATTTGTCAAGTTAAAGTATATTTTTTACAAGTTCAAATTATGTTTTAAAAAGTTAAATTACATTTCAATAAGTTAAAAGTACATTTTTAACAAGTTAAAATTACATTTTGACAAGTTTAAGTACGTTTCAAAAAGTTTAAATTATGTTTTGACAAGTTAAAGTACGTTTCAATAAGTTAAAATTACGTTTCGACAAGTAAAAGTACCATTTATTAAAGTTAAACTTACGTTTTGACATGTTAAACTATGTTTTTTACAAGTTATAGTTACATTTTGACAAGTTAAAGTACGTTTCAAGAAGTTAAAATTACTTTTTGACAAGTTAAAGTACATTTTTTACAACTTAAAGTTACGTTTTGAGAAGTTAAACTATGTTTTTTACAAGTTAAAGTTACGTTTTGACAAGTTAAAGTACGTTTCAACGAGTTAAAATTACAATTTGACAAGTTAAAATACATTTTTTACAAGTTAGAGTTACATTTTGACAAGTTAAAGTATGTTTATACAAGTTAAAGTTAATATTTGACAAGTTAAAGTACGTTTCAACAAGTTAAAATTACGATTTGAAAAGTTAAAGTACATTTTTTACAAGTTAAAGTTACGATGTGACAAGTTAAAGTACGTTTCAACAAGTTCAAATTACGTTTTAACAAGTAAAAGTACATTTTTTACAAGTTAAAATAACGTTTTGACAAGTTAAACTATGTTTTCTACAAGTTAAAGTTACGTTTTGAGAAGTAAAAGTACGTTTCAACAAGTTAAAATTAATTTTTGACAAGGTAAACTACATTTTTTACAAGTTAAAGTTAGTTTTGACAAGTTAAAGTACGTTCAACAAGTTTAATTTACTTTTTGACAACTTAAAGTACATTTTTTACAAGTTAAACTATGTTTTTAACAAGTTAAAGTTACGTTTTAACAAGTAAAAGTACCATTTTTACAAGTTAAACTTACGTTTTGACATGTTAAATTATATTTTTTACAAGTTATAGTTACATTTTGACAAGTTAAAGTACGTTTCAAAAAGGTAAAAATACTTTTTGACAAGTTAAAATACTTTTTTACAACTTAAAGTTATGCTTTGACAAGTTAAACTATGTTTTTTACAAGTTAAAGTTACGTTTTGACAAGTTAAAGTACATTTCAATAAGTTAAAATTACGATTTGACAAGTTAAAATACATTTTTTACAAGTTAAAGTTACGTTTTGACAAGTTAAAGTATGTTTTTTACAAGTTAAAGTTAATATTTGGAAAGTTAAAGTACGTTTCAACAAGTTAAAATTACGATTTGACAAGTTAAATTACATTTTTTACAAGTTAAAGTTACGTTTTGACAAGTTAAAGTACGTTTCAACAAGTTCATATTACGTTTTGACAAGTAAAAGTACATTTGTTACAAGTTAAAATTACGTTTTGACAAGTTAAACTATGTTTATTACAAGTTAAAGTTACGTTTTGACAAGTAAAAGTACGTTTCAACAAGTTAAAATTTCTTTTTGACAAGTTAAAGTACATTTTTTACATGTTAAAGTTACGTTTTGACAAGTTAAAGTATGTTTCAACAAGTTTAAATTACTTTTTGACAAGTTAAAGTTCATTTTTAACAAGTTAAAGTTACATTTTGACAAGTTAAACTATGTTTTTTACAAGTTAAAGTTTCGTTTTGAAAAGTTAAAGTACGTTTCAACAAGTTAAAATTACGATTTGACAAGTTAAATTACATTTTTTACAAGTTAAAGTTACGTTTTGACAAGTTAAAGTATGTTTCAACAAGTTTATATTACGTTTTGACAAGTAAAACTATATTGTTTACAAGTTAAAGTTACGTTGTGACAAGTAAAAGTACGTAACAACAATATAAAATTACTTTTTGACAAGTTAAAGTACAATTATTAACATGTTAAAGTTACGTTTTGACTAGTTAAAGTACGTTTAAACAAGTTTAAATTACTTTTTGACAAGTTAAATTACATTTTTGACAAGTTAAAGTTACGTTTGACAAGTTAAACTATGTTTTTTACAAGTTAAATTACGTTTTCACAAGTTAAAGTACGTTTCAACAACTAAAAATTTATTTTTGACAAGTTAAAGTACATTTTTTACAAGTTAAAGTTACGTTTATACAAGTTAAAGTATGTTTCAATAAGTTTAAATTACGTTTTGACACGTAAGAGTACATTTTTTACAAGTTAAAGTTACATTTTTACTAGTTAAATTATGTTTTTTAAAAGTTAAAGTTACGTTTTGACAAGTTAAACTATGTTTTTTACAAGTTATAGTACGTTTCAACAAGTTAAAATTATGATTTGTCAAGTTAAAGTATATTTTTTACAAGTTCAAATTATGTTTTAAAAAGTTAAATTACATTTCAATAAGTTAAAATTACGTTTTGACAAGTAAAAGTACATTTTTAACAAGTTAAAATTACGTTTTGACAAGTTTAAGTACGTTTCAAAAAGTTTAAATTATGTTTTGACAAGTTAAAGTACGTTTCAACAAGTTAAAATTACGTTTCGACAAGTAAAAGTACCATTTATTAAAGTTAAACTTACGTTTTGACATGTTAAACTATGTTTTTTACAAGTTATAGTTACATTTTGACAAGTTAAAGTACGTTTCAACAAGTTAAAATTACTTTTTGACAAGTTAAAGTACATTTTTTACAACTTAAAGTTACGTTTTGAGAAGTTAAACTATGTTTTTTACAAGTTAAAGTTACGTTTTGATAAGTTAAAGTACGTTTCAACGAGTTAAAATTACAATTTGACAAGTTAAAATACATTTTTTACAAGTTAAAGTTACATTTTGACAAGTTAAAGTATGTTTTTTACAAGTTAAAGTTAATATTTGACAAGTTAAAGTTCGTTTCAACAAGTTAAAATTACGATTTGACAAGTTAAAGTACATTTTTTATATGTTAAAGTTACGTTTTGAGAAGTTAAAGTACGTGTCAACAAGTTCAAATTACGTTTTAACAACTAAAAGGACATTTTTTACAAGTTAAAATTACGTTTTGACAAGTTAAACTATGTTTTCTACTAGTTAAAGTTACGTTTTGAGAAGTTAAAGTACGTTTCAACAAGTTAAAATTACGATTTGACAAGTTAAAGTACATTTTTTACAAGTTAAAGTTACGTTTTGACAAGTTAAAGTACGTTTCAACAAGTTAAAATTACAATTTGACAACTAAATATACATTTTTTACAAGTTAAAGTTACGTTTTGACAAGTTAAAGTATGGTTTTTACAAGGTAAAGTTAATATTTAACAAGTTAAAGTACGTTTAAACAAGTTTAAATTACTTTTTGACAAGTTAAAGTACATTTTTTACAAGTTAAAGTTACGTTTTGAGAAGTTAAACTATGTTTTTTACAAGTTAAATTACGTTTTCACAAGTTAAAGTATGTTTCAACAACTTAAAATTAATTTTTGACAAGTTAAAGTACATTATATACAAGTTAAAGTTACGTTTTGACAATGTAAATTATGTTTTTTACAAGTTAAAGTTACTATTTGACAAGTTAAAGTATGTTTCAACAAGTTAAAATTACGATTTGACAAGTTAAAGTATGTTTTTTACAAGTTAAAGTTTCGTGTTGACAAGTTAAAGTACGTTTCAACAAGTTCAAATTACTTTTTGACAAGTTAAAGTACATTATATACAAGTTAAAGTTACGTTTTGACAATGTAAATTATGTTTTTTACAATTTAAAGTTACTATTTGACAAGTTAAAGTACGTTTCAACAAGTTAAAATTACGATTTGACAAGTTAAAGTATGTTTTTTACAAGTTAAAGTTTCGTGTTGACAAGTTAAAGTACGTTTCAACAAGTTCAAATTACTTTTTGACAAGTTAAAGTACATTTTTTACAAGTTAAAGTTACGTTTATACAAGTTAAAGTATGTTTCAACAAGTTTACATTACGTTTTGATAAGTAAAAGTACATTTTTTACAAGTTAAAGTTACGTTTGGACAAGATAAATTATGTTTTTTACAAGTTAAATTTACGTTTTGACAAGTTAAACTATTTTTTTACAAGTTAAAATACGTTTCAACAAGTTAAAATTACTTTTTGACAAGTTAAAGTTCATTTTGTACAAGTTAAAGTTAGGTTTTGACAAGTTAGAGTACGTTTCAACAAGTTTAAATTACTTTTTGATAAGTTAAAGTACATTTTTTACAAGTTAAACTATGTTTTTTACAATTTAAAGTTACGTTTTGACAATGTAAATTATGTTTTTTACAATTTAAAGTTACTATTTGACAAGTTAAAGTACGTTTCAACAAGTTAAAATTACGATTTGAAAAGTTAAAGTACATTTTTTGCAAGTTAAAGTTACGTTTTGACAAGTTAAAGTACGTTTCAACAAGTTCAAATTACGTTTTAACAAGTAAAAGTACATTTTTTACAAGTTAAAATAACGTTTTGACAAGTTAAACTATGTTTTCTACAAGTTAAAGTTACGTTTTGAGAAGTAAAAGTACGTTTCAACAAGTTAAAATTAATTTTTGACAAGTTAAACTACATTTTTTACAAGTTAAAGTTAGTTTTGACAAGTTAAAGTACGTTCAACAAGTTTAATTTACTTTTTGACAACTTAAAGTACATTTTTTACAAGTTAAACTATGTTTTTAACAAGTTAAAGTTACGTTTTAACAAGTAAAAGTACCATTTTTACAAGTTAAACTTACGTTTTGACATGTTAAATTATATTTTTTACAAGTTATAGTTACATTTTGACAAGTTAAAGTACGTTTCAAAAAGGTAAAAATACTTTTTGACAAGTTAAAATACTTTTTTACAACTTAAAGTTATGCTTTGACAAGTTAAACTATGTTTTTTACAAGTTAAAGTTACGTTTTGACAAGTTAAAGTACATTTCAATAAGTTAAAATTACGATTTGACAAGTTAAAATACAATTTTTACAAGTTAAAGTTACGTTTTGACAAGTTAAAGTATGTTTTTTACAAGTTAAAGTTAATATTTGGAAAGTTAAAGTACGTTTCAACAAGTTAAAATTACGATTTGACAAGTTAAATTACATTTTTTACAAGTTAAAGTTATGTTTTGACAAGTTAAAGTACGTTTCAACAAGTTCATATTACGTTTTGACAAGTAAAAGTACATTTGTTACACGTTAAAATTACGTTTTGACAAGTTAAACTATGTTTATTGCAAGTTAAAGTTACGTTTTGACAAGTAAAAGTACGTTTCAACAAGTTAAAATTTCTTTTTGACAAGTTAAAGTACATTTTATACATGTTAAAGTTACGTTTTGAAAGTTAAAGTACGTTTAAACAAGTTTAAATTACTTTTTGACAAGTTAAAGTACATTTTTGACAAGTTAAAGTTACATTTGACAAGTTAAACTATGTTTTTTACAAGTTAAATTACGTTTTCACAAGTTAAAGTACGTTTCAACAACTAAAAATTAATTTTTGACAAGTTAAAGTACATTTTTTACATGTTAAAGTTACGTTTATACAAGTTAAAGTATGTTTCAATAAGTTTAAATTACGTTTTGACACATAAGAGTACATTTTTTAAAAGTTAAAGTTACATTTTTACTAGTTAAATTATGTTTTTTAAAAGTTAAAGTTACGTTTTGACAAGTTAAACTATGTTTTTTACAAGTTATAGTACGTTTCAACAAGTTAAAATTATGATTTGTCAAGTTAAAGTATATTTTTTACAAGTTCAAATTATGTTTTAAAAAGTTAAATTACATTTCAATAAGTTAAAAGTACATTTTTAACAAGTTAAAATTACATTTTGACAAGTTTAAGTACGTTTCAAAAAGTTTAAATTATGTTTTGACAAGTTAAAGTACGTTTCAATAAGTTAAAATTACGTTTCGACAAGTAAAAGTACCATTTATTAAAGTTAAACTTACGTTTTGACATGTTAAACTATGTTTTTTACAAGTTATAGTTACATTTTGACAAGTTAAAGTACGTTTCAAGAAGTTAAAATTACTTTCTGACAAGTTAAAGTACATTTTTTACAACTTAAAGTTACGTTTTGAGAAGTTAAACTATGTTTTTTACAAGTTAAAGTTACGTTTTGACAAGTTAAAGTACGTTTCAACGAGTTAAAATTACAATTTGACAAGTTAAAATACATTTTTTACAAGTTAGAGTTACATTTTGACAAGTTAAAGTATGTTTATACAAGTTAAAGTTAATATTTGACAAGTTAAAGTACGTTTCAACAAGTTAAAATTACGATTTGAAAAGTAAAAGTACATTTTTTACAAGTTAAAATAACGTTTTGACAAGTTAAACTATGTTTTCTACAAGTTAAAGTTACGTTTTGAGAAGTAAAAGTACGTTTCAACAAGTTAAAATTAATTTTTGACAAGTTAAACTACATTTTTTACAAGTTAAAGTTAGTTTTGACAAGTTAAAGTACGTTCAACAAGTTTAATTTACTTTTTGACAACTTAAAGTACATTTTTTACAAGTTAAACTATGTTTTTAACAAGTTAAAGTTACGTTTTAACAAGTAAAAGTACCATTTTTACAAGTTAAACTTACGTTTTGACATGTTAAATTATATTTTTTACAAGTTATAGTTACATTTTGACAAGTTAAAGTACGTTTCAAAAAGGTAAAAATACTTTTTGACAAGTTAAAATACTTTTTTACAACTTAAAGTTATGCTTTGACAAGTTAAACTATGTTTTTTACAAGTTAAAGTTACGTTTTGACAAGTTAAAGTACATTTCAATAAGTTAAAATTACGATTTGACAAGTTAAAATACATTTTTTACAAGTTAAAGTTACGTTTTGACAAGTTAAAGTATGTTTTTTACAAGTTAAAGTTAATATTTGGAAAGTTAAAGTACGTTTCAACAAGTTAAAATTACGATTTGACAAGTTAAATTACATTTTTTACAAGTTAAAGTTACGTTTTGACAAGTTAAAGTACGTTTCAACAAGTTCATATTACGTTTTGACAAGTAAAAGTACATTTGTTACAAGTTAAAATTACGTTTTGACAAGTTAAACTATGTTTATTACAAGTTAAAGTTACGTTTTGACAAGTAAAAGTACGTTTCAACAAGTTAAAATTTCTTTTTGACAAGTTAAAGTACATTTTTTACATGTTAAAGTTACGTTTTGACAAGTTAAAGTATGTTTCAACAAGTTTAAATTAATTTTTGACAAGTTAAAGTTCATTTTTAACAAGTTAAAGTTACATTTTGACAAGTTAAACTATGTTTTTTACAAGTTAAAGTTTCGTTTTGAAAAGTTAAAGTACGTTTCAACAAGTTAAAATTACGATTTGACAAGTTAAATTACATTTTTTACAAGTTAAAGTTACGTTTTGACAAGTTAAAGTATGTTTCAACAAGTTTATATTACGTTTTGACAAGTAAAACTATATTGTTTACAAGTTAAAGTTACGTTGTGACAAGTAAAAGTACGTAACAACAATATAAAATTACTTTTTGACAAGTTAAAATACAATTATTAACATGTTAAAGTTACGTTTTGACTAGTTAAAGTACGTTTAAACAAGTTTAAATTACTTTTTGACAAATTAAATTACATTTTTGACAAGTTAAAGTTACGTTTGACAAGTTAAACTATGTTTTTTACAAGTTAAATTACGTTTTCACAAGTTAAAGTACGTTTCAACAACTAAAAATTAATTTTTGACAAGTTAAAGTACATTTTTTACAAGTTAAAGTTACGTTTATACAAGTTAAAGTATGTTTCAATAAGTTTAAATTACGTTTTGACACATAAGAGTACATTTTTTACAAGTTAAAGTTACATTTTTACTAGTTAAATTATGTTTTTTAAAAGTTAAAGTTACGTTTTGACAAGTTAAACTATGTTTTTTACAAGTTATAGTACGTTTCAACAAGTTAAAATTATGATTTGTCAAGTTAAAGTATATTTTTTACAAGTTCAAATTATGTTTTAAAAAGTTAAATTACATTTCAATAAGTTAAAATTACGTTTTGACAAGTAAAAGTACATTTTTAACAAGTTAAAATTACGTTTTGACAAGGTTAAGTACGTTTCAAAAAGTTTAAATTATGTTTTGACAAGTTAAAGTACGTTTCAACAAGTTAAAATTACGTTTCGACAAGTAAAAGTACCATTTATTAAAGTTAAACTTACGTTTTGACATGTTAAACTATGTTTTTTACAAGTTATAGTTACATTTTGACAAGTTAAAGTACGTTTCAAAAAGTAAAATTTCTTTTTGACAAGTTAAAGTACATTTTTTACAACTTAAAGTTACGTTTTGAGAAGTTAAACTATGTTTTTTACAAGTTAAAGTTACGTTTTGATAAGTTAAAGTACGTTTCAACGAGTTAAAATTACAATTTGACAAGTTAAAATACATTTTTTACAAGTTAAAGTTACATTTTGACAAGTTAAAGTACGTTTTGACAAGTTAAAGTACGTTTTTACAAGTTAAAGTTACGTTTTGACAAGTTAAAGTACGTTTCAACAAGTTCATATTACGTTTTGACAAGTAAAAGTACATTTGTTACAAGTTAAAATTACGTTTTGACAAATTAAACTATGTTTATTACAAGTTAAAGTTACGTTTTGACAAGTAAAAGTACGTTTCAACAAGTTAAAATTTCTTTTTGACAAGTTAAAGTACATTTTTTACATGTTAAAGTTACGTTTTGACAAGTTAAAGTATGTTTCAACAAGTTTAAATTACTTTTTGACAAGTTAAAGTTCATTTTTAACAAGTTAAAGTTACATTTTGACAAGTTAAACTATGTTTTTTACAAGTTAAAGTTTCGTTTTGAAAAGTTAAAGTACGTTTCAACAAGTTAAAATTACGATTTGACAAGTTAAATTACATTTTTTACAAGTTAAAGTTACGTTTTGACAAGTTAAAGTATGTTTCAACAAGTTTATATTACGTTTTGACAAGTAAAACTATATTGTTTACAAGTTAAAGTTACGTTGTGACAAGTAAAAGTACGTAACAACAATATAAAATTACTTTTTGACAAGTTAAAATACAATTATTAACATGTTAAAGTTACGTTTTGACTAGTTAAAGTACGTTTAAACAAGTTTAAATTACTTTTTGACAAGTTAAATTACATTTTTGACAAGTTAAAGTTACGTTTGACAAGTTAAACTATGTTTTTTACAAGTTAAATTACGTTTTCACAAGTTAAAGTACGTTTCAACAACTAAAAATTAATTTTTGACAAGTTAAAGTACATTTTTTACAAGTTAAAGTTACGTTTATACAAGTTAAAGTATGTTTCAATAAGTTTAAATTACGTTTTGACACGTAAGAGTACATTTTTTACAAGTTAAAGTTACATTTTTACTAGTTAAATTATGTTTTTTAAAAGTTAAAGTTACGTTTTGACAAGTTAAACTATGTTTTTTACAAGTTATAGTACGTTTCAACAAGTTAAAATTATGATTTGTCAAGTTAAAGTATATTTTTTACAAGTTCAAATTATGTTTTAAAAAGTTAAATTACATTTCAATAAGTTAAAATTACGTTTTGACAAGTAAAAGTACATTTTTAACAAGTTAAAATTACGTTTTGACAAGGTTAAGTACGTTTCAAAAAGTTTAAATTATGTTTTGACAAGTTAAAGTACGTTTCAACAAGTTAAAATTACGTTTCGACAAGTAAAAGTACCATTTATTAAAGTTAAACTTACGTTTTGACATGTTAAACTATGTTTTTTACAAGTTATAGTTACATTTTGACAAGTTAAAGTACGTTTCAAAAAGTAAAATTTCTTTTTGACAAGTTAAAGTACATTTTTTACAACTTAAAGTTACGTTTTGAGAAGTTAAACTATGTTTTTTACAAGTTAAAGTTACGTTTTGATAAGTTAAAGTACGTTTCAACGAGTTAAAATTACAATTTGACAAGTTAAAATACATTTTTTACAAGTTAAAGTTACATTTTGACAAGTTAAAGTACGTTTTGACAAGTTAAAGTACGTTTTTACAAGTTAAAGTTACGTTTTGACAAGTTAAAGTACGTTTCAACAAGTTCATATTACGTTTTGACAAGTAAAAGTACATTTGTTACAAGTTAAAATTACGTTTTGACAAATTAAACTATGTTTATTACAAGTTAAAGTTACGTTTTGACAAGTAAAAGTACGTTTCAACAAGTTAAAATTTCTTTTTGACAAGTTAAAGTACATTTTTTACATGTTAAAGTTACGTTTTGACAAGTTAAAGTATGTTTCAACAAGTTTAAATTACTTTTTGACAAGTTAAAGTTCATTTTTAACAAGTTAAAGTTACATTTTGACAAGTTAAACTATGTTTTTTACAAGTTAAAGTTTCGTTTTGAAAAGTTAAAGTACGTTTCAACAAGTTAAAATTACGATTTGACAAGTTAAATTACATTTTTTACAAGTTAAAGTTACGTTTTGACAAGTTAAAGTATGTTTCAACAAGTTTATATTACGTTTTGACAAGTAAAACTATATTGTTTACAAGTTAAAGTTACGTTGTGACAAGTAAAAGTACGTAACAACAATATAAAATTACTTTTTGACAAGTTAAAATACAATTATTAACATGTTAAAGTTACGTTTTGACTAGTTAAAGTACGTTTAAACAAGTTTAAATTACTTTTTGACAAGTTAAATTACATTTTTGACAAGTTAAAGTTACGTTTGACAAGTTAAACTATGTTTTTTACAAGTTAAATTACGTTTTCACAAGTTAAAGTACGTTTCAACAACTAAAAATTTATTTTTGACAAGTTAAAGTACATTTTTTACAAGTTAAAGTTACGTTTATACAAGTTAAAGTATGTTTCAATAAGTTTAAATTACGTTTTGACACGTAAGAGTACATTTTTTACAAGTTAAAGTTACATTTTTACTAGTTAAATTATGTTTTTTAAAAGTTAAAGTTACGTTTTGACAAGTTAAACTATGTTTTTTACAAGTTATAGTACGTTTCAACAAGTTAAAATTATGATTTGTCAAGTTAAAGTATATTTTTTACAAGTTCAAATTATGTTTTAAAAAGTTAAATTACATTTCAATAAGTTAAAATTACGTTTTGACAAGTAAAAGTACATTTTTAACAAGTTAAAATTACGTTTTGACAAGTTTAAGTACGTTTCAAAAAGTTTAAATTATGTTTTGACAAGTTAAAGTACGTTTCAACAAGTTAAAATTACGTTTCGACAAGTAAAAGTACCATTTATTAAAGTTAAACTTACGTTTTGACATGTTAAACTATGTTTTTTACAAGTTATAGTTACATTTTGACAAGTTAAAGTACGTTTCAAAAAGTAAAATTACTTTTTGACAAGTTAAAGTACATTTTTTACAACTTAAAGTTACGTTTTGAGAAGTTAAACTATGTTTTTTACAAGTTAAAGTTACGTTTTGATAAGTTAAAGTACGTTTCAACGAGTTAAAATTACAATTTGACAAGTTAAAATACATTTTTTACAAGTTAAAGTTACATTTTGACAAGTTAAAGTATGTTTTTTACAAGTTAAAGTTAATATTTGACAAGTTAAAGTTCGTTTCAACAAGTTAAAATTACGATTTGACAAGTTAAAGTACATTTTTTATATGTTAAAGTTACATTTTGAGAAGTTAAAGTACTTGTCAACAAGTTCAAATTACGTTTTAACAACTAAAAGGACATTTTTTACAAGTTAAAATTACGTTTTGACAAGTTAAACTATGTTTTCTACTAGTTAAAGTTACGTTTTGAGAAGTTAAAGTACGTTTCAACAAGTTAAAATTACGATTTGACAAGTTAAAGTACATTTTTTACAAGTTAAAGTTACGTTTTGACAAGTTAAAGTACGTTTCAACAAGTTAAAATTACAATTTGACAAGTAAATATACATTTTTTACAAGTTAATGTTACGTTTTGACAAGTTAAAGTATGGTTTTTACAAGGTAAAGTTAATATTTAACAAGTTAAAGTACGTTTAAACAAGTTTAAATTACTTTTTGACAAGTTAAAGTACATTTTTTACAAGTTAAAGTTACGTTTTGAGAAGTTAAACTATGTTTTTTACAAGTTAAATTACGTTTTCACAAGTTAAAGTATGTTTCAACAACTTAAAATTAATTTTTGACAAGTTAAAGTACATTATATACAAGTTAAAGTTACGTTTTGACAATGTAAATTATGTTTTTTACAAGTTAAAGTTACTATTTGACAAGTTAAAGTATGTTTCAACAAGTTAAAATTACGATTTGACAAGTTAAAGTATGTTTTTTACAAGTTAAAGTTTCGTGTTGACAAGTTAAAGTACGTTTCAACAAGTTCAAATTACTTTTTGACAAGTTAAAGTACATTATATACAAGTTAAAGTTACGTTTTGACAATGTAAATTATGTTTTTTACAATTTAAAGTTACTATTTGACAAGTTAAAGTACGTTTCAACAAGTTAAAATTACGATTTGACAAGTTAAAGTATGTTTTTTACAAGTTAAAGTTTCGTGTTGACAAGTTAAAGTACGTTTCAACAAGTTCAAATTACTTTTTGACAAGTTAAAGTACATTTTTTACAAGTTAAAGTTACGTTTATACAAGTTAAAGTATGTTTCAACAAGTTTACATTACGTTTTGATAAGTAAAAGTACATTTTTTACAAGTTAAAGTTACGTTTGGACAAGATAAATTATGTTTTTTACAAGTTAAATTTACGTTTTGACAAGTTAAACTATTTTTTTACAAGTTAAAATACGTTTCAACAAGTTAAAATTACTTTTTGACAAGTTAAAGTTCATTTTTTACAAGTTAAAGTTAGGTTTTGACAAGTTAGAGTACGTTTCAACAAGTTTAAATTACTTTTTGATAAGTTAAAGTACAATTTTTACAAGTTAAACTATGTTTTTTACAATTTAAAGTTACGTTTTGACAAGTTAAAATACATTTTAACAAGTTAAAATGACTTTATGACAAATTAAAGTACATTTTTTACAAGTTAAAGTTACGTTTATACAAGTTAAAGTATGTTTCAACAAGTTTAAATTACGTTTTGACAAGTAAAAGTACATTTTTTTACAAGTTAAATTACGTTTCAACAAGTTAAAATTAATTTTTGACAAGTTAAAGTACATTTTTTACAAGTTAAAGTTACGTTATACAAGTTAAAGTATGTTTCAACAAGTTTAAATTACGTTTTGAAAATTAAAAGTACATTTTTTACAAGTTAAAGTTACGTTTTGACAAGTTAAAGTACGTTTCAACAAGTTAAAATAACAATTTGACAAGTAAAAATACATTTTTTACAAGTTAAAGTTACATTTTGACAAGTTAAAGTATGTTTTTTACAAGTTAAAGTTAATATTTAACAAGTTAAAGTACGTTTCAACAAGTTAAAATTACGATTTGACAAGTTAAAATACATTTTTTACAAGTTAAAGTTACGTTTATACATGTTAAAGTATGTTTCAATAAGTTTAAATTATGTTTTGACACGTAAAAGTACATTTTTTACAAATTAATGTTACGTTTTTACTAGTTAAATTATGTTTTTTAAAAGTTCAAGTTACGTTTTGACAAGTTAAACTATGTTTTTTACAAGTTATAGTACGTTTCAACAAGTTAAAATTATGATTTGTCAAGTTAAAGTACATGTTTTACAAGTTCAAATTATGTTTTAAAAAGTTAAATTACATTTCAATAAGTTAAAATTACGTTTTGACAAGTAAAAGTACATTTTTAACAAGTTAAAATTACGTTTTGACAAGTTTAAGTACGTTTCAAAAAGTTTAAATTATGTTTTGACAAGTTAAAGTACGTTTCAACAAGTTAAAAATACGTTTCGACAAGTAAAAGTACCATTTATTAAAGTTAAACTTACGTTTTGACATGTTAAACTATGTTTTTTACAAGTTATAGTTACATTTTGAAAAGTTAAAGTACGTTTCAAAAAGCTAAAATTACTTTTTGACAAGTTAAAGTACATTTTTTACAACTTAAAGTTACGTTTTGAGAAGTTAAACTATGTTTTCTACAAGTTAAAGTTACGTTTTGACAAGTTAAAGTACGTTTCATTGAGTTAAAATTACAATTTGACAAGTTAAAATACATTTTTTACAAGTTAAAGTTACATTTTGACAAGTTAAAGTATGTTTTTTACAAGTTAAAGTTACGTTTTGACAAGTTAAAGAACGTTTCAACAAGTTAAAATTACAATTTGACAAGTTAAAATACATTTTTTACAAGTTAAAGTTACATTTTGACAAGTTAAAGTATGTTTTTTACAAGTTAAAGTTAATATTTGACAAGTTAAAGTACGTTTCAACAAGTTAAAATTACGATTTGACAAGTTAAAGTACATTTTTTATATGTTAAAGTTACGTTTTGAGAAGTTAAAGTACATTTCAACAAGTTCAAATTACATTTTAACAAGTAAAAGTACATTTTTTACTAGTTAAAATTACGTTTTGACAAGTTAAACTATGTTTTCTACAAGTTAAAGTTAAGTTTTGAGAAGTAAAAGTACGTTTCAACAAGTTAAAATTACTTTTTGACAAGTTAAAGTACATTTTTTACAAGTTAAAGTTACGTTTTGACAAGTTAAAGTACGTTTCAACAAGTTTAATTTACATTTTGAAAAGTTAAAGTACATTTTTTATAAGTTAAAGTTACGTTTATACAACTTAAAGTATGTTTTAACAAGTTTAAATTACGTTTTGACAAGTCAAAGTACATTTTTTTACAAGTTAAAGTACGTTTCAACAAGTTAAAATTACTTTTTGACAAGTTAAAGTACATTACTTACAAGTTATAGTTACGTTTTGACAATGTAAATTTTGTTTTTTACAAGTTAAAGACTATTTGACAAGTTAAAGTACGTTTCAACAAGTTAAAATAATGATTTGACAAGTTAAAGTATGTTTTTTACAAGTTAAAGTTTCGTTTTGACAAGTTAAAGTACGTTTCAACAAGTTAAAATTACTTTTTGACAAGTTAAAGTACATTTTTTACAAGTTAAAGTTACGTTTATACAAGTTAAAGTATGTTTCAACAAGTTTACATTACGTTTTGATAAGTAAAAGTACAATTTTTACAAGTTAAAGTTACGTTTGGACAAGATAAATTATGTTTTTTACAAGTTAAATTTACGTTTTGACAAGTTAAACTATTTTTTTACAAGTTAAAATACGTTTCAACAAGTTAAAATTACTTTTTGACAAGTTAAAGTTCATTTTTTACAAGTTAAAGTTAGGTTTTGACAAGTTAGAGTACGTTTCAACAAGTTTAAATTACTTTTTGATAAGTTAAAGTACATTTTTTACAAGTTAAACTATGTTTTTTACAATTTAAAGTTACGTTTTGACAAGTTAAAATACATTTTAACAAGTTAAAATGACTTTATGACAAATTAAAGTACATTTTTTACAAGTTAAAGTTACGTTTATACAAGTTAAAGTATGTTTCAACAAGTTAAAATTACGTTTTGACAAGTAAAAGTACATTTTTTTACAAGTTAAAGTACGTTTCAACAAGTTAAAATTAATTTTTGACAAGTTAAAGTACATTTTTTACAAGTTAAAGTTACGTTATACAAGTTAAAGTATGTTTCAACAAGTTTAAATTACGTTTTGAAAATTAAAAGTACATTTTTTACAAGTTAAAGTTACGTTTTGACAAGTTAAAGTACGTTTCAACAAGTTAAAATAACAATTTGACAAGTAAAAATACATTTTTTACAAGTTAAAGTTACATTTTGACAAGTTAAAGTATGTTTTTTACAAGTTAAAGTTAATATTTAACAAGTTAAAGTACGTTTCAACAAGTTAAAATTACGATTTGACAAGTTAAAGTACATTTTTTACAAGTTAAAGTTACGTTTATACAAGTTAAAGTATGTTTCAATAAGTTTAAATTATGTTTTGACACGTAAAAGTACATTTTTTACAAATTAATGTTACGTTTTTACTAGTTAAATTATGTTTTTTAAAAGTTCAAGTTACATTTTGACAAGTTAAACTATGTTTTTTACAAGTTATAGTACGTTTCAACAAGTTAAAATTATGATTTGTCAAGTTAAAGTACATGTTTTACAAGTTCAAATTATGTTTTAAAAAGTTAAATTACATTTCAATAAGTTAAAATTACGTTTTGACAAGTAAAAGTACATTTTTAACAAGTTAAAATTACGTTTTGACAAGTTTAAGTACGTTTCAAAAAGTTTAAATTATGTTTTGACAAGTTAAAGTACGTTTCAACAAGTTAAAATTACGTTTCGACAAGTAAAAGTACCATTTATTAAAGTTAAACTTACGTTTTGACATGTTAAACTATGTTTTTTACAAGTTATAGTTACATTTTGAAAAGTTAAAGTACGTTTCAAAAAGCTAAAATTACTTTTTGACAAGTTAAAGTACATTTTTTACAACTTAAAGTTACGTTTTGAGAAGTTAAACTATGTTTTTTACAAGTTAAAGTTACGTTTTGACAAGTTAAAGTACGTTTCATTGAGTTAAAATTACAATTTGACAAGTTAAAATACATTTTTTACAAGTTAAAGTTACATTTTGACAAGTTAAAGTATGTTTTTTACAAGTTAAAGTTAATATTTGACAAGTTAAAGTACGTTTCAACAAGTTAAAATTACGATTTGACAAGTTAAAGTACATTTTTTATATGTTAAAGTTACGTTTTGAGAAGTTAAAGTACATTTCAACAAGTTCAAATTACATTTTAACAAGTAAAAGTACATTTTTTACAAGTTAAATTACGTTTTGACAAGTTAAACTATGTTTT
This sequence comes from Urtica urens, assembly GCA_958296335.1. Classification (NCBI taxonomy): domain Eukaryota; kingdom Viridiplantae; phylum Streptophyta; class Magnoliopsida; order Rosales; family Urticaceae; genus Urtica; species Urtica urens. Next base: position 24,488,862 of record OY282520.1, read on the forward strand.
CTACAAGTTAAAGTTAAGTTTTGAGAAGTAAAAGTACGTTTCAACAAGTTAAAATTACTTTTTGACAAGTTAAAGTACATTTTTTACAAGTTAAAGTTACGTTTTGACAAGTTAAAATACGTTTCAACAAGTTTAATTTACATTTTGAAAAGTTAAAGTACATTTTTTATAAGTTAAAGTTACGTTTATACAACTTAAAGTATGTTTTAACAAGTTTAAATTACGTTTTGACAAGTCAAAGTACATTTTTTTACAAGTTAAAGTACGTTTCAACAAGTTAAAATTACTTTTTGACAAGTTAAAGTACATTACTTACAAGTTATAGTTACGTTTTGACAATGTAAATTTTGTTTTTTACAAGTTAAAGACTATTTGACAAGTTAAAGTACGTTTCAACAAGTTAAAATAATGATTTGACAAGTTAAAGTATGTTTTTTACAAGTTAAAGTTTCGTTTTGACAAGTTAAAGTACGTTTCAACAAGTTAAAATTACTTTTTGACAAGTTAAAGTACATTTTTTACAAGTTAAAGTTACGTTTATACAAGTTAAAGTATGTTTCAACAAGTTTACATTACGTTTTGATAAGTAAAAGTACAATTTTTACAAGTTAAAGTTACGTTTGGACAAGATAAATTATGTTTTTTACAAGTTAAATTTACGTTTTGACAAGTTAAACTATTTTTTTACAAGTTAAAATACGTTTCAACAAGTTAAAATTACTTTTTGACAAGTTAAAGTTCATTTTTTACAAGTTAAAGTTAGGTTTTGACAAGTTAGAGTACGTTTCAACAAGTTTAAATTACTTTTTGATAAGTTAAAGTACATTTTTTACAAGTTAAACTATGTTTTTTACAATTTAAAGTTACGTTTTGACAAGTTAAAATACATTTTAACAAGTTAAAATGACTTTATGACAAATTAAAGTACATTTTTTACAAGTTAAAGTTACGTTTATACAAGTTAAAGTATGTTTCAACAAGTTAAAATTACGTTTTGACAATGTAAATTATGTTTTTTACAATTTAAAGTTACTATTTGACAAGTTAAAGTACGTTTCAACAAGTTAAAATTACGATTTGACAAGTTAAAGTATGTTTTTTACAAGTTAAAGTTTCGTGTTGACAAGTTAAAGTACGTTTCAACAAGTTCAAATTACTTTTTGACAAGTTAAAGTACATTTTTTACAAGTTAAAGTTACGTTTATACAAGTTAAAGTATGTTTCAACAAGTTTACATTACGTTTTGATAAGTAAAAGTACATTTTTTACAAGTTAAAGTTACGTTTGGACAAGATAAATTATGTTTTTTACAAGTTAAATTTACGTTTTGACAAGTTAAACTATTTTTTTACAAGTTAAAATACGTTTCAACAAGTTAAAATTACTTTTTGACAAGTTAAAGTTCATTTTTTACAAGTTAAAGTTAGGTTTTGACAAGTTAGAGTACGTTTCAACAAGTTTAAATTACTTTTTGATAAGTTAAAGTACATTTTTTACAAGTTAAACTATGTTTTTTACAATTTAAAGTTACGTTTTGACAAGTTAAAATACATTTTAACAAGTTAAAATGACTTTATGACAAATTAAAGTACATTTTTTACAAGTTAAAGTTACGTTTATACAAGTTAAAGTATGTTTCAACAAGTTTAAATTACGTTTTGACAAGTAAAAGTACATTTTTTTACAAGTTAAATTACGTTTCAACAAGTTAAAATTAATTTTTGACAAGTTAAAGTACATTTTTTACAAGTTAAAGTTACGTTATACAAGTTAAAGTATGTTTCAACAAGTTTAAATTACGTTTTGAAAATTAAAAGTACATTTTTTACAAGTTAAAGTTACGTTTTGACAAGTTAAAGTACGTTTCAACAAGTTAAAATAACAATTTGACAAGTAAAAATACATTTTTTACAAGTTAAAGTTACATTTTGACAAGTTAAAGTATGTTTTTTACAAGTTAAAGTTAATATTTAACAAGTTAAAGTACGTTTCAACAAGTTAAAATTACGATTTGACAAGTTAAAGTACATTTTTTACAAGTTAAAGTTACGTTTATACATGTTAAAGTATGTTTCAATAAGTTTAAATTATGTTTTGACACGTAAAAGTACATTTTTTACAAATTAATGTTACGTTTTTACTAGTTAAATTATGTTTTTTAAAAGTTCAAGTTACGTTTTGACAAGTTAAACTATGTTTTTTACAAGTTATAGTACGTTTCAACAAGTTAAAATTATGATTTGTCAAGTTAAAGTACATGTTTTACAAGTTCAAATTATGTTTTAAAAAGTTAAATTACATTTCAATAAGTTAAAATTACGTTTTGACAAGTAAAAGTACATTTTTAACAAGTTAAAATTACGTTTTGACAAGTTTAAGTACGTTTCAAAAAGTTTAAATTATGTTTTGACAAGTTAAAGTACGTTTCAACAAGTTAAAAATACGTTTCGACAAGTAAAAGTACCATTTATTAAAGTTAAACTTACGTTTTGACATGTTAAACTATGTTTTTTACAAGTTATAGTTACATTTTGAAAAGTTAAAGTACGTTTCAAAAAGCTAAAATTACTTTTTGACAAGTTAAAGTACATTTTTTACAACTTAAAGTTACGTTTTGAGAAGTTAAACTATGTTTTCTACAAGTTAAAGTTACGTTTTGACAAGTTAAAGTACGTTTCATTGAGTTAAAATTACAATTTGACAAGTTAAAATACATTTTTTACAAGTTAAAGTTACATTTTGACAAGTTAAAGTATGTTTTTTACAAGTTAAAGTTACGTTTTGACAAGTTAAAGAACGTTTCGACAAGTTAAAATACATTTTTTACAAGTTAAAGTTACATTTTGACAAGTTAAAGTATGTTTTTTACAAGTTAAAGTTAATATTTGACAAGTTAAAGTACGTTTCAACAAGTTAAAATTACGATTTGACAAGTTAAAGTACATTTTTTATATGTTAAAGTTACGTTTTGAGAAGTTAAAGTACATTTCAACAAGTTCAAATTACATTTTAACAAGTAAAAGTACATTTTTTACTAGTTAAAATTACGTTTTGACAAGTTAAACTATGTTTTCTACAAGTTAAAGTTAAGTTTTGAGAAGTAAAAGTACGTTTCAACAAGTTAAAATTACTTTTTGACAAGTTAAAGTACATTTTTTACAAGTTAAAGTTACGTTTTGACAAGTTAAAGTACGTTTCAACAAGTTTAATTTACATTTTGAAAAGTTAAAGTACATTTTTTATAAGTTAAAGTTACGTTTATACAACTTAAAGTATGTTTTAACAAGTTTAAATTACGTTTTGACAAGTCAAAGTACATTTTTTTACAAGTTAAAGTACGTTTCAACAAGTTAAAATTACTTTTTGACAAGTTAAAGTACATTACTTACAAGTTATAGTTACGTTTTGACAATGTAAATTTTGTTTTTTACAAGTTAAAGACTATTTGACAAGTTAAAGTACGTTTCAACAAGTTAAAATAATGATTTGACAAGTTAAAGTATGTTTTTTACAAGTTAAAGTTTCGTTTTGACAAGTTAAAGTACGTTTCAACAAGTTAAAATTACTTTTTGACAAGTTAAAGTACATTTTTTACAAGTTAAAGTTACGTTTATACAAGTTAAAGTATGTTTCAACAAGTTTACATTACGTTTTGATAAGTAAAAGTACAATTTTTACAAGTTAAAGTTACGTTTGGACAAGATAAATTATGTTTTTTACAAGTTAAATTTACGTTTTGACAAGTTAAACTATTTTTTTACAAGTTAAAATACGTTTCAACAAGTTAAAATTACTTTTTGACAAGTTAAAGTTCATTTTTTACAAGTTAAAGTTAGGTTTTGACAAGTTAGAGTACGTTTCAACAAGTTTAAATTACTTTTTGATAAGTTAAAGTACATTTTTTACAAGTTAAACTATGTTTTTTACAATTTAAAGTTACGTTTTGACAAGTTAAAATACATTTTAACAAGTTAAAATGACTTTATGACAAATTAAAGTACATTTTTTACAAGTTAAAGTTACGTTTATACAAGTTAAAGTATGTTTCAACAAGTTAAAATTACGTTTTGACAAGTAAAAGTACATTTTTTTACAAGTTAAAGTACGTTTCAACAAGTTAAAATTAATTTTTGACAAGTTAAAGTACATTTTTTACAAGTTAAAGTTACGTTATACAAGTTAAAGTATGTTTCAACAAGTTTAAATTACGTTTTGAAAATTAAAAGTACATTTTTTACAAGTTAAAGTTACGTTTTGACAAGTTAAAGTACGTTTCAACAAGTTAAAATAACAATTTGACAAGTAAAAATACATTTTTTACAAGTTAAAGTTACATTTTGACAAGTTAAAGTATGTTTTTTACAAGTTAAAGTTAATATTTAACAAGTTAAAGTACGTTTCAACAAGTTAAAATTACGATTTGACAAGTTAAAGTACATTTTTTACAAGTTAAAGTTACGTTTATACAAGTTAAAGTATGTTTCAATAAGTTTAAATTATGTTTTGACACGTAAAAGTACATTTTTTACAAATTAATGTTACGTTTTTACTAGTTAAATTATGTTTTTTAAAAGTTCAAGTTACATTTTGACAAGTTAAACTATGTTTTTTACAAGTTATAGTACGTTTCAACAAGTTAAAATTATGATTTGTCAAGTTAAAGTACATGTTTTACAAGTTCAAATTATGTTTTAAAAAGTTAAATTACATTTCAATAAGTTAAAATTACGTTTTGACAAGTAAAAGTACATTTTTAACAAGTTAAAATTACGTTTTGACAAGTTTAAGTACGTTTCAAAAAGTTTAAATTATGTTTTGACAAGTTAAAGTACGTTTCAACAAGTTAAAATTACGTTTCGACAAGTAAAAGTACCATTTATTAAAGTTAAACTTACGTTTTGACATGTTAAACTATGTTTTTTACAAGTTATAGTTACATTTTGAAAAGTTAAAGTACGTTTCAAAAAGCTAAAATTACTTTTTGACAAGTTAAAGTACATTTTTTACAACTTAAAGTTACGTTTTGAGAAGTTAAACTATGTTTTTTACAAGTTAAAGTTACGTTTTGACAAGTTAAAGTACGTTTCATTGAGTTAAAATTACAATTTGACAAGTTAAAATACATTTTTTACAAGTTAAAGTTACATTTTGACAAGTTAAAGTATGTTTTTTACAAGTTAAAGTTAATATTTGACAAGTTAAAGTACGTTTCAACAAGTTAAAATTACGATTTGACAAGTTAAAGTACATTTTTTATATGTTAAAGTTACGTTTTGAGAAGTTAAAGTACATTTCAACAAGTTCAAATTACATTTTAACAAGTAAAAGTACATTTTTTACAAGTTAAATTACGTTTTGACAAGTTAAACTATGTTTTCTACAAGTTAAAGTTAAGTTTTGAGAAGTAAAAGTACGTTTCAACAAGTTAAAATTACTTTTTGACAAGTTAAAGTACATTTTTTACAAGTTAAAGTTACGTTTTGACAAGTTAAAATACGTTTCAACAAGTTTAATTTACATTTTGAAAAGTTAAAGTACATTTTTTATAAGTTAAAGTTACGTTTATACAACTTTAAGTATGTTTTAACAAGTTTAAATTACGTTTTGACAAGTCAAAGTACATTTTTTTACAAGTTAAAGTACGTTTCAACAAGTTAAAATTACTTTTTGACAAGTTAAAGTACATTACTTACAAGTTATAGTTACGTTTTGACAATGTAAATTTTGTTTTTTACAAGTTAAAGACTATTTGACAAGTTAAAGTACGTTTCAACAAGTTAAAATAATGATTTGACAAGTTAAAGTATGTTTTTTACAAGTTAAAGTTTCGTTTTGAAAAGTTAAAGTACGTTTCAACAAGTTAAAATTACTTTTTGACAAGTTAAAGTACATTTTTTACAAGTTAAAGTTACGGTTATACAAGTTAAAGTATGTTTCGACAAGTTTACATTACGTTTTGACAAGTAAAAGTACATTTTTTACAAGTTAAAGTTACGTTTGGACAAGTTAAATTTTGTTTATTACAAGTTAAAGTTACGTTTTGACAAGTTAAACTATGTTTTTTACAAGTTAAAGTACGTTTCAACAAGTTAAAATTACTTTTTGACAAGTTAAAGTTCATTTTTTACTAGTTAAAGTTACGTTTTAACAAGTTAGAGTACGTTTGAACAAGTTACATTACTTTTTGACAAGTTAAAGTACATTTTTTAGAAGTTAAAGTTACGTTTATTCAAGTTAAAGTATGTTTCAACAAGTTTAAATTACGTTTTGACAAGTAAAAGTACATTTTTTACAAGTTAAAGTTACGTTTTGACAAGTTAAAGTACGTTTCAACAAGTTAAAATTACAATTTGACAAGTTAAAATACATTTTTTACAAGTTAAAGTTACATTTCGACACGTTAAAGTATGTTTTTTACAACTTAAAGTTAATATTTGACAAGTTAGAGTACGTTTCAACAAGTTAAAATTACGATTTGACAAGTTAAAGTACATTTTTTACAAGTTAAAGTTACGTTTTGACAAGTTAAAGTACGTTTCAACAAGTTCAAATTACGTTTTAACAAGTAAAAGTACATTTTTTACAAGTTAAAATTACGTTTTGACAAGTTAAACTATGTTTTCTACAAGTTAAAGTTACGTTTTGAGAAGTAAAAGTACGTTTCAACAAGTTAAAATTACTTTTTGAGAAGTTAAAGTACATTTTTTACAAGTTAGGGTTACGTTTTGACAAGTTAAAGTACGTTCAACAAGTTTAATTTACTTTTTGACAACTTAAAGTACATTTTTTTACAAGTTAAACTATGTTTTTAACAAGTTAAAGTTACGTTTTAACAAGTAAAAGTACCATTTTTACAAGTTAAACTTATGTTTTGACGAGTTAAACTATGTTTTTTACAAGTTAAAGTTACGTTTTGACAAGTTAAAGTACTTTTTTACAAGTTAAAGTTAATATTTGACAAGTTAAAGAACGTTTCAACAAAATTACGATTTAACAAGTTAAAGTACATTTTTTACAAGTTAAAGTTGCGTTTTGACAAGTTAAAGTATGTTTCAACAAGTTCATATTACGTTTTAACAAGTAAAAGTACATTTGTTACAAGTTAAAATTACTTTTTGACAAGTTAAACTATGTTTATTACAAGTTAAAGTTACGTGTTGACAAGTAAAAGTACGTTTCAACAAGATAAAATTGCTTTTTGACAAGTTAAAGTACATTTTTTACAAGTTAAAGTTACGTTTTGACAAGTTAAAGTATGTTTCAAAAAGTTTAAATTACTTTTTGACAGGTTAAAGTTCATTTTTTACAAGTTAAAGTTACGTTTTGACAAGTTAAACTACGTTTTTTACAAGTTAAAGTTACGTTTTGACAAGTTAAAGTACGTTTCAACAAGTTAAAATTACGATTTGACAAGTTAAATTACATTTTTTACAAGTTAAAGTTACTTTTTGACAAGTTAAAGTACGTTTCAACAAGTTCATATTACGTTTTGACAAGTAAAAGTACATTTTTTACAAGTTAAAATTACGTTTTGACAAGTTAAACTATATTGTTTACAAGTTAAAGTTACGTTGTGACAAGTAAAAGTACGTAACAACAATATAAAATTACTTTTTGACAAGTTAAAGTACATTTTTTACAAGTTAAAGTTACGGTTATACAAGTTAAAGTATGTTTCAACAAGTTTACATTACGTTTTGACAAGTAAAAGAACATTTTTTTACAAGTTAAAGTACGTTTCAACAAGTTAAAATTACTTTTTGACAAGTTAAAGTTCATTTTTTACTAGTTAAAGTTACGTTTTAACAAGTTAGAGTACGTTTCAACAAGTTTAAATTACTTTTTGACAAGTTAAAGTACATTTTTTAGAAGTTAAAATTACGTTTTGACAAGTAAAAGTACGTAACAACAATATAAAAATACTTTTTGACAAGTTAAAGTACATTTATTACTTGTTAAAGTTACGTTTTGACTAGTTAAAGTACGTTTCAACAAGTTTAAATTACTTTTTGACAAGTTAAAGTACATTTTTTACAAGTTAAAGTTACGTTGTGAAAAGTAAAAGTACGTAACAACAATATAAATTACTTTTTGACAAGTTAAAGTACATTTACTACTTGTTAAAGTTACGTTTTGACTAGTTAAAGTACGTTTCAACAAGTTTAAATTACTTTTTGACAAGTTAAAGTACATTTTTTACAAGTTAAAGTTACGTTTTGACAAGTTAAAGTATGTTTTTTACAAGTTAAAGTTAATATTTGACAAGTTAAAATACGTTTCAACAAGTTAAAATTACGATTTGACAAGTTAAAGTACATTTTTTACAAGTTAAAGTTACGTTTTGAGAAGTAAAAGTACGTTTCAACAAGTTAAAATTAGTTTTTGACAAATTAAAGTACATTTTTTACAAGTTGAAGTTATATTTTGACAAGTTAAAGTACGTTTCAACAAGTTTAAATTACTTTTTCAAAAGTTAAAGTACATTTTTTCCAAGTTAAAGTTACGTTTTGACAAGTTAAACTATATTTTTAACAAGTTAAAGTTACGTTTTGACAAGTTCAAGTACGTTTCAACAAGTTAAAATTACTTTTTGACAAGTTAAAGTACATTTTTTACAAGTTAAAGTTATGTTTATACAACTTAAAGTATGTTTTAACAAGTTTAAATTACGTTTTGACAAGTAAAAGTACATTTTTTTACAAGTTAAAGTACGTTTCAACAAGTTTAAATTACTTTTTGACAAGTTAAAGTACATTTTTTACAAGTTAAAGTTACGTTTTGACAAGTTAAAGTACGTTTCAAGAAGTTCAAATTACGTTTTAACAACTAAAAGTACATTTTTTACAAGTTAAAATTATGTTTTGACAAGTTAAACTATGTTTTCTACAAGTTAAAGTTACGTTTTGAGAAGTAAAAGTACGTTTCAACAAGCTAAAATTACTTTTTGACAAGTTAAAGTACATTTTTTACAAGTTAAAGTTACGTTTTGACAAGTTAAAGTACGTTCAACAAGTTTAATTTACTTTTTGACAACTTAAAGTACATTTTTTACAAGTTAAAGTTACGTCTTGACAAGTTAAACTATGTTTCTTACAAGTTAAAGTTACGTTTTGACAAGTTGAAGTACGTTTCAACAATTTAAAATTACGATTTGACAAGTTAAAATACATTCTTTACAAGTCAAAGTTACGTTTTGACAAGTTAAAGTATGTTTTTTACAAGTTAAAGTTAATATTTGACAAGTTAAAGAACGTTTCAACAAAATTACGATTTAACAAGTTAAAGTACATTTTTTACAAGTTAAAGTTGCGTTTTGACAAGTTAAAGTACGTTTCAACAACTTCATATTACGTTTTAACAAGTAAAAGTACATTTGTTACAAGTTAAAATTACTTTTTGACAAGTTAAACTATGTTTATTACAAGTTAAAGTTACGTGTTGACAAGTAAAAGTACGTTTCAACAAGTTAAAATTGCTTTTTGACAAGTTAAAGTACATTTTTTACAAGTTAAAGTTACGTTTTGACAAGTTAAAGTATGTTTCAAAAAGTTTAAATTACTTTTTGACAGGTTAAAGTTCATATTTTACAAGTTAAAGTTACGTTTTGACAAGTTAAACTACGTTTTTTACAAGTTAAAGTTACGATTTGACAAGTTAAAGTACGTTTCAACAAGTTAAAATTACGATTTGACAAGTTAAATTACATTTTTTACAAGTTAAAGTTACGTTTTGACAAGTTAAAGTACGTTTCAACAAGTTCATATTACGTTTTGACAAGTACAAGTACATTTTTTACAAGTTAAAATTACGTTTTGACAAGTTAAACTACATTGTTTACAAGTTAAAGTTACGTTGTGACAAGTAAAAGTACGTAACAACAATATAAAATTACTTTTTGACAAGTTAAAGTACATTTTTTACAAGTTAAAGTTACGGTTATACAAGTTAAAGTATGTTTCAACAAGTTTACATTACGTTTTGACAAGTAAAAGTACATTTTTTTACAAGTTAAAGTACGTTTCAACAAGTTTAAATTACTTTTTGACAAGTTAAAGTACCTTTTTTACAAGTTAAAGTTACGTTTTGACAAGTTAAAGTACGTTTCAAGAAGTTCAAATTACGTTTTAACAACTAAAAGTACATTTTTTACAACTTAAAATTATGTTTTGACAAGTTAAACTATGTTTTCTACAAGTTAAAGTTACGTTTTGAGAAGTAAAAGTACGTTTCAACAAGCTAAAATTACTTTTTGACAAGTTAAAGTACATTTTTTACAAGTTAAAGTTACGTTTTGACAAGTTAAAGTACGTTCCACAAGTTTAATTTACTTTTTGACAACTTAAAGTACATTTTTTACAAGTTAAGGTTACGTCTTGACAAGTTAAACTATGTTTCTTACAAGTTAAAGTTACGTTTTGACAAGTTAAAGTACGTTTCAACAATTTAAAATTACGATTTGACAAGTTAAAATACATTTTTTACAAGTCAAAGTTACGTTTTGATAAGTTAAAGTATGTTTTTTACAAGTTAAAGTTAATATTTGACAAGTTAAAGAACGTTTCAACAAAATTACGATTTAACAAGTTAAAGTACATTTTTTACAAGTTAAAGTTGCGTTTTGACAAGTTAAAGTACGTTTCAACAAGTTCATATTACGTTTTAACAAGTAAAAGTACATTTGTTACAAGTTAAAATTACTTTTTGACAAGTTAAACTATGTTTATTACAAGTTAAAGTTACGTGTTGACAAGTAAAAGTACGTTTCAACAAGTTAAAATTGCTTTTTGACAAGTTAAAGTACATTTTTTACAAGTTAAAGTTACGTTTTGACAAGTTAAAGTATGTTTCAAAAAGTTTAAATTACTTTTTGACAGGTTAAAGTTCATTTTTTACAAGTTGAAGTTATATTTTGACAAGTTAAAGTACGTTTCAACAAGTTTAAATTACTTTTTGAAAAGTTAAAGTACATTTTTTCCAAGTTCAAGTACGTTTCAACAAGTTAAAATTACTTTTTGACAAGTTAAAGTACATTTTTTAGAAGTTAAAGTTATGTTTATACAACTTAAAGTATGTTTTAACAAGTTTAAATTACGTTTTGACAAGTAAAAGTACATTTTTTTACAAGTTAAAGTACGTTTCAACAAGTTTAAATTACTTTTTGACAAGTTAAAGTACATTTTTTACAAGTTAAAGTTACGTTTTGACAAGTTAAAGTACGTTTCAAGAAGTTCAAATTACGTTTTAACAACTAAAAGTACATTTTTTACAAGTTAAAATTAAGTTTTGACAAGTTAAACTATGTTTTCTACAAGTTAAAGTTACGTTTTGAGAAGTAAAAGTACGTTTCAACAAGCTAAAATTACTTTTTGACAAGTTAAAGTACATTTTTTACAAATTAAAGTTACGTTTTGACAAGTTAAAGTACGTTCAACAAGTTTAATTTACTTTTTGACAACTTAAAGTACATTTTTTACAAGTTAAAGTTACGTCTTGACAAGTTAAACTATGTTTCTTACAAGTTAAAGTTACGTTTTGACAAGTTAAAGTACGTTTCAAAAGTTTAAAATTACGATTTGACAAGTTAAAATACATTTTTTACAAGTCAAAGTTACGTTTTGACAAGTTAAAGTATGTTTTTTACAAGTTAAAGTTTATATTTGACAAGTTAAAGAACGTTTCAACAAAATTACGATTTAACAAGTTAAAGTACATTTTTTACAAGTTAAAGTTGCGTTTTGACAAGTTAAAGTACGTTTCAACAAGTTCATATTACGTTTTAACAAGTAAAATTACATTTGTTACAAGTTAAAATTACTTTTTGACAAGTTAAACTATGTTTATTACAAGTTAAAGTTACGTGTTGACAAGTAAAAGTACGTTTCAACAAGTTAATATTGCTTTTTGACAAGTTAAAATACATTTTTTACAAGTTAAAGTTACGTTTTTACAAGTTAAAGTATGTTTCAAAAAGTTTAAATTACTTTTTGACAGGTTAAAGTTCATTTTTTACAAGTTAAAGTTACGTTTTGACAAGTTAAACTATGTTTTTTACAAGTTAAAGTTACGTTTTGACAAGTTAAAGGACGTTTCAACAAGTTAAAATTACGATTTGACAAGTTAAATTACATTTTTTACAAGTTAAAGTTACGTTTTGACAAGTTAAAGTACGTTTCAACAAGTTCATATTACGTTTTGACAAGTAAAAGTACATTTTTTACAAGTTAAAATTACGTTTTGACAAGTTAAACTATATTGTTTACAAGTTAAAGTTACGTTGTGACAAGTAAAAGTACGTAACAACAATATAAAATTACTTTTTGACAAGTTAAAGTACATTTTTTACAAGTTAAAGTTACGGTTATACAAGTTAAAGTATGTTTCAACAAGTTTACATTACGTTTTGACAAGTAAAAGTACATTTTTTACAAGTTAAAGTTACGTTTGGACAAGTTAAATTATGTTTATTACAAGTTAAAGTTACGTTTTGACAAGTTAAACTATGTTTTTTACATATTAAAGTACGTTTCAACAAGTTAAAATTACTTTTTGACAAGTTAAAGTTCATTTTTTACTAGTTAAAGTTACGTTTTAACAAGTTAGAGTACGTTTCAACAAGTTTAAATTACTTTTTGACAAGTTAAAGTACATTTTTTAGAAGTTAAAGTTACGTTTATTCAAGTTAAAGTATGTTTCAACAAGTTTAAATTACGTTTTGACAAGTAAAAGTATATTTTTTACAAGTTAAAGTTACGTTTTGACAAGTTAAAGTACGTTTCAACAATTTAAAATTACGATTTGACAAGTTAAAATACATTTTTTACAAGTCAAAGTTACGTTTTGATAAGTTAAAGTATGTTTTTTACAAGTTAAAGTTAATATTTGACAAGTTAAAGAACGTTTCAACAAAATTACGATTTAACAAGTTAAAGTACATTTTTTACAAGTTAAAGTTGCGTTTTGACAAGTTAAAGTACGTTTCAACAAGTTCATATTACGTTTTAACAAGTAAAAGTACATTTGTTACAAGTTAAAATTACTTTTTGACAAGTTAAACTATGTTTATAACAAGTTAAAGTTACGTGTTGACAAGTAAAAGTACGTTTCAACAAGTTAAAATTGCTTTTTGACAAGTTAAAGTACATTTTTTACAAGTTAAAGTTACGTTTTGACAAGTTAAAGTATGTTTCAAAAAGTTTAAATTACTTTTTGACAGGTTAAAGTTCATTTTTTACAAGTTGAAGTTATATTTTGACAAGTTAAAGTACGTTTCAACAAGTTTAAATTACTTTTTGAAAAGTTAAAGTACATTTTTTCCAAGTTCAAGTACGTTTCAACAAGTTAAAATTACTTTTTGACAAGTTAAAGTACATTTTTTAGAAGTTAAAGTTATGTTTATACAACTTAAAGTATGTTTTAACAAGTTTAAATTACGTTTTGACAAGTAAAAGTACATTTTTTTACAAGTTAAAGTACGTTTCAACAAGTTTAAATTACTTTTTGACAAGTTAAAGTACATTTTTTACAAGTTAAAGTTACGTTTTGACAAGTTAAAGTACGTTTCAAGAAGTTCAAATTACATTTTAACAACTAGAAGTACATTTTTTACAAGTTAAAATTAAGTTTTGACAAGTTAAACTATGTTTTCTACAAGTTAAAGTTACGTTTTGAGAAGTAAAAGTACGTTTCAACAAGCTAAAATTACTTTTTGACAAGTTAAAGTACATTTTTTACAAATTAAAGTTACGTTTTGACAAGTTAAAGTACGTTCAACAAGTTTAATTTACTTTTTGACAACTTAAAGTACATTTTTTACAAGTTAAAGTTACGTCTTGACAAGTTAAACTATGTTTCTTACAAGTTAAAGTTACGTTTTGACAAGTTAAAGTACGTTTCAAAAGTTTAAAATTACGATTTGACAAGTTAAAATACATTTTTTACAAGTCAAAGTTACGTTTTGACAAGTTAAAGTATGTTTTTTACAAGTTAAAGTTAATATTTGACAAGTTAAAGAACGTTTCAACAAAATTACGATTTAACAAGTTAAAGTACATTTTTTACAAGTTAAAGTTGCGTTTTGACAAGTTAAAGTACGTTTCAACAAGTTCATATTACGTTTTAACAAGTAAAATTACATTTGTTACAAGTTAAAATTACTTTTTGACAAGTTAAACTATGTTTATTACAAGTTAAAGTTACGTGTTGACAAGTAAAAGTACGTTTCAACAAGTTAATATTGCTTTTTGACAAGTTAAAATACATTTTTTACAAGTTAAAGTTACGTTTTGACAAGTTAAAGTATGTTTCAAAAAGTTTAAATTACTTTTTGACAGGTTAAAGTTCATTTTTTACAAGTTAAAGTTACGTTTTGACAAGTTAAACTACGTTTTTTACAAGTTAAAGTTACGTTTTGACAAGTTAAAGTACGTTTCAACAAGTTAAAATTACGATTTGACAAGTTAAATTACATTTTTTACAAGTTAAAGTTACGTTTTGACAAGTTAATGTACGTTTCAACAAGTTCATATTACGTTTTGACAAGTAAAACTACATTTTTTACAAGTTAAAATTAAGTTTTGACAAGTTAAACTATATTGTTTACAAGTTAAAGTTACGTTGTGACAAGTAAAAGTACGTAACAACAATATAAAATAACTTTTTGACAAGTTAAAGTACATTTATTACTTGTTAAGTTACGTTTTGACTAGTTAAAGTACGTTTCAACAAGTTTAAATTACTTTTTGACAAGTTAAAGTACATTTTTTACAAGTTAAAGTTACGTTGTGACAAGTAAAAGTACGTAACAACAATATAAATTACTTTTTGACAAGTTAAAGTACATTTACTACTTGTTAAAGTTACGTTTTGACTAGTTAAAGTACGTTTCAACAAGTTTAAATTACTTTTTGACAAGTTAAAGTACATTTTTTACAAGTTAAAGTTACGTTGTGACAAGTAAAAGTACGTAACAACAATATAAATTACTTTTTGACAAGTTAAAGTACATTTACTACTTGTTAAAGTTACGTTTTGACTAGTTAAAGTACGTTTCAACAAGTTTAAATTACTTTTTGACAAGTTAAAGTACATTTTTTACAAGTTAAAGTTACGTTTTGACAAGTTAAAGTATGTTTTTTACAAGTTAAAGTTAATATTTGACAAGTTAAAATACGTTTCAACAAGTTAAAATTACGATTTAACAAGTTAAAGTACATTTTTTACAAGTTAAAGTTACGTTTTGAGAAGTAAAAGTACGTTTCAACAAGTTAAAATTACTTTTTGACAAATTAAAGTACATTTTTTACAAGTTGAAGTTATATTTTGACAAGTTAAAGTACGTTTCAACAAGTTTAAATTACTTTTTGAAAAGTTAAAGTATATTTTTTCCAAGTTCAAGTACGTTTCAACAAGTTAAAATTAATTTTTGACAAGTTAAAGTACATTTTTTACAAGTTAAAGTTACGTTGTGACAAGTAAAAGTACGTAACAACAATATAAATTACTTTTTGACAAGTTAAAGTACATTTACTACTTGTTAAAGTTACGTTTTGACTAGTTAAAGTACGTTTCAACAAATTTAAATTACTTTTTGACAAGTTAAAGTACATTTTTTACAAGTTAAAGTTACGTTTTGACAAGTTAAAGTATGTTTTTTACAAGTTAAAGTTAATATTTGACAAGTTAAAATACGTTTCAACAAGATAAAATTACGATTTGACAAGTTAAAGTACATTTTTTACAAGTTAAAGTTACGTTTTGAGAAGTAAAAGTACGTTTCAACAAGTTAAAATTACTTTTTGACAAATTAAAGTACATTATTTACAAGTTGAAGTTATATTTTGACAAGTTAAAGTACGTTTCAACAAGTTTAAATTACTTTTTGAAAAGTTAAAGTATATTTTTTCCAAGTTCAGGTACGTTTCAACAAGTTAAAATTACTTTTTGACAAGTTAAAGTACATTTTTTACAAGTTAAAGTTATGTTTATACAACTTAAAGTATGTTTTAACAAGTTTAAATTACGTTTTAACAAGTAAAAGTACATTTTTTTACAAGTTAAAGTACATTTCAACAAGTTTAAATTACTTTTTGACAAGTTAAAGTACATTTTTTACAAGTTAAAGTTACGTTTTGACAAGTTAAAGTACGTTTCAAGAAGTTCAAATTACGTTTTAACAACTAAAAGTACATTTTTTACAAGTTAAAATTAAGTTTTGACAAGTTAAACTATGTTTTCTACAAGTTAAAGTTACGTTTTGAGAAGTAAAAGTACGTTTCAACAAGCTAAAATTACTTTTTGACAAGTTAAAGTATATTTTTTACAAGTTAAAATTACGTTTTGACAAGTTAAAGTACGTTCAACAAGTTTAATTTACTTTTTGACAACTTAAAGTACATTATTTACAAGTTAAAGTTACGTCTTGACAAGTTAAACTATGTTTCTTACAAGTTAAAGTTACGTTTTGTCAAGTTAAAATACGTTTCAAAAATTTAAAATTACGATTTGACAAGTTAAAATACATTTTTTACAAGTCAAAGTTACGTTTTGACAAGTTAAAGTATGTTTTTTACAAGTTAAAGTTAATATTTGACAAGTTAAAGAACGTTTCAACAAAATTACGATTTAACAAGTTAAAGTACATTTTTTACAAGGTAAAGTTGCGTTTTGACAAGTTAAAGTACGTTTCAACAAGTTCATATTACGTTTTAACAAGTAAAAGTACATTTGTTACAAGTTAAAATTACTTTTTGACAAGTTAAACTATGTTTATTACAAGTTAAAGTTACGTGTTGACAAGTAAAAGTACGTTTCAACAAGTTAAAATTGCTTTTTGACAAGTTAAAGTACATTTTTTACAAGTTAAAGTTACGTTTTGACAAGTTAAAGTATGTTTCAAAAAGTTTAAATTACTTTTTGACAGGTTAAAGTTCTTTTTTTACAAGTTAAAGTTACGTTTTGACAAGTTAAACTACGTTTTTTACAAGTTAAAGTTACGTTTTGACAAGTTAAAGTACGTTTCAACAAGTTAAAATTACGATTTGACAAGTTAAATTACATTTTTTACAAGTTAAAGTTACGTTTTGACAAGTTAAAGTACGTTTCAACAAGTTCATATTACGTTTTGACAAGTAAAAGTATATTTTTTACAAATTAAAATTACGTTTTGACAAGTTAAACTATATTGTTTACAAGTTAAAGTTACGTTGTGACAAGTAAAAGTACGTAACAACAATATAAAATTACTTTTTGACAAGTTAAAGTACATTTATTACTTGTTAAAGTTACGTTTTGACTAGTTAAAGTACGTTTCAACAAGTTTAAATTACTTTTTGACAAGTTAAAGTACATTTTTTACAAGTTAAAGTTACGTTGTGACAAGTAAAAGTACGTAACAACAATATAAATTACTTTTTGACAAGTTAAAGTACATTTACTACTTGTTAAAGTTACGTTTTGACTAGTTAAAGTACGTTTCAACAAGTTTAAATTACTTTTTGACAAGTTAAAGTACATTTTTTACAAGTTAAAGTTACGTTTTGACAAGTTAAAGTATGTTTTTTACAAGTTAAAGTTAATATTTGACAAGTTAAAATACGTTTCAACAAGTTAAAATTACGATTTGACAAGTTAAAGTACATTTTTTACAAGTTAAAGTTACGTTTTGAGAAGTAAAAGTACGTTTCAACAAGTTAAAATTACTTTTTGACAAATTAAAGTACATATTTTACAAGTTGAAGTTATATTTTGACAAGTTAAAGTACGTTTCAACAAGTTTAAATTACTTTTTGAAAAGTTAAAGTACATTTTTTCCAAGTTAAAGTACGTTTCAACAAGTTAAAATTACTTTTTGACAAGTTAAAGTACATTTTTTACAAGTTAAAGTTATGTTTATACAACTTAAAGTATGTTTTAACAAGTTTAAATTACGTTTTGACAAGTAAAAGTACATTTTTTTACAAGTTAAAGTACGTTTCAACAAGTTTAAATTACTTTTTGACAAGTTAAAGTACATTTTTTACAAGTTAAAGTTACGTTTTGACAAGTTAAACTATGTTTTTTACAAGTTAAAGTTAATATTTGACAAGTTAAAGTACGTTTCAACAAGTTAAAATTACGATTTGACAAGTTAAAGTACATTTTTTACAAGTTAAAGTTACGTTTTGAAAAGTTAAAGTACGTTTCAACAAGTTCAAATTACGTTTTAACAAGTAAAAGTACATTTTTTACAAGTTAAAGTTACGTTTGGACAAGTTAAATTATGTTTTTTACAAGTTAAAATTACGTTTTGACAAGTTAAACAATGTTTTCTACAAGTTAAAGTTACGTTTTGAGAAGTAAAAGTACGTTTCAACAAGTTAAAATTACTTTTTGACAAGTTAAAGTTACGTTTTGACAAGTTAAAGTACGTTTCAACAACTCTAAATTACTTTTTGAAAAATTAAAGTACATTTTTTACAAGTTAAAGTTACGTTTTGACAAGTTAAACTATGTTTTTAACAAGTTAAAGTTACGTTTTGACAAGTTCAAGTACGTTTCAACAAGTTAAAATTACTTTTTGACAAGTTATAGTACATTTTTTACAAGTTGAAGTTACGTTTATACAACTTAAAGTATGTTTTAATAAGTTTAAATTACGTTTTGACAAGTAAAAGTACATTTTTTTACAAGTTAAAGTACGTTTCAACAAGTTAAAATTACTTTTTCACAAATTAAAGTACATTATTTACAAGTTAAAGTTACGTTTTGACAATGTAAATTATGTTTTTTACAAGTTAAAGTTACTATTTGACAAGTTAAAGTATGTTTTTTACAAGTTAAAGTTTCGTGTTGACAAGTTAAAGTACGTTTCAACAAGTTAAAATTACTTTTTGACAAGTTAAAGTACATTTTTTACAAGTTAAAGTTACGTTTATACAAGTTAAAGTATGTTTCAACAA
Organism: Urtica urens; assembly: GCA_958296335.1. Taxonomy (NCBI): domain Eukaryota; kingdom Viridiplantae; phylum Streptophyta; class Magnoliopsida; order Rosales; family Urticaceae; genus Urtica; species Urtica urens. Next base: position 24,507,797 of record OY282520.1, read on the forward strand.
GTTTATATTACGTTTTGACAAGTAAAAGTACATTTTTTACAAGTTAAAGTTAGGTTTGGACAAGTTAAATTATGTTTTTTACAAGTTAAAGTTACGTTTTGACAAGTTAAACTAAGTTTTTTACAAGTTAAAGTACGTTTCAACAAGTTAAAATTACTTTTTGACAAGTTAAAGTTCATTTTTTACAAGTTAAAGTTACGTTTTGACAAGTTAAAGTACGATTAAACAAGTTAAAATTACAATTTGACAAGTTAGAGTACGTTTCAACAAGTTTAAATTACTTTTTGACAAGTTAAAGTATATTTTTTACAAGTTAAACTATGTTTTTTTACAATTTAAAGTTACATTTTGACAAGTTAAAGTACATTTTAACAAGTTAAAATGACTTTTTGACAAGTTAAAGTACATTTTTTACAAGTTAAAGTTACGTTTATACAAGTTAAAGTATGTTTCAACAAGTTTAAATTACGTTTTGACAAGTAAAAGGACATTTTTTTACAAGTTAAAGTACGTTTCAACAAGTTTAAATTACTTTTTGACAAGTTAAAGTACATTTTTTACAAGTTAAAGTTACGTTTTGACAAGTTAAAGTATGTTTTTTACAAGTTAAAGTTAATATTTGACAAGCTAAAATACGTTTCAACAAGTTAAAATTACGATTTAACAAGTTAAAGTACATTTTTTACAAGTTAAAGTTACGTTTTGAGAAGTAAAAGTACGTTTCAACAAGTTAAAATTACTTTTTGACAAATTAAAGTACATTTTTTACAAGTTGAAGTTATATTTTGACAAGTTAAAGTACGTTTCAACAAGTTTAAATTACTTTTTGAAAAGTTAAAGTATATTTTTTCCAAGTTCAAGTACGTTTCAACAAGTTAAAATTAATTTTTGACAAGTTAAAGTACATTTTTTACAAGTTAAAGTTACGTCGTGACAAGTAAAAGTACGTAACAACAATATAAATTACTTTTTGACAAGTTAAAGTACATTTACTACTTGTTAAAGTTACGTTTTGACTAGTTAAAGTACGTTTCAACAAATTTAAATTACTTTTTGACAAGTTAAAGTACATTTTTTACAAGTTAAAGTTACGTTTTGACAAGTTAAAGTATGTTTTTTACAAGTTAAAGTTAATATTTGACAAGTTAAAATACGTTTCAACAAGATAAAATTACGATTTGACAAGTTAAAGTACATTTTTTACAAGTTAAAGTTACGTTTTGAGAAGTAAAAGTACGTTTCAACAAGTTAAAATTACTTTTTGACAAATTAAAGTACATTATTTACAAGTTGAAGTTATATTTTGACAAGTTAAAGTACGTTTCAACAAGTTTAAATTACTTTTTGAAAAGTTAAAGTATATTTTTTCCAAGTTCAGGTACGTTTCAACAAGTTAAAATTACTTTTTGACAAGTTAAAGTACATTTTTTACAAGTTAAAGTTATGTTTATACAACTTAAAGTATGTTTTAACAAGTTTAAATTACGTTTTAACAAGTAAAAGTACATTTTTTTACAAGTTAAAGTACGTTTCAACAAGTTTAAATTACTTTTTGACAAGTTAAAGTACATTTTTTACAAGTTAAAGTTACGTTTTGACAAGTTAAAGTACGTTTCAAGAAGTTCAAATTACGTTTTAACAACTAAAAGTACATTTTTTACAAGTTAAAATTAAGTTTTGACAAGTTAAACTATGTTTTCTACAAGTTAAAGTTACGTTTTGAGAAGTAAAAGTACGTTTCAACAAGCTAAAATTACTTTTTGACAAGTTAAAGTATATTTTTTACAAGTTAAAGTTACGTTTTGACAAGTTAAAGTACGTTCAACAAGTTTAATTTACTTTTTGACAACTTAAAGTACATTATTTACAAGTTAAAGTTACGTCTTGACAAGTTAAACTATGTTTCTTACAAGTTAAAGTTACGTTTTGTCAAGTTAAAATACGTTTCAAAAATTTAAAATTACGATTTGACAAGTTAAAATACATTTTTTACAAGTCAAAGTTACGTTTTGACAAGTTAAAGTATGTTTTTTACAAGTTAAAGTTAATATTTGACAAGTTAAAGAACGTTTCAACAAAATTACGATTTAACAAGTTAAAGTACATTTTTTACAAGGTAAAGTTGCGTTTTGACAAGTTAAAGTACGTTTCAACAAGTTCATATTACGTTTTAACAAGTAAAAGTACATTTGTTACAAGTTAAAATTACTTTTTGACAAGTTAAACTATGTTTATTACAAGTTAAAGTTACGTGTTGACAAGTAAAAGTACGTTTCAACAAGTTAAAATTGCTTTTTGACAAGTTAAAGTACATTTTTTACAAGTTAAAGTTACGTTTTGACAAGTTAAAGTATGTTTCAAAAAGTTTAAATTACTTTTTGACAGGTTAAAGTTCTTTTTTTACAAGTTAAAGTTACGTTTTGACAAGTTAAACTACGTTTTTTACAAGTTAAAGTTACGTTTTGACAAGTTAAAGTACGTTTCAACAAGTTAAAATTACGATTTGACAAGTTAAATTACATTTTTTACAAGTTAAAGTTACGTTTTGACAAGTTAAAGTACGTTTCAACAAGTTCATATTACGTTTTGACAAGTAAAAGTATATTTTTTACAAATTAAAATTACGTTTTGACAAGTTAAACTATATTGTTTACAAGTTAAAGTTACGTTGTGACAAGTAAAAGTACGTAACAACAATATAAAATTACTTTTTGACAAGTTAAAGTACATTTATTACTTGTTAAAGTTACGTTTTGACTAGTTAAAGTACGTTTCAACAAGTTTAAATTACTTTTTGACAAGTTAAAGTACATTTTTTACAAGTTAAAGTTACGTTGTGACAAGTAAAAGTACGTAACAACAATATAAATTACTTTTTGACAAGTTAAAGTACATTTACTACTTGTTAAAGTTACGTTTTGACTAGTTAAAGTACGTTTCAACAAGTTTAAATTACTTTTTGACAAGTTAAAGTACATTTTTTACAAGTTAAAGTTACGTTTTGACAAGTTAAAGTATGTTTTTTACAAGTTAAAGTTAATATTTGACAAGTTAAAATACGTTTCAACAAGTTAAAATTACGATTTGACAAGTTAAAGTACATTTTTTACAAGTTAAAGTTACGTTTTGAGAAGTAAAAGTACGTTTCAACAAGTTAAAATTACTTTTTGACAAATTAAAGTACATATTTTACAAGTTGAAGTTATATTTTGACAAGTTAAAGTACGTTTCAACAAGTTTAAATTACTTTTTGAAAAGTTAAAGTACATTTTTTCCAAGTTAAAGTACGTTTCAACAAGTTAAAATTACTTTTTGACAAGTTAAAGTACATTTTTTACAAGTTAAAGTTATGTTTATACAACTTAAAGTATGTTTTAACAAGTTTAAATTACGTTTTGACAAGTAAAAGTACATTTTTTTACAAGTTAAAGTACGTTTCAACAAGTTTAAATTACTTTTTGACAAGTTAAAGTACATTTTTTACAAGTTAAAGTTACGTTTTGACAAGTTAAACTATGTTTTTTACAAGTTAAAGTTAATATTTGACAAGTTAAAGTACGTTTCAACAAGTTAAAATTACGTTTTGACAAGTTAAAGTACATTTTTTACAAGTTAAAGTTACGTTTTGAAAAGTTAAAGTACGTTTCAACAAGATACAATTACGTTTTGACAAGTAAAAATACATTTTTTACAAGTTAAAGTTATGTTTTGACAAGTTAAATTATGTTTTTTACAAGTTAAAATTACGTTTTGACAAGTTAAACAATGTTTTCTACAAGTTAAAGTTACGTTTTGAGAAGTAAAAGTACGTTTCAACAAGTTAAAATTACTTTTTGACAAGTTAAAGTTACGTTTTGACAAGTTAAAGTACGTTTCAACAAGTCTAAATTACTTTTTGAAAAATTAAAGTACATTTTTTACAAGTTAAAGTTACGTTTTGACAAGTTAAACTATGTTTTTAACAAGTTAAAGTTACGTTTTGACAAGTTCAAGTACGTTTCAACAAGTTAAAATTACTTTTTGACAAGTTATAGTACATTTTTTACAAGTTGAAGTTACGTTTATACAACTTAAAGTATGTTTTAATAAGTTTAAATTACGTTTTGACAAGTAAAAGTACATTTTTTACAAGTTAAAGTACGTTTCAACAAGTTAAAATTACTTTTTGACAAATTAAAGTACATTATTTACAAGTTAAAGTTACGTTTTGACAATGTAAATTATGTTTTTTACAAGTTAAAGTTACTATTTGACAAGTTAAAGTATGTATTTTACAAGTTAAAGTTTCGTGTTGACAAGTTAAAGTACGTTTCAACAAGTTAAAATTACTTTTTGACAAGTTAAAGTACATTTTTTACAAGTTAAAGTTACGTTTATACAAGTTAAAGTATGTTTCAACAAGTTTATATTACGTTTTGACAAGTAAAAGTACATTTTTTACAAGTTAAAGTTAGGTTTGGACAAGTTAAATTATGTTTTTTACAAGTTAAAGTTACGTTTTGACAAGTTAAACTAAGTTTTTTACAAGTTAAAGTACGTTTCAACAAGTTAAAATTACTTTTTGACAAGTTAAAGTTCATTTTTTACAAGTTAAAGTTACGTTTTGACAAGTTAAAGTACGATTAAACAAGTTAAAATTACAATTTGACAAGTTAGAGTACGTTTCAACAAGTTTAAATTACTTTTTGACAAGTTAAAGTATATTTTTTACAAGTTAAACTATGTTTTTTTACAATTTAAAGTTACATTTTGACAAGTTAAAGTACATTTTAACAAGTTAAAATGACTTTTTGACAAGTTAAAGTACATTTTTTACAAGTTAAAGTTACGTTTATACAAGTTAAAGTATGTTTCAACAAGTTTAAATTACGTTTTGACAAGTAAAAGGACATTTTTTTACAAGTTAAAGTACGTTTCAACAAGTTAAAATTAATTTTTGACAAGTTAAAGTACATTTTTTACAAGTTAAAGTTACGTTTATACAAGTTAAAGTATGTTTCAACAAGTTTAAATTACGTTTTGACAAGTAAAAGTACATTTTTTACAAGTTAAAGTTACGTTTTGACAAGTTAAAGTACGATTAAACAAGTTAAAATTACAATTTGACAAGTTAAAATACATTTTTCACAAGTTAAAGTTACATTTTGACAAGTTAAAGTATGTTTTTTACAAGTTAAAGTTAATATTTGACAAGTTAAAGTACGTTTCAACAAGTTAAAATTACGATTTGACAAGTTAAAGTACATTTTTTACAAGTTAAAGTTACGTTTTGACAAGTTAAAATACGTTTCAACAAGTTCAAATTACGTTTTAACAAGTAAAAGTACATTTTTTACAAGTTAAAATTAAGTTTTTACAAGTTAAACTATGTTTTCTACAAGTTAAAGTTACGTTTTGAGAAGTAAAAGTACGTTTCAACAAGTTAAAATTAGTTTTTGACAAGTTATAGTACATTTTTTACTAGGTAAAGTTACGTTTTGACAAGTTAAAGTACGTTTCAACAAGTTTAAATTACTTTTTGAAAAATTAAAGTACATTTTTTACAAGTTAAAGTTTCGTTTTGACAAGTTAAACTAATTTTTAACAAGTTAAAGTTACGTTTTGACAAGTTCAAGTACGTTTCAACAAGTTAAAATTACTTTTTGACAAGTTATACTACATTTTTTACAATTTAAACTTACGTTTATACAACTTAAAGTATGTTTTAACAAGTTTAAATTAAGTTTTGACAAGTAAAAGTACATTTTTTTACAAGTTAAAGTACGTTTCAACAAGTTAAAATTACTTTTTGACATGTTAAAGTACATTATTTACAAGTTAAAGTTACGTTTTGACAATGTAAATTATGTTTTTTACAAGTTAAAGTTACTATTTGACAAGTTAAAGTACGTTTTAACAAGTTAAAATTACTATTGGACAAGTTAAAGTATGTTTTTTACAAGTTAAAGTGTCATGTTGACAAGTTAAAGTACGTTTCAACAAGTTAAAATTACTTTTTGACAAGTTAAAGTACATTTTTTACAAGTTAAAGTTACGTTTATACAAGTTAAAGTATGTTTCAACAAGTTTACATTACGTTTTGACAAGTAAAAGAACATTTTTTACAAGTCAAAGTTACGTTTGGACAAGTCAAATTATGTTTTTTACAAGTTAAAGTTACGTTTTGACAAGTTAAACTATGTTTTTTACAAGTTAAAGTACGTTTCAACAAGTTAAAATTACTTTTTGACAAGTTAAAGTTCATTTTTTACAAGTTAAATTTACATTTTGACAAGTTAGAGTACGTTTCAACAAGTTTAAATTACTTTTTGACAAGTTAAAGTACATTTTTTACAAGTTAAACTATGTTTTTTACAATTTAAAGTTACATTTTGACAAGTTAAAGTACATTTTAACAAGTTAAAATGACTTTTTGACAAGTTAAAGTACATTTTTTACAAGTTAAAGTTACGTTTTGACAATGTAAATTATGTTTTTTACAAGTTAAAGTTACTATTTGACAAGTTAAAGTACGTTTCAACAAGTTAAAATTACAATTTGACAAGTGAAAGTATGTTTCTTACAAGTTAAAGATACGTTTTGACAAGTTAAAGTACGTTTCAACAAGTTAAAATTACTTTTGACAAGTTAAAGTATGTTTCAAAAAGTTTAAATTACTTTTTGACAGGTTAAAGTTCTTTTTTTACAAGTAAAAGTTACGTTTTGACAAGTTAAACTACGTTTTTTACAAGTTAAAGTTACGTTTTGACAAGTTAAAGTACGTTTCAACAAGTTAAAATTACGATTTGACAAGTTAAATTACATTTTTTACAAGTTAAAGTTACGTTTTGACAAGTTAAAGTACGTTTCAACAAGTTCATATTACGTTTTGACAAGTAAAAGTATATTTTTTACAAATTAAAATTACGTTTTGACAAGTTAAACTACATTGTTTACAAGTTAAAGTTACGTTGTGACAAGTAAAAGTACGTAACAACAATATAAAATTACTTTTTGACAAGTTAAAGTACATTTATTACTTGTTAAAGTTACGTTTTGACTAGTTAAAGTACGTTTCAACAAGTTTAAATTACTTTTTGACAAGTTAAAGTACATTTTTTACAAGTTAAAGTTACGTTGTGACAAGTAAAAGTACGTAACAACAATATAAATTACTTTTTGACAAGTTAAAGTACATTTACTACTTGTTAAAGTTACGTTTTGACTAGTTAAAGTACGTTTCAACAAGTTTAAATTACTTTTTGACAAGTTAAAGTACATTTTTTACAAGTTAAAGTTACGTTTTGACAAGTTAAAGTATGTTTTTTACAAGTTAAAGTTAATATTTGACAAGTTAAAATACGTTTCAACAAGTTAAAATTACGATTTGACAAGTTAAAGTACATTTTTTACAAGTTAAAGTTACGTTTTGAGAAGTAAAAGTACGTTTCAACAAGTTAAAATTACTTTTTGACAAATTAAAGTACATATTTTACAAGTTGAAGTTATATTTTGACAAGTTAAAGTACGTTTCAACAAGTTTAAATTACTTTTTGAAAAGTTAAAGTACATTTTTTCCAAGTTAAAGTACGTTTCAACAAGTTAAAATTACTTTTTGACAAGTTAAAGTACATTTTTTACAAGTTAAAGTTATGTTTATACAACTTAAAGTATGTTTTAACAAGTTTAAATTACGTTTTGACAAGTAAAAGTACATTTTTTTACAAGTTAAAGTACGTTTCAACAAGTTTAAATTACTTTTTGACAAGTTAAAGTACATTTTTTACAAGTTAAAGTTACGTTTTGACAAGTTAAACTATGTTTTTTACAAGTTAAAGTTAATATTTGACAAGTTAAAGTACGTTTCAACAAGTTAAAATTACGATTTGACAAGTTAAAGTACATTTTTTACAAGTTAAAGTTACGTTTTGAAAAGTTAAAGTACGTTTCAACAAGTTCAAATTACGTTTTAACAAGTAAAAGTACATTTTTTACAAGTTAAAGTTACGTTTGGACAAGTTAAATTATGTTTTTTACAAGTTAAAATTACGTTTTGACAAGTTAAACAATGTTTTCTACAAGTTAAAGTTACGTTTTGAGAAGTAAAAGTACGTTTCAACAAGTTAAAATTACTTTTTGACAAGTTAAAGTTACGTTTTGACAAGTTAAAGTACGTTTCAACAAGTCTAAATTACTTTTTGAAAAATTAAAGTACATTTTTTACAAGTTAAAGTTACGTTTTGACAAGTTAAACTATGTTTTTAACAAGTTAAAGTTACGTTTTGACAAGTTCAAGTACGTTTCAACAAGTTAAAATTACTTTTTGACAAGTTATAGTACATTTTTTACAAGTTGAAGTTACGTTTATACAACTTAAAGTATGTTTTAATAAGTTTAAATTACGTTTTGACAAGTAAAAGTACATTTTTTTACAAGTTAAAGTACGTTTCAACAAGTTAAAATTACTTTTTGACAAATTAAAGTACATTATTTACAAGTTAAAGTTACGTTTTGACAATGTAAATTATGTTTTTTACAAGTTAAAGTTATTATTTGACAAGTTAAAGTATGTTTTTTACAAGTTAAAGTTTCGTGTTGACAAGTTAAAGTACGTTTCAACAAGTTAAAATTACTTTTTGACAAGTTAAAGTACATTTTTTACAAGTTAAAGTTACGTTTATACAAGTTAAAGTATGTTTCAACAAGTTTACATTACGTTTTGACAAGTAAAAGTACATTTTTTACAAGTTAAAGTTAGGTTTGGACAAGTTAAATTATGTTTTTTACAAGTTAAAGTTACGTTTTGACAAGTTAAACTAAGTTTTTTACAAGTTAAAGTACGTTTCAACAAGTTAAAATTACTTTTTTACAAGTTAAAGTTACGTTTTGAGAAGTTAAAGTACGTTTCAACAAGTTCAAATTACGTTTTAACAAGTAAAAGTACATTTTTTACAAGTTAAAGTTACGTTTGGACAAGTTAAATTATGTTTTTTACAAGTTAAAATTACGTTTTGACAAGTTAAACAATGTTTTCTACAAGTTAAAGTTACGTTTTGAGAAGTAAAAGTACGTTTCAACAAGTTAAAATTACTTTTTGACAAGTTAAAGTACATTTTTTACTAGTTAAAGTTACGTTTTGACAAGTTAAAGTACGTTTCAACAAGTCTAAATTACTTTTTGAAAAATTAAAGTACATTTTTTACAAGTTAAAGTTACGTTTTGACAAGTTAAACTATGTTTTTAACAAGTTAAAGTTACGTTTTGACAAGTTCAAGTACGTTTCAACAAGTTAAAATTACTTTTTGACAAGTTATAGTACATTTTTTACAAGTTGAAGTTACGTTTATACAACTTAAAGTATGTTTTAACAAGTTTAAATTACGTTTTGACAAGTAAAATTACATTTTTTTACAAGTTAAAGTACGTTTCAACAAGTTAAAATTACTTTTTGACAAATTAAAGTACATTATTTACAAGTTAAAGTTACGTTTTGACAATGTAAATTATGTTTTTTACAAGTTAAAGTTACTATTTGACAAGTTAAAGTATGTTTTTTACAAGTTAAAGTTTCGTGTTGACAAGTTAAAGTACGTTTCAACAAGTTAAAATTACTTTTTGACAAGTTAAAGTACATTTTTTACAAGTTAAAGTTACGTTTATACAAGTTAAAGTATGTTTCAACAAGTTTACATTACGTTTTGACAAGTAAAAGTACATTTTTTACAAGTTAAAGTTAGGTTTGGACAAGTTAAATTATGTTTTTTACAAGTTAAAGTTACGTTTTGACAAGTTAAACTAAGTTTTTTACAAGTTAAAGTACGTTTCAACAAGTTAAAATTACTTTTTGACAAGTTAAAGTTCATTTTTTACAAGTTAAAGTTACGTTTTGACAAGTTAAAGTACGATTAAACAAGTTAAAATTACAATTTGACAAGTTAGAGTACGTTTCAACAAGTTTAAATTACTTTTTGACAAGTTAAAGTATATTTTTTACAAGTTAAACTATGTTTTTTACAATTTAAAGTTACATTTTGACAAGTTAAAGTACATTTTAACAAGTTAAAATGACTTTTTGACAAGTTAAAGTACATTTTTTACAAGTTAAAGTTACGTTTATACAAGTTAAAGTATGTTTCAACAAGTTTAAATTACGTTTTGACAAGTAAAAGGACATTTTTTTACAAGTTAAAGTACGTTTCAACAAGTTAAAATTAATTTTTGACAAGTTAAAGTACATTTTTTACAAGTTAAAGTTACGTTTATACAAGTTAAAGTATGTTTCAACAAGTTTAAATTACGTTTTGACAAGTAAAAGTACATTTTTTACAAGTTAAAGTTACGTTTTGACAAGTTAAAGTACGATTAAACAAGTTAAAATTACAATTTGACAAGTTAAAATACATTTTTCACAAGTTAAAGTTACATTTTGACAAGTTAAAGTATGTTTTTTACAAGTTAAAGTTAATATTTGACAAGTTAAAGTACGTTTCAACAAGTTAAAATTACGATTTGACAAGTTAAAGTACATTTTTTACAAGTTAAAGTTACGTTTTGACAAGTTAAAATACGTTTCAACAAGTTCAAATTACGTTTTAACAAGTAAAAGTACATTTTTTACAAGTTAAAATTAAGTTTTTACAAGTTAAACTATGTTTTCTACAAGTTAAAGTTACGTTTTGAGAAGTAAAAGTACGTTTCAACAAGTTAAAATTAGTTTTTGACAAGTTATAGTACATTTTTTACTAGGTAAAGTTACGTTTTGACAAGTTAAAGTACGTTTCAACAAGTTTAAATTACTTTTTGAAAAATTAAAGTACATTTTTTACAAGTTAAAGTTTCGTTTTGACAAGTTAAACTAATTTTTAACAAGTTAAAGTTACGTTTTGACAAGTTCAAGTACGTTTCAACAAGTTAAAATTACTTTTTGACAAGTTATACTACATTTTTTACAATTTAAACTTACGTTTATACAACTTAAAGTATGTTTTAACAAGTTTAAATTAAGTTTTGACAAGTAAAAGTACATTTTTTTACAAGTTAAAGTACGTTTCAACAAGTTAAAATTACTTTTTGACATGTTAAAGTACATTATTTACAAGTTAAAGTTACGTTTTGACAATGTAAATTATGTTTTTTACAAGTTAAAGTTACTATTTGACAAGTTAAAGTACGTTTTAACAAGTTAAAATTACTATTGGACAAGTTAAAGTATGTTTTTTACAAGTTAAAGTTTCATGTTGACAAGTTAAAGTACGTTTCAACAAGTTAAAATTACGATTTGACAAGTTAAAGTACATTTTTTACAAGTTAAAGTTACGTTTTGAGAAGTTAAAGTACGTTTCAACAAGTTCAAATTACGTTTTAACAAGTAAAAGTACATTTTTTACAAGTTAAAGTTACGTTTGGACAAGTTAAATTATGTTTTTTACAAGTTAAAATTACGTTTTGACAAGTTAAACAATGTTTTCTACAAGTTAAAGTTACGTTTTGAGAAGTAAAAGTACGTTTCAACAAGTTAAAATTACTTTTTGACAAGTTAAAGTACATTTTTTACTAGTTAAAGTTACGTTTTGACAAGTTAAAGTACGTTTCAACAAGTCTAAATTACTTTTTGAAAAATTAAAGTACATTTTTTACAAGTTAAAGTTACGTTTTGACAAGTTAAACTATGTTTTTAACAAGTTAAAGTTACGTTTTGACAAGTTCAAGTACGTTTCAACAAGTTAAAATTACTTTTTGACAAGTTATAGTACATTTTTTACAAGTTGAAGTTACGTTTATACAACTTAAAGTATGTTTTAACAAGTTTAAATTACGTTTTGACAAGTAAAAGTACATTTTTTTACAAGTTAAAGTACGTTTCAACAAGTTAAAATTACTTTTTGACAAATTAAAGTACATTATTTACAAGTTAAAGTTACGTTTTGACAATGTAAATTATGTTTTTTACAAGTTAAAGTTACTATTTGACAAGTTAAAGTATGTTTTTTACAAGTTAAAGTTAATATTTGACAAGTTAAAGTACGTTTCAACAAGTTAAAATTACGATTTGACAAGTTAAAGTACATTTTTTACAAGTTAAAGTTACGTTTTGACAAGTTAAAATACGTTTCAACAAGTTCAAATTACGTTTTAACAAGTAAAAGTACATTTTTTACAAGTTAAAATTAAGTTTTTACAAGTTAAACTATGTTTTCTACAAGTTAAAGTTACGTTTTGAGAAGTAAAAGTACGTTTCAACAAGTTAAAATTAGTTTTTGACAAGTTATAGTACATTTTTTACTAGGTAAAGTTACGTTTTGACAAGTTAAAGTACGTTTCAACAAGTTTAAATTACTTTTTGAAAAATTAAAGTACATTTTTTACAAGTTAAAGTTTCGTTTTGACAAGTTAAACTAATTTTTAACAAGTTAAAGTTACGTTTTGACAAGTTCAAGTACGTTTCAACAAGTTAAAATTACTTTTTGACAAGTTATACTACATTTTTTACAATTTAAACTTACGTTTATACAACTTAAAGTATGTTTTAACAAGTTTAAATTAAGTTTTGACAAGTAAAAGTACATTTTTTTACAAGTTAAAGTACGTTTCAACAAGTTAAAATTACTTTTTGACATGTTAAAGTACATTATTTACAAGTTAAAGTTACGTTTTGACAATGTAAATTATGTTTTTTACAAGTTAAAGTTACTATTTGACAAGTTAAAGTACGTTTTAACAAGTTAAAATTACTATTGGACTAGTTAAAGTATGTTTTTTACAAGTTAAAGTTTCATGTTGACAAGTTAAAGTACGTTTCAACAAGTTAAAATTACGATTTGACAAGTTAAAGTACATTTTTTACAAGTTAAAGTTACGTTTTGAGAAGTTAAAGTACGTTTCAACAAGTTCAAATTACGTTTTAACAAGTAAAAGTACATTTTTTACAAGTTAAAGTTACGTTTGGACAAGTTAAATTATGTTTTTTACAAGTTAAAATTACGTTTTGACAAGTTAAACAATGTTTTCTACAAGTTAAAGTTACGTTTTGAGAAGTAAAAGTACGTTTCAACAAGTTAAAATTACTTTTTGACAAGTTAAAGTACATTTTTTACTAGTTAAAGTTACGTTTTGACAAGTTAAAGTACGTTTCAACAAGTCTAAATTACTTTTTGAAAAATTAAAGTACATTTTTTACAAGTTAAAGTTACGTTTTGACAAGTTAAACTATGTTTTTAACAAGTTAAAGTTACGTTTTGACAAGTTCAAGTACGTTTCAACAAGTTAAAATTACTTTTTGACAAGTTATAGTACATTTTTTACAAGTTGAAGTTACGTTTATACAACTTAAAGTATGTTTTAACAAGTTTAAATTACGTTTTGACAAGTAAAAGTACATTTTTTTACAAGTTAAAGTACGTTTCAACAAGTTAAAATTACTTTTTGACAAATTAAAGTACATTATTTACAAGTTAAAGTTACGTTTTGACAATGTAAATTATGTTTTTTACAAGTTAAAGTTACTATTTGACAAGTTAAAGTATGTTTTTTACAAGTTAAAGTTTCGTGTTGACAAGTTAAAGTACGTTTCAACAAGTTAAAATTACTTTTTGACAAGTTAAAGTACATTTTTTACAAGTTAAAGTTACGTTTATACAAGTTAAAGTATGTTTCAACAAGTTTAAATTACGTTTTGACAAGTAAAAGGACATTTTTTTACAAGTTAAAGTACGTTTCAACAAGTTAAAATTAATTTTTGACAAGTTAAATTAAGTTTTTTACAAGTTAAAGTACGTTTCAACAAGTTTAAATTACTTTTTGACAAGTTAAAGTACATTTTTTACAAGTTAAACTATGTTATTTACAATTTAAAGTTACGTTTTGACAAGTTAAAGTACATTTTAACAAGTTAGAATGACTTTTTGACAAGTTAAAGTACATTTATTACAAGTTAAAGTATGTTTCAACAAGTTTAAATTAAGTTTTGACAAGTAAAAGTACATTTTTTTACAAGTTAAAGTACGTTTCAACAAGTTAAAATTATTTTTTGACACGTTAAAGTACATTTTTTACAAGTTAAAGTTACGTTTATACAAGTTAAATTATGTTTTTTACAAGTTAAAGTTACGTTTTGACAAGTTAAACTATGTTATTTACAAGTTAAAGTACTTTTCAACAAGTTAAAATTATGATTTGTCAAGTTAAAGTACATTTTTTACAAGTTCAAATTATGTTTTAAAAAGTTAAATTACATTTCAATAAGTTAAAATTACGTTTTGACAAGTAAAAGTACATTTTTAACCAGTTAAAATTAGGTTTTGACAAGTTTAAGTACGTTTCAAAAAGTTTAAATTATGTTTTGACAAGTTAAAGTACGTTTCAACAAGTTAAAATTACGTTTCGACAAGTAAAAGTACCATTTTTCAAAGTTAAGCTTACGTTTTGACATGTTAAAGTACGTTTCAACAAGTTAAAATTACTTTTTGAGAAGTTAAAGTACTTTTTTTACAAGTTAAAACTACGTTTTGACAAGTTAAACTATATTTTTTGCAAGTTAAAGTTACGTTTTGACAAGTTAAAGTACGTTTCAACGAGTTAAAATTACAATTTGACAAGTTAAAGTATGTTTTTTACAAGTTAAAGTTAATATTGACAACTTAAAGTACGTTTCAACAAGTTAAAATTACGATTTGACAAGTTAAAATACATTTTTTACAAGTTAAAGTTACGTTTTCACAAGTTAAAGTACGTTTCAACAAGTTCAAATTACGTTTTATCAAGTAAAAGTACATTTTTTACAAGTTAAAATTACGTTTTGACAAGTTAAAGTTACGATTTGAGAAGTAAAAGTACGTTTCAACAAGTTAAAATTACTTTTTGACAAGTTAAAGTTCATTTTTTAAAAGTTAAAGTTACGTTTTGACAAGTTAGAGTACGTTTCAACAAGTTTAAATTACTTTTTTACAAGTTAAAGTACATTTTTTACTTGTTAAACTATGTTTGTTACAATTAAAGTTACGTTTTGACAAGTTAAAGTACATTTTAACAAGTTAAAATGACTTTTTGACAAGTTAAAGTACTTTTTTTACAAGTTAAAGTTACGTTTATACAAGTTAAAGTATGTTTCAACAAGTTTAAATTAAGTTTTGACACGTAAAAGTACATTTTTTTACAAGTTAAAGTACGTTTCAACAAGTTAAAATTAATTTTTGACAAGTTAAAGAACATTTTTTACAAGTTAAAGTTACGTTTATACAAGTTAAAGTATGTTTCAACATGTTTAAATTACGTTTTGACAAGTAAAAGTTCATTTTTAACAAGTTAAAGTTAGGTTTTGACAAGTTAAATTATGTTTTTTACAAGTTAAAATTACGATTTGACAAGTTAAACTATGTTTTTTACAAGTTAAAGTACGTTTCAACAAGTTAAAATTACGATTTGACAAGTTAAAGTTACGTTTTGACAAGTTAGAATTACTTTTTGACAAGTAAAAGTACATTTTTAACAAGTTAAAATTACGTTTTGACAAGTTTAAGTACGTTTCAAAAAGTTTAAATTATGTTTTGACAAGTTAAAGTACGTTTCAACAAGTTAAAATTACGTTTCGACAAGTAAAAGTACCATTTTCTAAAGTTAAACTTACGTTTTGACATGTTAAACTATGTTTTTTACAAGTTATAGTTACATTTTGACAAGTTAAAGTACGTTTGAACAAGCTAAAATTACTTTTTGACAAGTTAAAGTACATGTTTTACAAGTTAAAGTTAATATTTGACAAGTTAAAGTACGTTTCAACAAGTTAAAATTACGATTTGACAAGTTAAACTACATTTTTTACAAGTTAAAGCTACGTTTTGACAAGTTAAAGTACGTTTCAACAATTTCAAATTACGTTTTATCAAGTAAAAGTACATTTTTTACAAGTTAAAATTACCTTTTGACAAGTTAAACTATGTTTTCTACAAGTTAAAGTTACGTTTTGAGAAGTAAAAGTACGTTTCAACAAGTTAAAATAACTTTTTGACAAGTTAAAGTAAATTTTTTACAAGTTAAAGTTACGTTTTGACAAGTTAAAGTACGTTTCAAAAAGTTTAATTTACTTTTTTAAAAGTTAAAGTACATTTTTTACAAGTTAAAGTTTCGTTTTGACAAGTTAAACTATGTTTTTAACAAGTTAAAGTTACGTTTTGAATAGTTAAAGTACGTTTCAACAAGTTAAAATTACTTTTTGACAAGTTAAAGTACATTATTTACAAGTTAAATTTACGTTTTGACAGTGTAAATTATGTTTTTTACAAGTTAAAGTTACTATTTGACAAGTTAAAGTACGTTTCAACAAGTTAAAATTACGATTTGACAAGTTAAAGTATGTTTTTTACAAGTTAAAGTTTCGTTTTGACAAGTTAAAGTACGTTTCAACAAGTTAAAATTACTTTTTGACAAGTTAAAGTACATTTTTTACAAGTTAAAATTACGTTTTTACAAGTTAAAGTATGTTTCAACAAGTTTAAATTACGTTTTGACAAGTAAAAGTACATTTTTTACAAGTTAAAGTTACGTTTGGACAAGTGAAATTATGTTTTTCACAAGTTAAAGTTACGTTTTGACAAGTTAAACTATGTTTTTTACAAGTTAAAGTACGTTTCAACAAGTTAAAATTACTTTTTGACAAGTTAAAGTTCATTTTTTACAAGTTAAAGTTACGTTTTGACAAGTTAGAGTACGTTTCAACAAGTTTAAATTACTTTTTGACAAGTTAAAGTACATTTTTTACATGTTAAACTATGTTTTTTACAATTAAAGTTACGTTTTGACAAATTAAAGTACATTTTAACAAGTTAAAATGACTTTTTGACAAGTTAAAGTACATTTTTTACAAGTTAAAGTTACGTTTATACAAGTTAAAGTATGTTTCAACAAGTTTAAATTACGTTTTGACACGTAAAAGTATATTTTTTTACAAGTTAAAGTACGTTTTAACAAGTTAAAATTAATTTTTGACAAGTTAAAGAACATTTTTTACAAGTTAAAGTTACGTTTATACAAGTTAAAGTATGTTTTAACAAGTTTAAATTACGTTTTGACAAGTAAAAGTTCATTTTTAACAAGTTAAAGTTACGTTTTGACAAGTTAAATTATGTTTTTAAAAGTTAAAGTTACGTTTTGACAAGTTAAACTATGTTTTTTACAAGTTAAAGTACGTTTCAACAAGTTAAAATTACGATTTGACAAGTTAAACTATGTTTTTAACAAGTTAAAGTTACGTTTTGACAAGTTAGAATTACTTTTTGACAAGTAAAAATACATTTTTTACAAGTTAAAGTTACGTTTGGACAAGTTAAATTATGTTTTTTACAAGTTAAAGTTACGTTTTGACAAGTTAAACTATGTTTTTTACAAGTTAAAGTACGTTTCAACAAGTTTAAATTACTTTTTGACAAGTTAAAGTACATTTTTTACAAGTTAAACTATGTTTTTTACAATTTAAAGTTACGTTTTGACAAGTTAAAGTACATTTTAACAAGTTAAAATGACTTTTTGACAAGTTAAAGTATATTTTTTACAAGTAAAAGTATGTTTCAACAAGTTTAAATTAAGTTTTGACAAGTAAAAGTACATTTTTTTACAAGTTAAAGTACGTTTCAACAAGTTAAAATTATTTTTTGACAAGTAAAAGTACATTTTTTAGAAGTTAAAGTTACGTTTATACAAGTTAAAGTATGTTTCAATAAGTTTAAATTACGTTTTGACACGTAAAAGTACATTTTTTACAAGTTAAAGTTAAGTTTTGACAAGTTAAACTATGTTTTTTACAAGTTATAGTACGTTTCAACAAGTCAAAATTATGATTTGTCAACTTAAAGTACATTGTTTACAAGTTCAAATTATGTTTTAAAAAGTTAAATTACATTTCAATAAGTTAAAATTACGTTTTGACAAGTAAAAGTACATTTTTAACAAGTTAAAATTACGTTTTGACAAGTTTAAGTACGTTTCAAAAAGTTTAAATTATGTTTTGACAAGTTAAAGTACGTTTTAACAAGTTAAAATTACGTTTCGACAAGTAAAAGTACCATTTTCTAAAGTTAAACTTACGTTTTGACATGTTAAACTATGTTTTTTACAAGTTATAGTTACATTTTGACAAGTTAAAGTACGTTTCAACAAGCTAAAATTACTTTTTGACAAGTTAAAGTACATTTTTTACAAGTTAAAGTTAATATTTGACAAGTTAAAGTACGTTTCAACAAGTTAAAATTACGATTTGACAAGTTAAAGTACATTTTTTACAAGGTAATGTTACGTTTTGACAAGTTAAAGTACGTTTCAACAAGTTCAAATTACGTTTTATCAAGTAAAAGTAGATTTTTTACAAGTTAAAATTACCTTTTGACTTTCTACAAGTTAAAGTTACGTTTTGAGAAGTTTAAAGTACGTTTCAACAAGTTATAATTACGATTTGACAAGTTAAAGTACATTTTTTACAAGTTAAAGTTACGTTTTGACAAGTTAAAGTACGTTTCAACAAGTTCAAATTACGTTTTAACAATTAAAAGTACATTTTTTACAAGTTAAAATTACGTTTTGACAAGTTAAACTATTTTTTCTACAAGTTAAAGTTACGTTTTGAGAAGTAAAAGTACGTGTCAACAAGTTAAAATAACTTTTTGACAAGTTAAAGTAAATTTTTTACAAGTTAAAGTTACGTTTTGACAAGTTAAAGTACGTTTCAACAAGTTTAATTTACTTTTTGAAAAGTTAAAGTACATTTTTTTACAAGTTAAAGTTTCGTTTTGAGAAGTTAAACTATGTTTTTAACAAGTTAAAGTTACGTTTTGAATAGTTCAAGTACGTTTCAACAAGTTAAAATTACTTTTTGACATGTTAAAGTACATTTTTTACAAGTTAAAGTTACGTTTATACAACTTCAAGTATGTTTTAACAAGTTTAAATTATGTTTTGACAAGTAAAAGTACATTTTTTTACAAGTTAAAGTACGTTTCAACAAGTTAAAATTACTTTTTGACAAGTTAAAGTACATTATTTACAAGTTAAAGTTACGTTTTGACAGTGTAAATTATGTTTTTTACAAGTTAAAGTTACTATTTGACAAGTTAAAGTACGTTTCAACAAGTTAAAATTACGATTTGACAAGTTAAAGTATCTTTTTTACAAGTTAAAGTTTCGTTTTGACAAGTTAAAGTACGTTTCAACAAGTCAAAATTACTTTTTGACAAGTTAAAGTACATTTTTTACAAGTTAAAATTACGTTTTTACAAGTTAAAGTATGTTTCAACAAGTTTAAATTACGTTTTGACAAGTAAAAGTACATTTTTTACAAGTTAAAGTTATGTTTGGACAAGTTAAATTATGTTTTTTACAAGTTAAAGTTACGTTTTGACAAGTTAAACTATGTTTTTTACAAGTTAAAGTACGTTTCAACAAGTTAAAATTACTTTTTGACAAGTTAAAGTTCATTTTTTACAAGTTAAACTTACGTTTTGACAAGTTAGAGTACGTTTCAACAAGTTTAAATTACTTTTTGACAAGTTAAAGTACATTTTTTACATGTTAAACTATGTTTTTTACAATTAAAGTTACGTTTTGACAAGTTAAAGTACATTTTAACAAGTTAAAATGACTTTTTGACAAGTTAAAGTACATTTTTTACAAGTTAAAGTTACGTTTATACAAGTTAAAGTATGTTTCAACAAGTTTAAATTACGTTTTGACACGTAAAAGTATATTTTTTTACAAGTTAAAGTACGTTTCAACAAGTTAATATTAATTTTTGACAAGTTAAAGAACATTTTTTACAAGTTAAAGTTACGTTTATACAAGTTAAAGTATGTTTTAACAAGTTTAAATTACGTTTTGACAAGTAAAAGTTCATTTTTAACAAGTTAAAGTTACGTTTTGACAAGTTAAATTATGTTTTTTAAAAGTTAAAGTTACGTTTTTTGAAGTTAAACTATGTTTTTAACAAGTTAAAGTACGTTTCAACAAGTTAAAATTACGATTTGACAAGTTAAACTATGTTTTTTACAAGTTAAAGTTTCGTTTTGACAAGTTAAAGTACGTTTCAACAAGTGAAAATTACTTTTTGACAAGTTAAAGTACATTTTTTACAAGTTAAAGTTACGTTTATACAAGTTAAAGTATGTTTCAACAAGTTTAAATTACGTTTTGACACGTAAAAGTATATTTTTTTACAAGTTAAAGTACGTTTCAACAAGTTAATATTAATTTTTGACAAGTTAAAGAACATTTTTTACAAGTTAAAGTTACGTTTATACAAGTTAAAGTATGTTTTAACAAGTTTAAATTACGTTTTGACAAGTAAAAGTTCATTTTTAACAAGTTAAAGTTACGTTTTGACAAGTTAAATTATGTTTTTTAAAAGTTAAAGTTACGTTTTTTCAAGTTAAACTATGTTTATAACAAGTTAAAGTACGTTTCAACAAGTTAAAATTACGATTTGACAAGTTAAACTATGTTTTTTACAAGTTAAAGTTTCGTTTTGACAAGTAAAAGTACGTTTCAACAAGTGAAAATTACTTTTTGACAAGTTAAAGTACATTTTTTACAAGTTAAAGTTACGTTTATACAAGTTAAAGTATGTTTCAACAAGTTTAAATTACGTTTTGACTAGTAAAAGTACATTTTTTACAAGTTAAAGTTACGTTTGGACAAGTTAAATTATGTTGTTTACAAGTTAAAATTACGTTTTGACAAGTTAAACTATGTTTTTTACAAGTTAAAGTACGTTTCAACAAGTTAGAATTACTTTTTGACAAGTAAAAGTACATTTTTTACAAGTTAAAGTTACGTTTGGACAATTTAAATTATACTTTTTACAAGTTAAAGTTACGTTTGACAAGTTAAATTATGTTTTTTACAAGTTAAAGTATGTTTCAACAAGTTTAAATTAAGTTTTGACAAATAAAAGTACATTTTTTTACAAGTTAAAGTACGTTTCAACAAGTTAAAATTATTTTTTGACAAGTTAAAGTAAATTTTTTATAAGTTAAAGTTACGTTTATACAAGTTGAAGTATGTTTCAACAAGTTTAAATTACGTTTTGACAAGTAAAAGTACATTTTTTACAAGTTAAAGTTACGTTTTGACAAGTTAAATTATGTTTTTTACAAGTTAAAGTTACGTTTTGACAAGTTAAACTATGTTTTTTACAAGTTAAATTACTTTTCAACAAGTTAAAATTATGATTTGTCAAGTTAAAGTACATTTTTTACATGTTCAAATTATATTTTAAAAAGTTAAATTACATTTCAATAAGTTAAAATTACTTTTTGACAAGTTTAAGTACGTTTCAAAAAGTTTAAATTATGTTTTGACAAGTTAAAGTACCTTTCAACAAGTTCAAATTACGTTTCGACAAGTAAAAGTACCATTTTTTAAAGTTAAACTTACGTTTTGACATGTTAAAGTACGTTTCAACAAGTTAAAATTACTTTTTGAGAAGTTAAAGTACATTTTTTACAAATTAAAATTACTTTTTGACAAGTTAAACTATGTTTTTTACAAGTTAAAGTTACGTTTTGACAAGTTAAAGTACGTTTCAACGAGTTAAAATTACAATTTGACAAGTTAAAATACATTTTTTACGAGTTAAAGTTACGTTTGGACAAGTTAAAGTAAGTTTTTTACAAGTTAAAGTTAATATTTGACAATTTAAAGTATGTTTCAACAAGTTAAAATTACGATTTGACAACTTAAAGTACATTTTTTACAAGTTAAAGTTACGTTTTCACAAGTTAAAGTACGTTTCAACAAGTTCAAATTAAGTTTTATCAAGTAAAAGTACATTTTTTACAAGTTAAAATTACGTTTTGACAAGTTAAAGTTACGTTTTGAGAAGTAAAAGTACGTTTCAACAAGTTAAAATTACTTTTTGACAAGTTAAAGTACATTTTTTACAAGGTAAAGTTACGTTTTGACAAGTTAAAGTACGTTTCAACAAGTTTAATTTACTTTTTGAAAAGTTAAAGTACATTTTTTACAAGTTAAAGTTATGTTTTCACAAGTTAAATTATGTTTTTAACAAGTTAAAGTTACGTTTTGACAAGTTTAAGTACGTTTCAACAAGTTAAAATTACTTTTTGACAAGTTAAAGTACATTTTTTACAAGTTAAAGTTACGTTTATACAACTTCAAGTATGTTTTAACAAGTTAATATTACGTTTTGACAAGTAAAAGTACATTTTTTTACAAGTTAAAGTACGCTTCAACAAGTTAAAATTACTTTTTGACAAGTTAAAGTACATTATTTACAAGTTAAAGTTACGTTTTGACAATGTAAATTATGTTTTTTACAAGTTAAAGTTACTATTTGACAAGTTAAAGTAAGTTTCAACAAGTTAAAATTGCAATTTGACAAGTTAAAATACATTTTTTACAAGTTAAAGTTACATTTTGACAAGTTAAAGTTACGTTTGGACAAGTTAAATTAAGTTCTTTACAAATTAAAGTTACGTTTTGACAAGTTAAACTATGTTTTTTTACAAGTTAAAGTACGTTTCAACAAGTTAAAATTACTTTTTGACAAGTTAAAGTTCATTTTTTACAAGTTAAAGTTACGTTTTGACAAGTTAGAGTACGTTTCAACAAGTTTAAATTACTTTTTGACAAGTTAAAGTACATTTTTTACATGTTAAACTATGTTTTTTACAATTAAAGTTACGTTTTGACAAGTTAAAGTACGTTTCAACAAGTTAAAATTAATTTTTGACAAGTTAAAGAACATTTTTTACAAGTTAAAGTTACGTTTATACAAGTTAAAGTATGTTTCAACAAGTTTAAATTGCGTTTTGACAAGTAAAAGTTCATTTTTAACAAGTTAAAGTTACGTTTTGACAAGTTAAATTATGTTTTTTACAAGTTAAAGTTATATTTTGACAAGTTAAACTATGTTTTTTACAAGTTATAGTACGTTTCAACAAGTTTAAATTATGATTTGTCAAATTAAAGTACGTTTTTTACAACTTAAAGTTACGTTTTGACAAGTTAGAGTACGTTTCAACAAGTTTAAATTACTTTTTGACAAGTTAAAGTACATTTTTTACATGTTAAACTATGTTTTTTACAAGTTAAAGTTTCGTTTTGACAAGTTAAAGTACGTTTCAACAAGTGAAAATTACTTTTTGACAAGTTAAAGTACATTTTTTACAAGTTAAAGTTACGTTTATACAAGTTAAAGTATGTTTCAACAAGTTTAAATTACGTTTTGACTAGTAAAAGTACATTTTTTACAAGTCAAACTTACGTTTGGACAAGTTAAATTATGTTTTTTACAAGTTAAAATTACGTTTTGATAAGTTAAACTATGTTTTTTACAAGTTAAAGTACGTTTCAACAAGTTAGAATTACTTTTTGACAAGTAAAAGTACATTTTTTACAAGTTAAAGTTACGTTTGGACAAGTTAAATTATGTTTTTTACAAGTTAAAGTTACACTTTGACAAGTTAAACTATGTTTTTTACAAGTTAAAGTATGTTTCAACAAGTTTAAATTAAGTTTTGACAAGTAAAACTACATTTTTTTACAAGTTAAAGTACGTTTCAACAAGTTAAAATTATTTTTTGACAAGTTAAAGTACAGTTTTTACAAGGTAAAGTTACGTTTATACAAGTTGAAGTATGTTTCAACAAGTTTAAATTACGTTTTGACAAGTAAAACTATATTTTTTACAAGTTAAAGTTACGTTTTGACAAGTTAAATTATGTTTTTTACAAGTTAAAGTTACGTTTTGACAAGTTAAACTATGTTTTTTACAAGTTAAAGTACTTTTCAACAAGTTAAAATTATGATTTGTCAAGTTAAAGTACATTTTTTACAAGTTCAAATTATGTTTTAAAAAGTTAAATTACATTTCAATAAGTTAAAATTACGTTTTGACAAGTAAAAGTACATTTTTAACAAGTTAAAATTACGTTTTGACAAGTTTAAGTACGTTTCAAAAAGTTTAAATTATGTTTTGACAAGTTAAAGTACGTTTCAACAAGTTAAAATTACGTTTCGACAAGTAAAAGTACCATTTTTTAAAGTTAAACTTACGTTTTGACGTGTTAAAGTACGTTTCAACAAGTTAAAATTACTTTTTGAGAAGTTAAAGTACATTTTTTACAAGTTAAAGTTAAGTTTATACAAGTAAAAGTATGTTTCAACAAGTTTAAATTACGTTTTTACAAGTAAAAGTACATTTTTTACAAATTAAAGTTACGTTTGGACAAGTTAAATTATGTTTCTTACAAGTTAAATTATGTTTCTTACAAGTTAAATTATGTTTCTTACAAGTTAAAGTTACGTTTTGACAAGTTAAACTATGTTTTTTACAAGTTAAAGTACGTTTCAACAAGTTAAAATTACTTTTTGACAAGTTAAAGTTCATTTTTTACAAGTTAAACTATGTTTTTTACAATTAAAGTTACGTTTTGACAAGTTAGAGTACGTTTCAACAAGTTTAAATTACTTTTTGACAAGTTAAAGTACATTTTTTACATGTTAAACTATGTTTTTTACAATTAAAGTTACGTTTTGACAAGTTAAAGTACGTTTCAACAAGTTAAAATTAATTTTTGACAAGTTAAAGAACATTTTTTACAAGTTAAAGTTACGTTTATACAAGTTAAAGTATGTTTCAACAAGTTTAAATTGCGTTTTGACAAGTAAAAGTTCATTTTTAACAAGTTAAAGTTACGTTTTGACAAGTTAAATTATGTTTTTTACAAGTTATAGTTACATTTTGACAAGTTAAAGTACGTTTCAACAAGTTAAAATTACTTTTTGACAATATAAAGTACTTTTTTTACAACTTAAAGTTACGTTTTGACAAGTTTAAAGTACGTTTCAACAAGTTATAATTACGATTTGACAAGTTAAAGTACATTTTTTACAAGTTAAAGTTACGTTTTGACAAGTTAAAGTACGTTTCAACAAGTTCAAATTACGTTTTAACAATTAAAAGTACATTTTTTACAAGTTAAAATTACGTTTTGACAAGTTAAACTATTTTTTCTACAAGTTAAAGTTACGTTTTGAGAAGTAAAAGTACGTTTCAACAAGTTAAAATTACTTTTTGACAAGTTAAAGTACATTTTTTACGTGTTAAAGTTACGTTTTAACAAGTTAAAGTATGTTTCAACTAGTTAAAGTACGTTTCAACAAGTTAGAATTACTTTTTGACAAGTAAAAGTACATTTTTTACAAGTTAAAGTTACGTTTGGACAAGTTAAATTATGTTTTTTACAAGTTAAAGTTACATTTTGACAAGTTAAATTATGTTTTTTACAAGTTAAAGTACGTTTCAACAAGTTTAAATTACTTTTTGACAAGTTAAAGTACATTTTTTACAAGTTAAACTATGTTTTTTACAATTTAAAGTTACGTTTTGACAAGTTCAAGTACATTTTAACGAGTTAAAATGACTTTTTGACAAGTTAAAGTACATCTTTTACAAGTTAAAGTATGTTTCAACAAGTTTAAATTAAGTTTTGACAAGTAAAACTACATTTTTTTACAAGTTAAAGTACGTTTCAACAAGTTAAAATTATTTTTTGACAAGTTAGAGTACAGTTTTTACAAGGTAAAGTTACGTTTATACAATTTGAAGTATGTTTCAACAAGTTTAAATTACGTTTTGACAAGTAAAAGTACATTTTTTACAAGTTAAAGTTACGTTTTGACAAGTTAAATTATGTTTTTTACAAGTTAAAGTTACGTTTTGACAAGTTAAACTATGTTTTTTACAAGTTAAAGTACTTTTCAACAAGTTAAAATTATGATTTGTCAAGTTAAAGTACATTTTTTACAAGTTCAAATTATGTTTTAAAAAGTTAAATTACATTTCAATAAGTTAAATATACGTTTTGACAAGTAAAAGTACATTTTTAACAAGTTAAAATTACGTTTTGAAAAGTTTAAGTACGTTTCAAAAAGTTTAAATTATGTTTTGACAAGTTAAAGTACGTTTCAACAAGTTAAAATTACGTTTCGACAAGTAAAAGTACCATTTTTTAAAGTTAAACTTACGTTTTGACGTGTTAAAGTACGTTTCAACAAGTTAAAATTACTTTTTGAGAAGTTAAAGTACATTTTTTACAAGTTAAAGTTAAGTTTATACAAGTAAAAGTATGTTTCAACAAGTTTAAATTACGTTTTTACAAGTAAAAGTACATTTTTTACAAATTAAAGTTACGTTTGGACAAGTTAAATTATGTTTCTTACAAGTTAAATTATGTTTCTTACAAGTTAAATTATGTTTCTTACAAGTTAAAGTTACGTTTTGACAAGTTAAACTATGTTTTTTACAAGTTAAAGTACGTTTCAACAAGTTAAAATTACTTTTTGACAAGTTAAAGTTCATTTTTTACAAGTTAAACTATGTTTTTTACAATTAAAGTTACGTTTTGACAAGTTAGAGTACGTTTCAACAAGTTTAAATTACTTTTTGACAAGTTAAAGTACATTTTTTACATGTTAAACTATGTTTTTTACAATTAAAGTTACGTTTTGACAAGTTAAAGTACGTTTCAACAAGTTAAAATTAATTTTTGACAAGTTAAAGAACATTTTTTACAAGTTAAAGTTACGTTTATACAAGTTAAAGTATGTTTCAACAAGTTTAAATTGCGTTTTGACAAGTAAAAGTTCATTTTTAACAAGTTAAAGTTACGTTTTGACAAGTTAAATTATGTTTTTTACAAGTTATAGTTACATTTTGACAAGTTAAAGTACGTTTCAACAAGGTAAAATTACTTTTTGACAATATAAAGTACT
Organism: Urtica urens; assembly: GCA_958296335.1. Lineage (NCBI taxonomy): Eukaryota > Viridiplantae > Streptophyta > Magnoliopsida > Rosales > Urticaceae > Urtica > Urtica urens. The sequence continues at coordinate 24,534,551 of OY282520.1, forward strand.
TTTTTTACAACTTAAAGTTACGTTTTGACAAGTTTAAAGTACGTTTCAACAAGTTATAATTACGATTTGACAAGTTAAAGTACATTTTTTACAAGTTAAAGTTACGTTTTGACAAGTTAAAGTACGTTTCAACAAGTTCAAATTACGTTTTAACAATTAAAAGTACATTTTTTACAAGTTAAAATTACGTTTTGACAAGTTAAACTATTTTTTCTACAAGTTAAAGTTACGTTTTGAGAAGTAAAAGTACGTTTCAACAAGTTAAAATTACTTTTTGACAAGTTAAAGTACATTTTTTACGTGTTAAAGTTACGTTTTAACAAGTTAAAGTATGTTTCAACTAGTTAAAGTACGTTTCAACAAGTTAGAATTACTTTTTGACAAGTAAAAGTACATTTTTTACAAGTTAAAGTTACGTTTGGACAAGTTAAATTATGTTTTTTACAAGTTAAAGTTACATTTTGACAAGTTAAATTATGTTTTTTACAAGTTAAAGTACGTTTCAACAAGTTTAAATTACTTTTTGACAAGTTAAAGTACATTTTTTACAAGTTAAACTATGTTTTTTACAATTTAAAGTTACGTTTTGACAAGTTCAAGTACATTTTAACGAGTTAAAATGACTTTTTGACAAGTTAAAGTACATCTTTTACAAGTTAAAGTACGTTTCAACAAGTTTAAATTACTTTTTGACAAGTTAAAGTACATTTTTTACAAGTTAAACTATGTTTTTTACAATTTAAAGTTACGTTTTGACAAGTTCAAGTACATTTTAACGAGTTAAAATGACTTTTTGACAAGTTAAAGTACATCTTTTACAAGTTAAAGTATGTTTCAACAAGTTTAAATTAAGTTTTGACAAGTAAAACTACATTTTTTTACAAGTTAAAGTACGTTTCAACAAGTTAAAATTATTTTTTGACAAGTTAGAGTACAGTTTTTACAAGGTAAAGTTACGTTTATACAATTTGAAGTATGTTTCAACAAGTTTAAATTACGTTTTGACAAGTAAAAGTACATTTTTTACAAGTTAAAGTTACGTTTTGACAAGTTAAATTATGTTTTTTACAAGTTAAAGTTACGTTTTGACAAGTTAAACTATGTTTTTTACAAGTTAAAGTACTTTTCAACAAGTTAAAATTATGATTTGTCAAGTTAAAGTACATTTTTTACAAGTTCAAATTATGTTTTAAAAAGTTAAATTACATTTCAATAAGTTAAAATTACGTTTTGACAAGTAAAAGTACATTTTTAACAAGTTAAAATTACGTTTTGAAAAGTTTAAGTACGTTTCAAAAAGTTTAAATTATGTTTTGACAAGTTAAAGTACGTTTCAACAAGTTAAAATTACGTTTCGACAAGTAAAAGTACCATTTTTTAAAGTTAAACTTACGTTTTGACGTGTTAAAGTACGTTTCAACAAGTTAAAATTACTTTTTGAGAAGTTAAAGTACATTTTTTACAAGTTAAAGTAAAGTTTATACAAGTTAAAGTATGTTTCAACAAGTTTAAATTACGTTTTTACAAGTAAAAGTACATTTTTTACAAATTAAAGTTACGTTTGGACAAGGTAAATTATGTTTCTTACAAGTTAAATTATGTTTCTTACAAGTTAAATTATGTTTCTTACAAGTTAAAGTTACGTTTTGACAAGTTAAACTATGTTTTTTACAAGTTAAAGTACGTTTCAATAAGTTAAAATTACTTTTTGACAAGTTAAAGTTCATTTTTTACAAGTTAAAGTTACGTTTTGACAAGTTAGAGTACGTTTCAACAATTTTAAATTACTTTTTGACAAGTTAAAGTACATTTTTTACAAGTTAAACTTTGTTTTTTACAATTTAAAGTTACGTTTTGACAAGTTAAAGTTCATTTTAACAAGTTAAAATGACTTTTTGACAAGTTAAAGTACATTTTTTACAAGTTAAAGTTACGTTTATACAAGTTAAAGTATGTTTCAACAAGTTTAAATTACGTTTAGACAAGTAAAAGTACATTTTTTTACAAGTTAAAGTACGTTTCAACAAGTTAAAAATAATTTTTGACAAGTTAAAGTACATATTTTAAAAGTTAAAGTTACGTTTATACATATTAAAGTATGTTTCAACAAGTTTAAATTACGTTTTGACAAGTAAAAGTACATTTTTTACAAGTTAAAGTTACGTTTTGACAAGTTAAATTATGTTTTTTACAAGTTAAAGTTACGTTTTGACAAGTTAAACTATGTTTTTTACAAGTTAAAGTACGTTTCAACAAGTTAAAATTATGATTTGTCAAGTCAAAGTACATTTTTTACAAGTTCAAATTATGTTTTAAAAAGTTAAATTACATTTCAATAAGTTAAAATTACGTTTTGACAAGTAAAAGTACATTTTTAACAAGTTAAAATTACGTTTTGACAAGTTTAAGTACGTTTCAAAAAGTTTAAATTATGTTTTGACAAGTTAAAGTACGTTTCAACAAGTTAAAATTACGTTTCGACAAGTAAAAGTACCATTTTTTAAAGTTAAACTTTCGTTTTGACATGTTAAACTATGTTTTTTACAAGTTATAGTTACATTTTGACAAGATAAAGTACGTTTCAACAAGTTAAAATTACTTTTTGACAATATAAAGTACTTTTTTTACAACTTAAAGTTACGTTTTGACAAGTTTAAAGTACGTTTCAACAAGTTATAATTACGATTTGACAAGTTAAAGTACATTTTTTACAAGTTAAAGTTACGTTTTGACAAGTTAAAGTACATTTTTTACAAGTTAAAGTTACATTTTGACAAGTTAAAGTATGTTTTTTACAAGTTAAAGTTAATATTTGACAAGTTAAAGTACGTTTCAACAAGTTAAAATTACGATTTGACAAGTTAAAGTACATTTTTTACAAGTTAAAGTTACGTTTTGACAAGTTAAAGTACGTTTCAACAAGTTCAAATTACGTTTTAAAAAGTAAAAGTACATTTTTTACAAGTTAAAATTACGTTTTGACAAGTTAAACTATGTTTTCTACAAGTTAAAGTTACGTTTTGAGAAGTAAAAGTACGTTTCAACAAGTTAAAATTACTTTTTGACAAGTTAAACTATGTTTTCTACAAGTTAAAGTACGTTTCAACAAGTTAGAATTACTTTTTGACAAGTTATAGTACATTTTTTACAAGTTAAAGTTACGTTTTGACATGTTAAACTATGTTTCTTACAAGTTAAAGTTACGTTTTGACAAGTTAAAGTACGTTTCAACAAGTTCAAATTACGTTTTGACAAGTAAAAGTACATTTTTTACAAGTTAAAATTACGTTTTGACAAGTTAGACTGTTTTTTACAAGTTAAAGTACGTTTCAACAAGTTAAAATTAATTTTTGACAAGTTAAAGTACATTTTTTACAAGTTAAAGTTACGTTTGTAGATGTTAAAGTATGTTTCAATAAGTTTAAATTACGTTTTGACAAGTTAAAGTACATTTTTTACAAGTTAAAGTTACGTTTGTACTAGTTAAATTATGTTTTTTACAAGTTAAAGTTACGTTTTGACAAGTTAAACTATGTTTTTTACAAGTTATAGTACGTTTCAACAAGTTTAAATTATGATTTGTCAAGTTGAAGTACATTTTTTACAACTTAAAGTTACGTTTTGACAAGTTAAACTATGTTTTTACAAGTTAAAGTTACGTTTTGACAAGTTAAAGTACGTTTCAACGAGTTAAAATTACAATTTGACAAGTTAAAATACTTTTTTCACAAGTTAAAGTTACGTTTTGACAAGTTAAAGTATGTTTTTTACAAGTTAAAGTTACGTTTCGACAAGTAAAAGTACCATTTTTTAAAGTTAAACTTACGTTTTGACATGTTAAATTACGTTTCAACAAGTTAAAATTACGATTTGACAAGTTAAAGTTCATTTTTTACAAGTTAAAGTTACGTTTTGACAAGTTAAAGTACGTTTCAACAAGTTAAAATTACGTTTTAACAAGTAAAAGTACATTTTTTTACAATTTAAAATTACGTTTTGACAAGTTAAACTATGTTTTCTACAAGTTAAAGTTACGTTTTGAGAAGTAAAAGAACGTTTAACCAAGTTAAAATTACTTTTGGACAAGTTAAAGTACATTTTTGACAAGTTAAAGTTACGTTTTGACAAGTTAAAGTAAGTTCAACAAGTTTAATTTACTTTTTGACAAGTTAAAGTACATTTTTTACAAGTTAAAGTTACGTTTTGACAAGTTAAACTATGTTTCTTACAAGTTAAAGTTACGTTTTAACAAGTTAAAGTTACGTTTTGACAAGTAAAAGTAAATTTTCAACATGTTAAAATTACATTTTGAAAAGTTTAAGTACGTTTCAAAAAGTTTAAATTATGTTTTGACAAGTTAAAGTACGTTTCAACAAGTTAAAATTACGTTTCGACAAGTAAAAGTACCATTTTTTAAAGTTAAACTTACGTTTTGACATGTTAAACTATGGTTTTTACAAGTTAAAGTTACGTTTTGACAAGCTAAAGTACGTTTCAACAAGTTCAAATTACGTTTTGACAAAGTAAAAGTACATTTTTTACAAGTTAAAATTACGTTTTGACAAGTTAAACTATATTTTTTACAAGTTAAAGTTACGTTTTGACAAGTAAAAGTACGTAACAACAATATAAAATTACTTTTTGACAAGTTAAAGTACATTTTTTACAAGTTAAAGTTACGTTTTGACAAGTTAAACCATGTTTCTAACAAGTTAAAGTTACGTTTTGACAAGTTAAAGTACGTTTCAACAAGTTAAAATTACGATTTGACAAGTTAAATTACATTTTTTACAAGTTAAAGTTACGTTTTGACAAGTTAAAGTACGTTTCAACAAGTTCAAATTACGTTTTGACAAGTAAAAGTACATTTTTCACAAGTTAAAATTACGTTCTGACAAGTTAAACTATGTTTTCTACAAGTTAAAGTTACGTTTTGAGAAGTAAAAGTACGTTTCAACAAGTTAAAATTACTTTTTGACAAGTTAAAGTGCATTTTTTACAAGTTAAAGTTACGTTTTGACAAGTTAAAGTACGTTTCAACAAGTTCAAATTACGTTTTAACAAGAAAAAGTACATTTTTTACAAGTTAAAATTACGTTTTGACAAGTTAAACTATGTTTTCTACAAGTTAAATTTACGTTTTGAGAAGTAACAGTACGTTTCAACAAGTTAAAATTACTTTTTGACAACTTAAAGAACATTTTTTACAAGTTAAAGTTACGTTTTGACATGTTAAAGTAAGTTCAATAAGTTTAATTTAATTTTTGACAAGTTAAAGTACATTTTTTACAAGCTAAAGTTCCGTTTTGACAAGTTAAACTATGTTTTTTACAACTTATAGTACGTTTCAACAAGTTTAAATTATGATTTGTCAAGTTAAAGTACATTTTTTACAACTCAAAGTTACGTTTTGACAAGTTAAACTATGTTTTTTACAAGTTAAAGTTACGTTTTGAAAAGTTAAAGTACGTTTCAACGAGTTAAAATTACAATTTGACAAGTTAAAATACTTTTTTTACAAGTTAAAGTTACTTTTTGACAAGTTAAAGTATGTTTTTTACAAGTTAAAGTTACGTTTTGACAAGTTAAAGTACGTTTCAACAAGTTAAAATTACGATTTGACAAGTTAAAGTACATTTTTTACAAGATAAAATTACGTTTTGACAAGTTAAACTATGTTTCTTACAAGTTAAAGTTACGTTTTAACAAGTTAAAGTTACGTTTTGACAAGTCAAAGTACATTTTCAACATGTTAAAATTACGTTTTGACAAGTTTAAGTACGTTTCAAAAAGTTTAAATTATGTTTTGACAAGTTAAAGTACGTTTCAACAAGTTAAAATTACGTTTCGACAAGTAAAAGTACCATTTTTTAAAGTTAAACTTACGTTTTGACATGTTAAAGTACGTTTCAACAAGTTAAAATTACTTTTTGAGAAGTTAAAATACATTTTTTACAAGTTAAAGTTACGTTTATACAAGTTAAAGTATGTTTCAACAAGTTAAATTTACGTTTTGACAAGTGAAAGTACCATTTTTTAAAGTTAAACTTACGTTTTGACATGTTAAACTATGGTTTTTACGAGTTAAAGTTACGTTTTGACAAGTTAAAGTACGTTTCAACAAGTTCAAATTACGTTTTGACAAGTAAAAGTATATTTTTTACAAGTTAAAATTACGTTTTGACAAGTTAAACTATATTTTTTACAAGTTAAAGTTACGTTTTGACAAGGAAAAGTATGTAACAACAATATAAAATTACTTTTTGACAAGTTAAAGTACAATTATTACTTGTTAAAGTTACGTTTTGACTAGTTAAAGTACGTTTCAACAAGTTTAAATTACTTTTTGACAAGTTAAAGTACATTTTTTACAACTTAAAGTTTCGTTTTGACAAGTTAAACCATGTTTCTTACAAGTTAAAGTTACGTTTTGACAAGTTAAAGTACGTTTCAACAAGTTAAAATTACTTTTTGACAAATTAAAGTTCATTTTTTACAAGTTAAAGTTACGTTTTGACAAGTTAGAGTACGTTTCAACAAGTTTAAATTACTTTTTGACAAGTTAAAGTACATTTTTTACATGTTAAACTATGTTTTTTACAAGTTAAAGTTTCGTTTTGACAAGTTAAAGTACGTTTCAACAAGTGAAAATTACTTTTTGACAAGTTAAAGTACATTTTTTACATGTTAAACTATGTTTTTTACAAGTTAAAGTTTCTTTTTGACAAGTTAAAGTACGTTTCAACAAGTTCAAATTACGTTTTGACAAGTAAAAGTATATTTTTTACAAGTTAAAATTACGTTTTGACAAGTTAAACTATATTTTTTACAAGTTAAAGTTACGTTTTGACAAGGAAAAGTATGTAACAATAACATAAAATTACTTTTTGACAAGTTAAACTACATTTATTACTTGTTAAAGTTACGTTTTGACTAGTTAAAGTACGTTTCAACAAGTTTAAATTACTTTTTGACAAGTTAAAGTACATTTTTTACAACTTAAAGTTTCGTTTTGACAAGTTAAACCATGTTTCTTACAAGTTAAAGTTACGTTTTGACAAGTTAAAGTACGTTTCAACAAGTTAAAATTACTTTTTGACAAATTAAAGTTCATTTTTTACAAGTTAAAGTTACGTTTTGACAAGTTAGAGTACGTTTCAACAAGTTTAAATTACTTTTTGACAAGTTAAAGTACATTTTTTACATGTTAAACTATGTTTTTTACAAGTTAAAGTTTCGTTTTGACAAGTTAAAGTACGTTTCAACAAGTGAAAATTACTTTTTGACAAGTTAAAGTACATTTTTTACATGTTAAACTATGTTTTTTACAAGTTAAAGTTTCATTTTGACAAGTTAAAGTACGTTTTAACAAGTTCAAATTACGTTTTGACAAGTAAAAGTATATTTTTTACAAGTTAAAATTACGTTTTGACAAGTTAAACTATATTTTTTACAAGTTAAAGTTACGTTTTGACAAGGAAAAGTATGTAACAATAATATAAAATTACTTTTTGACAAGTTAAACTACATTTATTACTTGTTAAAGTTACGTTTTGACTAGTTAAAGTACGTTTCAACAAGTTTAAATTACTTTTTGACAAGTTAAAGTACATTTTTTACAACTTAAAGTTTCGTTTTGACAAGTTAAACCTTGTTTCTTACAAGTTAAAGTTACGTTTTGACAACCCTAAAGTACGTTTCAACAAGTTAAAATTACTTTTTGACAAGTTAAATTTCATTTTTTACAAGTTAAAGTTACGTTTTGACAAGTTAAAGTACATTTTAACAAGTTAAAATGACTTTTTGACAAGTTAAAGTACATTTTTTACAAGTTAAAGTTACGTTTATACAAGTTAAAGTATGTTTCAACAAGTTTAAATTACGTTTTGACACGTAAAAGTACACTTTTTTACAAGTTAAAGTACGTTTCAACAAGTTAAAATTAATTTTTGACAAGTTAAAGAACATTTTTTACAAGTTAAAGTTACGTTTATACAAGTTAAAGTATGTTTCAACAAGTTTAAATTACGTTTTGACAAGTAAAAGTTCATTTTTAACAAGTTAAAGTTACGTTTTGACAAGTTAAATTATGTTTTTTACAAGTTAAAGTTACGTTTTGACAAGTTAAACTATGTTTTTTACAAGTTAAAGTACGTTTCAACAAGTTAAAATTACGATTTGACAAGTTAAACTATGTTTTTTACAATTTAAAGTTTCGTTTTGACAAGTTAAAGTACGTTTCAACAAGTGAAAATTACTTTTTGACAAGTTAAAGTACATTTTTTACAAGTTAAAGTTACGTTTATACAAGTTAAAGTATGTTTCAACAAGTTTAAATTACGTTTTGAATAGTAAAAGTACATTTTTTACAAGTTAAAGTTACGTTTGGACAAGTTAAATTATGTTTTTTACAAGTTAAAATTACGTTTTGACAAGTTAAACTATGTTTTTTACAAGTTAAAGTACTTTTCAACAAGTTAGAATTACTTTTTGACAAGTAAAAGTACATATTTTACAAGTTAAAGTTACGTTTGGACAAGTTAAATTATGTTTTTTACAAGTTAAAGTTACGTTTTGACAAGTTAAACTATGTTTTTTACAAGTTAAAGTACGTTTCAACAAGTTAAAATTACGATTTGACAAGTTAAACTATGTTTTTTACAAGTTAAAGTTTCGTTTTGACAAGTTAAAGTACGTTTCAACAAGTGAAAATTACTTTTTGACAAATAAAGTACATTTTTTACAAGTTAAAGTTACGTTTATACAAGTTAAAGTATGTTTCAACAAGTTTAAATTACGTTTTGACTAGTAAAAGTACATTTTTTACAAGTTAAAGTTACGTTTGGACAAGTTAAATTATGTTTTTTACAAGTTAAAATTACGTTTTGACAAGTTAAACTATGTTTTTTACAAGTTAAAGTACGTTTCAACAAGTTAGAATTACTTTTTGATAAGTAAAAGTACATTTTTTACAAGGTAAAGTTACGTTTGGACAAGTTAAATTATGTTTTTTTACAAGTTAAAGTTACGTTTTGACAAGTTAAACTATGTTTTTTACAAGTTAAAGTACGTTTCAACAAGTTAGAATTACTTTTTGACAAGTCAAAGTACATTTTTTACAAGTTAAAGTTACGTTTGGACAAGTTAAATTATGTTTTTTACAAGTTAAAGTTACGTTTTGACAAGTTAAACTATGTTTTTTACAAGTTAAAGTACGTTTCAACAAGTTAAAATTACGATTTGACAAGTTAAACTATGTTTTTTTCAAGTTAAAGTTTTGGTTTGACAAGTTAAAGTACGTTTCAACAAGTGAAAATTACTTTTTGACAAGTTAAAGTACATTTTTTACAAGTTAAAGTTACGTTTATACAAGTTAAAGTATGTTTCAACAAGTTTAAATTACGTTTTGAATAGTAAAAGTACATTTTTTACAAGTTAAAGTTACGTTTGGACAAGTTAAATTATGTTTTTTACAAGTTAAAATTACGTTTTGACAAGTTAAACTATGTTTTTTACAAGTTAAAGTACTTTTCAACAAGTTAGAATTACTTTTTGACAAGTAAAAGTACATATTTTACAAGTTAAAGTTACGTTTGGACAAGTTAAATTATGTTTTTTACAAGTTAAAGTTACGTTTTGACAAGTTAAACTATGTTTTTTACAAGTTAAAGTACGTTTCAACAAGTTAAAATTACGATTTGACAAGTTAAACTATGTTTTTTACAAGTTAAAGTTTCGTTTTGACAAGTTAAAGTACGTTTCAACAAGTGAAAATTACTTTTTGACAAATAAAGTACATTTTTTACAAGTTAAAGTTACGTTTATACAAGTTAAAGTATGTTTCAACAAGTTTAAATTACGTTTTGACTAGTAAAAGTACATTTTTTACAAGTTAAAGTTACGTTTGGACAAGTTAAATTATGTTTTTTACAAGTTAAAATTACGTTTTGACAAGTTAAACTATGTTTTTTACAAGTTAAAGTACGTTTCAACAAGTTAGAATTACTTTTTGATAAGTAAAAGTACATTTTTTACAAGGTAAAGTTACGTTTGGACAAGTTAAATTATGTTTTTTTACAAGTTAAAGTTACGTTTTGACAAGTTAAACTATGTTTTTTACAAGTTAAAGTACGTTTCAACAAGTTAGAATTACTTTTTGACAAGTCAAAGTACATTTTTTACAAGTTAAAGTTACGTTTGGACAAGTTAAATTATGTTTTTTACAAGTTAAAGTTACGTTTTGACAAGTTAAACTATGTTTTTTACAAGTTAAAGTACGTTTCAACAAGTTAAAATTACGATTTGACAAGTTAAACTATGTTTTTTTCAAGTTAAAGTTTTGGTTTGACAAGTTAAAGTACGTTTCAACAAGTGAAAATAACTTTTTGACAAGTTAAAGTACATTTTTTACAAGTTTAAGTTACGTTTATACAAGTTAAAGTATGTTTCAACAAGTTTAAATTACGTTTTGACTAGTAAAAGTACATTTTTTACAAGTTAAAGTTACTTTTGGACAAGTTAAATTATGTTTTTTACAAGTTAAAATTACATTTTGACAAGGTAAACTATGTTTTTTACAAGTTAAAGTACGTTTCAACAAGTTAGAATTATTTTTTGACAAGTAAAACTACATTTTTTACAAGTTAAAGTTACGTTTGGACAAGTTAAATTATGTTTTTTACAAGTTAAAGTTACGTTTATACAAGTTAAAGTATGTTTTAACAAGTTTAAATTACGTTTTGACACGTAAAAGTACATTTTTTTACAAGTTAAAGTACGTTTCAACAAGTTAAAATTAATTTTTGACAAGTTAAAGAACATTTTTTACAAGTTAAAGTTACGTTTATACAAGTTAAAGTATGTTTCAACAAGTTTAAATTACGTTTTGACAAGTAAAAGTTCATTTTTAACAAGTTAAAGTTACGTTTTGACAAGTTAAATTATGTTTTTTACAAGTTAAAGTTACGTTTTGACAAGTTAAACTATGTTTTTTACAAGTTAAAGTACGTTTCAACAAGTTAAAATTACGATTTGACAAGTTAAACTATGTTTTTTACAATTTAAAGTTTCGTTTTGACAAGTTAAAGTACGTTTCAACAAGTGAAAATTACTTTTTGACAAGTTAAAGTACATTTTTTACAAGTTAAAGTTACGTTTATACAAGTTAAAGTATGTTTCAACAAGTTTAAATTACGTTTTGAATCGTAAAGGTACATTTTTTACAAGTTAAAGTTACGTTTGGACAAGTTAAATTATGTTTTTTACAAGTTAAAATTACGTTTTGACAAGTTAAACTATGTTTTTTACAAGTTAAAGTACTTTTCAACAAGTTAGAATTACTTTTTGACAAGTAAAAGTACATATTTTACAAGTTAAAGTTACGTTTGGAAAAGTTAAATTATGTTTTTTACAAGTTAAAGTTACGTTTTGACAATTAAACTATGTTTTTTACAAGTTAAAGTACGTTTCAACAAGTTAAAATTACGATTTGACAAGTTAAACTATGTTTTTTACAAGTTAAAGTTTCGTTTTGACAAGTTAAAGTACGTTTCAACAAGTGAAAATTACTTTTTGACAAATAAAGTACATTTTTTACAAGTTAAAGTTACGTTTATACAAGTTAAAGTATGTTTCAACAAGTTTAAATTACGTTTTGCCTAGTAAAAGTACATTTTTTACAAGTTAAAGTTACGTTTGGACAAGTTAAATTATGTTTTTTACAAGTTAAAATTACGTTTTGACAAGTTAAACTATGTTTTTTACAAGTTAAAGTACGTTTCAACAAGTTAGAATTACTTTTTGATAAGTAAAAGTACATTTTTTACAAGGTAAAGTTACGTTTGGACAAGTTAAATTATGTTTTTTTACAAGTTAAAGTTACGTTTTGACAAGTTAAACTATGTTTTTTACAAGTTAAAGTACGTTTCAACAAGTTAGAATTACTTTTTGACAAGTAAAAGTACATTTTTTACAAGTTAAAGTTACGTTTGGACAAGTTAAATTATGTTTTTTACAAGTTAAAGTTACGTTTTGACAAGTTAAACTATGTTTTTTACAAGTTAAAGTACGTTTCAACAAGTTAAAATTACGATTTGACAAGTTAAACTATGTTTTTTTCAAGTTAAAGTTTTGGTTTGACAAGTTAAAGTACGTTTCAACAAGTGAAAATAACTTTTTGACAAGTTAAAGTACATTTTTTACAAGTTTAAGTTACGTTTATACAAGTTAAAGTATGTTTCAACAAGTTTAAATTACGTTTTGACTAGTAAAAGTACATTTTTTACAAGTTAAAGTTACTTTTGGACAAGTTAAATTATGTTTTTTACAAGTTAAAATTACATTTTGACAAGGTAAACTATGTTTTTTACAAGTTAAAGTACGTTTCAACAAGTTAGAATTATTTTTTGACAAGTAAAACTACATTTTTTACAAGTTAAAGTTACGTTTGGACAAGTTAAATTATGTTTTTTACAAGTTAAAGTTACGTTTATACAAGTTAAAGTATGTTTTAACAAGTTTAAATTACGTTTTGACACGTAAAAGTACATTTTTTTACAAGTTAAAGTACGTTTCAACAAGTTAAAATTAATTTTTGACAAGTTAAAGAACATTTTTTACAAGTTAAAGTTACGTTTATACAAGTTAAAGTATGTTTCAACAAGTTTAAATTACGTTTTGACAAGTAAAAGTTCATTTTTAACAAGTTAAAGTTACGTTTTGACAAGTTAAATTATGTTTTTTACAAGTTAAAGTTACATTTTGACAAGTTAAACTATGTTTTTTACAAGTTAAAGTACGTTTCAACAAGTTAAAATTACGATTTGACAAGTTAAACTATGTTTTTTACAATTTAAAGTTTCGTTTTGACAAGTTAAAGTACGTTTCAACAAGTGAAAATTACTTTTTGACAAGTTAAAGTACATTTTTTACAAGTTAAAGTTACGTTTATACAAGTTAAAGTATGTTTCAACAAGTTTAAATTACGTTTTGAATCGTAAAGGTACATTTTTTACAAGTTAAAGTTACGTTTGGACAAGTTAAATTATGTTTTTTACAAGTTAAAATTACGTTTTGACAAGTTAAACTATGTTTTTTACAAGTTAAAGTACTTTTCAACAAGTTAGAATTACTTTTTGACAAGTAAAAGTACATATTTTACAAGTTAAAGTTACGTTTGGAAAAGTTAAATTATGTTTTTTACAAGTTAAAGTTACGTTTTGACAATTAAACTATGTTTTTTACAAGTTAAAGTACGTTTCAACAAGTTAAAATTACGATTTGACAAGTTAAACTATGTTTTTTACAAGTTAAAGTTTCGTTTTGACAAGTTAAAGAACGTTTCAACAAGTGAAAATTACTTTTTGACAAATAAAGTACATTTTTTACAAGTTAAAGTTACGTTTATACAAGTTAAAGTATGTTTCAACAAGTTTAAATTACGTTTTGCCTAGTAAAAGTACATTTTTTACAAGTTAAAGTTACGTTTGGACAAGTTAAATTATGTTTTTTACAAGTTAAAATTACGTTTTGACAAGTTAAACTATGTTTTTTACAAGTTAAAGTACGTTTCAACAAGTTAAAATTACTTTTTGATAAGTAAAAGTACATTTTTTACAAGGTAAAGTTACGTTTGGACAAGTTAAATTATGTTTTTTTACAAGTTAAAGTTACGTTTTGACAAGTTAAACTATGTTTTTTACAAGTTAAAGTACGTTTCAACAAGTTAGAATTACTTTTTGACAAGTCAAAGTACATTTTTTACAAGTTAAAGTTACGTTTGGACAAGTTAAATTATGTTTTTTACAAGTTAAAGTTACGTTTTGACAAGTTAAACTATGTTTTTTACAAGTTAAAGTACGTTTCAACAAGTTAAAATTACGATTTGACAAGTTAAACTATGTTTTTTTCAAGTTAAAGTTTTGGTTTGACAAGTTAAAGTACGTTTCAACAAGTGAAAATAACTTTTTGACAAGTTAAAGTACATTTTTTACAAGTTTAAGTTACGTTTATACAAGTTAAAGTATGTTTCAACAAGTTTAAATTACGTTTTGACTAGTAAAAGTACATTTTTTACAAGTTAAAGTTACTTTTGGACAAGTTAAATTATGTTTTTTACAAGTTAAAATTACATTTTGACAAGGTAAACTATGTTTTTTACAAGTTAAAGTACGTTTCAACAAGTTAGAATTATTTTTTGACAAGTAAAACTACATTTTTTACAAGTTAAAGTTACGTTTGGACAAGTTAAATTATGTTTTTTACAAGTTAAAGTTACGTTTATACAAGTTAAAGTATGTTTTAACAAGTTTAAATTACGTTTTGACACGTAAAAGTACATTTTTTTACAAGTTAAAGTACGTTTCAACAAGTTAAAATTAATTTTTGACAAGTTAAAGAACATTTTTTACAAGTTAAAGTTACGTTTATACAAGTTAAAGTATGTTTCAACAAGTTTAAATTACGTTTTGACAAGTAAAAGTTCATTTTTAACAAGTTAAAGTTACGTTTTGACAAGTTAAATTATGTTTTTTACAAGTTAAAGTTACGTTTTGACAAGTTAAACTATGTTTTTTACAAGTTAAAGTACGTTTCAACAAGTTAAAATTACGATTTGACAAGTTAAACTATGTTTTTTACAATTTAAAGTTTCGTTTTGACAAGTTAAAGTACGTTTCAACAAGTGAAAATTACTTTTTGACAAGTTAAAGTACATTTTTTACAAGTTAAAGTTACGTTTATACAAGTTAAAGTATGTTTCAACAAGTTTAAATTACGTTTTGAATAGTAAAGGTACATTTTTTACAAGTTAAAGTTACGTTTGGACAAGTTAAATTATGTTTTTTACAAGTTAAAATTACGTTTTGACAAGTTAAACTATGTTTTTTACAAGTTAAAGTACTTTTCAACAAGTTAGAATTACTTTTTGACAAGTAAAAGTACATATTTTACAAGTTAAAGTTACGTTTGGACAAGTTAAATTATGTTTTTTACAAGTTAAAGTTACGTTTTGACAATTAAACTATGTTTTTTACAAGTTAAAGTACGTTTCAACAAGTTAAAATTACGATTTGACAAGTTAAACTATGTTTTTTACAAGTTAAAGTTTCGTTTTGACAAGTTAAAGTACGTTTCAACAAGTGAAAATTACTTTTTGACAAATAAAGTACATTTTTTACAAGTTAAAGTTACGTTTATACAAGTTAAAGTATGTTTCAACAAGTTTAAATTACGTTTTGCCTAGTAAAAGTACATTTTTTACAAGTTAAAGTTACGTTTGGACAAGTTAAATTATGTTTTTTACAAGTTAAAATTACGTTTTGACAAGTTAAACTATGTTTTTTACAAGTTAAAGTACGTTTCAACAAGTTAGAATTACTTTTTGATAAGTAAAAGTACATTTTTTACAAGGTAAAGTTACGTTTGGACAAGTTAAATTATGTTTTTATACAAGTTAAAGTTACGTTTTGACAAGTTAAACTATGTTTTTTACAAGTTAAAGTACGTTTCAACAAGTTAGAATTACTTTTTGACAAGTCAAAGTACATTTTTTACAAGTTAAAGTTACGTTTGGACAAGTTAAATTATGTTTTTTACAAGTTAAAGTTACGTTTTGACAAGTTAAACTATGTTTTTTACAAGTTAAAGTACGTTTCAACAAGTTAAAATTACGATTTGACAAGTTAAACTATGTTTTTTACAAGTTAAAGTTTTGGTTTGACAAGTTAAAGTACGTTTCAACAAGTGAAAATAACTTTTTGACAAGTTAAAGTACATTTTTTACAAGTTTAAGTTACGTTTATACAAGTTAAAGTATGTTTCAACAAGTTTAAATTACGTTTTGAATAGTAAAAGTACATTTTTTACAAGTTAAAGTTACGTTTGGACAAGTTAAATTATGTTTTTTACAAGTTAAAATTACGTTTTGACAAGTTAAACTATGTTTTTTACAAGTTAAAGTACTTTTCAACAAGTTAGAATTACTTTTTGACAAGTAAAAGTACATATTTTACAAGTTAAAGTTACGTTTGGACAAGTTAAATTATGTTTTTTACAAGTTAAAGTTACGTTTTGACAAGTTAAACTATGTTTTTTACAAGTTAAAGTACGTTTCAACAAGTTAAAATTACGATTTGACAAGTTAAACTATGTTTTTTACAAGTTAAAGTTTCGTTTTGACAAGTTAAAGTACGTTTCAACAAGTGAAAATTACTTTTTGACAAATAAAGTACATTTTTTACAAGTTAAAGTTACGTTTATACAAGTTAAAGTATGTTTCAACAAGTTTAAATTACGTTTTGACTAGTAAAAGTACATTTTTTACAAGTTAAAGTTACGTTTGGACAAGTTAAATTATGTTTTTTACAAGTTAAAGTTACGTTTTGACAAGTTAAACTATGTTTTTTACAAGTTAAAGTACGTTTCAACAAGTTAGAATTACTTTTTGATAAGTAAAAGTACATTTTTTACAAGGTAAAGTTACGTTTGGACAAGTTAAATTATGTTTTTTTACAAGTTAAAGTTACGTTTTGACAAGTTAAACTATGTTTTTTACAAGTTAAAGTACGTTTCAACAAGTTAGAATTACTTTTTGACAAGTCAAAGTACATTTTTTACAAGTTAAAGTTACGTTTGGACAAGTTAAATTATGTTTTTTACAAGTTAAAGTTACGTTTTGACAAGTTAAACTATGTTTTTTACAAGTTAAAGTACGTTTCAACAAGTTAAAATTACGATTTGACAAGTTAAACTATGTTTTTTTCAAGTTAAAGTTTTGGTTTGACAAGTTAAAGTACGTTTCAACAAGTGAAAATAACTTTTTGACAAGTTAAAGTACATTTTTTACAAGTTTAAGTTACGTTTATACAAGTTAAAGTATGTTTCAACAAGTTTAAATTACGTTTTGACTAGTAAAAGTACATTTTTTACAAGTTAAAGTTACTTTTGGACAAGTTAAATTATGTTTTTTACAAGTTAAAATTACATTTTGACAAGGTAAACTATGTTTTTTACAAGTTAAAGTACGTTTCAACAAGTTAGAATTATTTTTTGACAAGTAAAACTACATTTTTTACAAGTTAAAGTTACGTTTGGACAAGTTAAATTATGTTTTTTACAAGTTAAAGTTACGTTTATACAAGTTAAAGTATGTTTTAACAAGTTTAAATTACGTTTTGACACGTAAAAGTACATTTTTTTACAAGTTAAAGTACGTTTCAACAAGTTAAAATTAATTTTTGACAAGTTAAAGAACATTTTTTACAAGTTAAAGTTACGTTTATACAAGTTAAAGTATGTTTCAACAAGTTTAAATTACGTTTTGACAAGTAAAAGTTCATTTTTAACAAGTTAAAGTTACGTTTTGACAAGTTAAATTATGTTTTTTACAAGTTAAAGTTACGTTTTGACAAGTTAAACTATGTTTTTTACAAGTTAAAGTACGTTTCAACAAGTTAAAATTACGATTTGACAAGTTAAACTATGTTTTTTACAATTTAAAGTTTCGTTTTGACAAGTTAAAGTACGTTTCAACAAGTGAAAATTACTTTTTGACAAGTTAAAGTACATTTTTTACAAGTTAAAGTTACGTTTATACAAGTTAAAGTATGTTTCAACAAGTTTAAATTACGTTTTGAATCGTAAAGGTACATTTTTTACAAGTTAAAGTTACGTTTGGACAAGTTAAATTATGTTTTTTACAAGTTAAAATTACGTTTTGACAAGTTAAACTATGTTTTTTACAAGTTAAAGTACTTTTCAACAAGTTAGAATTACTTTTTGACAAGTAAAAGTACATATTTTACAAGTTAAAGTTACGTTTGGAAAAGTTAAATTATGTTTTTTACAAGTTAAAGTTACGTTTTGACAATTAAACTATGTTTTTTACAAGTTAAAGTACGTTTCAACAAGTTAAAATTACGATTTGACAAGTTAAACTATGTTTTTTACAAGTTAAAGTTTCGTTTTGACAAGTTAAAGTACGTTTCAACAAGTGAAAATTACTTTTTGACAAATAAAGTACATTTTTTACAAGTTAAAGTTACGTTTATACAAGTTAAAGTATGTTTCAACAAGTTTAAATTACGTTTTGCCTAGTAAAAGTA
This sequence comes from Urtica urens, assembly GCA_958296335.1. NCBI lineage: Eukaryota > Viridiplantae > Streptophyta > Magnoliopsida > Rosales > Urticaceae > Urtica > Urtica urens. Next base: position 24,552,652 of record OY282520.1, read on the forward strand.
CATTTTTTACAAGTTAAAGTTACGTTTGGACAAGTTAAATTATGTTTTTTACAAGTTAAAATTACGTTTTGACAAGTTAAACTATGTTTTTTACAAGTTAAAGTACGTTTCAACAAGTTAGAATTACTTTTTGATAAGTAAAAGTACATTTTTTACAAGGTAAAGTTACGTTTGGACAAGTTAAATTATGTTTTTTTACAAGTTAAAGTTACGTTTTGACAAGTTAAACTATGTTTTTTACAAGTTAAAGTACGTTTCAACAAGTTAGAATTACTTTTTGACAAGTCAAAGTACATTTTTTACAAGTTAAAGTTACGTTTGGACAAGTTAAATTATGTTTTTTACAAGTTAAAGTTACGTTTTGACAAGTTAAACTATGTTTTTTACAAGTTAAAGTACGTTTCAACAAGTTAAAATTACGATTTGACAAGTTAAACTATGTTTTTTTCAAGTTAAAGTTTTGGTTTGACAAGTTAAAGTACGTTTCAACAAGTGAAAATAACTTTTTGACAAGTTAAAGTACATTTTTTACAAGTTTAAGTTACGTTTATACAAGTTAAAGTATGTTTCAACAAGTTTAAATTACGTTTTGACTAGTAAAAGTACATTTTTTACAAGTTAAAGTTACTTTTGGACAAGTTAAATTATGTTTTTTACAAGTTAAAATTACATTTTGACAAGGTAAACTATGTTTTTTACAAGTTAAAGTACGTTTCAACAAGTTAGAATTATTTTTTGACAAGTAAAACTACATTTTTTACAAGTTAAAGTTACGTTTGGACAAGTTAAATTATGTTTTTTACAAGTTAAAGTTACGTTTATACAAGTTAAAGTATGTTTCAACAAGTTTAAATTACGTTTTGACACGTAAAAGTACATTTTTTTACAAGTTAAAGTACGTTTCAACAAGTTAAAATTAATTTTTGACAAGTTAAAGAACATTTTTTACAAGTTAAAGTTACGTTTATACAAGTTAAAGTATGTTTCAACAAGTTTAAATTACGTTTTGACAAGTAAAAGTTCATTTTTAACAAGTTAAAGTTACGTTTTGACAAGTTAAATTATGTTTTTTACAAGTTAAAGTTACATTTTGACAAGTTAAACTATGTTTTTTACAAGTTAAAGTACGTTTCAACAAGTTAAAATTACGATTTGACAAGTTAAACTATGTTTTTTACAATTTAAAGTTTCGTTTTGACAAGTTAAAGTACGTTTCAACAAGTGAAAATTACTTTTTGACAAGTTAAAGTACATTTTTTACAAGTTAAAGTTACGTTTATACAAGTTAAAGTATGTTTCAACAAGTTTAAATTACGTTTTGAATCGTAAAGGTACATTTTTTACAAGTTAAAGTTACGTTTGGACAAGTTAAATTATGTTTTTTACAAGTTAAAATTACGTTTTGACAAGTTAAACTATGTTTTTTACAAGTTAAAGTACTTTTCAACAAGTTAGAATTACTTTTTGACAAGTAAAAGTACATATTTTACAAGTTAAAGTTACGTTTGGAAAAGTTAAATTATGTTTTTTACAAGTTAAAGTTACGTTTTGACAATTAAACTATGTTTTTTACAAGTTAAAGTACGTTTCAACAAGTTAAAATTACGATTTGACAAGTTAAACTATGTTTTTTACAAGTTAAAGTTTCGTTTTGACAAGTTAAAGAACGTTTCAACAAGTGAAAATTACTTTTTGACAAATAAAGTACATTTTTTACAAGTTAAAGTTACGTTTATACAAGTTAAAGTATGTTTCAACAAGTTTAAATTACGTTTTGCCTAGTAAAAGTACATTTTTTACAAGTTAAAGTTACGTTTGGACAAGTTAAATTATGTTTTTTACAAGTTAAAATTACGTTTTGACAAGTTAAACTATGTTTTTTACAAGTTAAAGTACGTTTCAACAAGTTAAAATTACTTTTTGATAAGTAAAAGTACATTTTTTACAAGGTAAAGTTACGTTTGGACAAGTTAAATTATGTTTTTTTACAAGTTAAAGTTACGTTTTGACAAGTTAAACTATGTTTTTTACAAGTTAAAGTACGTTTCAACAAGTTAGAATTACTTTTTGACAAGTCAAAGTACATTTTTTACAAGTTAAAGTTACGTTTGGACAAGTTAAATTATGTTTTTTACAAGTTAAAGTTACGTTTTGACAAGTTAAACTATGTTTTTTACAAGTTAAAGTACGTTTCAACAAGTTAAAATTACGATTTGACAAGTTAAACTATGTTTTTTTCAAGTTAAAGTTTTGGTTTGACAAGTTAAAGTACGTTTCAACAAGTGAAAATAACTTTTTGACAAGTTAAAGTACATTTTTTACAAGTTTAAGTTACGTTTATACAAGTTAAAGTATGTTTCAACAAGTTTAAATTACGTTTTGACTAGTAAAAGTACATTTTTTACAAGTTAAAGTTACTTTTGGACAAGTTAAATTATGTTTTTTACAAGTTAAAATTACATTTTGACAAGGTAAACTATGTTTTTTACAAGTTAAAGTACGTTTCAACAAGTTAGAATTATTTTTTGACAAGTAAAACTACATTTTTTACAAGTTAAAGTTACGTTTGGACAAGTTAAATTATGTTTTTTACAAGTTAAAGTTACGTTTATACAAGTTAAAGTATGTTTTAACAAGTTTAAATTACGTTTTGACACGTAAAAGTACATTTTTTTACAAGTTAAAGTACGTTTCAACAAGTTAAAATTAATTTTTGACAAGTTAAAGAACATTTTTTACAAGTTAAAGTTACGTTTATACAAGTTAAAGTATGTTTCAACAAGTTTAAATTACGTTTTGACAAGTAAAAGTTCATTTTTAACAAGTTAAAGTTACGTTTTGACAAGTTAAATTATGTTTTTTACAAGTTAAAGTTACGTTTTGACAAGTTAAACTATGTTTTTTACAAGTTAAAGTACGTTTCAACAAGTTAAAATTACGATTTGACAAGTTAAACTATGTTTTTTACAATTTAAAGTTTCGTTTTGACAAGTTAAAGTACGTTTCAACAAGTGAAAATTACTTTTTGACAAGTTAAAGTACATTTTTTACAAGTTAAAGTTACGTTTATACAAGTTAAAGTATGTTTCAACAAGTTTAAATTACGTTTTGAATAGTAAAGGTACATTTTTTACAAGTTAAAGTTACGTTTGGACAAGTTAAATTATGTTTTTTACAAGTTAAAATTACGTTTTGACAAGTTAAACTATGTTTTTTACAAGTTAAAGTACTTTTCAACAAGTTAGAATTACTTTTTGACAAGTAAAAGTACATATTTTACAAGTTAAAGTTACGTTTGGACAAGTTAAATTATGTTTTTTACAAGTTAAAGTTACGTTTTGACAATTAAACTATGTTTTTTACAAGTTAAAGTACGTTTCAACAAGTTAAAATTACGATTTGACAAGTTAAACTATGTTTTTTACAAGTTAAAGTTTCGTTTTGACAAGTTAAAGTACGTTTCAACAAGTGAAAATTACTTTTTGACAAATAAAGTACATTTTTTACAAGTTAAAGTTACGTTTATACAAGTTAAAGTATGTTTCAACAAGTTTAAATTACGTTTTGCCTAGTAAAAGTACATTTTTTACAAGTTAAAGTTACGTTTGGACAAGTTAAATTATGTTTTTTACAAGTTAAAATTACGTTTTGACAAGTTAAACTATGTTTTTTACAAGTTAAAGTACGTTTCAACAAGTTAGAATTACTTTTTGATAAGTAAAAGTACATTTTTTACAAGGTAAAGTTACGTTTGGACAAGTTAAATTATGTTTTTATACAAGTTAAAGTTACGTTTTGACAAGTTAAACTATGTTTTTTACAAGTTAAAGTACGTTTCAACAAGTTAGAATTACTTTTTGACAAGTCAAAGTACATTTTTTACAAGTTAAAGTTACGTTTGGACAAGTTAAATTATGTTTTTTACAAGTTAAAGTTACGTTTTGACAAGTTAAACTATGTTTTTTACAAGTTAAAGTACGTTTCAACAAGTTAAAATTACGATTTGACAAGTTAAACTATGTTTTTTACAAGTTAAAGTTTTGGTTTGACAAGTTAAAGTACGTTTCAACAAGTGAAAATAACTTTTTGACAAGTTAAAGTACATTTTTTACAAGTTTAAGTTACGTTTATACAAGTTAAAGTATGTTTCAACAAGTTTAAATTACGTTTTGACTAGTAAAAGTACATTTTTTACAAGTTAAAGTTACTTTTGGACAAGTTAAATTATGTTTTTTACAAGTTAAAATTACGTTTTGACAAGGTAAACTATGTTTTTTACAAGTTAAAGTACGTTTCAACAAGTTAGAATTACTTTTTGACAAGTAAAACTACATTTTTTACAAGTTAAAGTTACGTTTGGACAAGTTAAATTATGTTTTTTACAAGTTAAAGTTACGTTTTGACAAGTTAAACTATGTTTTTTACAAGTAAAAGTACGTTTCAACAAGTTTAAATTACTTTTTGACAAGTTAAAGTACATTTTTTACAAGTTAAACTATGTTTTTTACAATTTAAAGTTACATTTTGACAAGTTAAAGTATATTTTAACAAGTTAAAATGACTTTTTGACAAGTTAAAGTACATTTTTTACAATTTAAAGTATGTTTCAACAAGTTTAAATTAAGTTTTGACAAGTTAAAGTACATTTTTTTACAAGTTAAAGTACGTTTCAACAAGTTAAAATTAATTTTTGACAAGTTAAAGTACATTTTTTACAAGTTAAAGTTACGTTTATACAAGTTGAAGTATGTTTCAACAAGTTTAAATTACGTTTTGACAAGTAAAAGTACATTTTTTACAAGTTAAAGTTACGTTTTGACAAGTTAAATTATGTTTTTTACAAGCTAAAGTTACGTTTTGACAAGTTAAACTATGTTTTTTTACAAGTTAAAGTACTTTTCAACAAGTTAAAATTATGATTTGTCAAGTTAAAGTACATTTTTTACAAGTTCAAATTATGTTTTAAAAAGTTAAATTACATTTCAATAAGTTAAAATTACGTTTTGACAAGTAAAAGTACATTTTTAACAAGTTAAAATTACGTTTTGACAAGTTTAAGTACGTTTCAAAAAGTTTAAATTATGTTTTGACAAGTTAAAGTACGTTTCAACAAGTTAAAATTACGTTTCGACAAGTAAAAGTACCATTTTTTAAAGTTAAACTTACGTTTTGACATGTTAAAGTACGTTTCAAGAAGTTAAAATTACTTTTTGAGAAGTTAAAATACATTTTTTACAAGTTAAAGTTACGTTTATACAAGTTAAAGTATGTTTCAACAAGTTAAATTTACGTTTTGACAAGTAAAAGTACATTTTTTACAAGTTAAAGTTACGTTTGGACAAGTTAAATTATGTTTTTTACAAGTTAAAGTTACGTTTTGACAAGTTAAACTATGTTTTTTACAAGTTAAAGTACGTTTCAATAAGTTAAAATTAATTTTTGACAAGTTAAAGTTAATTTTTTACAAGTTAAAGTTACGTTTTGACAAGTTAGAGTACGTTTCAACAAGTTTAAATTACTTTTTGACAAGTTAAAGTACATTTTTTACAAGTTAAACTATGTTTTTTACTATTTAAAGTTACGTTTTGACAAGTTAAAGTACATTTTAACAAGTTAAAATGACTTTTTGATAAGTTAAAGTACATTTTTTACAAGTTAAAGTTACGGTTATACAAGTTAAAGTATGTTTCAACAAGTTTAAATTACGTTTTGATAAGTAAAAGTACATTTTTTTACAAGTTAAAGTACGTTTCAACAAGTTAAAATTAATTTTTGACAAGTTAAAGTACATTTTTTACAAGTTTAAGTTACGTTTATACAAGTTAAAGTATGCTTCAACAAGTTTAAATTACGTTTTGACAAGTAAAAGTACATTTTTTTACAAGTTAAAGTTACGTTTTGACAAGTTAAATTATGTTTTTTACAAGTTGAAGTTACGTTTTGACAAGTTAAACTATGTTTTTTACAAGTTAAAGTTACGTTTCGACAAGTAAAAGTACCATTTTTTAAAGTTAAACTTACGTTTTGACATGTTAAACTATTTTTTTTACAAGTTATAGTTACGTTTTGACAAGTTAAAGTACGTTTCAACAAGTTAAAATTACTTTTTGACAATATAAAGTACATTTTTTACAACTTAAAGTTACGTTTTGACAAGTTAAAGTATGTTTTTTACAATTTAAAGTTATGTTTTGACAAGTTAAAGAACGTTTCAACAAGTTAAAATTACAATTTGACAAGTTAAAATACATTTTTTACAAGTTAAAGTTACATTTTGACAAGTTAAAGTATGTTTTTTACAAGTTAAAGTTAATATTTGACAAGTTAAAGTACGTTTCAACAAGTTAAAATTACGATTTGACAAGTTAAAGTACATTTTTTACAAGTTAAAGTTACGTTTTGACAAGTTAAAGTACGTTTCAATAAGTTTAAATTACGTTTTAACAAGTAAAAGTACATTTTTTATAATTTAAAATTACAGTTTTGACAAGTTAAACTATGTTTTCTACAAGTTAAAGTTACGTTTTGAGAAGTAAAACTACGTTTCAACAAGTTAAAATTACTTTTTGACAAGTTAAAGTACATTTTTTACAAGTTAAAGTTACGTTTTGACAAGTTAAAGTACGTTCAACAAGTTTAATTTACTTTTTGACAAGTTAAAGTACATTTTTTACAAGTTAAAGTTACGTTTTGACAAGTTAAACTATGTTTCTTACAAGTTAAAGTTACGTTTTGACAAGTTAAAGTACGTTTCAACAAGTTCAAATTACGTTTTGACAAGTAAAAGTACATTTTTTACAAGTTAAAATTACGTTTTGACAAGTTAAACTATATTTTTTACAAGTTAAAGTTACGTTTTGACAAGTAAAAGTACGTAACAACAATATAAAATTACTTTTTGACAAGTTAAAGTACATTTATTACTTGTTAAAGTTACATTTTGACTAGTTAAAGTACGTTTCAACAAGTTTAAATTACTTTTTGACAAGTTAAAGTACATTTTTACAAGTTAAAGTTACGTTTTGACAAGTTAGACTATGTTTTTTACAAGTTAAAGTACGTTTCAACAAGTTAAAATTAATTTTTGACAAGTTAAAGTACATTTTTTACAAGTTAAAGTTACGTTTATAGAAGTTAAAGTATGTTTCCATAAGTTTAAATTACGTTTTGACACGTAAAAGTACATTTTTTACAAGTTAAAGTTACGTTTTTACTAGTTAAATTATGTTTTTTACAAGTTAAAGTTACGTTTTGACAAGTTAAACTATGTTTTTTACAAGTTATAGTACGTTTCAACAAGTTTAAATTATGATTTGTCAAGTTAAAGTACATTTTTTACAACTTAAAGTTACGTTTTGACAAGTTAAACTATGTTTTTTACAAGTTAAAGTTACGTTTTGACAAGTTAAAGTACGTTTCAACGAGTTAAAATTACAATTTGACAAGTTAAAATACTTTTTTTTACAAGTTAAAGTTACGTTTTAACAAGTTAACGTATGTTTTTTACAAGTTAAAGTTACGTTTTGACAAGTTAAAGTACGTTTCAACAAGTTAAAATTACGATTTGACAAGTTAAAGTACATTTTTTACAAGTTAAAGTTACGTCTTGACAAGTTAAAGTACGTTTCAACAAGTTAAAATTACGATTTGACAAGTTAAATTACATTTTTTACAAGTTAAAGTTACGTTTTAACAAGTTAAAGTATGTTTCAACAAGTTCAAATTACGTTTTAACAAGTTAAAGTACATTTTTTACAAGTTAAAATTACAGTTTTGACAAGTTAAACTATGTTTTCTACAAGTTAAAGTTACGTTTTGAGAAGTAAAAGTACGTTTCAACAAGTTAAAATTACTTTTTGACAAGTTAAAGTACATTTTTTACAAGTTAAAGTTACGTTTTGACAAGTTAAAGTACGTTCAACAAGTTTAATTTACTTTTTGACAAGTTAAAGTACATTTTTTACAAGTTAAAGTTACGTTTTGACAAGTTAAACTATGTTTCTTACAAGTTAAAGTTACGTTTTGACAAGTTACAGTACGTTTCAACAAGTTCAAATTACGTTTTGACAAGTAAAAGTACATTTTTTACAAGTTAAAATTACGTTTTGACAAGTTAAACTATATTTTTTACAAGTTAAAGTTACGTTTTGACAAGTAAAAGTACGTAACAACAATATAAAATTACTTTTTGACAAGTTAAAATACATTTATTACTTGTTAAAGTTACATTTTGACTAGTTAAAGTACGTTTCAACAAGTTTAAATTACTTTTTGACAAGTTAAAGTACATTTTTACAAGTTAAAGTTACGTTTTGACAAGTTAGACTATGTTTTTTACAAGTTAAAGTACATTCAACAAGTTAAAATTACGATTTGACAAGTTAAAGTACATTTTTTACAAGTTAAAGTTACATTTTAACAAGTTAAAGTACGTTTCAACAAGTTCAAATTACGTTTTAACAAGTTAAAGTACATTTTTTACAAGTTAAAGTTACGTTTTGACAAGTTAAAGTACATTCAACAAGTTTAATTTACTTTTTGACAAGTTAAAGTACATTTTTTACAAGTTAAAGTTACGTTTTGACAAGTTAAACTATGTTTCTTACAAGTTAAAGTTACGTTTTGACAAGTTAAAGTACGTTTCAACAAGTTCAAATTACGTTTTGACAAGTAAAAGTACATTTTTTACAAGTTAATATTACGTTTTGACAAGTTAAACTATATTTTTTACAAGTAAAAGTACGTAACAGCAATATAAAATTACTTTTTGACAAGTTAAATTACATTTATTACTTGTTAAAGTTACATTTTGACTAGTTAAAGTACGTTTCAACAATTTTAATTACCTTTTGACAAGTTAAAGTACATTTTTTACAAGTTAAAGTTACGTTTTGACAAGTTAGACTATGTTTTTTACAAGTTAAAGTACGTTTCAACAAGTTAAAATTAATTTTTGACAAGTTAAAGTACATTTTTTACAAGTTAAAGTTACGTTTATAGAAGTTAAATTATGTTTCAATAAGTTTAAATTACGTTTTGACACGTAAAAGTACATTTTTTAAAAGTTAAAGTTACGTTTTTACTAGTTAAATTATGTTTTTTACAAGTTAAAGTTACGTTTTGACAAGTTAAACTATGTTTTTTACAAGTTATAGTACATTTCAACAAGTTTAAATTATGATTTGTCAAGTTAAAGTACATTTTTTACAACTTAAAGTTACGTTTTGACAAGTTAAACTATGTTTTTTACAAGTTAAAGTTACGTTTTGACAAGTTAAAGTAAGTTTCAACGAGTTAAAATTACAATTTGACAAGTTAAAATACTTTTTTTACAAGTTAAAGTTACGTTTTGACAAGTTAAAGTATGTTTTTTACAAGTTAAAGTTACGTTTTGACAAGTTAAAGTACGTTTCAACAAGTTAAAATTACGATTTGACAAGTTAAAGTACATTTTTTACAAGTTAAAGTGACGTTTTGACAAGTTAAAGTACATTTTTTTCAAGTTCAAATTATGTTTTAAAAAGTTAAATTACATTTCAATAAGTTAAAATTACGTTTTGACAAGTAAAAGTACATTTTTAACAAGTTAAAATTACGTTTTGACAAGTTTAAGTACGTTTCAAAAAGTTTAAATTATGTTTTGACAAGTTAAAGTACGTTTCAACAAGTTAAAATTACGTTTCGACAAGTAAAAGTACCATTTTTTAAAGTTAAACTTACGTTTTGACATGTTAAAGTACGTTTCAACAAGTTCAAATTACGTTTTGACAAGTAAAAGTTCATTTTTTACAAGTTAAAATTACGTTTTGACAAGTTAAACTATGTTTTCTACAAGTTAAAGTTACGTTTTGACAAGTTAAATTATGTTTTTTACAAGTTAAAGTTACGTTTTGACAAGTTAAACTACGTTTCAACAAGTTAAAATTACTTTTTGACAATATAAAGTACATTTTTTACAAGTTAAAGTTACGTTTTAACAAGTTAAAGTTACGTTTTGACAAGTAAATGTACATTTTCAACATGTTAAAATTACGTTTTGACAAGTTTAAGTACGTTTCAAAAAGTTTAAATTATGTTTTGATAAGTTAAAGTACGTTTCAACAAGTTAAAATTACGTTTCGACAAGTAAAAGTACCATTTTTTAAAGTTAAACTTACGTTTTGACATGTTAAACTATGGTTTTTACAAGTTAAAGTTACATTTATAGAAGTTAAAGTATGTTTAAATAAGTTTAAATTACGTTTTGACACGTAAAAGTACATTTTTTACAAGTTAAAGTTACGTTTTTACTAGTTAAATTATGTTTTTTACAACTTAAAGTTACGTTTTGACAAGTTAAACTATGTTTTTTACAAGTTAAAGTTACGTTTTGACAAGTTAAAGTACGTTTCAACGAGTTAAAATTACAATTTGACAAGTTAAAATACTTTTTTTACAAGTTAAAGTTACGTTTTGACAAGTTAAAGTATGTTTTTTACAAGTTAAACTATGTTTTTTACAAGTTAAAGTACCTTTCAACAAGTTAAAATTACGATTTTACAAGTTAAAGTACATTTTTTACAAGTTAAAGTTACGTTTTGACAAGTTAAAGTACGTTTCAACAAGTTAAAATTACTTTTTGACAATATAAAGTACATTTTTTACAAGTTAAAGTTACGTTTTAACAAGTTAAAGTTACGTTTTGACAAGTAAAAGTACATTTTCAACATGTTAAAATTACGTTTTGACAAGTTTAAGTACGTTTCAAAAAGTTTAAATTATGTTTTGACAAGTTAAAGTACGTTTCAACAAGTTAAAATTACGTTTCGACAAGTAAAAGTACTATTTTTTAAAGTTAAACTTACGTTTTGACATATTAAACTATGGTTTTTACAAGTTAAAGTTACCTGTTGACAAGTTAAATTACGTTTCAACAAGTTTAAATTACTTTTTGACAAGGTAAAGTACATTTTTTACAACTTAAAGTTACGTTTTGACAAGTTAAACCATGTTTCTTACAAGTTAAAGTTACGTTTTGACAAGTTAAAGTACGTTTCAACAAGTTAAAATTACTTTTTGACAAGTTAAAGTTCATTTTTTACATGTTAAAGTTACGTTTTGACAAGTTAGAGTACGTTTCAACAAGTTTAAATTACTTTTTGACAAGTTAAAGTACAATTTTTACATGTTAAACTATGTCTTTTACAATAAAAAGTTACGTTTTAACAAGTTAAAGTACATTTTAACAAGTTAAAATGCCTTTTTGACAAGTTAAAGTACATTTTTTACAAGTTAAAGTTACGTTTATACAAGTTAAAGTATGTTTCAACAAGTTTAAATTACGTTTTGACACGTAAAAGTACATTTTCTTACAAGTTAAAGTACGTTTCAACAAGTTAAAATTAATTTTTGACAAGTTAAAGAACATTTTTTACAAGTTAAAGTTACGTTTATACAAGTTAAAGTATGTTTCAACAAGTTTAAATTACGTTTTGACAAGTAAAAGTTCATTTTTAACAAGTTAAAGTTACGTTTTGACAAGTTAAAATTAATTTTTGACAAGTAAAAGTACATTTTTTACAAGTTAAAGTTACGTTTGGACAAGTTAAATTATGTTTTTTACAATTTAAAGTTACGTTTTGACAAGTTAAACTATGTTTTTTACAAGTTAAAGTACGTTTCAACAAGTTTAAATTACTTTTTGACAAGTTAAAGTACATTTTTTACAAGTTAAACTATGTTTTTTACAATTTAAAGTTACGTTTTGACAAGTTAAAGTAAATTTTAACATGTTAAAATGACTTTTTGACAATTTAAAGTACATGTTTTACAAGTTAAAGTATGTTTCAACAAGTTTAAATTAAGTTTTGACAAGTAAAAGTACATTTTTTTACAAGTTAAAGTACGTTTCAACAAGTTAAAATTAATTTATGACAAGTTAAAGTGCATTTTTTACAAGTTAAAGTTACGTTTATACAAGTTGAATTATGGTTCTACAAGTTTAAATTACGTTTTGACAAGTAAAAGTACATTTTTTACAAGTTAAAGTTACGTTTTGACAAGTTAGAGTACGTTTCAACAAGTTTAAATTACTTTTTGACAAGTTAAAATACATTTTTTACATGTTAAACTATGTTTTTTACAATTAAAGTTACGATTTGACAAGTTAAAGTACATTTTAACAAGTTAAAATTACTTTTTGACAAGTTAAAGTACAATTTTTACAAGTTAAAGTATGTTTCAACAAGTTTAAATTACGTTTTGACACGTAAAAGTACATTTTTTTACAAGTTAAAGTACGTTTCAACAAGTTAAAATTAATTTTTGACAAGTTAAAGAACATTTTTTACAAGTTAAAGTTACGTTTATACAAGTTAAAGTATGTTTCAACAAGTTTAAATTACGATTTGACAAGTTAAACTATGTTCTTTTCAAGTTAAAGTTACGTTTTGACAAGGAAAAGTACGTAACAACAATATAAAATTACTTTTTGACAAGTTAAAGTACATTTATTACTTGTTAAAGTTACGCTTTGACTAGTTAAAGTACGTTTCAAGAAATTTAAATTACTTTTTGACAAGTTAAAGTACATTTTTTACAACTTAAAGTTACGTTTTGACAAGTTAAACCATGTTTCTTACAAATTAAAGTTACGTTTTGACAAGTTAAAGTACGTTTCAACAAGTTAAAATTACTTTTTGACAAGTTAAAGTTCATTTTTTACAAGTTAAAGTTACGTTTTGACAAGTTAGAGTACGTTTCAACAAGTTTAAACTACTTTTTGACAAGTTAAAGTACATTTTTTACATGTTAAACTATGTTTTTTACAATTAAAAGTTACGTTTTGACAAGTTAAAGTACATTTTAACAAGTTAAAATGACTTTTTGACAAGTTAAAGTCATTTTTTACAAGTTAAAATTACGTTTATACAAGTTAAAGTATGTTTCAACAAGTTTAAATTACGTTTTGACTAGTAAAAGTACATTTTTTACAAGTTAAAGTTACGTTTGGACAAGTTAAATTATGTTTTTTACAAGTTAAAATTACGTTTTGACAAGTTAAACTATGTTTTTTACAAGTTAAAGTACGTTTCAACAAGTTAGAATTACTTTTTGACAAGTAACAGTACATTTTTTACAAGTTAAAGTTACGTTTGGACAAGTTAAATTATGTTTTTTACAAGTTAAAGTTACGTTTTGACAAGTTAAACTATGTTTTTTACAAGTTAAAGTACGTTTCAACAAGTTTAAATTACTTTTTGACAAGTTAAAGTACATTTTTTACAAGTTAAACTATGTTTTTTACAATTTAAAGTTACGTTTTGACAAGTTAAAGTACATTTTAACAAGTTAAAATGACTTTTTGACAAGTTAAAGTACATTTTTTATAAGTTAAAGTATGCTTCAACAAGTTTAAATTAAGTTTTGACAAGTAAAAGTACATTTGTTTACAAGTTAAAGTACGTTTCAACAAGTTAAAATTAATTTTTGACAAGTTAAAGTACATTTTTTACAAGTTAAAGTTACGTTTATACAAGTTGAAGTATGTTTCAACAAGTTTAAATTACGTTTTGACAAGAAAAAGTACATTTTTTACAAGTTAAAGTTACGTTTTGACAAGTTAAATTATGTTTTTTACAAGTTAAAGTTACGTTTTGACAAATTAAACTATGTTTTTTACAAGTTAAAGTACGTTTCAACAAGTTAAAATTACGATTTGACAAGTTAAACTATGTTTTTTACAAGTTAAAGTTTCGTTTTGACAAGTTAAAGTACGTTTCAACAAGTGAAAATTACTTTTTGACAAGTTAAAGTACATTTTTTACAAGTTAAAGTTACGTTTATACAAGTTAAAATATGTTTCAACAAGTTTAAATTACGTTTTGACTAGTAAAAGTACATTTTTTACAAGTTAAAGTTACGTTTGGACAAGTTAAATTATGTTTTTTACAAGTTAAAATTACGTTTTGACAAGTTAAACTATGTTTTTTACAAGTTAAAGTACGTTTCAACAAGTTAGAATTACTTTTTGACAAGTAAAAGTACATTTTTCACAAGTTAAAGTTACGTTTAGACAAGTTAAATTATGTTTTTACAAGTTAAAGTTACGTTTTGACAAGTTAAACTATGTTTTTACAAGTTAAAGTTACGTTTTGACAAGTTAAATTACGTTTCAACAAGTTAAAATTCTGATTTGACTAGTTAAAGTACTGTGTTTACAAGTTAAAGTCACGTTTTGACAAGTTAAAGTACGTTTCAACAAGTTAATATTACTTTTTGACAATTTTAAGTACATTTTTTAAAAGTTAAAGTTACGTTTATACAAGTTAAAGTACGTTTCAACAAGTTAAAATTACTTTTTGACAACTTAAAGTACATTATTTACAAGTTAAACTATGTTTTTTACAATTTAAAGTTACATTTTGACAAGTTAAAGTACATTTTAACAAGTTAAAATGACTTTTTGACAAGTTAAAGTACATTTTTTACAAGTTAAAGTATGTTTCAACAAGTTTAAATTAAGTTTTGACAAGTAAAAGTATATTTTTTTACAAGTTAAAGTACGTTTCAACAAGTTAAAATTAATTTTTGACAAGTAAAAGTACATTTTTTACAAGTTAAAGTTACGTTTTGACAAGTTAAATTATGTTTTTTACAAGCTAAAGTTACGTTTTGACAAGTTAAACTATGTTTTTTTTACAAGTTAAAGTACTTTTCAACAAGTTAAAATTATGATTTGTCAAGTTAAAGTACATTTTTTACAAGTTCAAATTATGTTTTAAAAAGTTAAATTACATTTCAATAAGTTAAAATTACTTTTTGACAAGTAAAAGTACATTTTTAACAAGTTAAAATTACGTTTTGACAAGTTTAAGTACGTTTCAACAAGTTAAAATTAATTTTTGACAAGTTAAAGTACATTTTTTACAAGTTAAAGTTACGTTTGTAGAAGTTAAAGTATGTTTCAATAAGTTTAAATTACGTTTTGACACGTAAAAGTACATTTTTTACAAGTTAAAGTTACGTTTTTACTAGTTAAATTATGTTTTTTACAAGTTAAAGTTATGTTTTGACAAGTTAAACTATGTTTTTTACAAGTTATAGTACGTTTCAACAAGTTTAAATTATGATTTGTCAAGTTAAAGTACATTTTTTACAACTTAAAGTTACGTTTTGACAAGTTAAACTATGTTTTTTACAAGTTAAAGTTACGTTTTGACAAGTTAAAGTACGTTTCAACAAGTTTAAATTACTTTTTGACAAGTTAAAGTACATTTTTTAGAAGTTAAAGTTACGTTTTGACAAGTTAAACTATGTTTTTTACAAGTTAAAGTACGTTTCAACATGTTAAAAGTACGTTTTTAACAAGTTAAAGTTATGTTTTGAGAAGTTAAAGTTACGTTTCAACAAATTAAAGTTACGGTTTGACAAGTTAAAGTACATTTTTTACAAGTTAAAGTTACGTTTTGACAAGTTAAAGTACATTTTTTACAAGTTAAAGTACATTTTTTACAAGTTAAAGTACATTTTTTACAAGTTAAAGTTACGTTTCAAAAATGTTAAACTTACGTTTCAACATGTTAATCTTACGGTTTGACAAGTTTAAGTATATGTTTTACAAGTTAAAGTTACTATTTGACTAGTTAAAGTAAGCTTTTTACAAGTTAAAATTACGATTTGACAAATTAAAGTACATTTTTTACAAGTTAAAGTTACGTTTTGACAAGTTAAAGTACATTTTTTACAAGTTCAAATTATGTTTTAAAAAGTTAAATTACATTTCAATAAGTTAAAATTACGTTTTGACAAGGAAAAGTACATTTTTAACAAGTTAAAATTACGTTTTGACAAGTTTAAGTACGTTTCAAAAAGTTTAAATTATGTTTTGACAAGTTAAAGTACGTTTCAACAAGTTAAAATTACGTTTCGACAAGTAAAAGTACCATTTTTTAAAGTTAAACTTACGTTTTGACATGTTAAAGTACGTTTCAACAAGTTAAAATTACGATTTGACAAGTTAAAGTACATTTTTTACAAGTTAAAGTTACGTTTTGACAAGTTAAAGTACGTTTCAACAAGTTCAAATTACGTTTTAACAAGTAAAAGTACATTTTTTACAAGTTAAAATTACGTTTTGACAAGTTAAACTATGTTTTCTACAAGTTAAAGTTACGTTTTGACAAGTTAAATTATGTTTTTTACAAGTTAAAGTTACGTTTTGACAAGTTAAAGTACGTTTCAACAAGTTAAAATTACTTTTTGACAATATAAAGTTCATTTTTTACAAGTTAAAGTTACGTTTTAACAAGTTAAAGTTACGTTTTGACAAGTAAAAGTACATTTTCAACATGTTAAAATTACGTTTTGACAAGTTTAAGTACGTTTCAAAAAGTTTAAATTATGTTTTGACAAGTTAAAGTACGTTTCAACAAGTCAAAATTACGTTTCGACAAGTAAAAGTACTATTTTTTAAAGTTAAACTTACGTTTTGACATGTTAAACTATGGTTTTCACAAGTTAAAGGTACGTTTTGACAAGTTAAAGTACGTTTCAACAAGTTCAAATTACGTTTGGACAAGTAAAAGTACATTTTGTACAAGTTAAAATTACGTTTTGACAAGTTAAACTATATTTTTTACAAGTTAAAGTTACGTTTTGACAAGGAAAAGTACGTAACAACAATATAAAATTATTTTTTGAGAAGTTAAAGTACATTTATTACTTGTTAAAGTTACGTTTTGACTAGTTAAAGTACGTTTCAACAAGTTTAAATTACTTTTTGACAAGGTAAAGTACATTTTTTACAACTTAAAGTTACGTTTTTACAAGTTAAACCATGTTTCTTACAAGTTAAAGTTACGTTTTGACAAGTTAAAGTTACTTTTTGACAAGTTAAAGTTCATTTTTTACAAGTTAAAGTTACGTTTTGACAAGTTAGAGAACGTTTCAACAAGTTTAAATTACTTTTTGACAAGTTAAAGTACATTTTTTACATGTTAAACTATGTTTTTTACAATTAAAAGTTACGTTTTGACAAGTTAAAGTACATTTTAACAAGTTAAAATGACTTTTTGACAAGTTAAAGTCATTTTTTACAAGTTAAAGTTACGTTTGTACAAGTTAAAGTATGTTTCAACAAGTTTAAATTACGTTTTGACTAGTAAAAGTACTTTTTTTTACAAGTTAAAGTTACGTTTGGACAAGTTAAATTATGTTTTTTACAAGTTAAAATTACGTTTTGACAAGTTAAACTATGTTTTTTACAAGTTAGAGTACGTTTCAACAAGTTAGAATTACGTTTTGACTAGTAAAAGTACATTTTTTACAAGTTAAAGTTACGTTTGGAAAAGTTAAATTATGTTTTTTACAAGTTAAAATTACGTTTTGACAAGTTAAACTGTGTTTTTTACAAGTTAAAGTACGTTTCAACAAGTTAGAATTACTTTTTGACAAGTAAAAGTACATTTTTTACAAGTTAAAGTTACGTTTGGACAAGTTAAATCATGTTTTTTATAATTTAAAGTTACGTTTTGACAAGTTAAACTATGTTTTTTACAAGTTAAAATACGTTTCAACAAGTTTAAATTACTTTTTGACAAGTTAAAGTACATTTTTTACAAGTTAAACTATGTTTTTTACAATTTAAAGTTACGTTTTGACAAGTTAAAGTACATTTTAACAAGTTAAAATGACTTTTTGACAAGTTAAAGTACATTTTTTACAAGTTAAAGTATGTTTCAACAAGTTTAAATTAAGTTTTGAAAAGTTAAAGTACATTTTTTACAAGTTAAAGTTACGTTTATACAAGTTGAAGTATGTTTCAACAAGTTTAAATTACGTTTTGACAAGTAAAAGTACATTTTTTACAAGTTAAAGTTACGTTTTGACAAGTTAGAGTACGTTTCAACAAGTTTAAATTACTTTTTGACAAGTTAAAGTACATTTTTTACATGTTAAAGTACGTTTTTTACAATTAAAGTTACGTTTTGACAAGTTAAAGTACATTTTAACAAGTTAAAATTACTTTTTGACAAGTTAAAGTACAATTTTTACAAGTTAAAGTTACGTGTATACAAGTTAAAGTATGTTTCAACAAGTTTAAATTACGTTTTGACACGTAAAAGTACATTTTTTAACAAGTTAAAGTACGTTTCAACAAGTTAAAATTAATTTTTGACAAGTTAAAGAACATTTTTTACAAGTTAAAGTTACGTTTATACAAGTTAAAGTATGTTTCAACAAGTTTAAATTACGATTTGACAAATTAAACTATGTTTTTTTCAAGTTAAAGTTACGTTTTGACAAGGAAAAGTACGTAACAACAATATAAAATTACTTTTTGACAAGTTAAAGTACATTTATTACTTGTTAAAGTTACGTTTTAACAAATTAAACCATGTTTCTTACAACTTAAAGTTACGTTTTGACAAGTTAAAGTACGTTTCAACAAGTTAAAATTACTTTTTGACAAGTTAAAGTTCATTTTTTACAAGTTAAAGTTATGTTTTAACAAGTTAGAGTACGTTTCAACAAGTTTAAATTACTTTTTGACAAGTTAAAGTACATTTTTTACATGTTAAACTATGTTTTTTACAATTAAAAGTTACGTTTTGACAAGTTAAAGTACATTTTAACAAGTTAAAATGACTTTTTGACAAGTTAAAGTCATTTTTTACAAGTTAAAGTTACGTTTATACAAGTTAAAGTACGTTTCAACAAGTTTAAATTACTTTTTGACAAGTTAAAGTACATTTTTTACAACTTAAAGTTACGTTTTAACAAATTAAACCATGTTTCTTACAACTTAAAGTTACGTTTTGACAAGTTAAAGTACGTTTCAACAAGTTAAAATTACTTTTTGACAAGTTAAAGTTCATTTTTTACAAGTTAAAGTTATGTTTTAACAAGTTAGAGTACGTTTCAACAAGTTTAAATTACTTTTTGACAAGTTAAAGTACATTTTTTACATGTTAAACTATGTTTTTTACAATTAAAAGTTACGTTTTGACAAGTTAAAGTACATTTTAACAAGTTAAAATGACTTTTTGACAAGTTAAAGTCATTTTTTACAAGTTAAAGTTACGTTTATACAAGTTAAAGTATGTTTCAACAAGTTTAAATTACGTTTTGACTAGTAAAAGTACATTTTTTACAAGTTAAAGTTACGTTTGGACAAGTTAAATTATGTTTTTTACAAGTTAAAATTACGTTTTGACAAGTTAAACTATGTTTTTTACAAGTTAAAGTACGTTTCAACAAGTTAGAATTACTTTTTGACAAGTAAAAGTACATTTTTTACAAGTTAAAGTTACGTTTGGACAAGTTAAATTATGTTTTTTACAAGTTAAAGTTACGTTTTGACAAGTTAGACTATGTTTTTTACAAGTTAAAGTACGTTTCAACAAGTTTAAATTACTTTTTGACAAGTTAAAGTACATTTTTTACAAGTTAAAGTATGTTTCAAAAAGTTTAAATTAAGTTTTGACAAGTAAAAGTACATTTTTTTACAAGTTAAAGTACGTTTCAACAAGTTAAAATTAATTTTTGACAAGTTAAAGTACATTTTTTACAAGTTAAAGTTACGTTTATACAAGATGAAGTATGTTTCAACAAGTTTAAATTACGTTTTGACAAGTAAAAGTACATTTTTTACAAGTTAAAGTTACGTTTTGACAAGTTAGAGTACGTTTCAACAAGTTTAAATTACTTTTTCACAAGTTTAAGTACATTTTTTACATGTTAAACTATGTTTTTTACAATTAAAGTTACGTTTTGACAAGTTAAAGTACATTTTAACAAGTTAAAATGACTTTTTGACAAGTTAAAGTACAATTTTTACAAGTTAAAGTTACGTTTATACAAGTTAAACTATGTTTCAACAAGTTTAAATTACGTTTTGACACGTAAAAGTACATTTTTTTACAAGTTAAAGTACGTTTCAACAAGTTAAAATTAATTTTTGACAAGTTAAATAACATTTTTTACAAGTTACAGTTACGTTTATAGAAGTTAAAGTATGTTTCAACGAGTTTAAATTACGTTTTGACAAGTAAAAGTTCATTTTTAACAAGTTAAAGTTACGTTTTGACAAGTTAAATTATGTTTTTTACAAGTTAAAGTTACGTTTTGACAAGTTAAACTATGTTTTTTACAAGTTAAAGTACGTTTCAACAAGTTAAAATTACGATTTGACAAGTTAAACTATGTTTTTTACAAGTTAAAGTTTCGTTTTGACAAGTTAAAGTACGTTTCAACAAGTGAAAATTACTTTTTGACAAGTTAAAGTACAATTTTTACAAGTTAAAGGTACGTTTATACAAGTTAAAGTATGTTTCAACAAGTTTAAATTACGTTTTGACTAGTAAAAGTACATTTTTTACAAATTAAAGTTACGTTTGGACAAGTTAAATTATGTTTTTTACAAGTTAAAATTACCTTTTGACAAGTTAAACTATTTTTTTTACAAGTTAAAGTACGTTTCAACAAGTTAGAATTACTTTTTGACAAGTAAAAATATATTTTTCACAAGTTAAAGTTACGTTTGGACAGGTTAAATTATGTTTTTTACAAGTTAAAGTTACGTTTTGACAAGTTAAATTATGTTTATTTCAAGCTAAAGTTACGTTTTGACAAGTTAAACTATGTTTTTTTACAAGTTAAAGTACTTTTCAACAAGTTAAAATTATGATTTGTCAAGTTAAAGTACATTTTTTACAAGTTCAAATTATGTTTTGACAAGTTTAAGTACGTTTCAAAAAGTTTAAATTATGTTTTGACAAATTAAAGTACGTTTCAACAAGTTAAAATTACGTTTCGCAAGTAAAAGTACCATTTTTTAAAGTTAAACTTACGTTTTGACATATTATAGTACGTTTCAACAAGTTAAAATTACTTTTTGAGAAGTTAAAATACATTTTTTAGAAGTTAAAGTTACGTTTATACAAGTTAAAGTATGTTTCAACAAGTTAAAATTACGTTTTGACAAGTAAAAGTACATTTTTTACAAATTAAAGTTACGTTTTGACAAGTTAAATTATGTTTTTTACAAGTTAAAGTTACGTTTTGACAAGTTAAACTATGTTTTTTACAAGTTAAAGTACGTTTCAATAAGTTAAAATTACTTTTTGACAAGTTAAAGTTAATTTTTTACAAGTTAAAGTTACGTTTTGACAAGTTAGAGTACGTTTCAAAAATTTAAATTACTTTTTGACAAGTTAAAGTACATTTTTTACAAGTTAAACTATGTTTTTTACAATTTAAAGTTACGTTTTGACAAGTTAAAGTACATTTTAACAAGTTAAAATGACTTTTTGATAAGTTAAAGTACATTTTTTACAAGTTAAAGTTACGTTTATACAAGTTAAAGTATGTTTCAACAAGTTTAAATTACGTCTTGACAAGTAAAAGTACATTTTTTTACAAGTTAAAGTATGTTTCAACAAGTTAAAATTAATTTTTGACAAGTTAAAGTACATTTTTTACAAGTTTAAGTTACGTTTATACAAGTTAAAGTATGTTTCAACAAGTTTAAATTACGTTTTGACAAGTAAAAGTACATTTTTTACAAGTTAAAGTTACGTTTTGACAAGTTAAAGTACGTTTCAACAAGTTAAAATTACGATTTAACAAGTTAAAGTACATTTTTTACAATTTAAAGTTACGTTTTGACAAGTTAAAATACGTTTCAACAAGTTTAAATTACATTTTGACAAGTTAAATTATTTTTTTACAAGTTAGAGTTACGTTTTGACAAGTTAAACTATGTTTTTTACAAGTTAAAGTTACGTTTTGACAAGTTAAAGTACATTTCATCAGGTTAAAATTACTTTTTGACAAGTTAAATTACATTTTTTACAAGTTAAAGTTACATTTTGACAAGTTAAAGTATGTTTTGACAAGTTAAGGTATGTTTCAACAGGTTAAAATTACGTTTTGACAAGTAAAAGTATATTTTTTCCAAGTTAAAGTTACGTTTTGACATGTTAAACTATGTTTTTTACAAGTTAAAGTTACGTTTTCACGAGTTAAAGTGCGTTTCAACAAGTTAAAATTACTTTTTGACAAGTTAAAGTTCATTTTTTTACAAGTTAAAGTTATGTTTTGACAAGTTAAAGTATGTTTTTTACAAGATAAAGTTACTATTTGACAAGTTAAAGTACGTTTCATCAAGTTAAAATTACGATTTGACAAGTTAAAGTACATTTTTTACAAGTTAAATTTACGTTTTGACAAGTTAAAGTACGTTTCAACAAGTTTAAATTACGTTTTGACAAGTAAAAGTACATTTTTTACAAGTTAAAGTACATTTTTTACATGTTAAAGTTACGTTTTGGAAAATTAAAGTACGTTTCAACAAGTTCAAATTACGTTTTGAGAAGTTAAAGTAAGTTTCAACAAGTGAAATTACGTTTTGACAAGTAAAAGTACATTTTTTAAAAGTTAAAGTTACGTTTTGACAAGTTAAACTATGTTTTTTACAAGTTAAAGTACGTTTAACAAGTTAAAATTACGTTTCGACAAGAAAAAGTACCATTTTTTAAAGTTAAACTTACGTTTTGACATGTTAAACTATGTTTTTTACAAGTTATAGTTACATTTTGACAAGTTAAAGTACATTTCAACAAGTTAAAATTACTTTTTGACAAGTTAAAGTACATTTTTTACAACTTAAAGTTTCGTTTTGACATGTTAAACTATGTTTTTTACAAGTTAAAGTTACGTTTTGACAAGTTAAAGTACGTTTCAACGAGTTAAAATTAAGATTTCACAAGTTAAAGTACATTTTTGACAAGTTAAAGTTACGTTTTGAGAAGTTAAAGTACGTTTCAACAAGTTCAAATTACGTTTTACTAATTAAAAGTACATTTTTTACAAGTTAAAATTACGTTTTGACAAGTTAAACTATGTTTTCTACAAGTTAAAGTTACGTTTTGAGAAGTAAAAGTACGTTTCAACAAGTTAAAATTACTTTTTGACAAGTTAAAGTACATTTTTTACAACTTAAAGTTACGTTTTGACAAGTTAAAGTACGTTTCAACAAGTTTAATTTACTTTTTGAAAAGTTAAAGTACATTTTTTACAACTTAAAGTTACGTTTTGACAAGTTAAACTATGTTTTTAACAAGTTAAAGTTACGTTTTGACAAGTTCAAGTACGTTTCAACAAGTTAAAATTACTTTTTGACAAGTTAAAGTACATTATTTACAAGTTAGAGTTACGTTTTGACAAGTTAAAGTACGTTTCAACAAGTTTAAATTACTTTTTGACAAGTTAATGTACATTTTTTACATGTTAAAGTTACGTTTTGACAAGTTAAACTATGTATTTTACAAGTTAAATTACGTTTTGACAAGTTAAAGTACGTTTCAGCAAGTTAAAATTAATTTTTGACAAGTTAAAGTACATTTTTTACAAGTTAAAGTTACGTTTATACAAGTTAAAGTATGTTTCAATAAGTTTAAATTACGTTCTGACACGTAAAAGTACATTTTTAACAAGTTAAAGTTACGTTTTTACTAGTTAAATTATGTTTTTTACAAGTTAAAGTTACGTTTTGACAAGTTAAACTATGTTTTTTACAAGTTATAGTACGTTTCAACAAGTTTAAATTATGATTTGTCAAGTTAAAGTACATTTTTTACAACTTAGAGTTACCTTTTGACAAGTTAAACTATGTTTTTTACAAGTTAAAGTTACGTTTTGACAAGTTAAAGTACGTTTCAACGAGTTAAAATTACGATTTCACAAGTTAAAGTACATTTTTTTACAAGTTAAAGTTACGTTTTGAGAAGTTAAAGTACGTTTCAACAAGTTCAAATTACGTTTTAACAAGTAAAAGTACATTTTTTACAAGTTAAAATAACGTTTTGACAAGTTAAACTATGTTTCTACAAGTTAAAGTTACATTTTGAGAAGTAAAAGTACGTTTCAACAAGTTAAAATTACTTTTAGACAAGTTAAAGTACATTTTTTACAACTTAAAGTTACGTTTTGACAAGTTAAAGTACGTTTCAACAAGTTTAATTTACTTTTTGAAAAGTTAAAGTACATTTTTTACAAGTTAAAGTTACGTTTTGACAAGTTAAACTATGTTTTTAACAAGTTAAAGTTACGTTTTGACAAGTTCAAGTACGTTTCAACAAGTTAAAATTACTTTTTGACAAGTTAAAGTACATTATTTACAAGTTAAAGTTACGTTTTGACAAGTTAAAGTACGTTTCAACAAGTTTAAATTAATTTTTGACAAGTTAATGTACATTTTTTACAAGTTAAAGTTACGTTTTGACAAGTTAAACTATGTTTTTTACAAGTTAAAGTTACGTTTTGACAAGTAAAACTACATTTTTTTACAAGTTAAAGTACGTTTCAACAATTTAAAATTACTTTTTGACAAGTTAAAGTACATTATTTACAAGTTAAAGTTACGTTTTGACAAGTTAAAGTACGTTTCAACAAGTTTAAATTACTTTTTGACAACTTAAAGTACATTTTCTACAAGTTAAAATTACGTTTTAAAAAGTTAAATTACATTTCAATACGTTAAATTACGTTTTGACAAGTAAAAGTACATTTTTAACAAATTAAAATTACGTTTTGACTAGTTTAAATACGTTTCAAAAAGTTTAAATTATAATTTGACAAGTTAAAGTACGATTAACAAGTTAAAATTACGTTTCGACAAGTGAAAGTACTTTTTTTTTAAATTAAACTTACGTTTTGACATGTTAAACTATGTTTTTTACAAGTTATAGTTACATTTTGACAAGTTAAAGTACATTTCAACAAGTTAAAATTACTTTTTGACAAGTTAAAGTACATTTTTTACAACTTAAAGTTACGTTTTGACATGTTAAACTATGTTTTTTACAAGTTAAAGTTACGTTCTGACAAGTTAAAGTACGTTTCATCGAGTTAAAATTACAATTTGACAAGTTAAAATACATTTTTGACAAGTTAAAGTTACGTTTTGACAAGTTAAAGTATGTTTTTTACAAGTTAAAGTTAATATTTGACAAGTTAAAGTACGTTTCAACAAGTTAAAATTACGATTCGACAATTTAAAGTACATTTTTTACAAGTTAAAGTTACGTTTTGACAAATTAAAGTACGTTTCAACAAGTTCAAAGTACGTTTTAACAAGTAAAAGTACATTTTTTACAAGTTAAAATTACGTTTTCAGAAGTTAAACTATTTCTACAAGTTAAAGTTACGTTTTGACAAGTATAAGTACGTTTGAACAAGTTAAAATTACTTTTTGACAAGTTAAAGTACATTTTTTACAAGTTAAAGTTACGCTTTGACAAGTTAAAGTACGTTCAACAAGTATAATTTCCTTTTTGACAAGTTAAAGTACATTTTCTACAAGTTAAAGTTACGTTTTGACAAGTTAAAGTACGTTTCGACAAGTTTAATTTACTTTTTGAAAAGTTAAAGTACATTTTTTACAAGTTAAAGTTACGTTTTGACAAGTTAAACTATGTTTTTAACAAGTTAAAGTTACGTTTTTACACGTTCAAGTACGTTTCAACAAGTTAAAATTACTTTTTGACAAGTTAAAGTACATTATTTACAAGTTAAAGTTACGTTTTGACAAGTTAAAGTACGTTTCAACAAGTTTAAATTACTTTTTGACAAGTTAATGTACATTTTTTACAAGTTAAAGTTACGTTTTGACAAGTTAAACTATGTATTTTACAAGTTAAATTACGTTTTGACAAGTTAAAATTACGATTCGACAATTTAAAGTACATTTTTTACAAGTTAAAGTTACGTTTTGACAAGTTAAAGTACGTTTCAACAAGTTCAAATTACGTTTTAACAAGTAAAAGTACATTTTTTACAAGTTAAAATTACGTTTTCAGAAGTTAAACTATTTCTACAAGTTAAAGTTACGTTTTGACAAGTATAAGTACGTTTCAACAAGTTAAAATTACTTTTTGACAAGTTAAAGTACATTTTTTACAAGTTAAAGTTACGCTTTGACAAGTTAAAGTACGTTCAACAAGTTTAATTTCCTTTTTGACAAGTTAAAGTACATTTTCTACAAGTTAAAGTTACGTTTTGACAAGTTAAAGTACGTTTCAACAAGTTTAATTTACTTTTTGAAAAGTTAAAGTACATTTTTTACAAGTTAAAGTTACGTTTTGACAAGTTAAACTATGTTTTTAACAAGTTAAAGTTACGTTTTTACACGTTCAAGTACGTTTCAACAAGTTAAAATTACTTTTTGACAAGTTAAAGTACATTATTTACAAGTTAAAGTTACGTTTTGACAAGTTAAAGTACGTTTCAACAAGTTAAAATTAATTTTTGACAAGTTAAAGTACATTTTTTACAAGTTAAAGTTACGTTTATACAAGTTAAAGTATGTTTCAATAAGTTTAAATTACGTTTTGACACGTAAAAGTACATTTTTTACAAGTTAAAGTTACGTTTTTACTAGTTAAATTATGTTTTTTACAAGTTAAAGTTACGTTTTGACAAGTTAAACTATGTTTTTTACAAGTTATAGTACGTTTCAACAAGTTTAAATTATGATTTGTCGAGTTAAAGTACATTTTTTACAACTTAAAGTTACGTTTTGACAAGTTAAACTATGTTTTTTACAAGTTAAAGTTACGTTTTGACAAGTTAAAGTACGTTTCAACGAGTTAAAATTACGATTTCACAAGTTAAAGTACATTTTCTACAAGTTAAAGTTACGTTTTGAGAAGTTAAAGTACGTTTCAACAAGTTCAAATTACATTTTAACAAGTAAAAGTACATTTTTTACAACTTAAAGTTACGTTTTGACAAGTTAAATTACGTTTCAACAAGTTTAATTTACTTTTTGAAAAGTTAAAGTACATTTTTTACAAGTTACAGTTACGTTTTGACAAGTTAAACTATGTTTTTAACAAGTTAAAGTTACGTTTTTACACGTTCAAGTACGTTTCAACAAGTTAAAATTACTTTTTGACAAGTTAAAGTACGTTTCAACAAGTTTAATTTACTTTTTGAAAAGTTAAAGTACATTTTTTACAAGTTAAAGTTACGTTTTGACAAGTTAAACTATGTTTTTAACAAGTTAAAGTTACTTTTTGACAAGTTAATGTACATTTTTTACAAGTTAAAGTTACGTTTTGACAAGTTAAAGTACGTTTCAACAAGTTTAAATTACTTTTTGACAAGTTAATGTACATTTTTTACAAGTTAAAGTTACGTTTTGACAAGTTAAACTATGTATTTTACAAGTTAAATTACGTTTTGACAAGTTAAAATTACGATTCGACAATTTAAAGTACATTTTTTACAAGTTAAAGTTACGTTTTGACAAGTTAAAGTATGTTTCAACAAGTTCAAATTACGTTTTAACAAGTAAAAGTACATTTTTTACAAGTTAAAATTACGTTCTCAGAAGTTAAACTATTTCTACAAGTTAAAGTTACGTTTTGACAAGTATAAGTACGTTTCAACAAGTTAAAATTTCTTTTTTACAAGTTAAAGTACATTTTTTACAAGTTAAAGTTACGCTTTGACAAGTTAAATTACGTTCAATAAGTTTAATTTCCTTTTTGACAAGTTAAAGTACATTTTCTACAACTTAAAGTTACGTTTTGACAAGTTAAAGTACGTTTCAACAAGTTTAATTTACTTTTTGAAAAGTTAAAGTACATTTTTTACAAGTTAAAGTTACGTTTTGACAAGTTAAACCATGTTTTTAACAAGTTAAAGTTACGTTTTTACACGTTCAAGTACGTTTCAACAAGTTAAAATTACTTTTTGACAAGTTAAAGTACATTATTTACAAGTTAAAGTTACGTTTATACAAGTTAAAGTATGTTTCAATAAGTTTAAATTACGTTCTGACACGTAAAAGTACATTTTTTACAAGTTAAAGTTACGTTTTTACTAGTTAAATTATGTTTTTTACAAGTTAAAGTTACGTTTTGACAAGTTAAACTATGTTTTTTACAAGTTATAGTACGTTTCAACAAGTTTAAATTATGATTTGTCAAGTTAAAGTACATTTTTTCCAACTTAAAGTTACGTTTTGACAAGTTAAACTATGTTTTTTACAAGTTAAAGTTACGTTTTGACAAGTTAAAGTACGTTTCAACGAGTTAAAATTACGATTTCACAAGTTAAAGTACATTTTTTACAAGTTAAAGTTACGTTTTGAGAAGTTAAAGTACGTTTCAACAAGTTCAAATTACGTTTTAACAAGTAAAAGTACATTTTTTACAAGTTAAAATTACGTTTTGACAAGTTAAACTATGTTTTCTACAAGTTAAAGTTACGTTTTGAGAAGTAAAAGTACGTTTTTAACAAGTTAAAATTACGTTTTGACAAGTTTAAGTACGTTTCAAAAAGTTTAAATTATAATTTGACAAGTTAAAGTACGTTTAACAAGTTAAAATTACGTTTCGACAAGTAAAAGTACCATTTTTTAAAGTTAAACTTACGTTTTGACATGTTAAACTATGTTTTTTACAAGTTATAGTTACATTTTTTACAACTTAAAGTTTCGTTTTGACAAGTTAAAGTACGTTTCAACGAGTTAAAATTACGATTTCACAAGTTAAAGTACATTTTCTACAAGTTAAAGTTACGTTTTGACAAGTTAAAGTACGTTTCAACAAGTTTAAATTACTTTTTGACAAGTTAATGTACATTTTTTACAAGTTAAAGTTACGTTTTGACAAGTTAAACTATGTTTTTTACAAGTTAAAGTTTCGTTTTGACAAGTTAAAGTACATTTTTTACAAGTTAAAGTTACGTTTTGACAAGTTAAACTATGTTTTTAACAAGTTAAAGTTACGTTTTGACAAGTTCAAGTACGTTTCAACAAGTTAAAATTACGTTTTGACAAGTTAAAGTACATTATCTAAAAGTTAAAGTTACGTTTTGACAAGTTAAAGTACGTTTCAACAAGTTTAAATTACTTTTTGACAAGTTAATGTACATTTTTTACAAGTTAAAGTTACGTTTTGACAAGTTAAACTATGTTTTTTACAAGTTAAAGTTTCGTTTTGACAAGTTAAAGTACGTTTCAACAAATTAAAATTACTTTTTGACAAGTTAAAGAACATTTTTTACAAGTTAAAGTTACGTTAATACAAGTTAAAGTATGTTTCAACAAGTTTAAATTACGTTTTGACAAGTTAAAATTACGATTCGACAATTTAAAGTACATTTTTTACAAGTTAAAGTATGTTTCAACAAGTTCAAATTACGTTTTAACAAGTAAAAGTACATTTTTTACAAGTTAAAATTACGTTCTCAGAAGTTAAACTATTTCTACAAGTTAAAGTTACGTTTTGACAAGTATAAGTACGTTTCAACAAGTTAAAATTTCTTTTTTACAAGTTAAAGTACATTTTTTACAAGTTAAAGTTACGCTTTGACAAGTTAAATTACGTTCAAAAGTTTAATTTCCTTTTTGACAAGTTAAAGTACATTTTCTACAACTTAAAGTTACGTTTTGACAAGTTAAAGTACGTTTCAACAAGTTTAATTTACTTTTTGAAAAGTTAAAGTACATTTTTTACAAGTTAAAGTTACGTTTTGACAAGTTAAACTATGTTTTTAACAAGTTAAAGTTACGTTTTTACACGTTCAAGTACGTTTCAACAAGTTAAAATTACTTTTTGACAAGTTAAAGTACATTATTTACAAGTTAAAGTTACGTTTATACAAGTTAAAGTATGTTTCAATAAGTTAAAATTACGTTCTGACACGTAAAAGTACATTTTTTACAAGTTAAAGTTACGTTTTTACTAGTTAAATCATGTTTTTTACAAGTTAAAGTTACGTTTTGACAAGTTAAACTATGTTTTTTACAAGTTATAGTACGTTTCAACAAGTTTAAATTATGATTTGTCAAGTTAAAGTACATTTTTTCCAACTTAAAGTTACGTTTTGACAAGTTAAACTATGTTTTTTACAAGTTAAAGTTACGTTTTGACAAGTTAAAGTACGTTTCAACGAGTTAAAATTACGATTTCACAAGTTAAAGTACATTTTTTACACGTTAAAGTTACGTTTTGAGAAGTTAAAGTACGTTTCAACAAGTTCAAATTACGTTTTAACAAGTAAAAGTACATTTTTTACAAGTTAAAATTACGTTTTGACAAGTTAAACTATGTTTTCTACAAGTTAAAGTTACGTTTTGAGAAGTAAAAGTACGTTTTTAACAAGTTAAAATTACGTTTTGACAAGTTTAAGTACGTTTCAAAAAGTTTAAATTATGATTTGACAAGTTAAAGTACGTTTAACAAGTTAAAATTACGTTTCGACAAGTAAAAGTACCATTTTTTAAAGTTAAACTTACGTTTTGACATGTTAAACTATGTTTTTTACAAGTTATAGTTACATTTTTTACAACTTAAAGTTTCGTTTTGACAA
Source organism: Urtica urens (assembly GCA_958296335.1). Classification (NCBI taxonomy): domain Eukaryota; kingdom Viridiplantae; phylum Streptophyta; class Magnoliopsida; order Rosales; family Urticaceae; genus Urtica; species Urtica urens. Next base: position 24,583,018 of record OY282520.1, read on the forward strand.
GTTAAAGTACGTTTCAACGAGTTAAAATTACGATTTCACAAGTTAAAGTACATTTTCTACAAGTTAAAGTTACGTTTTGAGAAGTTAAAGTACGTTTCAACAAGTTCAAATTACATTTTAACAAGTAAAAGTACATTTTTTACAACTTAAAGTTACGTTTTGACAAGTTAAAGTACGTTTCAACAAGTTTAATTTACTTTTCGAAAAGTTAAAGTACATTTTTTACAAGTTAAAGTTACGTTTTGACAAGTTAAACTATGTTTTTAACAAGTTAAAGTTACGTTTTGACAAGTTCAAGTATGTTTCAACAAGTTAAAATTACGTTTTGACAAGTTAAAGTACATTATCTAAAAGTTAAAGTTACGTTTTGACAAGTTAAAGTACGTTTCAACAAGTTTAAATTACTTTTTGACAAGTTAATGTACATTTTTTACAAGTTAAAGTTACGTTTTGACAAGTTAAACTATGTTTTTTACAAGTTAAAGTTTCGTTTTGACAAGTTAAAGTACGTTTCAACAAATTAAAATTACTTTTTGACAAGTTAAAGAACATTTTTTACAAGTTAAAGTTACGTTAATACAAGTTAAAGTATGTTTCAACAAGTTTAAATTACGTTTTGACAAGTTAAAATTACGATTCGACAATTTAAAGTACATTTTTTACAAGTTAAAGTTACGTTTTGACAAGTTAAAGTATGTTTCAACAAGTTCAAATTACGTTTTAACAAGTAAAAGTACATTTTTTACAAGTTAAAATTACGTTCTCAGAAGTTAAACTATTTCTACAAGTTAAAGTTACGTTTTGACAAGTATAAGTACGTTTCAACAAGTTAAAATTTCTTTTTTACAAGTTAAAGTACATTTTTTACAAGTTAAAGTTACGCTTTGACAAGTTAAATTACGTTCAAAAGTTTAATTTCCTTTTTGACAAGTTAAAGTACATTTTCTACAACTTAAAGTTACGTTTTGACAAGTTAAAGTACGTTTCAACAAGTTTAATTTACTTTTTGAAAAGTTAAAGTACATTTTTTACAAGTTAAAGTTACGTTTTGACAAGTTAAACTATGTTTTTAACAAGTTAAAGTTACGTTTTTACACGTTCAAGTACGTTTCAACAAGTTAAAATTACTTTTTGACAAGTTAAAGTACATTATTTACAAGTTAAAGTTACGTTTATACAAGTTAAATTATGTTTGAATAAGTTAAAATTACGTTCTGACACGTAAAAGTACATTTTTTACAAGTTAAAGTTACGTTTTTACTAGTTAAATCATGTTTTTTACAAGTTAAAGTTACGTTTTGACAAGTTAAACTATGTTTTTTACAAGTTATAGTACGTTTCAACAAGTTTAAATTATGATTTGTCAAGTTAAAGTACATTTTTTCCAACTTAAAGTTACGTTTTGACAAGTTAAACTATGTTTTTTACAAGTTAAAGTTACGTTTTGACAAGTTAAAGTACGTTTCAACGAGTTAAAATTACGATTTCACAAGTTAAAGTACATTTTTTACACGTTAAAGTTACGTTTTGAGAAGTTAAAGTACGTTTCAACAAGTTCAAATTACGTTTTAACAAGTAAAAGTACATTTTTTACAAGTTAAAATTACGTTTTGACAAGTTAAACTATGTTTTCTACAAGTTAAAGTTACGTTTTGAGAAGTAAAAGTACGTTTTTAACAAGTTAAAATTACGTTTTGACAAGTTTAAGTACGTTTCAAAAAGTTTAAATTATGATTTGACAAGTTAAAGTACGTTTAACAAGTTAAAATTACGTTTCGACAAGTAAAAGTACCATTTTTTAAAGTTAAACTTACGTTTTGACATGTTAAACTATGTTTTTTACAAGTTATAGTTACATTTTTTACAACTTAAAGTTTCGTTTTGACAAGTTAAAGTACGTTTCAACGAGTTAAAATTACGATTTCACAAGTTAAAGTACATTTTCTACAAGTTAAAGTTACGTTTTGAGAAGTTAAAGTACGTTTCAACAAGTTCAAATTACATTTTAACAAGTAAAAGTACATTTTTTACAACTTAAAGTTACGTTTTGACAAGTTAAAGTACGTTTCAACAAGTTTAATTTACTTTTCGAAAAGTTAAAGTACATTTTTTACAAGTTAAAGTTACGTTTTGACAAGTTAAACTATGTTTTTAACAAGTTAAAGTTACGTTTTGACAAGTTCAAGTACGTTTCAACAAGTTAAAATTACGTTTTGACAAGTTAAAGTACATTATCTAAAAGTTAAAGTTACGTTTTGACAAGTTAAAGTACGTTTCAACAAGTTTAAATTACTTTTTGACAAGTTAATGTACATTTTTTACAAGTTAAAGTTACGTTTTGACAAGTTAAACTATGTTTTTTACAAGTTAAAGTTTCGTTTTGACAAGTTAAAGTACGTTTCAACAAATTAAAATTACTTTTTGACAAGTTAAAGAACATTTTTTACAAGTTAAAGTTACGTTAATAGAAGTTAAAGTATGTTTCAACAAGTTTAAATTACGTTTTGACGAGTAAAACTACATTTTTTTACAAGTTAAAGTACGTTTCAACAATTTCAAATTACTTTTTGACAAGTTAAAGTACATTATTTACAAGCTAAAGTTACGTTTTGACAAGTTAAAGTACGTTTCAACAAGTTCAAATTACGTTTTAACAAGTAAAAGTACATTTTTTACAAGTTAAAAATACGTTTTCAGAAGTTAAACTATTTCTACAAGTTAAAGTTACGTTTTGACAAGTATAAGTACGTTTCAACAAGTTAAAATTACTTTTTGACAAGTTAAAGTACATTTTTTACAAGTTAAAGTTACGCTTTGACAAGTTAAAGTACGTTCAACAAGTTTAATTTCCTTTTTGACAAGTTAAAGTACATTTTCTACAAGTTAAAATTACGTTTTGACAAGTTAAAGTACGTTTCAACAAGTTTAATTTACTTTTTGAAAAGTTAAAGTACATTTTTTACAAGTTAAAGTTACGTTTTGACAAGTTAAACTATGTTTTTAGCAAGTTAAAGTTACGTTTTTACACGTTCAAGTACGTTTCAACAAGTTAAAATTACTTTTTGACAAGTTAAAGTACATTATTTACAAGTTAAAGTTACGTTTTGACAAGTTAAAGTACGTTTCAACAAGTTTAAATTACTTTTTGACAAGTTAATGTACATTTATTACAAGTTAAAGTTACGTTTTGACAAGTTAAACTATGTATTTTACAAGTTAAATTACGTTTTGACAAGTTAAAGTACGTTTCAACAAGTTAAAATTAATTTTTGACTAGTTAAAGTACATTTTTTACAAGTTAAAGTTACGTTTATACAAGTTAAAGTATGTTTCAATAAGTTTAAATTACGTTCTGACACGTAAAACTACATTTTTTACAAGTTAAAGTTACGTTTTTACTAGTTAAATTATGTTTTTTACAAGTTAAAGTTACGTTTGGACAAGTTAAACTATGTTTTTAACAAGTTAAAGTTACGTTTTGACAAGTTCAAGTACGTTTCAACAAGTTAAAATTACTTTTTGACAAGTTAAAGTACATTATTTACAAGTTAAAGTTACGTTTTGACAAGTTAAAGTACGTTTCAACAAGTTTAAATTACTTTTTGACAAGTTAATGTACTTTGTTTACAAGTTAAAGTTACGTTTTGACAAGTTAAACTATGTTTTTTACAAGTTAAAGTTTCGTTTTGACAAGTTAAAGTACGTTTCAACAAATTAAAATTACTTTTTGACAAGTTAAAGAACATTTTTTACAAGTTAAAGTTACGTTAATACAAGTTAAAGTATGTTTCAATAAGTTTAAATTACGTTCTGACACGTAAAACTACATTTTTTACAAGTTAAAGTTACGTTTTTACTAGTTAAATTATGTTTTTTACAAGTTAAAGTTACGTTTGGACAAGTTAAACTATGTTTTTAACAAGTTAAAGTTACGTTTTGACAAGTTCAAGTACATTTCAACAAGTTAAAATTACTTTTTGACAAGTTAAAGTACATTATTTACAAGTTAAAGTTACGTTTTGACAAGTTAAAGTACGTTTCAACAAGTTTAAATTACTTTTTGACAAGTTAATGTACTTTGTTTACAAGTTAAAGTTACGTTTTGACAAGTTAAACTATGTTTTTTACAAGTTAAAGTTTCGTTTTGACAAGTTAAAGTACGTTTCAACAAATTAAAATTACTTTTTGACAAGTTAAAGAACATTTTTTACAAGTTAAAGTTACGTTAATACAAGTTAAAGTATGTTTCAACAAGTTTAAATTACGTTTTGACGAGTAAAACTACATTTTTTTACAAGTTAAAGTACGTTTCAACAATTTCAAATTACTTTTTGACAAGTTAAAGTACATTATTTACAAGTTAAAGTTACGTTTTGACAAGTTAAAGTACGTTTCAACAAGTTTAAATTACTTTTTGACAACTTAAAGTACATTTTCTACAAGTTAAAATTACGTTTTAAAAAGTTAAATTACATTTCAATAAGTTTAAATTACGTTTTGACAAGTAAAAGTACATTTTTAACAAGTTAAAATTACGTTTTGACAAGTTTAAGTACGTTTTTAAAAGTTTAAATTATAATTTGACAAGTTAAAGTACGTTTAACAAGTTAAAATTACGTTTCGACAAGTAAAAGTACCATTTTTTAAAGTTAAACTTACGTTTTGACATGTTGAACTATGTTTTTTACAAGTTATAGTTACATTTTGACAAGTTAAAGTACATTTCAACAAGTTAAAATTACTTTTTGACAAGTTAAAGTACATTTTTTACAACTTAAAGTTACGTTTTGACATGTTAAACTATGTTTTTTACAAGTTAAAGTTACGTTTTGACAAGTTAAAGTACGTTTCATCGAGTTAAAATTACAATTTGACAAGTTAAAATACATTTTTTACAAGTTAAAGTTACGTTTTGACAAGTTAAAGTATGTTTTTTACAAGTTAAAGTTAATATTTGACAAGTTAAAGTACGTTTCAACAAGTTAAAATTACGATTCGACAATTTAAAGTACATTTTTTACAAGTTAAAGTTACGTTTTGACAAGTTAAAGTACGTTTCAACAAGTTCAAATTACGTTTTAACAAGTAAAAGTACATTTTTTACAAGTTAAAAATACGTTTTCAGAAGTTAAACTATTTCTACAAGTTAAAGTTACGTTTTGACAAGTATAAGTACGTTTCAACAAGTTAAAATTACTTTTTGACAAGTTAAAGTACATTTTTTACAAGTTAAAGTTACGCTTTGACAAGTTAAAGTACGTTCAACAAGTTTAATTTCCTTTTTGACAAGTTAAAGTACATTTTCTACAAGTTAAAATTACGTTTTGACAAGTTAAAGTACGTTTCAACAAGTTTAATTTACTTTTTGAAAAGTTAAAGTACATTTTTTACAAGTTAAAGTTACGTTTTGACAAGTTAAACTATGTTTTTAGCAAGTTAAAGTTACGTTTTTACACGTTCAAGTACGTTTCAACAAGTTAAAATTACTTTTTGACAAGTTAAAGTACATTATTTACAAGTTAAAGTTACGTTTTGACAAGTTAAAGTACGTTTCAACAAGTCTAAATTACTTTTTGACAAGTTAATGTACATTTATTACAAGTTAAAGTTACGTTTTGACAAGTTAAACTATGTATTTTACAAGTTAAATTACGTTTTGACAAGTTAAAGTACGTTTCAACAAGTTAAAATTAATTTTTGACTAGTTAAAGTACATTTTTTACAAGTTAAAGTTACGTTTATACAAGTTAAAGTATGTTTCAATAAGTTTAAATTACGTTCTGACACGTAAAACTACATTTTTTACAAGTTAAAGTTACGTTTTTACTAGTTAAATTATGTTTTTTACAAGTTAAAGGTACGTTTGGACAAGTTAAACTATGTTTTTTACAAGTTATAGTACGTTTCAACAAGTTTAAATCTGATTTGTCAAGTTAAAGTACATTTTTTACAAGTTAAAGTTACGTTTTGACAAGTTAAACTATGTTTTTTACAAGTTAAAGTTACGTTTTGACAAGTTAAAGTACGTTTCAACGAGTTAAAATTACGATTTCACAAGTTAAAGTACATTTTTTACAAGTTAAAGTTACGTTTTGAGAAGTTAAAGTACATTTCAACAAGTTCAAATTACGTTTTAACAAGTAAAAGTACATTTTTTACAAGTTAAAATTACGTTTTGACAAGTTAAACTATGTTTTCTACAAGTTAAAGTTACGTTTTGAGAAGTAAAAGTACGTTTTTAACAAGTTAAAATTACGTTTTGACAAGTTTAAGTACGTTTCAAAAAGTTTAAATTATAATTTGACAAGTTAAAGTACGTTTAACAAGTTAAAATTACGTTTCGACAAGTAAAAGTACCATTTTTTAAAGTTAAACTTACGTTTTGACATGTTAAACTATGTTTTTTACAAGTTATAGTTACATTTTGACAAGTTAAAGTACATTTCAACAAGTTAAAATTACTTTTTGACAAGTTAAAGTACATTTTTTACAACTTAAAGTTACGTTTTGACATGTTAAACTATGTTTTTTACAAGTTAAAGTTACGTTTTGACAAGTTAAAGTACGTTTCATCGAGTTAAAATTACAATTTGACAAGTTAAAATACATTTTTTACAAGTTAAAGTTACGTTTTGACAAGTTAAAGTATGTTTTTTACAAGTTAAAGTTAATATTTGACAAGTTAAAGTACGTTTCAACAAGTTAAAATTACGATTCGACAATTTAAAGTACATTTTTTACAAGTTAAAGTTACGTTTTGACAAGTTAAAGTACGTTTCAACAAGTTCAAATTACGTTTTAACAAGTAAAAGTACATTTTTTACAAGTTAAAAATACGTTTTCAGAAGTTAAACTATTTCTACAAGTTAAAGTTACGTTTTGACAAGTATAAGTACGTTTCAACAAGTTAAAATTACTTTTTGACAAGTTAAAGAACATTTTTTACAAGTTAAAGTTACGCTTTGACAAGTTAAAGTACGTTCAACAAGTTTAATTTCCTTTTTGACAAGTTAAAGTACATTTTCTACAAGTTAAAATTACGTTTTGACAAGTTAAAGTACGTTTCAACAAGTTTAATTTACTTTTTGAAAAGTTAAAGTACATTTTTTACAAGTTAAAGTTACGTTTTGACAAGTTAAACTATGTTTTTAACAAGTTAAAGTTACGTTTTTACACGTTCAAGTACGTTTCAACAAGTTAAAATTACTTTTTGACAAGTTAAAGTACATTATTTACAAGTTAAAGTTACGTTTTGACAATTTAAAGTACGTTTCAACAAGTTTAAATTACTTTTTGACAAGTTAATGTACATTTATTACAAGTTAAAGTTACGTTTTGACAAGTTAAACTATGTATTTTACAAGTTAAATTACGTTTTGACAAGTTAAAGTACGTTTCAACAAGTTAAAATTAATTTTTGACTAGTTAAAGTACATTTTTTACAAGTTAAAGTTACGTTTTGACAAGTTAAACTATGTTTTTTACAAGTTAAAGTTACATTTTGACAAGTTAAAGTACGTTTCAACGAGTTAAAATTACGATTTCACAAGTTAAAGTACATTTTTTACAAGTTAAAGTTACGTTTTGAGAAGTTAAAGTACGTTTCAACAAGTTCAAATTACGTTTTAACAAGTAAAAGTACATTTTTTACAAGTTAAAATTACGTTTTGACAAGTTAAACTATGTTTTCTACAAGTTAAAGTTACGTTTTGAGAAGTAAAAGTACGTTTTTAACAAGTTAAAATTACGTTTTGACAAGTTTAAGTACGTTTCAAAAAGTTTAAATTATAATTTGACAAGTTAAAGTACGTTTAACAAGTTAAAATTACGTTTCGACAAGTAAAAGTACCATTTTTTAAAGTTAAACTTACGTTTTGACATGTTAAACTATGTTTTTTACAAGTTATAGTTACATTTTGACAAGTTAAAGTACATTTCAACAAGTTAAAATTACTTTTTGACAAGTTAAAGTACATTTTTTACAACTTAAAGTTACGTTTTGACATGTTAAACTATGTTTTTTACAAATTAAAGTTACGTTTTGACAAGTTAAAGTACGTTTCATCGAGTTAAAATTACAATTTGACAAGTTAAAATACATTTTTTACAAGTTAAAGTTACGTTTTGACAAGTTAAAGTATGTTTTTTACAAGTTAAAGTTAATATTTGACAAGTTAAAGTACGTTTCAACAAGTTAAAATTACGATTCGACAATTTAAAGTACATTTTTTACAAGTTAAAGTTACGTTTTGACAAGTTAAAGTACGTTTCAACAAGTTCAAATTACGTTTTAACAAGTAAAAGTACATTTTTTACAAGTTAAAAATACGTTTTCAGAAGTTAAACTATTTCTACAAGTTACAGTTACGTTTTGACAAGTATAAGTACGTTTCAACAAGTTAAAATTACTTTTTGACAAGTTAAAGAACATTTTTTACATGTTAAAGTTACGCTTTGACAAGTTAAAGTACGTTCAACAAGTTTAATTTCCTTTTTGACAAGTTAAAGTACATTTTCTACAAGTTAAAATTACGTTTTGACAAGTTAAAGTACGTTTCAACAAGTTTAATTTACTTTTTGAAAAGTTAAAGTACATTTTTTACAAGTTAAAGTTACGTTTTGACAAGTTAAACTATGTTTTTAACAAGTTAAAGTTACGTTTTTACACGTTCAAGTACGTTTCAACAAGTTAAAATTACTTTTTGACAAGTTAAAGTACATTATTTACAAGTTAAAGTTACGTTTTGACAATTTAAAGTACGTTTCAACAAGTTTAAATTACTTTTTGACAAGTTAATGTACATTTATTACAAGTTAAAGTTACGTTTTGACAAGTTAAACTATGTTTTTTACAAGTTAAATTACGTTTTGACAAGTTAAAGTACGTTTCAACAAGTTAAAATTAATTTTTGACTAGTTAAAGTACATTTTTTACAAGTTAAAGTTACGTTTATACAAGTTAAAGTATGTTTCAATAAGTTTAAATTACGTTCTGACACGTAAAACTACATTTTTTACAAGTTAAAGTTACGTTTTTACTAGTTAAATTATGTTTTTTACAAGTTAAAGTTACGTTTGGACAAGTTAAACTATGTTTTTTACAAGTTATAGTACGTTTCAACAAGTTTAAATTATGATTTGTCAAGTTAAAGTACATTTTTTACAACTTAAAGTTACGTTTTGACAAGTTAAACTATGTTTTTTACAAGTTAAAGTTACGTTTTGACAAGTTAAAGTACGTTTCAACGAGTTAAAATTACGATTTCACAAGTTAAAGTACATTTTTTACAAGTTAAAGTTACGTTTTGAGAAGTTAAAGTACGTTTCAACAAGTTCAAATTACGTTTTAACAAGTAAAAGTACATTTTTTACAAGTTAAAATTACGTTTTGACAAGTTAAACTATGTTTTCTACAAGTTAAAGTTACGTTTTGAGAAGTAAAAGTACGTTTTTAACAAGTTAAAATTACGTTTTGACAAGTTTAAGTACGTTTCAAAAAGTTTAAATTATAATTTGACAAGTTAAAGTACGTTTAACAAGTTAAAATTACGTTTCCACAAGTAAAAGTACCATTTTTTAAAGTTAAACTTACGTTTTGACATGTTGAACTATGTTTTTTACAAGTTATAGTTACATGTTGACAAGTTAAAGTACATTTCAACAAGTTTAATTTCCTTTTTGACAAGTTAAAGTACATTTTCTACAAGTTAAAATTACGTTTTGACAAGTTAAAGTACGTTTCAACAAGTTTAAATTACTTTTTGAAAAGTTAAAGTACATTTTTTACAAGTTAAAGTTACGTTTTGACAAGTTAAACTATGTTTTTAACAAGTTAAAGTTACGTTTTCACAAGTTCAAGTACGTTTCAACAAGTTAAAATTACTTTTTGACAAGTTAAAGTACATTATTTACAAGTTAAAGTTACGTTTTGACAAGTTAAACTATGTATTTTACAAGTTAAATTACGTTTTGACAAGTTAAAATTACGATTCGACAATTTAAAGTACATTTTTTACAAGTTAAAGTTACGTTTTGACAAGTTAAAGTACGTTTCAACAAGTTCAAATTACGTTTTAACAAGTAAAAGTACATTTTTTACAAGTTAAAATTACGTTTTCAGAAGTTAAACTATTTCTACAAGTTAAAGTTACGTTTTGACAAGTATAAGTACGTTTCAACAAGTTAAAATTACTTTTTGACAAGTTAAAGTACATTTTTTACAAGTTAAAGTTACGCTTTGACAAGTTAAAGTACGTTCAACAAGTTTAATTTCCTTTTTGACAAGTTAAAGTACATTTTCTACAAGTTAAAGTTACGTTTTGACAAGTTAAAGTACGTTTCAACAAGTTTAATTTACTTTTTGAAAAGTTAAAGTACATTTTTTACAAGTTAAAGTTACGTTTTGACAAATTAAACTATGTTTTTAACAAGTTAAAGTTACGTTTTTACGCGTTCAAGTACGTTTCAACAAGTTAAAATTACTTTTTGACAAGTTAAAGTACATTATTTACAAGTTAAAGTTACGTTTTGACAAGTTAAAGTACGTTTCAACAAGTTAAAATTAATTTTTGACAAGTTAAAGTACATTTTTTATAAGTTAAAGTTACGTTTATACAAGTTAAAGTATGTTTCAATAAGTTTAAATTACGTTCTGTCACGTAAAAGTACATTTTTTACAAGTTAAAGTTACGTTTTTACTAGTTAAATTATGTTTTTTACAAGTTAAAGTTACGTTTTGACAAGTTAATTTATGTTTTTTACAAGTTATAGTACGTTTCAACAAGTTTAAATTATGATTTGTCAAGTTAAAGTACATTTTTTACAACTTAAAGTTACGTTTTGACAAGTTAAACTATGTTTTTTACAAGTTAAAGTTACGTTTTGACAAGTTAAAGTACGTTTCAACGAGTTAAAATTACGATTTCACAAGTTAAAGTACATTTTCTACAAGTTAAAGTTACGTTTTGAGAAGTTAAAGTACATTTCAACAAGTTCAAATTACATTTTAACAAGTAAAAGTACATTTTTCACAAGTTAAAATAACGTTTTGACAAGTTAAACTATGTTTCTACAAGTTAAAGTTACATTTTGAGAAGTAAAAGTACGTTTCAACAAATTAAAATTACTTTTTGACAAGTTAAAGTACATTTTTTACAACTTAAAGTTACGTTTTGACAAGTTAAAGTATGTTTCAACAAGTTTAATTTACTTTTTGAAAAGTTAAAGTACATTTTTTACAAGTTAAAGTTACGTTTTGACAAGTTAAACTATGTTTTTAACAAGTTAAAGTTACGTTTTGACAAGTTCAAGTACGTTTCAACAAGTTAAAATTACTTTTTGACAAGTTAAAGTACATTATTTACAAGTTAAAGTTACGTTTTGACAAGTTAAAGTACGTTTCAACAAGTTTAAATTACTTTTTGACAAGTTAATGTACATTTTTTACAAGTTCAAGTTACGTTTTGACAAGTTAAACTATGTTTTTTACAAGTTAAAGTTTCGCTTTGACAAGTTAAAGTACGTTTCAACAAATTAAAATTACTTTTTGACAAGTTAAAGAACATTTTTTACAAGTTAAAGTTACGTTAATACAAGTTAAAGTATGTTTCAACAAGTTTAAATTACGTTTTGACGAGTATAACTACACTTTTTTACAAGTTAAAGTACGTTTCAACAATTTCAAATTACTTTTTGACAAGTTAAAGTACATTATTTACAAGTTAAAGTTACGTTTTGACAAGTTAAAGTACGTTTCAACAAGTTTAAATTACTTTTTGACAACTTAAAGTACATTTTCTAGAAGTTAAAATTACGTTTTAAAAAGTAAAATTACATTTCAATAAGTTAAAATTACGTTTTGACAAGTAAAAGTACATTTTTAACAAGTTAAAATTACGTTTTGACAAGTTTAAGTACATTTCAAAAAGTTTAAATTATAATTTGACAAGTTAAAGTACGTTTAACAAGTTAAAATTACGTTTCGACAAGTAAAAGTACCATTTTTTAAAGTTAAACTTACGTTTTGACATGTTGAACTATGTTTTTTACAAGTTATAGTTACATTTTAACAAGTTAAAGTACATTTCAACAAGTTAAAATTACTTTTTGACAAGTTAAAGTACATTTTTTACAACTTAAAGTTACGTTTTGACATGTAAAACTATGTTTTTTACAAGTTAAAGTTACGTTTTGACAAGTTAAAGTACGTTTCATCGAGTTAAAATTACAATTTGACAAGTTTAATTACATTTTTTACAAGTTAAAGTTACGTTTTGACAAGTTAAAGTATGTTTTTTACAAGTTAAAGTTAATATTTGACAAGTTAAAGTACGTTTCAACAAGTTAAAATTACGATTCGACAATTTAAAGTACATTTTTTACAAGTTAAAGTTACGTTTTGACAAGTTAAAGTACGTTTCAACAAGTTCAAATTACGTTTTAACAAGTAAAAGTACATTTTTTACAAGTTAAAAATACGTTTTCAGAAGTTAAACTATTTCTACAAGTTAAAGTTACGTTTTGACAAGTATAAGTACGTTTCAACAAGTTAAAATTACTTTTTGACAAGTTAAAGTACATATTTTACAAGTTAAAGTTACGCTTTGACAAGTTAAAGTACGTTCAACAAGTTTAATTTCCTTTTTGACAAGTTAAAGTACATTTTCTACAAGTTAAAATTACGTTTTGACAAGTTAAAGTACGTTTCAACAAGTTTAAATTACTTTTTGACAAGTTAATGTACAATTTTTACAAGTTAAAGTTACGTTTTGACAAGTTAAACTATGTATTTTACAAGTTAAATTACGTTTTGACAAGTTAAAGTACGTTTCAACATGTTAAAATTAATTTTCGACTAGTTAAAGTACATTTTTTACAAGTTAAAGTTACGTTTATACAAGTTAAAGTATGTTTCAATAAGTTTAAATTACGTTCTGACACGTAAAAGTACATTTTTTACAAGTTAAAGTTACGTTTTTACTAGTTAAATTATGTTTTTTACAAGTTAAAGTTACGTTTGGACAAGTTAAACTATGTTTTTTACAAGTTATAGTACGTTTCAACAAGTTTAAATTATTATTTGTCAAGTTAAAGTACATTTTTTACAACTTAAAGTTACGTTTTGACAAGTTAAACTATGTTTTTTACAAGTTAAAGTTACGTTTTGACAAGTTAAAGTACGTTTCAACGAGTTAAAATTACGATTTCACAAGTTAAAGTACATTTTTTACAAGTTAAAGTTACGTTTTGAAAAGTTAAAGTACGTTTCAACAAGTTCAAATTACGTTTTAACAAGTAAAAGTACATTTTTTACAAGTTAAAATTACGTTTTGACAAGTTAAACTATGTTTTCTACAAGTTAAAGTTACGTTTTGAGAAGTAAAAGTACGTTTCAACAAGTTAAAATTACTTTTTGACAAGTTAAAGTACATTTTTTACAACTTAAAGTTACGTTTTGACAAGTTAAAGTACGTTTCAACAAGTTTAATTTACTTTTTGAAAAGTTAAAGTACATTTTTTACAAGTTAAAGTTACGTTTTGACAAGTTAAACTATGTTTTTTACAAGTTAAAGTTACGTTTTCACAAGTTCAACTACGTTTCAACAAGTTAAAATTACTTTTTGACAAGTTAAAGTAAATTATTTACAAGTTAAAGTTACGTTTTGACAAGTATAAGTACGTTTCAACAAGTTAAAATTACTTTTTGACAAGTTAAAGTACATTTTTTACAATTTAAAGTTACGCTTTGACAAGTTAAAGTACGTTGAACAAGTTTAATTTCCTTTTTGACAAGTTAAAGTACATTTTCTACAAGTTAAAGTTACGTTTTGACAAGTAAAACTACGTTTCATCAAGTTAAAATTACTGGTTGACAAGTTAAAGTACATTTTTTACAAGTTAAAGTTACGTTTTGACAAGTTAAAGTACGTCTCAACAAGTTTAAATTACTTTTTGACAAGTTAAAGTACATTTTTTACAAGTTAAAGTTACGTTTTGACAAGGTAAACTATGTTTTTTACAAGTTAAAGTTACGTTTTGACAAGTTAAAGTACGTTTCAACAAGTTAAAATTATGATTTGACTAGTTAAAGTACAGTTTTTACAAGTTAAAGTTACGTTTTGACAAGTTAAAGTACGTTTTAACAAATTAATATTACTTTTTGACAAGTTAAAGTACATTTTTTACAAGTTAAAGTTACGTTTATACAAGTTAAAGTACGTTTCAACAAGTTAAAATTACTTTTTGACAAGTTAAAGTACATTTTTTACAAGTTAAAGTACGTTTCAACAAGTGTAAATTAATTTTTTACAACTTAAAGTACATTTTCTACAAGTTAAAGTTACGTTTTGACAAGTAAAACTACGTTTCAACAAGTTAAAATTACTGTTTGACAAGTTAAAGTACATTTTTTACAAGTTAAAGTACGTTTCAACAAGTTAAAATTACAATTTGACAAGTTAAAGTACATTTTTTACAAGTTAAAGTTACGTTTTGACAAGTTAAACTATGTTTTTTACAAGTTAAAGTTACGTTTTGAAAAGTTAAAGTACGTTTCAACAAGTTAATATTACTTTTTGACAAGTTAATGTACATTTTTTAAAAGTTAAAGTTACGTTTATACAAGTTAAAGTACGTTTGAACAAGTTAAAATTACTTTTTGACAAGTTAAAGTACATTATTTACAAGTTAAAGTTACGTTTTGACAATGTAAATTATGGTTTTTACAAGTTAAAGTTACTATTTGACAAGTTACAGTACGTTTCAACAAGTTAAAATTACGATTTGACAAGTGAAAGTATGTTTCTTACAAGTTAAAGTTACGTTTTGACAAGTTAAAGTACGTTTCAACAAGTTAAAATTACTTTTTGACAAGTTAAAGTACATTTTTCACAAGTTTAAGTTATGTTTATACAAGTTAAAGTATGTTTCAACAAGTTTAAATTACGTTTTGACAAGTAAAAGTACATTTTTTACAAGTTAAAGTTACGTTTTTACAAGTTAAACTATGTTTTTTACAAGTCAAAGTTACGTTTTGACAAGTTAAACTATGTTTTTTACAAGTTAAAGTACATTTCATTAAGTTAAAATTACGTTTTAAAAAGTTAAATTACATTTCAATAAGTTAAAATTAAGTTTTGACAAGTTAAAGTACGTTTCAACAAGTTAAAATTACTTTTTGACAAGTTAAAGTACATTTTTTACAAGTTTAAGTTATGTTTATACAAGTTAAAGTATGTTTCAACAAGTTTAAATTACGTTTTGACAAGTAAAAGTACATTTTTTACAAGTTAAAGTTACGTTTTGACAAGTTAAACTATGTTTTTTACAAGTTAAAGTTACGTTTTGACAAGTTAAACTATGTTTTTTACAAGTTAAAGTACGTTTCAACAAGTTAAAATTACGTTTTTAAAAGTTAAATTACATTTCAATAAGTTAAAATTACGTTTTGACAAGTAAAAGTACATTTTTAACAAGTTAAAATTACGTTTTGACAAGTTAAAGTACGTTTCAAAAAGTTTAAATTATAATTTGACAAGTTAAAGTACGTTTAACAACTTAAAATTACGTTTCGACAAGTAAAAGTACCATTTTTTAAAGTTAAACTTACGTTTTGACATGTTAAACTATGTTTTTTACAAGTTATAGTTACATTTTGACAAGTTAAAGTACATTTCAACAAGTTAAAATTACTTTTTGACAAGTTAAAGTACATTTTTTACAACATAAAGTTACGTTTTGACATGTTAAACTATGTTTTTTACAAGTTAAAGTTACGTTTTGACAAGTTAAAGCACGTTTCAACGAGTTAAAATTACAATTTGACAAGTTAAAATACATTTTTTACAAGTTAAAGTTACGTTTCGACAAGTTAAAGTATGTTTTTTACAAGTTAAAGTTAATATTTGACAAGTTAAAGTACGTTTCAACAAGTTAAAATTACGATTCGACAATTTAAAGTACATTTTTTACAAGTTAAAGTTACGTTTTGACAAGTTAAAGTACGTTTCAACAAGTTCAAATTACGTTTTAACAAGTAAAAATACATTTTTTACAAGTTAAAATTACGATTTCAGAAGTTAAACTATTTCTACAAGTTAAAGTTACGTTTTGACAAGTATAAGTACGTTTCAACAAGTTAAAATTACTTTTTGACAAGTTAAAGTACATTTTTTACAAGTTTAAGTTATGTTTATACAAGTTAAAGTATGTTACAACAAGTTTAAATTACGTTTTGACAAGTAAAAGTACATTTTTTACAAGTTAAAGTTACGTTTTGACAAGTTAAACTATGTTTTTTACAAGTTAAAGTTACGTTTTGACAAGTTAAACTATGTTTTTTACAAGTTAAAGTACGTTTCAACAAGTTAAAATTACGTTTTAAAAAGTTAAATTACATTTCAATAAGTTAAAATTACGTTTTGACAAGTTAAAGTACGTTTCAACAAGTTAAATTACTTTTTGACAAGTTAAAATACATTTTTTACAAGTTTAAGTTATGTTTATACAAGTTAAAGTATGTTTCAACAAGTTTAAATTACGTTTTGACAAGTAAAAGTACATTTTTTACAAGTTAAAGTTACGTTTTGACAAGTTAAACTATGTTTTTTACAAGTTAAAGTTACGTTTTGACAAGTTAAACTATGTTTTTTACAAGTTAAAGTACGTTTCAACACGTTAAAATTACGTTTTAAAAAGTTAAATTACATTTCAATAAGTTAAAATTACGTTTTGACAAGTTAAAGTACGTTTCAACAAGTTAAAATTACTTTTTGACAAGTTAAAGTACATTTTTTACAAGTTTAAGTTATGTTTATACAAGTTAAAGTATGTTTCAACAAGTTTAAATTACGTTTTGACAAGTAAATGTACATTTTTTACAAGTTAAAGTTACGTTTTGACAAGTTAAACTATGTTTTTTACAAGTTAAAGTTACGTTTTGACAAGTTAAACTATGTTTTTTACAAGTTAAAGTACGTTTCAACAAGTTAAAATTACGTTTTTAAAAGTTAAATTACATTTCAATAAGTTAAAATTACGTTTTGACAAGTAAAAGTACATTTTTAACAAGTTAAAATTACGTTTGACAAGTTAAAGTACGTTTCAAAAAGTTTAAATTATAATTTGACAAGTTAAAGTACGTTTAACAAGTTAAAATTACGTTTCGACAAGTAAAAGTACCATTTTTTAAAGTTAAACTTACGTTTTGACATGTTGAACTATGTTTTTTACAAGTTATAGTTACATTTTGACAAGTTAAAGTACATTTCAACAAGTTAAAATTACTTTTTGACAAGTTAAAGTACATTTTTTACAAGTTAAAGTTACGTTTTGACATGTTAAACTATGTTTTTTACAAGTCAAAGTTACGTTTTGACAAGTTAAACTATGTTTTTTACAAGTTAAAGTACATTTCATTAAGTTAAAATTACGTTTTAAAAAGTTAAATTACATTTCAATAAGTTAAAATTAAGTTTTGACAAGTTAAAGTACGTTTCAACAAGTTAAAATTACTTTTTGACAAGTTAAAGTGCATTTTTTACAAGTTTAAGTTATGTTTATACAAGTTAAAGTATGTTTCAACAAGTTTAAATTACGTTTTGACAAGTAAAAGTACATTTTTTACAAGTTAAAGTTACGTTTTGACAAGTTAAACTATGTTTTTTACAAGTTAAAGTTATGTTTTGACAAGTTAAACTATGTTTTTTACAAGTTAAAGTACGTTTCAACAAGTTAAAATTACGTTTTTAAAAGTTAAATTACATTTCAATAAGTTAAAATTACGTTTTGACAAGTAAAAGTACATTTTTAACAAGTTAAAATTACGTTTGACAAGTTAAAGTACGTTTCAAAAAGTTTAAATTATAATTTGACAAGTTAAAGTACGTTTAACAAGTTAAAATTACGTTTCGACAAGTAAAAGTACCATTTTTTAAAGTTAAACTTACGTTTTGACATGTTGAACTATGTTTTTTACAAGTTATAGTTACATTTTGACAAGTTAAAGTACATTTCAACAAGTTAAAATTACTTTTTGACAAGTTAAAGTACATTTTTTACAACTTAAAGTTACGTTTTGACATGTTAAACTATGTTTTTTACAAGTTATAGTTACGTTTTGACAAGTTAAAGTACGTTTCATCGAGTTAAAATTACAATTGACAAGTTAAAATACATTTTTTACAAGTTAAAGTTACGTTTTGACAAGTTAAAGTATGTTTTTTACAAGTTAAAGTTAATATTTGACAAGTTAAAGTACGTTTCAACAAGTTAAAATTACGATTCGACAATTTAAAGTACATTTTTTACAAGTTAAAGTTACGTTTTGACAAGTTAAAGTACGTTTCAACAAGTTCAAATTACGTTTTAACAAGTAAACGTACATTTTTTACAAGTTAAAAATACGTTTTCAGAAGTTAAACTATTTCTACAAGTTAAAGTTACGTTTTGACAAGTATAAGTACGTTTCAACAAGTTAAAATTACTTTTTGACAAGTTAAAGTACATATTTTACAAGTTAAAGTTACGCTTTGACAAGTTAAAGTACGTTCAACAAGTTTAAATTATAATTTGACAAGTTAAAGTACGTTTAACAAGTTAAAATTACGTTTCGACAAGTAAAAGTACCATTTTTTAAAGTTAAACTTACGTTTTGACATGTTGAACTATGTTTTTTACAAGTTATAGTTACATTTTGACAAGTTAAAGTACATTTCAACAAGTTAAAATTACTTTTTGACAAGTTAAAGTACATTTTTTACAACTTAAAGTTACGTTTTGACATGTAAAACTATGTTTTTACAAGTTAAAGTTACGTTTTGACAAGTTAAAGTACGTTTCATCGAGTTAAAATTACAATTTGACAAGTTTAATTACATTTTTTACAAGTTAAAGTTACGTTTTGACAAGTTAAAGTATGTTTTTTACAAGTTAAAGTTAATATTTGACAAGTTAAAGTACGTTTCAACAAGTTAAAATTACGATTCGACAATTTAAAGTACATTTTTTACAAGTTAAAGTTACGTTTTGACAAGTTAAAGTACGTTTCAACAAGTTCAAATTACGTTTTAACAAGTAAACGTACATTTTTTACAAGTTAAAAATACGTTTTCAGAAGTTAAACTATTTCTACAAGTTAAAGTTACGTTTTGACAAGTATAAGTACGTTTCAACAAGTTAAAATTACTTTTTGACAAGTTAAAGTACATATTTTACAAGTTAAAGTTACGCTTTGACAAGTTAAAGTACGTTCAACAAGTTTAATTTCCTTTTTGACAAGTTAAAGTACATTTTCTACAAGTTAAAATTACGTTTTGACAAGTTAAAGTACGTTTCAACAAGTTTAAATTACTTTTTGACAAGTTAATGTACAATTTTTACAAGTTAAAGTTACGTTTTGACAAGTTAAACTATGTATTTTACAAGTTAAATTACGTTTTGACAAGTTAAAGTACGTTTCAACAAGTTAAAATTAATTTTTGACTAGTTAAAGTACATTTTTTACAAGTTAAAGTTACGTTTATACAAGTTAAAGTATGTTTCAATAAGTTTAAATTACGTTCTGACACGTAAAACTACATTTTTTACAAGTTAAAGTTACGTTTTTACTAGTTAAATTATGTTTTTTACAAGTTAAAGTTACGTTTGGACAAGTTAAACTATGTTTTTTACAAGTTATAGTACGTTTCAACAAGTTTAAATTATTATTTGTCAAGTTAATGTACATTTTTTACAACTTAAAGTTACGTTTTGACAAGTTAAACTATGTTTTTTACAAGTTAAAGTTACGTTTTGACAAGTTAAAGTACGTTTCAACGAGTTAAAATTACGATTTCACAAGTTAAAGTACATTTTTTACAAGTTAAAGTTACGTTTTGAAAAGTTAAAGTACGTTTCAACAAGTTCAAATTACGTTTTAACAAGTAAAAGTACATTTTTTACAAGTTAAAATTACGTTTTGACAATTTAAACTATGTTTTCTACAAGTTAAAGTTACGTTTTGAGAAGTAAAAGTACGTTTCAACAAGTTAAAATTACTTTTTGACAAGTTAAAGTAAATTTTTTACAACTTAAAGTTACGTTTTGACAATTTAAAGTACGTTTCAACAAGTTTAATTTACTTTTTGAAAAGTTAAAGTACATTTTTTACAAGTTAAAGTTACGTTTTGACAAGTTAAACTATGTTTTTTACAAGTTAAAGTTACGTTTTCACAAGTTCAAGTACGTTTCAACAAGTTAAAATTACTTTTTGACAAGTTAAAGTACATTATTTACAAGTTAAAGTTACGTTTTGACAAGTATAAGTACGTTTCAACAAGTTAAAATTACTTTTTGACAAGTTAAAGTACATTTTTTACAATTTAAAGTTACGCTTTGACAAGTTAAAGTACGTTGAACAAGTTTAATTTCCTTTTTGACAAGTTAAAGTACATTTTCTACAAGTTAAAGTTACGTTTTGACAAGTAAAACTACGTTTCATCAAGTTAAAATTACTGGTTGACAAGTTAAAGTACATTTCAACAAGTTAATATTACTTTTTGACAAGTTAATGTACATTTTTTAAAAGTTAAAGTTACGTTTATACAAGTTAAAGTACGTTTGAACAAGTTAAAATTACTTTTTGACAAGTTAAAGTACATTATTTACAAGTTAAAGTTACGTTTTGACAATGTAAATTATGGTTTTTACAAGTTAAAGTTACTATTTGACAAGTTACAGTACGTTTCAACAAGTTAAAATTACGATTTGACAAGTGAAAGTATGTTTCTTACAAGTTAAAGTTACGTTTTGACAAGTTAAAGTACGTTTCAACAAGTTAAAATTACTTTTTGACAAGTTAAAGTACATTTTTCACAAGTTTAAGTTATGTTTATACAAGTTAAAGTATGTTTCAACAAGTTTAAATTACGTTTTGACAAGTAAACGTACATTTTTTACAAGTTAAAGTTACGTTTTTACAAGTTAAACAATGTTTTTTACAAGTCAAAGTTACGTTTTGACAAGTTAAACTATGTTTTTTACAAGTTAAAGTACGTTTCATTAAGTTAAAATTACGTTTTAAAAAGTTAAATTACATTTCAATAAGTTAAAATTAAGTTTTGACAAGTTAAAGTACGTTTCAACAAGTTAAAATTACTTTTTGACAAGTTAAAGTACATTTTTTACAAGTTTAAGTTATGTTTATACAAGTTAAAGTATGTTTCAACAAGTTTAAATTACGTTTTGACAAGTAAAAGTACATTTTTTACAAGTTAAAGTTACGTTTTGACAAGTTAAACTATGTTTTTTACAAGTTAAAGTTACGTTTTGACAAGTTAAACTATGTTTTTTACAAGTTAAAGTACGTTTCAACAAGTTAAAATTACGTTTTCAAAAGTTAAATTACATTTCAATAAGTTAAAATTACGTTTTGACAAGTAAAAGTACATTTTTAACAAGTTAAAATTACGTTTTGACAAGTTAAAGTACGTTTCAAAAAGTTTAAATTATAATTTGACAAGTTAAAGTACGTTTAACAACTTAAAATTACGTTTCGACAAGTAAAAGTACCATTTTTTAAAGTTAAACTTACGTTTTGACATGTTAAACTATGTTTTTTACAAGTTATAGTTACATTTTGACAAGTTAAAGTACATTTCAACAAGTTAAAATTACTTTTTGACAAGTTAAAGTACATTTTTTACAACATAAAGTTACGTTTTGACATGTTAAACTATGTTTTTTACAAGTTAAAGTTACGTTTTGACAAGTTAAAGCACGTTTCAACGAGTTAAAATTACAATTTGACAAGTTAAAATACATTTTTTACAAGTTAAAGTTACGTTTCGACAAGTTAAAGTATGTTTTTTACAAGTTAAAGTTAATATTTGACAAGTTAAAGTACGTTTCAACAAGTTAAAATTACGATTCGACAATTTAAAGTACATTTTTTACAAGTTAAAGTTACGTTTTGACAAGTTAAAGTACGTTTCAACAAGTTCAAATTACGTTTTAACAAGTAAAAATACATTTTTTACAAGTTAAAATTACGATTTCAGAAGTTAAACTATTTCTACAAGTTAAAGTTACGTTTTGACATGTATAAGTACGTTTCAATAAGTTAAAATTACTTTTTGACAAGTTAAAGTACATTTTTTACAAGTTTAAGTTATGTTTATACAAGTTAAAGTATGTTACAACAAGTTTAAAATACGTTTTGACAAGTAAAAGTACATTTTTTACAAGTTAAAGTTACGTTTTGACAAGTTAAACTATGTTTTTTACAAGTTAAAGTTACGTTTTGACAAGTTAAACTATGTTTTTTACAAGTTAAAGTACGTTTCAACACGTTAAAATTACGTTTTAAAAAGTTAAATTACATTTCAATAAGTTAAAATTACGTTTTGACAAGTTAAAGTACGTTTCAACAAGTTAAATTACTTTTTGACAAGTTAAAATACATTTTTTACAAGTTTAAGTTATGTTTATACAAGTTAAAGTATGTTTCAACAAGTTTAAATTACGTTTTGACAAGTAAAAGTACATTTTTTACAAGTGAAAGTTACGTTTTGACAAGTTAAACTATGTTTTTTACAAGTTAAAGTTACGTTTTGACAAGTTAAACAATGTTTTTTACAAGTTAAAGTACGTTTCAACACGTTAAAATTACGTTTTAAAAAGTTAAATTACATTTCAATAAGTTAAAATTACGTTTTGACAAGTTAAAGTACGTTTCAACAAGTTAAAATTACTTTTTGACAAGTTAAAGTACATTTTTTACAAGTTTAAGTTATGTTTATACAAGTTAAAGTATGTTTCAACAAGTTTAAATTACGTTTTGACAAGTAAAAGTACATTTTTTACAAGTTAAAGTTACGTTTTGACAAGTTAAACTATGTTTTTTACAAGTTAAAGTTACGTTTTGACAAGTTAAACTATGTTTTTTACAAGTTAAAGTACGTTTCAACAAGTTAAAATTACGTTTTTAAAAGTTAAATTACATTTCAATAAGTTAAAATTACGTTTTGACAAGTAAAAGTACATTTTTAACAAGTTAAAATTACGTTTTGACAAGTTAAAGTACGTTTCAAAAAGTTTAAATTATAATTTGACAAGTTAAAGTACGTTTAACAAGTTAAAATTACGTTTCGACAAGTAAAAGTACCATTTTTTAAAGTTAAACTTACGTTTTGACATGTTGAACTATGTTTTTTACAAGTTATAGTTACATTTTGACAAGTTAAAGTACATTTCAACAAGTTAAAATTACTTTTTGACAAGTTAAAGTACATTTTTTACAACTTAAAGTTACGTTTTGACATGTTAAACTATGTTTTTTACAAGTTAAAGTTACGTTTTGACAAGTTAAAGTACGTTTCATCGAGTTAAAATTACAATTGACAAGTTAAAATACATTTTTTACAAGTTAAAGTTACGTTTTGACAAGTTAAACTATGTTTTTAACAAGTTAAAGTTACGTTTTTACACGTTCAAGTACGTTTAAACAAGTTAAAATTACTTTTTGACAAGTTAAAGTACATTATTTACAACATAAAGTTACGTTTTGACATGTTAAACTATGTTTTTTACAAGTTAAAGTTACGTTTTGACAAGTTAAAGCACGTTTCAACGAGTTAAAATTACAATTTGACAAGTTAAAATAAATTTTTTACAAGTTAAAGTTACGTTTTGACAAGTTAAAGTATGTTTTTTACAAGTTAAAGTTAATATTTGACAAGTTAAAGTACGTTTCAACAAGTTAAAATTACGATTCGACAATTTAAAGTACATTTTTTACAAGTTAAAGTTACGTTTTGACAAGTTAAAGTACATTTCAACAAGTTCAAATTACGTTTTAACAAGTAAAAGTACATTTTTTACAAGTTAAAATTACGATTTCAGAAGTTAAACTATTTCTACAAGTTAAAGTTACGTTTTGACAAGTATAAGTACGTTTCAACAAGTTAAAATTACTTTTTGACAAGTTATAGTACATTTTTTACAAGTTTAAGTTATGGTTATACAAGTTAAAGTATGTTACAACAAGTTTAAATTACGTTTTGACAAGTAAAAGTACATTTTTTACAAGTTAAAGTTACGTTTTGACAAGTTAAACTATGTTTTTTACAAGTTAAAGTTACGTTTTGACAAGTTAAACTATGTTTTTTACAAGTTAAAGTACGTTTCAACAAGTTAAAATTACGTTTTAAAAAGTTAAATTACATTTCAATAAGTTAAAATTACGTTTTGACAAGTTAAAGTACGTTTCAACAATTTAAAATTACTTTTTGACAAGTTAAAGTACATTTTTTACAAGTTTAAGTTATGTTTATACAAGTTAAAGTATGTTTCAACAAGTTTAAATTACGAATTTTGACAAGTAAAAGTACATTTTTTACAAGTTAAAGTTACGTTTTGACAAGTTAAACTATGTTTTTTACAAGTTAAAGTTACGTTTTGACAAGTTAAACTATGTTTTTTACAAGTTAAAGTACGTTTCAACACGTTAAAATTACGTTTTAAAAAGTTAAATTACATTTCAATAAGTTAAAATTACGTTTTGACAAGTTAAAGTACGTTTCAACAAGTTAAAATTACTTTTTGACAAGTTAAAGTACATTTTTTACAAGTTTAAGTTATGTTTATACAAGTTAAAGTATGTTTCAACAAGTTTAAATTACGTTTTGACAAGTAAAAGTACATTTTTTACAAGTTAAAGTTACGTTTTGACAAGTTAAACTATGTTTTTTACAAGTTAAAGTTACGTTTTGACAAGTTAAACTATGTTTTTTACAAGTTAAAGTACGTTTCAACAAGTTAAAATTACGTTTTTAAAAGTTAAATTACATTTCAATAAGTTAAAATTACGTTTTGACAATTAAAAGTACATTTTTAACAAGTTAAAATTACGTTTTGACAAGTTAAAGTACGTTTCAAAAAGTTTAAATTATAATTTGACAAGTTAAAGTACGTTTAACAAGTTAAAATTACGTTTCGACAAGTAAAAGTACCATTTTTTAAAGTTAAACTTACGTTTTGACATGTTAAACTATGTTTTTTACAAGTTATAGTTACATTTTGACAAGTTAAAGTACATTTCAACAAGTTAAAATTACTTTTTGACAAGTTAAAGTACATTTTTTACAACATAAAGTTACGTTTTGACATGTTAAACTATGTTTTTTACAAGTTAAAGTTACGTTTTGACAAGTTAAAGCACGTTTCAACGAGTTAAAATTACAATTTTACAAGTTAAAATACATTTTTTACAAGTTAAAGTTACGTTTTGACAAGTTAAAGTATGTTTTTTACAAGTTAAAGTTAATATTTGACAAGTTAAAGTACGTTTCAACAAGTTAAAATTACGATTCGACAATTTAAAGTATATTTTTTACAAGTTAAAGTTACGTTTTGACAAGTTAAAGTACGTTTCAACAAGTTCAAATTACGTTTTAACAAGTAAAAGTACATTTTTTACAAGTTAAAATTACGATTTCAGAAGTTAAACTATTTCTACAAGTTAAAGTTACGTTTTGACAAGTATAAGTACGTTTCAACAAGTTAAAATTACTTTTTGACAAGTTAAAGTACATTTTTTACAAGTTTAAGTTATGTTTATACAAGTTAAAGTATGTTACAACAAGTTTAAATTACGTTTTGACAAGTAAAAGTACATTTTTTACAAGTTAAAGTTACGTTTTGACAAGTTAAACTATGTTTTTTACAAGTTAAAGTTACGTTTTGACGAGTTAAACTATGTTTTTTACAAGTTAAAGTACGTTTCAACAAGTTAAAATTATGTTTTTAAAAGTTAAATTACATTTCAATAAGTTAAAATTACGTTTTGACAAGTAAAAGTACATTTTTAACAAGTTAAAATTACGTTTTGACAAGTTAAAGTACGTTTCAAAAAGTTTAAATTATAATTTGACAAGTTAAAGTACGTTTAACAAGTTAAAATTACGTTTCGACAAGTAAAAGTACCATTTTTTAAAGTTAAACTTACGTTTTGACATGTTAAACTATGTTTTTTACAAGTTATAGTTACATTTTGACAAGTTAAAGTACATTTCAACAAGTTAAAATTACTTTTTGACAAGTTAAAGTACATTTTTTACAACATAAAGTTACGTTTTGACATGTTATACTATGTTTTTTACAAGTTAAAGTTACGTTTTGACAAGTTAAAGCACGTTTCAACGAGTTAAAATTACAATTTGACAAGTTAAAATACATTTTTTACAAGTTAAAGTTACGTTTTGACAAGTTAAAGTACGTTTCAACAAGTTCAAATTACGTTTTGACAAGTTAAAGTACATTTTTTACAAGTTTAAGTTATGTTTATACAAGTTAAAGTATGTTTCAACAAGTTTAAATTTCGTTTTGACAAGTAAAAGTACATTTTTTACAAGCTAAAGTTACGTTTTGACAAGTTAAACTATGTTTTTTACAAGTTAAAGTTATGTTTTGACAAGTTAAACTATGTTTTTTACAAGTTAAAGTACGTTTCAACAAGTTAAAATTACGTTTTTAAAAGTTAAATTACATTTCAATAAGTTAAAATTACGTTTTGACAAGTAAAAGTACATTTTTAACAAGTTAAAATTACGTTTTGACAAGTTAAAGTACGTTTCAAAAAGTTTAAATTATAATTTGACAAGTTAAAGTACGTTTAACAAGTTAAAATTACGTTTTGACAAGTAAAAGTACCATTTTTTAAAGTTAAACTTACGTTTTGACATACTACTATGTTTTTTACAAGTTATAGTTACATTTTGACAAGTTAAAGTACATTTCAACAAGTTAAAATTACTTTTTGACAAATTAAAGTACATTTTTTACAACATAAAGTTACGTTTTGACATGTTAAACTATGTTTTTTACAAGTTAAAGTTACGTTTTGACAAGTTAAAGCACGTTTCAACGAGTTAAAATTACAATTTGACAAGTTAAAATACATTTTTTACAAGTTAAAGTTACGTTTTGACAAGTTAAAGTATGTTTTTTACAAGTTAAAGTTAATATTTGACAAGTTAAAGTACGTTTCAACAAGTTAAAATTACAATTCGACAATTTAAAGTTCATTTTTTACAAGTTAAAGTTACGTTTTGACAAGTTAAATTACGTTTCAACAAGTTCAAATTACGTTTTAACAAGTAAAAGTACATTTTTTACAAGTTAAAATTACGATTTCAGAAGTTAAACTATTTCTACAAGTTAAAGTTACGTTTTGACAAGTATAAGTACGTTTCAACAAGTTAAAATTACTTTTTGACAAGTTAACGTACATTTTTTACAAGTTTAAGTTATGTTTATACAAGTTAAAGTATGTTACAACAAGTTTAAATTACGTTTTGACAAGTAAAAGTACATTTTTTACAAGTTAAAGTTACGTTTTGACAAGTTAAACTATGTTTTTTACAAGTTAAAGTTACGTTTTGACAAGTTAAACTATGTTTTTTACAAGTTAAAATTATGATTTGACTAGTTAAAGTACAGTTTTTACAAGTTAAAGTTACGTTTTGACAAGTTAAAGTATGTTTCAACAAGTTAATATTACTTTTTGACAAGTTAAAGTTCATTTTTTAAAACTTAAAGTTACGTTTTGACAAGTTAAAGTACGTTTCAACAAGTTTAAATTACTTTTTGACAAGTTAAAGTATATTTTTTACAAGTTAAAGTTACATTTTGACAAGTTAAACTATGTTTTTTACAAGTTAAAGTTACGTTTTGACAAGTTAAACTATGGTTTTTACAAGTTAAAGTATGTTTCAACAAGTTAAAATTAATTTTTGACAAGTTAAAGTACATTTTTTACTTGTTAAAGTTACGTTTTGACAAGTTAAAGTACATTTCAACAAGTTTAAATTACTTTTTGACAAGTTAAAGTACATTTTTTACAAGTTAAAGTTACGTTTTGACAAGTAAAACAACGTTTCAACAAGTTAAAATTACTGGTTGACAAGTTAAAGTACATTTTTTACAAGTTAAAGTTACGTTTTGACAAGTTAAAGTACGTTTCAACAAGTTTAAATTACTTTTTGACAAGTTAAAGTACATTTTTAACAAGTTAAAGTTACGTTTTGACAAGTTAAACTATGTTTTTTACAAGTTAAAGTTACGTTTTGACAAGTTAAATTACGTTTCAACAAGTTAAAATTCAGATTTGACTAGTTAAAGTACAGTTTTTACAAGTTAAAGTTACGTTTTGACAAGTTAAAGTACGTTTCAACAAGTTAATATTACTTTTTGACAATTTTAAGTACATTTTTGAAAAGTTAAAGTTACGTTTATACAAGTTAAAGTACGTTTCAACAAGTTAAAATTACTTTTTGACAACTTAAAGTACATTATTTACAAGTTAAAGTTACGTTTTGACAATGTAAATTATGTTTTTACAAGTTAAAGTTACTATTTGAAAAGTTAAAGTACGTTTCAACAAGTTAAAATTACGATTTGACAAGTGAAAGTATGTTTCTTACAAGTTAAAGATACGTTTTGACAAGTTAAAGTATGTTTCAACAAGTTAAAATTACTTTTGACAAGTTAAAGTACATTTTTTACAAGTTTAAGTTATGTTTATACAAGTTAAAGTACGTTTCAACAAGTTTAAATTACTTTTTGACAAGTTAAAGTACATTTTTTACAAGTTTAAGTTATGTTTATACAAGTTAAAGTATGTTACAACAAGTTTAAATTACGTTTTGACAAGTAAAAGTACATTTTTTACAAGTTAAAGTTACGTTTTGACAAGTTAAACTATGTTTTTTACAAGTTAAAGTTACGTTTTGACAAGTTAAACTATGTTTTTTACAAGTTAAAGTACGTTTCAACAAGTTAAAATTATGTTTTTAAAAGTTAAATTACATTTCAATAAGTTAAAATTACGTTTTGACAAGTAAAAGTACATTTTTAACAAGTTAAAATTACGTTTTGACAAGTTAAAGTACGTTTCAAAAAGTTTTAATTATAATTTGACAAGTTAAAGTACGTTTAACAAGTTAAAATTACGTTTCGACAAGTAAAAGTACCATTTTTTAAAGTTAAACTTACGTTTTGACATGTTAAACTATGTTTTTTACAAGTTATAGTTACATTTTGACAAGTTAAAGTACATTTCAACAAGTTAAAATTACTTTTTGACAAGTTAAAGTACATTTTTTACAACATAAAGTTACGTTTTGACATGTTATACTATGTTTTTTACAAGTTAAAGTTACGTTTTGACAAGTTAAAGCACGTTTCAACGAGTTAAAATTACAATTTGACAAGTTAAAATACATTTTTTACAAGTTAAAATTAAGTTTTGACAAGTTAAAGTACGTTTCAACAAGTTAAAATTACTTTTTGACAAGTTAAAGTACATTTTTTACAAGTTTAAGTTATGTTTATACAAGTTAAAGTATGTTTCAACAAGTTTAAATTACGTTTTGACAAGTAAAAGTACATTTTTTACAAGCTAAAGTTACGTTTTGACAAGTTAAACTATGTTTTTTACAAGTTAAAGTTATGTTTTGACAAGTTAAACTATGTTTTTTACAAGTTAAAGTACGTTTCAACAAGTTAAAATTACGTTTTTAAAAGTTAAATTACATTTCAATAAGTTAAAATTACGTTTTGACAAGTAAAAGTACATTTTTAACAAGTTAAAATTACGTTTTGACAAGTTAAAGTACGTTTTAAAAAGTTTAAATTATAATTTGACAAGTTAAAGTACGTTTAACAAGTTAAAATTACGTTTTGACAAGTAAAAGTACCATTTTTTAAAGTTAAACTTACGTTTTGACATACTACTATGTTTTTTACAAGTTATAGTTACATTTTGACAAGTTAAAGTACATTTCAACAAGTTAAAATTACTTTTTGACAAATTAAAGTACATTTTTTAGAACATAAAGTTACGTTTTGACATGTTAAACTATGTTTTTTACAAGTTAAAGTTACGTTTTGACAAGTTAAAGCACGTTTCAACGAGTTAAAATTACAATTTGACAAGTTAAAATACATTTTTTACAAGTTAAAGTTACGTTTTGACAAGTTAAAGTATGTTTTTTACAAGTTAAAGTAAATATTTGACAAGTTAAAGTACGTTTCAACAAGTTAAAATTACAATTCGACAATTTAAAGTTCATTTTTTACAAGTTAAAGTTACGTTTTGACAAGTTAAATTACGTTTCAACAAGTTCAAATTACGTTTTAACAAGTAAAAGTACATTTTTTACAAGTTAAAATTACGATTTCAGAAGTTAAACTATTTCTACAAGTTAAAGTTACGTTTTGACAAGTATAAGTACGTTTCAACAAGTTAAAATTACTTTTTGACAAGTTAAAGTACATTTTTTACAAGTTTAAGTTATGTTTATACAAGTTAAAGTATGTTACAACAAGTTTAAATTACGTTTTGACAAGTAAAAGTACATTTTTTACAAGTTAAAGTTACGTTTTGACAAGTTAAACTATGTTTTTTACAAGTTAAAGTATGTTTCAACAAGTTAAAATTAATTTTTGACAAGTTAAAGTACATTTTTTACTTGTTAAAGTTACGTTTTGACAAGTTAAAGTACATTTCAACAAGTTTAAATTACTTTTTGACAAGTTAAAGTACATTTTTTACAAGTTAAAGTTATGTTTTGACAAGTAAAACAACGTATCAACAAGTTAAAATTACTGGTTGACAAGTTAAAGTACATTTTTTACAAGTTAAAGTTACGTTTTGACAAGTTAAAGTACGTTTCAACAAGTTTAAATTACTTTTTGACAAGTTAAAGTACATTTTTTACAAGTTAAAGTTACGTTTTGACAAGTTAAACTATGTTTTTTACAAGTTAAAGTTACGTTTTGACAAGTTAAATTACGTTTCAACAAGTTAATATTACTTTTTGACAATTTTAAGTACATTTTTTAAAAGTTAAAGTTACGTTTATACAAGTTAAAGTACGTTTCAACAAGTTAAAATTACTTTTTGACAACTTAAAGTACATTATTTACAAGTTAAAGTTACGTTTTGACAATGTAAATTATGTTTTTACAAGTTAAAGTTACTATTTGAAAAGTTAAAGTACGTTTCAACAAGTTAAAATTACGATTTGACAAGTGAAAGTATGTTTCTTACAAGTTAAAGATACGTTTTGACAAGTTAAAGTATGTTTCAACAAGTTAAAATTACTTTTGACAAGTTAAAGTACATTTTTTACAAGTTTAAGTAATGTTTATACAAGTTAAAGTACGTTTCAACAAGTTTAAATTACTTTTTGACAAGTTAAAGTACATTTTTTACAAGTTAAAGTTACATTTTGACAAGTTAAACTATGTTTTTTACAAGTTAAAGTTACGTTTTGACAAGTTAAACTATGTTTTTTACAAGTTAAAGTATGTTTCAACAAGTTAAAATTAATTTTTGACAAGTTAAAGTACATTTTTTACTTGTTAAAGTTACGTTTTGACAAGTTAAAGTACATTTCAACAAGTTTAAATTACTTTTTGACAAGTTAAAGTACATTTTTTACAAGTTAAATTACGTTTTGACAAGTTAAACTATGTTTTTTACAAGTTAAAGATACGTTTTGACAAGTTAGAGTACGTTTCAACATGTTAAAATTACTTTTTGACAAGTTAAAGTACATTTTTTACAAGTTAAAGTTACGTTTTGACAAGTAAAACAACGTTTCAACAAGTTAAAATTACTGGTTGACAAGTTAAAGTACATTTTTTACAAGTTAAAGTTACGTTTTGACAAGTTAAAGTACGTTTCAACAAGTTTAAATTACTTTTTGACAAGTTAAAGTACATTTTTTACAAGTTAAAGTTACGTTTTGACAAGTTAAACTATGTTTTTTACAAGTTAAAGTTACGTTTTGACAAGTTAAATTACGTTTCAACAAGTTAAAATTCAGATTTGACTAGTTAAAGTACAGTTTTTACAAGTTAAAGTTACGTTTTGACAAGTTAAAGTACGTTTCAACAAGTTAATATTACTTTTTGACAATTTTAAGTACATTTTTTAAAAGTTAAAGTTACGTTTATACAAGTTAAAGTACGTTTCAACAAGTTAAAATTACTTTTTGACAACTTAAAGTACATTATTTACAAGTGAAAGTTACGTTTTGACAATGTAAATTATGTTTTTTACAAGTTAAAGTTACTATTTTACAAGTTAAAGTACGTTTCAACAAGTTAAAATTACGATTTGACAAGTGAAAGTATGTTTCTTACAAGTTAAAGATACGTTTTGACAAGTTAAAGTACGTTTCAACAAGTTAAAATTACTTTTGACAAGTTAAAGTACATTTTTTACAAGTTTAAGTTATGTTTATACAAGTTAAAGTATGTTTCAACAAGTTTAAATTACGTTTTGACAAGTAAAAGTACATTTTTTACAAGTTAAAGTTACGTTTTGACAAGTTAAACTATGTTTTTTACAAGTTAAAGTTACGTTTTGACAAGTTAAACTATGTTTTTTACAAGTTAAAGTACGTTTCAACAAATTAAAATTACGTTTTAAAAAGTTAAATTACATTTCAATAAGTTAAAATTACGTTTTGACAAGTTAAAGTACGTTTCAACAAGTTAAAATTACTTTTTGACAAGTTAAAGTACATTTTTTACAAGTTTAAGTTATATTTATACAAGTTAAATTATGTTTCAACAAGTTTAAATTACGTTTTGACAAGTAAAAGTACATTTTTTACAAGTTAAATCTACGTTTTGACAAGTTAAACTATGTTTTTTACAAGTTAAAGTATGTTTCAACAAGTTAAAATTACGTTTTAAAAAGTTAAATTACATTTCAATAAGTTAAAATTACGTTTTGACAAGTAAAAGTACAATTTTTATAAGTTAAAATTACGTTTTGACAAGTTTAAGTACGTTTCAACAAGTTTAAATTATGTTTTGACAAGTTAAAGTACGTTTCAACAAGTTAAAATAACGTTTTGACAAGTTAAAGTACAATTTGTACAAGTTAAACTTACGTTTTGACATGTTAATCTATGTTTTTTACAAGTTATAGTTACATTTTGACAAGTTGAAGTACGTTTCAACAAGTTAAAATTACTTTTTGAAAAGTTAAAGTACATTTTTTACAACTTAAAGTTACGTTTTAACAAGTTAAACTATCTTTTTTACAAGTTAAAGTTACGTTTTGACAAGTGAAAGTACGTTTCAACAAGTTAAAATTACTTTTTGACAAGTTAAAGTACATTTTTTACAATTTAAAGTTACGTTTATACAAGTTAAAGTATGTTTCAATAAGTTTAAATTACGTTTTGACAAGTAAAAGTACATTTATTTACAAGTTAAAGTACGTTTTTAACAAGTTAAAATTACTTTTTGACAAGTTAAAGTACATTATTTACAAGTTAAAGTTAATTTTTGACAATGTAAGTTATGTTTTTTACAAGTTAAAAATACTTTTTGACAAGTTAAAGTACATTTTTTACAAGTTAAAGTTACGTTTTGACAAGTTAAAGTACGTTTCAACAAGTTTAAATTACTTTTTGACAAGTTAAAGTACATTTTTTACAAGTTAAAGTTACGTTTTGACAAGTTAAACTATGTTTTTTAAAAGTTAAAGTTACGTTTTGACAAGTTAAATTACGTTTCAACAAGTTAAAATTCTGATTTGACTAGTTAAAGTACAGTTTTTACAAGTTAAAGTTACGTTTTGACAAGTTAAAGTACGTTTCAACAAGTTAATATTACTTTTTGACAATTTTAAGTACATTTTTTAAAAGTTAAAGTTACGTTTATACAAGTTAAAGTACGTTTCAACAAGTTAAAATTACTTTTTGACAACTTAAAGTACATTATTTACAAGTGAAAGTTACGTTTTGACAATGTAAATTATGTTTTTTACAAGTTAAAGTTACTATTTTACAAGTTAAAGTACGTTTCAACAAGTTAAAATTACGATTTGACAAGTGAAAGTATGTTTCTTACAAGTTAAAGATACGTTTTGACAAGTTAAAGTACGTTTCAACAAGTTAAAATTACTTTTGACAAGTTAAAGTACATTTTTTACAAGTTTAAGTTATGTTTATACAAGTTAAAGTATGTTTCAACAAGTTTAAATTACGTTTTGACAAGTAAAAGTACATTTTTTACAAGTTAAAGTTACGTTTTGACAAGTTAAACTATGTTTTTTACAAGTTAAAGTTACGTTTTGACAAGTTAAACTATGTTTTTTACAAGTTAAAGTACGTTTCAACAAAATAAAATTACGTTTTAAAAAGTTAAATTACATTTCAATAAGTTAAAATTACGTTTTGACAAGTTAAAGTACGTTTCAACAAGTTAAAATTACTTTTTGACAAGTTAAAGTACATTTTTTACAAGTTTAAGTTATGTTTATACAAGTTAAAGTATGTTTCAACAAGTTTAAATTACGTTTTGACAAGTAAAAGTACATTTTTTACAAGTTAAATCTACGTTTTGACAAGTTAAACTATGTTTTTTACAAGTTAAAGTATGTTTCAACAAGTTAAAATTACGTTTTAAAAAGTTAAATTACATTTCAATAAGTTAAAATTACGTTTTGACAAGTAAAAGTACAATTTTTATAAGTTAAAATTACGTTTTGACAAGTTTAAGTACGTTTCAACAAGTTTAAATTATGTTTTGACAAGTTAAAGTACGTTTCAACAAGTTAAAATTACGTTTTGACAAGTTAAAGTACAATTTGTACAAGTTAAACTTACGTTTTGACATGTTAAACTATGTTTTTTACAAGTTATAGTTACATTTTGACAAGTTGAAGTACGTTTCAACAAGTTAAAATTACTTTTTGAAAAGTTAAAGTACATTTTTTACAACTTAAAGTTACGTTTTAACAAGTTAAACTATCTTTTTTACAAGTTAAAGTTACGTTTTGACAAGTGAAAGTACGTTTCAACAAGTTAAAATTACTTTTTGACAAGTTAAAGTACATTTTTTACAATTTAAAGTTACGTTTATACAAGTTAAAGTATGTTTCAATAAATTTAAATTACGTTTTGACAAGTAAAAGTACATTTATTTACAAGTTAAAGTACGTTTTTAACAAGTTAAAATTACTTTTTGACAAGTTAAAGTACATTATTTACAAATTAAAGTTAATTTTTGACAATGTAAGTTATGTTTTTTACAAGTTAAAAATACTTTTTGACAAGTTAAAGTACATTTTTTACAAGTTAAAGTTACGTTTTGACAAGTTAAAGTACGTTTCAACAAGTTTAAATTACTTTTTGACAAGTTAAAGTACATTTTTTACAAGTTAAAGTTACGTTCTGACAAGTTAAACTATGTTTTTTAAAAGTTAAAGTTACGTTTTGACAAGTTAAATTACGTTTCAACAAGTTAAAATTCTGATTTGACTAGTTAAAGTACAGTTTTTACAAGTTAAAGTTACGTTTTGACAAGTTAAAGTACGTTTCAACAAGTTAATATTACTTTTTGACAATTTTAAGTACATTTTTTAAAAGTTAAAGTTACGTTTATACAAGTTAAAGTACGTTTCAACAAGTTAAAATTACTTTTTGACAACTTAAAGTACATTATTTACAAGTGAAAGTTACGTTTTGACAATGTAAATTATGTTTTTTACAAGTTAAAGTTACTATTTGACAAGTTACAGTACGTTTCAACAAGTTAAAATTACGATTTGACAAGTGAAAGTATGTTTCTTACAAGTAAAAGTTACGTTTTGACAAGTTAAAGTACGTTTAACAAGTTAAAATTACGTTTCGACAAGTAAAAGTACCATTTTTTAAAGTTAAACTTACGTTTTGACATGTTAAACTATGTTTTTTACAAGTTATAGTTACATTTTGACAAGTTAAAGTACATTTCAACAAGTTAAAATTACTTTTTGACAAGTTAAAGTACATTTTTTACAACATAAAGTTACGTTTTGACATGTTATACTATGTTTTTTACAAGTTAAAGTTACGTTTTGACAAGTTAAAGCACGTTTCAACGAGTTAAAATTACAATTTGACAAGTTAAAATACATTTTTTACAAGTTAAAGTTACGTTTTGACAAGTTAAAGTACGTTTCAACAAGTTCAAATTACGTTTTGACAAGTTAAAGTACATTTTTTACAAGTTTAAGTTATGTTTATACAAGTTAAAGTATGTTTCAACAAGTTTAAATCACGTTTTGACAAGTAAAAGTACATTTTTTACAAGTTAAAGTTACGTTTTGACAAGTTAAACTATGTTTTTTACAAGTTAAAGTTATGTTTTGACAAGTTAAACTATGTTTTTTACAAGTTAAAGTACGTTTCAACAAGTTAAAATTACGTTTTTAAAAGTTAAATTACATTTCAATAAGTTAAAATTATGTTTTGACAAGTAAAAGTACATTTTTAACAAGTAAAAATTACGTTTTGACAAGTTAAAGTACGTTTCAAAAAGTTTAAATTATAATTTGACAAGTTAAAGTACGTTTAACAAGTTAAAATTACGTTTCGACAAGTAAAAGTACCATTTTTTAAAGTTAAACTTACGTTTTGACATGTTAAACTATGTTTTTTACAAGTTATAGTTACATTTTTACAAGTTAAAGTACATTTCAACAAGTTAAAATTACTTTTTGACAAGTTAAAGTACATTTTTTACAACATAAAGTTACGTTTTGACATGTTAAACTATGATTTTTACAAGTTAAAGTTACGTTTTGACAAGTTAAAGCACGTTTCAACGAGTTAAAATTACAATTTGACAAGTTAAAATACATTTTTTACAAGTTAAAGTTACGTTTTGACAAGTTAAAGTATGTTTTTTACAAGTTAAAGTTAATATTTGACAAGTTAAAGTACGTTTCAACAAGTTAAAATTACGATTCGACAATTTAAAGTACATTTTTTACAAGTTAAAGTTACGTTTTGACAAGTTAAAGTACGTTTCAACAAGTTCAAATTACGTTTTAACAAGTAAAAGTACATTTTTTACAAGTTAAAATTACGATTTCAGAAGTTAAACTATTTCTACAAGTTAAAGTTACGCTTTGACAAGTATAAGTACGTTTCAACAAGTTAAAATTACTTTTTGACAAGTTAAAGTACATTTTTTACAAGTTTAAGTAATGTTTATACAAGTTAAAGTATGTTACAACAAGTTTAAATTACGTTTTGACAAGTAAAAGTACATTTTTTACAAGTTAAAGTTACGTTTTGACAAGTTAAACTGTGTTTTTTACAAGTTAAAGTTTCGTTTTGACAAGTTAAACTATGTTTTTTACAAGTTAAAGTACGTTTCAACAAGTTAAAATTACGTTTTTAAAAGTTAAATTACATTTCAATAAGTTAAAATTACGTTTTGACAAGTAAAAGTACATTTTTAACAAGTTAAAATTACGTTTTGACAAGTTAAAGTACGTTTCAAAAAGTTTAAATTATAATTTGACAAGTTAAAGTACGTTTAACAAGTTAAAATTACGTTTTGACAAGTAAAAGTACCATTTTTTAAAGTTAAACTTACGTTTTGACATACTACTATGTTTTTTACAAGTTATAGTTACATTTTGACAAGTTAAAGTACATTTCAACAAGTTAAAATTACTTTTTGACAAGTTAAAGTACATTTTTTACAACATAAAGTTACGTTTTGACATGTTAAACTATGTTTTTTACAAGTTAAAGTTACGTTTTCACAAGTTAAAGCACGTTTCAACGAGTTAAAATTACAATTTGACAAGTTAAAATACATTTTTTACAAGTTAAAGTTATGTTTTGACAAGTTAAAGTATGTTTTTTACAAGTTAAAGTTAATATTTGACAAGTTAAAGTACGTTTCAACAAGTTAAAATTATGATTCGACAATTTAAAGTACATTTTTTACAAGTTAAAGTTACGTTTTGACAAGTTAAAGTACGTTTCAACAAGTTCAAATTACGTTTTAACAAGTAAAAGTACATTTTTTACAATTTAAAATTACGATTTCAGAAGTTAAACTATTTCTACAAGTTAAAGTTACGTTTTGACAAGTATAAGTACGTTTCAACAAGTTAAAATTACTTTTTGACAAGTTAAAGTACATTTTTTACAAGTTAAAGTTACGCTTTGACAAGTTAAAGTACGTTCAACAAGTTTAATTTCCTTTTTGACAAGTTAAAGTACATTTTCTAAAAGTTAAAGTTACGTTTTGACAAGTAAAACTACGTTTCATCAAGTTAAAGTTACTGGTTGACAAGTTAAAGTTAATTTTTTACAAGTTAAAGTTACGTTTTGACAAGTTAAAGTACGTTTCAACAACTTTAAATTACTTTTTGACAAGTTAAAGTACATTTTTTACAAGTTAAAGTTACGTTTTGACAAGTTAAACTATGTTATTTACAAGTTAAAGTTACGTTTAGACAAGTTAAAGTACGTTTCAACAAGTTAAAATTATGATTTGACTAATTAAACTACAGTTTTTACAAGTTCAAGTTACGTTTTGACAAGTTAAAGTACGTTTCATCAAGTTAATATTACTTTTTGACAAGTTAAAGTACATTTTTTACAAGTTAAAGTTACGTTTATACAAGTTAAAGTACGTTTCAACAAGTTAAAATTACTTTTTGACAAGTTAAAGTACATTTTTTACAAGTTAAAGTACGTTTCAACAAGTTTAAATTAATTTTTTACAACTTAAAGTACATTTTCTACAAGTTAAAGTTACGTTTTGACAAGTAAAACTACGTTTCAACAAGTTAAAATTACTGTTTGACCAGTTAAAGTACATTTTTTACAAGTTAAAGTACGTTTCAACAAGTTAAAATTACAATTTGACAAGTTAAAGTACATTTTTTACAAGTTAAAGTTACGTTTTGACAAGTTAAACTATGTTTTTTACAAGTTAAAGTTACGTTTTGAAAAGTTAAAGTACGTTTGAACAAGTTAAAATTACTTTTTGACAAGTTAAAGTACATTATTTACAAGTTAAAGTTACGTTTTGACAATGTAAATTATGTTTTTTACAAGTTAAAGTACGTTTCAACAAGTTGAAATTACGTTTTAACAAGTAAAAGTACATTTTTTACAAGTTAAAATTACGTTTTGAAAAGTTAAAGTACGTTACGTTTTGACAATGTAAATTATGTTTTTTACAAGTTAAAGTAACTATTTGACAAGTTAAAGTACGTTTCAACAAGTTAAAATTACGATTTGACAAGTGAAAGTATGTTTCTTACAAGTTAAAGTTACGTTTTGACAAGTTAAAGTACGTTTCAACAAGTTAAAATTACTTTTGACAAGTTAAAGTACATTTTTTACAAGTTTAAGTTATGTTTATACAAGTTAAAGTATGTTTCAACAAGTTTAAATTACGTTTTGACAAGTAAAAGTACATTTTTTACAAGTTAAAGTTACGTTTTGACAAGTTAAACTATGTTTTTTACAAGTTAAAGTTACGTTTTGACAAGTTAAACTATGTTTTTTACAAGTTAAAATTATGATTTGACTAGTTAAAGTACAGTTTTTACAAGTTAAAGTTACGTTTTGACAAGTTAAAGTATGTTTCAACAAGTTAATATTACTTTTTGTCAAGTTAAAGTTCATTTTTTAAAACTTAAAGTTACGTTTTGACAAGTTAAAGTACGTTTCAACAAGTCTAAATTACTTTTTGACAAGTTAAAGTACATTTTTTACAAGTTAAAGTTACATTTTGACATGTTAAACTATGTTTTTTACAAGTTAAAGTTACGTTTTGACAAGTTAAACTATGGTTTTTACAAGTTAAAGTATGTTTCAACAAGTTAAAATTAATTTTTGACAAGTTAAAGTACATTTTTTACTTGTTAAAGTTACGTTTTGACAAGTTAAAGTACATTTCAACAAGTTTAAATTACTTTTTGACAAGTTAAAGTACATTTTTTACAAGTTAAATTACGTTTTGACAAGTTAAACTATGTTTTTGACAAGTTAAAGATACGTTTTGACAAGTTAGAGTACGTTTCAACATGTTAAAATTACTTTTTGACAAGTTAAAGTACATTTTTTACAAGTTAAAGTTACGTTTTGACAAGTAAAACAACGTTTCAACAAGTTCAAATTACTGGTTGACAAGTTAAAGTACATTTTTTACAAGTTAAAGTTACGTTTTGACAAGTTAAAGTACGTTTCAACAAGTTTAAATTACTTTTTGACAAGTTAAAGTACATTTTTTACAAGTTAAAGTTACGTTTTGACAAGTTAAACTATGTTTTTTACAAGTTAAAGTTACGTTTTGACAAGTTAAATTACGTTTCAACAAGTTAAAATTCAGATTTGACTAGTTAAAGTACAAATTTTACAAGTTAAAGTTACGTTTTGACAAGTTAAAGTACGTTTCAACAAGTTAATATTACTTTTTGACAATTTTAAGTACATTTTTTAAAAGTTAAAGTTACGTTTATACAAGTTAAAGTACGTTTCAACAAGTTAAAATTACTTTTTGACAACTTAAAGTACATTATTTACAAGTTAAAGTTACGTTTTGACAATGTAAATTATGTTTTTTACAAGTTAAAGTTACTATTTGACAAGTTAAAGTACGTTTCAACAAGTTAAAATTACGATTTGACAAGTGAAAGTATGTTTCTTACAAGTTAAAGATACATTTTGACAAGTTAAAGTACGTTTCAACAAGTTAAAATTACTTTTGACAAGTTAAAGTACATTTTTTACAAGTTTAAGTTATGTTTATACAAGTTAAAGTATGTTTCAACAAGTTTAAATTACGTTTTGACAAGTAAAAGTACATTTTTTACAAGTTAAAGCTACGTTTTGACAAGTTAAACTATGTTTTTTACAAGTTAAAGTACGTTTCAACAAGTTAAAATTACGTTTTAAAAAGTTAAATTACATTTCAATAAGTTAAAATTACGTTTTGACAAGTAAAAGTACAATTTTTATAAGTTAAAATTACGTTTTGACAAGTTTAAGTACGTTTCAACAAGTTTAAATTATGTTTTGACAAGTTAAAGTACGTTTCAACAAGTTAAAATTACGTTTTGACAAGTTAAAGTACAAGTTAAACTTACGTTTTGACATGTTAAACTATGTTTTTTACAAGTTATAGTTACATTTTGACAAGTTAAAGTACGTTTCAACAAGTTAAAATTACTTTTTGACAAGTTAAAGTACATTTTTTACAATTTAAAGTTACGTTTATACAAGTTAAAGTATGTTTCAATAAGTTTAAATTACGTTTTGACAAGTAAAAGTACATTTATTTACAAGTTAAAGTACGTTTTTAACAAGTTAAAATTACTTTTTGACAAGTTAAAGTACATTATTTACAAGTTAAAGTTAATTTTTGACAATGTAAGTTATGTTTTTTACAAGTTAAAAATACTTTTTGACAAGTTAAAGTACATTTTTTACAAGTTAGAGTTACGTTTTGACAAGTTAAAGTACGTTTCAACAAGTTTAAATTACTTTTTGACAAGTTAAAGTACATTTTTTACAAGTTAAAGTTACGTTTTGACAAGTTAAACTATGTTTTTTAAAAGTTAAAGTTACGTTTTGACAAGATAAATTACGTTTCAACAAGTTAAAATTCTGATTTGACTAGTTAAAGTACAGTTTTTACAAGTTAAAGTTACGTTTTGACAAGTTAAAGTACGTTTCAACAAGTTAATATTACTTTTTGACAATTTTAAGTACATTTTTTAAAAGTTAAAGTTACGTTTATACAAGTTAAAGTACGTTTCAACAAGTTAAAATTACTTTTTGACAACTTAAAGTACATTATTTACAAGTTAAAGTTACGTTTTGACAATGTAAATTATGTTTTTTACAAGTTAAAGTTACTATTTGACAAGTTACAGTACGTTTCAACAAGTTAAAATTACGATTTGACAAGTGAAAGTATGTTTCTTACAAGTTAAAGTTACGTTTTGACAAGTTAAAGTACGTTTCAACAAGTTAAAATTACTTTTTGACAAGTTAAAGTACATTTTTTACAAGTTGAAGTTACGTTTATACAAGTTAAAATTACTTTTTGACAAGTTAAAGTACATTTTTTACAAATTAAAGTTACGTTTATACAAGTTAAACTATGTTTTTTACAGGTTAAAGTTACGTTTTGACAAGTTAAACTATGTTTTTTACAAGTTCAAGTACGTTTCAACAAGTTAAAATTACGTTTTAACAAGTTAAAAGTACAATTTCTACAAGTTAAACTTACGTTTTGACATGTTAAACTATGTTTTTTACAAGTTATAGTTACATTTTGACAAGTTAAAGTACGTTTCAACAAGTTAAAATTACTTTTTGAAAAGTTAAAGTACATTTTTTACAACTTAAAGTTACGTTTTGACAAGTGAAAGTACGTTT
The DNA here is from genome assembly GCA_958296335.1 of Urtica urens. Classification (NCBI taxonomy): domain Eukaryota; kingdom Viridiplantae; phylum Streptophyta; class Magnoliopsida; order Rosales; family Urticaceae; genus Urtica; species Urtica urens. Next base: position 24,625,266 of record OY282520.1, read on the forward strand.
CAACAAGTTAAAATTACTTTTTGACAAGTTAAAGTACATTTTTTACAAGTTAAAGTTACGTTTATACAAGTTAAAGTATGTTTCAACAAGTTTTAATTACGTTTTGACAAGTAAAAGTACATTTATTTACAAGTTAAAGTACGTTTCAACAAGTTAAAATTACTTTTTGACAAGTTAAAGTACATTATTTACAAGTTAAAGTTACTTTTTGACAATGTAAGTTATGTTTTTTACAAGTTAAAAATACTATTTGACAAGTTAATGTACGTTTGAACAATTTAAAATTACGATTTGACAAGTTAAAGTATGTTTTTTACAAGTTAAAGGTATGTTTTGACAAGTTAAAGTACGTTTCAACAAGTTAAAATTACTTTTTGACAAGTTAAAGGACATTTTTTACAAGTTAAAGTTACGTTTATACAAGTTAAAGTATGTTTGAACAAGTTTCAATTACGTTTTGAAAAGTAAAAGTACATTTTTTACAAGTTAAAGTTACGTTTTGACAAGTAAACTATGTTTTTTACAAATTAAAGTTACATTTTGACAAGTTAAACTATGTTTTTTACAAGTTATAGTACGTTTCAATAAGTTAAAATTACGTTTTGTAAAAGTTAAACTATGTTTTTTACAAGTTAAAGTTACGTTTTGACAAGTTAAACTATGTTTTTTACAAGTTAAAGTACGTTTCAACAAGTTAAAATTCCGTTTTAAAAAGTTAAATTACATTTCAATAAGTTAAAGTTACGTTTTAACAAGTTAAAGTACGTTTCAACAAGTTAAAATTACTTTTTGACAAGTTAAAGTACATTTTTTACAAGTTGAAGTTACGTTTATACAAGTTAAAATTACTTTTTGACAAGTTAAAGTACATTTTTTACAAATTAAAGTTACGTTTATACAAGTTAAACTATGTTTTTTACAGGTTAAAGTACGTTTCAACAAGTTAAAATTACGTTTTTAAAAGTTAAATTACATTTCAATAAGTTAAAATTACGTTTTGTAAAAGTTAAACTATGTTTTTTACAAGTTCAAGTACGTTTCAACAAGTTAAAATTACGTTTTAACAAGTTAAAAGTACAATTTCTACAAGTTAAACTTACGTTTTGACATGTTAAACTATGTTTTTTACAAGTTATAGTTACATTTTGACAAGTTAAAGTACGTTTCAACAAGTTAAAATTACTTTTTGAAAAGTTAAAGTACATTTTTTACAACTTAAAGTTACGTTTTGACAAGTGAAAGTACGTTTCAACAAGTTAAAATTACTTTTTGACAAGTTAAAGTACATTTTTTACAAGTTAAAGTTACGTTTATACAAGTTAAAGTATGTTTCAACAAGTTTAAATTACGTTTTGACAAGTAAAAGTACATTTATTTACAAGTTAAAGTACGTTTCAACAAGTTAAAATTACTTTTTGACAAGTTAAAGTACATTATTTACAAGTTAAAGTTACTTTTTGACAATGTAAGTTATGTTTTTTACAAGTTAAAAATACTATTTGACAAGTTAATGTACGTTTGAACAATTTAAAATTACGATTTGACAAGTTAAAGTATGTTTTTTACAAGTTAAAGGTATGTTTTGACAAGTTAAAGTACGTTTCAACAAGTTAAAATTACTTTTTGACATATTAAAAGACATTTTTTACAAGTTAAAGTTACGTTTATACAAGTTAAAGTATGTTTGAACAATTTTCAATTACGTTTTGAAAAGTAAAAGTACATTTTTTACAAGTTAAAGTTACGTTTTGACAAGTAAACTATGTTTTTTACAAATTAAAGTTACGTTTTGACAAGTTAAACTATGTTTTTTACAAGTTAAAGTACGTTTCAACAAGTTAAAATTACGATTTGACAAGTTAAACTATGTTTTTTAGAAGTTCAAATTACGTTTTGACAAGTTAAACTATGTTTTTTACAAGTTAAAGTATGTTTCAACAAGTTTAAATTACGTTTTGACTAATAAAAGTACATTTTTTTACAAGTTAAAGTACGTTTCAACAAGTTAAAATTACATTTTGACAAGTTAATGTACCCTTCAACAAGTTTAAATTAATTTTTGACAACTTAAAGTACATTTTCTACAAGTTAAAGTTACGTTTTGACAAGTAAAACTACGTTTCAACAAGTTAAAATTACTTTTTGACAAGTTAAAGTACATTTTTTACAAGTTAAAGTTACGTTTTGACAAGTTAAAGTACGTTTCAACAAGTTTAAATTACTTTTTGACTAGTTAAAGTACATTTTTTACAAGTTAAAGTTACGTTTTGACAAGTTAAACTATGTTTTTTACAAGTTAAAATTACATTTTGACAAGTTAAAGTACGTTTCAACAAGTTAAAATTATAATTTGACTAGTTAAAGTACAGTTTTTACAAGTTAAAGTTACGTTTTGACAAGTTAAAGTACGTTTCAACAAGTTAATATTACTTTTTGACAAGTTAATGTACATTTTTTACTTGTTAAAGGTACGTTTTGACAAGTTAAAGTACATTTCAACAAGTTTAAATTACTTTTTGACAATTTAAAGTACATTTTTTACAAGTTAAATTACGTTTTGACAAGTTAAACTATGTATTTTACAAGTTAAAGATACGTTTTGACAAGCTAGAGTATGTTTCAACAAGTTAAAATTACTTTTTGACAAGTTAAAGTACATTTTTTACAAGTTAAAGTTACGTTTATACAAGTTAAAGTATGTTTCAACAAGTTTAAATTACGTTTTGACGAATAAAAGTACATTTTTTTACAAGTTCAAGTACGTTTCAACACGTTAAAATTACTTTTTGACAAGTTAAAGTAACTTGTTTACAAGTTAAAGTTACATTTTGACAAGTTAAAGTACGTTTCAACAAGTTTAAATTAATTTTTGACAACTTAAAGTACATTTTCTACAAGTTAAAGTTACGTTTTGATAAGTAAAACTACGTTTAAACATGTTAAAATTACAGTTTGACAAGTTAAAGTACATTTTTTACAAGTTAAAGTTACGTTTTGACAAGTTAAAGAACGTTTCAACAAGTTTAAATTACTTTTTGACAAGTTAGAGTACATTTTTTACAAGTTAAATTTACGTTTTGACAAGTTAAACTATGTTTTGTACAAGTTAAAGTTACGTTTTGACAAGTTAAAGTACGTTTCAACAAGTTAAAATAATGATTTGACTAGTTAAAGTTCAGTTTTTACAAGTTAAAGTTACGTTTTGACAAGTTAAAGTACGTTTCAACAAGTTAATATTACTTTTTGACAATTTTAAGTACATTTTTTAAAAGTTAAAGTTACGTTTATACAAGTTAAAGTACGTTTTAACAAGTTAAAATTACTTTTTGACAACTTAAAGTACATTATTTACAAGTTAAAGTTACGTTTTGACAATGTAAATTATATTTTTTACAAGTTAAAGTTACTATTTGACAAATTACAGTACGTTTCAACAAGTTAAAATTACGATTTGACAAGTGAAAGTTTGTTTCTTAAAAGTTAAAGTTACGTTTTGACAAGTTAAAGTACGTTTCAACAAGTTAAAATTACTTTTTGACAAGTTAAAGTACATTTTTTACAAGTTAAAGTTACGTTTATACAAGTTAAAATTACTTTTTGACAAGTTAAAGTACATTTTTTACAAGTTAAAATTACGTTTATACAAGTTAAACTATGTTTTTTACAAGTTAAATTTACGTTTTGACAATTTAAAGTACGTTTCAACAAGTTTAAATTACTTTTTGACAAGTTAAAGTACATTTTTTACAAGTTAAAGTTACGTTTTGACAAGTTAAACTATGTTTTCTACAAGTTAAAGTTACGTTTTGACAAGTTAAAGTACGTTTCAACAAGTTAAAATTATGATTTGACTACTTAAAGTACAGTTTTTAAAAGTTAAAGTTACGTTTTGACAAGTTAAAGTATGTTTCAACAAGTTAATATTACTTTTTGACAAGTTAAAGTTCACTTTTTACAAGTTAAAGTTACGTTTTGACAAGTTAAAGTTTGTTTCAACAAGTTTAAATTACTTTTTGACAAGTTAAAGTACATTTTTTACAAGTTAAAGTTACGTTTTTACAAGTTAAACTATGTTTTTTACAAGTTAAAGTTACGTTTTGACAAGTTAAACTATGTTTCAACAAGTTAAAATTAATTTTTGACAAGTTAAAGTACATTTTTTACTTGTTAAAGTTACGTTTTGACAAGTTAAAGTACATTTCAACAAGTTTGAATTACTTTTTGACAAGTTAAAGTACATTTTTTACAAGTTAAATTACGTTTTGACAAGTTAAACTATGTTTTTTACAAGTTAAAGATACGTTTTGACAAGTTAGAGTACGTTTCAACAAGTTAAAATTACTTTTTGACAAGTTAAAGTACATTTTTTACAAGTTAAAGTTACGTTTATACAAGTTAAAGTATGTTTCAACAATTTTAAATTACGTTTTGACGAATAAAAGTATATTTTTTTTACAAGTTAAAGTACGTTTCAACACGTTAAAATTACTTTTTGACAAGTTAAAGTAAATTATTTACAAGTTAAAGTTACATTTTAACAAGTTAAAGTACGTTTCAACAAGTTTAAATTAATTTTTGACAACTTAAAGTACATTTTCTACAAGTTAAAGTTACGTTTTGACAAGTAAAACTACGTTTCAACAAGTTAAAATTACTGTTTGACAAGTTAAAGTACATTTTTTACAAGTTAAAGTTACGTTTTGACTAGTTAAAGAACGTTTCAACAAGTTTAAATTACTTTTTGACAAGTTAAAGTACATTTTTTACAAGTTAAAGTTACGTTTTGACAAGTTAAACTATGTTTTTTACAAGTTAAAGTTACGTTTTGACAAGTTAAATTACGTTTCAACAAGTTAAAATTCTGATTTGACTAGTTAAAGTACAGTTTTTACAAGTTAAAGTCACGTTTTGACAAGTTAAAGTATGTTTCAACAAGTTAATATTACTTTTTGACAATTTTAAGTACATTTTTTAAAAGTTAAAGTTACGTTTATACAAGTTAAAGTACGTTTCAACAAGTTAAAATTACTTTTTGACAACTTAAAGTACATTATTTACAAGTTAAAGTTACGTTTTGACAATGTAAATTATGTTTTTTACAAGTTAAAGTTACTATTTGACAAGTTACAGTACGTTTCAACAAGTTAAAATTACGATTTGACAAGTGAAAGTATGTTTCTTACAAGTTAAAGTTACGATTTGACAAGTTAAAGTACGTTTCAACAAGTTAAAATTACTTTTTGACAAGTTAAAGTACATTTTTTACAAGTTAAAGTTACGTTTATACAAGTTAAAATTACTTTTTGACAAGTTAAAGTACATTTTTTACAAGTTAAAGTTACGTTTATACAAGTTAAACTATGTTTTTTACAATCTAAAGTTACGTTTTGACAAGTTAAACTATGTTTTTTACAAGTTCAAGTACGTTTCAACAAGTTAAAATTACGTTTTAAAAAGTTAAATTACATTTCAATAAGTTAAAATTACGTTTTGACAAGTAAAAGTACATTTTTTATAAGTTAAAATTACGTTTTGACAAGTTTAAATTATGTTTTGACAAGTTAAAGTACGTTTCAACAAGTTAAAATTACGTTTTGACAAGTAAAAGTACAATTTCTACAAGTTAAACTTAGGTTTTGACATGTTAAACTATGTTTTTTACAAGTTATAGTTACATTTTGACAAGTTTAAGTACGTTTCAACAAGTTAAAATTACTTTTTGAAAAGTTAAAGTACACTTTTTACAACTTAGAGTTACGTTTTGAAAAGTTAAACTATCCTTTTTACAAGTTAAAGTTACGTTTTGACAAGTGAAAATACGTTTCAACAAGTTAAAATTACTTTTTGACTAGTTAAAGTACATTTTTTACAATTTAAAGTTACGTTTATACAAGTTAAAGTATGTTTCAACAAGTTTAAATTACGTTTTGACAAGTAAAAGTACATTTATTTACAAGTTAAAGTACGTTTCAACAAGTTAAAATTACTTTTTGACAAGTTAAAGTACATTATTTACAAGTTAAAGCTACTTTTTGAAAATGTAAGTTATGTTTTTTACAAGTTAAAAATACTATTTGACAAGTTAATGTACGTTTGAACAAGTTAAAGTTACGATTTGACAAGTTAAAGTATGTTTTTTACAAGTTAAAGTTACGTTTTGACAAGTTAAATTACGTTTCAACAAGTTAAAATTACTTTTTGACAAGTTAAAGGACATTTTTTACAAGTTAACGTTACGTTTATACAAGTTAAAGTATGTTTGAACAAGTTTCAATAACGTTTTGAGAAGTAAAAGTACATTTTTTACAAGTTCAAGTTACGTTTTGACAAGTAAACTATGTTTTTTACAAGTTAAAGTTACGTTTTGACAAGTTAAACTATGTTTTTTACAAGTTAAAGTACGTTTCATCAAGTTAAAATTACGATTTGACGAATAAAAGTACATTTTTTTACAAGTTAAAGTACGTTTCAACAAGTTAAAATTACTTTTTGACAAGTTAAAGTAAATTATTTACAAGTTAAAGTAAATTATTTACAAGTTAAAGTTACATTTTGACAAGTTAAAGTACGTTTCAACAATTTAAATTAATTTTTGACAACTTAAAGTACATTTTCTACAAGTTAAAGTTACGTTTTGACAAGTAAAACTACGTTTCAACAAGTTAAAATTACTGGTTGACAAGTTAAAGTACATTTTTTACAAGTTAAATTACGTTTTGACAAGTTAAACTATGTTTTTTACAAGTTAAAGATACGTTTTGACAAGTTAGACTACGTTTCAACATTTAAAATTACTTTTTGACAAGTTAAAGTACATTTTTTACAAGTTAAAGTTACGTTTATACAAGTTAAAGTATGTTTCAACAAGTTTAAATTATGTTTTGACGAATAAAATTACATTTTTTTAGAAGTTAAAGTACGTTTCAACACGTTAAAATTACTTTTTGACAAGTTAAAGTAACTAATTTACAAGTTAAAGTTACATTTTGACAAGTTAAAGTACGTTTCAACAAGTTTAAATTAATTTTTGACAACTTAAAGTACATTTTCTACAAGGTAAAGTTACGGTTTGACAAGTTAAAGAACGTTTCAACAAGTTTAAATTACTTTTTGACAAGTTAAAGTACATTTTTTACAAGTTAAAGTTACGTTTTGACAAGTTAAAGTACGTTTCAACAAGTTTAAATTACTTTTTGACAAGTTAAAGTACATTTTTTACAAGTTAAAGTTACGTTTTGACAAGTTAAACTATGTTTTTTACAAGTTAAAGTTACGTTTTGACAAGTTAAAGTACGTTTCAACAAGTTAAAATTATGATTTGACTAGTTAAAGTACAGTTTTTACAAGTTAAAGTTACGTTTTGACAAGTTAAAGTACGTTTCAACAAGTTAATATTACTTTTTGACAAGTTAAATTACATTTTTTACAAGTTAAAGTTACGTTTTTACAAGTTAAAGTACGTTTCAACAAGTTAAAATTACTTTTTGACAACTTAAAGTACATTTTTTACAAGTTAAAGTTACGTTTTGACAAATTAAACTATGTTTTTTACAAGTTAAAGTTACGTTTTGACAAGTTAAACTATGTTTTTTACAAGTTAAAGTATGTTTCAACAAGTTAAAATTAATTTTTGACAAGTTATAGTACATTTTTTTACTTGTTAAAGTTACGTTTTGACAAGTTAAAGTATATTTCAACAAGTTGAAATTACTATTTGACAAGTAAAAGTACATTTTTTACAAGTTAAATTACGTTTTGACAAGTTAAACTGTGTTTTTTACAAGTAAAAGATACGTTTTGACAAGTTAGAGTACGTTTCAACAAGTTAAAATTACTTTTTGACAAGTTAAAGTACATTTTTTACAAGTTAAAGTTACGTTCATACAAGTTAAAGTATGTTTCAACAAGTTTAAATTACGTTTTGACGAATAAAAGTACATTTTTTTAGAAGTTAAAGTACGTTTCAACACGTTAAAATTACTTTTTGACAAGTTAAAGTAACTTATTTACAAGTTAAAGTTACATTTTGACAAGTTAAAGTACGTTTCAACAAGTTTAAATTAATTTTTGACAACTTAAAGTACATTTTCTACAAGGTAAAGTTACGTTTTGACAAGTTTAAGAACGTTTCAACAAGTTTAAATTACTTTTTGACAAGTTAAAGTACATTTTTTACAAGTTAAAGTTACGTTTTGACAAGTTAAAGTACGTTTCAACAAGTTAATATTACTTTTTGACAAGTTAAAGTACATTTTTTTACTTGTTAAAGTTACGTTTTGACAAGTTAAAGTATATTTCAACAAGTTGAAATTACTTTTTGACAAGTAAAAGTACATTTTTTACAAGTTAAATTACGTTTTGACAAGTTAAACTATGTTTTTTACAAGTTAAAGATACGTTTTGACAAGTTAGAGTACGTTTCAACATGTTAAAATTACTTTTTGACAAGTTAAAGTACATTTTTTACAAGTTAAAGTTACGTTTATACAAGTTAAAGTATGTTTCAACAAGTTTAAATTATGTTTTGACGAATAAAAGTACATTTTTTTAGAAGTTAAAGTACGTTTCAACACGTTAAAATTACTTTTTGTCAAGTTAAAGTAACTAATTTACAAGTTAAAGTTACATTTTGACAAGTTAAAGTACGTTTCAACAAGTTTAAATTAATTTTTGACAACTTAAAGTACATTTTCTACAAGGTAAAGTTACGGTTTGACAAGTTAAAGAACGTTTCAACAAGTTTAAATTACTTTTTGACAAGTTAAAGTACATTTTTTACAAGTTAAAGTTACGTTTTGACAAGTTAAAATACGTTTCAACAAGTTTAAATTACTTTTTGACAAGTTAAAGTACATTTTTTACAAGTTAAAGTTACGTTTTGACAAGTTAAACTATGTTTTTTACAAGTTAAAGTTACGTTTTGACAAGTTAAAGTACGTTTCAACAAGTTAAAATTATGATTTGACTAGTTAAAGTACAGTTTTTACAAGTTAAAGTTACGTTTTGACAAGTTAAAGTACGTTTCAACAAGTTAATATTACTTTTTGACAAGTTAAATTACATTTTTTACAAGTTAAATTTACGTTTTTACAAGTTAAAGTACGTTTCAACAAGTTAAAATTACTTTTTGACAACTTAAAGTACGTTTTTTACAAGTTAAAGTTTCGTTTTGACAAGTTAAACTATGTTTTTTACAAGTTAAAGTTACGTTTTGACAAGTTAAACTATGTTTTTTACAAGTTAAAGTACGTTTCAACAAGTTAAAATTAATTTTTGACAAGTTATAGTACATTTTTTTACTTGTTAAAGTTACGTTTTGACAAGTTAAAGTATATTTCAACAAGTTGAAATTACTATTTGACAAGTAAAAGTACATTTTTTACAAGTCAAATTACGTTTTGACAAGTTAAACTGTGTTTTTTACAAGTAAAAGATACGTTTTGACAAGTTAGAGTACGTTTCAACAAGTTCAAATTACTTTTTGACAAGTTAAAGTACATTTTTTACAAGTTAAAGTTACGTTCATACAAGTTAAAGTATGTTTCAACAAGTTTAAATTACGTTTTGACGAATAAAAGTACATTTTTTTAGAAGTTAAAGTACGTTTCAACACGTTAAAATTACTTTTTGACAAGTTAAAGTAACTTATTTACAAATTAAAGTTACATTTTGACAAGTTAAAGTACGTTTCAACAAGTTTAAATTAATTTTTGACAACTTAAAGTACATTTTCTACAAGGTAAAGTTACGTTTTGACAAGTTAAAAAACGTTTCAACAAGTTTAAATTACTTTTTGACAAGTTAAAGTACAGTTTCTACAAGTTAAAGTTACGTTTTGACAAGTTAAAGTACGTTTCAACAAGTTAATATTACTTTTTGACAAGTTAAATTACATTTTTTACAAGTTAAAGTTACGTTTTTACAAGTTAAAGTACGTTTCAACAAGTTAAAATTACTTTTTGACAACTTAAAGTACATTTTTTACAAGTTAAAGTTACGTTTTGACAAGTTAAACTATGTTTTTTACAAGTTAAAGTTACGTTTTGACAAGTTAAACTATGTTTTTTACAAGTTAAAGTACGTTTCAACAAGTTAAAATTAATTTTTGACAAGTTATAGTACATTTTTTTACTTGTTAAAGTTACGTTTTGACAAGTTAAAGTATATTTCAACAAGTTGAAATTACTATTTGACAAGTAAAAGTACATTTTTTACAAGTTAAATTACGTTTTGACAAGTTAAACTGTGTTTTTTACAAGTAAAAGATACGTTTTGACAAGTTAGAGTACGTTTCAACAAGTTAAAATTACTTTTTGACAAGTTAAAGTACATTTTTTACAAGTTAAAGTTACGTTCATACAAGTTAAAGTATGTTTCAACAAGTTTAAATTACGTTTTGACGAATAAAAGTACATTTTTTTAGAAGTTAAAGTACGTTTCAACACGTTAAAATTACTTTTTGACAAGTTAAAGTAACTTATTTACAAGTTAAAGTTACATTTTGACAAGTTAAAGTACCTTTCAACAAGTTTAAATTAATTTTTGACAACTTAAAGTACATTTTCTACAAGGTAAAGTTACGTTTTGACAAGTTAAAGAAAGTTTCAACAAGTTTAAATTACTTTTTGACAAGTTAAAGTACATTTTTTACAAGTTAAAGTTACGTTTTGACAAGTTAAAGTACGTTTCAACAAGTTAATATTACTTTTTGACAAGTTAAAGTACATTTTTTTACTTGTTAAAGTTACAATTTGACAAGTTAAAGTATATTTCAACAAGTTGAAATTACTTTTTGACAAGTAAAAGTACATTTTTTACAAGTTAAATTACGTTTTGACAAGTTAAACTATGTTTTTTACAAGTTAAAGATACGTTTCGACAAGTTAGAGTACGTTTCAACATGTTAAAATTACTTTTTGACAAGTTAAAGTACATTTTTTACAAGTTAAAGTTACGTTTATACAAGTTAAAGTATGTTTCAACAAGTTTAAATTATGTTTTGACGAATAAAAGTACATTTTTTTAGAAGTTAAAGTACGTTTCAACACGTGAAAATTACTTTTTGACAAGTTAAAGTAACTAATTTATAAGTTAAAGTTACATTTTGACAAGTTAAAGTACGTTTCAACAAGTTTAAATTAATTTTTGACAACTTAAAGTACATTTTCTACAAGGTAAAGTTACGGTTTGACAAGTTAAAGAACGTTTCAACAAGTTTAAATTACTTTTTGACAAGTTAAAGTACATTTTTTACAAGTTAAAGTTACGTTTTGACAAGTTAAAGTACGTTTCAACAAGTTTAAATTACTTTTTGACAAGTTAAAGTACATTTTTTACAAGTTAAAGTTACGTTTTGACAAGTTAAACTATGTTTTTTACAAGTTAAAGTTACGTTTTGACAAGTTAAAGTACGTTTCAACAAGTTAAAATTATGATTTGACTACTTAAAGTACAGTTTTTACAAGTTAAAGTTACGTTTTGACAAGTTAAAGTACGTTTCAACAAGTTTATATTACTTTTTGACAAGTTAAATTACATTTTTTACAAGTTAAAGTTACGTTTTTACAAGTTAAAGTACGTTTCAACAAGTTAAAATTACTTTTTGACAACTTAAAGTACATTTTTTACAAGGTAAAGTTACGTTTTGACAAGTTAAACTATGTTTTTTACAAGTTAAAGTTACGTTTTGACAAGTTAAACTATGTTTTTTACAAGTTAAAGTACGTTTCAACAAGTTAAAATTAATTTTTGACAAGTTATAGTACATTTTTTTACTTGTTAAAGTTACGTTTTGACAAGTTAAAGTATATTTCAACAAGTTGAAATTACTATTTGACAAGTAAAAGTACATTTTTACAAGTTAAATTACGTTTTGACAAGTTAAACTGTGTTTTTTACAAGTAAAAGATACGTTTTGACAAGTTAGAGTACGTTTCAACGAGTTAAAATTACTTTTTGACAAGTTAAAGTACATTTTTTACAAGTTAAAGTTACGTTTATACAAGTTAAAGTATGTTTCAACAAGTTTAAATTACGTTTTGACGAATAAAAGTACATTTTTTTAGAAGTTAAAGTACGTTTCAACACGTTAAAATTACTTTTTGACAAGTTAAAGTAACTTATTTACAAGTTAAAGTTACATTTTGACAAGTTAAAGTATGTTTCAACAAGTTTAAATTAATTTTTGACAACTTAAAGTACATTTTCTACAAGGTAAAGTTACGTTTTGACAAGTTAAAGAACGTTTCAACAAGTTTAAATTACTTTTTGACAAGTTAAAGTACATTTTTTACAAGTTAAAGTTACGTTTTGACAAGTTAAAGTACGTTTCAACAAGTTAATATTACTTTTTAACAAGTTAAAGTACAATTTTTACAAGTTAAAGTTACGTTTTTACAAGTTAAAGTACGTTTCAACAAGTTTAAATTACTTTTTGACAAGTTAAAGTACATTTTTTACAAGTTAAAGTTACGTTTTGACAAGTTAAACTATGTTTTTTACAAGTTAAAGTTACGTTTTGACAAGTTAAACTATTTTTTTTACAAGTTAAAGTACGTTTCAACAAGTTAATATTAATTTTTGACAAGTTATAGTACATTTTTTTACTTGTTAAAGTTACGTTTTGACAAGTTAAAGTATATTTCAACAAGTTGAAATTACTTTTTGACAAGTAAAAGTACATTTTTTACAAGTTAAATTACGTTTTGACAAGTTAAACTGTGTTTTTTACAAGTTAAAGATACGTTTTGACAAGTTAGAGTACGTTTCAACAAGTTAAAATTACTTTTTGACAAGTTAAAGTACATTTTTTACAAGTTAAAGTTACGTTTATACAAGTTAAAGTATGTTTCAACAAGTTTAAATTACGTTTTGACGAATAAAAGTACATTTTTTTAGAAGTTAAAGTACGTTACAACACGTTAAAATTACTTTTTGACAAGTTAAAGTAACTTATTTACAAGTTAAAGTTACATTTTGACAAGTTAAAGTACGTTTCAACAAGTTTAAATTAATTTTTGACAACTTAAAGTACATTTTCTACAAGGTAAAGTTACGTTTTGACAAGTTAAAGAACGTTTCAACAAGTTTAAATTACTTTTTGACAAGTTAAAGTACATTTTTTACAAGTTAAAGTTACGTTTTGACAAGTTAAAGTACGTTTCAACAATTTTAAATTACTTTTTGACAAGTTAAAGTACATTTTTTACAAGTTAAAGTTACATTTTGACAAGTTAAACTATATTTTTTACAAGTTAAAGTTACGTTTTGACAAGTTAAAGTACGTTTCAACAAGTTAATATTACTTTTTGACAATTTTAAGTACATTTTTTAAAAGTTAAAGTTACGTTTATACAAGTTAAAGTACGTTTCAACAAGTTAAAATTACTTTTTGACAACTTAAAGTACATTATTTACAAGTTAAAGTTACGTTTTGACAATGTAAATTATGTTTTTTACAAGTTAAAGTTACTATTTGACAACTTACATTACGTTTCAACAAGTTAAAATTACGATTTGACAAGTGAAAGTTTGTTTCTTACAAGTTAAAGTTACGTTTTGACAAGTTAAAGTACGTTTCAACAAGTTAAAATTACTTTTTGACAAGTTAAAGTACATTTTTTACAAGTTAAAGTTACGTTTTTACAAGTTAAAGTACGTTTCAACAAGTTAAAATTACTTTTTGACAACTTAAAGTACATTTTTTACAAGGTAAAGTTACGTTTTGACAATTTAAACTATGTTTTTTACAAGTTAAAGTTACGTTTTGACAAGTTAAACTATGTTTTTTACAAGTTAAAGTACGTTTCAACAAGTTAAAATTAATTTTTGACAAGTTATAGTACATTTTTTTACTTGTTAAAGTTACGTTTTGACAAGTTAAAGTATATTTCAACAAGTTGAAATTACTATTTGACAAGTAAAAGTATATTTTTTACAAGTTAAATTACGTTTTGACAAGTTAAACTGTGTTTTTTACAAGTAAAAGATACGTTTTGACAAGTTAGAGTACGTTTCAACAAGTTTAAATTAATTTTTGACAACTTAAAGTACATTTTCTACAAGGTAAAGTTACGTTTTGACAAGTTAAAGAACGTTTCAACAAGTTTAAATTACTTTTTGACAAGTTAAAGTACATTTTTTACAAGTTAAAGTTACGTTTTGACAAGTTAAAGTACGTTTCAACAATTTTAAATTACTTTTTGACAAGTTAAAGTACATTTTTTACAAGTTAAAGTTACATTTTGACAAGTTAAACTATATTTTTTACAAGTTAAAGTTACGTTTTGACAAGTTAAAGTACGTTTCAACAAGTTAATATTACTTTTTGACAATTTTAAGTACATTTTTTAAAAGTTAAAGTTACGTTTATACAAGTTAAAGTACGTTTCAACAAGTTAAAATTACTTTTTGACAACTTAAAGTACATTATTTACAAGTTAAAGTTACGTTTTGACAATGTAAATTATGTTTTTTACAAGTTAAAGTTACTATTTGACAACTTACATTACGTTTCAACAAGTTAAAATTACGATTTGACAAGTGAAAGTTTGTTTCTTACAAGTTAAAGTTACGTTTTGACAAGTTAAAGTACGTTTCAACAAGTTAAAATTACTTTTTGACAAGTTAAAGTACATTTTTTACAAGTTAAAGTTACGTTTTTACAAGTTAAAGTACGTTTCAACAAGTTAAAATTACTTTTTGACAACTTAAAGTACATTTTTTACAGGTTAAAGTTACGTTTTGACAATTTAAACTATGTTTTTTACAAGTTAAAGTTACGTTTTGACAAGTTAAACTATGTTTTTTACAAGTTAAAGTACGTTTCAACAAGTTAAAATTAATTTTTGACAAGTTATAGTACATTTTTTTACTTGTTAAAGTTACGTTTTGACAAGTTAAAGTATATTTCAACAAGTTGAAATTACTATTTGACAAGTAAAAGTATATTTTTTACAAGTTAAATTACGTTTTGACAAGTTAAACTGTGTTTTTTACAAGTAAAAGATACGTTTTGACAAGTTAGAGTACGTTTCAACAAGTTTAAATTAATTTTTGACAACTTAAAGTACATTTTCTACAAGGTAAAGTTACGTTTTGACAAGTTAAAGAACGTTTCAACAAGTTTAAATTACTTTTTGACAAGTTAAAGTACATTTTTTACAAGTTAAAGTTACGTTTTGACAAGTTAAAGTACGTTTCAACAAGTTAATATTACTTTTTGACAAGTTAAAGTACAATTTTTACAAGTTAAAGTTACGTTTTTACAAGTTAAAGTACGTTTCAACAAGTTTAAATTACTTTTTGACAAGTTAAAGTACATTTTTTACAAGTTAAAGTTACGTTTTGACAAGTTAAAGTACGTTTCAACAATTTTAAATTACTTTTTGACAAGTTAAAGTACATTTTTTACAAGTTAAAGTTACATTTTGACAAGTTAAACTATATTTTTTACAAGTTAAAGTTACGTTTTGACAAGTTAAAGTACGTTTCAACAAGTTAATATTACTTTTTGACAATTTTAAGTACATTTTTTAAAAGTTAAAGTTACGTTTATACAAGTTAAAGTACGTTTCAACAAGTTAAAATTACTTTTTGACAACTTAAAGTACATTATTTACAAGTTAAAGTTCGTTTTGACAATGTAAATTATGTTTTTTACAAGTTAAAGTTACTATTTGACAACTTACATTACGTTTCAACAAGTTAAAATTACGATTTGACAAGTGAAAGTTTGTTTCTTACAAGTTAAAGTTACGTTTTGACAAGTTAAAGTACGTTTCAACAAGTTAAAATTACTTTTTGACAAGTTAAAGTACATTTTTTACAAGTTAAAGTTACGTTTTTACAAGTTAAAGTACGTTTCAACAAGTTAAAATTACTTTTTGACAACTTAAAGTACATTTTTTACAAGGTAAAGTTACGTTTTGACAATTTAAACTATGTTTTTTACAAGTTAAAGTTACGTTTTGACAAGTTAAACTATGTTTTTTACAAGTTAAAGTACGTTTCAACAAGTTAAAATTAATTTTTGACAAGTTATAGTACATTTTTTTACTTGTTAAAGTTACGTTTTGACAAGTTAAAGTATATTTCAACAAGTTGAAATTACTATTTGACAAGTAAAAGTATATTTTTTACAAGTTAAATTACGTTTTGACAAGTTAAACTGTGTTTTTTACAAGTAAAAGATACGTTTTGACAAGTTAGAGTACGTTTCAACAAGTTAAAATTACTTTTTGACAAGTTAAAGTACATTTTTTACAAGTTAAAGTTACGTTTATACAAGTTAAAGTATGTTTCAACAAGTTTAAATTACTTTTTGACGAATAAAAGTACATTTTTTTAGAAGTTAAAGTACGTTTCAACACGTTAAAATTACTTTTTGACAAGTTAAAGTAACTTATTTACAAGTTAAAGTTACATTTTGAAAAGTTAAAGTATGTTTCAACAAGTTTAAATTAATTTTTGACAACTTAAAGTACATTTTCTACAAGGTAAAGTTACGTTTTGACAAGTTAAAGAACGTTTCAACAAGTTTAAATTACTTTTTGACAAGTTAAAGTACATTTTTTACAAGTTAAAGTTACGTTTTGACAAGTTAAAGTACGTTTCAACAAGTTAATATTACTTTTTGACAAGTTAAAGTACAATTTTTACAAGTTAAAGTTACGTTTTTACAAGTTAAAGTACGTTTCAACAAGTTTAAATTACTTTTTGACAAGTTAAAGTACATTTTTTACAAGTTAAAGTTACGTTTTGACAAGTTAAACTATGTTTTTTACAAGTTAAAGTTACGTTTTGACAAGTTAAACTATGTTTTTTACAAGTTAAAGTACGTTTCAACAAGTTAATATTAATTTTTGACAAGTTATAGTACATTTTTTTACTTGTTAAAGTTACGTTTTGACAAGTTAAAGTATATTTCAACAAGTTGAAATTACTTTTTGACAAGTAAAAGTATATTTTTTACAAGTTAAATTACGTTTTGACAAATTAAACTGTGTTTTTTACAAGTTAAAGATACGTTTTGACAAGTTAGAGTACGTTTCAACAAGTTAAAATTACTTTTTGACAAGTTAAAGTACATTTTTTACAAGTTAAAGTTACGTTTATACAAGTTAAAGTATGTTTCAACAAGTTTAAATTACGTTTTGACGAATAAAAGTACATTTTTTTAGAAGTTAAAGTACGTTTCAACACGTTAAAATTACTTTTTGACAAGTTAAAGTATCTTATTTACAAGTTAAAGTTACATTTTGACAAGTTAAAGTACGTTTCAACAAGTTTAAATTAATTTTTGACAACTTAAAGTACATTTTCTACAAGGTAAAGTTACGTTTTGACAAGTTAAAGAAAGTTTCAACAAGTTTAAATTACTTTTTGACAAGTTAAAGTACATTTTTTACAAGTTAAAGTTACGTTTTGAGAAGTTAAAGTACGTTTCAACAATTTTAAATTACTTTTTGACAAGTTAAAGTACATTTTTTACAAGTTAAAGTTACGTTTTGACAAGTTAAACTATATTTTTTACAAGTTAAAGTTACGTTTTGACAAGTTAAAGTACGTTTCAACAAGTTAAAATTATGATTTGACTAGTTAAAGTACGGTTCTTACAAGTTAAAGTTACGTTTTGACAAGTTAAAGTCCGTTTCAACAAGTTAATATTACTTTTTGACAAGTTAAAGTACATTTTATACAAATTAAAGTTACGTTTATACAAGTTAAAGTATGTTTCAACAAGTTTAAATTACGTTTTGACGAATAAAAGTACATTTTTTTAGAAGTTAAAGTACGTTTCAACACGTTAAAATTACTTTTTGACAAAATAAAGTAACTTATTTACAAGTTAAAGTTACATTTTGACAAGTTAAAGTACGTTTCAACAAGTTTAAATTAATTTTTGACAACTTAAAGTACATTTTCTACAAGGTAAAGTTACGTTTTGACAAGTTAAAGAACGTTTCAACAAGTTTAAATTACTTTTTGACAAGTTAAAGTACATTTTTTACAAGTTAAAGTTACGTTTTGACAAGTTAAAGTACGTTTCAACAAGTTAATATTACTTTTTGACAAGTTAAAGTACAATTTTTACAAGTTAAAGTTACGTTTTTACAAGTTAAAGTACGTTTCAACAAGTTTAAATTACTTTTTGACAAGTTAAAGTACATTTTTTACAAGTTAAAGTTACGTTTTGACAAGTTAAACTATGTTTTTTACAAGTTAAAGTTACGTTTTGACAAGTTAAACTATGTTTTTTACAAGTTAAAGTACGTTTCAACAAGTTAAAATTAATTTTTGACAAGTTATAGTACATTTTTTTACTTGTTAAAGTTACGTTTTGACAAGTTAAAGTATATTTCAACAAGTTGAAATTACTATTTGACAAGTAAAAGTATATTTTTTACAAGTTAAATTACGTTTTGACAAGTTAAACTGTGTTTTTTACAAGTAAAAGATACGTTTTGACAAGTTAGAGTACGTTTCAACAAGTTAAAATTACTTTTTGACAAGTTAAAGTACATTTTTTACAAGTTAAAGTTACGTTTATACAAGTTAAAGTATGTTTCAACAAGTTTAAATTACTTTTTGACGAATAAAAGTACATTTTTTTAGAAGTTAAAGTACGTTTCAACACGTTAAAATTACTTTTTGACAAGTTAAAGTAACTTATTTACAAGTTAAAGTTACATTTTGAAAAGTTAAAGTATGTTTCAACAAGTTTAAATTAATTTTTGACAACTTAAAGTACATTTTCTACAAGGTAAAGTTACGTTTTGACATGTTAAAGAACGTTTCAACAAGTTTAAATTACTTTTTGACAAGTTAAAGTACATTTTTTACAAGTTAAAGTTACGTTTTGACAAGTTAAAGTACGTTTCAACAAGTTAATATTACTTTTTGACAAGTTAAAGTACAATTTTTACAAGTTAAAGTTACGTTTTTACAAGTTAAAGTACGTTTCAACAAGTTTAAATTACTTTTTGACAAGTTAAAGTACATTTTTTACAAGTTAAAGTTACGTTTTGACAAGTTAAACTATGTTTTTTACAAGTTAAAGTTACGTTTTGACAAGTTAAACTATGTTTTTTACAAGTTAAAGTACGTTTCAACAAGTTAATATTAATTTTTGACAAGTTATAGTACATTTTTTTACTTGTTAAAGTTACGTTTTGACAAGTTAAAGTATATTTCAACAAGTTGAAATTACTTTTTGACAAGTAAAAGTATATTTTTTACAAGTTAAATTACGTTTTGACAAATTAAACTGTGTTTTTTACAAGTTAAAGATACGTTTTGACAAGTTAGAGTACGTTTCAACAAGTTAAAATTACTTTTTGACAAGTTAAAGTACATTTTTTACAAGTTAAAGTTACGTTTATACAAGTTAAAGTATGTTTCAACAAGTTTAAATTACGTTTTGACGAATAAAAGTACATTTTTTTAGAAGTTAAAGTACGTTTCAACACGTTAAAATTACTTTTTGACAAGTTAAAGTATCTTATTTACAAGTTAAAGTTACATTTTGACAAGTTAAAGTACGTTTCAACAAGTTTAAATTAATTTTTGACAACTTAAAGTACATTTTCTACAAGGTAAAGTTACGTTTTGACAAGTTAAAGAAAGTTTCAACAAGTTTAAATTACTTTTTGACAAGTTAAAGTACATTTTTTACAAGTTAAAGTTACGTTTTGAGAAGTTAAAGTACGTTTCAACAATTTTAAATTACTTTTTGACAAGTTAAAGTACATTTTTTACAAGTTAAAGTTACGTTTATACAAGTTAAAGTATGTTTCAACAAGTTTAAATTACTTTTTGACGAATAAAAGTACATTTTTTTAGAAGTTAAAGTACGTTTCAACACGTTAAAATTACTTTTTGACAAGTTAAAGTAACTTATTTACAAGTTAAAGTTACATTTTGACAAGTTAAAGTACGTTTCAACAAGTTTAAATTAATTTTTGACAACTTAAAGTACATTTTCTACAAGGTAAAGTTACGTTTTGACATGTTAAAGAACGTTTCAACAAGTTTAAATTACTTTTTGACAAGTTAAAGTACATTTTTTACAAGTTAAAGTTACGTTTTGACAAGTTAAAGTACGTTTCAACAAGTTAATATTACTTTTTGACAAGTTAAAGTACAATTTTTACAAGTTAAAGTTACGTTTTTACAAGTTAAAGTACGTTTCAACAAGTTTAAATTACTTTTTGACAAGTTAAAGTACATTTTTTACAAGTTAAAGTTACGTTTTGACAAGTTAAACTATGTTTTTTACAAGTTAAAGTTACGTTTTGACAAGTTAAACTATGTTTTTTACAAGTTAAAGTACGTTTCAACAAGTTAAAATTAATTTTTGACAAGTTATAGTACATTTTTTTACTTGTTAAAGTTACGTTTTGACAAGTTAAAGTATATTTCAACAAGTTGAAATTACTATTTGACAAGTAAAAGTATATTTTTTACAAGTTAAATTACGTTTTGACAAGTTAAACTGTGTTTTTTACAAGTAAAAGATACGTTTTGACAAGTTAGAGTACGTTTCAACAAGTTAAAATTACTTTTTGACAAGTTAAAGTACATTTTTTACAAGTTAAAGTTACGTTTATACAAGTTAAAGTATGTTTCAACAAGTTTAAATTACTTTTTGACGAATAAAAGTACATTTTTTTAGAAGTTAAAGTACGTTTCAACACGTTAAAATTACTTTTTGACAAGTTAAAGTAACTTATTTACAAGTTAAAGTTACATTTTGAAAAGTTAAAGTATGTTTCAACAAGTTTAAATTAATTTTTGACAACTTAAAGTACATTTTCTACAAGGTAAAGTTACGTTTTGACATGTTAAAGAACGTTTCAACAAGTTTAAATTACTTTTTGACAAGTTAAAGTACATTTTTTACAAGTTAAAGTTACGTTTTGACAAGTTAAAGTACGTTTCAACAAGTTAATATTACTTTTTGACAAGTTAAAGTACAATTTTTACAAGTTAAAGTTACGTTTTTACAAGTTAAAGTACGTTTCAACAAGTTAAAATTACTTTTTGACAAGTTAAAGTACATTTTTTACAAGTTAAAGTTACGTTTTGACAAGTTAAACTATGTTTTTTACAAGTTAAAGTTACGTTTTGACAAGTTAAACTATGTTTTTTACAAGTTAAAGTACGTTTCAACAAGTTAATATTAATTTTTGACAAGTTATAGTACATTTTTTTACTTGTTAAAGTTACGTTTTGACAAGTTAAAGTATATTTCAACAAGTTGAAATTACTTTTTGACAAGTAAAAGTATATTTTTTACAAGTTAAATTACGTTTTGACAAATTAAACTGTGTTTTTTACAAGTTAAAGATACGTTTTGACAAGTTAGAGTACGTTTCAACAAGTTAAAATTACTTTTTGACAAGTTAAAGTACATTTTTTACAAGTTAAAGTTACGTTTATACAAGTTAAAGTATGTTTCAACAAGTTTAAATTACGTTTTGACGAATAAAAGTACATTTTTTTAGAAGTTAAAGTACGTTTCAACACGTTAAAATTACTTTTTGACAAGTTAAAGTATCTTATTTACAAGTTAAAGTTACATTTTGACAAGTTAAAGTACGTTTCAACAAGTTTAAATTAATTTTTGACAACTTAAAGTACATTTTCTACAAGGTAAAGTTACGTTTTGACAAGTTAAAGAAAGTTTCAACAAGTTTAAATTACTTTTTGACAAGTTAAAGTACATTTTTTACAAGTTAAAGTTACGTTTTGAGAAGTTAAAGTACGTTTCAACAATTTTAAATTACTTTTTGACAAGTTAAAGTACATTTTTTACAAGTTAAAGTTACGTTTTGACAAGTTAAACTATATTTTTTACAAGTTAAAGTTACGTTTTGACAAGTTAAAGTACGTTTCAACAAGTTAAAATTATGATTTGACTAGTTAAAGTACAGTTCTTACAAGTTAAAGTTACGTTTTGACAAGTTAAAGTCCGTTTCAACAAGTTAATATTACTTTTTGACAAGTTAAAGTACATTTTATACAAATTAAAGTTACGTTTATACAAGTTAAAGTATGTTTCAACAAGTTTAAATTACGTTTTGACGAATAAAAGTACATTTTTTTAGAAGTTAAAGTACGTTTCAACACGTTAAAATTACTTTTTGACAAGTTAAAGTAACTTATTTACAAGTTAAAGTTACATTTTGACAAGTTAAAGTACGTTTCAACAAGTTTAAATTAATTTTTGACAACTTAAAGTACATTTTCTACAAGGTAAAGTTACGTTTTGACAAGTTAAAGAACGTTTCAACAAGTTTAAATTACTTTTTGACAAGTTAAAGTACATTTTTTACAAGTTAAAGTTACGTTTTGACAAGTTAAAGTACGTTTCAACAAGTTAATATTACTTTTTGACAAGTTAAAGTACAATTTTTACAAGTTAAAGTTACGTTTTTACAAGTTAAAGTACGTTTCAACAAGTTTAAATTACTTTTTGACAAGTTAAAGTACATTTTTTACAAGTTAAAGTTACGTTTTGACAAGTTAAACTATGTTTTTTACAAGTTAAAGTTACGTTTTGACAAGTTAAACTATGTTTTTTACAAGTTAAAGTACGTTTCAACAAGTTAATATTAATTTTTGACAAGTTATAGTACATTTTTTTACTTGTTAAAGTTACGTTTTGACAAGTTAAAGTATATTTCAACAAGTTGAAATTACTTTTTGACAAGTAAAAGTATATTTTTTACAAGTTAAATTACGTTTTGACAAATTAAACTGTGTTTTTTACAAGTTAAAGATACGTTTTGACAAGTTAGAGTACGTTTCAACAAGTTAAAATTACTTTTTGACAAGTTAAAGTACATTTTTTACAAGTTAAAGTTACGTTTATACAAGTTAAAGTATGTTTCAACAAGTTTAAATTACTTTTTGACGAATAAAAGTACATTTTTTTAGAAGTTAAAGTACGTTTCAACACGTTAAAATTACTTTTTGACAAGTTAAAGTATCTTATTTACAAGTTAAAGTTACATTTTGACAAGTTAAAGTACGTTTCAACAAGTTTAAATTAATTTTTGACAACTTAAAGTACATTTTCTACAAGGTAAAGTTACGTTTTGACAAGTTAAAGAAAGTTTCAACAAGTTTAAATTACTTTTTGACAAGTTAAAGTACATTTTTTACAAGTTAAAGTTACGTTTTGAGAAGTTAAAGTACGTTTCAACAATTTTAAATTACTTTTTGACAAGTTAAAGTACATTTTTTACAAGTTAAAGTTACGTTTTGACAAGTTAAACTATATTTTTTACAAGTTAAAGTTACGTTTTGACAAGTTAAAGTACGTTTCAACAAGTTAAAATTATGATTTGACTAGTTAAAGTACAGTTCTTACAAGTTAAAGTTACGTTTTGACAAGTTAAAGTCCGTTTCAACAAGTTAATATTACTTTTTGACAAGTTAAAGTACATTTTTTACAAGTTAAAGTTACGTTTTTACAAGTTAAAGTACGTTTCAACAAGTTTAAATTACTTTTTGACAAGTTAAAGTACATTTTTTACAAGTTAAAGTTACGTTTTGACAAGTTAAACTATGTTTTTTACAAGTTAAAGTTACTATTTGACAACTTACAGTACGTTTCAACAAGTTAAAATTACGATTTGACAAGTGAAAGTTTGTTTCTTACAAGTTAAAGTTACGTTTTGACAAGTTAAAGTACGTTTCAACAAGTTAAAATTACTTTTTGACAAGTTAAAGTACATTTTTTACAAGTTAAAGTTACGTTTATACAAGTTAAAATTACTTTTTGACAAGTTAAAGTACATTTTTTACAAGTTAAAATTACGTTTATACAAGTTAAACTATGTTTTTTACAAGTTAAAGTTACGTTTTGACAAGTTAAAGTACGTTTCAACAAGTTAAAATTACGTTTTAAAAAGTTAAATTACATTTCAATAAGTTAAAATTACGTTTTGACAAGTAAAAGTACATTTTTTATAAGTTAAAATTACGTTTTGACAAGTTTAAGTACGTTTCAACAAGTTTCAATTATGTTTTGACAAGTTAAAGTACGTTTCAACAAGTTAAAATTACGTTTTGACAAGTAAAAGTACAATTTCTACAAGTTAAACTTACGTTTTGACATGTTAAACTATGTTTTTTACAAGTTGTAGTTACATTTTGACAAGTAAAAGTACGTTTCTACAAGTTAAAATTACTTTTTGAAACGTGAAAGTACATTTTTTACAACATAAAGTTACGTTTTGACAAGTTAAACTATGTTGTTTACAAGTTAAAGTTACGTTTTGACAAGTGAAACCACGTTTCAACAAGTTATAATTACTTTTTGACAAGTTAAAGTACATTTTTTACAAGTTAAAGTTACGTTTATACAAGTTAAAGTATGTTTCAACAAGTTTAAATTACGTTTTGACAAGTAAAAGTACATTTTTTTACTAGTTAAAGTATGTTTCACCAAGTTAAAATTACTTTTTGACAAGTAAAGTACATTTTTTTACAAGTTAAAGTATGTTTCAACAAGTTTAAATTACGTTGTGACAAGTAAAAGTACATTTTTTTACAATTTAAAGTACGTTTCAACAAGTTAAAATTACTTTTTGACAAGTTAAAGTACATTTTTTACAAGTTAAAGTTACGTTTTGACAAGTTAAATTATGTTTCAACAAGTTTAAAGTACGTTTTGACAAGTAAAAGTACATTTTTTACAAGTTAAAGTTACGTTTTGACAAGTTAAACTATGTTTTTTACAAGTTAAAGTTACGTTTTGACAAGTTAAACTATATTTTTTACAAGTTAAAGTACGTTTCAACAAGTTAAAATTACGTTTTAAAAAGTTAAATTACATTTCCATAACTTAAAATTACGTTTTGACAAGTAAAAGTACATTTTTTACAAGTTAAAATTACGTTTTCACAATTTTAAGTACGTTTCAACAAGTTTAAATTATGTTTTCACAAGTTAAAGTATGTTTCAACAAGTTAAAATTACGTTTTGACAAGTAAAAGTACAATTTCTACAAGTTAAACTTACGTTTTGACATGTTAAACCATGTTTTTTACAAGTTATAGTTACATTTTGACAAGTTAAAGTACGTTTCAACAAGTTAAAATTACTTTTTGAAAAGTTAAAGTACATTTTTTACAACTTAAGGTTACGTTTTGACAAGTTAAACTATGTTTTTTACAAGTTAAAGTTACGTTTTGACAAGTGAAAATACGTTTCAACAAGTTAAAATTACTTTTTGACAAGTTAAAGTACATTTTTTACAAGTTAAAGTTACGTTTATACAAGTTAAAGTATGTTGCAACAAGATTAAATTACGTTTTGACAAGTAAAACTACATTTTTTTACAAGTTAAAGTACGTTTCAACAAGTTAAAATTACTTTTTGACAAGTTAAAGTACACTTGTTACAAGTTAAAGTTACGATTATATAAGTTAAAGTATGTTTCAACAAGTTTAAAGTACGTTTTGACAAGTAAAAGTACATTTTGTACAAGTTAAATTTACGTTTTGACAAGTTAAACTATGTTTTTTACAAGTTAAAGTTACGTTTTGACAAGTTAAACTATGTTTTTTACAAGTTAAAGTACGTTTCAACAAGTTAAAATTACGTTTTGACAAGTAAAAGTACAATTTCTACAAGTTAAACTTACGTTTTGACATGTTAAAGTATGTTTTTTACAAGTTATAGTTACATTTTGACAAGTTAAAGTACGTTTCAACAAGTTAAAATTACTTTTTGAAAAGTTAAAGTACATTTTTTACAACTTAAAGTTACGTTTTGACAAGTTAAACTATGTTTTTTACAAGTTAAAGTTACGTTTTGACAAGTGAAAATACATTTCAACAAGTTAAAATTACTTTTTGACAAGTTAAAGTACATTTTTTACAAGTTAAAGTTACGTTTATACAAGTTAAAGTACGTTTCAACAAGTTTAAATTACGTTTTGACAAGTAAAAGTACATTTTTTAACAAGTTAAAGTACGTTTCAACAACTTAAAATTACTTTTTGACAAGTTAAAGTACATTTGTTACAAGTTAAAGTTACGATTATATAAGTTAAAGTGTGTTTCAACAAGTTTAAAGTACGTTTTGACAAGTAAAAGTACATTTTTTACAAGTTAAAGTTACGTTTTGACAAGTTAAACTATGTTTTTTACAAGTTAAAGTTACGTTTTGACAAGTTAAACTATATTTTTTACAAGTTAAAGTACGTTTCAACAAGTTAAAATTACGTTTTAAAAAGTTAAATTACATTTCCATAACTTAAAATTACGTTTTGACAAGTAAAAGTACATTTTTTACAAGTTAAAATTACGTTTTGACAAGTTTAAGTACGTTTCAACAAGTTTAAATTATGTTTTCACAAGTTAAAGTACGTTTCAACAAGTTAAAATTACGTTTTGACAAGTAAAAGTACAATTTCTACAAGTTAAACTTACGTTTTGACATGTTAAACTATGTTTTTTACAAGTTATAGTTACATTTTGACAAGTTAAAGTACGTTTCAACAAATTAAAATTACTTTTTGAAAAGTTAAAGTACATTTTTTACAACTTAAAGTTACGTTTTGACAAGTTAAACTATGTTTTTTACAAGTTAAAGTTACGTTTTGACAAGTGAAAGTATGTTTCAAGAAGTTAAAATTACTTTTTGACAAGTTAAAGTACATTTTTTACAAGTTAAAGTTACGTTTATACAAGTTAAAGTATGTTTCAACAAGTTTAAATTACTTTTTGACAAGTAAAAGTACATTTTTTTACAAGTTAAAGTTACGTTTTGACAAGTTAAATTATGTTTCAACAAGTTTAAAGTACGTTTTGACAAGTAAAAGTACATTTTTTACAAGTTAAAGTTACGTTTTGACAAGTTAAACTATGTTTTTTACAAGTTAAAGTTACGTTTTGACAAGTTAAACTATATTTTTTACAAGTTAAAGTACGTTTCAACAAGTTAAAATTACGTTTTAAAAAGTTAAATTACATTTCCATAACTTAAAATTACGTTTTGACAAGTAAAAGTACATTTTTTACAAGTTAAAATTACGTTTTCACAATTTTAAGTACGTTTCAACAAGTTTAAATTATGTTTTCACAAGTTAAAGTATGTTTCAACAAGTTAAAATTACGTTTTGACAAGTAAAAGTACAATTTCTACAAGTTAAACTTACGTTTTGACATGTTAAACCATGTTTTTTACAAGTTATAGTTACATTTTGACAAGTTAAAGTACGTTTCAACAAGTTAAAATTTCTTTTTGAAAAGTTAAAGTACATTTTTTACAACTTAAGGTTACGTTTTGACAAGTTAAACTATGTTTTTTACAAGTTAAAGTTACGTTTTGACAAGTGAAAATACGTTTCAACAAGTTAAAATTACTTTTTGACAAGTTAAAGTACATTTTTTACAAGTTAAAGTTACGTTTATACAAGTTAAAGTATGTTTCAACAAGATTAAATTACGTTTTGACAAGTAAAAGTACATTTTTTTACAAGTTAAAGTACGTTTCAACAAGTTAAAATTACTTTTTGACAAGTTAAAGTACACTTGTTACAAGTTAAAGTTACGATTATATAAGTTAAAGTATGTTTCAACAAGTTTAAAGTACGTTTTGACAAGTAAAAGTACATTTTATACAAGTTAAATTTACGTTTTGACAAGTTAAACTATGTTTTTTACAAGTTAAAGTTACGTTTTGACAAGTTAAACTATGTTTTTTACAAGTTAAAGTACGTTTCAACAAGTTAAAATTACGTTTTGACAAGTAAAAGTACAATTTCTACAAGTTAAACTTACGTTTTGACATGTTAAACTATGTTTTTTACAAGTTATAGTTACATTTTGACAAGTTAAAGTACGTTTCAACAAGTTAAAATTACTTTTTGAAAAGTTAAAGTACATTTTTTACAACTTAAAGTTACGTTTTGACAAGTTAAACTATGTTTTTTACAAGTTAAAGTTACGTTTTGACAAGTGAAAATACATTTCAACAAGTTAAAATTACTTTTTGACAAGTTAAAGTACATTTTTTACAAGTTAAAGTTACGTTTATACAAGTTAAAGTACGTTTCAACAAGTTTAAATTACGTTTTGACAAGTAAAAGTACATTTTTTAACAAGTTAAAGTACGTTTCAACAAGTTAAAATTACTTTTTGACAAGTTAAAGTACATTTGTTACAAGTTAAAGTTACGATTATATAAGTTAAAGTGTGTTTTAACAAGTTTAAAGTACGTTTTGACAAGTAAAAGTACATTTTTTACAAGTTAAAGTTACGTTTTGACAAGTTAAACTATGTTTTTTACAAGTTAAAGTTACGTTTTGACAAGTTAAACTATATTTTTTACAAGTTAAAGTACGTTTCAACAAGTTAAAATTACGTTTTAAAAAGTTAAATTACATTTCCATAACTTAAAATTACGTTTTGACAAGTAAAAGTACATTTTTTACAAGTTAAAATTACGTTTTGACAAGTTTAAGTACGTTTCAACAAGTTTAAATTATGTTTTCACAAGTTAAAGTACGTTTCAACAAGTTAAAATTACGTTTTGACAAGTAAAAGTACAATTTCTACAAGTTAAACTTACGTTTTGACATGTTAAACTATGTTTTTTACAAGTTATAGTTACATTTTGACAAGTTAAAGTACGTTTCAACAAATTAAAATTACTTTTTGAAAAGTTAAAGTACATTTTTTACAACTTAAAGTTACGTTTTGACAAGTTAAACTATGTTTTTTACAAGTTAAAGTTACGTTTTGACAAGTGAAAGTATGTTTCAAGAAGTTAAAATTACTTTTTGACAAGTTAAAGTACATTTTTTACAAGTTAAAGTTACGTTTATACAAGTTAAAGTATGTTTCAACAAGTTTAAATTACGTTTTGACAAGTAAAAGTACATTTTTTTACAAGTTAAAGTACGTTCCAACAAGTTAAAATTACTTTTTGACAAGTTAAAGTACATTATTTACAAGTTAAAGTTACTTTTTGACAATGTTAGTTATGTTTTTTACATGTTAAAAATACTATTTGACAAGGTAATGTATGTTTCAACAAGTTAAAATTACTATTTGACAAGTTAAAGTATGTTTTTTCAAGTTAAAGTTACGTTTTGACAAGTTAAAGTACGTTTCAACAAGTTAAAATTACTTTTTGACAAGTTAAAGGACACTTTTTACAAGTTAAAGTTACGTTTATAAAAGTAAAAGTATGTTTCAACAAGTTTAAATTACGTTTTGACAAGTAAAAGTACATTTTTTACAAGTTAAAGTTACGTTTTGACAAGTTAAACTATGTTTTTTACAAGTTAAAGTTACGTTTTGACAAGTTAAACTATGTTTTTTACAAGTTAAAGTACGTTTCAACAAGTTAAAATTAAGATTTGACAAGTTAAACTATGTTTTTTACAAGTTCAAATTACGTTTTAAAAAGTTAAATTACATTTCAATAAGTTAAAATTACGTTTTGACAAGTAAAAGTACATTTTTTACAAGTTAAAATTACGTTTTGACAAGTTTAAGTACGTTTCAACAAGTTTAAATTATGTTTTGACAAGTTAAAGTATGTTTCAACAAGTTAAAATTACGTTTTGACAAGTAAAAGTACAATTTCTACAAGTTAAACTTACGTTTTGACATGTTAAACTATGTTTGTTACAAGTTAAAGTTACGTTTTGACAAGTGAAAGTACGTTTCAACAAGTTAAAATTACTTTTTGACAAGTTAAAGTACATTTTTTACAAGTTAAAGTTACGTTTATACAAGTTAATGTATGTTTCAACAAGTTTAAATTACGTTTTGACAAGTAAAAAGTACATTTTTTTACAAGTTAAAGTACGTTTCAACAAGTTAAAATTACTTTTTGACAAGTTAAAGTACATTATTTAAATGTTAAAGTTACTTTTTGACAATGTAAGTTATGTTTTTTACAAGTAAAAAATAGTATTTGACAAGTTAATGTACGTTTGAACAAGTTAAAAATACGATTTGACAAGATAAAGTATGTTTTTTACAAGTTCAAATTACGTTTTAAAAAGTGAAATTACATTTCAATAATGTAAAATTACGTTTTGACACGTAAAAGTACATTTTTAACAAGTTAAAATTACGTTTTGACAAGTTTAAGTACGTTTCAACAAGTTTAAATTATGTTTTGACAAGTTAAAGTACGTTTCAACAAGTTAAAATTACGTTTTGACAAGTAAAAGTACCATTTTTACAACTTAAACTTACGTTTTGACATGTTAAACTATGTTTTATACAAGTTATTGTTACATTTTGACAAGTTAAAGTACGTTTCAACAAGTTAAAATTACTTTTTGACAAGTTAAAGTACATTTTTTACAACTTAAAATTACATTTTGACAAGTTAAACTATGTTTTTTACAAGTTAAAGTTACGTTTTGACAAGTTAAAGTACGTTTCAACTAGTTATAAATACTTTTTGACAAGTACAAGTACATTTTTAAAAGTTAAATTTACGTTTATACAAGTTAAAGTATGTTTCAACAAGTTTAAATTACGTTTTGACAAGTAATAGTACTTTTTTTACAAGTTAAAGTACGTTTCAACAAGTTAAAATTATTTTTTAACAAGTTAAAGTACATTATTTACAAGTTAAAGTTACGTTTTGACAATGTAAATTATGTTTTTTACAAGTTAAAGTTATTATTTGACAAGTTACAGTACGTTTCAACAAGTTAAAATTACGATTTGACAAGTGAAATTATGTTTTTTACAAGTTAAAGTTACGTTTTGACAAGTTAAAGTACGTTTCAACAAGTTACATTTACTTTTTGACAAGTTAAAGTACATTTTTTACAAGTTAAAGTTACGTTTATACAAGTTAAAGTACATTTTTCACAAGTTAAACTTACGTTTTGACATATTAAACTATGTTTTTTACAAGTTATAGTTACATTTTGACAAGTGAAAGTATGTTTCAACAAGTTTAAATTACGTTTTGACAAGTAAAAGTACATTTTTTTACAAGTTAAAGTACGTTTCAACAAGTTAAAATTACTTTTTGACAAGTTAAAGTACATTTTTTACAAGTTAAAGTTACGTTTATACAAGTTAAAGTATGTTTCAACAAGTTTAAAATACGTTTTGACAAGTAAAAGTACAATTTTTACAAGTTAAAGTTACGTTTTGACAAGATAAACAATGTTTTTTACAAGTTAAAGTTACGTTTTGACCAGTTAAACTATGTTTTTTACAAGTTAAAGTACGTTTCAACAAGTTAAAATTACGATTTGTCAAGTTAAAGTACATTTTTACAAGTTCAAATTACGTTTTAAAAAGTTAAATTACATTTCAATAAGTTAAAATTACGTTTTGACAAGTAAAAGTACATTTTTTACAAGTTAAAGTTACATTTTGACATGTTAAACTATGTTTTTTACAAGTTATAGTTACATTTTGACAAGTTAAAGTACGTTTCAACAAGGTAAAATTACTTTTTGACAAGTTAAAGTACATTTTTTACAACTTAAAGTTACGTTTTGACAAGTTAAACTATGTTTTTTACAAGTTAAAGTTACGTTTTGACAAGTTAAAGTACGTTTCAACTAATTAAAAGTACGTATTGACAAGTAAAAGTACAATTTCTACAAGTTAAACTTACGTTTTGACATGATAAACTATGTTTTTTACAAGTTATAGTTACATTTTGACAAGTTAAAGTACGTTTCAACAAGTTAAAATTACGTTTTGAGAAGTAAAAGTACATTTTTTACTAGTTAAAATTACGCTTTGACAAGTTAAACTATAATTTTTACAAGTTAAAGTTATGTTTTGACAAGTAAAAGTACGTTTCAACAAATTAAAATTACGTTTTGACAAGTAAAAGTACATTTTTTACAAGTTAAAGTTACGTTTTGACATGTTAAAGTTACGTTTTTTACAAGTTAAAGTTATGTTTTGACAAGTTAAAGTACGTTTCAACAAGTTAAAATTACTTTTTGACAAGTTAAATTACATTTTTTACAAGTTAAAGTTACGTTTTGACAAGTTAAACTATATTTTTTACAAGTTAAAGTTACGTTTTGACAAGTTAAAGTACGTTTCAACAAGTTAAAATTATGATTTGACTAGTTAAAGTACAGTTCTTACAAGTTAAAGTTACGTTTTGACAAGTTAAAGTCCGTTTCAACAAGTTAATATTACTTTTTGACAAGTTAAAGTACATTTTTTACAAGTTAAAGTTACGTTTTTACAAGTTAAAGTACGTTTCAACAAGTTTAAATTACTTTTTGACAAGTTAAAGTACATTTTTTACAAGTTAAAGTTACGTTTTGACAAGTTAAACTATGTTTTTTACAAGTTAAAATTACTTTTTGACAAGTTAAACTATGTTTTTTACAAGTTAAAGTACGTTTCAACAAGTTAAAATTAATTTTTGACAAGTTAAAGTACATTTTTTACTTGTTAAAGTTACGTTTTGACAAGTTAAAAGTACATTTTTTACAAGTTAAAGTTACGTTTTGACAAGTTAAACTATGTTTTTTACAAGTTAAAGTTACGTTTTGACAAGTTAAAGTACATTTCAACAAGTTAAAATTACTTTTTGACAAGTTAAAGCATATTTTTTACAACTTAAAGTTACGTTTTGACAAGTTAAACTATGTTTTTTACAAGTTAAAGTTACGTTTTGACAAGTTAAAGTACGTTTCAACAAGTTAAAATTACGTTTTGACAAGTAAAAGTACAATTTCTACAAGTTAAACTTACTTTTTGACATGTTAAACTATGTTTTTTACAAGTTTTAGTTACATTTTGACAAGTTAAAGTACGTTTCAACAAGTTAAAATTACGTTTTGACAAGTAAAAGTACATTTTTTACAAGTTCAAATTACGTTTTAAAAAGTTAAATTACATTTCAATAAGTTAAAATTACGTTTTGACAAGTAAAAGTACATTTTTTACAAGTTAAAGTTACGTTTTGACATGTTAAACTATGTTTTTTACAAGTTATAGTTACATTTTGACAAGTTAAAGTACGTTTCAACAAGGTAAAATTACCTTTTGACAAGTTAAAGTACATTTTTTACAACTAAAAGTTACGTTTTGACAAGTTAAAGTACGTTTCAACTAATTAAAATTACGTATTGACAAGTAAAAGTACAATTTCTACAAGTTAAACTTAGGTTTTGACATGATAAACTATGTTTTTTACAAGTTATAGTTACATTTTGACAAGTTAAAGTACGTTTCAACAAGTTAAAATTACGTTTTGAGAAGTAAAAGTACATTTTTTACTAGTTAAAATTACGCTTTGACAAGTTAAACTATATTTTTTACAAGTTAATGTTACGTTTTGACAAGTAAAAGTACGTTTTAACAAATTAAAATTACTTTTTGACAAGTAAAAGTACGTTTCAACATGTTAAAATTACTTTTTGACAAGTTAAAGTACATTTTTTACTTGTTAAAGTTACGTTTTGACAAGTTAAAAGTACATTTTTTACAAGTTAAAGTTACGTTTTGACAAGTTAAACTATGTTTTTTACAAGTTAAAGTTACGTTTTGACAAGTTAAAGTACATTTCAACAAGTTAAAATTACTTTTTGACAAGTTAAAGTATATTTTTTACAACTTAAAGTTACGTTTTGACAAGTTAAACTATGTTTTTTACAAGTTCAAGTTACGTTTTGACAAGTTAAAGTACGTTTCAACAAGTTAAAATTACGTTTTGACAAGTAAAAGTACAATTTCTACATGTTAAACTTACTTTTTGACATGTTAAACTATGTTTTTTGCAAGTTATAGTTACATTTTGACAAGTTAAAGTACGTTTCAACAAGTTAAAATTACGTTTTGACAAGTAAAAGTACATTTTTTACAAGTTAAAATTACGTTTTGACAAGTTAAACTATATTTTTTACAAGTTAAAGTTACGTTTTGACAAGTAAAAGTACGTTTCAATATGTTAAAATTACTTTTTGACAAGTTAAAGTACGTTTCAACAAGTTAAAATTACGTTTTGAGAAGTAAAAGTACATTTTTTACTAGTTAAAATTACGCTTTGACAAGTTAAACTATATTTTTTACAAGTTAATGTTACGTTTTGACAAGTAAAAGTACCTTTCAACAAATTAAAATTACTTTTTGACAAGTAAAAGTACGTTTCAACATGTTAAAATTACTTTTTGACAAGTTAAAGTACATTTTTTACTTGTTAAAGTTACGTTTTGACAAGTTAAAAGTACATTTTTTACAAGTTAAAGTTACGTTTTGACAAGTTAAACTATGTTTTTTACAAGTTAAAGTTACGTTTTGACAAGTTAAAGTACATTTCAACAAGTTAAAATTACTTTTTGACAAGTTAAAATATATTTTTTACAACTTAAAGTTACGTTTTGACAAGTTAAACTATGTTTTTTACAAGTTAAAGTTACATTTTGACAAGTTAAAGTACGTTTCAACAAGTTAAAATTACGTTTTGACAAGTAAAAGTACAATTTCTACAAGTTAAACTTACTTTTTGACATGTTAAACTATGTTTTTTACAAGTTATAGTTACATTTTGACAAGTTAAAGTACGTTTCAACAAGTTAAAATTACGTTTTGACAAGTAAAAGTACATATTTTACAAGTTAAAATTACGTTTTGACAAGTTAAACTATATTTTTTACAAGTTAAAGTTACGTTTTGACAAGTAAAAGTACGTTTCAATATGTTAAAATTACTTTTTGACAAGTTAAAGTACATTTTTTACTTGTTAAAGTTACGTTTTGACAAGTTAAAAGTACATTTTTTACTTGTTAAACTTACGTTTTGACAAGTTAAAAGTACATTTTTTACAAGTTAAAGTTACGTTTTGACAAGTTAAACTATGTTTTTTACAAGTTAAAGTTACGTTTTGACAAGTTAAAGTACATTTCAACAAGTTAAAATTACTTTTTGACAAGTTAAAGTATATTTTTTACAACTTAAAGTTACGTTTTGACAAGTTAAACTATGTTTTTTACAAGTTAAAGTTACGTTTTGACAAGTTAAAGTACATTTCAACAAGTGTAAATTACTTTTTGACAATTTAAAGTACTTTTTTTACAAGTTAAACTTACGTTTTGACATATTAAACTATGTTTTTTACAAGTTATAGTTACATTTTGACAAGTGAAAGTATGTTTCAACAAGTTTAAATTACGTTTTGACAAGTAAAAGTACATTTTTTTACAAGTTAAAGTACGTTTCAACAAGTTAAAATTACTTTTTGTCAAGTTAAAGTACATTATTTACAAGTTAAAGTTACTTTTTGACAATGTAAGTTATGTTTTTTACAAGTTAAAAATACTATTTACAAGTTAATGTACGTTTGAACAAGTTAAAATTTCGATTTGACAAGTTAAAGTATGTTTTTTACAAGTTAAAATTACGTTTTGACAAGTTTAAGTACGTTTCAACAAGTTAAAATTACTTTTAGGAAAGTTAAAGTATATTTTTTACAAGTTAAAGTTACGTTTATACAAGTTAAAGTATGTTTCAACAAGTTTAAATTACGTTTTGACAAGTAAAAGTACATTTTTTACAAGTTAAACTTACGTTTTGACATATTAAACTATGTTTTTTACAACTTATAGTTACATTTTGACAAGTGAAAGTATGTTTCAACAAGTTTAAATTACGTTTTGACAAGTAAAAGTACATTTTTTTACAAGTTAAAGTACGTTTGAACAAGTTAAAATTACTTTTTGACAAGTTAAACTACATTATTTACAAGTTAAAGTTACTTTTTGAAAATGTAAGTTATGTATTTTACAAGTTAAAAATACTATTTGACAAGTTAATGTACGTTTGAACAAGTTAAAATTACGATTTGACAAGTTAAAGTATGTTTTTTACAAGTTAAAATTACGTTTTGACAAGTTCAAGTACGTTTCAACAAGTTAAAATTACTTTTTGACAAGTTAAACTACATTTTTTACAACTTAAAGTTACGTTTTGACAAGTTAAACTATGTTTTTTACAAGTTAAAGTTTTGTTTTGACAAGTTAAAGTACGTTTCAACAAGTTAAAATTACGTTTTGACAAGTAAAAGTACAATTTCTACAAGTTAAACTTACTTTTTGACATGTTAAACTATGTTTTTAACAAGTTATAGTTACATTTTGACAAGTTAAAGTACGTTTCAACAAGTTAAAATTACGTTTAGACAAGTAAAAGTACATTTTTTACAAGTTCAAATTACGTTTTAAAAAGTTAAATTACATTTCAATAAGGTAAAATTACGTTTTGACAAGTAAAAGTACATTTTTTACAAGTTAAAGTTACGTTTTGACATGTTAAACTATGTTTTTTACAAGTTATAGTTACATTTTGACAAGTTAAAGTACGTTTCAACAAGGTAAAATTACTTTTTGACAAGTTAAAGTACATTTTTTACAACTTAAAGTTACGTTTTGACAAGTTAAACTATGTTTTTTACAAGTTAAAGTTACGTTTTGACAAGTTAAAGTACGTTTCAACTAATTAAAATTACGTATTGACAAGTAAAAGTACAATTTCTACAAGTTAAACTTACGTTTTGACATGATAAACTATGTTTTTTACAAGTTATAGTTACATTTTGACAAGTTAAAGTACGTTTCAACAAGTTAAAATTACGTTTTGAGAAGTAAAAGTACATTTTTTACTAGTTAAAATTACGCTTTAACAAGTTAACCTATATTTTTTACAAGTTAAAGTTACGTTTTGACAAGTAAAAGTACGTTTCAACAAATTAAAATTACTTTTTGACAAGTAAAAGTACGTTTCAACATGTTAAAATTACTTTTTGACAAGTTAAAGTACATTTTTTACTTGTTAAAGTTACGTTTTGACAAGTTAAAAGTACATTTTTTACAAGTTAAAGTTACAATTTGACAAGTTAAACTATGTTTTTTACAAGTTAAAGTTACGTTTTGACAAGTTAAAGAACATTTCAACAAGTTAAAATTACTTTTTGACAAGTTAAAGTATATTTTTTACAACTTAAAGTTACGTTTTGACAAGTTAAACTCTGTTTTTTACAAGTTAAAGTTACGTTTTGACAAGTAAAAGTACGTTTCAACAAGTTAAAATTACGTTTTGACAAGTAACAGTACAATTTCTACAAGTTAAACTTACTTTTTGACATGTTAAACTATGTTTCTTACAAGTTATAGTTACATTTTGACAAGTTAAAGTACGTTTCAACAAGTTAAAATTACGTTTTGACAAGTAAAAGTACATTTTTTACAAGTTAAAATTACGTTTTGACAAGTTAAAGTACGTTTCAATATGTTAAAATTACTTTTTGACAAGTTAAAGTACATTTTTTACTTGTTAAAGTTACGTTTTGACAAGTTAAAATACATTTCAACAAGTGTAAATTACTTTTTGACAAGTTAAAGTACATTTTTTACAAGTTAAACTTACGTTTTGACATATTAAACTATGTTTTTTACAAGTTATAGTTACATTTTGACAAGTGAAAGTATGTTTCAACAAGTTTAAATTACGTTTTGACAAGTAAAAGTACATTTTTTTACAAGTTAAAGTACGTTTCAAGAAGTTAAAATTACTTTTTGACAAGTTAAAGTACATTATTTACAAGTTAAAGTTACTTTTTGACAATGTAAGTTATGTTTTTTACAAGTTAAAAATACTATTTACAAGTTAATGTACGTTTGAACAAGTTAAAATTATGATTTGACAAGTTAAAGTATGTTTTTTCCAAGTTAAAATTACGTTTTGACAAGTTCAAGTACGTTTCAACAAGTTAAAATTACTTTTTGACAAGTTAAACTACATTTTTTACAAGTTAAAGTTACGTTTATACAAGTAAAAGTATGTTTCAACAAGTTTAAAATACGTTTTGACAAGTAAAAGTACATATTTTACAAGTTAAAGTTACGTTTTGACAAGATAAACTATGTTTTTTACAAGTTAAAGTTACTGTTTGACCAGTTAAACTATGTTTTTTACAAGTTAAACTACGTTTCAACAAGTTAAAATTACGATTTGTCAAGTTAAAGTACATTTTTACAAGTTCAAATTACGTTTTAAAAAGTTAAATTACATTTCAATAAGTTAAAATTACGTTTTGACAAGTAAAAGTACATTTTTTACAAGTTAAAGTTACGTTTTGACAAGATAAACTATGTTTTTTACAAGTTAAAGTTACGTTTTGACTAGTTAAACTATGTTTTTTACAAGTTAAAGTACGTTTCAACAAGTTAAAATTCTAATTTGTCAAGTTAAAGTATGTTTCAACAAGTTAAAATTCCAATTTGTCAAGTTAAAGTACATTTTTTACAAGTTCAAATTACATTTTAAAAAGTTAAATTACATTTCAATAAGTTAAAATTACATTTTGACAAGTAAAAGTACATTTTTTACAAGGTAAAATTACGTTTTGACAAGTTTAAGTACGTTTCAACAAGTTTAAATTATGTTTTGACAAGTTAAAGTACGTTTTGACAAGTAAAAGTACCATTTTTACAAGTTAAACTTACGTTTTGACATGTTAAACTATGTTTTTTACAAGTTATAGTTACATTTTAACAAGTTAAAGTACGTTTCAACAACTTAAAATTACTTTTTGACATGTTAAAGTACATTTTTTAAAAGTTAAATTTACGTTTATACAAGTTAAAGTATGTTTCAACAAGTTTAAATTACGTTTTGACAAGTAATAGTACATTTTTTTACAAGTTAAAGTACGTTTCAACAAGTTAAAATTACTTTTTGACAAGTTAAAGTACATTATTTGCAAGTTAAAGTTACGTTTTGACAATGTAAATTATGTTTTTCACAAGTTAAAGTTACTATTTTACAAGTTAAAGTACGTTTCAACAAGTTAAAATTAGTTTTTGACAAGTTAAAGTTCATTTTTTACAAGTTAAAGTTACGTTTATTCAAGTTAAAGTATGTTTTAACAAATTTAAATTACGCTTTGACAAGTAAAAGTACATTTTTTACAAGTTAAAGTTACGTTTTGACAAGTTAAACTATGTTTTTTACAAATTAAAGTACGTTTCAACAAGTTAAAATTACGATTTGTCAAGTTAAAGTACATTTTTTACAAGTTCAAATTACATTTTAAAAAGTTAAATTACATTTCAATACGTTAAAATGTCGTTTTGACAAGTAAAAGTACATTTTTTACAAGTTAAAATTACGTTTTGACAAGTTTAAGTATGTTTCAACAAGTTTAAATTATATTTTGACAAGTTTAAGTATGTTTCAACAAGTTTAAATTATATTTTTACAAGTTAAAGTATGTTTCAACAAGTTAAAATTCCGTTTTGACAAGTAAAAGTATAATTTCTACAAGTTAAACTTACGTTTTGACATGTTAAACTATGTTTTTTACAAGTTATAGTTACATTTTGACAAGTTAAAGTACGTTTCAACAAGTTAAAATTACTTTTTGACAAGTTAAAGTATATTATTTACAAGTTAAAGTTACTTTTTGACAATGTAACTTATGTTTTTTACAAGTTAAAAATACTATTTGACAAGTTAATGTACGTTTGAACAAGTTAAAATTACGATTTGACAAGTTAAAGTATGTTTTTTACAAGTTAAAATTACGTTTTGACAAGTTCAAATACGTTTCAACAAGTTAAAATTACTTTTTGACAAGTTAAAGTACATTTTTTACAAGTTAAAGTTACGTTTATACAAGTTAAAGTATGTTTCAACAAGTTTAAATTACGTTTTGACAAGTAAAAGTACATTTTTTACAAGTTAAACTTACGTTTTGACATATTAAACTATGTTTTTTACAAGTTATATTTACATTTTGACAAGTGAAAGTATGTTTCAACAAGTTTAAATTACGTTTTGACAAGTAAAAGTACATTTTTTTACAAGTTAAAGTACGTTTGAACAAGTTAAAATTACTTTTTGACAAGTTAAAGTACATTATTTACAAGTTAAAGTTACTTTTTGACAATGTAAGTTATGTTTTTTACAAGTTAAAAATACTATTTGACAAGTTAATGTACGTTTGAACAAGTTAAAATTACGATTTGACAAGTTAAAGTATGTTTTTTACAAGTTAAAATTACGTTTATACAAGTTAAAGTATGTTTCAACAAGTTTAAATTACGTTTTGACAAATAAAAGTACATTTTTTACAAGTTAAACTTACGTTTGACATATTAAACTATGTTTTTTACAAGTTATATTTACATTTTGACAAGTGAAAGTATGTTTCAACAAGTTTAAATTACGTTTTGACAAGTAAAAGTACATTTTTTTACAAGTTAAAGTACGTTTGAACAAGTTAAAATTACTTTTTGACAAGTTAAAGTACATTATTTACAAGTTAAAGTTACTTTTTGACAATGTAAGTTATGTTTTTTACAAGTTAAAAATACTATTTGACAAGTTAATGTACGTTTGAACAAGTTAAAATTACGATTTGACAAGTTAAAGTATGTTTTTTACAAGTTAAAATTACGTTTTGACAAGTTCAAGTACGTTTCAACAAGTTAAAGTTACGTTTTGACAAGTAAAAGTACATTTTTTACTAGTTAAAGTTACGTTTATACAAGTTAAAGTATGTTTCAACAAGTTTAAAATACGTTTTGACAAGTAAAAGTACATTTTTTACAAGTTAAAGTTACGTTTTGACAAGATAAACTATGTTTTTTACAAGTTAAACTTACGTTTTGACCAGTTAAACTATGTTTTTTACAAGTTAAACTACGTTTCAACAAGTTAAAATTACGATTTGTCAAGTTAAAGTACATTTTTACAAGTTCAAATTACATTTTAAAAAGTTAAATTACATTTCAATAAGTTAAAATTACGTTTTGACAAGTAAAAGTACGTTTTTTACAAGGTAAAATTACGTTTTGACAAGTTTAAGTACGTTTCAACAAGTTTAAATTATGTTTTGACAAGTTAAAGTACGTTTCAACAAGTTAAAATTACTTTTTGACAAGTAAAAATACCATTTTTACAAGTTAAACTTACGTTTTGACATGTTAAACTATGTTTTTTACAAGTTATAGTTACATTTTGACAAGTTAAAGTACGTTTCAACAACTTAAAATTACTTTTTGACATGTTAAAGTACATTTTTTAAAAGTTAAAATTACGTTTATACAAGTTAAAATTACGTTTTGACAAGTAATAGTACATTTTTTTACAAGTTAAAGTACGTTTCAACTAGTTAAAATTACTTTTTGACAAGTTAAAGTACATTATTTACAAGTTAAAGTTACGTTTTGACAATGTAAATTATGTTTTTTACAAGTTAAAGTTACTATTTGACAAGTTAAAGTACGTTTCAACAAGTTAAAATTACTTTTTGACAAGTTAAAGTTCATTTTTTACAAGTTAAAGTTACGTTTATTCAAGTTAAAGTATGTTTCAACAAGTTTAAATTACGTTTTGACAAGTAAAAGTACATTTTTTACAAGTTAAAGTTACGTTTTGACAAGTTAAACTATGTTTTTTACAAATTAAAGTACGTTTCAACAAGTTAAAATTACGATTTGTCAAGTTAAAGTACATTTTTTACAAGTTCAAATTACGTTTTAAAAAGTTAAATTACATTTCAATACGTTAAAATGTCGTTTTAACAAGTAAAAGTACATTTTTTACAAGTTAAAAGTACGTTTTGACAAGTTTAAGTATGTTTCAACAAGTTTAAATTATATTTTGACAAGTTTAAGTATGTTTCAACAAGTTTAAATTATATTTTGACAAGTTAAAGTATGTTTAGACAAGTTAAAATTACGTTTTGACAAGTAAAAGTACAATTTCTACAAGTTAAACTTACGTTTTGACATGTTAAACTATGTTTTTTACAAGTTATAGTTACATTTTGACAAGTTAAAGTACGTTTCAACAAGTTAAAATTACTTTTTGACAAGTTAAAGTACAATTTTTACAACTTAAAGTTACGTTTTGACAAGTTAAACTATGTTTTTTAAAAGTTAAAGTTACGTTTTGACAAGTTAAAGTACGTTTCAACAAGTTAAAATTACGTTTTGACAAGTAAAAGTACAATTTCTACAAGTTGAACTTACGTTTTGACATGTTAAATGTTTTTTACAAGTTATAGTTAAATTTTGACAAGTTAAAGTACGTTTCAACAAGTTAAAATTACATTTTGACAAGTAAAAGTACATTTTTTACAAGTTAAAATTACGCTTTGACAAGTTAAACTATATTTTTTACAAGGTAAAGTTACGTTTTGACTAGTAAAAGTACGTTTCAACAAATTAAAATTACTTTTTGACAAGTAAAAGTACGTTTCAACATATTAAAATTACTTTTTGACAAGTTAAAGTACATTTTTTACTTGTTAAAGTTACGTTTTGACAAGTTAAAGACAATTTCAACAAGTTTAAATTACTTTTTGACAAGTTAAAGTACATTTTTTAAAAGTTAAAGTTACGTTTTGATAAGTTAAACTATGTGTTTTACAAGTTAAAGTTACGTTTTGACAAGGTAAAGTACATTTCAACAAGTTAAAATTACTTTTTGACAAGTAAAAATACCATTTTTACAAGTTAAACTTACGTTTTGACATGTTAAACTATGTTTTTTACAAGTTATAGTTACATTTTGACAAGTTAAAGTACGTTTCAACAACTTAAAATTACTTTTTGACATGTTAAAGTACATTTTTTAAAAGTTAAAATTACGTTTATACAAGTTAAAATTACGTTTTGACAAGTAATAGTACATTTTTTTACAAGTTAAAGTACGTTTCAACTAGTTAAAATTACTTTTTGACAAGTTAAAGTACATTATTTACAAGTTAAAGTTACGTTTTGACAATGTAAATTATGTTTTTTACAAGTTAAAGTTACTATTTGACAAGTTAAAGTACGTTTCAACAAGTTAAAATTACTTTTTGACAAGTTAAAGTATATTTTTTACAAGTTAAAGTTACGTTTTGACAAGTTAAATTATGTTTTTAACAAGTTAAAGTTACGTTTTGACAAGTTAAAGTACGTTTCAACAAGTTAAAATTACTTTTTGACAAGTTAAAGTATATTTTTTACAAGTTAAAGTTACGTTTTGACAAGTGAATTTATGTTTCAACAAGTTTAAATTACGTTTTGACAAGTAAAAGTACATTTTTTTACAAGTTAAAGTACGTTTCAACAAGTTAAAATTAGTTTTTGACAAGTTAAAGTACATTATTTACAAGTTAAAGTTACTTTTGGACAATGTAAGTTATGTTTTTTACAAGTTAAAAATACTATTTGACAAGTTAATGTACGTTTGAACAAGTTAAAATTACGATTTGACAAGTTAAAGTATGTTTTTTACAAGTTAAAATTACGTTTTGACAAGTTCAAGTACGTTTCAACAAGTTAAAATTACATTTTGATAAGTTAAAGTACATTTTTTACAAGTTAAAGTTACGTTTATACAAGTTAAAGTATGTTTCAACAAGTTTAAAATACGTTTTGACAAGTAAAAGTACATTTTTTACAAGTTAAAGTTACGTTTTGACAAGATAAACTATGTTTTTTACAAGTTAAAGTTACGTTTTGACAAGTTAAACTATGTTTTTTACAAGTTAAAGTACGTTTCAACATGTTAAAATTACGATTTGTTAATTTAAAGTACATTTTTTATAAGTTCAAATTAAGTTTTAAAAAGTTAAATTACATTTCAATAAGGTAAAATTACGTTTTGACACGTAAAAGTATATTTTTTATAAGTTAAAATTACGTTTTGACAAGTTTAAGTACGTTTCAACAAGTTTAAATTATGTTTTGACAAGTTAAAGTACGTTTCAACAAGATAAAATTAAGTTTTGACAAGTAAAAGTACCATTTTTACAAGTTAAACTTACGTTTTGACATGTTAAACTATGTTTTATACAAGTTATAGTTACATTTTGACAAGTTAAAGTACGTTACAACAAGTTAAAATTACTTTTTGACAAGTTAAAGTACATTTTTTACAACTTAAAATTACATTTTGACAAGTTAAACTATGTTTTTTACAAGTTAAAGTTACGTTTTGACAAGTGAAAGTACGTTTCAACAATTTAAAATTACTTTTTG
Source organism: Urtica urens (assembly GCA_958296335.1). Classification (NCBI taxonomy): domain Eukaryota; kingdom Viridiplantae; phylum Streptophyta; class Magnoliopsida; order Rosales; family Urticaceae; genus Urtica; species Urtica urens. The sequence goes on from OY282520.1 coordinate 24,669,280, forward strand.
ACAAGTTAAAGTACATTTTTTACAAGTTAAAGTTACGTTTATACAAGTTAAAGTTTGTTTCAACAAGTTTAAATTACGTTTTGACAAGTAAAAGTACATTTTTTTACAAGTTAAAGTACGTTTCAACAAGTTAAAATTACTTTTTGACAAGTTAAAGTACATTTTTTACAAGTTAAAGTTACGATTATACAAGTTAAAGTATGTTTCAACAAGTTTAAATTACGTTTTGACAAGTAAAAGTACATTTTTTACAAGTTAAAGTTACGTTTTGACAAGTTAAACTATGTTTTTTACAAGTTAATGTTACATTTTATCAAGTTAAACTATGTTTTTTACAAGTTAAAGTACGTTTCAACAAGTTAAAATTACGTTTTAAAAAGTTAAATTACATTTCCATAACTTAAAATTATGTTTTGACAAGTAAAAGTACATTTTTTACAAGTTAAAATTACGTTTTGACAAGTTTAAGTACGTTTCAACAAGTTTAAATTATGTTTTCACAAGTTAAAGTACGTTTCAACAAGTTAAAATTACGTTTTGACAAGTAAAAGTACAATTTCTACAAGTTAAACTTACGTTTTGACATGTTAAACTATGTTTTTTACAAGTTATAGTTACATTTTGACAAGTTAAAGTACGTTTTAACAAGTTAAAATTACTTTTTGAAAAGTTAAAGTACATTTTTTACAACTTAAAGTTACGTTTTGACAAATTAAACTATGTTTTTTACAATTTAAAGTTACGTTTTGTCAAGTGAAAGTACGTTTCAACAAGTTAAAATTACTTTTTGACAAGTTAAAGTACAATTTTTACAAGTTAAAGTTACGTTTATACAAGTTAAAGTATGTTTCAACAAGTTTAAATTACGTTTTGACAAGTAAAAGTACATTTTTTTACAAGGTAAAGTATGTTTTAACAAGTTAAAATTACTTTTTGACAAGTTAAAGTACATTATTTACAAGTTAAAGTTACTTTTTGACAATGTAAGTTATGTTTTTTACAAGTTAAAAATACTATTTGACAAGGTAAAGTACGTTTGAACAAGTTAAAATTACGATTTGACAAGTTAAAGTATGTTTTTTCAAGTTAAAGTTACGTTTTGCAAGTTAAAGTACGTTTCAACAAGTTAAAATTACTTTTTGACAAGTTAAAGGAAATTTTTTACAAGTTAAAGTTACGTTTATAAAAGTTAAAGTATGTTTCAACAAATTAAATTACGTTTTGACAAGTAAAAGTACATTTTTTACAAGTTAAAGTTACGTTTTGACAAGTTAAACTATGTTTTTTACAAGTTAAAGTTACGTTTTGACAAGTTAAACTATGTTTTTTACAAGTTAAAGTACGTTTCAACAAGTAAAAATTACGATTTCTCAAGTTAAAGTACATTTTTTACAAGTTAAAGTTACGTTTATACAAGTTAAAGTACATTTTTTACAAGTTAAAGTTACGTTTATACAAGTTAAAGTACATTTTTTACAAGTTAAACTTACGTTTTGACATATTAAACTATGTTTTTTACAAGTTATAGTTACATTTTGACAAGTGAAAGTATGTTTTTAACAAGTTTAAATTACGTTTTGACAAGTAAAAGTACATTTTTTTTCAAGTTAAAGTACGTTTCAACAAGTTAAAATTACTTTTTGACAAGTTAAAGTACATTATTTACAAGTTAAAGTTACTTTTTGACAATGTAAGTTATGTTTTTTACAAGTTAAAAATACTATTTGACAAGTTAATGTATGTTGAACAAGTTAAAATTACGATTTGACAAGTTAAAGTATGTTTTTTACAAGTTAAAATTACGTTTTGACAAGTTCAAGTACGTTTCAACAAGTTAAAATTACTTTTTGACAAGTTAAAGTACATTTTTGACAGGTTAAAGTTACGTTTATACAAGTTAAAGTATGTTTCAACAAGTTTAAAATACGTTTTGACAAGTAAAAGTACATTTTTTACAAGTTAAAGTTACGTTTTTACAAGATAAACTATGTTTTTTACAAGTTAAAGTTACGTTTTGACCAGTTAAACTATGTTTTTTACAAGTTAAAGTACGTTTCAACAAGTAAAAATTACGATTTCTCAAGTTAAAGTACATTTTTACAAGTTCAAATTACGTTTTAAAAAGTTAAATTACATTTCAATAAGTTAAAATTACGTTTTGACAAGTAAAAGTACATTTGTTACAAGTTAAAGTTACGTTTTGACATGTTAAACTATGTTTTTTACAAGTTATGGTTACATTTTGACAAGTTAAAGTACGTTTCAACAAGGTAAAATTACTTTTTGACAAGTTAAAGTACATTTTTTACAACTTAAAGTTACGTTTTGAAAAGTTAAACTATGTTTTTTACAAGTTAAAGTTACGTTTTGACAAGTTAAAGTACGTTTCAACTAATTAAAATTACGTTTTGACAAGTAAAAGTACAATTTCTACAAGTTAAACTTACGTTTGACATGTTAAACTATGTTTTTTACAAGTTATAGTTACATTTTGACAAGTTAAAGTACGTTTCAACAAGTTAAAATTACGTTTTGACAAGTAAAAGTACATTTTTTAATAATAAAAATTACGCTTTGACAAGTTAAACTATATTTTTTACAAGTTAAAGTTACGTTTTGACAAGTAAAAGTACGTTTCAACAAATTAAAATTACTTTTTGACAAGTAAAAGTACGTTTCAACATGTTAATATTACTTTTTGACAAGTTAAAGTACGTTTCAACAAGTTAAAATTACGTTTTGACAAGTAAAAGTACCATTTTTACAAGTTAAAATTACGTTTTGACAAGTTTAAGTACGTTTCAATAAGTTTAAATTATGTTTTGACAAGTTAAAGTACGTTTCAACAAGTTAAAATTACGTTTTGACAAGTAAAAGTACCATTTTTACAAGTTAAACTTACGTTTTAACATGTTAAACTATGTTTTATACAAGTTATAGTTACATTTTGACAAGTTAAAGTACGTTTCAACAAGTTAAAATTACTTTTTGACAAGTTAAAGTACATTTTTTACAACTTAAAATTACATTTTCACAAGTTAAACTATGTTTTTTACAAGTTAAAGTTACGTTTTGACAAGTTAAAGTACGTTTCAACTAGTTAAAAATACTTTTTCACAAGTTAAAGTACATTTTTTTCAAGTTGAAGTTACGTTTATACAAGTTAAAGTATGGTTCAACAAGTTTAAATTACGTTTTGACAAGTACGAGTACATTTTTTACAAGTTAAAGTTACGTTTTGACAAGTTAAACTATGTTTTTTACAAGTTAAAGTACATTTTTTACAAGTTAAAGTTACGTTTTGACAAGTTAAAGTACGTTTCAACAAGTTCAAATTACGTTTTAACAAGTAAAAGTACATTTTTTACAAGTTAAAATTACGTTTTCAGAAGTTAAACTATTTCTACAAGTTAAAGTTACGTTTTGACAAGTATAAGTACGTTTCAACAAGTTAAAATTACTTTTTGACAAGTTAAAGTACATTTTTGACAAGTTAAAGTTACGTTTATACAAGTTAAAGTATGTTTCAACAAGTTTAAAATACGTTTTGACAAGTAAAAGTACATTTTTTACAAGTTAAAGTTACGTTTTGACAAGATAAACTATGTTTTTTACAAGTTAAAGTTACGTTTTGACCAGTTAAACTATGTTTTTTACAAGTTAAAGTACGTTTCAACAAGTTAAAATTACGATTTGTCAAGTTAAAGTACATTTTTACAAGTTCAAATTACGTTTTAAAAAGTTAAATTACATTTCAATAAGTTAAAATTACGTTTTGACAAGTAAAAGTACATTTGTTACAAGTTAAAGTTACGTTTTGACATGTTAAACTATGTTTTTTACAAGTTATGGTTACATTTTGACAAGTTAAAGTACGTTTCAACAAGGTAAAATTACTTTTTGACAAGTTAAAGTACATTTTTTACAACTTAAAGTTACGTTTTGAAAAGTTAAACTATGTTTTTTACAAGTTAAAGTTACGTTTTGACAAGTTAAAGTACGTTTCAACTAATTAAAATTACGTTTTGACAAGTAAAAGTACAATTTCTACAAGTTAAACTTACGTTTAACATGTTAAACTATGTTTTTTACAAGTTATAGTTACATTTTGACAAGTTAAAGTACGTTTCAACAAGTTAAAATTACGTTTTGACAAGTAAAAGTACATTTTTTAATAATAAAAATTACGCTTTGACAAGTTAAACAATATTTTTTACAAGTTAAAGTTACGTTTTGACAAGTAAAAGTACGTTTCAACAAATTAAAATTACTTTTTGACAAGTAAAAGTACGTTTCAACATGTTAATATTACTTTTTGACAAGTTAAAGTACGTTTCAACAAGTTAAAATTACGTTTTGACAAGTAAAAGTACCATTTTTACAAGTTAAAATTACGTTTTGACAAGTTTAAGTACGTTTCAACAAGTTTAAATTATGTTTTGACAAGTTAAAGTACGTTTCAACAAGTTAAAATTACGTTTTGACAAGTAAAAGTACCATTTTTACAAGTTAAACTTACGTTTTAACATGTTAAACTATGTTTTATACAAGTTATAGTTACATTTTGACAAGTTAAAGTACGTTTCAACAAGTTAAAATTACTTTTTGACAAGTTAAAGTACATTTTTTACAACTTAAAATTACATTTTGACAAGTTAAACTATGTTTTTTACAAGTTAAAGTTACGTTTTGACAAGTTAAAGTACGTTTCAACTAGTTAAAAATACTTTTTCACAAGTTAAAGTACATTTTTTTCAAGTTGAAGTTACGTTTATACAAGTTAAAGTATGGTTCAACAAGTTTAAATTACGTTTTGACAAGTACGAGTACATTTTTTACAAGTTAAAGTTACGTTTTGACAAGTTAAACTATGTTTTTTACAAGTTAAAATTACGTTTGTACAAGTTAAAGTACGTTTCAACAAGTTTAAATTACTTTTTGACAAGTTAAAGTACATTTTTAAAAGTTAAATTTACGTTTATACAAGTTAAAGTATGTTTCAACAAGTTTAAATTACGTTTTGACAAGTAATAGTACATTTTTTTACAAGTTAAAATACGTTTTAACAAGTTAAAATTATTTTTTGACAAGTTAAAGTACATTATTTACAAGTTAAAGTTACGTTTTGACAATGTAAATTATGTTTTTTACAAGTTAAAGTTACTATTTGACAAGATATAGTACGTTTCAACAAGTTAAAATTAAGATTTGACAAGTGAAATTATGTTTTTTACAAGTTAAAGTTACGTTTTGACAAGTTAAAGTACGTTTCAACAAGTTAAATTTACTTTTTGACAAGTTAAAGTACATTTTTTACAAGTTAAAGTTACGTTTATACTAGTTAAAGTACATTTTTTACAAGTTAAACTTACGTTTTGACATATTAAACTATGTTTTTTACAAGTTATAGTTACATTTTGACAAGTGAAAGTATGTTTCAACAAGTTTAAATTACGTTTTGACAAGTAAAAGTACATTTTTTTACAAGTTAAAGTACGTTTCAACAAGTTAAAATTACTTTTTGACAAGTTAAAGTACATTATTTACAAGTTAAAGTTACTTTTTGACAATGTAAGTTATGTTTTTTACAAGTTAAAAATACTATTTGACAAGTTAATGTACGTTTGAACAAGTTAAAATTACGATTTGACAAGTTAAAGTATGTTTTTTACAAGTTAAAATTACGTTTTGACAAGTTCAAGTACGTTTCAACAAGTTAAAATTAATTTTTGACAAGTTAAAGTACATTTTTTACAATTTAAAGTTACGTTTATACAAGTTAAAGTATGTTTCAACAAGTTTAAAATACGTTTTGACAAGTAAAAGTACATTTTTTACAAGTTAAAGTTACGTTTTGACAAGATAAACTATGTTTTTTACAAGTTAAAGTTACGTTTTGACTAGTTAAACTATGTTTTTTACAAGTTAAAGTACGTTTCAACAAGTTAAAATTACGATTTGTCAAGTTAAAGTACATTTTTACAAGTTCAAATTACGTTTTAAAAAGTTAAATTACATTTCAATAAGTTAAAATTACGTTTTGACAAGTAAAAGTACATTTGTTACAAGTTAAACTTACGTTTTGACATGTTAAACTATGTTTTTTACAAGTTATAGTTACATTTTGAAAAGTTAAAGTACGTTTCAACAAGGTAAAATTACTTTTTGACAAGTTAAAGTACATTTTTTACAACTTAAAGTTACGGTTTGACAAGTTAAACTATGTTTTTTACAAGATAAAGTTACGTTTTGACAAGTTAAAGTACGTTTCAACTAATTAAAATTACGTTTTGACAAGTAAAAGTACAATTTCTACAAGTTAAACTTACGTTTGACATGTTAAACTATGTTTTTTACAAGTTATAGTTACATTTTGACAAGTTAAAAAACGTTTCAACAAGTTAAAATTACGTTTTGACAAGTAAAAGTACATTTTTTAATAATAAAAATTACGCTTTGACAAGTTAAACTATATTTTTTACAAGTTAAAGTTACGTTTTGACAAGTAAAAGTACGTTTCAACAAATTAAAATTACTTTTTGACAAGTAAAAGTACGTTTCAACATGTTAAAATTACTTTTTGACAAGTTAAAGTACGTTTCAACAAGTTAAAATTACGTTTTGACAAGTAAAAGTACCATTTTTACAAGTTAAAATTACGTTTTGACAAGTTTAAGTACGTTTCAACAAGTTTAAATTATGTTTTGACAAGTTAAAGTACGTTTCAACAAGTTAAAATTACGTTTTGACAAGTAAAAGTTCTATTTTTACAAGTTAAACTTACGTTTTAACATGTTAAACTATATTTTATACAAGTTATAGTTACATTTTGACAAGTTAAAGTACGTTTCAACAAGTTAAAATTACTTTTTGACAAGTTAAAGTACATTTTTTACAACTTAAAATTACATTTTGACAAGTTAAACTATGTTTTTTACAAGTTAAAGTTACGTTTTGACAAGTTAAAGTACATTTCAACTAGTTAAAAATACTTTTTGACAAGTTAAAGTACATTTTTTTCAAGTTGAAGTTACGTTTATACAAGTTAAAGTATGGTTCAACAAGTTTAAATTACGTTTTGACAAGTACAAGTACATTTTTTACAAGTTAAAGTTACGTTTTGACAAGTTAAACTATGTTTTTTACAAGTTAAAATTACGTTTGTACAAGTTAAAGTACGTTTCAACAAGTTAAAATTACTTTTTGACAAGTTAAAGTACATTTTTAAAAGTTAAATTTACGTTTATACAAGTTAAATTTTGTTTCAACAAGTTTAAATTACGTTTTGACAAGTAATAGTACATTTTTTTACAAGTTAAAGTACGTTTCTACAAGTTAAAATTATTTTTTGACAAGTTAAAGTACATTATTTACAAGTTAAAGTTACGTTTTGACAATGTAAATTATGTTTTTTACAAGTTAAAGTTACTATTTGACAAGATACAGTACGTTTCAACAAGTTAAAATTAAGATTTGACAAGTGAAATTATGTTTTTTACAAGTTAAAGTTACGTTTTGACAAGTTAAAGTACGTTTCAACAAGTTAAATTTACTTTTTGACAAGTTAAAGTACATTTTTTACAAGTTAAAGTTACGTTTATACAAGTTAAAGTACATTTTTTACAAGTTAAACTTACGTTTTGACATATTAAACTATGTTTTTTACAAGTTATAGTTACATTTTGACAAGTGAAAGTATGTTTCAACAAGTTTAAATTACGTTTTGACTAGTAAAAGTACATTTTTTTACAAGTTAAAGTACGTTTCAACAAGTTAAAATTACTTTTTGACAAGTTAAAGTACATTATTTACAAGTTAAAGTTACTTTTTGACAATGTAAGTTATGTTTTTTACAAGTTAAAAATACTATTTGACAAGTTAATGTACGTTTGAACAAGTTAAAATTACGATTTGACAAGTTAAAGTATGTGTTTTACAAGTTAAAATTACGTTTTGACAAGTTCAAGTACGTTTCAACAAGTTAAAATTACTTTTTGACAAGTTAAAGTACATTTTTGACAACTTAAAGTTACGTTTATACAAGTTAAAGTATGTTTCAACAAGTTTAAAATACGTTTTGACAAGTAAAAGTACATTTTTTACAAGTTAAAGTTACGTTTTGACAAGATAAACTATGTTTTTTACAAGTTAAAGTTACGTTTTGACCAGTTAAACTATTTTTTTTACAAGTTAAAGTACGTTTCAACAAGTTAAAATTACGATTTGTCAAGTTAAAGTACATTTTTACAAGTTCAAATTACGTTTTAAAAAGTTAAATTACATTTCAATAAGTTAAAATTACGTTTTGACAAGTAAAAGTACATTTGTTACAAGTTAAAGTTACGTTTTGACATGTTAAACTATGTTTTTTACAAGTTATAGTTACATTTTGACAAGTTAAAGTACGTTTCAACAAGGTAAAATTACTTTTTGACAAGTTAAAGTACATTTTTTACAACTTAAAGTTACGTTTTGACAAGTTAAACTATGTTTTTTACAAGTTAAAGTTACGTTTTGACAAGTTAAAGTACGTTTCAACTAATTAAAATTACGTTTTGACAAGTAAAAGTACAATTTCTATAAGTTAAACTTATGTTTGACATGTTAAACTATGTTTTTTACAAGTTATAGTTACATTTTGACAAGTTAAAGTACGTTTCAACAAGTTAAAATTACGTTTTGACAAGTAAAACTACATTTTTTAATAATAAAAATTACGCTTTGACAAGTTAAACTATATTTTTTACAAGTTAAAGTTACGTTTTGACAAGTAAAAGTATGTTTCAACAAATTAAAATTACTTTTTGACAAGTAAAAGTACGTTTCAACATGTTAAAATTACTTTTTGACAAGTTAAAGTACATTTTTTACTTGTTAAAGTTACGTTTTGACAAGTTAAAAGTACATTTTTTACAAGTTAAAGTTACGTTTTGACAAGTTAAACTATGTTTTTTACAAGTTAAAGTTACGTTTTGACAAGTTAAAGTACATTTCAACAAGTTAAAATTACTTTTTGACAAGTTAAAGTATATTTTTTACAACTTAAAGTTAAGTTTTGACAAGTTAAACTATGTTTTTTACAAGTTAAAGTTACGTTTTGACAAGTTAAAGTACGTTTCAACAAGTTAAAATTACGTTTTGACAAGTAAAAGTACAATTTCTACAAGTTAAACTTACTTTTTGACATGTTAAACTATATTTTTTACAAGTTATAGTTACATTTTGACAAGTTAAAGTACGTTTCAACAAGTTAAAATTACGTTTTGACAAGTAAAAGTACATTTTTTACAAGTTAAATTAACGTTTTGACAAGTTAAACTATATTTTTTACAAGTTAAAGTTACGTTTTGACAAGTAAAAGTACGTTTCAATATGTTAAAATTACTTTTTGACAAGTTATAGTACATTTTTTACTTGTTAAAGTTACGTTTTGACAAGTTAAAGTACATTTCAACAAGTGTAAATTACTTTTTGACAATTTAAAGTATACTTTTTACAAGTTTAACTTACGTTTTGACATATTAAACTATGTTTTTTACAAGTTATAGTTACATTTTGACAAGTGAAAGTATGTTTCAACAAGTTTAAATTACATTTTGACAAGTAAAAGTACATTTTTTACAAGTTAAAGTTACGTTTATACAAGTTAAAGTATGTTTCAACAAGTTTAAATTACGTTTTGACAAGTAAAAGTACATTTTTTTACAAGTTAAAGTATGTTTCAACAAGTTAAAATTACTTTTTGACAAGTTAAAGTACATTATTTACAAGTTAAAGTTACTTTTTGACAATGTAAGTTATGTTTTTTACAAGTTAAAAATACTATTTGACAAGGTAAAGTACGTTTGAACAAGTTAAAATTACGATTTGACAAGTTAAAATTACGATTTGACAAGTTAAAGTATGTTTTTTTCAAGTTAAAGTTACGTTTTGACAAGTTAAAGTACGTTTCAACAAGTTAAAATTACTTTTTCACAAGTTAAAGGATATTTTTTACAAGTTAAAGTTACGTTTATAAAAGTTAAAGTATGTTTCAACAAATTAAATTACGTTTTGACAAGTAAAAGTACATTTTTTTACAAGTTAAAGTTACGTTTTGACAAGTTAAACTATGTTTTTTACAAGTTAAAGTTACCTTTTTGACAAGTTAAACTATGTTTTTTACAAGTTAAAGTACGTTTCAACAAGTTAAAATTAAGATTTGACAAGTTAAATTATGTTTTTTACAAGTTCAAATTACGTTTTAAAAAGTTAAATTACATTTCAATAAGTTAAAATTACGTTTTGACAAGTAAAAGTACATTTTCTACAAGTTAAAATTACGTTTTGACAAGTTTAAGTACGTTTCAACAAGTTTAAATTATGTTTTGACAAGTTAAAGTACGTTTCAACAAGTTAAAATTACGTTTTGACAAGTAAAAGTACAATTTCTACAATTTAAACTTACGTTTTGACATGTTAAACTATGTTTGTTACAAGTTAAAGTTACATTTTGACAAGTGAAAGAACGTTTCAACAAGTTAAAATTACTTTTTGACGAGTTCAAGTACATTTTGTACAAGTTAAAGTTACGTTTATACAAGTTAAAGTATGTTTCAACAGGTTTAAATTACGTTTTGACAAGTAAAAGTACATTTTTTTACAAGTTAAAGTACGTTTCAACAAGTTAAAATTACTTTTTGACAAGTTAAACTACATTATTTACAAGTTAAAGTTACTTTTTGACAATGTAAGTTATGTTTTTTACAAGTAAAAAATACTATTTGACAAGTTAATGTACGTTTGAACCAGTTTAAATTACGATTTGACAAGATAAAGTATGTTTTTTACTAGTTCAAATTACGTTTTAAAAAGTAAAAATTACATTTCAATAACGTAAGATTACGTTTTGACACGTAAAAGTACATTTTTTACAAGTTAAAATTACGTTTTGACAAGTTTAAGTACGTTTCAACAAGTTTAAATTATGTTTTGACAAGTTAAAGTACGTTTCAACAAGTTAAAATTACGTTTTGACAAGTAAAAGTACCATTTTTACAAGTTAAACTTACGTTTTGACATGTTAAACTATGTTTTATACAAGTTATAGTTACATTTTGACAAGTTAAAGTACGTTTCAACAGGTTAAAATTACTTTTTGACAAGTTAAAGTACATTTTTTACAACTTAAAATTACATTTTGACAAGTTAAACTATGTTTTTTACAAGTTAAAGTTACGTTTTGACAAGTTAAAGTACATTTCAACTAGTTAAAAATACTTTTTGACAAGTTAAAGTACATTTTTTTCAAGTTGAAGTTACGTTTATACAAGTGAAAGTATGGTTCAACAAGTTTAAATTACGTTTTGACAAGTACAAGTACATTTTTTACAAGTTAAAGTTACGTTTTGACAAGTTAAACTATGTTTTTTACAAGTTAAAATTACGTTTGTACAAGTTAAAGTACGTTTCAACAAGTTAAAATTACTTTTTGACAAGTTAAAGTACATTTTTAAAAGTTAAATTTACGTTTATACAAGTTAAATTTTGTTTCAACAAGTTTAAATTACGTTTTGACAAGTAATAGTACATTTTTTTACAAGTTAAAGTACGTTTCAACAAGTTAAAATTATTTTTTGACAAGTTAAAGTACATTATTTACAAGTTAAAGTTACGTTTTGACAATGTAAATTATGTTTTTTACAAGTTAAAGTTACTATTTGACAAGATACAGTACGTTTCAACAAGTTAATATTAAGATTTGACAAGTGAAATTATGTTTTTTAAAAGTTAAAGTTACGTTTTGACAAGTTAAAGTACGTTTCAACAAGTTAAATTTACTTTTTGACAAGTTAAAGTACATTTTTTACAAGTTAAAGTTACGTTTATACAAGTTAAAGTACATTTTTTACAAGTTAAAATTACGTTTTGACATATTAAACTATGTTTTTTACAAGTTATAGTTACATTTTGACAAGTGAAAGTATGTTTCAACAAGTTTAAATTACGTTTTGACTAGTAAAAGTACATTTTTTTACAAGTTAAAGTACGTTTCAACAAGTTAAAATTACTTTTTGACAAGTTAAAGTACATTATTTACAAGTTAAAGTTACTTTTTGACAATGTAAGTTATGTTTTTTACAAGTTAAAAATACTATTTGACAAGTTAATGTACGTTTGAACAAGTTAAAATTACGATTTGACAAGTTAAAGTATGTTTTTTACAAGTTAAAATTACGTTTTGACAAGTTCAAGTACGTTTCAACAAGTTAAAATTACTTTTTGACAAGTTAAAGTACATTTTTGACAAGTTAAAGTTACGTTTATACAAGTTAAAGTATGTTTCAACAAGTTTAAAATACGTTTTGACAAGTAAAAGTACATTTTTTACAAGTTAAAGTTACGTTTTGACAAGATAAACTATGTTTTTTACAAGTTAAAGTTACGTTTTGACCAGTTAAACTATGTTTTTTACAAGTTAAAGTACGTTTCAACAAGTTAAAATTACGATTTGTCAAGTTAAAGTACATTTTTACAAGTTCAAATTACGTTTTAAAAAGTTAAATTACATTTCAATAAGTTAAAATTACGTTTTGACAAGTAAAAGTACATTTGTTACAAGTTAAAGTTACGTTTTGACATGTTAAACTATGTTTTTTACAAGTTATAGTTACATTTTGACAAGTTAAAGTACGTTTCAACAAGGTAAAATTACTTTTTGACAAGTTAAAGTACATTTTTTACAACTTAAAGTTACGTTTTGACAAGTTAAACTATGTTTTTTACAAGTTAAAGTTACGTTTTGACAAGTTAAAGTACGTTTCAACTAATTAAAATTACGTTTTGACAAGTAAAAGTACAATTTCTACAAGTTAAACTTATGTTTGACATGTTAAACTATGTTTTTTACAAGTTATAGTTACATTTTGACAAGTTAAAGTACGTTTCAACAAGTTAAAATTACGTTTTGACAAGTAAAAGTACATTTTTTAATAATAAAAACTACGCTTTGACAAGTTAAACTATATTTTTTACAAGTTAAAGTTACGTTTTGACAAGTAAAAGTACGTTTCAACAAATTAAAATTACTTTTTGACAAGTAAAAGTACGTTTCAACATGTTAAAATTACTTTTTGACAAGTTAAAGTACATTTTTTACTTGTTAAAGTTACGTTTTGACAAGTTAAAAGTACATTTTTTACAAGTTAAAGTTACGTTTTGACAAGTTAAACTATGTTTTTTACAAGTTAAAGTTACGTTTTGACAAGTTAAAGTACATTTCAACAAGTTAAAATTACTTTTTGACAAGTTAAAGTATATTTTTTACAACTTAAAGTTAAGTTTTGACAAGTTAGACTATGTTTTTTACAAGTTAAAGTTACGTTTTGACAAGTTAAAGTACGTTTCAACAAGTTAAAATTACGTTTTGACAAGTAAAAGTACAATTTCTACAAGTTAAACTTACTTTTTGACATGTTAAACTATATTTTTTACAAGTTATAGTTACATTTTGACAAGTTAAAGTACGTTTCAACAAGTTAAAATTACGTTTTGACAAGTAAAAGTACATTTTTTACAAGTTAAATTAACGTTTTGACAAGTTAAACAATATTTTTTACAAGTTAAAGTTACGTTTTGACAAGTAAAAGTACGTTTCAATATGTTAAAATTACTTTTGACAAGTTAAAGTACATTTTTTACTTGTTAAAGTTACGTTTTGACAAGTTAAAGTACATTTCAACAAGTGTAAATTACTTTTTGACAATTTAAAGTACATTTTTTACAAGTTTAACTTACGTTTTGACATATTAAACTATGTTTTTTACAAGTTATAGTTACATTTTGACAAGTGAAAGTATGTTTCAACAAGTTTAAATTACGTTTTGACTAGTAAAAGTACATTTTTTTACAAGTTAAAGTACGTTTCAACAAGTTAAAATTACTTTTTGACAAGTTAAAGTACATTATTTACAAGTTAAAGTTACTTTTTGACAATGTAAGTTATGTTTTTTACAAGTTAAAAATACTATTTGACAAGTTAATGTACGTTTGAACAAGTTAAAATTACGATTTGACAAGTTAAAGTATGTTTTTTACAAGTTAAAATTACGTTTTGACAAGTTCAAGTACGTTTCAACAAGTTAAAATTACTTTTTGACAAGTTAAAGTACATTTTTGACAAGTTAAAGTTACGTTTATACAAGTTAAAGTATGTTTCAACAAGTTTAAAATACGTTTTGACAAGTAAAAGTACATTTTTTACAAGTTAAAGTTACGTTTTGACAAGATAAACTATGTTTTTTACAAGTTAAAGTTACGTTTTGACCAGTTAAACTATGTTTTTTACAAGTTAAAGTACGTTTCAACAAGTTAAAATTACGATTTGTCAAGTTAAAGTACATTTTTACAAGTTCAAATTACGTTTTAAAAAGTTAAATTACATTTCAATAAGTTAAAATTACGTTTTGACAAGTAAAAGTACATTTGTTACAAGTTAAAGTTACGTTTTGACATGTTAAACTATGTTTTTTACAAGTTATAGTTACATTTTGACAAGTTAAAGTACGTTTCAACAAGGTAAAATTACTTTTTGACAAGTTAAAGTACATTTTTTACAACTTAAAGTTACGTTTTGACAAGTTAAACTATGTTTTTTACAAGTTAAAGTTACGTTTTGACAAGTTAAAGTACGTTTCAACTAATTAAAATTACGTTTTGACAAGTAAAAGTACAATTTCTACAAGTTAAACTTATGTTTGACATGTTAAACTATGTTTTTTACAAGTTATAGTTACATTTTGACAAGTTAAAGTACGTTTCAACAAGTTAAAATTACGTTTTGACAAGTAAAAGTACATTTTTTAATAATAAAAACTACGCTTTGACAAGTTAAACTATATTTTTTACAAGTTAAAGTTACGTTTTGACAAGTAAAAGTACGTTTCAACAAATTAAAATTACTTTTTGACAAGTAAAAGTACGTTTCAACATGTTAAAATTACTTTTTGACAAGTTAAAGTACATTTTTTACTTGTTAAAGTTACGTTTTGACAAGTTAAAAGTACATTTTTTACAAGTTAAAGTTACGTTTTGACAAGTTAAACTATGTTTTTTACAAGTTAAAGTTACGTTTTGACAAGTTAAAGTACATTTCAACAAGTTAAAATTACTTTTTGACAAGTTAAAGTATATTTTTTACAACTTAAAGTTAAGTTTTGACAAGTTAGACTATGTTTTTTACAAGTTAAAGTTACGTTTTGACAAGTTAAAGTACGTTTCAACAAGTTAAAATTACGTTTTGACAAGTAAAAGTACAATTTCTACAAGTTAAACTTACTTTTTGACATGTTAAACTATATTTTTTACAAGTTATAGTTACATTTTGACAAGTTAAAGTACGTTTCAACAAGTTAAAATTACGTTTTGACAAGTAAAAGTACATTTTTTACAAGTTAAATTAACGTTTTGACAAGTTAAACAATATTTTTTACAAGTTAAAGTTACGTTTTGACAAGTAAAAGTACGTTTCAATATGTTAAAATTACTTTTGACAAGTTAAAGTACATTTTTTACTTGTTAAAGTTACGTTTTGACAAGTTAAAGTACATTTCAACAAGTGTAAATTACTTTTTGACAATTTAAAGTACATTTTTTACAAGTTTAACTTACGTTTTGACATATTAAACTATGTTTTTTACAAGTTATAGTTACATTTTGACAAGTGAAAGTATGTTTCAACAAGTTTAAATTACATTTTGACAAGTAAAAGTACATTTTTTACAAGTTAAAGTTACGTTTATACAAGTTAAAGTATGTTTCAACAAGTTTAAATTACGTTTTGACAAGTAAAAGTACATTTTTTTACAAGTTAAAGTATGTTTCAACAAGTTAAAATTACTTTTTGACAAGTTAAAGTACATTATTTACAAGTTAAAGTTACTTTTTGACAATGTAAGTTATGTTTTTTACAAGTTAAAAATACTATTTGACAAGGTAAAGTACGTTTGAACAAGTTAAAATTACGATTTGACAAGTTAAAATTACGATTTGACAAGTTAAAGTATGTTTTTTTCAAGTTAAAGTTACGTTTTGACAAGTTAAAGTACGTTTCAACAAGTTAAAATTACTTTTTCACAAGTTAAAGGATATTTTTTACAAGTTAAAGTTACGTTTATAAAAGTTAAAGTATGTTTCAACAAATTAAATTACGTTTTGACAAGTAAAAGTACATTTTTTTACAAGTTAAAGTTACGTTTTGACAAGTTAAACTATGTTTTTTACAAGTTAAAGTTACCTTTTTGACAAGTTAAACTATGTTTTTTACAAGTTAAAGTACGTTTCAACAAGTTAAAATTAAGATTTGACAAGTTAAATTATGTTTTTTACAAGTTCAAATTACGTTTTAAAAAGTTAAATTACATTTCAATAAGTTAAAATTACGTTTTGACAAGTAAAAGTACATTTTCTACAAGTTAAAATTACGTTTGGACAAGTTTAAGTACGTTTCAACAAGTTTAAATTATGTTTTGACAAGTTAAAGTACGTTTCAACAAGTTAAAATTACGTTTTGACAAGTAAAAGTACAATTTCTACAATTTAAACTTACGTTTTGACATGTTAAACTATGTTTGTTACAAGTTAAAGTTACATTTTGACAAGTGAAAGAACGTTTCAACAAGTTAAAATTACTTTTTGACAAGTTCAAGTACATTTTGTACAAGTTAAAGTTACGTTTATACAAGTTAAAGTATGTTTCAACAGGTTTAAATTACGTTTTGACAAGTAAAAGTACATTTTTTTACAAGTTAAAGTACGTTTCAACAAGTTAAAATTACTTTTTGACAAGTTAAACTACATTATTTACAAGTTAAAGTTACTTTTTGACAATGTAAGTTATGTTTTTTACAAGTAAAAAATACTATTTGACAAGTTAATGTACGTTAGAACCAGTTTAAATTACGATTTGACAAGATAAAGTATGTTTTTTACTAGTTCAAATTACGTTTTAAAAAGTAAAAATTACATTTCAATAAGGTAAGATTACGTTTTGACACGTAAAAGTACATTTTTTACAAGTTAAAATTACGTTTTGACAAGTTTAAGTACGTTTCAACAAGTTTAAATTATGTTTTGACAAGTTAAAGTACGTTTCAACAAGTTAAAATTACGTTTTGACAAGTAAAAGTACCATTTTTACAAGTTAAACTTACGTTTTGACATGTTAAACTATGTTTTATACAAGTTATAGTTACATTTTGACAAGTTAAAATACGTTTCAACAAGTTAAAATTACTTTTTGACAAGTTAAAGTACATTTTTTACAACTTAAAATTACATTTTGACAAGTTAAACTATGTTTTTTACAAGTTAAAGTTACGTTTTGACAAGTTAAAGTACATTTCAACTAGTTAAAAATACTTTTTGACAAGTTAAAGTACATTTTTTTCAAGTTGAAGTTACGTTTATACAAGTTAAAGTATGGTTCAACAAGTTTAAATTACGTTTTGACAAGTACAAGTACATTTTTTACAAGTTAAAGTTACGTTTTGACAAGTTAAACTATGTTTTTTACAAGTTAAAATTACGTTTGTACAAGTTAAAGTACGTTTCAACAAGTTAAAATTACTTTTTGACAAGTTAAAGTACATTTTTAAAAGTTAAATTTACGTTTATACAAGTTAAATTTTGTTTCAACAAGTTTAAATTACGTTTTGACAAGTAATAGTACATTTTTTTACAAGTTAAAGTACGTTTCAACAAGTTAAAATTATTTTTTGACAAGTTAAAGTACATTATTTACAAGTTAAAGTTACGTATTGACAATGTAAATTATGTTTTTTACAAGTTAAAGTTACTATTTGACAAGATACAGTACGTTTCAACAAGTTAAAATTAAGATTTGACAAGTGAAATTATGTTTTTTACAAGTTAAAGTTACGTTTTGACAAGTTAAAGTACGTTTCAACAAGTTAAATTTACTTTTTGACAAGTTAAAGTACATTTTTTACAAGATAAAGTTACGTTTATACAAGTTAAAGTACATTTTTTACAAGTTAAACTTACGTTTTGACATATTAAACTATGTTTTTTACAAGTTATAGTTACATTTGGACAAGTGAAAGTATGTTTCAACAAGTTTAAATTACGTTTTGACTAGTAAAAGTACATTTTTTTACAAGTTAAAGTACGTTTCAACAAGTTAAAATTACTTTTTGACAAGTTAAAGTACATTATTTACAAGTTAAAGTTACTTTTTGACAATGTAAGTTATGTTTTTTACAAGTTAAAAATACTATTTGACAAGTTAATGTACGTTTGAACAAGTTAAAATTACGATTTGACAAGTTAAAGTATGTTTTTTACAAGTTAAAATTACGTTTTGACAAGTTCAAGTACGTTTCAACAAGTTAAAATTACTTTTTGACAAGTTAAAGTACATTTTTGACAAGTTAAAGTTACGTTTATACAAGTTAAAGTATGTTTCAACAAGTTTAAAATACGTTTTGACAAGTAAAAGTACATTTTTTACAAGTTAAAGTTACGTTTTGACAAGATAAACTATGTTTTTTACAAGTTAAAGTTACGTTTTGACCAGTTAAACTATGTTTTTTACAAGTTAAAGTACGTTTCAACAAGTTAAAATTACGATTTGTCAAGTTAAAGTACATTTTTACAAGTTCAAATTACGTTTTAAAAAGTTAAATTACATTTCAATAAGTTAAAATTACGTTTTGACAAGTAAAAGTACATTTGTTACAAGTTAAAGTTACGTTTTGACATGTTAAACTATGTTTTTTACAAGTTATAGTTACATTTTGACAAGTTAAAGTACGTTTCAACAAGGTAAAATTACTTTTTGACAAGTTAAAGTACATTTTTTACAACTTAAAGTTACGTTTTGACAAGTTAAACTATGTTTTTTACAAGTTAAAGTTACGTTTTGACAAGTTAAAGTACGTTTCAACTAATTAAAATTACGTTTTGACAAGTAAAAGTACAATTTCTACAAGTTAAACTTATGTTTGACATGTTAAACTATGTTTTTTACAAGTTATAGTTACATTTTGACAAGTTAAAGTACGTTTCAACAAGTTAAAATTACGTTTTGACAAGTAAAAGTACATTTTTTAATAATAAAAATTACGCTTTGACAAGTTAAACTATATTTTTTACAAGTTAAAGTTACGTTTTGACAAGTAAAAGTACGTTTCAACAAATTAAAATTACTTTTTGACAAGTAAAAGTACGTTTCAACATGTTAAAATTACTTTTTGACAAGTTAAAGTACATTTTTTACTTGTTAAAGTTACGTTTTGACAAGTTAAAAGTACATTTTTTACAAGTTAAAGTTACGTTTTGACAAGTTAAACTATGTTTTTTACAAGTTAAAGTTACGTTTTGACAAGTTAAAGTACATTTCAACAAGTTAAAATTACTTTTTGACAAGTTAAAGTATATTTTTTACAACTTAAAGTTAAGTTTTGACAAGTTAAACTATGTTTTTTACAAGTTAAAGTTACGTTTTGACAAGTTAAAGTACGTTTCAACAAGTTAAAATTACGTTTTGACAAGTAAAAGTACAATTTCTACAAGTTAAACTTACTTTTTGACATGTTAAACTATATTTTTTACAAGTTATAGTTACATTTTGACAAGTTAAAGTACGTTTCAACAAGTTAAAATTACGTTTTGACAAGTAAAAGTACATTTTTTACAAGTTAAATTAACGTTTTGACAAGTTAAACTATATTTTTTACAAGTTAAAGTTACGTTTTGACAAGTAAAAGTACGTTTCAATATGTTAAAATTACTTTTTGACAAGTTAAAGTACATTTTTTACTTGTTAAAGTTACGTTTTGACAAGTTAAAGTACATTTCAACAAGTGTAAATTACTTTTTGACAATTTAAAGTACATTTTTTACAAGTTTAACTTACGTTTTGACATATTAAACTATGTTTTTTACAAGTTATAGTTACATTTTGACAAGTGAAAGTATGTTTCAACAAGTTTAAATTACATTTTGACAAGTAAAAGTACATTTTTTACAAGTTAAAGTTACGTTTATACAAGTTAAAGTATGTTTCAACAAGTTTAAATTACGTTTTGACAAGTAAAAGTACATTTTTTTACAAGTTAAAGTATGTTTCAACAAGTTAAAATTACTTTTTGACAAGTTAAAGTACATTATTTACAAGTTAAAGTTACTTTTTGACAATGTAAGTTATGTTTTTTACAAGTTAAAAATACTATTTGACAAGGTAAAGTACGTTTGAACAAGTTAAAATTACGATTTGACAAGTTAAAATTACGATTTGACAAGTTAAAGTATGTTTTTTCAAGTTAAAGTTACGTTTTGACAAGTTCAAGTACGTTTCAACAAGTTAAAATTACTTTTTGACAAGTTAAAGTACATTTTTGACAAGTTAAAGTTACGTTTATACAAGTTAAAGTATGTTTCAACAAGTTTAAATTACGTTTTGACAAGTAAAAGTACATTTTTTACAAGTTAAACTTACGTTTTGACATATTAAACTATGTTTTTTACAAGTTATAGTTACATTTTGACAAGTGAAAGTATGTTTCAACAAGTTTAAATTACGTTTTGACAAGTAAAAGTACATTTTTTTACAAGTTAAAGTACGTTTCAACAAGTTAAAATTACGATTTGACAAGTTAAAGTATGTTTTTTACAAGTTAAAATTACGTTTTGACAAGTTAAAGTACGTTTCAACAAGTTAAAATTACTTTTTGACAAGTTAAAGTACATTTTTGACAAGTTAAAGTTACGTTTATACAAGTTAAAGTATGTTTCAACAAGTTTAAAATACGTTTTGACAAGTAAAAGTACATTTTTTACAAGTTAAAGTTACGTTTTGACAAGATAAACTATGTTTTTTACAAGTTAAAGTTACGTTTTGACCAGTTAAACTATGTTTTTTACAAGTTAAAGTACGTTTCAACAAGTTAAAATTACGATTTGTCAAGTTAAAGTACATTTTTACAAGTTCAAATTACGTTTTAAAAAGTTAAATTACATTTCAATAAGTTAAAACTACGTTTTGACAAGTAAAAGTACTCTTTTTACAAGTTAAAGTTACGTTTTGACAAGATAAACTATGTTTTTTACAAGTTAAAGTTTCGTTTTGACAACTTAAACTATGTTTTTTACAAGTTAAAGTACGTTTCAACAAGTTAAAATTCCAATTTGTCAAGTTAAAGTAATTTTTTACAAGTTCAAATTACGTTTTAAAAAGTTAAATTACATTTCAATAAGTTAAAATTACGTTTTGACAAGTAAAAGTACATTTTTTACAAGGTAATATTACGTTTGTACAAGTTTAAGTACGTTTCAACAAGTTTAAATTATGTTTTGACAAGTTAAAGTACGTTTCAACAAGTTAAAATTACGTTTTGACAAGTAAAAGTACCATTTTTACAAGTTAAACTTACGTTTTGACATGTTAAACTATGTTTTTACAAGTTATAGTTATATTTTGACAAGTTAAAGTACGTTTCAACAAGTTAAAATTACTTTTTGACAAGTTAAAGTACATTTTTTACAAGTTAAAGTTACGTTTATTCAAGTTAAAGTATGTTTCAACAAGTTTAAATTACGTTTTGACAAGTAAAAGTACATTTTTTACAAGTTAAAGTTACGTTTTGACAAGTTAAACTATGTTTTTTACAAGTTAAAGTAAGTTTCAACAAGTTAAAATTACGATTTGTCAAGTTAAAGTACATTTTTTACAAGTTCAAATTACGTTTTAAAAAGTTAAATTACATTTCAATACGTTAAAATGTCGTTTTGACAAGTAAAAGTACATTTTTTACAAGTTATAGTTACATTTTGACAAGTTAAAGTACGTTTCAACAAGTTAAAATTACGTTTTGACAAGTAAAAGTACATTTTTTACAAGTTAAATTAACGTTTTGACAAGTTAAACTATATTTTTTACAAGTTAAAGTTACGTTTTGACAAGTAAAAGTACGTTTCAATATGTTAAAATTACTTTTTGACAAGTTAAAGTACATTTTTTACTTGTTAAAGTTACGTTTTGACAAGTTAAAGTACATTTCAACAAGTGTAAATTACTTTTTTACAATTTAAAGTACATTTTTTACAAGTTTAACTTACGTTTTGACATATTAAACTATGTTTTTTACAAGTTATAGTTACATTTGGACAAGTGAAAGTATGTTTCAACAAGTTTAAATTACATTTTGACAAGTAAAAGTACATTTTTTACAAGTTAAAGTTACGTTTATACAAGTTAAAGTATGTTTCAACAAGTTTAAATTACGTTTTGACAAGTAAAACTACATTTTTTTACAAGTTAAAGTATGTTTCAACAAGTTAAAATTACTTTTTGACAAGTTAAAGTACATTATTTACAAGTTAAAGTTACTTTTTGACAATGTAAGTTATGTTTTTTACAAGTTAAAAATACTATTTGACAAGGTAAAGTACGTTTGAACAAGTTAAAATTACGATTTGACAAGTTAAAATTACGATTTGACAAGTTAAAGTATGTTTTTTCAAGTTAAAGTTACGTTTTGACAAGTTCAAGTACGTTTCAACAAGTTAAAATTACTTTTTGACAAGTTAAAGTACATTTTTGACAAGTTAAAGTTACGTTTATACAAGTTAAAGTATGTTTCAACAAGTTTAAATTACGTTTTGACAAGTAAAAGTACATTTTTTACAAGTTAAACTTACGTTTTGACATATTAAACTATGTTTTTTACAAGTTATAGTTACATTTTGACAAGTGAAAGTATGTTTCAACAAGTTTAAATTACGTTTTGACAAGTAAAAGTACATTTTTTTACAAGTTAAAGTACGTTTCAACAAGTTAAAATTACGATTTGACAAGTTAAAGTATGTTTTTTACAAGTTAAAATTACGTTTTGACAAGTTCAAGTACGTTTCAACAAGTTAAAATTACTTTTTGACAAGTTAAAGTACATTTTTGACAAGTTAAAGTTACGTTTATACAAGTTAAAGTATGTTTCAACAAGTTTAAAATACGTTTTGACAAGTAAAAATACATTTTTTACAAGTTAAAGTTACGTTTTGACAAGATAAACTATGTTTTTTACAAGTTAAAGTTACGTTTTGACCAGTTAAACTATGTTTTTTACAAGTTAAAGTACGTTTCAACAAGTTAAAATTACGATTTGTCAAGTTAAAGTACATTTTTACAAGTTCAAATTACGTTTTAAAAAGTTAAATTACATTTCAATAAGTTAAAACTACGTTTTGACAAGTAAAAGTACTCTTTTTACAAGTTAAAGTTACGTTTTGACAAGATAAACTATGTTTTTTACAAGTTAAAGTTTCGTTTTGACAAGTTAAACTATGTTTTTTACAAGTTAAAGTACGTTTCAACAAGTTAAAATTCCAATTTGTCAAGTTAAAGTAATTTTTTACAAGTTCAAATTACGTTTTAAAAAGTTAAATTACATTTCAATAAGTTAAAATTACGTTTTGACAAGTAAAAGTACATTTTTTACAAGGTAATATTACGTTTGTACAAGTTTAAGTACGTTTCAAGAAGTTTAAATTATGTTTTGACAAGTTAAAGTACGTTTCAACAAGTTAAAATTTCGTTTTGACAAGTAAAAGTACCATTTTTACAAGTTAAACTTACGTTTTGACATGTTAAACTATGTTTTTACAAGTTATAGTTACATTTTGACAAGTTAAAGTACGTTTCAACAAGTTAAAATTACTTTTTGACAAGTTAAAGTACATTTTTTACAAGTTAAAGTTACGTTTATTCAAGTTAAAGTATGTTTCAACAAGTTTAAATTACGTTTTGACAAGATAAACTATGTTTTTTACAAGTTAAAGTTACGTTTTGACCAGTTAAACTATGTTTTTTACAAGTTAAAGTACGTTTCAACAAGTTAAAATTACGATTTGTCAAGTTAAAGTACATTTTTTACAAGTTCAAATTACGTTTTAAAAAGTTAAATTACATTTCAATACGTTAAAATGTCGTTTTGACAAGTAAAAGTACATTTTTTACAAGTTATAGTTACATTTTGACAAGTTAAAGTACGTTTCAACAAGTTAAAATTACGTTTTGACAAGTAAAAGTACATATTTTACAAGTTAAATTAACGTTTTGACAAGTTAAACTATATTTTTTACAAGTTAAAGTTACGTTTTGACAAGTAAAAGTACGTTTCAATATGTTAAAATTACTTTTTGACAAGTTAAAGTACATTTTTTACTTGTTAAAGTTACGTTTTGACAAGTTAAAGTACATTTCAACAAGTGTAAATTACTTTTTTACAATTTAAAGTACATTTTTTACAAGTTTAACTTACGTTTTGACATATTAAACTATGTTTTTTACAAGTTATAGTTACATTTTGACAAGTGAAAGTATGTTTCAACAAGTTTAAATTACATTTTGACAAGTAAAAGTACATTTTTTACAAGTTAAAGTTACGTTTATACAAGTTAAAGTATGTTTCAACAAGTTTAAATTACGTTTTGACAAGTAAAATTACATTTTTTTACAAGTTAAAGTATGTTTCAACAAGTTAAAATTACTTTTTGACAAGTTAAAGTACATTATTTACAAGTTAAAGTTACTTTTTGACAATGTAAGTTATGTTTTTTACAAGTTAAAAATACTATTAGACAAGGTAAAGTACGTTTGAACAAGTTAAAATTACGATTTGACAAGTTAAAATTACGATTTGACAAGTTAAAGTATGTTTTTTCAAGTTAAAGTTACGTTTTGACAAGTTAAAGTACGTTTCAACAAGTTACAATTACTTTTTTACAAGTTAAAGGACATTTTTTACAAGTTAAAGTTACGTTTATAAAAGTTAAAGTATGTTTCAACAAATTAAATTACGTTTTGACAAGTAAAAGTACATTTTTTACAAGTTAAAGTTACGTTTTGACAAGTTAAACTATGTTTTTTACAAGTTAAAGTTACCTTTTTGACAAGTTAAACAATGTTTTTTACAAGTTAAAGTACGTTTCAACAAGTTAAAATTAAGATTTGACAAGTTAAATTATGTTTTTTACAAGTTCAAATTACGTTTTAAAAAGTTAAATTACATTTCAATAAGTTAAAATTACGTTTTGACAAGTTAAAGTACATTTTCTACAAGTTAAAATTACGTTTTGACAAGTTTAAGTACGTTTCAACAAGTTTAAATTATGTTTTGACAAGTTAAAGTACGTTTCAACAAGTTAAAATTACGTTTTGACAAGTAAAAGTACAATTTCTACAAGTTAAACTTACGTTTTGACATGTTAAACTATGTTTGTTACAAGTTAAAGTTACATTTTGACAAGTGAAAGAACGTTTCAACAAGTTAAAGTACGTTTCAACAAGTTAAAATTACGTTTTGACAAGTAAAAGTACAATTTCTACAAGTTAAACTTACGTTTTGACATGTTAAACTATGTTTGTTACAAGTTAAAGTTACATTTTGACAAGTGAAAGAACGTTTCAACAAGTTAAAATTACTTTTTGACAAGTTCAAGTACATTTTGTACAAGTTAAAGTTACGTTTATACAAGTTAAAGTATGTTTCAACAGGTTTAAATTACGTTTTGACAAGTAAAAGTACATTTTTTTACAAGTTAAAGTACGTTTCAACAAGTTAAAATTACTTTTTGACAAGTTAAACTACATTATTTACAAGTTAAAGTTACTTTATGATAATGTAAGTTATGTTTTTTACAAGTAAAAAATACTATTTGACAAGTTAATGTACGTTTGAACCAGTTTAAATTACGATTTGACAAGATAAAGTATGTTTTTTACTAGTTCAAATTACGTTTTAAAAAGTAAAAATTACATTTCAATACGGTAAGATTACGTTTTGACACGTAAAAGTACATATTTTACAAGTTAAAATTACGTTTTGACAAGTTTAAGTACCTTTCAACAAGTTTAAATTATGTTTTGACAAGTTAAAGTACGTTTCAACAAGTTAAAATTACGTTTTGACAAGTAAAAGTACCATTTTTACAAGTTAAACTTACGTTTTGACATGTTAAACTATGTTTTATACAAGTTATAGTTACATTTTGACAAGTTAAAGTACGTTTCAACAAGTTAAAATTACTTTTTGACAAGTTAAAGTACATTTTTTACAACTTAAAATTACATTTTGACAAGTTAAACTATGTTTTTTCAAGTTAAAGTTACGTTTTGACAAGTTAAAGTACGTTTCAACTAGTTAAAAATACTTTTTGACAAGTTAAAGTACATTTTTTACAAGTTAAAGTTACGTTTATACAAGTTAAAGTATGGTTCAACAAGTTTAAATTACGTTTTGACAAGTACAAGTACATTTTTTACAAGTTAAAGTTACGTTTTGACAAGTTAAATTATGTTTTTTACAAGTTAAATTTACGTTTGTACAAGTTAAAGTACGTTTCAACAAGTTAAAATTACTTTTTGACAAGTTAAAGTACATTTTTAAAAGTTAAATTTACGTTTATACAAGTTAAAGTATGTTTCAACAAGTTTAAATTACGTTTTGACAAGTAATAGTACATTTTTTTACAAGTTAAAGTACGTTTCAAC
Organism: Urtica urens; assembly: GCA_958296335.1. Taxonomy (NCBI): domain Eukaryota; kingdom Viridiplantae; phylum Streptophyta; class Magnoliopsida; order Rosales; family Urticaceae; genus Urtica; species Urtica urens. The sequence continues at coordinate 24,695,828 of OY282520.1, forward strand.
AAGTTAAAATTATTTTTTGACAAGTTTAAGTACATTATTTACAAGTTAAAGTTACGTTTTGACAATGTAAATTATGTTTTTTACTAGTTAAAGTTACTATTTGACAAGTTACAGTACGTTTCAACAAGTTAAAATTAAGATTTGACAAGTGAAATTATGTTTTTTACAAGTTAAAGTTACGTTTTGACAAGGTAAAGTACGATTCAACAAGTTAAATTTACTTTTTGACAAGTTAAAGTACATTTTTTACAAGTTAAAGTTACGTTTATACAAGTTAAAGTACATTTTTTACAAGTTAAACTTACGTTTTGACATATTAAACTATGTTTTTTACAAGTTATAGTTACATTTTGACAAGTGAAAGTATGTTTCAACAAGTTTAAATTACGTTTTGACAAGTAAAAGTACATTTTTTTACAAGTTAAAGTACGTTTCAACAAGTTAAAATTACTTTTTGACAAGTTAAAGTACATTATTTACAAGTTAAAGTTACTTTTTGACAATGTAAGTTATGTTTTTTACAAGTTAAAAATACTATTTGACAAGTTAATGTACGTTTGAACAAGTTAAAATTACGATTTGACAAGTTAAAGTATGTTTTTTACAAGTTAAAATTACGTTTTGACAAGTTCAAGTACGTTTCAACAAGTTAAAATTACTTTTTGACAAGTTAAAGTACATTTTTTACAAGTTAAAGTTACGTTTATACAAGTTAAAGTATGTTTCAACAAGTTTAAAATACGTTTTGACAAGTAAAAGTACATTTTTTACAAGTTAAAGTTACGTTTTGACAAGATAAACTATGTTTTTTACAAGTTAAAGTTACGTTTTGACCAGTTAAACTATGTTTTTTACAAGTTAAAGTACGTTTCAACAAGTTAAAATTACGATTTGTCAAGTTAAAGTACATTTTTACAAGTTTAAATTACGTTTTAAAAAGTTAAATTACATTTCAATAAGTTAAAATTACGTTTTGACAAGTAAAAGTACTCTTGTTACAAGTTAAAGTTACGTTTTGACATGTTAAACTATGTTTTTTACAAGTTATAGTTACATTTTGACAAGTTAAAGTACGTTTCAACAACGTAAAATTACTTTTTGACAAGTTAAAGTACATTTTTTACAACTTAAAGTTACGTTTTGACAAGTTAAACTATGTTTTTTACAAGTTAAAGTTACGTTTTGACAAGTTAAAGTACGTTTCAACTAATTAAAATTACGTTTTGACAAGTAAAAGTACAATTTCTACAAGTTAAACTTACGTTTGACATGTTAAACTATGTTTTTTACAAGTTAAAGTTACGTTTTGACAAGTAAAAGTACGTTTCAACAAATTAAAATTACTTTTTGACAAGTAAAAGTACGTTTCAACATGTTAAAATTACTTTTTGACAAGTTAAAGTACAGTTTTTACTTGTTAAAGTTACGTTTTGACAAGTTAAAAGTACTTTTTTACAAGTTAAAGTTACGTTTTGACAAGTTAAACTATGTTTTTTACAAGTTAAAGTTACGTTTTGACAAGTTAAAGTACATTTCAACAAGTTAAAATTACTTTTTGACAAGTTAAAGTATATTTTTTACAACTTAAAGTTACGTTTTGACAAGTTAAACTATGTTTTTTACAAGTTAAAGTTACGTTTTGACAAGTTAAAGTACGTTTCAACAAGTTAAAATTACGTTTTGACAAGTAAAAGTACAATTTCTACAAGTTAAACTTACTTTTTGACATGTTAAACTATGTTTTTTACAATTTATAGTTACATTTTGACAAGTTAAAGTACGTTTCAACAAGTTAAAATTACGTTTTGACAAGTAAAAGTACATTTTTTACAAGTTAAATTAACGTTTTGACAAGTTAAACTATATTTTTTACAAGTTAAAGTTACGTTTTGACAAGTAAAAGTACGTTTCAATATGTTAAAATTACTTTTTGACAAGATAAAGTACATTTTTTACTTGTTAAAGTTACGTTTTGACAAGTTAAAGTACATTTCAACAAGTGTAAATTACTTTTTGACAATTTAAAGTACATTTTTTACAAGTTTAACTTACGTTTTGACATATTAAACTATGTTTTTTACAAGTTATAGTTACATTTTGACAAGTGAAAGTATGTTTCAACAAGTTTAAATTACATTTTGACAAGTAAAAGTACATTTTTTTACAAGTTAAAGTACGTTTGAACAAGTTAAAATTACTTTTTGACAAGTTAAAGTACATTATTTACAAGTTAAAATTACTTTTTGACAATGTAAGTTATGTTTTTTACAAGTTAAAAATACTATTTGACAAGTTAATGTACGTTTGAACAAGTTAAAATTACGATTTGACAAGTTAAAGTATGTTTTTTACAAGTTAAAATTACGTTTTGACAAGTTCAAGTACGTTTCAACAAGTTAAAATTACTTTTTGACAAGTTAAAGTACATTTTTTACAAGTTAAAGTTACGTTTATACAAGTTAAAGTATGTTTCAACAAGTTTAAATTACGTTTTGACAAGTAAAAGTACATTTTTTACAAGTTAAACTTACGTTTTGACATATTAAACTATGTTTTTTACAAGTTATAGTTACATTTTGACAAGTGAAAGTATGTTTCAACAAGTTTAAATTACGTTTTGACAAGTAAAAGTACATTTTTTTACAAGTTAAAGTACGTTTCAACAAGTTAAAATTACTTTTTAACAAGTTAAAGTACATTATTTACAAGTTAAAGTTACTTTTTGACAATGTAAGTTATGTTTTTTACAAGTTAAAAATACTATTTGACAAGTTAAAGTATGTTTTTTACAAGTTAAAATTACGTTTTGACAAGTTCAAGTACGTTTCAACAAGTTAAAATTACTTTTTGACAAGTTAAGGTACATTTTTTACAAGTTAAAGTTACGTTTATACAAGTTACAGTATGTTTCAACAAGTTTAAAATACGTTTTGACAAGTAAAAGTACATTTTTTACAAGTTAAAGTTACGTTTTGAAAAGATAAACTATGTTTTTTACAAGTTAAAGTTACGTTTTGACCAGTTAAACTATGTTTTTTACAAGTTAAAGTACGTTTCAACAAGTTAAAATTACGATTTGTCAAGTTAAAGTACATTTTTACAAGTTCAAATTACGTTTTAAAAAGTTAAATTACATTTCAATAACTTAAAACTACGTTTTGACAAGTAAAAGTACTCTTTTTACAAGTTAAAGTTACGTTTTGACAAGATAAACTATGTTTTTTACAAGTTAAAGTTTCGTTTTGACAAGTTAAACTATGTTTTTTACAAGTTAAAGTACGTTTCAACAAGTTAAAATTCCAATTTGTCAAGTTAAAGTACATTTTTTACAAGTTCAAATTACGTTTTAAAAAGTTAAATTACATTTCAATAAGTTAAAATTACGTTTTGACAAGTAAAAGTACATTTTTTACAAGGTAATATTACGTTTTTACAAGTTTAAGTACGTTTCAACAAGTTTAAATTATGTTTTGACAAGTTAAAGTACGTTTCAACAAGTTAAAATTACGTTTTGACAAGTAAAAGTACCATTTTTACAAGTTAAACTTACGTTTTGACATGTTAAACTATGTTTTTTACAAGTTATAGTTACATTTTGACAAGTTAAAGTACGTTTTAACAAGTTAAAATTACTTTTTGACAAGTTAAAGTACATTTTTTACAAGTTAAAGTTACGTTTATTCAAGTTAAAGTATGTTTCAACAAGTTTAAATTACGTTTTGACAAGTAAAAGTACATTTTTTACAAGTTAAAGTTACGTTTTAACAAGTTAAACTATGTTTTTTACAAGTTAAAGTACGTTTCAACAAGTTAAAATTACGATTTGTCAAGTTAAAGTACATTTTTTACAAGTTCAAATTACGTTTTAAAAAGTTAAATTACATTTCAATACGTTAAAATGTCGTTTTGACAAGTAAAAGTACATTTTTTACAAGTTAAAATTACGTTTTGACAAGTTTAAGTATGTTTCAACAAGTTTAAATTATATTTTGACAAGTTAAAGTATGTTTCAACAAGGTAAAATTACGTTTTGACAAGTAAAAGTACAATTTCTACAAGTTAAACTTACGTTTTGACATGTTAAACTATGTTTTTTACAAGTTATAGTTACATTTTGACAAGTTAAAGTACGTTTCAACAAGTTAAAATTACTTTTTGACAAGTTAAAGTACATTTTTTACAACTTAAAGTTACGTTTTGACAAGTTAAACTATGTTTTTTAGAAGTTAAAGTTACGTTTTGACAAGTTAAAGTACGTTTCAACAAGTTAAAATTACGTTTTGACAAGTAAAAGTACAATTTCTACAAGTTGAACTTACGTTTTGACATGTTAAATGTTTTTTACAAGTTATAGTTAAATTTTGACAAGTTAAAGTACGTTTCAACAAGTTAAAATTACATTTTGACAAGTAAAAGTACATTTTTTACAAGTTAAAATTACGCTTTGACTAGTAAAAGTACGTTTCAACAAATTAAAATTACTTTTTGACAAGTAAAAGTACGTTTCAACATGTTAAAATTACTTTTTGACAAGTTAAAGTACATTTTTTACTTGTTAAAGTTACGTTTTGACAAGTTAAAGTACATTTCAACAAGTTTAAATTACTTTTTGACAAGTTAAAGTACATTTTTTAAAAGTTAAAGTTACGTTTTGATAAGTTAAACTATGTGTTTTACAAGTTAAAGTTACGTTTTGACAAGGTAAAGTACATTTCAACAAGTTAAAATTACTTTTTGACAAGTTAAAGTATATTTTTTACAACTTAAAGTTACGTTTTGCCAAGTTAAAGTACATTTCAACAAGTTAAAATTACGTTTTGAAAAGTAAAAGTACAATTTCTAAAAGTTAAACTTACGTTTTGACATGTTAAACTATGTTTTTTACAAGTTATAGTTACATTTTGACAAGTTAAAGTACGTTTCAACAAGTTAAAATTACGTTTTGAGAAGTAAAAGTAAATTTTTTACAAGTTAAATTACGTTTTGACAAGTTAAACTATATTTTTTACAAGTTAAAGTTACGTTTTGACAAGTAAAAGTACGTTACAATATGTTAAAATTACTTTTTGACAAGTTAAAGTACATTTTTTATTTGTTAAAGTTACGTTTTGACAAGTTAAAGTACATTTCAACAAGTTTAAATTACTTTTTGACAAGTTAAAGTACATTTTTTACAAGTTAAACTTTCGTTTTGACATATTAAACTATGTTTTTTACAAGTTATAGTTAAATTTAGACAAGTGAAATTATGTTTCAACAAGTTTAAATTACGTTTTGACAAGTAAAAGTAAATTTTTTTACAAGTTAAAGTACGTTTCAACAAGTTAAAATTACTATTTGACAAGTTAACGTACATTTTTTACAACTTAAAGTTACATTTTGAAAAGTTAAAGTACGTTTTAACAAGTTAAAATTACTTTTTGACAAATTAAAGTACATTTTTCACAAGTTAAAGTTACGTTTATACAAGTTAAAGTTTGTTTCAACAAGTTTAAATTACGTTTTGACAAGTAAAAGTACATTATTTACAAGTTAAAGTTACGTTTTGACAAGTTAAACTATGTTTTTTACAAGTTAAAGTTACGTTTTGACAAGTTAAACTATGTTTTTTACAAGTTAAAGTTCGTTTCAACAAGTAAAAATTACGATTTGTTAAGTTAAAGTACATTTTTTACAAGTTCAAATCACGTTTTAAAAAGTTAAATTACATTTCAACAAGTTAAAATTACTTTTTGACAAGTTAAAGTACATTTTTTACAAGTTAAAGTTACGTTTATACAAATTAAAATATGTTTCCACAAGTTTAAATTACGTTTTGACAAGTTAAAGTACATTTTTTACAAGTTAAACTTACGTTTTGACAAGTTTAAGTACGTTTCAACAAGTTTAAATTATGTTTTGACAAGTTAAAGTACGTTTCAACAAGTTAAAATTACATTTTGACAAGTAAAAGTACCATTTTTACAAGTTAAACTAACGTTTTGACATGTTAAACTATGTTTTTTACAAGTTATAGTTACATTTTGACAAGTTAAAGTACGTTTCAACAAGTTAAAATTACGATTTGACAAGTTAAATTACATTTTTTACAAGTTAAACTTACGTTTTGACAAGTAAAAGTATGTTTTTTACAAGTTAAAGTTACTATTTGACAAGTTAAAGTACATTTCAACAAGTTAAAATTACGATTTGAAAAGTTAAAGTTCATTTTTTACAAGTTAAAGTTACGTTTTGACAAGTTAAAGTACGTTTCAACAAGTTCAAATTACGTTTTAACAAGTAAAAGTATATTTTTTACTAGTTAAAATTACGTTTTGACAAGTTAAACTATGTTTTTTACAAGTTAAAGTTACGGTTTGACAAGTAAATGTACGTTTCAACAAGTTAAAATTACTTTTTGACAAGTTAAAGTACATTTTTTACAAGTTAAAGTTACGTTTTGACAAGTTAAAGTACGTTTCAAAAAGTTTAAATTACTTTTTGACCAGTTAAAGTATATTTTTTACAAGTTAAAGTTACGTTTTGACAAGTTAAACTATGTTTTTGACAAGTTAAAGTTACGTTTTGACAAGTTAAACTATGTTTCTTACAAGTTAAAGTTACGTTTTGACAAGTTAAAGTACGTTTCAACAAGTTCAAATTACGTTTGGACAAGTAAAAGTACATTTTTTACATGTTAAAATTACGTTTTGACAGGTTAAACTATGTTGTTTACAAGTTAAAGTTACGTTTTGACAAGTAAAAGTATGTTTCAACAAGTTAAAACTACTTTTTGACAAGTTAAAGTACATTCTTTACAAGTTAAAGTTACGTTTTGACAAGTTAAAGTATGTTTCAACAAGTTTAAATTACTTTTTGACCAGTTAAAGTATATTTTTTACAAGTTAAAGTACGTTTCAACAAGTTAAAATTACTTTTTGACAAGTTAAAGTACATTTTTTTAAAAGTTAAAGTACGTTTCAACAACTTAAAATTACTTTTTGACAAGTTAAAGTACATTTTTTACAAATTAAAGTTACATTTATATAAGTTAAAGTATGTTTCAACGAGTTTAAATTACGTTTTGATAAACAAAAGTACATATTTTACAAGTTAAAGTTACGTTTTGACAAGTTAAAGTATGTTTTTTACAAGTTAAAGTTACGTTTTGACAAGTTAAACTATGTTTTTTACAAGTTAAAGTTACGTTTTGACAAGTTAAAGTACGTTTCAACAAGTTAAATTTACGTTTTGACAAGTAAAAGTACAAATTCTACAAGTTAAACTTACGTTTTGACATGTTAATTTATGTTTTTTACAAGTTATAATTATATTTTGACAAGTTAAAGTACGTTTCAACAAGTTAAAAATATGTATTGACAAGTAAAACTACATATTTTACAAGTTAAAATTACGTTTTGACAAGTTAAACTATATTTTTTACACGTTAAAGTTACGTTTTAACAATAAAAGTACGTTTCAACAAGTTCAAATTACGATTTGTCAAGTTAAAGTACATTTTTTACAAGTTCAAATTTCGTTTTAAAAAGTTAAATTACATTTCAATACGTTAAAATTACGTTTTGACAAGTAAAAGTACATTTTTACAAGTTAAAATTAAGTTTTGACAAGTTTAAGTACGTTTCAACAAGTTTAAATTATGTTTTGACAAGTTAAAGTATGTTTCAACAAGTTAAAATTACGTTTTGACAAGTAAAAGTACAATATCTAAAAGTTCAACTTACGTTTTGACATGTTAAACTATGTGTTTTACAAGTTATAGTTACATATGACCAAGTTAAAGTACGTTTCAACAAGGTAAAATTACTTTTTGACAAGTTAAAGTACATTTTTTACAACTTAAAGTTACGTTTTGACAAGTTAAATTATGTTTTTTACAAGTTAAAGTTACGTTTTGACAAGTTAAAGTACGTTTTTAACAAGTTAAAATTACGTTTTGACAAGTAAAAGTACAAATTTTACATGGTAAACTTACGTTTTGACATGTTAAACTATGTTTTTTACAAGTTATAGTTACATTTTGACAAGTTAAAGTACGTTTCAACAAGTTAAAAATACGTTTTGACAAGTAAAAGTACATTTTTTACAAGTTAAAATTTCGTTTTGACAAGTTAAACTATATTTTTTACAAGTTAAAGTTACGTTTTAACAAGTAAAAGTACGTTTCAACATGTGAAAATTACTTTTTGACTTGTTAAAGTACATTTTTTACTTGTTAAAGTTAAATTTTGACAAGTTACAGTACATTTCAACAAGTTTAAATTACTTTTTGAAAAGTTAAAGTACATTTTTTACAAGTTAAAGTTACGTTTTGACAAGTTAAACTATGTTTTTACTAGTTAAAGTTACGTTTTGACAAGTTAAAGTACGTTTCAACAAGTTAAAATTACTTTTTGACAAGTTAAAGTACATTTTTTACAACTTAAAGTTACGTTTTGAAAAGTTAAATTATGTTTTTTACAAGTTAAAGTTTCGTTTTGACAAGTTAAAGTACGTTTTAACAAGTTAAAATTACTTTTGACAAGTTAAAGTACATTTTTTACAAGCTAAAGTTACGTTTATACAAGTTAAAGTATGTTTCAACAAGTTTAAATTACATTTTGATAAGAAAAAGTACATTTTTTACAACTTAAAGTTACGTTTTGACAAGTTAAACTATGTTTTTTACAAGTTAAAGTTACGTTTTGACAAGTTACAGTACGTTTCAACAAGTTAAAATTACGTTTTGACAAATAAAAGTACAATTTCTACAAGTTAAACTTACGTTTTGACATGTTAAACTATGTTTTTTACAAGTTATAGTTACATTTTGACAAGTTAAAGTACGTTTCAACAAGTTAAAATTACGTTTTGACAAGTTAAAGTATGTTTTTTACAAGTTAAAGTTACGTTTTGACAAGTTAAACTATGTTTTTGACAAGTTAAAGTATGTTTCAACAAGTTAAAATTACGATTTGTCAAGTTAAAGTACATTTTTTACAAGTTCAAATTACGTTTTAAAAAGTCAAATTACATTTCAACAAGTTAAAATTAATTTTTGACAAGTTAAAGTACATATTTTACAAGTTAAAGTTACGTTTATACAAATTAAAATAAGTTTAAACAAGTTTAAATTACGTTTTGACAAGTTAAAGTACATTTTTTACAAGTTTAAATTACGTTTTAAAAAGTTAAATTACATTTCAATACGTTAAAATTACGTTTTGACAACTAAAAGTACATTTTTTACTAGTTAAAATTACGTTTTTACAAGTTAAAGTTACGTTTTGACAAGTTAAAGTACGTTTTAACAAGTTAAAATTACTTTTTGACAAGTTAAATTACATTTTTTACAAGTTAAACTTACGTTTTGACAAGTAAAAGTATGTTTTTTACAAGTTAAAGTTACGTTTTTACAAGTTAAAGTTACGTTTATACAAGTTAAAGTTTGTTTCAACAAGTTTAAATTACGTTTTGACAAGTAAAAGTACATTATTTACAAGTTAAAGTTACGTTTTGACAAGTGAAACTATGTTTTTTACAAGTTAAAGTTACGTTTTGACAAGTTAAACTATGTTTTTTACAAGTTAAAGTTCGTTTCAACTAGTTAAAATTTCGATTTGTCAAGTTAAAGTACATTTTTTACAAGTTCAAATTACGTTTTAAAAAGTTAAATTACATTTCAACAAGTTAAAATTACTTTTTGACAAGTTAAAGTACATTTTTTACAAGTTAAAGTTACGTTGATACAAATTAAAGTATGTTTCAACAAGTTTAAATTACGTTTTGACAAGTTAAAGTACATTTTTACAAGTTAAAATTACGTTTTAACAAGTTTAAGTTCGTTTCAACAAGTTTAAATTATGTTTTGACAAGTTAAAGTACGTTTCAACAAGTTAAAATTACATTTTGACTAGTAAAAGTATTATTTTTACAAGTTAAACTTATGTTTTGTCATGTTAAACTATGTTTTTTACAAGTTATAGTTACATTTTGACAAGTTAAAGTACGTTTTAACAAGTTAAAATTATTTTTTGACTAGTTAAAGTACATTTTTTACAACTTAAAGTTACGTTTTGACAGTTAAACTATGTTTTTTACAAATTAAAGTTACGTTTTGACAAGTTAAAGTACGTTTCAACAAGTTAAAATTACGATTTGACAAGTTAAAATACATATTTTACAAGTTAAAGTTATGTTTTGAAAAGTTAAAGTACGTTTCAACAAGTTCAAATTATGTTTTGAGAAGTTAAAGTTCGTTTCAAAAAGTTAAAATTACGTTTTGACAAGTAAAAGTACAATTTTTAAAAGTTAAAGGTACGTTTTGACATGTTAAAGTATGTTTTTTACAAGTTAAAGTTAGTCTTTGACAAGTTAAAGTACGTTTCAACAAGTTAAAATTACGATTTGACAAGTTAAAGTACATTTTTTACAAGTTAAAGTTACGTTTTGACAAGTTAAAGTACGTTTCAACAAGTTCAAATTACGTTTTAACAAGTAAAAGTACATTTTTTACTAGTTAAAATTACGTTTTGACAAGTTAAACTATGTTTTTTACAAGTTAAAATTACGTTTTGACAAGTAAAAGTACGTTTCAACAAGTTAAAATTACTTTTTGACAAGTTAAAGTACATTTTTTACAAGTTAAAGTTACGTTTGGACAAGTTAAAGTAGTTTCAAAAAGTTTAAATTACTTTTTGACAACTTAAAGTACATTTTTTACAAGTCATAGTTACGTTTTGACAAGTTAAAGTATTTTTCTTACAAGTTAAAGTTACGTTTTGACAAGTTAAAGTACATTTTTTACAAGTTAAAGTTACGATTTGGAATTTAAGTACGTTTCAATAAGTTCAAATTACGTTTTTAAAAGTTAAAGTACGTTTCAACAAGTTTAAATTTCGTTTTGACAAGTAAAAGTACATTTTCTACAAGTTAAAGTTACGTTTTGACAAGTTAAACTATGTTTCTTACAAGTTAAAGTTACGTGTTAACAAGTTAAAGTATGTTTCAACAAGTTAAAATTAGTTTTTGACAAGTTAAAGTACATTTTTTACAAGTTAAATTTACTTTTTGAGAAGTTAAAGTACATTTCAACAAATTTGAATTATGTTTTGACAAGTTAAAGTACATATCAACAAGTTAAAATTACGTTTTGACAAGTTAAAATACCATTTTTACAAGTTAAAGTTACGTTTTGACAAGTTAAAGTACATTTCAACAAGTTAAAATTACGTTTTGACAAGTAAAAGTACATTTTTTACAAGTTAAAGTTACGTTTTGACAAGTTAAAGTACGTTTTAACAAGTTAAAATTACTTTTTGACAAGTTAAAGTACATTTTTTACAAGTTAAAGTTACGTTTATACAAGTTAAAATATGTTTCAACAAGTTTAAATTACGTTTTGATAAGTAAAAGTACATTTTTTACAAGTTAAAGTTATGTTTTGACAAGTTAAACTATGTTTGTTACAAGTTAAAGTTACGTTTTGACAAGTTAAACTATGTTTTTTACAAGTTAAAGTACGTTTCAACAAGTTAAAATTACGATTTGTCAAGTTAAAGTACATTTTTTACAAGTTCAAATTACGTTTTAAAAAGTTAAATTACATTTCAATACGTTTAAATTACGTTTTGACAACTAAAAGTACATTTTTTACAAGTTAAAATTACGTTTTGACAAGTTTAAGTACGTTTCCACAAGTTTAAATTATGTTTTGACAAGTTAAAGTATGTTTCAACAAGTTAAAATTACGTTTTGACAAGTAAAAGTACAATTTCTAAAAGTTAAACTTACGTTTTGACATGTTAAACTATGTGTTTTACAAGTTATAGTTACATATTGACAAGTTAAAGTACGTTTCAACAAGTTAAAATTACTTTTTGACAAGTTAAAGTACATTTTTTACAACTTAAAGTTACGTTTTGACAAGTTAAACTATGTTTTTAACTAGTTAAAGTTACGTTTTGACAAGTTAAAGTACGTTTCAACAAGTAAAAGTACAAATTCTACAAGTTAAACTTACGTTTTGACATGTTAAACTATGTTTTTTACAAGTTATAGTTACATTTTGACAAGTTAAAGTACGTTTCAACAAGTTAAAATTATGTTTTGACAAGTAAAAGTACATTTTTTACAAATTAAAATTACGTTTCAACAACTTAAACTATATTTTTTACAAGTTAAAGTTACGTTTTGACAAGTTAAAGTACATTTCAACAAGTTTAAATTACTTTTTGACAAGTTAAAGTACATTTTTTACAAGTTAAAGTTACGTTTTGACAAGTTAAACTATGTTTTTTACAAGTTAAAGTTACGTTTTGACAAGTTAAAGTACATTTCAACAAGTTAAAATTACTTTTTGACAAGTTAAAGTACATTTTTTACAACTTAAAGTTACGTTTTGACAAGTTAAACTATGTTTTTTACAAGTTAAAGTTACGTTTTGACAAGTTACAATACGTTTCAACAAGTTAAAATTACGTTTTGACAAATAAAAGTACAATTTCTACAAGTTAAACTTACGTTTTGACATGTTAAACTATGTTTTTTACAAGTTATAGTTACATTTTGACAAGTTAAAGTACGTTTCAACAAGTTAAAATTACGTTTTGACAAGTTAAAGTATGATTTTTACTAGTTAAAGTTACGTTTTGACAAGTTAAACTATGTTTTTGACAAGTTAAAGTACGTTTCAACAAGTTAAAATTACGATTTGTCAAGTTAAAGTACATTTTTTACAAGTTCAAATTACGTTTTAAAAAGTCAAATTACATTTCAACAAGTTAAAATTAATTTTTGACAAGTTAAAGTACATATTTTACAAGTTAAAGTTACGTTTATACAAATTAAAATAAGTTTAAACAAGTTTAAATTACGTTTTGACAAGTTAAAGTACATTTTTTACAAGTTCAAATTACGTTTTAAAAAGTTAAATTACATTTCAATATGTTAAAATTACGTTTTGACAACTAAAAGTACATTTTTTACTAGTTAAAATTACGTTTTTACAAGTTAAAGTTACGTTTTGACAAGTTAAAGTACGTTTGAACAAGTTAAAATTACTTTTTGACAAGTTAAAGTACATTTTTTTACAAGTTAAAGTTACGTTTATACAAGTTAAAGTTTGTTTCAACAAGTTTAAATTACGTTTTGACAAGTAAAAGTACATTTTTTACAAGTTAAAGTTACGTTTTGACAAGTTAAACTATGTTTTTTACAAGTTAAAGTTATATTTTGACAAGTTTAACTATGTTTTTTACAAGTTAAAGTTCGTTTCAACAAGTTAAAATTACGATTTGTCAAGTTAAAGTACATTTTTTACAAGTTCAAATTACGTTTTAAAAAGTTAAATTACATTTCAACAAGTTAAAATTACTTTTTGACAAGTTAAAGTACATTTTCTACAAGTTAAAGTTACGTTGATACAAATTAAAGTATGTTTCAACAAGTTTAAATTACGTTTTGACAAGTTAAAGTACATTTTTTACAAGTTAAAATTACGTTTTAACAAGTTTAAGTACGTTTCAACAAGTTTAAATTATGTTTTGGCAAGTTAAAGTACGTTTCAACAAGTTAAAATTACATTTTGACAAGTAAAAGTACCATTTTTACAAGTTAAACTTATCTTTTGTCATGTTAAACTATGTTTTTTACAAGTTATAGTTACATTTTGACAAGTTAAAGTACGTTCAACAAGTTAAAATTATTTTTTGACTAGTTAAAGTACATTTTTTACAACTTAAAGTTACGTTTTGACAGTTAAACTATGTTTTTTACAAGTTAAAGTTACGTTTTGACAAGTTAAAGTACGTTTCAACAAGTTAAAATTACGATTTGACAAGTTAAAATACATATTTTACAAGTTAAAGTTATGTTTTGAAAAGTTAAAGTACGTTTCAACAAGTTCAAATTATGTTTTGAGAAGTTAAAGTTCGTTTCAAAAAGTTAAAATTACGTTTTGACAAGTAAAAGTACAATTTTTACAAGTTAAAGGTACGTTTTGACATGTTAAAGTATGTTTTTACAAGTTAAAGTTAGTATTTGACAAGTTAAAGTACGTTTCAACAAGTTAAAATTACGATTTGACAAGTTAAAGTACATTTTTTACAAGTTAAAGTTACGTTTTGACAAGTTAAAGTACGTTTCAACAAGTTCAAATTACGTTTTAACAAGTAAAAGTACATTTTTTACTAATTAAAATTACGTTTTGACAAGTTAAACTATGTTTTTTACAAGTTAAAGTTACGTTTTGACAAGTAAAAGTACGTTTCAACAAGTTAAAATTACTTTTTGACAAGTTAAAGTACATTTTTTACAAGTTAAAGTTACGTTTTGACAAGTTAAAGTAGTTTCAAAAAGTTTAAATTACTTTTTGACAAGTTAAAGTACATTTTTTACAAGTTATAGTTATGTTTTGACAAGTTAAACTATTTTTCTTACAAGTTAAAGTTACGTTTTGACAAGTTAAAGTACATTTTTTACAAGTTAAAGTTACGATTTGGAATTTAAGTACGTTTCAATAAGTTCAAATTACGTTTTTAAAAGTTAAAGTACGTTTCAACAAGTTTAAATTTCGTTTTGACAAGTAAAAGTACATTTTCTACAAGTTAAAGTTACGTTTTGACAAGTTAAACTATGTTTCTTACAAGTTAAAGTTACGTGTTAACAAGTTAAAGTATGTTTCAACAAGTTAAAATTAGTTTTTGACAAGTTAAAGTACATTTTTTACAAGTTAAATTTACTTTTTGAGAAGTTAAAGTACGTTTCAACAAATTTAAATTATGTTTTGACAAGTTAAAGTACATTTCAACAAGTTAAAATTACGTTTTGACAAGTTAAAGTACATTTTTTACAACTTGAAGTTACGTTTTAACAACTTAAACTATGTTTTTTACAAGTTAAAGTTACGTTTTGACAAGTTAAAGTACGTTTCAACAGGTTAAAATTACGATTTGACAAGTTAAATTACATTTTTTACAAGTTAAAGTTATGTTTTGAAAAGTAAAATTACGTTTTGACCAGTAAAAGTACAATTTTTACAAGTTACAATTATGTTTTGACATGTTAAACTATGGTTTTTATAAGTTAAAGTTACGTTTGGACAAGTTAAAGTACGGTTCAACAAGTTAAAATTACTTTTTGACAATTTAAAGTACTTTTTTTACATGTTCAAGTTAATATTTGACAAGTTAAAGTACGTTTCGACAAGTTAAAATTACGATTTGACAAATTAAAGTACATTTTGTACAAGTTAAAGTTACGTTTTGACAAGTTAAAGTACGTTTCAACAAGTTCAAAGTATGTTTTGACAAGTAAAAGTACATTTGTTACAAGTCAAAGTTACCTTTTGACAAGTTAAACTATGTTTTTTACAAGTTAAAGTTACGTTTTGACAAGTTAAAGTACGTTTCAACAAGTTAAAATTACTCTTTGACAAGTTAAAGTACATTTTTTACAAGTTAAAGTTACGTTTATACAAGTTAAAGTACATTTTTTACAAGTTCAAATTATTATTTGACAAGTTAAAGTATGTTTTAACAAGTTAAAATTACAATTTGACAAGTTAAAGTACTTTTTTTACAAGTTAAAGTTACGTTTTGACAAGTTAAAGTATGTTTCAACAAGTTTAAATTACGTTTTGACAAGTAAAATTACATTTTTTACAAGTTAAAGTTACGTTTTGACAAGTTAAACTATGTTTTTTACAAGTTAAAGTTACGTTTTAACAAGTTAAAGTACGTTTCAACAAGTTAAAATTACGTTTTGACAAGTAAAAGTAAATTTTTACAAGTTAAAGTACGTTTCAACAAGTTCAAATTACAATTTGACAAGTTAAACTATGTTTTTTACAAGTTAAAGATACGTTTTGACAAGTTAACGTACGTTTTTTAAAAATTAAAGTTATGTGTTGACAAGTTAAAGTACGTTTCAACAAGTTCAAATTACGTGTTTAAAAGTTAAAGTATGTTTCAACAAGTTTAAATTTCGTTTTGACAAGTAAAAGTACATTTTTTACAAGGTAAAGTTAAGTTTTTACAAGTTAAACTATTTGTTGTACAAGTTAAAGTTACGTGTTAACAAGTTAAAGTATGTCTCAACAAGTTAAAATTAGTTTTTGACAAGTTAAAGTACATTTTTTTACAAGTTAATGTTACTTTTTGAGAAGTTAAAGTAAGTTTCAACAAATTTAAATTATGTTTTGACAAGTTAAAGTACGTTTCAACAAGTTAAAATTACGTTTTGACAAGTTAAAGTACCATTTTTACAAGTTAAACTTATGTTTTGACATGTTAAACTATGTTTCTTACAAGTTATAGTTACGTTTTGACAAGTTAGAGTACGTTTCAACAAGTTAAAATGACTTTTTGACAAGTTAAAGTACATTTTTTACAAGTTGAAGTTACGTTTTGACAAGTTAAACTATGTTTTTTACAAGTTAAAGTTATGTTTTGACAAGTTAAAGTACGTTTCAACAAGTTAAAATTACGATTTGACAAGTTAAAATACATTTTTTACAAGTTAAAGTACATTTTTTTCAAGTTAAAGTTATGTTTTGAAAAGTTAAAGTACGTTTCAACAAGTTCAAATTATGTTTTGACAAGTTAATGTACGTTTCAAAAAGTTAAAATTACGTTTTGACAAGTAAAAGTACAATTTTTACAAGTTAAAGTTACGTTTTGACATGTTAAACTATGTTTTTTATAAATTAAAGTTACGTTTGGACGAGTTAAAGTACGGGTCAACAAGTTAAAATTACTTTTTGACAAGTTAAAGTACTTTTTTTACAAGTTCAAGTTAATATTTGACAAGTTAAAGTACGTTCCGACAAGTTAAAATTACGATTTGACAAGGTAAAGTAGATTTTTAACAAGTTAAAGTACGTTTCAACAAGGTCAAATTACGTTTTTAAAAGTTAAAGTACGTTTCATCAAGATTAAATTTGGTTTTGACAAGTAAAACTACATTTTTTACAAGTTAAAGTTACGTTTTGATAAGTTAAACTATGTTTCTTACAAGTTAAAGTTACGTGTTAACAAGTTAAAGTATGTTTCAACAAGTTAAAATAAGTTTTTGACAAGTTAAAGTACATTTTTTACAAGTTAAAGTTACTTTTTGAGAAGTTAAAGTACGTTTCAACAAATTTAAATTATGTTTTGACAAGTTAAAGTACGTTTCAACAAGTTCAAGTACGTTTCAACAAGTTAAAATTACGTTTTTGACAAGTTAAAGTACCATTTTTACAAGTTAAACTTACGTTTTGACATGTTAAACTATGTTTTTTACAAGTTATAGTTACGTTTTGACAAGTTAGAGTACGTTTCAACAAGTTAAAATGACTTTTTGACAAGTTAAAGTACGTTTCAACAAGTTAAAATTCCGATTTGACAAGTTAAAATACATTTTTTACAAGTTAAAGTTATGTTTTGAAAAGTTAAAGTACGTTTCAACAAGTTCAAATTATGTTTTGAAAAGTTAAAGTACGTTTCAAAAAGTTAAAATTACGTTTTGACAAGTAACAGTACAATTTTTACAAGTTGCAGTTACGTTTTGACATCTTAAACTATGTTTTTTATAAGTTAAAGTTACGTTTGGACAAGTTAAAGTACGGTTCAAGAAGTTAAAATTACTTTTTGACAATTTGAAGTACTTTTTTTACATGTTCAAGTTAATATTTGACAAGTTAAAGTACGTTTCGACAGGTTAAAATTACGATTTGACAAGTTAAAGTACATTTTTTCAAGTTAAAGTTACGTTTTGACAAGTTAGAGTACGTTTTGACAAGTAAAAGTACATTTGTTACAAGTCAAAGTTACCTTTTGACAAGTTAAACTATGTTTTTTACAAGTTAAAGTTAAGTTTTGACAAGTTAAAATACGTTTCAACAAGTTAAAATTACTCTTTGACAAGTTAAAGTACATTTTTTACAACTTAAAGTTACGTTTTGACAAGTTAAAGTACGTTTCAACAGGTTAAAATTACTTTTTCAGAAGTTAAAGTACATTTTTTACAAGTTAAAGTTACGTTTTGACAAGTTAAAGTACGTTTCAACAAGTTCAAAGTACGTTTTGACAAGTAAAAGTACATTTGTTACAAGTCAAAATTACCTTTTGACTAGTTAAACTATGTTTTTTACAAGTTAAAGTTATGTTTTAACAAGTTAAAGTACGTTTCAACAAGTTAAAATTACTCTTTGACAAGATAAAGTACATTTTTTACAACTTAAAGTTACGTTTTGACAAGTTAAAGTACGTTTCAACAGGTTAAAATTACTTTTTCACAAGTTAAAGTACATTTTTTACAAGTTAAAGTTACGTTTTGACAAGTTAAACTATGTTTTTTACAAGTTAAAGTTACGTTTTTACAAGCTAAAGTACGTTTCAGCAAATTAAAATTACGATTTGACAAGTTAAAGTACATATTTACAAGTTAAACTTTCGTTTTAATAAGTTAAAGTACGTTTCAACAAATTCAAATTACGTTTTGATAAGTTAAAGTACCTTTCAACAAGTTAAAATTATGTTTTGACAAGGAAAAGTACATTTTTTACAAGTTAAAGTTATGTTTTGACATGTTAAACTATGTTTTTTAAAAGTTAAAGTTACGTTTTGACAAGTTAAAGTATGTTTCAACAAGTTAAAATTACGTTTTGACAAGTTAAAGTACGTTTCAACAAGTTAAACTTACGTTTTAATAAGTAAAATTAAATTTTTTATAAGTTAAAATTACGATTTTATAAGTTAAAGTATGTTTTTTATAAGTTAAAGTTATGTTTTGACAAGTTAAAGTACGTTTCAACAAGTTTAAATTAGTTTTTGACAAGTTAAAGTACATTTTTTACAAGTTAATGTTACGTTTTGACAAGTTAAACTATGTTTTTTACAAGTTAAAGTTACGTTTTGACAAGTTAAAATACGTTTCAAAAAGTTAAAATTACTTTTTGAAAAGTTAAAGTACATTTTTTACAATTAAAGTTACGTTTTGACAATGTAAAACATGTTTTTTACAAGTTAAAGCTAGAATTTGACAAGTTAAAGTACGTTTCAACAAGTTAAAATTACGATTTGACAAGTTATAGTACATTTTTTACAAGTTAAAGTTATGTTTTGACAAGTTAAAGTACGTTTCAACAAGTTCAAAGTACGTTTTGACAAGTAAAAGTACATTTTTTATAAGTTAAAGTTACATTTTGACAAGTTAAACTATGTTTTTTACAAGTTAAGGTTACGTTTTGACAAGTTAAAGTACGTTTCAACAAGTTAAAGTTACGTTTTGACAAATAAAAGTACATTTGTTACAAGTCAAAGTTACCTTTTGACAAGTTAAACTATGTTTTTACAAGTTAAAATTACGTTTTGACAAGTTAAAGTACGTTTCAACAAGTTAATATTACTCTTTGACAAGTTAACGTACATTTTTTACAACTTAAACTTACGTTTTGACAAGTTAAAGTACGTTTCAACAAGTTAAAATTACGTTTTGACAAGTTAAAGTACGTTTCAACAAATTAAAATTACGTTTTAATAAGTAAAATTATATTTTTTACAAGTTAAAGTTACGTTTTGACAAATTAAACTATGTTTTTTACAAGTTAAAGTTACGTTTTGACAAGTTAAAGTACGTTTCAACAAGTTAAAATTACGTTTTGACAAGTAAAAGTAAATTTTTATAAGTTACAGTACGTTTCAACAAGTTCAAATTACAATTTGACAAGTTAAACTATGTTTTTTACAAGTTAAAGATACGTTTTGACAAGTTAACCTACGTTTTTTAAAAATTAAACTTACGTGTTGACAAGTTAAAGTACGTTTCAACAAGTTCAAATTACGTGTTTAAAAGTTAAAGTACGTTTCAACAAGTTTAAATTTCGTTTTGACAAGTAAAAGAACATTTTTTACAAGTTAAAGTTAAGTTTTGACAAGTTATACTATTTTTTGTACAAGTTAAAGTTACGTGTTAACAAGTTAAAGTATGTTTCAACAAGTTAAAATTAGTTTTTGACAAGTTAAAGTACATTTTTTACAAGTTAAAGTTACTTTTTGAGAAGTTAAATTACATTCAACAAATTTAAATTATGTTTTGACAAGTTAAAGTACGTTTCAACAAGTTAAAATTACGTTTTGACAAGTTAAAGTACCATTTTTACAAGTTAAACTTACGTTTTGACATGTTAAACTATGTTTCTTACAAGTTATAGTTACGTTTTGACAAGTTAGAGTACGTTTCAACAAGTTAAAATGACTTTTTGACAAGTTAAAGTACATTTTTTACAACTTGAAGTTACGTTTTGACAAGTTAAACTATGTTTTTTACAAGTTAAAGTTACGTTTTGACAAGTTAAAGTACGTTTCAACAAGTTCAAATTATGTTTTGACAAGTTAAAGTACGTTTCAGAAAGTTAAAATTACGTTTTGACAAGTAAAAGTACAATTTTTACAAGTTAAAGTTACGTTTTGACATGTTAAACTATGTTTTTTATAAGCTAATGTTACGTTTGGACAAGTTAAAGTACGGTTCAACAAGTTAAAATTACTTTTTGACAAGTTAAAGTATTTTTTTACAAGTTCAAGTTAATATTTGACAAGTTAAAGTACGTTTCGACAAGTTCAAATTACATTTTTAAAAGTTAAAGTACGTTTCAACAAGTTCAAATTACATTTTTAAAAGTTAAAGTACGTTTCAACAAGTTTAAATTTTGTTTTGACAAGTAAAAGTACATTTTTTACAAGTTAAAGTTACGTTTTGACAAGTTAAACTATGTTTCTTACAAGTTAAAGTTACGTGTTAACAAGTTAAAGTATGTTTCAACAAGTTGAAATTAGTTTTTGACAAGTTAAAGTATATTTTTTACAAGTTAAAGTTACTTTTTGAGAAGTTAAAGTACGTTTCAACAAATTTAAATTATGTTTTGACAAGTTAAAGTACGTTTCAACAAGTTAAAATTACGTTTTTCACAAGTTAAAGTACCATTTTTACAAGTTAAACTTACGTTTTGACATGTTAAACTATGTTTTTTACAAGTTATAGTTACGTTTTGACAAGTTAAAGTACGTTTCATAAAGTTAAAATGACTTTTTGACAAGTTAAAGTACATTTTTTACAATTTGAAGTTACGTTTTAACAAGTTAAACTATGTTTTTTACAAGTTAAAGTTACGTTTTGACAAGTTAAAGTACGTTTCAACAAGTTAATATTACGATTTGACAAGTTAAAATACATTTTTTACAAGTTAAACTTATGTTTTGAAAAGTTAAAGTACGTTTCAACAAGTTCAAATTATGCTTTGACAAGTTAAAGTACGTTTCAGAAAGTTAAAATTACGTTTTGACTAGTAAAAGTACAATTTTTACAAGTCAAAGTTACGTTTTGACATGTTAAACTATGTTTTTTATAAGCTAATGTTACGTTTGGACAAGTTAAAGTACGGTTCAACAAGTTAAAATTACTTTTTGACAAGTTAAAGTACTTTTTTTACAAGTTCAAGTTAATATTTGACAAGTTAAAGTACGTTTCGACAAGTTCAAATTACATTTTTAAAAGTTAAAGTACGTTTCAACAAGTTCAAATTACATTTTTAAAAGTTAAAGTACGTTTCAACAAGTTTAAATTTTGTTTTGACAAGTAAAAGTACATTTTTTACAAGTTAAAGTTACGTTTTGACAAGTTAAACTATGTTTCTTACAAGTTAAAGTTACGTGTTAACAAGTTAAAGTATGTTTCAACAAGTTAAAATTAGTTTTTGACAAGTTAAAGTATATTTTTTACAAGTTAAAGTTACTTTTTGAGAAGTTAAAGTACGTTTCAACAAATTTAAATTATGTTTTGACAAGTTAAAGTACGTTTCAACAAGTTAAAATTACGTTTTTCACAAGTTAAAGTACCATTTTTACAATTTAAACTTACATTTTGACATGTTAAACTATGTTTTTTACAAGTTATAGTTACGTTTTGACAAGTTAAAGTACGTTTCATAAAGTTAAAATGACTTTTTGACAAGTTAAAGTACATTTTTACAATTTGAAGTTACGTTTTAACAAGTTAAACTATGTTTTTTACAAGTTAAAGTTACGTTTTGACAAGTTAAAGTACGTTTCAACAAGTTAATATTACGATTTGACAAGTTAAAATACATTTTTTACAAGTTAAACTTATGTTTTGAAAAGTTAAAGTACGTTTCAACAAGTTCAAATTATGTTTTGACAAGTTAAAGTACGTTTCAAAAAGTTAAAATTACGTTTTGACAAGTAAAAGTACAATTTTTACAAGTTACAGTTACTTTTTGACATGTTAAACTATGTTTTTTATAAGTTAAGTTACGTTTGGACAAGTTAAAGTACGGTTCAACAAGTTATAATTACTTTTTGACAATTTAAAGTACTTTTTTTACATGTTCAAGTTAATATTTGACAAGTTCAAGTACGTTTCGACAAGTTAAAATTACGATTTGACAAGTTAAAGTACATTTTTTACAAGTTAAAGTTACGTTTTGACAAGTTAAAGTACGTTTCGACAAGTTAAAATTACGATTTGACAAGTTAAAGTACACTTTTTACAAGTTAAAGTTACGTTTTTACAAGCTAAAGTACGTTTCAACAAGTTAAAATTACGATTTGACAAGTTAAAGTACATTTTTGCAAGTTAAAGTTATGTTTTGAAAAGTTAAAGTACGTTTCAACAAGTTCAAATTATGTTTTGAAAAGTTACAGTACGTTTCAAAAAGTTAAAATTACGTTTTGACAAGTAACAGTACAATTTTTACAAGTTGCAGTTACGTTTTGACATCTTAAACTATGTTTTTTATTAGTTAAAGTTACGTTTGGACAAGTTAAAGTACGGTTCAAGAAGTTAAAATTACTTTTTGACAATTTGAAGTACTTTTTTTACATGTTCAAGTTAATATTTGACAAGTTAAAGTACGTTTCGACAGGTTAAAATTACGATTTGACAAGTTAAAGTACATTTTTTCAAGTTAAAGTTACGTTTTGACAAGTTAGAGTACGTTTTGACAAGTAAAAGTACATTTGTTACAAGTCAAAGTTACCTTTTGACAAGTTAAACTATGTTTTTTACAAGTTAAAGTTAAGTTTTGACAAGTTAAAATACGTTTCAACAAGTTAAAATTACTCTTTGACAAGTTAAAGTACATTTTTTACAACTTAAAGTTACGTTTTGACAAGTTAAAGTACGTTTCAACAGGTTAAAATTACTTTTTCAGAAGTTAAAGTACATTTTTTACAAGTTAAAGTTACGTTTTGACAAGTTAAAGTACGTTTCAACAAGTTCAAAGTACGTTTTGACAAGTAAAAGTACATTTGTTACAAGTCAAAATTACCTTTTGACTAGTTAAACTATGTTTTTTACAAGTTAAAGTTATGTTTTAACAAGTTAAAGTACGTTTCAACAAGTTAAAATTACTCTTTGACAAGATAAAGTACATTTTTTACAACTTAAAGTTACGTTTTGACAAGTTAAAGTACGTTTCAACAGGTTAAAATTACTTTTTCACAAGTTAAAGTACATTTTTTACAAGTTAAAGTTACGTTTTGACAAGTTAAACTATGTTTTTTACAAGTTAAAGTTACGTTTTTACAAGCTAAAGTACGTTTCAGCAAATTAAAATTACGATTTGACAAGTTAAAGTACATATTTACAAGTTAAACTTTCGTTTTAATAAGTTAAAGTACGTTTCAACAAATTCAAATTACGTTTTGATAAGTTAAAGTACCTTTCAACAAGTTAAAATTATGTTTTGACAAGGAAAAGTACATTTTTTACAAGTTAAAGTTATGTTTTGACATGTTAAACTATGTTTTTTAAAAGTTAAAGTTACGTTTTGACAAGTTAAAGTATGTTTCAACAAGTTAAAATTACGTTTTGACAAGTTAAAGTACGTTTCAACAAGTTAAACTTACGTTTTAATAAGTAAAATTAAATTTTTTATAAGTTAAACTTACGTTTTGACATGTTAAACTATGTTTTTTACAAGTTATAGTTACGTTTTGACAAGTTAAAGTACGTTTCAACAAGTTAAAATGACTTTTTGACAAGTTAAAGTACATTTTTTACAATTTGAAGTTACGTTTTAACTAGTTAAACTATGTTTTTTACAAGTTAAAGTTACGTTTTGACAAGGTAAACTATGTTTTTTACAAGTTAAAGTACGTTTCAACAAGTTCAAATTACATTTTTAAAAGTTAAAGTACGTTTCAACAAGTTCAAATTATGTTTTGACAAGTTAAAGTACGTTTCAGAAAGTTAAAATTACGTTTTGACAAGTAAAAGTACAATTTTTACAAGTTAAAGTTACGTTTTGACATGTTAAACTATGTTTTTTATAAGCTAATGTTACGTTTGGACAAGTTAAAGTACGGTTCAACAAGTTAAAATTACTTTTTGACAAATTAAAGTACTTTTTTTACAAGTTCAAGTTAATATTTGACAAGTTAAAGTACGTTTCGACAAGTTCAAATTACATTTTTAAAAGTTAAAGTACGTTTCAACAAGTTCAAATTACATTTTTAAAAGTTATAGTACGTTTCAACAAGTTTAAATTTTGTTTTGACAAGTAAAAGTACATTTTTTACAAGTTAAAGTTACGTTTTGACAAGTTAAACTATGTTTCTTACAAGTTAAAGTTACGTGTTAACAAGTTAAAGTATGTTTCAACAAGTTAAAATTAATTTTTGACAAGTTAAAGTACATTTTTTACAAGTTAAAGTTACTTTTTGAGAAGTTAAAGTACGTTTTAACAAATTTAAATTATGTTTTGACAAGTTAAAGTACGTTCCAAGAAGTTAAAATTACGTTTTTGAAAAGTTAAAGTACTATTTTTACAAGTTAAACTTACGTTTTGACATGTTAAACTATGTTTTTTACAAGTTATAGTTACGTTTTGACAAGTTAAAGTACGTTTCAACAAGTTAAAATGACTTTTTGACAAGTTAAAGTACATTTTTTACAATTTGAAGTTACGTTTTAACTAGTTAAACTATGTTTTTTACAAGTTAAAGTTACGTTTTGACAAGTTAAACTATGTTTTTTACAAGTTAAAGTTACGTTTTGACAAGTTAAAGTACGTTTCAACAAGTTAAAATTACGTTTTGACAAGTAAAACTACAAATTCTACATGTTAAACTTACGTTTTGACATGTTAAACTATGTTTTTTACAACTTATAGTTACATTTTGACAAGTTAAAGTACGTTTCAACAAGTTAAAAATACGTTTTGACAAGTAAAAGTACATTTTTTACAAGTTAAAATTTCGTTTTGACAAGTTAAACTATATTTTTTACAAGTTAAAGTTACGTTTTAACAAGTAAAAGTACGTTTCAACATGTTAAAATTACTTTTTGACTTGTTAAAGTACATTTTTTACTTGTTAAAGTTAAGTTTTGACAAGTTACAGTACATTTCAACAAGTTTAAATTACTTTTTGAAAAGTTAAAGTACATTTTTTACAAGTTAAAGTTACGTTTTGACAAGTTAAACTATGTTTTTTACAAGTTAAAGTTACGTTTTGACAAGTTAAAGTATGTTTCAACAAGTTAAAATTACGATTTGACAAGTTAAAATACATTTTTTACAAGTTAAAGTTATGTTTTGAAAAGTTAAAGTACGTTTCAACAAGTTCAAATTATGTTTTGACAATTTAAAAAACGTTTCAAAAAGTTCAAATTACGTTTTGACAAGTAAAAGTACAATTTTTACAAGTTACAGTTACGTTTTGACATGTTAAACTATGTTTTTTATAAGTTAAGTTACGTTTGGACAAGTTAAAGTACGGTTCAACAAGTTAAAATTACTTTTTGACAATTTAAAGTACTTTTTTTACATGTTCAAGTGAATATTTGACTAGTTAAAGTACGTTTCGACAACTTAAAGTACATTTTTTACATGTTAAAGTTACGTTTTGACAAGTTGAAGTACGTTTCAACAAGTTCAAAGTACGTTTTGACAAGTAAAAGTACATTTGTTACAAGTCAAAGTTACCTTTTGACAAGTTAAACTATGTTTTTTACAAGTTAAAGTTAAGTTTTGACAACTTAAAGTACGTTTCAACAAGTTAGAATTACTCTTTGACAAGTTAAAGTACATTTTTTACAACTTAAAGTTACGTTTTGACAAGTTAAAGTATGTTTCAATAGGTTAAAATTACTTTTTCACAAGTTAAAGTGCATTTTTTACAAGTTAAAGTTACGTTTTGACAAGTTATACTATGTTTTTTACAAGTTAAAGTTACGTTTTTACAAGCTAAAGTACGTTTCAACAAGTTAAAATTACGATTTGACAAGTTAAAGTACATTTTTGCAAGTTAAACTTACGTTTTGACAAGTTAAAGTACGTTTCAACAAGTTCAAATTACGTTTTGATAAGTTAAAGTACCTTTCACCAAGTTAAAATTACGTTTTGACAAGTAAAAGTACATTTTCTACAATTTAAAGTTACGTTCTGACATGTTAAACTATGTTTTTTAAAAGTTAAAGTTACGTTTTGACATGTTAAAGTATGTTTCAACAAGTTAAAATTACGATTTGACAAGTTCAAATACATTTTTTACAAGTTAAAGTTATGTTTTGACATGTTAAAGTACGTTTCAACAAGTTCAAAGTACGTTTTGACAAGTAAAAGTACATTTTTTATAAGTCAAAGTTACCTTTTGACAAGTTAAACTATGTTTTTTACAAGTTAAAGTTACGTTTTTACAAGCTAAAGTACGTTTCAACAAGTTAAAATTACGATTTGACAAGTTAAAGTACATTTTTTACAAGTTTAAGTTATGTTTTGACAAGTTAAAGTACGTTTCAACTAGTTTAAATTAGTTTTTGACAAGTTAAATTACAGTTTTTACAAGTTAATGTTAAGTTTTTACAAGTTAAAGTATGTTTTTTACAAGTTAAAGTTACTATTTGACAAGTTAAAGTACGTTTCAACAAGTTAAAATTACGATATGACAAGTTATAGTACATTTTTTACAAGTTAAAGTTATGTTTTGACAAGTTAAAGTACGTTTCAACAAGTTCAAAGTACGTTTTGACAAGTAAAAGTACATTTGTTACAAGTCAAAGTTACCTTTTGACAAGTTAAACTATGTTTTTTACAAGTTAAAGTTACGTTTTGACAAGTTAAATTACGTTTCAACAAGTTAAAATTACTCTTTGACAAGTTAAAGTACATTTTTTACAACTTAAAGTTACGTTTTGAATAGTTAAACTATGTTTTCTACAAGTTAAAGTTACGTTTTTACAAGTTAAAGTACGTTTCAACAAGTTAAAATTACGGTTTCTCAAGTTAAAATACATTTTTTACAAGTTAAAATTACGTTTTGACAAGTTAAACTACGTTTCAAAAATTTCAAATTATGTTTTAACAAGTTAAAGTACGTTTCAACAAGTTAAAATTACGTTTTGACAAGTAAAAGTACATATTTTACAAGTTAAAGTTACGTTTTGACATGTTGACCTATGTTTTTTACAAGTTAAAGTTACGTTTCGACAAGTTAAAGTACGGTTCAACAAGTTAAAATTAATTTTTGACAGGTTAATGTACATTTTTTACAAGTTAAACTTAATATTTGACATGTTAAACTACGTTTCAACAATTTAAAATTACGATTTGACAAGTTTAAAGTACAATTTTTACAATTTATAGTTAGGTTTTGACAAGTTAAAGTACGTTTCAACAAGTTCAATTTACGTTTTGACACGTAAAACTACATTTTTTTAAAGTTAAAGTTACGTTTAGACAAGTTAAAATATGTTTTTTGCAAGTTAAAGTTATTATTTGACAAGTTAAAGTACGTTTAAACAAGTTAAAATTACAATTTATCAAAATTAATGTACATTTATTACAAGTTAAAGTTA
Source organism: Urtica urens (assembly GCA_958296335.1). NCBI lineage: Eukaryota > Viridiplantae > Streptophyta > Magnoliopsida > Rosales > Urticaceae > Urtica > Urtica urens. The sequence continues at coordinate 24,723,665 of OY282520.1, forward strand.
CTTTTTGACAAGTTAAATTATGTTTCAACAAGTTTAAATTACGTTTTGACAAGTAAAATTACATTTTTTACAAGTTAAAGTTACGTTTTGACAAGTTAAACATGTTTTTTACAAGTTAAAGTTACGTTTTGACAAGTTAAAGTACGTTTCAACAAGTTAAAATTACTTTTTGACAAGTTAAAGTACATTTTTTACAAGTTAAAGTTACGTTTTGACAAGTTAAACTATGATTTTTACAAGATAAAGTTAGAATTTCACAAGTTAAAGTACATTTTTTACAAGTTAAAGTTACGTTTTGACAAGTTAAACTATGATTTTTACAAGTTAAAGTTAGAATTTGACAAGTTAAAGTACGTTTCAACAAGTTAAAATTACGATTTGACAATTTAAAGTACATTTTTACAAATTAAAGTTACGTTTTGACAAGTTAAAGAACGTTTCAACAAGTTCAAATTACGTTTTGATAACTTAAAGTACGTTTCAACATGTTAAAATTACGTTTTGACATGTAAAAGTACATTTTTTACAAGTTAAAGTTACGTTTTGACATGTTAAACTATGTTTTTTAAAAGTTAAAGATACGTTTTGACAAGTTAAAGTAAGTTTCAACAAGTTAAAATTACGATTTGACAAGTTATAGTACATTTTTTACAAATTAAAGTTATGTTTTGACAAGTTAAAGTACGTTTCACCAAGTTAAAATTACGTTTTGACAAGTAAAAGTACATTTTTTACAAGCTAAAGTTACGTTTTGACATGTCAAACTATGTTTATTACAAGTTAAAGTTACGTTTTGACAAGCTAAAGTACGGTTCAACAAGTTAAAATTAATTTTTGACAAGTTAAAGTACATTTTTTACAAGTTAAACTTAATATTTGACATGTTAAACTACGTTTCAACAATTTAAAATTACGATTTGACAAGTTAAAGTACATTTTTGACAAGTTAAAGTTAGGTTTTGACAAGTTAAAGTACGTTTCAACAAATTCAAAATACGTTTTGACACGTAAAACTACATTTTTTGAAAGTTAAAGTTACGTTTAGACAAGTTAAAATATGTTTTTTGCAAGTTAAAGTTATTATTTGACAAGTTAAAGTACGTTTAAACAAGTTAAAATTACAATTTATCAAAATTAATGTACATTTATTACAAGTTAAAGTTACGTTTTGACAAGTTAAATTATGTTTCAACAAGTTTAAATTACGTTTTGACAAGTAAAATTACATTTTTTACAAGTTAAAGTTACGTTTTGACAAGTTAAACATGTTTTTTACAAGTTAAAGTTACGTTTTGACAAGTTAAAGTACGTTTCAACAAGTTAAAATTACTTTTTGACAAGTTAAAGTACATTTTTTACAAGTAAAAGTTACGTTTTGACAAGTTAACCTATGATTTTTACAAGTTAAAGTTAGAATTTCACAAGTTAAAGTACATTTTTTACAAGTTAAAGTTACGTTTTGACAAGTTAAACTATGATTTTTACAAGTTAAAGTTAGAATTTGACAAGTTAAAGTACGTTTCAACAAGTTAAAATTACGATTTGACAATTTAAAGTACATTTTTACAAATTAAAGTTACGTTTTGACAAGTTAAAGAACGTTTCAACAAGTTCAAATTACGTTTTGATAACTTAAAGTACGTTTCAACATGTTAAAATTACGTTTTGACATGTAAAAGTACTTTTTTTACAAGTTAAAGTTACGTTTTGACATGTTAAACTATGTTTTTTAAAAGTTAAAGTTACGTTTTGACAAGTTAAAGTAAGTTTCAACAAGTTAAAATTACGATTTGACAAGTTATAGTACATTTTTTACAAATTAAAGTTATGTTTTGACAAGTTAAAGTACGTTTCACCAAGTTAAAATTACGTTTTGACAAGTAAAAGTACATTTTTTACAAGCTAAAGTTACGTTTTGACATGTCAAACTATGTTTATTACAAGTTAAAGTTACGTTTTGACAAGCTAAAGTACGGTTCAACAAGTTAAAATTAATTTTTGACAAGTTAAAGTACATTTTTTACAAGTTAAACTTAATATTTGACATGTTAAACTACGTTTCAACAATTTAAAATTACGATTTGACAAGTTAAAGTCCATTTTTGACAAGTTAAAGTTAGGTTTTGACAAGTTAAAGTACGTTTCAACAAATTCAAAATACGTTTTGACACGTAAAACTACATTTTTTGAAAGTTAAAGTTACGTTTAGACAAGTTAAAATATGTTTTTTGCAAGTTAAAGTTATTATTTGACAAGTTAAAGTACGTTTAAACAAGTTAAAATTACAATTTAACAAATTAATGTACATTTATTACAAGTTAAAGTTACGTTTTGACAAGTTAAATTATGTTTCAACAAGTTTAAATTACGTTTTGACAAGTAAAATTACATTTTTTACAAGTTAAAGTTACGTTTTGACAAGTTAAACATGTTTTTTACAAGTTAAAGTTACGTTTTGACAAGTTAAAGTACGTTTCAACAAGTTAAAATTACTTTTTGACAAGTTAAAGTACATTTTTTACAAGTTAAAGTTATGTTTTGACAAGTTAAACTATGATTTTTACAAGTTAAAGTTAGAATTTGACATGTTAAAGTACGTTTCAACAAGTTAAAATTACGATTTGACAAGTTAAAATACATTTTTACAAGTTAAAGTTACGTTTTGACAAGTTAAAGAACGTTTCAACAAGTTCAAATTACGTTTTGATAACTTAAAGTACGTTTCAACATGTTAAAATTACGTTTCTACATGTAAAAGTACATTTTTTACAAGTTAAAGTTACGTTTTGACATGTTAAACTATGTTTTTTAAAAGTTAAAGTTACGTTTTGACAAGTTAAAGTAAGTTTCGACAAGTTAAAATTACGTTTTGACAAGTTAAAGTACGTTTCAACAAGTTAAAATTACGTTTTAACAAGTAAAATTAAATTTTTTACAAGTTAAAATTACGTTTTGACAAGTTAAACCATGTTTTTTACAAGTTAAAGTTACGTTTTGACAAGTTAAAGTACATTTCAACAAGTTAAAATTACTTTTTGAGAAGTTAAACTATGGTTTTTAAAAGTTAATGTTACGTTTTGACAAGTTAAAGAACGTTTCAACAAGTTAAAATTACTTTTTGACAAGTTAAAGTTACTATTGACAAGTTAACGTATGTTTCACAAGTTAAAATTACGATTTGATAAATAAAAGTATGTTTTTTATAAGTTAAAGTTATGTTTTGACAAGTTAAAGTACGTTTCAACAAGTTTAAATTAGTTTTTGACAAGTTAAAGTACATTTTTTACAAGTTAATGTTACGTTTTGACAAGGTAAACTAAGTTTTTTACAAGTTAAAGTTACGTTTTAACAAGTTAGAGTACGTTTCAACAAGTTAAAATTACTTTTTGAAAAGTTAAAGTATATTTTTTACAAGTGAAAGTTACGTTTTGACAATGTAAAACATGTTTTTTACAAATTAAAGTTAGAATTTGACAAGTTAGAGTACGTTTCAACAACTTAAAATTATGATTTGACAAGTTATAGTACATTTTTTAATGTTAAAGTTATGTTTTGACAAGTTAAAGTACGTTTCAACAAGTTCAAAGTACGTTTTAACAAGTAAAAGTACATTTGTTACAAGTCAAAGTTGCCTTTTGACAAGTTAAACTATGTTTTTTACAAGTTAAAGTTACGTTTTGACAAGTTAAAATTACTCTTTGACAAGTTAAAGTACATTTTTTACAACTTAAAGTTACGTTTTGACAACTTAAAGTACGTTTCAACATGTTAAAATTACTTTTTAACAAGTTAAAGAATATTTTTTACACGTTAAAGTTACGTTTTGACAAGTTAAACTATGTTTTTTACAAGTTAAAGTTACGTTTTTACAAGCTAAAGTACGTTTCAACAAGTTCAAATTACGATTTGACAAGTTAAAGTACATTTTTACAAGTTAAAGTTACGTTTTGACAAGTTAAAGTACGTTTCAACAAGTTCAAATTACGTTTTCATAAGTTAAAGTACCTTTCAACAAGTTAAAATTACGTTTTGACAAGTAAAAGTACATTTTTTACAAGTTAAAGTTACGTTTTGACATGTTAAACTATGTTTTTTAAAAGTTAAAGTTACGTTTTCACAAGTTAAAGTATGGTTCAGCAAGTTAAAATTACGTTTTGACAAGTTAAAGTACGTTTCAACAAGTTAAAATTACGTTTTAACAAGTACAATTAAATTTTTTTCAAGTTAAAGTTACGTTTTGACAAGTTAAACTATGTTTTTTACAAGTTAAAGTTACGTTTTGACAAGTTAAAGTACATTTCAACAAGTTAAAATTACTTTTTGACAAGTTAAAGTTACGTTTTGACAAGTTAAACTATGTTTTTTACAAATTAATGTTACGTTTTGACAAGTTAAAGAACGTTTCAACAAGTTATAATTACTTTTTGACAAGTTAAAGTTACTATTGACAAGTTAACGTATGTTTCAACAAGTTAAAATTACGATTTGATAAGTTAAAGTATGTTTTGTATAAGTTAAAGTTATGTTTTAACAAGTTAAAGTACGTTTTAACAAGTTTAAATTAGTTTTTGACAAGTTAAAGTACATTTTTTACAAGTTAATGTTACGTTTTGACAAGTTAAACAAAGTTTTTAACATGTTAAAGTTACGTTTTAACAAGTTAGAGTACGTTTCAACAAGTTAAAATTACTTTTTGACAAGTTAAAGTATATTTTTTACAAGTGAAAGTTACGTTTTGACAATGTAAAACATGTTTTTTACAAATTAAAGTTAGAATTTGACAAGTTAGAGTACGTGTCAACAACTTAAAATTATGATTTGACAAGTTATAGTACATTTTTTAATGTTAAAGTTATGTTTTGACAAGTTAAAGTACGTTTCAACAAGTTCAAAGTACGTTTTGACAAGTAAAAGTACATTTGTTACAAGTCAAAGTTACCTTTTGACAAGTTAAACTATGTTTTTTACAAGTTAAAGTTACGTTTTGACAAGTTAAAATTACTCTTTGACAAGTTAAAGTACATTTTTTACAACTTAAAGTTACGTTTTGACAACTTAAAGTACGTTTCAACATGTTAAAATTACTTTTTAACAAGTTAAAGAATATTTTTTACAAGTTAAAGTTACGTTTTGACAAGTTTAACTATGCTTTTTACAAGTTAAAGTTACGTTTTTACAAGCTAAAGTACGTTTCAACAAGTTAAAATTACGATTTGACAAGTTTAACTTGTCAAAACGTAACTTTAACTTGTAAAAAATGTAATTTTACTTGTCAAAACTTAATTTAAACTTGTTGAAACGTACTTGAACTAGTCAAAACGTAACTTTAACTTGTAACAAATGTACTTTAACTTGTAAAATTGTAATTTTAACTTGTTAAAACGTACTTTAACTTGTCAAATAATAACTTTAACTTGTAAAAAACATATTTTAACTTGTCTAAACGTAGCTTTAACTTGTAAAAAATGTACTTTAACTTGTCAAAAACTAATTTTAACTTGTTGAAACGTACTTTAACTTGTCAAAACGTAACTTTAACTTGTAAATAACATAGGTTAACTTGTCAAAACGTAATTTTAACTTGTAAAAACTATAATTTTACTTGTCAAAACATAATTTAAATTTGTTGAAACGTACTTTTACTAGTCAAAACGTAACTTTAACTTGTAAAAAATGTACTTAACTTGTAAAATTTTAATTTTAACTTGTTGAAACGTACTTTAACTTGTCAAATAATAACTTTAACTTGTAAAAAACATACTTTAACTTGTCTAAACGTAACTTTAATTTGTAAAAAATGTACTTTCACTTGTCAAAAAGTAATTTGAACTTGTTGAAACGTACTTTAACTTGTGAAAACGTAACTATAACTTGTAAAAAATCATAGGTTAACTTGTCAAATCGTAATTTTAACATGTAAAAAATGTACTTAACTTGTCAAATAATAATTTTAACTTGTTGAAACGTAACTTTAACTTGTCAAAACGTAAACTTTAACTTATAAAAAACATAGTTTAACTTGTCAAAATGTAACTTTAACTTGTCAAAAAAAAATTTAAGTTGTTGAAACGTACTTTAACTTGTCAAAACGTAACTTTAACTTATAAAAAAACATAGTTTAACTTGTCAGAACATAATTTTAACTTGTCAAAAACAAATTTTAACTTGTTGAAACGTACTTTAACTTGTCAAAACGTAACTTTAACTTATATAAAACATAGTTTAACTTGTCAAAACGTAACTTTAACTTGTAAAAAATGTAATTTTACTTGTCAAAACTTAATTTAAACTTGTTGAAACGTACTTGAACTAGTCAAAACGTAACTTTAACTTGTAAAAAATGTACTTTAACTTGTAAAATTGTAATTTTAACTTGTTAAAACGTACTTTAACTTGTCAAATAATAACTTTAACTTGTAAAAAACATATTTTAACTTGTCTAAATGTAGCTTTATTTTGTAAAAAATGTACTTTAACTTGTCAAAAACTAATTTTAACTTGTTGAAACGTACTTTAACTTGTCAAATCGTAACTTTAACTTGTAAATATAATAGGTTAACTTGTCAAAACGTAATTTTAACTTGTAAAAACTATAATTTTACTTGTCAAAACATAATTGAAATTTGTTGAAACGTACTTTTACTAGTCAAAACGTAACTTTAACTTGTAAAAAATGTACGTAACTTGTAAAATTTTAATTTTAACTTGTTGAAAGGTACTTTAACTTGTCAAATAATAACTTTAATTTGTAGAAAACATACTTTAACTTGTCTAAACGTAACTTTAATTTGTAAAAAATGTACTTTAACTTGTCAAAAAGTAATTTTAACTTGTTGAAACGTACTTTAACTTGTCAAAACGTAACTTTAATTTGTAAAAAACATAGGTTAACTTGTCAAATCGTAATTTTAACTTGTAAAAAATGTACTTTTACTTGTCAAAACGTAATTTGAATTGGTTGAAACGTACTTTAACTTGTCAAAACGTAATATTAACTTGTAAAAAATTTACTTTAATTGTCAAGTCATAATTTTAACTTCTTGAAACGTAATTAAAGTTGTCAAATAGTAATTTTAACTTGTAAAAACATACTTTAACTTGTAAAAACGTAATTTTAACTTGTAAAAAATGTAGTTTTACTTGTCAAAATGTAACATTAACTTGTAAAAAATGTACTTTAACTTGTCAAATTGTAATTTTAACTGGTTGAAACGTACTTTAAGCTCTCAAATAGTAACTTTAACTTGTAAAAAACATACTTTAACTTGTCAAGACGTAATTTTAACTTGTTGAAACTTACTTTAACTTGTCAAAACATAACTTTAACTTGTATAAAACATAGTTTAACATGTCAAAACGTAACTTTAACTTGTAAAAAACGTAGTTTTACTTGTCAAAAGGTAGTTTTAACTTGTTGAAACGAACTTTAACTTGTCCAAACGTAATTTGAACTTGATGAAACATACTTTAACTTGTCAAAACGTAACTTTAACTTGTAAAAAATGTTCTTTAACTTGTCAAATCGTAATTTTAACTTGTTGAAACGTACTTTAACTTGTCAAAACGTAACTTTAACTTGTAAAAACTGTTTTTTAACTTGTCAAAACGTAATTTTACCTTGTTGAAACGTACTTTAACTTGTCAACACGTAACTTTAACTTGAAAAAAATGTACTTTAACTTGTCAAATCGTAATTTTAACTCGTTGAAATGTAGTTTAACTTGTCAAAACATAACTTTAACTTGTATAAAACATAGTTTAACTTGTCAAAACGTAATTTTAACTTTTATAAAATGTACTTTAACTTGACAAAAAGTAATTTTAACTTGTTGAAACGTACTTTAACTTGTAAAAACGTAACTTTAACTTGTAAAAAACATAATTTAACTTGTCAAAACGTAACTTTGACTTGTAAAAAATTTACTATTACTTGTCAAAACGTACTTATAACTTATTGAAACATACTTTAACTTGTCAAGCGTAACTTTAACTTGTAAAAAATGTACTTCAATTTGTCAAATCGTAATTTTAACTTGTTGAAACGTACTTTAACTTGCCAGATAGAAACTTTAACGTGTATTAAACACACTTTACATTGTCAAAACGTAACTTTAACTTGTAAAAAATGTACTTAAACTTGTAAAAAATTTACTTTAACTTGCCAAAAAGTAATTTTAACTTGTTGAAACGTTCTTTAACTTGTCAAAACGTAACTTTAACTTGTAAAAAACATAGTTTAACTTGTCAAAACGTAACTTTAACTTGTAAAAACATAGTTTAACTTGTCAAAACGTAACTTTGACTTGTAAAATATGTACTTTTACTTGTCAAAACGTACTTTGAACTTGTTGAAACGTACTTTAACTTGTTAAAAGGTAACTTTAACTTGTAAAAAATGTACTTTAACTTGTCAAATCGTAATTTTAACTTGTCGAAACGTACTTTAACTTGTCAAATAGTAACTTTAACTTTTAAAAAATATACTTTACATTGTCAAAACGTAACTTTAACTTATAAAAAATGTACTTTAACTTGTCAAAAAGTAATTTTAACTTGTTGAAACGTACTCTTACTTGTCAAAACGGAACTTTAACTTGTAAAAACCATAGTTTAACTTGTCAAAACGTAACTTTAACTTGTAAAAAATGTAATTTTACTTGTCAAAACGTAATTTAAACTTTTTGAAACGTACTTTAACTAGTCAAAACGTAACTTTAGCATGTAAAAACTGTACTTTAACTTGTAAAATTGTAATTTTTACTTGTTGAAACATACTTTAACTTGACAAATAATAACTTTAACTTGTAAAAAACATACTTTAACTTGTCAAAACGTAACTTTAACTTGTAAAAAACATAGGTTAACTTGTCAAAACGTAATTTTAACTTGTAAAAAATGTACTTTTACTTGTCAAAACGTAATATGAACTGGTTGAAACTGTTGGAATTTGATTAATAATTAACCTAATTTAATTACGAGACACATCAATATGTGGCGGAATTTCATAATTCAATTTAACATATTATAAACGTTTTAAAACATGTTCGATAACCATATCATTAAATCTAACCTAACATGTCAATAAATTTACAATCACATCAATAAATTTATCTAAGCATGCAAACGAATAATCCAAATACATATAAATATTCTAAAACATCATATTATTCAGATCAAATTCGTGCGAGGGATACTTACATAAGATTTGGATCTGCGAGAGCAAGTCTCGGTGTACGTCAAGGTAGTCGGCCGATCCTCTACGCCACGCGCGTCCAAGAAATCCTCAAAACGTCGTGCCTTCGATCCTCCAAAATTAGGCGGCCCTGGGGAGAGAAAAATCACTCAAACAACCACAAGTTGAGCCAATGATAATACTCTACGGATTTTTAGGAGACAAAGAGGGTGGGCTCTTTCGTAGGAATAAGAGAAGAAGGAATAAAAGGAAAATCTCTCTACGGATCGCTCTCAATTCTTTTGGGATTTTGGCCAAGTATTTTTCTCCTTGGGAGAGAGTAAATAGTCGGCCAAGATGGGAGGGGAGAGAGAGAGAGTGGCCGTGTGAAAGCTAGGTCGAAAGAGAGAGAGAAGAGCTCCTTTTATTTCATGGAGAATGGGCTTAATTAGGTCAAAAACAATTAATGACCCATTAATCAAACTTAATCCCGATAAATCACTTAAACAATTTTTCAACCCCTTGTTTGCATTCAATGGCCGGCCATCTTATGTATTTATCTCCCAAATATTTTCGATTTATTTCTAAAATAATATTTAATTAATTTAGAACATCTCATTTATTTAATGACAAGTCATTAATTATTTTCATACTAAACAATGTAGTACGAAACGAGAAAATATTTATTTTCATCTTTTATTTATTTGAATCATCAAATTATATTATTATCAATATAATAACACAATATGATTCGTTAAATAAAGGGATAAAGAGGTATATACCCTTCTATAGTATTAAGTTTGCAAAATATCCACTTTTTTGAAATTATTGGTTAATACCCAGTTGTAGAAATTAACGCAAATTATTAGACTAATATACCTTTTCCAGTTTTGTAATTGTTGGAAATTAATTTTCGAAAATTAACTAAATTTTGGCCGAATGTTATGTACAAAGATAGAATCAAATACTCTCTCCAATTACAGAGGCGGAAATTTTGGAAATTAAACAAAATTAATGAAAGACTTTTAATTTTGAGCGGGAGAAATTGTTTTGGAAAATAATTATATACCCCATCAAATCTCTTAAACTCTAACCCCCTTCAACATATTCTTTCACACTCTCATTCTCACCGAAACTCAAACGCAAAAAACATATTCTCTCTCTTGAATCGTCACTTTCTCTCACTTCAAACCAAAAGGTTTGAAATTTTCTCTCGTTCTCAATATCGTATTCGGTTTTTCTCTCTTTTTCACACCCAGTATTTCGAGTTCGTCTCTGACTCTTCATCTTCGTTAACAGAAATTTTTAAACATTGTACAGGTAAAACAATGAAAAACGAAGTCCGGAAATTTAGGGTTTTCAAATCTCTAATCTCTCGGTAAGTTTCTCTGCTTTTATAATTCCATTGACATGCATGCGAATCGTTTTTGATGGTCATCAGTTGAATATCTTTTTCTTCTTTAACCTAATTCGTTTGTCCTTTGTTTCGGTATGTTTGTGAAGTTTTTGTAGATAACAAACAATGGCGAGGACAAAATTCAACATTGGGATCATAGATATGAACCTTGACGTCATTAAAATTAACGCAAATTAATACCAGATGAACATCGGATCATAGATATGAACGATACAGATAGAATAGAGGAAGGTCTTCAATTTTAACTGATTTGATTATAAGACCCGCCTAAATTTAAAATTTTAAAAGAAAAAGTATCTCGGAATTATTCAAAATAATAACTCAAAGTTGTAACAGTTAAAGCTATAAAATAGGAAAACCGATATTTAATAACGTATACGAAGATAAACATGGAAACTGTTTCAAAAAGGTTAATTTATGGCAATACTCGGATACGCACAAATTAACAAAAATTAACTGTATTGAATATGCAACAAGATTGTTTACTTACTAAATAAATCCGAGTCATAAATGAAAAATATAGCAGATTAAAACTAAATCAACACAAAATTCGGATTCTAAATTAAATAGTTGACATTTTAAAAAAGATATTAAAACCATTAAATAACGATTTCAAATCTGAAAGTTGAAAATTAGACAAGAAATCCCGTGATTTCAAGTAAATTTGCGTTAATATAAAATCTGTAAATTTTGAAATTTAAACAAGATTTCCCGAATTCTCAGGTTAATTTCCGTTAATATACAAAAATTGGAAATAATACAGGAAAATAAAAACAGCAAAGGATTAAAAGTCAACGTGTATACAAATTAACGCAGTTTAACTACTAATTCGTGTGTGTTTAAAAGAGCAATTAATTACAGAAATGAATAACAACAAAATCAAACAAAATCGATTGTAAATTAAAGAATAAAGTTGAGTATATCAAAGATATCACTCCAATAAATAACTATTTCAAATAAGAAAGTTAAAAATTATAACGACTTCCCGAGATCTCAGGTAAATATGCGTTAATTAAGTCCCATGAAATCAGGTTGACATATAAGATTATAATGTGCGTGAATATAAATTAACACAAATTAACTAGTTATTCATGAGTCTAATTTGTAACCGACTTTTTATAAATATAGCAATTAATGAAATATATCTGAATAAAATTAAAGAAAAAATAAAATGGTTTATGCATTTATTAGTTGACTAATTCAAAATCATATTAAAAGAAATAAAAAAACCTCTCGCTGTTTAAAATAAGAAAATTAAAACTAATTACCCGAAAAATCTGGTTAATTTCCGTTAATTAAAAAAACTGGAAATAATTAAAATCAATTCGGAAACTAAAAAAAAGGGCAAAAACGGAAATGCAACTACTTAAAAATATGCCACGTATGACTAATTGGGTAGATTTTAAACGTTTGCAAAACATTGGGTATTTTACAATTGCAACGTTTCATGTGGCTTAGTTAGAGCAATACTTCTTAAATAAATGTAATAATAAATAATGAATTATTTATTTAATTACTTAGAAAATAATTTTCTTAGTGTAAATCACAATTTACGTTTAAGGAGAAAATCGATCTTTTCTTGTTCACTAATATCTCATCCAAGAGTCTATCATTGAGACCTTATGGACCCACATGAACGAAACTTTAGAATAAAGATCGGACGCAAAAGTTCACAAACTTTTTTCGACTTTTAATTCGTAATATTAGTCGATTCCACTAAAGGACCAATATTGAACATCTCTAAGTTCATATGCGTTTATATTTCCGTTTGATGTGATATAACTATTCTTCACATGGTCCATGGTGTATTTTACGATATTACCCTTTGTGTGTATCATTAACTCAGAGGAATGTAAAATTACCGTTTTACCCTTGAGTTATTATTTCACCAAGTCCTCTGTTATTTGTGAACGAGAAAAACATAAAGTGAAATGTCTCAACATGTCACATGTTTTATTTCAAAGAATTCTTTATTCGATGAATACCAGGCCTGGTTTTGACACTCTCATAACAGAGCATGGTGTGATACTAATGCCTTAGCACTGTTTCAACACAAATTACATATCTGTGAATCACATGTTTCAACGAAACAGTATTATGACACCAACCGTCGGGTCAATGAAACTTCATTTAGCCATTGCCCATTAACAAATCAAATGTCATAAAGTGTTACAAGAATACATGTACTCTCTTCAGGATTTAGGTAATTACTAAAATACCCCTCGTATGTGAGTTTGAGGTTTCGAGTGATTAAACGGGTTTATCTCGAACTTCAAAACTTCATTGGTCTTGTTCAATATCTTCATTAAGATATCAAGACTGAATTACAGAGTCACAACTCTCCATATCACAAGATAAGTTATCGTTTAATTCATTTTAACAATCATCACTAGGAATCGATTGCCCAATCGATCTTTAGATTGCGAACTATTATTTAAACTAGTCATAAGAAGGTATCTTGTCAAGTCTGTACTTAGCACTTCTTTCGTTGATGACAGTTTCAGAGCGTAGACATAAATGCATAAACACAATCTTAAATAAGAATGGATATTCAATCTTTATTTAATTTCAAAGCAAGACAAATACAAAAGTATTTAATATCAAAAATCTCCTTTGTGGGCATAAATGCCAACAAAATCCCACTTGACTCAAAGGAGATGCGAATGATCTTTCAGTCCTAATCCTTCTAGGTGTCCCTAGAAGACCTTACTGGTTAAAGGCTTCGTGAAGGGATCAGCAAGGTTGTCCAACGTTGAGATCTTCAAAACCGTCGCGTCCCCTCTATGAACTATATCTCATACCAGGTGGTATTTCTGCTCGATGTGTTTTGAGCGTTTGTGACTTCTTGGTTCCTTACAGTTAGCAACGGCTCCACTGTTATAACAGTAAAGTGTAAGGGGCTCGTTGGCACTTGGAACTACTTCCAAGTACATCCGGAAATTCCCCAGCCACACAGCCTCCTTTGCAGCTTCGCAAGCTGCCACATACTCAGCCTCCATGGTCGAGTCAGCAACACAAGTTTGCTTTATACTCCTCCAGACCACAGATCCACCATTCAGGGTGAACACAAACCCTGATGTGGATTTCCTGGAATGCTTATCCGCTTGAAAATCGGAATCGGTATACCCCATCATATTCAGGTCATCACCTGAGTATGCAAGCATATAATTTCTCGTTCTCCGGAGATACTTGATAATATGCTTGACCGCAACCCAGTGCTCGGGTCCAGGATTCGATTGGAATCTACTCACCACGCCCACTGTGTAACAAATATCTGGCCTAGTGCAGAGCATTGGATACATGAGACTTGCTACGGCTGAGGCGTAGGGAATATGTCTCATGTCCTCTATCTCTTGAGGAGTCTTGGGAGACTGCTCACTAGACAGATGCACTCCATGTCTGAAAGGTAGCTGTCCTTTCTTGGAGTTCTACATACTAAAGCGATCCATGATCTTATCAATATAAGATGCATGAGAAAGCGCTAACTTTTGGTTCTTCCGATCTCTAAAGATCTAAATCCCCAGAATGTAAGCCGCTTCTCCAAGATCCTTCATCTCAAACTGCTCAGACAGCCAGATCTTAACCTCTGATAACTTTCCCACATCATTCCCAATGAGGAGTATGTCATCTACATAAAGGATTAAGAAGACCACTTTGCCATCGTTTACCATCTTATAAACACATGGCTCATCTAAAGACTGATCAAAGCTGTAGCTTTTTACAGTCTCGTCGAATCTAATATTCCACGATCTAGATGCTTGCTTTAGTCCATAAATGGACTTTAGCAACTTACAAACCTTTCCCTGTTGGCCTTTCTCCATGAACCCGTCTGGTTGAGCCATGTAAATGCGCTCGTTAAGATTTCCATTAAAAAATGCAGTCTTGACATCCATCTGCCAGATTTCATAATCTAGGGCGGCAGCAATGGATAAAAGAGTACGAATGGACTTTAGCATCGCCACGGGCGAGAAGGTATCTTCATAGTCGATACCTTCCTTTTGTGTGAACCCCTTCGCCACAAGTCGTGCTTTAAATGTCTCGACATTTCCATCCGGTCCTCTTTTCTTCTTGTTGATCCATTTACACCCAACAGGCTTGATGCCTTCAGGTAAATCTACAAGTTTCCAGACTTCGTTGACATACATCGAATGCATTTCAACGTTCATGGCTTCTTGCCATAGGTTTGCTTCAGAACTCTGCATCGCCTGGGAAAATGATACTGGATCATCTTCCTCCTTGTATGCGACTGCAGCAAAGGCCTCTCCGATGTACGTCAATCGCCCAGGTTTTCGTACAATCCTGCTCTGCGACGAATCGTAGGAGGCTCAAGTTTCGAATGTGGTTCTTCTATTGTTGGTGTAGAACTTGTCCTATCTTGTGAAGTACCAGCTACTTCACCCAACATCTCCTTCAGCACAAGTTTGCTTCTCGGTATGGTATTCTTCATATAATCCTCTTCAAGAAACCTAGCGTTCGTGCTAAAGAACGTTCTCTTGTCAGTACGACTATAGAATGTGTACCCTTTTGTTTCGTTCGGATATCCTATGAAAAAGCATAATTCTGATCGACTAGCCAACTTGCTAGTCTTTTGTCTCAGCACGTGTGCCGGACAGCCCCAGATCTAGATGTGGTTTAGAACAGATTTCTTCCCACACCATCTCTCGTAGGGAGTGCCGGGAACCGTTTTTGACGGAACCTGGTTCAGAATATGAGCTTCCGTTTCTAAGGCATATCCCCAGAACGAATCAGGAAGAGATGAGTAACTCATCATTGATCTCACCATATCTAGTAGCGTTCGGTTCCTTCTCTCTGATACACCGTTTTGTTGTGGAGTGCCAGGTGCTGTAAGCTGAGAATGAATGCCTTCTTCTTTAAAAAGATCCTCGAACTCATCAGACAAGTACTCTCCTCCTCGATCTGATCGAACAGTTTTTATTTGTTTCTCTCTTTGCTTCTCAACCAAGGCCCGATATTGTTTGAACATTTCAAAAGTATCGGATTTGTGTCGCATTGAGAAAACATGACCAAAACGTGAGTAGTCATCAGTGAAGGTTACAAAGTATTCGTAACCTCCTCTTGCCTGAATACTGATTGGACCACAAACATCACTATGTATGAGTTCCAATACTTGTGTGGATCTTAGACCTTTCGAAGAGAAAGGTCTCTTGGTCATCTTCCCTTCAAGACAGGATTCACACGTGGGCATAGATCCCACGTTTAGAGATTTCAAAGGACCATCCTTTGTTAACCTCTTAATCCTATCTAGGCCAATATGTCCAAGACGTAAGTGCCATAGATATGTATCATCCATTTCATCACTGTGAAATGTCTTACGCTTCCTGAGTGAATCACTATTCACCTCAGTGACCAAGATTGTCGGCTCATTAGGATATAGATAATAAATAGAATCTACTCGATGAGCTTTAGAAATAAAACAACCATTAAGAAAAATTTCAATACCATTATTGACTTTAAACTCATAATGTTGTTCTTCTAAACGACCAAAAGAAATTAAGTTCTTGCAAAAATCTGGAACATAATAAACGTTATTCAATAAGAAAGCCTTATTCCCAAAATTCAGCTACATGGTCCCGATAGATCTGGCTTTGACCGTCGTTCCATTCCCCCAGTTGAATGTGAACTCTTCTTCACCTAAGCTTCTGGTTTTCCTGAAACCATTCAGATTACACACAATATGGTCAGAAGCCCCGCAGTCTAAAATCCAGGGTGATTCTTTATATGTCGTGTAACATGCTTGGGTGACGAAAGCCATACATTTCCCCTTGACAGTCTTGAGGTAGGCAGGACAGTTCCTTCGCCAATGGCCGACTTCTCCGCAATGGTGGCACTTGTGTTTAGACTTGTCCACCTTCGCGATGCCCTTGCCCTTGACATTCGCAGCCTTCTTGTAAGGCGTCTTGGATCCCGTTCGGTTGGCATTTTTGGGACCCTTCATCACTCTCTTCGATCCAGAAGTGGAAGCCCTATGTTCAGCAACATTGGCTTCACCAGTCTTCTTCTTGGTCTTAGGGAGAAGTCCCTCGGCAGTCTGCAACTCCTTCATCAGCTCGGTTACAGAATAATCGAGCTTCTTCATGGAGTAGTTCAGACGGAAGCTATCGAAAGAATCCGTCACAGTCTCCAAGATCATGTCGACCTTGGTGAGTCCATCGATATCCGATCTGAGAATCTCCATGTCGTTCAGGTGACCCATGATCACTAGCATGTGGTCCTTGACTGACGTTCCCGGCTTCATCCGACAATTCATGAAATTTCGGATTGCCTGCTGCCTCGCCTGACGCCCATGACATCTAAACATGTCATGAAGATTGTAGAGCATGTCATATGTCGTGGCAATGTCCTTGTGAGATTGTTGCAACACATTGCTCATGGAACCTAAGATATAACACTTGGCAATCTCATCGGACCTTACCCACGTGTCATAGGCGTTCTTGTCCTTCTGGCTTGAGTCAGCACTCGGAGCCGGAGGACACGGGGTAGTGAGAACATACTTGTGCTTTTCCACCGTCAGTACAATGTCGAGGTTACGTTTCCAATTAACGTAATTCTGACCCTCGAGTTTGTTATAACTCAGTATAGATGCAAGTGGATTCATGATATTGCTGAAATTAAATGAAATGAATAAATTTAGCATATGCTACAGTTTCGAATTATGATGCATGTACAATCCTAAATTAGTGAGGAAAGCGATAAATAATTCATGGTATTATGAACAAAAATGATCAATTACTTTTCCCAGGGGAAACCGCAATTGATCGCCTTTCATAGTCGTGACACATCACTATTTAGTTTGAACCATACAAGAAGTCACAACTTCTAGTTCTCGCTAATTACCATGGACTTTGGTCACTTATGTTTAACGCATAGCCTCCTATGGAGGGTTACTTTAAACAATAAGTCTAAGCGTGTAACCAACATGTGGGCCCTTATCAAAGTTACTTTGAAAACGGTTCTCCTTGGGGAGACCCCGCTTCATCGTTCCTCTTTAGAGCTTAGTTCGTAACAATTTAATTAACTATGTGCTTCCGAAGTACTCCCATTAAAGGGATGGCCACGAGGGTGACTCTTAGTTCATTCACACAAGTTAATTAAATTCATGTTGGGGACCTTGGGTTATTTCAACGACAAATAACCCTCCCACTTAGTTTTTGCAAAAATCATATTTTTGTGGACGATGTTCAATTTCATAACTAGTTATTTAAATTAAACTATAATGATGCATGAACAATTCATATAGTGTTGGCGTTCTATCCTATATGACATGTGGATGAATATGAGATAAGATCAAATAAAATAAAACATAATATTTAACTTGTCTAATGGCCCATTTCTAAAATTACAACCCTTTACAAAAGAAAAATAAATAAACTACTTTATTCCTAGTCTTGTGTCGAGTCATCGAATTTTCGAGTTTTAAAACTTAGAGATTAATATCTCCCACTCAAATAACTAAATTCACTTTTATTATTTCAAAAATACTATAAGAAAATTTAATTATTCAAGATTTTAAATTTATTCGGAAATGATTTCCAAATCTCGGTCGTCGGGCCTAACCCTAGCTCCGAAGACACACGACCACGCTAGGGTTTTTGCCGACCCAAACAGCCCTCTTGTGTCCAATACACAGGTCCTTAGGCGTGTTCGAAATCGTCCGGGATAGCTCCCACGCGTTTCAAAAACACGCGGCCATTCCCGGAGGCTGCCTTCCTTCTTCTTGTCTCCCGGATTACAAAATAATAAAATTTAAATTTACAACAAATTACAAATTTAAATAAAATAAAAATAAAAATCGGGACGTAACCCGTAAACAATCCTAGGGCCAATTAGAGTAAGGATCTATTCACATAAACACACATACATTCACAAATGCAATTCATACAAAAACGCCAACACTCAAAATCGATTTAATGACAATTATGGCTATGATACCATTTGTTGGAATCTGATTAACAATTAAACTAATTTAATTACGAAACACATCAATATGTGGCAGAATTTCATAATTCAATTTAACATATTATTTACGTTTTAAAACATGTTCGATAACCATATCATTAAATCTAACCTAACATGTCAATAAATTTACAATCACATCAATAAATTTATCTAAGCATGCAAACGAATAATCCAAATACATATAATTATTCTAAAACATCATATTATTCAGATCAAATTCGTTCGGGGGATACTTACATAAGATTTGGATCTGCGAGAGCAAGTCTCGGTGTACGTCAAGGTAGTCAGACGATCCTCTACGCCACGCGCGTCCAAGAAATCCTCAAAACCGTCGTGCCTTCGATCCTCCAAAATTAGTCGGCCCTGGGGAGAGAAAAATCACTCAAACAACCATAAGTTGAGTCAATGATAATACTCTAGGGATTTTTAGGAGGCAAAGAGGGTGGGCTCTTTCGTAGGAACAAGAGAAGAAGGAATAAAAGGAAAATCTCTCTACGGATCGCTCTCTCAATCCTTTTGGGATTTTGGCCAAGTATTTTTCTCCTTGGGAGAAAGCAAATAGTCGGCCAAGATGGGAGGGGAGAGAGAGAGAGTGGCCGTGTGAAAGCTAGGTCAAAAGAGAGAGAGAAGAGCTCCTTTTATTTCATGGAGAATGGGCTTAATTAGGTCAAAAATAATTAATGACCCATTAATCAAACTTACGCCCGATAAATCACTTAAACAATTTTCCAATCCCTTATTTGCATTAAGTGGCCGGCCATCTTATGTATTTATCTCCCAAATATTTTCGATTTATTTCTAAAATAATATTTAATTAATTTAGAACATCTCATTTATTTAATGACAAGTCATTAATTATTTTCATACTAAACAATGTAGTACGAAACGAGAAAATATTTATTTTCATCTTTTATTTATTTGAATCATCAAATTATATTATTATCGATATAATAACACAATATGATTCGTTAAATAAATGTAATAATAAATAATGAATTATTTGTTTAATTACTTAGAAAATAATTTTCTTAGTGTAAATCAAAATTTACGTTTAATGAGAAAATCGATCTTTTCTTGTTCACTAATATCTCATCCAAGAGTCTATCATTGAGACCTTATGGACCCACATGAACGAAGCTTTAGAATAAAGATCGGACGCAAAAGTTCACAAACTTTTTCCGACTTTTAATTCTTAATATTAGTCGATTCCACTAAAGGACCAATACTGAACATCTCTAAGTTCATATGCGTTTATATTTCCGTTTGATGTGATAAAACTATTCTTCACATGGTCCACGGTATATTTTACGATATTACCCTTTGTGTGTATCATTAACTCAGAGGAATGTAAAATTACCGTTTTACCCCTGAGTTATTATTTCACCAAGTCCTCTGTTATTTGTCAACGAGAAAAACATAAAGTGAAATGTCTCAACATTGTCACATGTTTTATTTCAAAGAATTCTTTATTCGATGAATACCAGACCTGGTTTATTCGCTCACACTCTCATAACAGAGCATGGTGTGATACTAATGCCTTAGCATTGTTTCAACACAAATTCCATATCTGTGAATCACATGTTTCAACGAAAAAGTATTATGACACCAACCGTCGGGTCAATGAAACTTCATTTAGCCATTGCCCATTGACAAATCAAATGTCATAAAGTGTTACGAGAATACATGTACTCTCTTCAGGATTTAGGTAATTACTAAAATACCCCTCGTATGTGAGTTTGAGGTTTCAAGTGATTAAACGGTTTTATCTCGAACTTCAAAACTTCATTGGTCTTGTTCAATATCTTCATTAAGATATCAAGAATGAATTACAGAGTCACAACTCTCCATATCACAAGATAAGTTATCGTTTAATTCATTCTAACAATCATCACTAGGAATCGATTGCCCAATCGATCTTTAGATTGCGAACTATTATTTAAACTAGTCATAAGAAGGTATCTTGTCAAGTCTGTACTTAGCACTTCTTTCGTTGATGCCAGTTTCAGAGCGTAGACATAAATGCATAAACACAATCTTAAATAAGAATGGATATTCAATCTTTATTTAATTTCAAAGCATGACAAATACAAAAGTATTTAATATTAAAAATCTCCTTTGTGGGCATAAATGCCAACAGAAACGTACTTTAACTTGTCAAAACGTAACATTAACTTGTAAAAAATCGACTATGAGGATACCTTCTCGCCAGTCGCCATGCTGAAGTCCATCCGCACTCTCTTATCCATTGTCGCAGCCCTAGATTATGAAATCTGGCAAATGGATGTCAAGACTGCATTTTTGAATGGCAATCTGTATGAGCCCATTTATATTGCTCAACCAGACGGGTTCATGGAGAAAGGCCAACAGGTCAAGGTTTGTGAATTGCTCAAGTCCATTTATGGACTCAAGCAAGGATATAGGTCGTGGAATATCAGATTCGACGAGACTGTAATGAGCTACGGCTTTGATCAGTCGGTAGATGAGCCATGTGTTTATAAGATGATAAACGATGGTAAAGTGGTTTTCTTAGTCCTCTATGTAGATGACATACTACTCATTGGGAATGATGTAGGAAAGTTGTCAAAGGTTAAAGTCTGGCTGTCAAAGCAATTTGAGATGAAGGATCTTGGAGAGGCAGCTTACATTCTAGGTATTCAGATCTTTAGAGATCGAAAGAATCGTAAGCTGGCTCTCTCTCAAGCATCTTATATTGATAAGATCATGGATCGCTTCAGTATGCATGACTCCAAGAAAGTACAGCTACCTTTCAGACATGGAGTGCATCTCTCAAACGAGCAGTCACCCAAGACACCTCAAGAAGTTGAGGACATGAGACACATTCCTTACGCTTCAGCCGTAGGAAGTCTCGTGTATGCTATGCTTTGCACGAGACCAGACATATGCTACGCAGTCTAACCCTGGACCTGAGCATTGGGTTGCTGTCAAGCATGTTCTCAAGTATCTTCGGAGAACGAGAAACTACATGCTTGCGTATTCAGGTGGTGACCTGAATATGACGGGATATACCGACTCTGAGTTTCAGGCGGACAAGGATTCCAGGAAGTCCACATCAAGGTCTGTCTTCACCCTGAATGGTGGATGTGTGGTTTGGAGGAGTATCAAGCAATCTTCTGTTGCTGACTCGACCATGGAAGCCGAGTATGTGGCAGCTTGTGAAGCTGCAAAGGAGGCTGTGTGGCTAAGGAAATTCCTTATGTACTTGGAATTTGTTCCAGGTGCAAGCGAGCCTATGATTCCTTATGATATCTCATCTTGTGATATAGAGAGTTATGACTCTATGATTCATACTTGGTATCTTATAGAAGATACTGAACAAGACCAGTGACACTTAGAAGCTCGAGAAAAAACTGTTTACACACTCGAGGCTTCAAGTTCACAACTAAAGGAGTATTATGATACTTACCTTAATCCTGAAGTGAATATGTAATTGACATTGCAGTTTGTGACATTTGATTCGTCAATGGGCAATGACTAATTTTTAGTTAAATCTGACCCGACTGTTGGTGTCACAAGGATGTAATGTTGGATTACATGATTCACAGATATGGAATTCATGTAATAACAATGCAAATGCATTAGTATCACACTATACTTTGTTATGAGAGTGTGAATGAATAAAACTGGCCAGGTATTCATTGAATGAGTTCATTCTTTGATTAAAACATGTGACATGTAAAAACATCTCACTTTATGTTTTTCTCATTCACAAATAACAAAGGTGTTAGTGAAATAATAACTCGAGGGGTAAAACAATAATCTTACATTCCCCTCAGTTACTGATACACATGAAGGGTAATATCGTAATATACTCCGTGGATCGTGTGAGAAAGTGTTTCATCACATCAAACATAAAAGATACGTACATGATTAGAGAGATTGTCAATATTGGTCCTTTAGTGAAATCGACCAATATTAAGAGTTAAAAGACGAAAAAGTTTGTGAACTTTTGTGTCCGATCTTTATTCTAAAGCTTCGTTCATGTGGGTCTATGAGGTCTCAATGATAGACACTTGGAAGAGATTAAAAGAACTGTAAAAGTTGATTTACTCATTAAGTATAAATTGTGATTTATACTGCGAAAGTTATTTTCTTTATACATTGAATCACAAAATGTTATCATATTGATGATAACATTTACTCATTAAGTATAAATTGTGATTTATACTCACAAAAGTTGATTTACTCATTAAGTATAAATTGTGATTTATACTGCGAAAGTTATTTTCTTTATACATTGAATCACAAAATGTTATCATATTGATGATAACATTCTCGAGTGATTAAATATGTTAAAAGAAGAAAATAAATTATTTCTCATTTCGTACTTATTCGATAACTATGAAATATATTTAATGATGTGTCATTAAATAATAATGAGAGTTCTAAATTAATTTTAGAAATTAAATCAAATATGTTTAGGAACAAAATTCAAAGATGTGGACGACTAAGGGAAGATGGTTTTGGCCGAATTCCCTAAGTGAATAGGGTCATGGGTTTGACCAGCTTAAGCCCATTTATAACGTATATAAATAAGGCTAAACAAACCCTAATCACTTAACCCTAACCCTAGTTAATTTTCGGCCAACACTCTCTCTCTCCCCTTTGTGTTTCTCGGCCGAAATCCCCAAACAAAAGAAAAAAAATTGTTTTTCATTCTTTCATCTTTGATTCCTAATCGTTCTTAAGAGCCCACACTCATAATCTCAATAAATTCCTAGTGTATTATTGTTGATTCATTACTTGTGGTGTTTGAATGATTTTG
Source organism: Urtica urens (assembly GCA_958296335.1). Classification (NCBI taxonomy): domain Eukaryota; kingdom Viridiplantae; phylum Streptophyta; class Magnoliopsida; order Rosales; family Urticaceae; genus Urtica; species Urtica urens. Next base: position 24,747,014 of record OY282520.1, read on the forward strand.
TGAATTTTTTTAAGGTTTATAAACTGTTTTAAAAGCTTTAATTCAGCCAAAAACGTCCCTAGGACGATCTGGGCTCATTCCGGCGAGTTCCCCAGCTTCAGGCGATCCAATCCGGCAAAGGCTCCCTGTCAAGCGAGCTCCAATCCGGCGAGGCGGATCCAATCCGGCGAGGCGCTCAAGTCCGGCGAAGGGATTCCAGTCAGGCGAGCTGAATCCGGTGAGGCGTTCCAGTCCGGCGAGGCGAATCCGGCGAAGGCTATCTGGCGAGGCAATCCGGCGAGGCGTCCCAGAGATCTACCATCCAGTGAGGCTTCCCAGTCCAGCGAGGATATCCAGTCCGGCGAGCTCCCTGTCAGGCGTGTCCGCGTGCGGCGACAGTCTCCTATCCGGCGAGTGCCCAGTCTGGCGAGGCTCCCCAATCCGGCGAGCTCCCTGCCACGCGAAGAACTCCAGTCCGGCGAGGCTCCCCGCAGGCGTCCATTCCGGCGACTCTCCCCAGTCCGGCGAAGACGTTCCCAGGCATTCCGGCGTGCGTTTTCTTGCTTTTTGGACGTGACGTGGCATTCCGACGATAGCTAGCAAAGTCGAGGTTGTTTACAACTTTTTACGTAAGTATTTTCTCAATTAAATAATTAAATATAGATTATATAATTGTTATATAAATTATTAGTTTAATTTATTTGATTGAGAATGTGAATTATAAATTGTTTATAATTGTTTGATAAATTTTAATGCCTTAGGTTATTAATTATATTAAAATTAGTTTTAATATATTAGATCTAATTATAATTTTCCGCCACATAGGATGTGTATTATAATTAATATTATTTAATCGTTAAATAAATTGCATCAAATAGTAACTTTAACTTGTAAAAAACATACTTTAACTTGTCAAAACGTAAATTTAACTTGTAAAAAATGTACTTTAACTTGTCAAAAAGTAATTTTAACTTGTTGAAACGTACTTTAACTTGTCAAAACGTAACTTCAACTTCTAAAAAACGTAACTTTAACATGTCAAAACGTAACTTTAACTTTTAAAAAATGTACTTTTACTTGTCAAAACGTAATTTTAACTTGTTGAGGCTTCAAGTTACACTCGAGGCTTCAAGTTCACAACTAAAGGAGTATTATGATACTTACCTAATCGTGAAGTGAATATGTAATTGACATTGCACTTTGTGACATTTCATTCGTCAATCGGCAATGACTAAATTTTAGTTGCATCTGACCCGACTGTTGGTGTCACAAGGATGTAATGTTGGGTTACATGATTCACAGATATGGAATTCATGTAACAACGATGCAAATGCATTAGTATCACACTATGCTTTGTTATGAGAGTGTGAATGAATAAACCTGGCTAGGTATTCATTGAATGAGTTCATTCTTTGATTAAAACATGTGACATGTAAAGACATCTCACTTTATGTTTTTCTCATTCACAAATAACAACGAAGTTAGTGAAATAATAACTCGAGGGGTAAAACAGTAATCTAACATTCCCCTCAGTTACTGATACACATGAAGGGTAATGTCGTAATATACTCCGTGGATCGTGTGAGAAAGTGTTTCCTCACATCAAACATAAAAGATACGCACATGAATAGAGAGATTATCAATATTGGTCCTTTAGTGGAATCGACTAATACTTAGAGTTAAAAGACTGAAAAAGTTTAAGAACTTTTGTGTCTGATCTTTATTCTAAAGCTTCGTTCATGTGGGTCCATGAGGTCTCAATGATAGACACTTGGAAGAGATTAAAAGCACTGGAAAAGTTGATTTACTCATTAAGTATAAATAGTGATTTATACTGAGAAAGTTATTTTCTTGAAACTCGATAAATAACTAGTTTATTTTGTTCATTGAATCACAAAATGCTATCATATTGATGATAACATTCTCGAGTGATTAAATATGTTAAATGAAGAAAATAAGTTATTTCTCATTTCGTACTTATTCGATAACTGTGAAATATATTTAATGATGTGTCATTAAAGAATAATGAGAGTTCTAAATTAATTTTAGAAATTAAATCAAATATATTTTGGAACAAAATTCAAAGATATGGACGAGTAAGGGGAGAGTGTTTTGGCCGAATTCCTCAAGTGAATAGGGTCATGGGTTTGACCCAGCTTAAGCCCATTTATAACCTGTATAAATAAGGCTAAGAAACCCTAATCACTTAACCTAACCCTAGTCAAATTTCGGCACACACTTCCTCTCCCCCCTTGTGTGGTTCTCGGCCGAAATCCCCAAACAAAAGAAGAGAAAAATTGTTTTTCAATCTTCAATCTTTGTTTTCCTAATTGTTCTTAAGAGCCCACACTCTTGATCTCGATATTTCCTTGTGTAATATTGTTGATTCATCACTTGTGGTGTTTGAATAATTTAGAAAATTGTTTTAGAGTTTTTAAAATTGTTTTAAAAAGGTTTCAGCCCTCTAAAACATCCCTAGGACGTTTTCTGTGTATTCTGTTGACCTTCCAGCCTCCAGTGGTCCATTCCGGCAAGGCAGATCCATTCCGGCGAAGGCTCCCAGTCAGGCGAGTTCCAATCCGGCGAGACAGGTCCAATCCGGCGAGGCAGATCCAATCCGGCGAGGTTCCCTGTCAGGCGAAGGGATTCCAGCGAGGCACGCCAGTCCGGCGAGTGCAATCCGGCGAGGTCAACAGGCGAGGCATCCCAGAGATCTCCCATCCGGCGAAGCTTCCCAGTCCGGCGAGGCTCTCCAGTCCGGCGAGTTCCCTGTCAGGCGTGTTCCCATGCGGCGATAGTCTTCCATCCGGCGAGTGCCCAGTCCGGCGAGGCTCTCCAATCCGGTGAGCTCCCTGTCAGGCGAAGAACTCCAGTCCGGCGAAGCTCCCAGTAGGTGTGCATTCCGGTGACTCTTCCCAGTCCGGCGAAGACGTTCCCAGGCAATCCGGCGAGGGTTTTCTCGGGATTTGGGCGTGACGTGGCATTTCGACGATAGCTAGCAACGTCGTGGCTGTTTACAACCTCTTACGTAAGTATTTTCTCAATTAAATAATTAAATATAAATTATATAATTGTTATATAAATTATTAGTTTAATTTTATTTGATTGAGCTTGTGAATTATAAATTGTTTATAATTGCTTAATAAATTTTAATGCCTTAGGTTGTTAAATATATTAAAATTAGTTTTAATATATAAGATCTAATTATAATTTTCCGCCACATAGGATGTGTATTGTAATTAATATTGTTTAATTGTTAAATAAATTCCAAGAAATGGTATCAAAGCTAGTAAAAGACATTAAAATTTAGATTTAAAGACTAGTTTGGAAATTTGTTTGACTAGTTGGTGTTGGCGTTTTTGTATGATTGCATTATGAATGTATTATGTGTGCGCTTGTGTTATGAATGGATCCTTATTCGATATGGCCCTAGGATGTTTTTATTCCGGTTATCGTCCAGGATTTTAATTTATTTAAATTGTGAGCCTCAATTTGAGAGGACATTTAAATTTGTAATTTATTATTGTAATTCGACGACGATGAGACAAGGAGGCCGCACCTCGGGATTGGCCGCACGTTGGAGAACGTGTGGGGGCTAACCCGAGACATCCGATGACGCGTCACCCGAAGATGAAGTTTAAATTGTTTTAATTTCATTTATTTTTACAAGAGTTGTATTATAGAAATGGGCCTATTGATGAGTTAAATAATTTTTCATATTTGATATTTAAATTTATTGATCTCATTGCATATAACACTCACATTTCATATAGGATAGAACGCCAACATCATTGAATATGAAATTGTTCATATAGTTTATAATTAATAAAGGGTTATGAAATGATTATAAACTGTTATTAAAGAATATGATTCTTTTGCAAAAACTAAGTGGGAGGGTTGTTTATCGTTGAAGCAACCCAAGGTCCCCGACACGAGTGAAATTAATTAAATATATGATGAACTAAGAGTCACACATAGTGGCCCTCCCTTCGATGGGAGTACTTTGGAAGTATTTAATTAATCTCACTGTTAAAGAACTAAGCCCAAAAGAGAAGCTTTGAAACGAGGTCTCCACATAGGTGAACCGTCTTCAAAGTGACTTGAGTGAGGGCCCACGTGTCGGTTGTACACTTAGACTTATGTTTTAAAGTAATCCTCACATAGAGGCTCTACATTAAAAATAAGTGACCAAAATTTATGGTAATTAGTAAGAACTAGAAGTTGTGACTTCTTGGATGGTTCGAGCTAAATAGTGATGTGTCACGACTGTGAAAGGAGGTTATTTACGGTTTCCCCATAGGAAAAGTAATTAACTATTGTTGTTCACAATACCATGAATTATTTTAACGCTTTCCTCACCATATTAGGATTGTTCATGCATGCATATAATTCGAAAATATAGCACATACTAAAGTCATTTATTTTATCAATGTTTTTCAGCAAAATGTCTTTTAACCCACTGCAAACGATTTTAAGTTCTAATAAACTCGAGGGTGAGAATTACGTTGACTGGAAACGTAACCTTGACATCGTATTGACGGTGGAGAAGCACAAGTACGTTCTCACGACCCCATGTCCTCCTGTTCCGAGTACTGACTCGAGCAAGGAAGACAAGGACGCCTTCGATGCGTGGATGAGGTTTGATGAGATTGCTCGTTGCTACATTTTGGCATCGATGAGCAATGTGTTGCAACAATCTCATAGAGACATCGCCACTGCATATGAAATCTTGTTCAATCTTCATGAGATGTTCGGATGTCATGGGCGTCAGGCGAGGCAGCAAGCTATCCGCAGTTTCATGAACTATAGGATGAAGGATCTTCCGTACGGGAACACATGCTATTGATCATGGGTAACCTGAACAATATGGAGATCCTTGGTTCAGAGATTGACAGAGAAACCAAGATTGACATGATCTTGGACACTCTTACGGAATCTTTTGATAGCTTCCGTCTAAACTACTCCATGAACAAGCTCAATTACACCGTGACTGAGCTTATGAAGGAGTTGCAGACTGCCGAGGGACTTCTCCCTAAGAACAAGAAGAAGTCGGGAGAGCTCAATGTTGCTGAACACATAGCCTCGACCTATGGTTCTAAGAGGATGATGAAGAGGCCCAAAAACGCCAACCGAGCGGGTTCCAAGAAGCCTTACAAGAAGGCTATGGATGCTAAGGGCAAAGGCATCGCAAAGGTGGACAAGTCTGAGCACAAGTGTCACCATTGCGGAGAGGCTGGCCACTGGCGGAGGAACTGCCCTACCTACCTCAAGAGTGTCAAGGGGAAAGGTAAGATCTTTGTTACTCGAGCTTGTTATACTACAAACAACGCATCGCCCTGGATTTTTGATTGCGGGGCGTCTAACCACGTTGTGTGTAATTTGAATGGTTTTAGGAAAACCAGGAGCTTAGGTGACGGAGAGTTCGGATTCAACTGGGGTGATGGAACGAAGGTCGGAGCAAGATCTGTCGGGACCATGAAGGTCAAGTTTGGAAAAGAAACTTTATTATTGAATAATGTTTACTATGTTCCGGATTTTTGCAAGAATTTGATTTCATTTGGTCGTTTAGAAGAACAAGGTTTTAATTTTAAGATCAATAATGGTATTGAAATTTTTATTGATGATTGTTTTATAACTAAAGCTCAACGTATGGATTCTATATATTATTTATATCGTGCTGAGCCGACAGTCTTGGACACCGAAGTGAATCGTGATTCACTTAGGAAGCGTAAGACGTTTCATACTGATGAGACTGACGACATATATCTATGGCACCTACGTCTTGGACATATTGACCTGGATAGGATCAAGAGATTAACAAAGGATGGTCCTTTAAAATCTCTACACGTGGGAAGTCTTCCCACGTGTGAATCCTGTCTAGAAGGCAAGATGACCAAGAGACCTTTCTCAACAAAGGGTCTTAGGGCCACGCAAGTATTGGAACTAATACATAATGATGTATGTGGTCCAATCAACATCCAGGCAAGAGGAGGTTACGAATATTTTGTAACCTTTACTGATGACTACTCTAGGTTTGGTCAAATCAACCTTATGCGACATAAGTCAGATACTTTTGAAATGTTCAAACAGTATAAGGCTTTAGTTGAAAAGCAGACGGAGAAACAGATCAAAACCCTTCGATCAGATCGAGGGGGAGAATACTTGTCTGGAGAGTTCAAAGACTTTCTTAGAGAAGAAGGCATTCATTCTCAGGTTACAGCACCTGGCACTCCGCAGCAAAACGGTGTGTCAGAGAGAAGGAATCGAACTTTGTTAGATATGGTGATGTCGATGATGAGTTACTCATCGCTTCCTAATTCGTTCTGGGGATATGCCCTTGAAACAGCCGCTTACATTCTGAACCAGGTCCCATCTAAAACGGTACCTGGCACACCCTATGAAAGATGGAGTGGTAGAAATTCTGTTTTACACCACACTCGCATCTGGGGTTGTCCAGCACATGTGCTGAGACAAAAGACTAGCAAGTTGGCTAGTCGTTCAGAAGTATGCATGTTCGTGGGATATTCAAAAGAGACAAAAGGGTACATCTTCTATAGTGCTGCTGACCAGAAAACGTTCGTTAGCACGAACGCTAGGTTTCTGGAAGCAGATTATATGAAGAATACGGTATCGAGAAGAAAACTTGTGCTAAAGGAACTGTTGGGTGAAGCAACTCGTACTTCACAAGATAGGACGGGTCCTATTCCAACAGTGGGAGAACCAAACTCGGAATCAGAGACTCTTGCGCTTCGTCATAGCAACAGAGTTGTGAGACAACCTGTTCGATACATAGGTATCAGAGAATCTCTTACTGCAGTTGCAAACAATGAAGAAGATGATCCCGTATCATTTTCCCAAGCAATGTAGAGTTCCGAGGCAAACCTATGGCAAGAAGCCATGAACGTTGAAATGCATTCGATGTATGTCAACGAGGTCTGGAAGCTTGTAGATCTGCTTGAAGGCATTAAGCCTGTAGGTTGTAAATGGATCTACAAGAAGAAGAGAGGACCGGACGGAAATGTTGAGACATTTAAAGCACGACTTGTGGCGAAAGGGTTCACACAGAAAGAAGGTACTGACTATGAGGATACCTTCTCGCCAGTCGCAATGCTAAATTCCATCCGAACTCTCTTATCCATTTCCGCAGCCCTAGATTATAAAATCTGGCAAATGGATGTCAAGACTGCATTTTTGAATGACAATCTTGATGAGCGCATTTATATGGCTCAACCAGACGGGTTCATGGAGAAAGGCCAACAGGGCAAGGTTTGTGAATTGCTCAAGTCCATTTATGGACTCAAGCAAGAATCTAGGTCGTGGAATATTAGATTCGACGAGACTATAAAGAGTTACGGCTTTGATCAGTCGGTAGATGAGCCATGTGTTTATAAGATGATAAACGATGGAAAAGTGGTTTTCTTAGTCCTTTATGTTGACGACATACTACTCATTGGGAATGATGTAGGAAAGTTGTCAGAGGTTAAAGTCTGGCTGTCAAAGCAGGTTGAGATGAAGGATCTTGGAGAGGCAGCTTACATTCTAGGTATTCAGATCTTTAGAGATCGAAAGAATCGTAAGCTGGCGGTCTCTCAAGCATCTTATATTGATAAGATCATGGATCGCTTCAATATGCAAGACTCCAAGAAAGGATAGCTACCTTTCAGACATGGAGTGCATCTCTCAAATGAGCAGTCTCCCAAGACACCTCAAGAAGTTGAGGATATGAGCACATTCCTTACGCTTCAGCCGTAGGAAGTCTCATGTATGCTATGCTATTCACGAGACAAGACATTTGCTACGCGGTAGGCGTAGCGAGCAGATTTCAGTCTAACCCTGGACCTGAGCACTGGGTTACTGTCAAGCATCTTCTCAAGTATCTTCGGAGAACGAGAAACTACATGCTTGGGTATTCAGGTGGTGACCTGAATAAGACGGGATATACCGACTCCAATTTTCAGGCGGACAAGGATTCCAGGAAGTCCACATCAGGGTATGTGTTCACCCTGAATGGTGGATCCGTGGTTTGGAGGAGTATCAAGCAATCTTGTGTTGCTGACTCGACCATGAAAGCCGAGTATGTGGCAGCTTGTGAAGCTGCAAAGGAGGCTGTGTGGCTAAGGAAATTCCTTATGTACTTGGAAGTTGTTCCAAGTGCAAACGAACCTATTACACTTTATTGTGATAATAGTGGGGCAGTCGCTAATTGTAAGGATCCAAGAAGTCACAAGCGCTCTAAACACATAGAACGCAAATATCACCTCGTTCGAGACATCGTTCACAGAGGGGATGTTGAAGTCATGAAGATCTCAACGTTAGACAACCTTGCTGATCCCTTCACGAAGCCTTTAACGAGTAAAGTCCTCGAGGGACACCTAGAAGGATTGGGGCTGAAGGATCATTCGCATCTCCTTTGAGTCAAGTGGGAGTTTGTTGGGATTGGTGCCCACAAAGGAGATATTAGACATTGAGATACTTTGTGTATTTATATTTTGCTGAAACATTGATATTAATAAATGTTCATTCTTTTGAAGATTGTGTTATTTATGTTTAAGCTATACTCTGAAACTTTCATCAACGAAAAGGGTGTTAAGTACAGACTTGACAAGATAACCCCATGTGACAAGTTTGAAACATTTGTTCGCAATCTAAAGATCGATAGAGCAATCGAATCTTATTATTGATTGTTAGCATGAATCATGATATCTCATCTTGTGATATAGAGAGTTGTGACTATGATTCATACTTGGTATCTTATAGAAGATACTAAACAAGACCAGTGACACTTAGAAGCTCGAGACAAAACTGTTTACACACTCGAGGGTTCAAGTTCACAACTAAAGGAGTATTATGATACTTACCTTAATCCTGAAGTGAATATGTAATTGACATTGCACTTTGTGACATTTGATTCGTCAATGGGCAATGACTAAATTTTAGTTGCATCAGCCCCGACTGTTGGTGTCACAAGGATGTAATGTTGGGTTACATGATTCACATATATGGAATTCATGTAACAACGATGCAAATGCATTAGTATCACACTATGCTTTGTTATGAGAGTGTGAATGAATAAACCTGGCCAGGTATTCATTGAATGAGTTCATTCTTTGATTAAAACATGTGACATGTAAAGACATCTCACTTTATGTTTTTCTCATTCACAAATAACAACGGAGTTAGTGAAATAATAACTCGAGGGGTAAAACAGTAATCTAACATTCCCCTCAGTTACTGATACACATGAAGGGTAATGTCGTAATATACTCCGTGGATCGTGTGTGAAAGTGTTTCCTCACATCAAACATAAAAGATACGGACATGAACAGAGAGATTATCAATATTGGTCCTTTAGTGGAATCGACCAATATTTAGAGTTAAAAGACGGAAAAAGTTTGTGAACTTTTGTGTCCGATCTTTATTCTAAAGCTTCGATCATGTGGGTCCATGAGGTCTCAATGATAGACACTTGGAAGAGATTAAAAGAACTGGTAAAGTTGATTTACTCATTAAGTATAAATAGTGATTTATACTGAGAAAGTTATTTTCTTGAAACTCGATAAATAACTAGTTATTTATGTTGTTCATTGAATCACAAAATGCTATCATATTGATGATAACATTCTCGAGTGATTAAATATGTTAAAATAAGAAAATAAATTATTTCTCATTTCGTACTTATTCGATAACTGTGAAATATATTTAATGATGTGTCATTAAATAATAATGAGAGTTCTAAATTAATTTTAGAAATTAAATCAAATATATTTTGGAACAAAATTCAAAGATATGGACGAGTAAGGGGAGAGTGTTTTGGCCGAATTCCTCAAGTGAATAGGGTCATGGGTTTGACCCAGCTTAAGCCCATTAATAACCTGTATAAATAAGGCTAAGAAACCCTAATCACTTAACCTAACCCTAGTCAAATTTCGGCACACACTTCCTCTCCCCCCCTTGTGTGGTTCTCGGCCGAAATCCCCAAACAAAAGAAGAGAAAAATTGTTTTTCAATCTTCAATCTTTGTTTTCCTAATTGTTCTTAAGAGCCCACACTCTTGATCTCGATATTTCCTTGTGTAATATTGTTGATTCATCACTTGTGGTGTTTGAATAATTTAGAAAATTGTTTTAGAGTTTTTAAAATTGTTTTAAAAAGGTTTCAGCCCTCTAAAACATCCCTAGGACGTTTTCTGTGTATTCTGTTGACCTTCCAGCCTCCAGTGCTCCATTCCGGCAAGGCAGATCCATTCCGGCGAAGGCTCCCAGTCAGGCGAGTTCCAATCCGGCGAGACAGGTCCAATCCGGCGAGGCAGATCCAATCCGGCGAGGTTCCCTGTCAGGCGAAGGGATTCCAGCGAGGCACGCCAGTCCGGCGAGTGCAATCCGGCGAGGTCAACAGGCGAGGCATCCCAGAGATCTCCCATCCGGCGAAGCTTCCCAGTCCGGCGAGGCTCTCCAGTCCGGCGAGTTCCCTGTCAGGCGTGTTCCCATGCGGCGATAGTCTTCCATCCGGCGAGTGCCCAGTCCGGCGAGGCTCTCCAATCCGGTGAGCTCCCTGTCAGGCGAAGAACTCCAGTCCGGCGAAGCTCCCAGTAGGTGTGCATTCCGGTGACTCTTCCCAGTCCGGCGAAGACGTTCCCAGGCAATCCGGCGAGGGTTTTCTCGGGATTTGGGCGTGACGTGGCATTTCGACGATAGCTAGCAACGTCGTGGTTGTTTACAACCTCTTACGTAAGTATTTTCTCAATTAAATAATTAAATATAAATTATATAATTGTTATATAAATTATTAGTTTAATTTTATTTGATTGAGCTTGTGAATTATAAATTGTTTATAATTGCTTAATAAATTTTAATGCCTTAGGTTGTTAAATATATTAAAATTAGTTTTAATATATAAGATCTAATTATAATTTTCCGCCACATAGGATGTGTATTGTAATTAATATTGTTTAATTGTTAAATAAATTCCAAGAAATGGTATCAAAGCTAGTAAAAGACATTAAAATTTAGATTTAAAGACTAGTTTGGAAATTTGTTTGACTAGTTGGTGTTGGCGTTTTTGTATGATTGCATTATGAATGTATTATGTGTGCGCTTGTGTTAATATATAAGATCTAATTATAATTTTCCGCCACATAGGATGTGTATTGTAATTAATATTGTTTAATTGAAAAAAAACATAGTTTAACTTGTCAAAACATAACTTTAACTTGTAAAAAATGTACTTTAACTTGTTAAAAGGTAATTTTAACTTGTTGAAACGTACTTTAACTTGTCAACGCATAACTTTAACTTGTAAAAAACATAGTTTAACTTGTCAAAACGTAACTTTGACTTGTAAAAAATGTACTTTTACTTGTCAAAACGTACTTTGAACTTGTTGAAACGTACTTTAACTTGTCAAAACGTAACATTAACTTGTAAAAAATGTATTTTAACTTGTCAAATCGTAATTTTAACTTGTTGACACGTACTTTAACTTGTCAAATAGTAACTTTAACTTGTAAACAACATATTTTAACTTGTCCAAACGTAACTTAAACTTGTAAAAAATGTACTTTAACTTGTCAAAAAGTAATTTTAACTTGTTGAAACTTATTTTATCTTGTCAAAACGTAACTTTAACTTGTACAAAAAATAGTTTAAGATGTCAAAACGTAAATGTAACTGGTAAAAAATGTACTTTTACTTGTCAAATCGTAATTTTAACTTGTTGAAATGTACTTTAACTTATCAAATAGTAACTTTAACTTGTAAAAAACGTAACTTTAAGTTGTAAAAAATGTAATTTAACTTGTTAAAACGTAATTTAAACTTGTTAAAACGTACTTTAACTAGTCAAAACATAACTTTAACTTGTAAAAAATGTACTTTAACTTGTAAAATTGTAATTTTAACTTGTTGAAACGTACTTTAACTTGTCAAATAATAACTTTAACTTGTAAAAAACATTCTTTAACTTGTCAAAACGTAACTTTAACATGTAAAAAACATAGGTTAACTTGTCAAAACGTAATTTTAACTTGTAAAAAATGACCTTTTTCTTGTCAAAACGTAATTTGAACTTGTTGAAACGTACTTTAACTTGTCAAAACGTAACATTAACTTGTAAAAAACATACTCTAACTTGTCAAACGTAACTTTAACTTGTAAAAAACATAGGTTAACTTGTCAAAACGTAATTTTAACTTGTACAAAATGTACTTTAACTGGTCAAAAAGTAATTTTAACTTGTTAAACATACTTTAACTTGTCAAAACGTAATTTGAACTTGTTGAAACGTACGTTTTGACTTGGAAAAGTACGTTTCAACAAATTTAAATTACATTTTGACAAGTTAACCTATATTTTTTACAAGTTAAATTTACGTTTTGACAAGTTAACGTATGTTTCAACAAGTTAAAGTACGTTTTTTACAAGTTAAAGTTACGGTTAGACAAGTTAAAGTATGTTTTTACAAGTTAAAGTTATTATTTGACAAGTTAAAGTACGTTTTAACAAGTTAAAATTACAATTTTACAAGTTAAAGTTACGTTTTGACTAGTTCAAGTACGTTTCAACAAGTTTAAATTAAGTTTTGACAAGTAAAATTACATTTTTTACAAGTGAAAGTTACGTTTTGACAAGTTAAACTATGTTTTTTAGAAGTTAAAGTTACGTTTTGACAAGTTAAAGAACGTTTCAACAAGTTAAAATTACTTTTTGACAAGTTAAAGTTACGTTTTGACAAATTAACCTATGTTTTTTACAAGTTAAAATTACGTTTTGACAAGTTAAAGTACGTTTCAACAAGTTAAAATTACGTTTTGACAAGTAAATGTACATTTTTTACAAGTTAAAGTAACGTTTTGACAAGCTAAAGTATGTTTTTTGCAAGTTAAAGTTACTATTTGACAAGTTAAAGTACGTTTCAACAACTTAAAATTAAGATTTGACAAGTTAAAGTACATTTTTTGCAAGTGAAAGTTACTATTTGACAAGTTAAAGTATGTTTCAACAAGTTAAAATTACGATTTGACTAGTTAAAGTACATTTTTTACAAGTTAAAATTTCGTTTTGACAAGTTAAAGTACGTTTCAACAAGTTTAAATTACGTTTTGACAAGTAAAAGTACTTTTTTTGACAAGTTAAAGTTATGTTTTGACAAGTTAAATTACGTTTTGACAAGTTAAAATTACGTTTTGACAAGTTAAAGTACGTTTCAACATGTTATAATTTCGTTTTGACAAGTAAAATTACATTTTTTACAAGTTAAAGTTACGTTTTCACAGGTTAAACTATGTTTTTTACAAGTTAAAGTTACGTTTTGACGAGTTAAAGTACGTTTCAACAAGTTAAAATTACGTTTCAACAAGTTAAAATAACTTTTTGACAATTAAAGTTACGTTTTGACAAGTTAAACTATATTTTTTACAAGTTAATGTTACGTTTTGACAAGTTAAAGTACTTTCCAACAAGTTAAAATTACGTTGTGACAAGTTAAAGTACGTTTCAACAAGTTAAAATTAATTTTTGACAAGTTAAAGTAAATTTTTTACAAGTCAAAGTTACGTTTTGACAAGTTAAACTATGTTTTTTACAAGTTAAAGTTATGTTTTGACAAGCTAAAGTACGTTTCAACAAGTTAAAATTACTTTTTGACAAGTTAATGTTCATTTTTTACAAGTTGAAGTTACGTTTTGACCAGTTAAACTATGTTTTTTACAAGTTAAAGTTACGTTTTGACAGGTTAAAGTACGTTTCAACAAGTTTACATTACGTTTTGACAAGTAAAAGTACTTTTTTTACAAGTTAAAGTTACGTTTTGAGAAGTTAAAGTTACGTTTTGACAAGTTAAACTATGTTTTTAACAAGTTAATGTTACGTTTTGGAAAGTTAAACTATGTTTTTCACAAGTTAAAATTACGTTTTGACAAGTTAAAGTACGTTTCAACGAGTTAAAATTTGTTTTTGACAAGTTAAAATTACGTTTTGAAAAGTTAAACTACATTTTTTACAAGTTAATGTTACGTTTTGACAAGTTAACCCATGTTTATTACAAGTTAAAGTTACGTTTTGACAAGTTAAAGTACGTTTCAACAAGTTGAAATTACTTTTTGACAAGTTAAAGTAAATTTTTGACAAGTTAAAGTTACGTTTTGAGAAGTTAAACTATATTTTTTACAAGTTAAAGTTATGTTTTGACAAGTTAAAGTACGTTTCAACAAGTTAAAATTACTTTTTGACAAATTAAAGTACATTTTTTACGAGTTATAGTTATGTTTTTACAAGTTAAAGTTACAATTTGACATATTGAAGTACGTTTCAACAAGTTAAAATTACGATTTGACAAGTTAAAGTACATTTTTTACAAGTTAAAATTACGTTTTGACAATTTAAAGTACGTGTCAACAAGTTTAAATTATATTTTGACAAGTAAAAGTACTTTTTTTACAAGTTAAAGTTACATTTTAAGAAGTGAAACTATGTTTTTTGTTAGTTAAAGTTACTATTTGACAAGTTAAAGTACATTTTTTAGAAGTTAAAGTTATGTTTTGACAAGATAAAGTACTTTTCAACCAGTTCAAATTACGTTTTGACAAGTAAAAGTATATTTTTTACAAGTTAAAATTACGTTTTAACAAGTTAAACTATATTTTTTACAAGTTAAATTTACATTTTTACAAGTTAAAGTACGTTTCAACAAGTTAAAATTACTTTTTGACAAGTTAAAGTACATTTTTTACAAGTTCAAGTAACGTTTGTCAATGTAAAGTATGTTTTTTACAAGTTAAAGTTACTATTTGGCAAGTTAAACTTCGTTTCAACACGTTAAAATTACGATTTAACAAGTTAAAGTACATTTTTTACAAGTTGAAATTACGTTTTGACAAGTTAAACTTCGTTTCAACACGTTAAAATTACGATTTGACAAGTTAAAGTACATTTTTTACAAGTTGAAATTACGTTTTGACAAGTTAAAGTACAATTTTTACAGGTTAAAATTACGATTTGACAAGTTAACCTATGTTTTTTACAAGTTAAAGTTACGTTTTGACAAGTTATAGTACATTTCCACAAGTTTAAATTACTTTTTGACAAGTAAATGTACATTTTTTACAAGTTAAAGTAACGTTTTGACATGCTAAATTATGTTTGTAAAAAACATAGGTTAACTTGTCAAAACGTAATTTAAATTTGTTGAAACGTACTTTTCCAAGTCAAAACGAAACTTTAACTTGTAAACAATGTACTTAACCTATGTTTTTTACAAGTTAAAATTACGTTTTGACAAGTTAAAGTACGTTTCAACAAGTTAAAATTACGTTTTGACAAGTAAATATACATTTTTTACAAGTTAAAGTAACGTTTTGACAAGCTAAAGTATGTTTTTTGCAAGTTAAAGTTACTATTTGACAAGTTAAAGTACGTTTCAACATCTTAAAATTAAGATTTGACAAGTTAAAGTACATTTTTTGCAAGTGAAAGTTACTATTTGACAAGTTAAAGTATGTTTCAACAAGTTAAAATTACGATTTGACTAGTTAAAGTACATTTTTTACAAGTTAAAGTTTCGTTTTGACAAGTTAAAGTACGTTTCAACAAGTTTAAATTACGTTTTGACAAGTAAAAGTACTTTTTTTACAAGTTAAAGTTATGTTTTGAGAAGTTAAATTACGTTTTGACAAGTTAAACTATTTTTTTTACAAGTTAATGTTACGTTTTGGCAAGTTAAACTATGTTTTTTACAAGTTAAAATTACGTTTTGACAAGTTAAAGTACGTTTCAACAAGTTAAAATTACTTTTTGACAAGTTAAAGTTCATTTTTTACAAGTTAAAGTTACGTTTTGACCAGTTAAACTATGTTTTTTACAAGTTAAAGTTACGTTTTGACAATGTAAACTATGTTTTTTGCAAGTTAAAGTTACTATTTGACAAGTTAAAGTACGTTTCAACAAGTTTAAATTACATTTTGACAAGTTAAAGTACATTTTTTACAAGTTAAAGTTTCGTTTTGACAAGTTAAAGTACGTTTCAACAAGTTTAAATTACGTTTTGACAAGTAAAAGTACTTTTTTTACAAGTTAAAGTTACGTTTTGAGAAGTTAAATTACGTTTTGACAAGTTAAACTATTTTTTTTACAAGTTAATGTTACGTTTTGGCAAGTTAAACTATGTTTTTTACAAGTTAAAATTACGTTTTGACAAGTTAAAGTACGTTTCAACAAGTTAAAATTACTTTTTGACAAGTTAAAGTTCATTTTTTACAAGTTAAAGTTACGTTTTGACCAGTTAAACTATGTTTTTTACAAGTTAAAGTTACGTTTTGACAATGTAAAGTATGTTTTTTGCAAGTTAAAGTTACTATTTGACAAGTTAAAGTACGTTTCAACTACTTAAAATTACGATTTGACAAGTTAAAGTACGTTTCAACAAGTTTAAATTACGTTTTGACAAGTAAAAGTACTTTTTTAACAAGTTAAAGTTATGTTTTGACAAGTTAAAGTACGTTTCAACAAGTTAAAATTACGTTTTGACAAGTTAAAGTACGGTTCAACATGTTAAAATTACATTTTTTACAAGTTAAAGTTACGTTTTGACAGGTTAAACTATGTTTTTTACAAGTTAAAGTTACGTTTTGACAAGTTAAAGTACGTTTCAACAAGTTAAAATTACGTTTTGACAAGTTAAAATACGTTTCAACCAGTTAAAATTACGTTTTGACACGTAAAAGTACATTTTTTACAAGTTAAAATTATGTTTGTACAAGTTAACCTATGTTTTTTACAAGTTAAAGTTAAATTTTTACAAGTTAAAGTACGTTTCAACAAGTTAAAATACGTTTCAACAAGTTAAAATTACATTTTGACAAGTAAAAGTACATTTTTTACAAGTTAAAGTTACGTTTTCAAATGTTAAACTATGTTTTTTACAAGTTAAAGTTACGTTTTGACAAGTTAAAGTACGTTTCAACAAGTTAAAATTACGTTTTGACAAGTTAAAGTACGTTTCAACAAGTTAAAATTACGTTTTGACAAGTAAAATTACATTTTTTACAAGTTAAAGTTACATTTTGACAAGTTAAACGATGTTTTTTACAAGTTAAAGTTACATTTTGACAAGTTAAAGTACGTTTCAACAAGTTAAAATTATTTTTTGACCAGTTAAAGTTACGTTTTGACAAGTTAAACTATGTTTTTTACAAATTAATGTTACGTTTTGACAAGTTAAAGTACGTTTCAACAAGTTAAAATTACTTTTTGACAAGTTAAAGTCCATTTTTTACAAGTTAAAGTTACGTTTTGACAAGTTAAACTATATTTTTTACAAGTTAAAGTTACGTTTTAACAAGTTAAAATACATTTCAACAAGTTAAAATTACGTTTTGATAAGTTAAAGTACATTTTTTACAAGTTAAAGTTACGTTTTGACAATGTAAATTATGTTTTTTACAAGTTAAAGTTACTATTTGACAAGTTCAAGTACGTTTCAACAAGTTAAAATTACGATTTGACAAGTTCAAGTACATTTTTTACAACTTAAAGTTACGTTTTGACAAGTTAAAATACGTTTCAACAAGTTCAAAGTACGTCTTGACAAGGAATAGTACATTTTTTACAACTTAAAGTTACGTTTTGACAAGTTAAACTATGTTTTTTACAAGTTTATGTTACGTTTTGTCAAGTTAAAATACGTTTCAACAACTTAATATTACTTTTTGACAAGTTAAAGTTCACTTTTTACAAGTTAATAAAATTACTTTTTGACAAGTTAAAGTACATTTTTTACAAGCTAAAGTTACGTTTTGACTAGTTCAATTTTGTTTTTTACAAGTTAAAATACGTTTAAACAAGTTAAAATTACTTTTTGACAAGTTAAAGTTACGGTTTGACAAGTTAAACTATGTTTTTTACAAGTTAATGTTACGTTTTGACAAGTTAGAATATGTTTCAACAAGTTAAAATTACGATTTGATAAGTGAAAGTACATTTTTTACAAGTTAAAGTTATGTTTTGACAAGTTAAATATGTTTTTTACAAGTTAAATTTACGTTTTGACAAGTTAAAGTACGTTTCAACAAGTTAAAAATACGATTTGACAAGTTAAAATACATTTTTAAAAAGTTAAAGTTACGTTTTGAAAGTTAAAATATGTTTCAACAAGTGTAAATTACGTTTAGACACGTTAAAGTACTTTTTTTACAAGTTAAAGTTACGTTTTGAGAAGGTAAAGTACGTTTCAACAAGTTAAAATTTCGATTTGACAAGTTAAAGTATATTTTTTACAAGTTAATGTTACCTTTCTTCAAGTTAAAGTACATTTCAACATGTTCAAATTACGTTTTGACAAGTAAATGTATATTTTTTACAAGTTAAAGTTACTATTTGACAAGTTAAAGTACGTTTCAAGAACTTAAAATTACGATTTGACAAGTTAAAGTAGATTTTTTACAAGTTAATGTTATGTTTTGACAAGTTAAAGTACGATTCAACATGTTCAAAGAACGTTTTGACAAGAAAAAGTACATATTTTACAAGTCAAAGTTACATTTTGACAAGTTAAACTATGTTTTTTATAACTTAAAGTTACGTTTTGACAAGTTAAAGTACGTTTCAACAAGTTAAAATTACTTTTTGACAAGTTAAAGTATATTTTTTACAAGTTAAAGTTACGTTTTAACAAGTTATAGTACGTTTCAACAAGTTAAAATTACGATTTGACAAGTTAAAATATAGTTTTAACAAGTTAAAGTTACGTTTTGACAAGTTAAAGTACGTTTCAACAAGTTCAAATTACGTTTTGACAAGGTAAAGTACCTTTAAACAAGATAAAATTACGTTTTGACAAGTTAAAAAATGTTTCAACAAGTTAAAATTACGTTTTGACAAGTAAAAGTACATTTTTTACAAGTTAAAGTTACGTTTTGACTAATTAAACTATGTTTTTTACAAGTTAAATTTACATTTTGACAAGTTAAAGTACGTTTCAACAAGTTAAAATTACTTATTGACAAGTTAAAGTACATTTTTTACAAGTTAAAGTTATGCTTTGACAAGTTAAAATATGTTTTTTACAAGTTAAAGTTACTATTTGACATATTAAAGTCCGTTTCAACAAGTTTAAATTACGATTTGACAAGTTAAAGTAGATTTTTTACAAGTTAAAGTTACGTTTTGACAAGTTAAAGTACGTTTCAACAAGTTCAAAGAACGTTTTGACAAGTAAAAGTACATATTTTACAAGTCAAAGTTACGTTTTGACAAGATAAACTATGTTTTTTACAAGTTAAAGTTACGTTTTGACAAGTTAAAGTACGTTTCAACAAGTTAAAACTACTTTTTGACAAGTTAAAGTAAATTTTTTACAAGTTAAAGTTACGTTTTAACAAGTTAAAGTACGTTTCAACAAGTTAAAATTACGATTTGACAAGTTAAAGTATATATTTTACAAGTTAAAAGTTACGTTTTGATAAGTTAAAGTACGTTTCAACAAGTTAAAACTACGTTTTGACAAGTTAAAAAATGTTTCAACAAGTTAAAATTACGTTTTGACAAGTAAAAGTACATTTTTTACAAGTTAAAGTTACGTTTTGACAAGTTAAAGTACGTTTCAACAAGTTAAAATTACTTTTTGACAAGTTAAAGTATATTTTTTACAAGTTAAAGTTATGTTTTGACAAGTTAAAGTATGTTTTTTACAAGTTAAAGTTACTATTTAACATATTAAAGTCCGTTTCAACAAGTTTAAATTACGATTTGACAAGTTAAAGTAGATTTTTTACAAGTTAAAGTTACGTTTTGACAAGTTAAAGCACGTTTCAACAAGTTCAAAGAACGTTTTGACAAGTTAAAGTACATATTTTACAAGTCAAAGTTACGTTTTGACAAGATAAACTATGTTTTTTACAAGTTAAAGTTACGATTTGACAAGTTAAAGTACGTTTCAACAAGTTAAAATTACTTTTTGACAAGTTAAAGTAAATTTTATACAAGTTAAAGTTACGTTTTAACAAGTTCAAATACGTTTCAACAAGTTAAAATTACGATTTAACAAGTTAAAGTATATTTTTTACAAGTTAAAGTTACGTTTTGATAAGTTAAAGTACGTTTCAACAAGTTCAAATTACGTTTTGACAAGTTAAAGTACGTTTCAACAAGTTAAAATTACTTTTTGACAAGTTAAAGTACATTTTTTACAAGTTAAAGTTATGTTTTGACAAGTTAAAGTATGTTTCAACAACTTTAAATTATGTTTTGACATGTAAAAGTACTTTTTTTAGAAGTTAAAGTTACGTTTTGACAAGTTAAACTATGTTTTTTACAAGTTAAAGTTACGTTTTGACAAGTTAAAGTACGTTTCAACAAGTTAAATTTACTTTTTGACAAATTAAATTAAAATTTTACAAGTTAAAGTATGTTCTTACAAGTTAAAGTTATTATTTGACAAGTTAAAGTACATTTCAACAAGTTAAAAATTCAATTTCACAAGTTAAATTACATTTTTTCCAAGTTAAAGTTACGTTTTGACAAGTTAAACTATGTTTTTTACAAGTTAAAGTTACGTTTTGACAAGTTAAAGTACGTTTCAACAAGTAAAAATTTCTTTTTGACAAGTTAAAGTATGTTTTTTACAAGTTAAAGTTACTATTTGAGAAGATAGAGTACGTTTCAACAAGTTAATATTACGATTTGACAAGTTAAAGTAGATGTTTTACAAGTTAAAGTTATGTTTTCACAAGTTAAACTACATTTCAACAAGTTCAAAGAACGTTTTGACAAGTAAAAGTACATATTTTACTAGTCAAAGTTACGTTTTGACAACTTTAACTATGTTTTTTATAAGTTAAATTTACGTTTTGACAAATTAAAGTACGTTTCAACAAGTTAAAATTACTTTTTGACAAGTTAAACTAATTTTTTTACAAGTTAAAGTTACATTTTAACAAGTTAAAGTACGTTTCAACATGTTCAAATTACGATTGGACAAGTTAAATTATAATTTATACAAGTTAAAGTTACGTTTTGATAAGTTAAAGTACGTTTCAACAAGTTCAAATTACGTTTTGACAAGTTAAAGTACGTTTCAACAAGTTAAAATTACGTTTTGACAAGAAAAAGTACATTTTATACAAGTTAAAGTTACGTTTTGACAAGTTAAACTATGTTTCAACAAGTTAAAATTACTTTTTGACAAATTAAAGTACATTTTTTACGAGTTATAGTTATGTTTTTACAAGTTAAAGTTACAATTTGACATATTGAACTACGTTTCAACAAGTTAAAATTACGATTTGACAAGTTAAAGTACATTTTTTACAAGTTAAAATTACGTTTTGACAAGTTAAAGTACGTGTCAACAAGTTTAAATTATGTTTTGACAAGTAAAAGTACTTTTTTTACAAGTTAAAGTTACATTTTAACAAGTGAAACTATGTTTTTTGCAAGTTAAAGTTACTATTTGACAAGTTAAAGTACGTTTCAACAACTTAAAATTACGATTTCACAAGTTAAAGTACATTTTTTAGAAGTTAAAGTTATGTTTTGACAAGATAAAGTACTTTTCAACAAGTTCAAATTACGTTTTGATAAGTAAAACTATATTTTTTACAAGTTAAAATTACGTTTTAACAAGTTAAACTATATTTTTTACAAGTTAAATTTACATTTTTACAAGTTAAAGTACGTTTTTACAAGTTAAAGTTACGTTTTGACAAGTTAAAGTACGTTTCAACAAGTTAAATTTACTTTTTGACAAATTAAATTAAAATTTTACAAGTTAAAGTATGTTCGTACAAGTTAAAGTTATTATTTGACAAGTTAAAGTACATTTCAATAAGTTAAAAATTCAATTTCACAAGTTAAATTACATTTTTTCCAAGTTAAAGTTACGTTTTTACAAGTTAAACTATGTTTTTTACAAGTTAAAGTTACGTTTTGACAAGTTAAAGTACGTTTCAACAAGTTAAAATTTCTTTTTGACAAGTTAAAGTATGTTTTTTACAAGTTAAAGTTACTATTTGAGAAGATAGAGTACGTTTCAACAAGTTAATATTACGATTTGACAAGTTAAAGTAGATGTTTTACAAGTTAAAGTTATGTTTTCACAAGTTAAACTACATTTCAACAAGTTCAAAGAACGTTTTGACAAATAAAAGTCCATATTTTACTAGTCAAAGTTACGTTTTGACAACTTAAACTATGTTTTTTATAAGTTAAATTTACGTTTTGACAAATTAAAGTACGTTTCAACAAGTTAAAATTACTTTTTGACAAGTTAAACTAATTTTTTTACAAGTTAAAGTTACATTTTAACAAGTTAAAGTACGTTTCAACATGTTCAAATTACGATTGGACAAGTTAAATTATAATTTTTACAAGTTAAAGTTACGTTTTGGTAAGTTAAAGTACATTTCAACAAGTTCAAATTACGTTTTGACAAGTTAAAGTACGTTTCAACAAGTTAAAATTACGTTTTGACAAGTAAAAGTACATTTTATACAAGTTAAAGTTACGTTTTGACAAGTTAAACTATGTTTCAACAAGTTAAAATTACTTTTTGACAAATTAAAGTACATTTTTTACGAGTTATAGTTATGTTTTTACAAGTTAAAGTTACAATTTGACATATTGAACTACGTTTCAACAAGTTAAAATTACGATTTGACAAGTTAAAGTACATTTTTTACAAGTTAAAATTTTGTTTTGACAAGTTAAAGTACGTGTCAACAAGTTTAAATTATGTTTTGACAAGTAAAAGTACTTTTTTTACAAGTTAAAGTTACATTTTAACAAGTGAAACTATGTTTTTTGCAAGTTAAAGTTACTATTTGACAAGTTAAAGTACGTTTCAACAACTTAAAATTACGATTTCACAAGTTAAAGTACATTTTTTAGAAGTTAAAGTTATGTTTTGACAAGATAAAGTACTTTTCAACCAGTTCAAATTACGTTTTGATAAGTAAAACTATATTTTTTACAAGTTAAAATTACGTTTTAACAAGTTAAACTATATTTTTTACAAGTTAAATTTACATTTTTACAAGTTAAAGTACGTTTCAACAAGTTAAAATTACGATTTCACAAGTTAAAGTACATTTTTTACAAGTTAAAGTTACGTTTTGAAGAGTTAAATATGTTTCAAAAAGTTTAAATTACGTTTAGACAAGTAAAAGTACTTATTTTACAAGTTAAAGTTACGTTTTGACAAGTTAAACTATGTTTTTTACAAGTTAAATTAACGTTTTGACAAGTTAAAGTACGTTTCAACAAGTTAAAAATACGATTTGACAAGTTAAAGTACATTTTTTAAAAGTTAAAGTTACGTTTTGAAAAGTTAATATATGTTTCAACAAGTTTAAATTACGTTTAGACACGTAAAAGTACTGTTTTTTACAAGTTAAAGTTTCGTTTTGACAAGTTAAACTTTATTTTTTACAAGTTAAAATTACATTTTGACAAGGTAAAGTACGTTTCAACAAGTTAAAATTACGATTTGACAAGTTAAAGTATATTTTTTACAAGTTAAAGTTACGTTATTACAAGTTAAAGTACATTTCAACATGTTCAAATTACGTTTTGACAAGTAAAAGTACATATTTTACAAGTCAAAGTTACGTTTTGACAAGTTAAACTATGATTTTTACGAGTTAAAGTTACGATTTGACAAGTTAAAGTACGTTTCAACAAGTTAAAATTACTTTATGACAAGTTAAAGTAAATTTTTTACAAGTTAAAGTTACGTTTTAACAAGTTAAAGTTACGTTTTGATAATTTAAAGTACGTTTCAACAAGTTAAAAAATGTTTCAACAAGTTAAAATTACGTTTTGACAAGTAAAAGTACATTTTTTACAAGTTAAAGTTACGTTTTGACAAGTTAAACTATGTTTTTTACAAGTTAAATTTACGTTTTGACAAGTTAAAGTACGTTTCAGCAAGTTAAAATTACTTTTTGACAAGTTAAAGTACATTTTTTACAAGTTAAAGTTAGTTTTTGACATGTTAAAGTATGTTTTTTACAAATTAAAGTTACTATTTGACATATTAAAGTCCGTTTCAACAAGTTTAAATTACGATTTGACAAATAAAAGTAGATTTTTTACAAGTTAAAGTTACGTTTTGACAAGTTAAAGTACGTTTCAACAAGTTCAAAGAACATTTTGACAAGTAAAAGTACATATTTTACATGTCAAAGTTACGTTTTGAAAATATAAACTATGTTTTTTACAAGTTAAAGTTACGTTTTGACAAGTTAAAGTACGTTTCAACAAGTTAAAATTAGTTTTTGACAAGTTAAAGTAAATTTTTTACAAGTTAAAGTACGTTTCAACAAGTTAAAATTACGATTTGTATAGTTAAAGTATATATTTTAGAAGTTAAAGTTACGTTTTGATAAGTTAAAGTACGTTTCAACAAGTTCAAATTACGTTTTGACAAGTTAAAGTACGTTTCAACAAGTTAAAATTACGTTTTGACAAGTAAAAGTACATTTTATACAAGTTAAAGTTACGTTTTGACAAGTTAAACTATGTTTCAACAAGTTAAAATTACTTTTTGACAAATTAAAGTACATTTTTTACGAGTTATAGTTATGTTTTTACAAGTTAAAGTTACAATTTGACATATTGAACTACGTTTCAACAAATTAAAATTACTTTTTGACAAGTTAAAGTACATTTTTTACAAGTTAAAGTTAGTTTTTGACATGTTAAAGTATGTTTTTTACAAATTAAAGTTACTATTTGACATATTAAAGTCCGTTTCAACAAGTTTAAATTACGATTTGACAAATTAAAGTAGATTTTTTACAAGTTAAAGTTACGTTTTGACAAGTTAAAGTACGTTTCAACAAGTTCAAAGAACATTTTGACAAGTAAAAGTACATATTTTACAAGTCAAAGTTACGTTTTGAAAATATAAACTATGTTTTTTACAAGTTAAAGTTACGTTTTGACAAGTTAAAGTAAGTTTCAACAAGTTCAAAATTATGTTTTGACAAGTAAAAGTACATTTTTGACAAGTTAAAGTTACGTTTTGACAAGTTAAACTATGGTTTTTACAAGTTAAATTTATGTTTTGACAAGTTAAAGTATGTTTCAACAATTTAAAGTTACTTTTTGACAAGTTAAAGTACATTTTTTACAAGTTAAAGTTATGTTTTGACAAGTTAAAGTATGTTTTTTACAAGTTAAAGTTACTATTTGACATATTAAAGTCCGTTTCAACAAGTTTAAATTACGATTTAACAAGTTAAAGTAGATTTTTTACTAGTTAAAGTTACGTTTTGACAAGTTAAAGTACGTTTCACCAAGTTCAAAGAACGTTTTGACAAGTAAAAGTACATATTTTACAAGTCAAAGATACGTTTTGACAAGATAAACTACGATTTTTACAAGTTAAAGTTACGTTTTGACAAGTTAAAGTACGTTTCAACAAGTTAAAATTAGTTTTTGACAAGTTAAAGTAAATTTTTTACAAGTTAAAATTACGTTTTGACAATTTAAAGTACGTGTCAACAAGTTTAAATTATATTTTGACAAGTAAAAGTACTTTTTTTACAAGTTAAAGTTACATTTTAAGAAGTGAAACTATGTTTTTTGTTAGTTAAAGTTACTATTTGACAAGTTAAAGTACATTTTTTAGAAGTTAAAGTTATGTTTTGACAAGATAAAGTACTTTTCAACCAGTTCAAATTACGTTTTGACAAGTAAAAGTATATTTTTTACAAGTTAAAATTACGTTTTAACAAGTTAAACTATATTTTTTACAAGTTAAATTTACATTTTTACAAGTTAAAGTACGTTTCAACAAGTTAAAATTACGATTTCACAAGTTAAAGTACATTTTTTACAAGTTAAAGTTACGTTTTGAAAAGTTAAATACGTTTCAAAAAGTTTAAATTACGTTTAGACAAGTAAAAGTACTTTTTTTACAAGTTAAAGTTACGTTTTGACAAGTTAAACTATGTTTTTTACAAGTTAAATTTACGTTTTGACAAGTTAAAGTACGTTTCAACAAGTTAAAAATACGATTTGACAAGTTAAAGTATATTTTTTACAAGTTAAAATTACGTTTCTACAAGTTAAATTACATTTCAACATGTTCAAATTACGTTTTTACAAGTATATGTATATTTTTTACAAGTTAAAGTTATTATTTGACAAGTTAAAGTTCGTTTCAACAACTTAAAATTACGATTTGACAACTTAAAGTAGATGTTTTACAAGTTAATGTTACGTTTTGACAAGTTAAACTACGATTCAACATGTTCAAAGAACGTTTTGACAAGTAAAAGTACATATTTTACAAGTCAAAGTTACGTTTTGACAAGATAAACAATGTTTTTTACAAGTTAAAGTTACGTTTTGACAAGTTAAAGTAAGTTTCAAGAAGTTAAAATTACTTTTTGACAAGTTAAAGTAAATTTTTTACAAGTTAAAGTTACGTTTTAACAAGTTAAAGTACGTTTCAACAAGTTAAAATTACGATCGGACAAGTTAAATTCTAATTTTTACAAGTTAAAGTTTCGTTTTGATAAGTTAAAGTACGTTTCAACAAGTTCATATTACGTTTTGACAAGTTAAATTACGTTTCAACAAGTTAAAATTACGTTTTGACAAGTTAAAGTACATTTTATACAAGTTAAAGTTACGTTTTGAGAAGTTAAACTATATTTTTTACAAGTTAAAGTTATGTTTTGACAAGTTAAAGTACGTTTCAACAAGTTAAAATTACTTTTTGACAAATTAAAGTACATTTTTTACGAGTTATAGTTATGTTTTTACAAGTTAAAGTTACAATTTGACATATTGAAGTACGTTTCAACAAGTTAAAATTACGATTTGACAAGTTAAAGTACATTTTTTACAAGTTAAAATTACGTTTTGACAATTTAAAGTACGTGTCAACAAGTTTAAATTATATTTTGACAAGTAAAAGTACTTTTTTTACAAGTTAAAGTTACATTTTAAGAAGTGAAACTATGTTTTTTGTTAGTTAAAGTTACTATTTGACAAGTTAAAGTACATTTTTTAGAAGTTAAAGTTATGTTTTGACAAGATAAAGTACTTTTCAACCAGTTCAAATTACGTTTTGACAAGTAAAAGTATATTTTTTACAAGTTAAAATTACGTTTTAACAAGTTAAACTATATTTTTTACAAGTTAAATTTACATTTTTACAAGTTAAAGTACGTTTCAACAAGTTAAAATTACGATTTCACAAGTTAAAGTACATTTTTTACAAGTTAAAGTTACGTTTTGAAAAGTTAAATACGTTTCAAAAAGTTTAAATTACGTTTAGACAAGTAAAAGTACTTTTTTTACAAGTTAAAGTTACGTTTTGACAAGTTAAACTATGTTTTTTACAAGTTAAATTTACGTTTTGACAAGTTAAAGTACGTTTCAACAAGTTAAAAATACGATTTGACAAGTTAAAGTATATTTTTTACAAGTTAAAATTACGTTTCTACAAGTTAAAGTACATTTCAACATGTTCAAATTACGTTTTTACAAGTATATGTATATTTTTTACAAGTTAAAGTTATTATTTGACAAGTTAAAGTTCGTTTCAACAACTTAAAATTACGATTTGACAACTTAAAGTAGATGTTTTACAAGTTAATGTTACGTTTTGACAAGTTAAACTACGATTCAACATGTTCAAAGAACGTTTTGACAAGTAAAAGTACATATTTTACAAGTCAAAGTTACGTTTTGACAAGATAAACAATGTTTTTTACAAGTTAAAGTTACGTTTTGACAAGTTAAAGTAAGTTTCAAGAAGTTAAAATTACTTTTTGACAAGTTAAAGTAAATTTTTTACAAGTTAAAGTTACGTTTTAACAAGTTAAAGTACGTTTCAACAAGTTAAAATTACGATCGGACAAGTTAAATTCTAATTTTTACAAGTTAAAGTTTCGTTTTGATAAGTTAAAGTACGTTTCAACAAGTTCATATTACGTTTTGACAAGTTAAATTACGTTTCAACAAGTTAAAATTACGTTTTGACAAGTTAAAGTACATTTTATACAAGTTAAAGTTACGTTTTGAGAAGTTAAACTATATTTTTTACAAGTTAAAGTTATGTTTTGACAAGTTAAAGTACGTTTCAACAAGTTAAAATTACTTTTTGACAAATTAAAGTACATTTTTTACGAGTTATAGTTATGTTTTTACAAGTTAAAGTTACAATTTGACATATTGAAGTACGTTTCAACAAGTTAAAATTACGATTTGACAAGTTAAAGTACATTTTTTACAAGTTAAAATTACGTTTTGACAATTTAAAGTACGTGTCAACAAGTTTAAATTATATTTTGACAAGTAAAAGTACTTTTTTTACAAGTTAAAGTTACATTTTAAGAAGTGAAACTATGTTTTTTGTTAGTTAAAGTTACTATTTGACAAGTTAAAGTACATTTTTTAGAAGTTAAAGTTATGTTTTGACAAGATAAAGTACTTTTCAACCAGTTCAAATTACGTTTTGACAAGTAAAAGTATATTTTTTACAAGTTAAAATTACGTTTTAACAAGTTAAACTATATTTTTTACAAGTTAAATTTACATTTTTACAAGTTAAAGTACGTTTCAACAAGTTAAAATTACGATTTCACAAGTTAAAGTACATTTTTTACAAGTTAAAGTTACGTTTTGAAAAGTTAAATACGTTTCAAAAAGTTTAAATTACGTTTAGACAAGTAAAAGTACTTTTTTTACAAGTTAAAGTTACGTTTTGACAAGTTAAACTATGTTTTTTACAAGTTAAATTTACGTTTTGACAAGTTAAAGTACGTTTCAACAAGTTAAAAATACGATTTGACAAGTTAAAGTATATTTTTTACAAGTTAAAATTACGTTTCTACAAGTTAAAGTACATTTCAACATGTTCAAATTACGTTTTTACAAGTATATGTATATTTTTTACAAGTTAAAGTTATTATTTGACAAGTTAAAGTTCGTTTCAACAACTTAAAATTACGATTTGACAACTTAAAGTAGATGTTTTACAAGTTAATGTTACGTTTTGACAAGTTAAACTACGATTCAACATGTTCAAAGAACGTTTTGACAAGTAAAAGTACATATTTTACAAGTCAAAGTTACGTTTTGACAAGTTAAACTATGTTTTTTACAAGTTAAAGTTACGTTTTGACAAGTTAAAGTACGTTTCAACAAGTTAAAATTAATTTTTGACAAGTTAAAGTAAATTTTTTACAAGTTAAAGTTACGTTTAAACAAGTTAAAGTACGTTTCAACAAGTTAAAATTACGATTTGACAAGTTAAAGTATATTTTTTACAAGTTAAAGTTATGTTTTGATAAGTTAAAGTACGTTTCAACAAGTTCAAATTACGTTTTGACAAGTTAAAGTACGTTTCAACAAGTTAAAATTACGTTTTGACAAGTAAAAGTACATTTTTTACAAGTTAAAGTTACGTTTTGACAAGTTAAACTATGTTTTTTACAAGTTAAAGTTACGTTTTGACAAGTTAAAGTACGTTTCAACACGTTAAAATTACTTTTTTACAAGTTAAAGTAAATTTTTTACAAGTTAAAGTTACGTTTTAACAAGATAAAGTACGTTTCAACAAGTTAAAATTACGATTTGACAAGTTAAAGTATATTTTTTACAAGTTAAAGTTACGTTTTGATAAGTTAAAGTACGTTTCAACAAGTTCAAATTACGTTTTGACAAGTTAAAGTACGTTTCAACAAGTTAAAAATTACGTTTTGACAAGTAAAAGTAAATTTTTTACTAGTTAAAGTTACGTTTTGACAATTTAAAGTATGTTTTTTACAAGTTAAATTTACATTTTGACAAGTTAAAGTACGTTTCAACAAGTTCAAAGAACGTTTTGACAAGTAAAAGTATATATTTTACAAGTCAAAGTTACGTTTTGAAAAGATAAACTATGTTTTTTACAAGTTAAAGTTACGTTTTGACAAGTTAAAGTACGTTTCAACAAGTTAAAATTACTTTTTGACAAGTTAAAGTAAATTTTTTACAAGTTAAACTTACGTTTTAACAAGTTAAAGTACGTTTCAACAAGTTAAAATTACGATTTGACAAGTTAAAGTATATTTTTTACAAGTTAAAGTTATGTTTTGATAAGTTAAAGTACGTTTAAACAAGTTAAAAAATGTTTCAACAAGTTAAATTTACGTTTTGACAAGTAAAAGTACATTTTTTACAAGTTAAAGTTACGTTTTGACAAGTTAAACAATGTTTTTTACAAGTTAAAGTTACGTTTTGACAAGTTAAAGTACGTTTCAACAAGTTAAAATTACTTTTTTACAAGTTAAAGTAAATTTTTTACAAGTTAATGTTACGTTTTAACAAGTTAAAGTACGTTTCAACAAGTTAAAATTACGATTTGACAAGTTAAAGTATATTTTTTACAAGTTAAAGTTACGTTTTGATAAGTTAAAGTACGTTTCAACAAGTTCAAATTACGTTTTGACAAGTTAAAGTACGTTTCAACAAGTTAAAAATTACGTTTTGACAAGTAAAAGTAAATTTTTTACAAGTTAAAGTTACGTTTTGACAATTTAAACTATGTTTTTTACAAGTTAAATTTACATTTTGACAAGTTAAAGTACGTTTCAACAAGTTCAAAGAACGTTTTGACAAGTAAAAGTATATATTTTACAAGTCAAAGTTACGTTTTGAAAAGATAAACTATGTTTTTTACAAGTTAAAGTTACGTTTTGACAAGTTAAAGTACGTTTCAACAAGTTAAAATTACTTTTTGACAAGTTAAAGTAAATTTTTTACAAGTTAAACTTACGTTTTAACAAGTTAAAGTACGTTTCAACAAGTTAAAATTACGATTTGACAAGTTAAAGTATATTTTTTACAAGTTAAAGTTACCTTTTGATAAGTTAAAGTACGTTTCAACAAGTTCAAATTACGTTTTGACAAGTTAAAGTACGTTTCAACAAGTTAAAAATTACGTTTTGACAAGTAAAAGTAATTTTTTACAAGTTAAAGTTACGTTTTGACAATTTAAACTATGTTTTTTACAAGTTAAATTTACATTTTGACAAGTTAAAGTACGTTTCAACAAGTTAAAATTACTTTTTGACAAGTTAAAGTACATTTTTTACAAGTTAAAGTTATGCTTTGACAAGTTAAAGTATGTTTTTTACAAGTTAAAGTTACTATTTAACATATTAAAGTACGTTTCAACAAGTTTAAATTACGATTTGACAAGTTAAAGTAAATTTTTTACAAGTTAAACTTACGTTTTAACAAGTTAAAGTACGTTTCAACAAGTTAAAATTACGATTTGACAAGTTAAAGTATATTTTTTACAAGTTAAAGTTACCTTTTGATAAGTTAAAGTACGTTTCAACAAGTTCAAATTACGTTTTGACAAGTTAAAGTACGTTTCAACAAGTTAAAAATTACGTTTTGACAAGTAAAAGTAATTTTTTACAAGTTAAAGTTACGTTTTGACAATTTAAACTATGTTTTTTACAAGTTAAATTTACATTTTGACAAGTTAAAGTACGTTTCAACAAGTTAAAATTACTTTTTGACAAGTTAAAGTACATTTTTTACAAGTTAAAGTTATGCTTTGACAAGTTAAAGTATGTTTTTTACAAGTTAAAGTTACTATTTAACATATTAAAGTACGTTTCAACAAGTTTAAATTACGATTTGACAAGTTAAAGTACATTTTTTACAAGTTAAAGTTACGTTTTGACAAGTTAAAGTACGTGTCAACAAGTTTAAATTAAGTTTTGACAAGTAAAAGTACTTCTTTTACAACTTAAAGTTACGTTTTGATAAGTTGAAATACGTTTCAACAAGTTCAAATTACGCTTTGACAAGTTAAAGTACATTTCAAAAAGTTAAAATTACGTTTTGAAAAGTAAAAGTACATTTTTTACAACTTAAAGTTATGTTTTGATATGTTAAACTATGTTTTTTACAAGTTAAAGTTACGTTTTGACATGTTTAAGTACGTTTCAACAAGTTAAAATTACTTTTTGACAAGTTAATGTACATTTTTTACAAGTTAAAGTTACGACAAGTTAAAGTATGTTTTTTACAAGTTAAAGTTACGTTTTGACAAGTTAAAGTACGTGTCAACAAGTTTAAATTAAGTTTTGACAAGTAAAAGTACTTTTTTTACAAGTAAAATTTACGTTTTGAAAAGTCAAACTATTTTTTTTACAAGTTAAAGTACGTTTCAATAAGGTAAAATAACTTTTTGACAAGTTAAAGTACATTTTTTACAAGTTAAAGTATGTTTATAATAAGTTAAAATTACTATTTGACAAGTTAAAGTACGTTTCAACAACTTAAATTTACGATTTGACAAGTTAAAGCACATTTTTTACAAGTTAAAGTTAAGTTTTGGCAAGATAAAGTACTTTTCAACCAGTTCAAATTACATTTTTTACTAGTTAAAATTACGTTTTGACAAGTTAAACTATGATTTTTACAAGTTAAATTAACATTTTGACAAGTTACAGTACGTTTCAACAAGTTAAAAATACGATTTGACAATTTAAAGTACATTTTTTACAAGTTAAAGTTACGTTTTGAAAAGTTAAAGTACGTTTCAATAAGTTTAAATTACGTTTAGACAAGTAAAAATATTTTTTTTACAAGTTAAAGTTACGTTTTAACAAGTTAAACCATGTTTTTTACAAGTTAAAATTACGTTTTAACAAGTTAAAGTACGTTTCAAAAAGTTAAAATAACTTTTGGACAAGTTTAAGTACATTTTTTACAAGTTATAGTTATGTTTTGACAAGTTAAAGTATGTTTTTTACAAGTTAAAGTTACTATTTGACATATTAAAGTATGTTTCAACAAGTTTAAATTACGATTTGACAAGTTAAAGTACATTTTTTACAAGTTAAAGTTATGTTTTGACAAGTTAAAGTACGTGTCAACAAGTTTAAATTAAGTTTTGACAAGTAAAAGTACTTTTTTTACAAGTTAAAGTTACGTTTTGATAAGTTAAAGTACGTTTCAACAAGTTCAAATTACGCTTGGACAAGTTAAAGTACGTTTGAACAAGTTAAAAGTACGTTTTGACACGTAAAAGTACATTTTTTACAAGTTAAAGTTATGTTTTGACATGTTAAACTATGTATTTTACAAGTTAAAGTTACGTTTTGACATGTTAAAGTACGTTTCAACAAGTTAAAATTACTTTTTGACAAGTTAATGTACATTTTTTACAAGTTAAAGTTACGACAAGTTAAAGTATGTTTTTTACAAGTTAAAGTTAATATTTGATAAGTTAAAGTACGTTTCAACAAGTTAAAATTACGATTTGACAAGCTAAAGTACATTTTTTACAAGTTAAAGTTACGTTTTGACAAGTTAAAGTACGTGTCAACAAGTTTAAATTAAGTTTTGACAAGTAAAAGTACTTTATTTACAAGTTAAAGTTACGTTTTGATAAGTTAAAGTACGTTTCAACAAGTTCAAATTACGCTTTGACAAGTTAAAGTACGTTTGAACAAGTTAAAAGTACGTTTTGACACGTAAAAGTACATTTTTTACAAGTTAAAGTTATGTTTTGACATGTTAAACTATGTATTTTACAAGTTAAAGTTACGTTTTGACATGTTAAAGTACGTTTCAACAAGTTAAAATTACTTTTTGACAAGTTAATGTACATTTTTTACATGTTAAAGTTACGACAAGTTAAAGTATGTTTTTTACAAGTTAAAGTTAATATTTGATAAGTTAAAGTACGTTTCAACAAGTTAAAATTACGATTTTACAAGTTAAAGTACATTTTATACAAGTTAAAGTTATATTTTGACAAGTAAAATTACTTTTCAACCAGTTCAAATTACGTTTTGACAGGAAAAGTACATTTTTTACATGTTAAAATTACATTTTGACAAGTTAAACTATATTTTTGAGAAGTTAAATTTAAGTTTTGACAAGTTAAAGTACGTTTCAACAAGTTAAAATTAGGATTTGACAAGTTAAAGTACATTTTTTACAATTTAAAATTACGTTCTGACAAGTTAATATACGTTTCAACAAGTTTAAATTACGTTTAGACAAGTAAAAGTACTTTTTTTACACGTTAAAGTTACATTTTGACAAGTTAAAGTATGTTTCAACAAGTTAAAATTACTTTTTGACAAGTAAAAGTACATTTTTTACAAGTTAAAGTTACGTTTTGACAAGTTAAACTATGTTTATTTCAAGTTAAATTTACGTTTTGACAAGTTAAAGTACGTTTCAACAAGTTATAATTACTTTTTGACAAGTTAAAGTACATTTTTTACTAGTTAAAGTTATGTTTTGACAAGTTAAAACACGTGTCAACAAGTTTAAATTAAGTTTTGACAAGTAAAAGTACTTTTTTTACAAGTAAAAGTTACATTTTGACAAGTCAAACTATTTTTTACAAGTTAAAGTACGTTTCAATAAGGTAAAATAACTTTTTGACAAGTTAAAGTATATTTTTTACAAGTTAAAGTTATGTTTTGACAAGTTAAAGTATGTTTTTTACAAGTTAAAGTTACTATTTGACAAGTTAAAGTACGTTTCAACAACTTAAAATTACGATTTGACAAGTTAAAGTACATTTTTTACAAGTTAAAGTTAAGTTTTGACAAGATAAAGTACTTTTCAACCAGTTCAAATTACATTTTGACAAGTAAAAGAACATTTTTTACAAGTTAAAATTACGTTTTAACAAGTTAAACTATGTTTTTTACAAGTTAAATTTACGTTTTGACAAGTTAAAGTACGTTTCAACAAGTTAAAATTACTTTTTGACAAGTTAATGTACATTTTTTACAAGTTAAAGTTACGACAAGTTAAAGTATATTTTTTACAAGTTAAAGTTAATATTTGATAAGGTAAAGTACGTTTCAACAAGTTAAAAATACGATTTGACAATTTAAAGTACATTTTTTACAAGTTAAAGTTACGTTTTGAAAAGTTAAAGTACGTTTCAACAAGTTTAAATTACGTTTAGACAAGTAAAAGCACTTTTTTTACAAGTTAAAGTTACGTTTTAACAAGTTAAACCATGTTTTTTACAAGTTAAAATTACGTTTTAACAAGTTTAAGTACGTTTCAACAAGTTAAAATAACTTTTGGACAAGTTAAAGTACATTTTTTACAAGTTAAAGTTACGTTTTGAAAAGTTAATGTACGTTTCAACAAGTTTAAATTACGATTTGACAAGTTAAAGTACATTTTTTACAAGTTAAAGTTACGTTTTGACAAGTTAAAGTACGTGTCAACAAGTTTAAATTAAGTTTTGACAAGTAAAAGTACTTTATTTACAAGTTAAAGTTACGTTTTGATAAGTTAAAGTACGTTTCAACAAGTTCAAATTACGCTTTGACAAGTTAAAGTACGTTTGAACAAGTTAAAAGTACGTTTTGACACGTAAAAATACATTTTTTACAAGTTAAAGTTATGTTTTGACATGTTAAACTATGTATTTTACAAGTTAAAGTTACGTTTTGACATGTTAAAGTACGTTTCAACAAGTTAAAATTACTTTTTGACAAGTTAATGTACATTTTTTACAAGTTAAAGTTACGACAAGTTAAAGTATGTTATTTACAAGTTAAAGTTAATATTTGATAAGTTAAAGTACGTTTCAACAAGTTAAAATTACGATTTGACAAGTTAATGTACATTTTATACAAGTTAAAGTTACATTTTGAGAAGTAAAATTACTTTTCAACCAGTTCAAATTACGTTTTGACAGGAAAAGTACATTTTCTAGATGTTAAAATTACATTTTGACAAGTTAAACTATATTTTTTAGAAGTTAAATTTAAGTTTTGACAAGTTAAAGTACGTTTCAACAAGTTAAAATTAGGATTTGACAAATTAAAGTACACTTTTTACAATTTAAAATTACGTTCTGACAAGTTAATGAACGTTTCAACAAGTTTAAATTACGTTTAGACAAGTAAAAGTACTTTTTTTACACGTTAAAGTTACATTTTGACAAGTTAAATTATGTTTCAACAAGTTAAAATTACTTTTAGACAAGTAAAAGTACATTTTTTACAAGTTAAAGTTACGTTTTGACAAGTTAAACTATGTTTATTTCAAGTTAAATTTACGTTTTGACAAGTTAAAGTACGTTTCAACAAGTTAAAATAACTTTTTGACAAGTTAAAGTACATTTTTTACAAGTTAAAGTTATGTTTTGACAAGTTAAAGTATGTTTTTTACAAGTTAAAGTTACTATTTGACAAGTTAAAGTACGTTTCAACAACTTAAAATTACGATTTGACAAGTTAAAGTACATTTTTTACAAGTTAAAGTTAAGTTTTGACAAGATAAAGTACTTTTCAACCAGTTCAAATTACATTTTGACAAGTAAAAGTATATTTTTTACAAGTTAAAATTAAGTTTTAACAAGTTAAACTATGTTTTTTACAAGTTAAATTTACGTTTTGACAAGTTAAAGTACGTTTCAACAAGTTAAAATTACTTTTTGACAAGTTAATGTACATTTTTTACAAGTTAAAGTTACGACAAGTTAAAGTATGTTTTTTACAAGTTAAAGTTAATATTTGATAAGGTAAAGTACGTTTCAACAAGTTAAAAATACGGTTTGACAAGTTAAAGTACATTTTTTACAAGTTAAAGTTACTGTTTGTAAAGTTAAAGTACGTTTCAACAAGTTTAAATTACGTTTAGACAAGTAAAAGTACTTTTTTTACAAGTTAAAGTTACGTTTTTACAAGGTAAACCATGTTTTTTACAAGTTAAAATTACGTTTTAACAAGTTAAAGTACGTTTCAACAAGTTAAAATAACTTTTGGACAAGTTTAAGTACATTTTTTACAAGTTAAAGTTATGTTTTGACAAGTTAAAGTATGTTTTTTACAAGTTAAAGTTACTATTTGACATATTAAAGTACGTTTCAACAAGTTTAAATTACGATTTGACAAGTTAAACTACATTTTTTACAAGTTAAAGTTACGTTTTGACAAGTTAAAGTACGTGTCAACAAGTTTAAATTACGCTTTGACAAGTTAAAGTACGTTTGAACAAGTTAACAGTACGTTTTGACACGTAATAGTACATTTTTTACAAGTTAAAGTTATGTTTTGACATGTTAAACTATGTTTTTTACAAGTTAAAGTACGTTTCAACAAGTTAAAATTACTTTTTGACAAGTAAATGTACATTTTTTACAAGATAACGTTACGACAAGTTAAAGTATGCTTTTTACAAGTTAAAGTTAATATATGATAAGTTAAAGTACGTTTCAACAAGTTTAAATTACGTTTAGACAAGTAAAAGTACTTTTTTTACAAGTTAAAGTTACGGTTTTACAAATTAAACCATGTTTTTTACAAGTTAAAATTACGTTTTAACAAGTTAAAGTACGTTTCAACAAGATAAAATAACTTTTGGACAGATTAAAGTACATTTTTTACAAGTTAAAGTTATGTTTTGACAAGTTAAAGTATGTTTTTTACAAGTTAAAGTTACTATTTGACATATTAAAGTATGTTTCAACAAGTTTAAATTACGATTTGACAAGTTAAAGTACATTTTTTACAAGTTAAAGGTACGTTTTGACAAGTTAAAGTATGTGTCAACAAGTTTAAATTAAGTTTTGAGAATTAAAAGTACTTTTTTTACAAGTTAAACTTACGTTTTGATAAGTCAAACGATTTTTTTTACAAGTTAAAGTACGTTTCAATAAGGTAAAATAACTTTTTGACAAGTTAAAGTACATTTTTTACAAGTTAAAGTTACGTTTTAACAAGTTAAAGTATGTTTTTTACAAGTTAAAGTTACTATTTGACAAGTTAAAGTACGTTTCAACAACTTAAAATTACGATTTGACAAGTTAAAGTACATTTTTTACAAGTTAAAGTTAAGTTTTGACAAGATAAAGTACTTTTCAACCAGTTCAAATTACATTTTGACAAGTAAAAGTACATTTTTTACAAGTTAAAATTAAGTTTTAACAAGTTAAACTATGTTTTTTACAAGTTAAATTTACGTTTTGACAAGTTAAAGTACGTTTCAACAAGTTAAAATTACTTTTTGACAAGTTAATGTACATTTTTTACAAGTTAAAGTTACGACAAGTTAAAGTATGTTTTTTACAAGTTAAAGTTAATATTTGATAAGGTAAAGTACGTTTCAACAAGTTAAAAATACGGTTTGACAAGTTAAAGTACATTTTTTACAAGTTAAAGTTACTGTTTGTAAAGTTAAAGTACGTTTCAACAAGTTTAAATTACGTTTAGACAAGTAAAAGTACTTTTTTTACAAGTTAAAGTTACGTTTTTACAAGGTAAACCATGTTTTTTACAAGTTAAAATTACGTTTTAACAAGTTAAAGTACGTTTCAACAAGTTAAAATAACTTTTGGACAAGTTTAAGTACATTTTTTACAAGTTAAAGTTATGGTTTGACAAGTTAAAGTATGTTTTTTACAAGTTAAAGTTACTATTTGACATATTAAAGTATGTTTCAACAAATTTAAATTACGATTGACAAGTTAAAGTACATTTTTTACAAGTTAAAGTTACGTTTTGACAAGTTAAAGTACGTGTCAACAAGTTTAAATTACGCTTTGACAAGTTAAAGTACGTTTGAACAAGTTAAAAGTACGTTTTGACACGTAATTTAACATTTTTTACAAGTTAAAGTTATGTTTTGACATGTTAAACTATGTTTTTTATAAGTTAAAGTACGTTTCAACAAGTTAAAATTACTTTTTGACAAGTTAATGTACATTTTTTACAAGATAACGTTACGACAAGTTAAAGTATGCTTTTTACAAGTTAAAGTTAATATATGATAAGTTAAAGTACGTTTCAACAAGTTAAAATTACGATTTGACAAGTTAAAGTACATTTTTTACAAGTTAAAGTTACGTTTTGAAAAGTTAAAGTACGTTTCAACAAGTTTAAATTACGTTTAGACAAGTAAAAGTACTTTTTTTACAAGTTAAAGTTACGGTTTTACAAATTAAACCATGTTTTTTACAAGTTAAAATTACGTTTTAACAAGTTAAAGTACGTTTCAACAAGATAAAATAACTTTTGGACAGATTAAAGTACATTTTTTACAAGTTAAAGTTATGTTTTGACAAGTTAAAGTATGTTTTTTACAAGTTAAAGTTACTATTTGACATATTAAAGTATGTTTCAACAAGTTTAAATTACGATTTGACAAGTTAAAGTACATTTTTTACAAGTTAAAGGTACGTTTTGACAAGTTAAAGTATGTGTCAACAAGTTTAAATTAAGTTTTGAGAATTAAAAGTACTTTTTTTACAAGTTAAACTTACGTTTTGATAAGTCAAACGATTATTTTTACAAGTTAAAGTACGTTTCAATAAGGTAAAATAACTTTTTGACAAGTTAAAGTACATTTTTTACAAGTTAAAGTTACGTTTTAACAAGTTAAAGTATGTTTTTTACAAGTTAAAGTTAGTATTTGACAAGTTAAAGTATGTTTCAACAACTTAAAATTACGATTTGACAAGTAAAAGTACATTTTTTACAAGTTAAAGTTAAGTTTTGACAAGATAAAGTACTTTTCAACCAGTTCAAATTACATTTTGACAAGTAAAAGTACACTTTTTACAAGTTAAAATTACGTTTTGACAAGTTAAACTATGTTTTTTACAAGTTAAATTTACGTTTTGACAAGTTAAAGTACGTTTCAACAAGTTAAAATTACGATTTGACAAGTTAAAGTACATTTTTTACAAGTTAAAGTTACGTTTTGAAAAGTTAAATTATGTTTCAACAAGTTTAAATTACGTTTAGACTAGTAAAAGTACTTTTTTTACAAGTTAAAGTTACGTTTTTACAAATTAAACCATGTTTTTTACAAGTTAAAATTACGTTTTAACAAGTTAAAGTACGTTTCAACAAGTTAAAATAACTTTTGGACAAGTTAAAGTACATTTTTTACAAGTTAAAGTTATGTTTTGACAAGTTAAAGTATGTTTTTTACAAGGTAAAGTTACTATTTGACAAGTTAAAGTACGTTTCAACAACTTAAAATTACGATTTGACAAGTTAAAGTACATTTTTTACAAGTTAAAGTTATGTTTTGACAAGATAAAGTACTTTTCAACCAGTTCAATTTATGTTTTGACAAGTAAAAGTATATTTTTTACAAGTTAAAGTTACGTTTTGACAAGTTAAACTATGTTTTTTACAAGTTAAATTTACGTTTTGACAAGTTGAAGTATGTTTCAACAAGTTAAAATTACGATTTGACAAGTTAAAGTACATTTTTTACAAGTTAAAGTTACGTTTTGAAAAGTTAAAGTACGTTTCAAGAAGTTTAAATTACGTTTAGACAATCTTTTTTTACAAGTTAAAGTTAGGTTTTGACAAGTTAAACTATGTTTTTTACAAGTTAAAGTTACGTTTTGA
Source organism: Urtica urens (assembly GCA_958296335.1). Classification (NCBI taxonomy): domain Eukaryota; kingdom Viridiplantae; phylum Streptophyta; class Magnoliopsida; order Rosales; family Urticaceae; genus Urtica; species Urtica urens. Next base: position 24,787,356 of record OY282520.1, read on the forward strand.
CAAGTTAAAGTACGTTTCAACAAGTTAAAATAACTTTTTGACACGGTAAAGTACATTTTTTTACAAGTTAAAGTTACGTTTTGACTAGTTAAACTATGTTATTTACAAGTTTTAGTTATGTTTTGACTAGGTAACGTACGTTTCAACAAGTTAAAATTAATGATTTAACAAGTTAAAGTATATTTTTTACAAGTTAAAGTACGTTTTAACAAGTTCAAAGAACGTTTTGACAAGTAAACGTACATATTTTACTAATCAAAGTTACGTTTTGACAAGTTAAACTATATTCTTTACATGTTAAAGTTACGTTTTGACAAGTTAAACTATATTTTTTACAAGTTAAACTTACGTTTTGACAAGTAAAAGTAAGTTTCAACAAGTTAAAGTATCTTTTTGATAAGTTAAAGTACATTGTTTACAAGTTAAAGTTACTATTTGACATATAAAAGTACGTTTCAACAAGTTAAAATTACGATTTGACAAGTTAAAGTACATTTTTTACAAGTTAAAGTTACATTTTGAAAAGTTAAAGTACGTTTCAAAAGTTTAAATTACGTTTAGACAAGTAAAAGTACTTTTTTTACAAGTTAAATTTACGTTTTGACAAGTTAAACTATGTTTTTTACAAGTTAAAGTTACGTTTTGACAATTTAAAGTACGTTTCAACAAGTTAAAATAACTTTTTCACAAGGTAAAGTACATTTTTTACAAGTTAAAGTTACGTTTTGACAAGTTAAACTATGTTTTTTACAAGTTAAAGTTATGTTTTGACTAGGTAAAGTACGTTTCAACAAGTTAAAATTACGATTTGACAAGTTAAAGTATATTTTTTACAAGTTAAAGTTACGTTTCTACAAGTTAAAGTACGTTTCAACAAGTTCAAATTATGGTTTGACAAGTTAAAGTACGTTTAAAAAAGTTAAAATTATGATTTGATAAGTTAAAGTACGTTTCAACAAGTTCAAATTACGTTTTGACAAGTTAAAGAACGTTTCAACAAGTTAAAATTACGTTTTGACAAGTAAAAGTACAATTTATACAAGTTAAAGTTACGTTTTGACAAGTTAAACTATCTTTTTTACAAGTTAAACTTACGTTTTGACAAGTTAAAGTTACTATTTGACATATTAAAGTACGTTTCAACAAGTTAAAATTACGATTTGACAAGTTAAAGTACATTTTTTACAAGATAACGTTACGACAAGTTAAAGTATGCTTTTTACAAGTTAAAGTTAATATATGATAAGTTAAAGTACGTTTCAACAAGTTTAAATTAAGTTTTGACAAGTTAAAGTACGTGTCAACAAGTTTAAATTAAGTTTTGACAAGTAAAAGTACTTTTTTTAGAAGTTAAAGTTACGTTTTAACAAGTGAAACTATGTTTTTTAAAGTTAAAGTTACGTATTGACAAGTTAAAGTACGTTTCAACAATTTAAAATTACTTTTTGACAAGTTTAAGTACATTTTTTACAAGTTAAAGTTACGTTTTGACAAGTTAAAGTATGTTTTTTACAAGTTAAAGTTATGTTTTGACAAGATAAAGTACTTTTCAACCAGTTCAAATTATGTTTTGACAAGTAAAAGTATATTTTTTACAAGTTAAAATTACGTTTTGACAAGTTAAACTATGTTTTTTACAAGTTAAATTTACGTTTTGACAAGTTGAAGTACGTTTCAACAAGTTAAAATTACGATTTGACAAGTTAAAGTACATTTTTTACAAGTTAAAGTTATGTTTTGAAAAGTTAAAGTACGTTTCAAGAAGTTTAAATTACGTTTAGACAAGTAAACGTACTTTTTTTACAAGTTAAAGTTAGGTTTTGACAAGTTAAACTATGCTTTTTACAAGTTAAAGTTACGTTTTGACAAGTTAAAGTACGTTTCAACAAGTTAAAATAACTTTTTGACAAGGTAAAGTACATTTTTTTACAAGTTAAAGTTACGTTTTGACTAGTTAAACTATGTTATTTACAAGTTTTAGTTATGTTTTGACTAGGTAAAGTACGTTTCAACAAGTTAAAATTACGATTTGACAAGTTAAAGTATATTTTTTACAAGTTATAGTTACGTTTCTACAACTTAAAGTAGGTTTCAACAAGATCAATTTACGTTTTGACAACTTAAAGTACGTTTAAACAGGTTAAAATTACATTTTGACAAGTAAATGTACATTTTTAACAAGTTAAAGTTACGTTTTGACAAGTAAAAATACGTTTCAACAAGTTAAAATTACTTTTTGACAAGTTAGAGTATATTTTTTACAAGTTAAAGTTACGTTTTGACAATGTAAAGTTTGTTTTTTACAATTTAAAGTTACTATTTGACAAGTTAAAGTACGTTTCAACAAGTTAATATTACGATTTGACAAGTTAAAGTAGATTTTTTACAAGTTAAAGTTACGTTTTGAATAGTTAATGTACGTTTCAACAAGTTCAAAGAACGTTTTGACAAGTAAACGTACATATTTTACTAATCAAAGTTACGTTTTGACAAGTTAAACTATATTCTTTACAAGTTAAAGTTACGTTTTGACAAGTTAAACTATATTTTTTACAAGTTAAAGTAAGTTTCAACAAGTTAAAGTATCTTTTTGATAAGTTAAAGTACATTGTTTATAAGTTAAAGTTATGTTTTGACAAGTTAAAGTTACTATTTGACATATAAAAGTACGTTTCAACAAGTTAAAATTACGATTTGACAAGTTAAAGTACATTTTTTACAGGTTAAAGTTACATTTTGAAAAGTTAAAGTACGTTTCAAAAGTTTAAATTACGTTTAGACAATTAAAAGTACTTTTTTTACAAGTTAAATTTACGTTTTGACAAGTTAAACTATGTTTTTTACAAGTTAAGGTTACGTTTTGACAATTTAAAGTACGTTTCAACAAGTTAAAATAACTTTTTGACAAGGTAAAGTACATTTTTTACAAGTTAAAGTTACGTTTTGACAAGTTAAACTATGTTTTTAACAAGTTAAAGTTATGTTTTGACTAGGTAAAGTACGTTTCAACAAGTTAAAATTACGATTTGACAAGTTAAAGTATATTTTTTACAAGTTAAAGTTACGTTTCTACAAGTTAAAGTACGTTTCAACAAGTTCAAATTATGGTTTGACAAGTTAAAGTACGTTTAAAAAAGTTATAATTACGATTTGACAAGTTAAAGTACATTTTTTACAAGTTAAAGTTACGTTTTGAAAAGTGAAAGTACGTTGGAACAAGTTTAAATTACGTTTAGACATGTAAAAGTACTTTTTTTACAAGTTAAAGTTACGTTTTGACAAGTTAAACTATGTTTTTTACTACTTAAAGTTAAGTTTTGATAAGTTAAAGTACGCTTCAACAAGTTAAAATAACTTTTTGACAAGGTAAAGTACATTTTTTACAAGTTAAAGTTACGTTTTGACAAGTTAAACTATGTTTTTTACAAGTTAAAGTTATGTTTTGATTAGGTAAAGTACGTTTAAACAAGTTAAAATTACGTTTTGACAAGTAAATGTACATTTTTTACAAGTTAAAGTTAAGTTTTCACAAGTTAAAGTACGTTTCATCAAGTTAAATTACTTTTTGACAAGTTAAAGTTCATTTTTTACAAGTTAAAGTACGTTTCAACCAGTTCAAATGACGTTTTGACAAGTAAAAGTACATTTTTTACAAGTTAAAATTACGTTTTGACTAGTTAAACTATGTTTTTTACAAGTTAAATTGACGTTTTGACAAGCTAAAGTACGTTTCAACAAGTTGAAGTTACTTTTTGATAAGTTAAAGTACATTTTTTACAAGTTAAAGTTACGTTTTGACAAGTTAAAGTATATTTTTTACAAGTTAAAGTTACTATTTGACATATTTAAGTACGTTTCAACAAGTTAAAATTACGATTTGACAAGTTAAAGTACATTTTTTACAAGTTAAAGTTACGTTTTGACAAGTTAAAGTACGTGTCAACAAGTTTAAATTAAGTTTTGACAAGTAAAAGTACTTTCTTTACAAGTTAAAGACACGTTTTAACAAGTGAAACTATATTTTTTACAAGTTAAATTTACGTTTTCACAAGTTAAAGTACGTTTCAACAAGTTAAAATTACTTTTTGGCAAGTTAAAGTAAATTTTTTACAAATTAAAGTATGTTTTTTACAAGTTAAAGTTACTATTTCACATGTTAAAGTACGTTTCAACAACTTAAAATTACGATTTGACAAGTTAAAGTACATTTTTTACAAGTTAAAGTTATGTTTTGACAAGATAAACTATGTTTTTTACAAGTTAAATTTACGTTTTGACAAGTTAAAGTACGTTTCAACAAGTTAAAATTACGATTTGACAAGTTAATGTACATTTTTTACAAGTTAAAGTTACGATTTGAAAAGTGAAAGTACGTTGGAACAAGTTTAAATTACGTTTACACAAGTAAAAGTACTTTTTTTACAAGTAAAAATTACGTTTTGACAAGTTAAACTATGTTTTTAACAAGTTAAAGTTTCTATATGACATATTAAAGTACATTTCAACAAGGTAAAATTACGATTTGACAAGTTAAAATATATTTTTTACAAGTTAAAGATACGTTTTGACAAGTTAAAGTACGTGTCAACAAGTTTAAATTAAGTTTTGACAAGTTAAAGTACTTTTTTTACAAGTTAAAGTTACGTTTTGACAGGTTAAACTATGTGTTTTACAAGTTAAAGTTACGTTTTGACAAGTTAAAGTACGTTTCAACAAGTTCAAATTACTTTTTGACAAGTTAAAGTACATTTTTTACAAGTTAAAGTTACGGTTTGACAAGTTAAAGTATGTTTTTTACAAATTAAAGTTACTATTTGACAAGTTAAAGTACGTTTCATCAAGTTAAAGTTACGTTTTGAAAAGTTAAAGTACGTTTCAACAAGTTCAAATTACGTTTTTACAAGTAAAAGTACATTTTTTAAAAGTAAAAGTTACGTTTTGACATGTTTAACTATGGTTTATACAAGTTCAAGTTACGTCTAGACAAGTTAAAATACGTTTCAATAAGTTAAGATTATATTTTGACAAGTTAAAGTATATTTTTTACAAGTTAAAGCTTCGTTTAGACAAGTAAAAGTATATTTGTTAGAAGTTAAAGTACGTTTCAACAAGTGAAAATTAATATTTGACAAGTTAAAATACATATTTATACAAGTTTTGACAAGTTAAACTACATTTCAACAAGTTTAAATTACATTTTGACGAGTAAAATTACATTTTTTACAAGTTAAAGTTACGTTTTGACAAGTTAAACTATGTGTTTTAAAAGTTAAAGTTACGTTTTGACAAGTTAAAATACATTTCAACAAGTTAAAATTAATTTTTGACAAGTTAAAGTACATTTTTCACAAGTTAAAGTTACGTTTTGACAATGTAAAGTATGTTTTTTACAAGTTAAAGTACTATTTGACAAGTTAAAGTACGTTTCAACAAATTAAAATTACTATTTGACAAGTTAAAATACGTTTCAACAAGTTAAAGTTACGGTTTGAAAAGTTAATGTACATTTTTAATAAGTTAAAGTTACGTTTTTCACAAGTTAAAGTATATTTTTTACAAGTCAAAGTTACTATTTGACAAGTTAAAATACGTTTCAACAAGTTAAAGTTACGTTTTTACAAGTTAAAGTATGCTTTTTACAAGTAAAGTTACGTTTTGACAAGTTAAAGTATTATTTTTACAAGTTAAATTTACGTTTTGACAAGTTAAAGTTATGTTTCAACAAGTTAAAGTTACGGTTTGACAAGTTAAACTACATTTTTTCAGGTTAAAGTTACGTTTTGACAACTTAAAGATACGTTTCAACGAGTTAAAGTTACGTTTTGACAACATTAAATACTTTTCAACAATGTAAAGTTACGTTTTTGACAAGTTAAAGTATGTCTTTACAAGTTAAAGTTACTATATGACAAGTTAAAGTATGTTTCAACAAGTTAAAATTACGTTTTGAAATGTTAACGTACATTTTTTACAAGTTAAAGTTACATTTTTACAAGTTAAAGTATGATTTTTACAAGTTAAATTTACATTTTGGAAAGTTAAAGTATTTTTTTTACAAGTTAAAGTTACGTTTTAACAAGTCAAAGTTACGTTTCAACAAGTTAAAGTTACGATTTGAGAAGTTAAGTATATTTTTTACAAGTTAAAGTTACATTTTGACAAGTTAAAGTAAATTTTTTACAAGTTAAAGTTACTATTTGACAACTTAAAGTTACGTTTCAACAAGTTAAAGTTACTATTTGACAACTTAAAGTTACGTTTCAACAAGTTAAAGTTACGTTTTGACAAGTAAAAGTTACGTTTTGACAAGGTAAACTACATTTTTTACAAGATAAAGTTACGTTTTGACAACTTAAAGTTACGTTTCAACAAGTTAAAGTTACGTTTTGACAAGTTAAAATACGTTTCAACGAGTTAAAGTTACGGTTTGAAAAGTTAATGTACATTTTTTATATGTTAAAGTTACGTTTTTGAAAAGTTAAAGTATGTTTTTTACAAGTTAAAGACACTATTTCAAAAGTTAAAGTACGTTTTAACAAGTTAATATTACGTTTTGAAATGTTAAAGTACATTTTTAAAAGTTAAAGTTACGTTTTTACAAGTTAAAGTATGCTTTTTATAAGTTAAAGTTACGTTTTCACAAGTTAAAGTTACGTTTCAACAAGTTAAAGTTACGGTTTGACAAGTTAAAGTACATTTTTAGAAGTTAAAGTTACGTTTTTACAAGTTAAAGTATGTTTTTTACAACTTCAAGTTACATTTTGACAAGTGAAATTATGTTTTTTACAAATTAAAGTTATGTTTTAAAAAGTTAAAGTTACGTTTTAACAAGTCAAAGTTACGTTTCAACAAGTTAAAGTTACGATTTGACAAGTTAAATTATATTTTTTACAAGTTAAAGTTACATTTTGACAAGTTAAAGTACTATTTTTACAAGTTAAAGTTACTATTTGACAACTTAAAGTTACGTTTCAACAAGTTAAAGTTACGTTTTGACAATATAAAGTTACGTTTCAACAAGTTAAAGTACATGTTTTCAAGTTAAAGTTACGTTTTGACAACTTAAAGTTACGTTTCTACAAGTTAAAGTTACGTTTTGACAACATTAAATACTTTTCGACAAGTTAAAGTTACGGTTTGAAAAGTTAATGTACATTTTTTATAAGTTCAAGTTACGTTTTTGACAAGTTAAAGTATGTTTTTTACAAGTTAAAGTTACGTTTTAACAAGTTTAAATTATGTTTTGACAAGTAAAAGTACTTTTTTTAGAAGTTAAAGTTATGTTTTGACAAGTTAAACTATGTTTTTTAGAAGTTAAAGTTACGTTTTGACAAGTTAAATTACGTTTCAACAAGTTAAAATTACTTTTTGACAAATTAAATTACAAATTTTTCAAGTTAAAGTATGTTTTTTACAAGTTAAAGTTATTATTTGACAACTTAAAGTACGTTTCAACAAGTTAAAATTTCAATTTTACAAGTTAAAGTACATTTTTTACAAGTTAAACTTACTTTTTGACAAGATAAGGTACGTTTCAACAATTTTAAATTACGTTTTGACAAGTAACAATTACATTTTTTACAAGTTAAAGTTACGTTTTAACAAGTTAAACTATGTTTTTTACAAGTTAAACTTACGTTATGACAAGTTAAAGTACGTTTCAACAAGTTAAAATTAAGTTTTGACATGTAAAAGTACTTTTTTTACAAGTTAAAGTTACGTTCTGACAAATTAAACTATGTTTGTTACAAGTTAAAGTTACGTTTTGACAAGTTAAACTATGTTTTTTACAAGTTAAAGTTATATTTTGACAAGTTAAAGTATGTTCCAACAAGTTAAAATTACGATTTGACATGTTAAAGTATATTTTTTACAAGTTAAAGTTACGTTTTCATAAGTTACAGTACGTTTCAACTAGTTCAAATTGCGTTTTGACAAAGTAAAAGTACGTTTCGACAAGTAAAAAAAACATTTTGACAAATTAAGTTACAAATTTTATACAAGTTAAAGTTATGTTTTGACAAGTTAAAGTATGTTTTTAACAAGTTAAAGTTACTATTTGACATATTAAAGTACGTTTCAACAAGTTAAAATTACGATTTGACTAGTTAATGTACATTTTTTACAAGTTAAAGATACGTTTTGACAAGTTAAAGTACGTGTCAACAAGTTTAAATTAAGTTTTGACAAGTAAAAGTAATTTTTTTACAAGTTAAAGTTACGTTTTGACAAGTTAAACTATGTTTTTGACAAGTTAAAGTTACGTTTTGATAAGTTAAACTATGTTTTTGACAAGTTAAAGTTACGTTTTGACAAGTTAAACTATGTTTTTGACAAGTTAAAGTTACGTTTTGACAAGTTAAACTATGTTTTTTACAAGTTAAAGTTACGTTTTGACAAGTTAAAATTACGTTTCAACAAGTTAAAATTACGATTTGACAACTTATAGTACATTTTTTACAAGTTAAAGTTACGTTTTGACAAGTTAAAGTATGTTTCAACAAGTTCAAATTACGTTTTGAAAAGTACAAGTACATTTTTTACAAGTTAAAGTTACGTTTTGACAAGTTAAACTATGGTTTATACAAGTTCAAGTTACGTTTAGACAAGTTAAAATACGTTTCAACAAGTTAAAATTATATTTTGACAAGTTAAAGTACATTTTTTACAAGTTAAAGTTACGTTTAGACAAGTTAAAGTATGTTTTTTACAAGTTAATGTTATTATTTTACAAGTTAAAGTACGTTTCATAAAGTGAAAATTAACATTTGACAAGTTAAAATATAGTTTTTACAAGTTAAAGTTACGTTTTGAAATGTTAAAGTACATTTTTTAGAAGTTAAAGTTACATTTTTAAAAGTTAAAGTATGTTTTTTACAAGTTAAAGTTACATTTTAACAAGTCAAAGTTACGTTTTAACAAGTTTAAGTTACGGTTTGACAGGTTAAAGTATATTTTTTACAAGTTAAAGTTACATTTTGACAAGTTAAATTATATTTTTTACAAGTTAAAGTTACTATTTGACATGTTAAAGTATGTTTCAACTAGTTAAAATTACGTTTTGAAATGTTAAAGTACATTTTTTACAAGTTAAAGTTACGTTTTGACAACTTAACGTTACGTTTCAACAAGTTAAAGTTACGTTTTGACAAGTTAAAATACGTTTCAACGAGTTAAAGTTACGGTTTGAAAAGTTAAAGTACATTTTTTATAAGTTAAAGTTACGTTTTTGACAAGTTAAAGTATGTTTTTTACAAGTTAAAGTTACTATTTCACAAGTTAAAGTACGTGTCAACAAGTTAAAATTACGTTTTGAAATGTTAAAGTACATTTTTTACAAGTTAAAGTTACGTTTTTAAAAGTTAAAGTATGCTTTTTACAAGTTAAAGTTACGTTTTCACAAGTTAAAATTACGTTTCAACAAGTTAAAGTTACGGTTTGACAAGTTAAAGTACATTTTTTACAAGTTAAAGTTACGTTTTTACAAGTTAAAGTATGTTTTTTACAAGTTAAAGTTACATTTTGACATGTTAAATTATGTTTTTTACAAGTTAAAGTTACGTTTTGACAAGTTAAAGTTACGTTTCAAAAATTTAAAGTTACGGTTTGACAAGTTAAATTACATTTTTTCAAGTTAAAGTTACGTTTTGACAACTTAAAGTTACGTTTCAACAAGTTCAAGTTATGTTTTGACAACATTAAAAACTTTCCGACAAGTTAAAGTTACGGTTTGAAAAGTTAAAGTTACATTTTTGACAAGTTAAAGTATGTTTTTTACAAGTTAAAGTTACTATTTGACAAGTTAAAGTATGTTTCAACAAGTTAAAATTACGTTTTGAAATGTTAAAGTATATTTTTTACAAGTTAAAGTTACATTTTTACATGTTAAAGTATGATGTTTACAAGTTAAAGTGACGTTTTGGCAAGTTAAAGTATGTTTTTACAAATTAAGGTTACGTTTTAACAAGTTAAAGTTATGATTTAACAAATCAAAGTTACGTTTCAACAAGTTAAAGTTACGGTTTGATAAGTTAAAGTATATTATTTATGAGTTAAAGTTACATTTTGACAAGTTAAAGTACATTTTTTACAAGTTGAAGTTACTATTTGCTAACTTAAAGTTACACTTCAACAAGTTAAAGTTACGTTTTGACAAGTTTAAGTACGTTTCAACAAGTAAAAGTTACGTTTTGACAAGTTAAAGTACATTTTTTTTACGAGATAAAGTTATGTTTTGACAAGTTAAAGTTACTTTTTGACAAGTTAAAGTACGTTTCAACAAGTTAAAATTACGTTTTGACATGTTAAAATACATTTTTTACAAGTTAAAGTTATGTTTTTACATTTTAAAGTATGCCTTTTACAAGTTAAAGTTATTTTTGACAAGTTAAAGTATGTTTTTTTACAAGTTAAAATTACGTTTTGAGAAGTTAAAGTTACGTTTCAACAAGTTAAAGTTACGTTTTGATAACTTAAATTTACTTCTCAACAAGCTAAAGTATGTTTTGACAAGTTTAAGTACTTTGAACAAGTAAAAGTTACGTTTTGACAAGTTAAAGTACATTTTTTACAAGTTAAAGTTATGTTTTGACAAATTAAAGTATGTTTTGACAAGTTAAAGTTACTATTTGACAAGTTAAAGTACACTTCAACAAATTTAAATTACGTTTTGACATATTAAAATACATTTTTTACAAGTAAAAGTTATATTATTACAACTTAAAGTATGCTTTTTACAAGTTAAATTTATTTTTTGACAAGTTAAAGTATATTTGTTACAAGTTAAAGTTAATTTTTGAGAAGTTAAAGTTACGTTTCAACAAGTTAAAGTTACGGTTTGACAAGTTAAAGTATATTTTTTACAAGTTAAAGTTACGTTTTGACATGTTAAAGTACGTTTCAACAAGTTCAAAGATCGTTTTGATAAGTAAAAGTACATTTTTTACAAGTCAAAGTTACCTTTTGACAAGTTAAACTATGTTTTTTACAAGTTAAAGTTACGTTTTGACAAGTTAAAGTACGTTTCAACAAGTTAAAATTACTTTTTGACAAGTTAAAGTACATTTTTTACAAGTTAAAGTTATGTTTTGACATGTTAAACTATGTTTTTTACAAGTTAAAGTTACGTTTTGACAAGTTTAATTACGTTTCAACAAGTAAAAGTTACGTTTTGACAGGTTAAAGTACATTTTTTACGCGATAAAGTTATGTTTTGACAAGTTAAATTATGTTTTGACAAGTTAAAGTTACTATTAGACAAGTTAAAGTACGTTGTAACAAGTTAAAATTACGTTTAGACATGTTAAAGTACAGTATTTACAAGTTAAAGTTACGTTTTGACAAGTTAAAGTATGTTTTTTACAAGTTAAAGTTACTATTTGACAAGTTAAAGTACGTTTCAACAAGTTAAAATTACGATTTGACAAGTTAAAGTACATTTTTTACAAGTTAAAGTTACATTTTGACAAGTTAAAGTACTTTTCAACCATTTCAAATTACGTTTTGACAAGTAAAAGTACATTTTTTACATGTTAAAATTACGTTTTGACAAGTTAAACTATATTTTTTACAAGATAAATTTACGTTTTGACAAGTTAAATTACGTTTCAACAAATTAAAATTACGATTTGACAAGTAAAAGTAGTTTTTTTACACGTTAAAGTTACGTTTTGACAAGTTAAAGTATGTTTCAACAAGTTAAAATTACTTTTTGACAAGTTAAAGTATATTTTTTACAAATTAAAGTTATGTTTTGACAAGTTAAAGTACGTTTCAACACGTAAAAATTACTTTTTGACAAATTAAATTACAAATTTTATACTTGTTAAAGTTATGTTTTGACAAGTTCAATTATGTTTTTTACAAGTTAAAGTTACAAATTGACATATTAAAGTACGTTTCAACAAGTTAAAATTACGATTTGACAAGTTAAAGTACACTTTTTACAAGTTAAAGATACGTTTTGACAAGTTAAAGTACGTGTCAACAAGTTTAAATTAAGTTTTGACAAGTAAAAGTAATTTTTTTACAAGTTAAAGTTACGTTTTGACAAGTTAAACTATGTTTTTTACAAGTTAAAGTTACGTTTTGACAAGTTAAACTACGTTTCAACAAGTTAAAGTACATTTTTTACAAGTTAAAATTACGTTTTGAAAAGATAAAGAATGTTTTTTACAAGTTAAATTTACTATTTGAAATGTTAAAGTACGTTTCAACAAGTTAAAATTATGATTTGACAAGTTAAAGTACATTTTTTACAAGTTAAAGTTACGTTTTGACAAGTTAAAGTACGTTTCAATAAGTTCAAATTACGTTTCGACAAGTAAAAGTACATTTTTTAGAAGTTAAAGTTACGTTTTAACAAGTTAAACAATGGTTTATACAAGTTCAAGTTACGTTTAGTCAAGTTAAAATTACGTTTCAACAAGTTAAAGTTACGGTTTGACAAGTTAAAGTACATTTTTTACAAGTTAAAGTTACGTTTTTACAAGTTAAAGTATGTTTTTTACAAGTTAAAGTTACATTTTGACATGTTAAATTATGTTTTTTACAAGTTAAAGTTACGTTTTGACAAGTTAAAGTACATTTTTTAGAAGTTAAGGTTACGTTTTAACAAGTTAAACAATGGTTTATACAAGTTCAAGTTACGTTTAGACAAGTTAAAATACGTTTCAATAAGTTAAAATTATATTTTGACAAGTTAAAGTACATTTTTTACAAGTTAAAGTTACGTTTTGACAAGATAAGGTACGTTTCAACAATTTTAAATTACAATTTGACAAGTAAAATTACATTTTTTACAAGTTAAAGTAACGTTTTGACAAGTTAAACTATGGTTTTTACAAGTTAAAGTTACGTTTTGATAAGTTAAAGTTACGTTTTGATAAGTTAAACTATGTTTTTTACAAGTTAAAGTTACATTTCAACAAGTTAAAATTACTTTTTGACAAGTTAAAGTACATTTTTTACAAGTTACATTTACATTTTGACAATGTAAAGTACATTTTTTACAAGTTAAAGTTACATTTTTACAAGTTAAAGTATGATTTTTACAAGTTAAAGTTACGTTTTGACAAGTTAAATTATGTTTTTTACAAGATAAAGTTACGTTTTAACAAGTTAAAGTTACGGTTTGACAAGTTAAAGGTACATTTTGACAAGTTAAAGTACATTTTTTACAAGTTAAAGTTACTATTTGACAACTTAAAGTTACGTTTCAACAAGTTAAAGTTACGTTTTGACAAGTTAAAATTCGTTTCAACAAGTTAAAATTACGTTTTGAAATGTTAAAGTACATTTTTTACAAGTTAAAGTTATGTTTTTACAAGTTAAAGTATGCTTTTTACATGTTAAAGTTACGTTTTGACAAGTTAAAGTATGATTTTTACAAGTTCAAGTTACATTTAGACAAGTTAAAATACGTTTCAATAAGTTAAAATTATATTTTGACAAGTTAAAGTACATTTTTTACAAGTTAAAGTTACGTTTTTATAAGTTAAAGTTACGTTTCAAGAACTTTAAGTTACGGTTTGACAAGTTAAAGTACATTTTTTACAAGTTAAAGTTACGTTTTGACAACTTAAAGTTAAGTTTCAAAAAGTTAAAGTGCGTTTTAACATGTTTAAGAACGTTTCAACAAGTAAAAGTTACGTTTTGACAAGTTAAAGTACATTTTTTACGAGTTAAAGTTATGTTTGATAAGTTTAATTACATTTTTTACAAGTTAAAGTTACGTTTTAACAATTTAAAGTTACATTTCAAAAAGTTAAATTACATTTTGACAAGTTTAAGTACGTTTAACAAGTAAAAGTTACGTTTTGACATGTTAAAGTACATTTTTTACGAGTTAAAGTTATGTTTTAACAAGTTAAAGTATATTATGACAAGTTAAAGTTACGTTTCAACAAGTTAAAGTTACGGTTTGACAAATTAAAGTTATGTTTCAACAAGTTAAAGTTACGGTTTGACAAGTTCAAGTTACATTTTGACAAGTTAAAGTTATGTTTCAACAAGTTAAAGTTACGGTTTGACAAGTTAAAGTACATTTTTTACAAGTTAAAGTTACGTTTTTACAAGTTAAAGTATGTTTTTTACAAGTTAAATTTACATTTTGACAAGTTAAATTATGTTTTTTACAAGTTAAAGTTACGTTTTGACAAGTGAAAGTTACGTTTCAACAAGTTAAAGTTACGGTTTGACAAGTTAAAGTACATTTTTTACAAGTTAAAGTTACGTTTTGAAAACTTAAAGTTATGTTTAAACAACTTAAAGTACATTTTTTACAAGTTAAAGTACATTTGTACAAGTAAAGTTACGTTTTTACAAGTTAAAGTTAAGTTTTCACAACTTAAAGTTACGTTTTGACAAGTTAATGTTACGTTTTAACAAGTTAAAGTTAAGGTTTGACAAGTTAAAGTACATTTTTTACAAGTTAAAGTTACGTTTTGACAACTTAAAGTTACGATTCAACAAGTTAAAGTACGTTTTGACAAGTTTAAGTACGTTTCAACAAGTAAAAGTTTCGTTTTGACAACTTAAAGTACATTTTTTACAAGTTAAAGTTACGTTTTGACGACTTAAAGTTACGTTTCAACAAGTTAAAGTTACGTTTGGACAAGTTAAAATACGTTTCAACAAGTTAAAGTTATGGTTTGAATAGTTAATGTACATTTTTTATAAGATAAACATACATTTTTGACAAGTTAAATTTTGTTTTTTATAAGTTAAAGTTACTATTTGACATGTTAAAGTACGTTTCAACAAGTTAACATTACGTTTTAAAATGTTAAAGTACAGTTTTTACAAGTTAAAGTACATTTTTTACAAGTTAAAGTTACATTTTTACAAATTAAAGTTACGTTTTTACAAGTTAAAGTTACGTTTTGACAAGTTAAATTATGTTTTTTACAAGTTAAAGTTACGTTTTGACAAGTTAAAGTTACGTTTTAACAAGTTTAAGTTAAGGTTTGACAAGTTAAAGTACATTGTTTACAAGTTAAAGTTACGTTTTGACGACTTAAAGTAACGTTTCAACAAGTTAAAGTTACGTTTGGACAAGTTAAAATACGTTTCAACAATTTAAAGTTGCGGTTTGAATAGTTAATTTACATTTTTTATAAGATAAACTTACATTTTTGACAAGTTAAATTATGTTTTTTATAAGTTAAAGTTACTATTTTACAAGTTAAAGTACGTTTCAACAAGTTAAAATTACGTTTTAAAATGTTAAAGAACATTTTTTACGAGTTCAAGTTACGGTTTGACAAGTTAAAGTATGTTTTGACAAGTTAAAGTTACTATTTGACAAGTTAAAGTACGCTTCAACAAGATAAAATTACGTTTTGACATGTTAAAATACATTTTTTACAAGTTAAAGTTATGTTTTTACAACTTAAAGTATGCTTTTTACAAGTTAAAGTTATGTTTTGACAAGTTAAAGTTACGTTTCAACAAGTTAAAGTTAAGGTTTGACAAGTTAAAGTACATTTTTTACAAGTTAAAGTTACGTTTTTACAACTTAAAGTTACGTTTCAACAAGTTCAAGTATGTTATGACAAGTTTTAGTACGTTTCAACAAGAAAAAGTTACGTTTTGACAAGTTAAAGTACATTTTTTACAAGTTAAAGTTACGTTTTTACTAGTTATGGTACGCTTTTTACAAGTTATAGTTACGTTTTAACAGGTTAAATTATGATTTTTACAAGTTAAAGTTATGTTTTGACAAGTTAAAGTTACGTTTTGACAAGTTAAAGTACATTTGTTACAAGTTAAAGGTACGTGTTTACAAGTTAAAGTTACGTTTTTAGAAGTTAATGTTACGTTTTGACAAGTTAAATTATGTTTTTTACAAGTTAAAGTTACGTTTTGACAAGTTAAAGTTCATTTTAACAAGTTCAATTTACTATTTGACAAGTTAAAGTACGTTTTGACAAGTTTAAGTACGTTTCAACAAGTTAAAATACACCCTGTCTGTGTTAGGAAAAGAAGATTATGTTTTGACAAGTTAAAGTACATTTTTTACGAATTAAAATTATGTTTTGACAAGTTAAAGTATGTTTTGACAAGATAAAGTTACTATTTGACAAGTTAAAGTACGTTTCAACAAGTTAAAATTACGTTTTGACATGTTAAAATACATCTTTTACAAGTTAAAGTTATGTTTATACACTTAAAGTATGCTTTAAACAAGTTAAAGTTATTTTTTGACAAGTTAAAGTATGTTTTTTACAAGTTAAAGTTACGATTTGACAAGTTAAATTATATTTTTTACAAGTTAAAGTTACGTTTTATCAAGTTAAAGTTACGTTTCAACAAGTTCAAGTTACAGTTTGACAAGTTAAAGTACGTTTTGTACAAATTAAAGTTATGTTTTGACAAGGTAAAGTTTCGTTTCAACAAGTTCAAGTTATGGTTTGAGAAGTTAAAGTACATTTTTTACAAGTTAAAGTTACTTTTTGACAGCTTAAAGTTACGTTTCAACAAGTTAAAGTACGTTTTGACAAGTTTAAGTAAGTTTCAACAAGTAAAAGTTTCGTTTTGACAAATTAAAGTACATTTTTTACGAATTAAAGTTATGTTTTGACAAGTTAAAGTATGTTGTGACAAGTTAAAGTTACTATTTGGCAAGTTAAAGTACGTTTCAACATGTTAAAATTATGTTTTAACAAGTTAAAGTATGCTTTTTACAAGTTAAAGTTATTTTTTGACAAGTTAAAATATGTTTTTTACAACTTAAAGTTACGGTTTGACAAGTTAAAGTACATTTTTTACAAGTTAAAGTTACGTTTTTACAAGTTAAAGTACATTTTTTACAAGTTAAAGTTACGTTTTGACAACTTAAAGTTACGTTTCAACAAGTTAAAGTACGTTTTGACAAGTTTAAGTAAGTTTCAACAAGTAAAATTTTCATTTTGACATGTTAAAGTACATTTTTTACGAGTTTAAGTTATGTTTTTACCACTTAAAGTATGCTTTTTACAAGTTAAAGTTATTTTTTGACAAGTTAAAGTATGTTTTTTACAAGTTAAAGTTACGTTTTGACAAGTTAAATTATAATTTTTTACAAGTTAAAGTTACGTTTTGACAACTTAAAGTTACGTTTTGACAACTTAAAGTTACGTTTCAACAAGTTAAAGTACGTTATGACAAGTTTAAGTTCATTTCAACAAGTAAAAGTTACGTTTTGACAAGTTAAAGTACATTTTTTACGAGTTAAAGTTATGTTTTGACAAGTTAAAGTTACTATTTGACAAGTTAAAGTACGCTTCAACAAGTTAAAATTACGTTTTGAAATGTTAAAATACATTTTTTACAAGTTAAAGTTATGTTTTTACAACTTAAAGTATGCTTTTTACAAGTTAAAGTTATTTTTTGACAAGTTAAAGTATGTTTTTTACAAGTTAAAGTTACGTTTTCAGAAGTTAAAGTTACGTTCCAACAAGTTAAAGTTACGGTTTGACAAGTTAAACTATATTTTTTACATGTTAAAGTTACGTTTTGACAAGTCAAACTACATTTTTTACAAGTTAAATTTACGTTTTGACAACTTAAAGTTACGTTTCAACAAGTTAAAGTTACGGTTTGACAAGTTAAAGTACATTTTTAACAAGTTAAAGTTACGTTTTTACAAGTTAAAGTTACGTTGTTACAAGTTAAAGTTACGTTTTGACACGTGAAATTATGTTTTTTACAAGTTAAAGTTACGTTTTGACAAGTTAAAGTTACGTTTTAACAAGTTCAATTTACGGTTTGACAAGTTAACATACATTTTTTTACAAGTTAAAGTTACGTTTTGACAACTTAAATTTACGTTTTAAGAAGTTAAAGTACGTTTTGACAAGTTTAAGTACGTTTCAAAAAGTAAAAGTTACATTTAACAAGTTAATGTACATATTTTACGAGTTAAAGTTATATTTTAACAAGTTAAAGTATGTTTTGACAAGTTAAAGTTACCATTTGACAAGTTAAAGTACGTTTCAACCAGTTAAAATTACGTTTTGACATGTTAAAATACATTTTTTACAAGTTAAAGTTATGTTTTTACAACTTAAAATATGCTTTTTACAAGTTAAAGTTATTTTTTGAAAAGTTAAAGTATGTTTTTTACAAGTTAAAGTTACGTTTCGACAAGTTAAATTATATTTTTACAAGTTAAAGTTACGTTTTATCAAGTTAAAAATACGTTTCAACAAGTTCAAGTTACAGTTTGAAAAGTTAAAGTACATTTTTTACAAGTTAAAGTTACGTTTTGACAACTTAAAGTTACGTTTCAACGAGTTAAAGTACGTTTGGACATGTTTAAGTACGTTTCAACAAGTTAAAGTTACGTTTTGACAAGTTAAAATAATTTTTTACGAGTTAAATTTTTGTTTTGACAAGTTAAAATTACTATTTGACAAGTTAAAGTACGCTACTTAAAATTACGTTTTGACATGTTAAAATATATTTTTTACAAGTTAAAGTTATGTTTTTACAACTTAAAGTATGCTTTTTACAAGTTAAAGTTATATTTTGACAAGTTAAAGTATGTTTTTTACAAGATAAAGTTACGTTTTGAGAAATTAAAGTTACGTTCCAACAATTTAAAGTTACGGTTTGACAAGTTAAAGTACATTTTTTACAAGTTAAAGTTACGTTTTTACAAGTTAAAGTATATTTTTTACAAGTTAAAGTTACGTTTTGACAACTTAAAGTTACATTTAAACAAGTTAAAGTTACGTTTGGACAAGTTCAAATACGTTTCAACAAGTTAAAGTTACGGTTTAAAAATTTAATGTACATTTTTTATAAGTTAAATTTACGTTTTTGACAAGTTAAATTATGGTTTTAACAAGTTAAAGTTACTATTTGATAAGTTAAAGTACGTTTCAACAAGTTAAAATTACGTTTTAAAATGTTAAAGTACATTTTTTACAAGTTAAAGTTACGTTTATACAAGTTAAGGTATGCTTTTTACAAGTTATTGTTACGTTTTAACAGGTTAATGTATGATTTTTACAAGTTAAAGTTATGTTTTGACAAGTTAAAGTTACGTTTCAACAAGTTAAAGTTACGGTTTGACAAGTTAATGTACAATTTTTACAAGTTAAAGTTACGTTTTTACAAGTTAAAATTACGTTTTTACAAGTTAAAGTTACGTTTTAACAAGTTAAATTATGTTTTTTACAAGTTAAAGTTACGTTTTGACAAGTTAAAGTTACGTTTCAACAAGTTCAAGTTGAGGTTTGACAAGTTAAAGTACATTTTTTACATGTTAAAGTTACGTTTTGACAACTTAAAGTTACATTTCAACAAGTTAAAGTACGTTTTGACAAGTTTAAGTACGTTTCAACAATTAAAAGTTACGTTTTGACAAGTTAAAGTACATTTTTCACGACTTAAAGTTATGTTTTGACAAGTTAAAGTACGCTTCAACAAGTTAAAATTACGTTTTTTACAAGTTAAAGTTATGTTTTTACAACTTAAAGTATGCTTTTTACAAGTTAAAGTTATATTTTAACAAGTTAAAGTATGTTTTTTACAAGTTAAAGTTACGTTTTGAGAAGTTAAAATTACGTTTCAACACTTTAAAGTGACGGTTTGACAAATTAAAGTACATTTTTTACAAGTTCAAGTTACAGTTTGACAAGTTAAAGTACATTTTTTACAAGTTAAATTTACGTTTTCACAACTTAAAGTTACGTTTCAACAAGTTAAAGTACGTTTTGACAAGTTTAAGTAAGTTTCAACAAGTAAAATTTTCATTTTGACATGTTAAAGTACATTTTTTACGAGTTTAAGTTATGTTTTTACCACTTAAAGTATGCTTTTTACAAGTTAAAGTTATTTTTTGACAAGTTAAAGTATGTTTTTTACAAGTTAAAGTTACGTTTTGACAAGTTAAATTATAATTTTTTACAAGTTAAAGTTAAGTTTTGACAAGTTAAAGTTACGTTTCAACAAGTTCAAGTTACGGTTTGACAAGTTAAAGTACATTTTTTACAACTTAAAGTTACGTTTTGACAACTTAAAGTTACGTTTTGACAACTTAAAGTTACGTTTCAACAAGTTAAAGTACGTTATGACAAGTTTAAGTTCGTTTCAACAGTTTTGACAAGTTAAAGAACATTTTTTACGAGTTAAAGTTATGTTTTGACAAGTTAAAGTTACTATTTGACAAGTTAAAGTACGCTACAACAAGTTAAAATTACGTTTTGAAATGTTAAAATACATTTTTTACAAGTTAAAGTTATGTTTTTACAACTTAAAGTATGCTTTTTACAAGTTAAAGTTATTTTTTGACAAGTTAAAGTATGTTTTTTACAAGTTAAAGTTACGTTTTCAGAAGTTAAAGTTACGTTCCAACAAGTTAAAGTTACGGTTTGACAAGTTAAAGTATATTTTTTACATGTTAAAGTTACATTTTAACAAGTCAAAGTACATTTTTTACAAGTTAAATTTACGTTTTGACAACTTAAAGTTACGTTTCAACAAGTTAAAGTTACGGTTTGACAAGTTAAAGTACATTTTTAACAAGTTAAAGATACGTTATTACAAGTTAAAGTTACGTTGTTACTAGTTAAAGTTACGTTTTGACACGTGAAATTATGTTTTTTACAAGTTAAAGTTACGTTTTGACAAGTTAAAGTTACGTTTTAACAAGTTCAATTTACGGTTTGACAAGTTAACATACATTTTTTTACAAGTTAAAGTTACGTTTTGACAACTTACATTTACGTTTTAAGAAGTTAAAGTACGTTTTGACAAGTTTAAGTACGTTTCAAAAAGTAAAAGTTACGTTTGACAAGTTAATGTACATATTTTACGAGTTAAAGTTATATTTTGACAAGTTAAAGTATGTTTTGACAAGTTAAAGTTACCATTTGACAAGTTAAAGTACGTTTCAACCAGTTAAAATTACGTTTTGACATGTTAAAATACATTTTTTACAAGTTAAAGTTATGTTTTTACAACTTAAAATATGCTTTTTACAAGTTAAAGTTATTTTTTGAAAAGTTAAAGTATGTTTTTTACAAGTTAAAGTTACGTTTCGACAAGTTAAATTATATTTTTTACAAGTTAAAGTTACGTTTTATCAAGTTAAAGTTACGTTTCAACAAGTTCAAGTTACAGTTTGAAAAGTTAAAGTACATTTTTTACAAGTTAAAGTTACGTTTTGACAACTTAAAGTTACGCTTCAACGAGTTAAAGTACGTTTGGACATGTTTAAGTACGTTTCAACAAGTAAAAGTTACGTTTTGACAAGTTAAAGTAAATTTTTTACGAGTTAAATTTTTGTTTTGACAAGTTAAAATTACTATTTGACAAGTTAAAGTACGCTACTTAAAATTACGTTTTGACATGTTAAAATACATTTTTTACAAGTTAAAGTTATGTTTTTACAACTTAAAGTATGCTTTTTACAAGTTAAAGTTATATTTTGACAAGTTAAAGTATGTTTTTTACAAGTTAAAGTTACATTTTGAGAAATTAAAGTTACGTTCCAACAACTTAAAGTTACGGTTTGACAAGTTAAAGTATATTTTTTACATGTTAAAGTTAAGTTTTGACAAGTCAAAGTACATTTTTTACAAGTTAAATTTACGTTTTGACAACTTAAAGTTACGTTTCAACAAGTTAAAGTTACGGTTTGACAAGTTAAAGTACATTTTTAACAAGTTAAAGTATGTTTTTTACAAGTTAAAGTTACGTTTTGACAAGTTAAATTATAATTTTTTACAAGTTAAAATTAAGTTTTGACAAGTTAAAGTTACGTTTCAACAAGTTCAAGTTACGGTTTGACAAGTTAAAGTACATTTTTTACAACTTAAAGTTACGTTTTGACAATTTAAAGTTACGTTTTGACAACTTAAAGTTACGTTTCAACAAGTTAAAGTACGTTATGACAAGTTTAAGTTCATTTCAACAAGTAAAAGTTACGTTTTGACAAGTTAAAGTACATTTTTTACGAGTTAAAGTTATGTTTTGACAAGTTAAAGTTACTATTTGACAAGTTAAAGTACGTTCCAACAAGTTAAAGTTACGGTTTAAAAATTTAATGTACATTTTCTATAAGTTACACTTACGTTTTTGACAAGTCAAATTATGTTTTTTACAAGTTAAAGTTACTATTTGATAAGTTAAAGTACGTTTCAACAAGTTAAAATTACGTTTTAAAATATTAAAGTACATTTTTTACAAGTTAAAGTTACGTTTTTACAAGTTAAGGTATGCTTTTTACAAGTTATTGTTACGTTTTAACAAGTTAAAGTATGAATTTTACAAGTTAAAGTTATGTTTTGACAAGTTAAAGTTACGTTTCAACATGTTAAAGTTACGGTTTGACAAGTTAAAGTACATTTTTTACAAGTTAAAGTTACGTTTTTACAAGTTAAAATTACGTTTTTACAAGTTAAAGTTACGTTTTAACAAGTTAAATTATGTTTTTTACAAGTTAAAGTTACGTTTTGACAAGTTAAAGTTACGTTTCAACAAGTTCAAGTTACGGTTTGACAAGTTAAAGTACATTTTTTACAAGTTAAAGTTACGTTTTGACAACTTAAATTTACATTTCAACAAGTTAAAATACGTTTCAACAAGTTAAAGTTACGGTTTAAAAATTTAATGTACATTTTTTATAAGTTAAACTTACGTTTTTGACAAGTTAAATTATGTTTTTTACAAGTTAAAGTTACTATTTGATAAGTTAAAGTATGTTTCAACAAGTTAAAATTACGTTTTAAAATGTTAAAGTACATTTTTAACGAGTTAAAGTTACGTTTTTACAAGTTAAGGTATGCTTTTTACAAGTTATTGTTACGTTTTAACAAGTTAAAGTATGAATTTTACAAGTTAAAGTTATGTTTTGACAAGATAAAGTTACGTTTCAACAAGTTAAAGTTAAGGTTTGACAAGTTAAAGTACATTTTTTACAAGTTAATGTTACGTTTTGACAACTTAAAGTTACCGTTCAACAAATTAAAGTATGTTTTGACAAGTTTAAGTACGTTTCAACAAGTAAAAGTTACGTTTTGACAAGTTAAAGTAAATTTTTTACGAGTTAAAATTTTGTTTTGACAAGTATGTTTTGACAAGTTAAAATTACTATTTGACAAGTTAAAGTACGCTTCAACAAATTAAAATTACGTTTTGACATGTTAAAATACATTTTTTACAAGTTAAAGTTATGTTTTTACAACTTAAAGTATGCTTTTTACAAGTTAAAGTTATATTTTGACAAGTTAAAGTATGTTTTTTACAAGTTAAAGTTACGTTTTGAGAAATTAAAGTTACGTTCCAACAACTTAAAGTTACGGTTTGACAAGTTAAAGTACATTTTTTACAAGTTGAAGTTACGTTTTTACAAGTTAAAGTACATTTTTTACAAGTTAAAGTTACGTTTTGACAACTTAAAGTTACGTTTCAACAAGTTAAAGTACGTTTTGACAAGTTTAAGTAAGTTTCAACAAGTAAAATTTTCATTTTGACATGTTAAAGTACATTTTTTACGAGTTTAAGTTATGTTTTTACCACTTAAAGTATGCTTTTTACAAGTTAAAGTTATTTTTTGACAAGTTAAAGTATGTTTTTTACAAGTTAAAGTTACGTTTTGACAAGTTAAATTATAATTTTTTACAAGTTAAAGTTAAGTTTTGACAAGTTAAAGTTACGTTTCAACAAGTTCAAGTTACGGTTTGACAAGTTAAAGTACATTTTTTACAACTTAAAGTTACGTTTTGACAACTTAAAGTTACGTTTTGACAACTTAAAGTTACGTTTCAACAAGTTAAAGTACGTTATGACAAGTTTAAGTTCATTTCAACAAGTAAAAGTTACGTTTTGACAAGTTAAAGTACATTTTTTACGAGTTAAAGTTATGTTTTGACAAGTTAAAGTTACTATTTGACAAGTTAAAGTACGTTCCAACAAGTTAAAGTTACGGTTTAAAAATTTAATGTACATTTTCTATAAGTTAAACTTACGTTTTTGACAAGTTAAATTATGTTTTTTACAAGTTAAAGTTACTATTTGATAAGTTAAAGTATGTTTCAACAAGTTAAAATTACGTTTTAAAATGTTAAAGTACATTTTTAACGAGTTAAAGTTACGTTTTTACAAGTTAAGGTATGCTTTTTACAAGTTATTGTTACGTTTTAACAAGTTAAAGTATGAATTTTACAAGTTAAAGTTATGTTTTGACAAGATAAAGTTACGTTTCAACAAGTTAAAGTTAAGGTTTGACAAGTTAAAGTACATTTTTTACAAGTTAATGTTACGTTTTGACAACTTAAAGTTACCGTTCAACAAATTAAAGTATGTTTTGACAAGTTTAAGTACGTTTCAACAAGTAAAAGTTACGTTTTGACAAGTTAAAGTAAATTTTTTACGAGTTAAAATTTTGTTTTGACAAGTATGTTTTGACAAGTTAAAATTACTATTTGACAAGTTAAAGTACGCTTCAACAAATTAAAATTACGTTTTGACATGTTAAAATACATTTTTTACAAGTTAAAGTTATGTTTTTACAACTTAAAGTATGCTTTTTACAAGTTAAAGTTATATTTTGACAAGTTAAAGTATGTGTTTTACAAGTTAAAGTTACGTTTTGAGAAATTAAAGTTACGTTCCAACAACTTAAAGTTACGGTTTGACAAGTTAAAGTACATTTTTTACAAGTTAAAGTTACGTTTTTACAAGTTAAAGTACATTTTTTACAAGTTAAAGTTACGTTTTGACAACTTAAAGTTACGTTTCAACAAGTTAAAGTACGTTTTGACAAGTTTAAGTAAGTTTCAACAAGTAAAATTTTCATTTTGACATGTTAAAGTACATTTTTTACGAGTTTAAGTTATGTTTTTACCACTTAAAGTATGCTTTTTACAAGTTAAAGTTATTTTTTGACAAGTTAAAGTATGTTTTTTACAAGTTAAAGTTACGTTTTGACAAGTTAAATTATAATTTTTTACAAGTTAAAGTTAAGTTTTGACAAGTTAAAGTTACGTTTCAACAAGTTCAAGTTACGGTTTGACAAGTTAAAGTACATTTTTTACAACTTAAGTTACGTTTTGACAACTTAAAGTTACGTTTTGACAACTTAAAGTTACGTTTCAACAAGTTAAAGTACGTTATGACAAGTTTAAGTTCATTTCAACAAGTAAAAGTTACGTTTTGACAAGTTAAAGTACATTTTTTACTAGTTAAAGTTATGTTTTGACAAGTTAAAGTTACTATTTGACAAGTTAAAGTACGTTCCAACAAGTTAAAGTTACGGTTTAAAAATTTAATGTACATTTTCTATAAGTTACACTTACGTTTTTGACAAGTCAAATTATGTTTTTTACAAGTTAAAGTTACTATTTGATAAGTTAAAGTACGTTTCAACAAGTTAAAATTACGTTTTAAAATATTAAAGTACATTTTTTACAAGTTAAAGTTACGTTTTTACAAGTTAAGGTATGCTTTTTACAAGTTATTGTTACGTTTTAACAAGTTAAAGTATGAATTTTACAAGTTAAAGTTATGTTTTGACAAGTTAAAGTTACGTTTCAACATGTTAAAGTTACGGTTTGACAAGTTAAAATACATTTTTTACAAGTTAAAGTTACGTTTTTACAAGTTAAAATTACGTTTTTACAAGTTAAAGTTACGTTTTAACAAGTTAAATTATGTTTTTTACAAGTTAAAGTTACGTTTTGACAAGTTAAAGTTACGTTTCAACAAGTTCAAGTTACGGTTTGACAAGTTAAAGTACATTTTTTACAAGTTAAAGTTACGTTTTGACAACTTAAATTTACATTTCAACAAGTTAAAGTTACGTTTGGACAAGTTAAAATACGTTTCAACAAGTTAAAGTTACGGTTTAAAAATTTAATGTACATTTTTTATAAGTTAAACTTACGTTTTTGACAAGTTAAATTATGTTTTTTACAAGTTAAAGTTACTATTTGATAAGTTAAAGTATGTTTCAACAAGTTAAAATTACGTTTTAAAATGTTAAAGTACATTTTTAACGAGTTAAAGTTACGTTTTTACAAGTTAAGGTATGCTTTTTACAAGTTATTGTTACGTTTTAACAAGTTAAAGTATGAATTTTACAAGTTAAAGTTATGTTTTGACAAGATAAAGTTACGTTTCAACAAGTTAAAGTTAAGGTTTGACAAGTTAAAGTACATTTTTTACAAGTTAATGTTACGTTTTGACAACTTAAAGTTACCGTTCAACAAATTAAAGTATGTTTTGACAAGTTTAAGTACGTTTCAACAAGTAAAAGTTACGTTTTGACAAGTTAAAGTAAATTTTTTACGAGTTAAAATTTTGTTTTGACAAGTATGTTTTGACAAGTTAAAATTACTATTTGACAAGTTAAAGTACGCTTCAACAAATTAAAATTACGTTTTGACATGTTAAAATACATTTTTTACAAGTTAAAGTTATGTTTTTACAACTTAAAGTATGCTTTTTACAAGTTAAAGTTATATTTTGACAAGTTAAAGTATGTTTTTTACAAGTTAAAGTTACGTTTTGAGAAATTAAAGTTACGTTCCAACAACTTAAAGTTACGGTTTGACAAGTTAAAGTACATTTTTTACAAGTTAAAGTTACGTTTTTACAAGTTAAAGTACATTTTTTTACAAGTTAAAGTTACGTTTTGACAACTTAAAGTTACGTTTCAACAAGTTAAAGTACGTTTTGACAAGTTTAAGTAAGTTTCAACAAGTAAAATTTTCATTTTGACATGTTAAAGTACATTTTTTACGAGTTTAAGTTATGTTTTTACCACTTAAAGTATGCTTTTTACAAGTTAAAGTTATTTTTTGACAAGTTAAAGTATGTTTTTTACAAGTTAAAGTTACGTTTTGACAAGTTAAATTATAATTTTTTACAAGTTAAAGTTAAGTTTTGACAAGTTAAAGTTACGTTTCAACAAGTTCAAGTTACGGTTTGACAAGTTAAAGTACATTTTTTACAACTTAAAGTTACGTTTTGACAACTTAAAGTTACGTTTTGACAACTTAAAGTTACGTTTCAACAAGTTAAAGTACGTTATGACAAGTTTAAGTTCATTTCAACAAGTAAAAGTTACGTTTTGACAAGTTAAAGTACATTTTTTACGAGTTAAAGTTATGTTTTGACAAGTTAAAGTTACTATTTGACAAGTTAAAGTACGCTTCAACAAGTTAAAATTACGTTTTGAAATGTTAAAATACATTTTTTACAAGTTAAAGTTATGTTTTTACAACTTAAAGTATGCTTTTTACAAGTTAAAGTTAGTTTTTGACAAGTTAAAGTATGTTTTTTACAAGTTAAAGTTACGTTTTCAGAAGTTAAAGTTACGTTCCAACAAGTTAAAGTTACGGTTTGACAAGTTAAAGTACATTTTTTACATGTTAAAGTTACGTTTTGACAAGTCAAAGTACATTTTTTACAAGTTAAATTTACGTTTTGACAACTTAAAGTTACGTTTCAACAAGTTAAAGTTACGGTTTGACAAGTTAAAGTACATTTTTAACAAGTTAAAGTTACGTTTTTACAAGTTAAAGTTACGTTGTTACAAGTTAAAGTTACGTTTTGACACGTTAAATTATGTTTTTTACAAGTTAAAGTTACATTTTGACAAGTTAAAGTTACGTTTTAACAAGTTCAATTTACGGTTTGACAAGTTAACATACATTTTTTTACAAGTTAAAGTTACGTTTTGACAACTTAAATTTACGTTTTAAGAAGTTAAAGTACGTTTTGACAAGTTTAAGTACGTTTCAAAAAGTATAAGTTACGTTTGACAAGTTAATGTACATATTTTACGAGTTAAAGTTATATTTTGACAAGTTAAAGTATGTTTTGACAAGTTAAAGTTACCATTTGACAAGTTAAAGTACGTTTCAACCAGTTAAAATTACGTTTTGACATGTTAAAATACGTTTTTTACAAGTTAAAGTTATGTTTTTGCAACTTAAAATATGCTTTTTACAAGTTAAAGTTATTTTTTGAAAAGTTAAAGTATGTTTTTTACAAGTTAAAGTTACGTTTCGACAAGTTAAATTATATTTTTTACAAGTTAAAGTTACGTTTTATCAAGTTAAAGTTACGTTTCAACAAGTTCAAGTTACAGTTTGAAAAGTTAAAGTACATTTTTTACAAGTTAAAGTTACGTTTTGACAACTTAAAGTTACGTTTCAACGAGTTAAAGTACGTTTGGACATGTTTAAGTACGTTTCAACTAGTTAAAGTTACATTTTGACAAGTTAAAGTAAATTTTTTACGAGTTAAATTTTTGTTTTGACAAGTTAAAATTACTATTTGACAAGTTAAAGTACGCTACTTAAAAGTACGTTTTGACATGTTAAAATACATTTTTTACAAGTTAAAGTTATGTTTTTACAACTTAAAGTATGCTTTTTACAAGTTAAAGTTATATTTTGACAAGTTAAAGTATGTTTTTTACAAGTTAAAGTTACGTTTTGAGAAATTAAAGTTACGTTCCAACAACTTAAAGTTACGGTTTGACAAGTTAAAGTACATTTTTTACAAGTTAAAGTTACGTTTTTACAAGTTAAAGTACATTTTTTACAAGTTAAAGTTACGTTTTGACAACTTAAAGTTACATTTCAACAAGTTAAAGTTACGTTTGGACAAGTTCAAATACGTTTCAACAAGTTAAAGTTATGGTTTAAAAATTTAATGTACATTTTTTATAAGTTAAACTTACGTTTTTGACAAGTTAAATTATGGTTTTTACAAGTTAAAGTTACTATTTGATAAGTTAAAGTACGTTTCAACAAGTTAAAATTACGTTTTAAAATGTTAAAGTACATTTTTTACAAGTTAAAATTACGTTTTTACAAGTTAAGGTATGCTTTTTACAAGTTATTGTTACGTTTTAACAGGTTAAAGTATGATTTTTACAAGTTAAAGTTATGTTTTGACAAGTTAAAGTTACGTTTCAACAAGTTAAAGTTACGGTTTGACAAGTTAAAGTACAATTTTTACAAGTTAAAGTTACGTTTTTACAAGTTAAAATTACGTTTTTACAAGTTAAAGTTACGTTTTAACAAGTTAAATTATGTTTTTTACAAGTTAAAGTTACGTTTTGACAAGTTAAAGTTACGTTTCAACAAGGTCAAGTTACGGTTTGACAAGTTAAAGTACATTTTTTACAAGTTAACTTTACGTTTTGACAACTTAAAGTTACATTTCAACAAGTTAAAGTACGTTTTGACAAGTTTAAGTACGTTTCAACAATTAAAAGTTACGTTTTGACATGTTAAAGTACATTTTTCACGAGTTAAAGTTATGTTTTGACAAGTTAAAGTACGCTTCAACAAGTTAAAATTACGTTTTTTACAAGTTAAAGTTATGTTTTTACAACTTAAAGTATGCTTTTTACAAGTTTAAGTTATATTTTAACAAGTTAAAGTATGTTTTTTTACAAGTTAAAGTTACGTTTTGAGAAGTTAAAGTTACGTTCCAACACTTTAAAGTGACGGTTTGACAAATTAAAGTACATTTTTTACAAGTTCAAGTTACAGTTTGACAAGTTAAAGTACATTTTTTACAAGTTAAATTTACGTTTTGACAACTTAAAGTTACGTTTCAACAAGTTAAAGTACGTTTTTACAAGTTTAAGTAAGTTTCAACAAGTAAAATTTTCATTTTGACATGTTAAAGTACATTTTTTACGAGTTTAAGTTATGTTTTTACCACTTAAAGTATGCTTTTTACAAGTTAAAGTTATTTTTTGACAAGTTAAAGTATGTTTTTTACAAGTTAAAGTTACGTTTTGACAAGTTTAATTATAATTTTTTACAAGTTAAAGTTAATTTTTGACAAGTTAAAGTTACGTTTCAACAAGTGTAAGTTACGGTTTGACAAGTTAAAGTACATTTTTTACAACTTAAAGTTACGTTTTGACAACTTAAAGTTACGTTTTGACAACTTAAAGTTACGTTTCAACAAGTTAAAGTACGTTATGACAAGTTTAAGTTCGTTTCAACAAGTAAAAGTTACGTTTTGACAAGTTAAAGTACATTTTTTACGAGTTAAAGTTATGTTTTGACAAGTTAAAGTTACTATTTGACAAGTTAAAGTACGCTTCAACAAGTTAAAATTACGTTTTGAAATGTTAAAATACATTTTTTACAAGTTAAAGTTATGTTTTTACAACTTAAAGTATGCTTTTTACAAGTTAAAGTTATTTTTTGACAAGTTAAAGTATGTTTTTTACAAGTTAAAGTTACGTTTTCAGAAGTTAAAGTTACGTTTCAACAAGTTAAAGTTACGGTTTGACAAGTTAAAGTACATTTTTAACAAGTTAAAGTTATGTTTTTACAAGTTAAAGTTACGTTGTTACAAGTTAAAGTTACGTTTTGACACGTGAAATTATGTTTTTTACAAGTTAAAGTTACGTTTTGACAAGTTAAAGTTACGTTTTAACAAGTTCAATTTACGGTTTGACAAGTTAACATACATTTTTTTACAAGTTAAAGTTACGTTTTGACAACTTAAATTTACGTTTTAAGAAGTTAAAGTACGTTTTGACAAGTTTAAGTACGTTTCAAAAAGTAAAAGTTACGTTTGACAAGTTAATGTACATATTTTACGAGTTAAAGTTATATTTTGACAAGTTAAAGTATGTTTTGACAAGTTAAAGTTACCATTTGACAAGTTAAAGTACGTTTCAACCAGTTAAAATTACGTTTTGACATGTTAAAATACATTTTTTACAAGTTAAAGTTATGTTTTTACAACTTAAAATATGCTTTTTACAAGTTAAAGTTATTTTTTGAAAAGTTAAAGTATGTTTTTTACAAGTTAAAGTTACGTTTCGACAAGTTAAATTATATTTTTTACAAGTTAAAGTTACGTTTTATCAAGTTAAAGTTACGTTTCAACAAGTTCAAGTTACAGTTTGAAAAGTTAAAGTACATTTTTTACAAGTTAAAGTTACGTTTTGACAACTTAAAGTTACGTTTCAACGAGTTAAAGTACGTTTGGACATGTTTAAGTACGTTTCAACAAGTTAAAGTTACGTTTTGACAAGTTAAAGTAAATTTTTTACGAGTTAAATTTTTGTTTTGACAAGTTAAAATTACTATTTGACAAGTTAAAATTACTATTTGACAAGTTAAAGTACGCTACTTAAAATTACGTTTTGACATGTTAAAATACATTTTTTACAAGTTAAAGTTATGTTTTTACAACTTAAAGTATGCTTTTTACAAGTTAAAGTTATATTTTGACAAGTTAAAGTATGTTTTTTACAAGTTAAAGTTACGTTTTGAGAAATTAAAGTTACGTTCCAACAACTTAAAGTTACGGTTTGACAAGTTAAAGTACATTTTTTACAAGTTAAAGTTACGTTTTTATAAGTTAAAGTACATTTTTTACAAGTTAGAGTTACGTTTTGACAACTTAAAGTTACATTTCAACAAGTTAAAGTTACGTTTGGACAAGTTCAAATACGTTTCAACAAGTTAAAGTTACGGTTTAAAAATTTAATGTACATTTTTTATAAGTTAAACTTACGTTTTTGACAAGTTAAATTATGGTTTTTACAAGTTAAAGTTACTATTTGATAAGTTAAAGTACGTTTAAACAAATTAAAATTACGTTTTAAAATGTTAAAGTACATTTTTTACAAGTTAAAGTTACGTTTTTACAAGTTAAGGTATGCTTTTTACAAGTTATTGTTACGTTTTAACAGGTTAAAGTATGATTTTTACAAGTTAAAGTTATGTTTTGACAAGTTAAAGTTACGTTTCAACAAGTTAAAGTTACGGTTTGACAAGTTAAAGTACAATTTTTACAAGTTAAAGTTACGTTTTTACAAGTTAAAATTACGTTTTTACAAGTTAAAGTTACGTTTTAACAAGTTAAATTATGTTTTTTACAATTTAAAGTTACGTTTTGACAAGTTAAAGTTACGTTTCAACAAGGTCAAGTTACGGTTTGACAAGTTAAAGTACATTTTTTACAAGTTAAAGTTACGTTTTGACAACTTAAAGTTACATTTCAACAAGTTAAAGTACGTTTTGACAAGTTTAAGTACGTTTCAACAATTAAAAGTTACGTTTTGACAAGTTAAAGTACATTTTTCACGAGTTAAAGTTATGTTTTGACAAGTTAAAGTACGCTTCAACAAGTTAAAATTACGTTTTTTACAAGTTAAAGTTATGTTTTTACAACTTAAAGTATGCTTTTTACAAGTTAAAGTTATATTTTAACAAGTTAAAGTATGTTTTTTACAAGTTAAAGTTACGTTTTGAGAAGTTAAAGTTACGTTCCAACACTTTAAAATGACGGTTTGACAAATTAAAGTACATTTTTTACAAGTTCAAGTTACAGTTTGACAAGTTAAAGTACATTTTTTACAAGTTAAATTTACGTTTTGACAACTTAAAGTTACGTTTCAACAAGTTAAAGTACGTTTTGACAAGTTTAAGTATGTTTCAACAAGTAAAATTTTCATTTTGACATGTTAAAGTACATTTTTTACGAGTTTAAGTTATGTTTTTACCACTTAAAGTATGCTTTTTACAAGTTAAAGTTATTTTTTGACAAGTTAAAGTATGTTTTTTACAAGTTAAAGTTACGTTTTGACAAGTTTAATTATAATTTTTTACAAGTTAAAGTTAAGTTTTGACAAGTTAAAGTTACGTTTCAACAAGTGTAAGTTACGGTTTGACAAGTTAAAGTACATTTTTTACAACTTAAAGTTACGTTTTGACAACTTAAAGTTACGTTTAAACAAGTTAAAGTACGTTATGACAAGTTTAAGTTCGTTTCAACAAGTAAAAGTTACGTTTTGACAAGTTAAAGTACATTTTTTACGAGTTAAAGTTATGTTTTGACAAGTTAAAGTTACTATTTGACAAGTTAAAGTACGCTTCAACAAGTTAAAATTACGTTTTGAAATGTTAAAATACATTTTTTACAAGTTAAAGTTATGTTTTTACAACTTAAAGTATGCTTTTTACAAGTTAAAGTTATTTTTTGACAAGTTAAAGTATGTTTTTTACAAGTTAAAGTTACGTTTTCAGAAGTTAAAGTTACGTTCCAACAAGTTAAAGTTACGGTTTTACAAGTTAAAGTACATTTTTTACATGTTAAAGTTACATTTTGACAAGTCAAAGTACATTTTTTACAAGTTAAATTTACGTTTTGACAACTTAAAGTTACGTTTCAACAAGTTAAAGTTACGGTTTGACAAGTTAAAGTACATTTTTAACAAGTTAAAGTTACGTTTTTACAAGTTAAAGTTACGTTGTTACAAGTTAAAGTTACGTTTTGACACGTGAAATTATGATTTTTACAAGTTAAAGTTACGTTTTGACAAGTTAAAGTTACGTTTTAACAAGTTCAATTTACGGTTTGACAAGTTAACATACATTTTTTTACAAGTTAAAGTTACGTTTTGACAACTTAAATTTACGTTTTAAGAAATTAAAGTACGTTTTGACAAGTTTAAGTACGTTTCAAAAAGTAAAAGTTACGTTTGACAAGTTAATGTACATATTTTACGAGTTAAAGTCATATTTTGACAAGTTAAAGTATGTTTTGACAAGTTAAAGTTACCATTTGACAAGTTAAAGTACGTTTCAACCAGTTAAAATTACGTTTTGACATGTTAAAATACATTTTTTACAAGTTAAAGTTATGTTTTTACAACTTAAAATATGCTTTTTACAAGTTAAAGTTATTTTTTGAAAAGTTAAAGTATGTTTTTTACAAGTTAAAGTTACGTTTCGACAAGTTAAATTATATTTTTTACAAGTTAAAGTTACGTTTTATCAAGTTAAAGTTACGTTTCAACAAGTTCAAGTTACAGTTTGAAAAGTTAAAGTACATTTTTTACAAGTTAAAGTTACGTTTTGACAACTTAAAGTTACGTTTCAACGAGTTAAAGTACGTTTGGACATGTTTAAGTACGTTTCAACAAGTAAAAGTTACGTTTTGACAAGTTAAAGTAAATTTTTTACGAGTTAAAGTTATGTTTTGACAAGTTAAAGTTACTATTTGACAAGTTAAAGTACGCTTCAACAAGTTAAAATTACGTTTTGAAATGTTAAAATACATTTTTTACAAGTTAAAGTTATGTTTTTACAACTTAAAGTATGCTTTTTACAAGTTAAAGTTATTTTTTGACAAGTTAAAGTATGTTTTTTACAAGTTAAAGTTACGTTTTCAGAAGTTAAAGTTACGTTCCAACAAGTTAAAGTTACGGTTTGACAAGTTAAAGTACATTTTTTACATGTTAAAGTTACGTTTTGACAAGTCAAAGTACATTTTTTACAAGTTAAATTTACGTTTTGACAACTTAAAGTTACGTTTCAACAAGTTAAAGTTACGGTTTGACAAGTTAAAGTACATTTTTAACAAGTTAAAGTTACGTTTTTACAAGTTAAAGTTACGTTGTTACAAGTTAAAGTTACGTTTTGACACGTGAAATTATGATTTTTACAAGTTAAAGTTACGTTTTGACAAGTTAAAGTTACGTTTTAACAAGTTCAATTTACGGTTTGACAAGTTAACATACATTTTTTTACAAGTTAAAGTTACGTTTTGACAACTTAAATTTACGTTTTAAGAAATTAAAGTACGTTTTGACAAGTTTAAGTACGTTTCAAAAAGTAAAAGTTACGTTTGACAAGTTAATGTACATATTTTACGAGTTAAAGTCATATTTTGACAAGTTAAAGTATGTTTTGACAAGTTAAAGTTACCATTTGACAAGTTAAAGTACGTTTCAACCAGTTAAAATTACGTTTTGACATGTTAAAATACATTTTTTACAAGTTAAAGTTATGTTTTTACAACTTAAAATATGCTTTTTACAAGTTAAAGTTATTTTTTGAAAAGTTAAAGTATGTTTTTTACAAGTTAAAGTTACGTTTCGACAAGTTAAATTATATTTTTTACAAGTTAAAGTTACGTTTTATCAAGTTAAAGTTACGTTTCAACAAGTTCAAGTTACAGTTTGAAAAGTTAAAGTACATTTTTTACAAGTTAAAGTTACGTTTTGACAACTTAAAGTTACGTTTCAACGAGTTAAAGTACGTTTGGACATGTTTAAGTACGTTTCAACAAGTAAAAGTTACGTTTTGACAAGTTAAAGTAAATTTTTTACGAGTTAAAGTTATGTTTTGACAAGTTAAAGTTACTATTTGACAAGTTAAAGTACGCTTCAACAAGTTAAAATTACGTTTTGAAATGTTAAAATACATTTTTTACAAGTTAAAGTTATGTTTTTACAACTTAAAGTATGCTTTTTACAAGTTAAAGTTATTTTTTGACAAGTTAAAGTATGTTTTTTACAAGTTAAAGTTACGTTTTCAGAAGTTAAAGTTACGTTCCAACAAGTTAAAGTTACGGTTTGACAAGTTAAAGTACATTTTTTACATGTTAAAGTTACGTTTTGACAAGTCAAAGTACATTTTTTACAAGTTAAATTTACGTTTTGACAACTTAAAGTTACGTTTCAACAAGTTAAAGTTACGGTTTGACAAGTTAAAGTACATTTTTAACAAGTTAAAGTTACGTTTTTACAAGTTAAAGTTACGTTGTTACAAGTTAAAGTTACGTTTTGACACGTGAAATTATGATTTTTACAAGTTAAAGTTACGTTTTGACAAGTTAAAGTTACGTTTTAACAAGTTCAATTTACGGTTTGACAAGTTAACATACATTTTTTTACAAGTTAAAGTTACGTTTTGACAACTTAAATTTACGTTTTAAGAAATTAAAGTACGTTTTGACAAGTTTAAGTACGTTTCAAAAAGTAAAAGTTACGTTTGACAAGTTAATGTACATATTTTACGAGTTAAAGTCATATTTTGACAAGTTAAAGTATGTTTTGACAAGTTAAAGTTACCATTTGACAAGTTAAAGTACGTTTCAACCAGTTAAAATTACGTTTTGACATGTTAAAATACATTTTTTACAAGTTAAAGTTATGTTTTTACAACTTAAAATATGCTTTTTACAAGTTAAAGTTATTTTTTGAAAAGTTAAAGTATGTTTTTTACAAGTTAAAGTTACGTTTCGACAAGTTAAATTATATTTTTTACAAGTTAAAGTTACGTTTTATCAAGTTAAAGTTACGTTTCAACAAGTTCAAGTTACAGTTTGAAAAGTTAAAGTACATTTTTTACAAGTTAAAGTTACGTTTTGACAACTTAAAGTTACGTTTCAACGAGTTAAAGTACGTTTGGACATGTTTAAGTACGTTTCAACAAGTAAAAGTTACGTTTTGACAAGTTAAAGTAAATTTTTTACGTGTTAAATTTTTGTTTTGACAAGTTAAAATTACTATTTGACAAGTTAAAGTACGCTACTTAAAATTACGTTTTGACATGTTAAAATACATTTTTTACAAGTTAAAGTTATGTTTTTACAACTTAAAGTATGCTTTTTACAAGTTAAAGTTATATTTTGACAAGTTAAAGTATGTTTTTTACAAGTTAAAGTTACGTTTTGAGAAATTAAAGTTACGTTCCAACAACTTAAAGTTACGGTTTGACAAGTTAAAGTATATTTTTTACAAGTTAAAGTACATTTTTTACAAGTTAAAGTTACGTTTTGACAACTTAAAGTTACATTTCAACAAGTTAAAGTTACGTTTGGACAAGTTCAAATACGTTTCAACAAGTTAAAGTTACGGTTTAAAAATTTAATGTACATTTTTTATAAGTTAAACTTACGTTTTTGACAAGTTAAATTATGTTTTTTACAAGTTAAAGTTACTATTTGATAAGTTAAAGTACGTTTCAACAAGTTAAAATTACGTTTTAAAATGTTAAAGTACATTTTTTACAAGTTAAAGTTACGTTTTTACAAGTTAAGGTATGCTTTTTACAAGTTATTGTTACGTTTTAACAAGTTAAAGTATGAATTTTACAAGTTAAAGTTATGTTTTGACAAGTTAAAGTTACGTTTCAACAAGTTAAAGTTACGGTTTGACAAGTTAAAGTACATTTTTTACAAGTTAAAGTTACGTTTTTACAAGTTAAAATTACGTTTTTACAAGTTAAAGTTACGTTTTAACAAGTTAAATTATGTTTTTTACAAGTTAAAGTTACGTTTTGACAAGTTAAAGTTACGTTTCAACAAGTTCAAGTTACGGTTTGACAAGTTAAAGTACATTTTTTACAAGTTAAAGTTACGTTTTGACAACTTAAATTTACATTTCAACAAGTTAAAGTTACGTTTGGACAAGTTCTAATACGTTTCAACAAGTTAAAGTTACGGTTTAAAAATTTAATGTACATTTTTTATAAGTTAAACTTACGTTTTTGACAAGTTAAATTATGTTTTTTACAAGTTAAAGTTACTATTTGATAAGTTAAAGTACGTTTCAACAAGTTAAAATTACGTTTTAAAATGTTAAAGTACATTTTTTACGCGTTAAAGTTACGTTTTTACAAGTTAAGGTATGCTTTTTACAAGTTATTGTTACGTTTTAACAAGTTAAAGTATGAATTTTCAAGTTAAATTTATGTTTTGACAAGATAAAGTTACGTTTCAACAAGTTAAAGTTACGGTTTGACAAGTTAAAGTACATTTTTTACAAGTTAATGTTACGTTTTGACAACTTAAAGTTACCGTTCAACAAATTAAAGTATGTTTTGACAAGTTTAAGTACGTTTCAACAAGTAAAAGTTACGTTTTGACAAGTTAAAGTATGTTTTAACAAATTAAAGTTACCATTTGACAAGTTAAAGTACGTTTCAACCAGTTAAAATTACGTTTTGACATGTTAAAATACATTTTTTACAAGTTAAAGTTATGTTTTTACAACTTAAAATATGCTTTTTACAAGTTAAAGTTATTTTTTGAAAAGTTAAAGTATGTTTTTTACAAGTTAAAGTTACGTTTCGACAAGTTAAATTATATTTTTTACAAGTTAAAGTTACGTTTTATCAAGTTAAAGTTACGTTTCAACAAGTTCAAGTTACAGTTTGACAAGTTAAAGTACATTTTTTACAAGTTAAAGTTACGTTTTGACAACTTAAAGTTGAGTTTCAACGAGTTAAAGTACGTTTTGACATATTTAAGTACGTTTCAACAAGTAAAAGTTACGTTTTGACAAGTTAAAGTAAATTTTTTACGAGTTAAATTTTTGTTTTGACAAGTATGTTTTTACAAGTTAAAATTACTATTTGACAAGTTAAAGTACGCTTCAACAAATTAAAATTACGTTTTGACATGTTGAAATACATTTTTTACAAGTTAAACTTATGTTTTTACAACTTAAAATATGCTTTTTACAAGTTAAAGTTATGTTTTGAAAAGTTAAAGTATGTTTTTTACAAGTTAAAGTTACGTTTCGACAAGTTAAATTATATTTGACAAGTTAAAGTACATTTTTTACAAGTTAAAGTTACGTTTTGACAACTTAAAGTTACGTTTCAACGAGTTAAAGTACGTTTTGATATGTTTAAGTACGTTTCAACAAGTAAAAGTTACGTTTTGACAAGTTAAAGTAAATTTTTTACGAGTTAAATTTTTGTTTTGACAAGTTAAAATTACTATTTGACAAGTTAAAGTTCGCTACTTAAAATTACGTTTTGACATGTTAAAATACATTTTTTACAAGTTAAAGTTATGTTTTTACAACTTAAAGTATGCTTTTTAAAAGTTAAAGTTATATTTTGACAAGTTAAAGTATGTTTTTTACAAGTTAAAGTTACGTTTTGAGAAATTAAAGTTACGTTCCAACAACTTAAAGTTACGGTTTGACAAGTTAAAGTACATTTTTTACAAGTTAAAGTTACGTTTTTACAAGTTAAAGTACATTTTTTACAAGTTAAAGTTACGTTTTGACAACTTAAAGTTACATTTCAACAAGTTAAAGTTACGTTTGGACAAGTTCAAATACGTTTCAACAAGTTAAAGTTACGGTTTAAAAATTTAATGTACATTTTTTATAAGTTAAACTTACGTTTTGGACAAGTTAAATTATGTTTTTTACAAGTTAAAGTTACTATTTGATAAGTTAAAGTACGTTTCAACAAGTTAAAATTACGTTTTAAAATGTTAAAGTACATTTTTTACAAGTTAAAGTTACGTTTTTACAAGTTAAGGTATGCTTTTTACAAGTTATTGTTACGTTTTAACAAGTTAAAGTATAATTTTTACAAGTTAAAGTTATGTTTTAACAAGTTAAAGTTACGTTTCAACAAGTTAATGTTACGGTTTGACAAGTTAAAGTACATTTTTTACAAGTTAAAGTTACGTTTTTACAAGTTAAAATAACGTTTTTACAAGTTAAAGTTACGTTTTAACAAGTTAAATTATGTTTTTTACAAGTTAAAGTTACGTTTTGACAAGTTAAAGTTACGTTTCAACAAGTTCAAGTTACAGTTTGACAAGTTAAAGTACATTTTTTACAAGTTAAAGTTAAGTTTTGACAAC
Organism: Urtica urens; assembly: GCA_958296335.1. NCBI lineage: Eukaryota > Viridiplantae > Streptophyta > Magnoliopsida > Rosales > Urticaceae > Urtica > Urtica urens. The sequence continues at coordinate 24,826,743 of OY282520.1, forward strand.
TTAAAGTTACATTTCAACAAGTTAAAGTACGTTTTGACAAGTTTAAGTACGTTTCAACAATTAAAAGTTACGTTTTGACAAGTTAAAGTATATTTTTTACGAGTTAAAGTTATGTTTTGACAAGTTAAACTATTTTTTGACAAGTTAAAGTACGCTTCAACAAGTTAAAATTACGTTTTTTACAAGTTAAAGTTATGTTTTTACAACTTAAAGTATGATTTTTACAAGTTAAAGTTATATTTTAACAAGTTAAAGTATGTTTTTTACAAATTAAAGTTACGTTTTGAGAAGTTAAAGTTACGTTCCAACAAGTTAAGGTGACGGTTTGACAAATTAAAGTACATTTTTTACAAGTTCAAGTTACAGTTTGACAAGTTAAAGTTACGTTTTGACAACTTAAAGTTACGTTTCAACAAGTAAAATTTTCATTTGGACATGTTAAAGTACATCTTTTACGAGTTTAAGTTATGTTTTTACCACTTAAAGTATGCTTTTTACAAGTTAAAGTTATTTTTTGACAAGTTAAAGTATGTTTTTTACAAGTTAAAGTTACGTTTTGACCAGTTAAATTATATTTTTTTACAAGTTAAAGTTAAGTTTTGACAAGTTTAAGTTACGTTTCAACAAGTTCAAGTTACGGTTTGACAAGTTAAAGTACATTTTTTACAACTTAAAGTTACGGTTTGACAACTTAAAGTTACGTTTCAACAAGTCAAAGTACGTTATGACATGTTTAAGTTCGTTTCAACAAGTAAAAGTTACGTTTTGACAAGTTAAAGTACATTTTTTACGAGTTAAAGTTATGTTTTGACAAGTTAAAGTACGTTTCAACAAGTTAAAATTACGTTTTGACGTGGTAAAGTACAATTTTTACAAGTTAAAGTTACGTTTTGACAAGTTAAAGTATATTTTTTACAAGTAACAGTTACTATTTGACAACTTAAAGTTACGTTTCAACAAGTTAAAGTTACGGTTTGACAAGTTTAATTACGTTTCAACAAGTAAAAGTTACGTTTTGACAAGTTAAAGTACATTTTTTACGAGATAAAGTTACGTTTTTACAAGTTAAAGTTACGTTTTAACAAGTTCAAGTAACGGTTTGACAAGTCAAACTTATATTTTGGCAAGTTAAAGTATGTTTTGTACAAGTTAAAGTTACATTTTGAGAAGTTAAAGTTACGTTTCGATAAGTTAAAGTTATGCTTTAACAAGTTAAAGTACATTTTTTACAAGTTAAAGTTACGTTTTGACAACTTAAAGTACGTTTTTTACAAGTTAAAGTTTCGTTTTGACAAGTTAAAGTATATTTTTTACAAGTGACAGTTACTATTTGACAACTTAAAGTTACGTTTCAACATGTTAAAGTTACGTTTTGACAAGTTTAATTACGTTTCAACAAGTAAAAGTTACGTTTTGACAAGTTAAAGTACATTTTTTACGAGATAAAGTTATGTTTTAACAAGTTAAATTATGTTTTGCCAAGGTAAATTTACTATTTGACAAGTTAAAGTACGTTTCAACAAGTTAAAATTACGTTTTGACATGCTGTAGTTTATTTTTTACAAGTTAAAGTTACGCTTGTACAAGTTAAAGTACATTTTTTTCAAGTTAAAGTTACGTTTTGACAAGTTAAAGTATATTTTTTACAGGTGAAAGTTACTATTTGACAACTTAAAGTTACTTTTTAACAAGTTAAAGTTACGTTTTGATAAGTTTAATTACGTTTCAACAAGTAAAAGTTACGTTTCGACAAGTTAAAGTACATTTTTTACGAGATAAAGTTATGTTTTGGTAAGTTAAATTATGTTTTGACAAGTTAAAGTTACTATTTAACAAGTTAAAGTACGTTTCAAAAAGTTAAAATTATGTCTTGACATGCTAAAGTACATTTTTTACAACTTAAAGTTACGTTTCAACAAGTTAAAGTTACGTTTTGACAATTTAAAGTTACGTTTTGACAAATTAAAATACGTTTCAACAAGTTAAAGTTACGGTTTGAAAAGTTAATGTACATTTTTACAAGTTAAAGTTACGCTTTGACAAGTTAAAGTTACGTTTCAACAAGTTAAAGTTACGGCTTGACAAGTTAATGTATATTTTTTACAAGTTAAAGTTACGTTTTGACAAGTTAAAGTACATTTTTTACAAGTTAAAGTTACAATTTGGCAAGTTAAAGTACGTTTCATCAAGTTAAAATTACGTTTTGACATGCTAAAGTACATTTTTTACAAGTTAAAGTTATGTTTTGACAAGTTAAAGTACATTTTTTACAAGTGAAAATAATATTTTCCATCTTAAAGTTACGTTTCAACAAGTTAAAGTTACGTTTTGAAAAGTTTAATTACGTTTCAACAAGTAAAAGTTCCGTTTTGACAAGTTAAAGTACATTTTTTACGAGTTAAAGTTACGTTTTGAAAAGTTAAATTTAGGATTCAATATGTTAAAGTTACGGTTTGACAAGTTAAAGTTACGTTTCAACAAGTTAAAGTACGTTTTGACAAGTTTAAGTAACGTTTTAACAAGTTAAAGTACATTTTTTACGAGTTAAAGTTATGTTTTGACAAGTTAAAGTATGTTTTGACAAGTTAAAATATGTTTTGACAAGTTAAATTTACAATTAGACAAGTTAAAGTAAGTTTCAAAAAGTTAAAATTACGTTTTGACATGTAAAACTACATTTTTTACAAGTTAAAGTTACGTTTTTATAAGTTAAAGTATGCTTTTTACAAGTTAAAGTTACATTTTAACAAGTTAAAGTTACGTTTTGAGAAGTTAAAGTTACGTTTCTACAAGTTAAAGTTACGGTTTAAGAAGTTAAAGTACATTTTTTACAAGTTAAAGTTACCTTTTGACAAGTTAAAGTATATTTTTACAAGTGATAGTTACTATTTGACAACTGAAAGTTACGTTTCAACAAGTAAAAGTTACGTTTTGACAAGTTTAATAACGTTTCAACAAGTAAAAGTTACGTTTTGACAAGTTAAAGTACATTTTTTACCTGATAAAGTTATGTTTTGACAAGTTATATTTTGTTTTGACAAGTTAAAGTACGTTTGAACAAGTTAAAATTACGTTTGGACAAGTTAAAGTACATTTTTTACAAGTTAAAGTTACGTTTTGAAAACTTAAAGTTACGTTTCAACAAGTTAAAATTACGTTTCAACAAGTTTAAATTCAAATACTTTTCAACAAGTTAAAGTTACGGTTTGAAAAGTTAATGCACATTTTTTATAAGTTAAAGTTACGTCTTTGAGAAGTTAAAGTATGTTTTTTACAAGTTAAATTTACTATTTGTCAAGTTAAAGTACATTTCAACAAGTTAAAATTACGTTTTGAAATGTTAAAGTACATATTTTACAAGTTAAAGTTACACTTTTACAAGTTAAATTATGCGTTTTACAAGTTAAAGTTACGTTTTGACAAGTTAAAGAATGTTTTATACAAGTTAAAGTTACGATTTGACAAGTTAAAGTTACATTTCAACAAATTAAAATTACGTTTTCACAAGTTAAAGTACATGTTTTACAAGTTAAAGTTACGTTTTGACATGTTAAAGTACATTTAAACAAGTTAAAGTTACAGTTTAACAAGTTAAAGTACATTTTTTACAAGTTAAAGTTACGTTATGACAAGTTAAAGTTACCGTTTGACAAGTTAAACTACATTTTTTACAAGTTAAAGTTACGTTTTGAAAATTAAATTTACGTTTCTACATGTTAAAGTTACAGTTTGACAAGTTAAAGTACATTTTTTACAAGTTAAAGTTACGTTTCAACAAGTTAAAGTACGTTTTGACAAGTTTAAGTACAATTCAACAGGTAAAAGTTACGTTTTAACAAGTTAAAGTACATTTATTAAGAGTTACAGTTATGTTTTGACAAGTTAAAGTACGTTTCAAAAAGTTAAAATTATGTTTTGACATGTAAAAGTACATTTTTTAAGAGTTACTGTTATGTTTTAACAAGTTAAAGTATGTTTTGACAAGTTAAAGTACGTTTAAAAAAGTTAAAATTACGTTTTGACATGTAAAACTACATTTTTTACAAGTTAAAGTTACGTTTTTACAAGTTAAAGTATGCTTTTTACAAGCTAAAGTTACATTTTAACAAGTTAAAGTTACGTTTTGAGAAGTTAAAGTTACGTTTCGAAAATTTAATGTTACGGCTTAACAAGTTAAATTACATTTTTTACAAGTTAAAAGTTACGTTTTGACAAGTTAAAGTATATTTTTACAAGTGAAAGTTACTATTTGAAAACTTAAAGTTACGTTTCAACAAGTTAAAGTTACGTTTTGACAAGTTTAATAACGTTTCAACAAGTAAAAGTTACGTTTTGACAAGTTAAAGTACATTTTTTACGAGATAAAGTTATGTTTTGACAAGTTAAATTATGTTTTGACAAGTTAAAGTTACTATTTGACAAGTTAAAGTACGTTTCAACAAGTTAAAATTCCGTTTTGACATGCTAAAGTACAGTTTTTACAAGTTAAAGTTACGTTTTGACAAGTTAAAATTACGTTTTGAAAAGTTAAAGTATATTTTTTACAAGTGCAAGTTAATATTTGACATCTTAATGTTACATTTCAACAAGTTAAAGTTACGTTTTGACAAGTTTAATTAAGTTTCAACAAGTAAAAGTTACGTTTTGACAAGTTAAAGTACATTTTTTACGAGATAAAGTTATGTTTTGACAAGTTAAATTATGTTTTGCCAAGTTAAAGTTACTATTTGACAAGTTAAAGTACGTTTCAACAAGTTAAAATTACGTTTTGACATGCTAAAGTACATTTTTACAAGTTAAAGTTATGTTTTGACAAGTTAAAGTACATTTTTTACAAGTGAAAATAATATTTTACATCTTAAAGTTACGTTTCAACAAGTTAAAGTTACGTTTTGAAAAGTTTAATTACGTTTCAACAAGTAAAAGTTCCGTTTTGACAAGTTAAAGTACATTTTTTACGAGTTAAAGTTACGTTTTGAAAAGTTAAATTTAGTATTCAACATGTTAAAGTTACGGTTTGACAAGTTAAAGTTACGTTTCAACAAGTTAAAGTACGTTTTGACAAGTTTAAGTAACGTTTTAACAAGTTAAAGTACATTTTTTACGAGTTAAAGTTATGTTTTGACAAGTTAAAGTATGTTTTGACAAGTTAAAATATGTTTTGACAAGTTAAATTTACAATTAGACAAGTTAAAGTAAGTTTCAAAAAGTTAAAATTACGTTTTGACATGTAAAAGTACATTTTTTACAAGTTAAAGTTACGTTTTTACAAGTTAAAGTATGCTTTTTACAAGTTAAAGTTACATTTTAACAAGTTAAAGTTACGTTTTGAGAAGTTAAAGTTACGTTTCTACAAGTTAAAGTTACGGTTTAAGAAGTTAAAGTACATTTTTTACAAGTTAAAGTTACCTTTTGACAAGTTAAAGTATATTTTTACAAGTGATAGTTACTATTTGACAACTGAAAGTTACGTTTCAACAAGTAAAAGTTACGTTTTGACAAGTTTAATAACGTTTCAACAAGTAAAAGTTACGTTTTGACAAGTTAAAGTACATTTTTTACGAGATAAAGTTATGTTTTGACAAGTTATATTTTGTTTTGACAAGTTAAAGTACGTTTGAACAAGTTAAAATTACGTTTGGACAAGTTAAAGTACATTTTTTACAAGTTAAAGTTACGTTTTGAAAACTTAAAGTTACGTTTCAACAAGTTAAAATTACGTTTCAACAAGTTAAAATTCAAATACTTTTCAACAAGTTAAAGTTACGTTTTGAAAATTAAATTTACGTTTCTACATGTTAAAGTTACAGTTTGACAAGTTAAAGTACATTTTTTACAAGTTAAAGTTACGTTTCAACAAGTTAAAGTACGTTTTGACAAGTTTAAGTACAATTCAACAGGTAAAAGTTACGTTTTAACAAGTTAAAGTACATTTTTTAAGAGTTACAGTTATGTTTTGAAAAGTTAAAGTATGTTTTGACAAGTTAAAGTACGTTTCAAAAAGTTAAAATTACGTTTTGACATGTAAAAGTACATTTTTTAAGAGTTACAGTTATGTTTTGACAAGTTAAAGTATGTTTTGACAAGTTAAAGTACGTTTAAAAAAGTTAAAATTACGTTTTGACATGTAAAACTACATTTTTTACAAGTTAAAGTTACGTTTTTACAAGTTAAAGTATGCTTTTTACAAGCTAAAGTTACATTTTAACAAGTTAAAGTTACATTTTGAGAAGTTAAAGTTACGTTTCGATAAGTTAAAGTTATGCTTTAACAAGTTAAAGTACATTTTTTACAAGTTAAAGTTACGTTTTGACAACTTAAAGTACGTTTTTTACAAGTTAAAGTTACGTTTTGACAAGTTAAAGTATATTTTTTACAAGTGACAGTTACTATTTGACAACTTAAAGTTACGTTTCAACATGTTAAAGTTACGTTTTGACAAGTCTAATTACGTTTCAACAAGTAAAAGTTACGTTTTGACAAGTTAAAGTACATTTTTTACGAGATAAAGTTATGTTTTAACAAGTTAAATTATGTTTTGCGAAGTTAAAGTTACTATTTGACAAGTTAAAGTACGTTTCAACAAGTTAAAGTTACGTTTTGACAAGTTAAAGTATATTTTTTACAAGTGACAGTTACTATTTGACAACTTAAAGTTACGTTTCAACAAGTTAAAGTTACGTTTTGACAAGTTTAATTACGTTTCAACAAGTAAAAGTTACGTTTTGACAAGTTAAAGTAATTTTTTTACGAGTTAAAGTTATGTTTTGACAAGTTAAAGAATCTTTTGACAAGTTAAGTTACTATTTGTCAAGTTAAAGTATGTTTCAACATGTTCAAATTACGTTTTGAAATGTTAAAGTACATTTTTCTCAAGTTAAATTTACATTTTTACAAGTTAAATTATGCTTTTTACACGTTAAAGTTACGTTTTGACAAGTTAAAGAATGTTTTTTACAAGTTAAAGTTACGTTTTGACAAGTTAAAGTTACGTTTCAACAAATTAAAGTTACGGTTTGACAAGTTAAACTACATTTTTTACAAGTTAAAGTAACGTTTCAACAAGTTAAAGTACGTTTTACCAAGATTAAGTACGTTTCAACAGGTAAGATTTATGTTTTGACAAGTTAAAGTACATTTTTTACGAGTTAAAGTTATGTTTTGTCAAGTTAAAGTATGTTTTGACAAGTTAAAGTTACTATTTAACAAGTTAAAGTACTAAAGTATGTTTTGACAAGTTAAAGTTACTATTTGACAAGTTAACGTACGTTTCAAAAAGATAAAATTACGTTTTGACATGGTAAAGTACATTTTTTACAAGTTAAAGTTACGTTTTTACAAGTTAAAGTTACATTTTGTGAAGTTAAAGTTACGTTTCGAAAAGTTAAAGTTATTCTTTAACAAGTTAAAGTACATTTTTTACAAGTTAAACTTACGTTTTGACAACTTAAAGTACGTTTTTTACAAGTTAAAAGTTACGTTTTGACAAGTTAAAGTATATTTTTTACAAATGACAGTTACTATTTGACAACTTAAAGTTACGTTTCAACAAGTTAAAGTTACGTTTTGACAAGTCTAATTACGTTTCAATAAGTAAAAGTTACGTTTTGACAAGTTAAAGTACATTTTTTACGAGATAAAGTTATGTTTTGACAAGTTAAATTATGTTTTGCCAAGTAAAAGTTACTATTTGACAAGTTAAAGTATGTTTCAACAAGTTAAAATTACGTTTTGACATGGTAAAGTACAATTTTTACAAGTTAAAGTTACGTTTTGACAAGTTAAAGTACATTTCTTACAAGTTAAAGTTACGTTTTGACAAGTTAAAGCATATTTTTTTTACAAGTGACAGTTCCTATTTGACAACTTAAAGTTATGTTTCAACAAGTTAAAGTTACGTTTTGACAAGTTTAATTACGTTTCAAGAAGTAAAAGTTACGTTTTGACAAGTTACAGTACATTTTTTACGAGATAAAGTTATGTTTTGACAAGTTAAATTATGTTTTGCAAAGTTAAAGTTACTATTTGACAAGTTAAAGTACGTTTCAACAAGTTAAAATTACGTTTTGACATGGTAAAGTACAATTTTTACAAGTTAAAGTTACGTTTTTACAAGTTAAATTATGCTTTTTACACGTTAAAGTTACGTTTTGACAAGTTAAAGTATGTTTTTTACAAGTTAAAGTTACGTTTTGACAAGTTAAAGTTACGTTTCAACAAATTAAAGTTACGGTTTGATAAGTTAAACTACATTTTTTACAAGTTAAAGTAACGTTTCAACAAGTTAAAGTACGTTTTAACTACGTTTCAACAGGTAAGATATACGTTTTGACAAGTTAAAGTACATTTTTTACGAGTTAAAGTTATTATTTGACAAGTTAAAGTATGTTTTGACAAGTTAAAGTTACTATTTAACAAGTTAAAGTACTAAAGTATTTTTTGACAAGTTAAAGTTACTATTTGACAAGTTAAACTACGTTTCAACAAGTTAAAATTACGTTTTGACATGGTAAAGTACATTTTTTACAAGTTAAAGTTACGTTTTTACAAGTTAAAGTTACGTTTTAACAAGTTCAAGTAACGGTTTGACAAGTTAAACTTACACTTTGACAAGTTAAAGTATGTTTTGTACAAGTTAAAGTTACATTTTGAGAAGTTAAAGTTACGTTTCGAAAAGTTAAAGTTATGCTTTAACAAGTTAAAGTACATTTTTTACAAGTTAAACTTACGTTTTGACAAGTCTAATTACGTTTCAACAAGTAAAAGTTACGTTTTGACAAGTTAAAGTACATTTTTTACGGGATAAAGTTATGTTTTGACAAGTTAAATTATAGTTTGCCAAGTAAAAGTTACTATTTGACAAGTTAAAGTACGTTTCAACAAGTTAAAATTACGTTTTGACATGGTAAGGTACAATTTTAACAAGTTAAAGTTACGTTTTAACAAGTTAAAGTACATTTCTTACAAGTTAAAGTTACGTTTTAACAAGTTAAAGCATATTTTTTTACAAGTGACAGTTCCTATTTGACAACTTAAAGTTACGTTTCAAAAAGTTAAAGTTACGTTTTGACAAGTTTAATTACGTTTCAACAAGTAAAAGTTACGTTTTGACAAGTTAAAGTACATTTTTTACGAGATAAAGTTATGTTTTGACAAGTTAAATTATGTTTTACCAAGTTAAAGTTACTATTTGACAAGTTAAAGTACGTTTCAACAAATTAAAATTACGTTTTGACTAGTTAGAGTACATTTGTTACAAGTTAAAGTTACGTTTTGACAAGTTAAAATACATTTAAACAAGTTAAAGTTATGGTTTGACAAGTTAAAGTACATTTTTTACAAGTTAAAGTTCCGTTTTGACAAGTTAAATTACATTTTTTACAAGTTAAAGTTACGTTTTGACAAGTTAAAGTATATTTTTTACAAGTGACAGTTACTTTTTGACAACTTAAAGTTACGTTTCAAAAGGTTAAAGTTACGTTTTGACAAGTTTAATTACGTTTCAACAAGTAAAAGTTACGTTTTGACAAGTTAAAGTACATTTTTTACCTGATAAAGTTATGTTTTGACAAGTTAAATTATGTTTTGCCAAGTTAAAGTTACTATTTGACAAGTTAAAGTACGTTTCAACAAATTAAAATTACGTTTTGACTAGTTAGAGTACATTTGTTACAAGTTAAAGTTACGTTTTGACAAGTTAAAATACATTTAAACAAGTTAAAGTTACGGTTTGACAAGTTAAAGTACATTTTTTACAAGTTAAAGTTACGTTTTGACAAGTTAAAGTACATTTTTTACAAGTTAAAGTTACGTTTTGACAAGTTAAAGTACATTTTTTACAAGTGACAGTTACTATTTGACAACTTAAAGTTACGTTTCAACAAGTTAAAGTTACGTTTTGACAAGTTTAATTACGTTTCAACAAGTAAAAGTTACGTTTTGACAAGTTAAAGTACATTTTTTACGAGATAAAGTTATGTTTTGACAAGTTAAATTATGTTTTGCCAAGTTAAAGTTACTATTTGACAAGTTAAAGTACGTTTCAACAAGTTAAAAATACGTTTTAACATGCTCAAGTACATTTTTTACAAGTTAAAGTTCGTTTTGACAAGTTAAAGTACATTTTTTACAAATTAAAGTTACGTTTTGACAAGTTAAAGTATATTTTTTACAAGTGAAAGTTACTATTTGACAACTTAAAGTTACGTTTCAACAAGTTAAAGTTACGTTTAGACAAGTTTAATTACGTTTCAACAAGTAAAAGTTACGTTTTTACAAGTTAAAGTAAATTTTTTACGAGTTAAAGTTATGTTTTGACAAGTTAAGGAATCTTTTGACAAGTTAAGTTACTATTTGTCAAGTTAAAGTATGTTTCAACATGTTAAAATTACGTTTTGAAATGTTAAAGTACATTTTTCTCAAGTTAAAGTTACATTTTTACAAGTTAAATTATGCTTTTTACACGTTAAAGTTATGTTTTGACAAGTTAAAGTATGTTTTTTACAAGTCAAAATTACGTTTTGACAAGTTAAAGTTACGTTTCAACAAATTAAAGTTACGGTTTAACAAGTTAAACTACATTTTTTACAAGTTAAAGTAATGTTTCAACAAGTTAAAGTACGTTTTAACAAGATTAAGTACGTTTCAACAAGTAAGATTTACGTTTTGACAAGTTAAATTACATTTTTTTACGAGTTAAAGTTATGTTTTGACAAGTTAATGTTTGTTTTGACAAGTTAAAGTTACTATTTAACAAGTTAGAGTACTAAAGTATGTTTTGACAAGTTAAAGTTACTATTTGACAAGTTAAAGTACGTTTCAATAAGTTAAAATTACGTTTTGACATGGTAAAGTACATTTTTTACAAGTTAGAGTTACGTTTTTACAAGTTAAAATTACGTTTTAACAAGTTCAAGTAACGGTTTGACAAGTTAAACTTACATTTTGACAAGTTAAAGTATGTTTTGTACAAGTTAAAGTTACATTTTGAGAAATTAAAGTTACGTTTCGAAAAGTTAAAGTTATGCTTTAACAAGTTAAAGTACATTTTTTAAAAGTTAAAGTTACGTTTTGACAACTTAAAGTACTTTTTTTTCAAGTTAAAGTTACGTTTTTACAAGTTAAAGTATATTTTTTACAAGTGGCAGTTACTATTTGACAACTTAAAGTTACGTTTCAACAAGTTAAAGTTACGTTTTGACAAGTCTAATTACGTTTCAACAAGTAAAAGTTACGTTTTGACAAGTTAAAGTACATTTTTTACGGGATAAAGTTATGTTTTGACCAGTTAAATTATGTTTTGCCAAGTAAAAGTTACTATTTGACAAGTTAAAGTACGTTTCGACAAGTTAAAATTACGTTTGAAATGGTAAAGTACAATTTTTACAAGTTAAAGTTACGTTTTAACAAGTTAAAGTACATTTCTTACAAGTTAAAGTTACGTTTTGAGAAGTTAAAGCATATTTTTTACAAGTGACAGTTCCTATTTGACAACTTAAAATTACGTTTCAACAAGTTAAAGTTACGTTTTGACAAGTGTAATTACGTTTCAACAAGTAAAAGTTACGTTTTGACAAGTTAAAGTACATTTTTTACGAGATAAAGTTATGTTTTGACACGTTAAATTATGTTTTGCCAAGTTAAAGTTTCTATTTGACAAGTTAAAGTACGTTTCAAAAAGTTAAAATTACGTTTTGACATACTAAAGTACATTTTTAACAAGTTAAAGTTACGTTTTTACAAGTTAAAGTACATTTTTTAAAAGTTAAAGTTACGTTTTGACAAGTTAAAGTATATTTTTTACAAGTGAAAGTTACTATTTGACAACTTAAAGTTACGTTTCAACAAGTTAAAGTTACGTTTAGACAATTTTAATTACGTTTCAACAAGTAAAAGTTACGTTTTGACAAGTTAAAGTATAGTTTTTACGAGTTAAAGTTATGTTTTGACAAGTTAAAGAATCTTTTGACAAGTTACGTTACTATTTGTCAAGTTAAAGTATGTTTCAACAAGTTAAAATTACGTTTTGAAATGTTAAAAGTACATTTTTTACAAGTTATAGTCACATTTTTACAAGTTAAATTATGCTTTTTACACGTTAAAGTTACGTTTTGACAAGTTAAAGTATGTTTTTTACAAGTTAAAGTTATGTTTTGACAAGTTAAAGTTACGTTTCAACAAATTAAAGTTACGGTTTGACAAGTTAAACTACATATTTTACAAGTTAAAGTAATGTTTCAACAAGTTAAAGTACGTTTTGACAAGATTAAGTACGTTTCAACAGGTAAGATTTACGTTTTGACAAGTTAAATTACATTTTTTACTAGTTAAAGTTATGTTTTGACAAGTTAAAGTATGTTTTGACAAGTTAAAGTTACTATTTGACAAGTTAAACTACGTTTCAACAAGTTAAAATTACGTTTTGACATGGTAAAGTACATTTTTTACAAGTTAAAGTTACGTTTTTACAAGTTAAAGTTACGTTTTAACAAGTTCAAGTAACGGTTTGACAAGTTAAACTTACACTTTGACAAGTTAAAGTATGTTTTGTACAAGTTAAAGTTACATTTTGAGAAGTTAAAGTTACGTTTCGAAAAGTTAAAGTTATGCTTTAACAAGTTAAAGTACATTTTTTACAAGTTAAACTTACGTTTTGACAAGTCTAATTACGTTTCAACAAGTAAAAGTTACGTTTTGACAAGTTAAAGTACATTTTTTACGGGATAAAGTTATGTTTTGACAAGTTAAATTATAGTTTGCCAAGTAAAAGTTACTATTTGACAAGTTAAAGTACGTTTCAACAAGTTAAAATTACGTTTTGACATGGTAAGGTACAATTTTAACAAGTTAAAGTTACGTTTTAACAAGTTAAAGTACATTTCTTACAAGTTAAAGTTACGTTTTAACAAGTTAAAGCATATTTTTTTACAAGTGACAGTTCCTATTTGACAACTTAAAGTTACGTTTCAAAAAGTTAAAGTTACGTTTTGACAAGTTTAATTACGTTTCAACAAGTAAAAGTTACGTTTTGACAAGTTAAAGTACATTTTTTACGAGATAAAGTTATGTTTTGACAAGTTAAATTATGTTTTACCAAGTTAAAGTTACTATTTGACAAGTTAAAGTACGTTTCAACAAATTAAAATTACGTTTTGACTAGTTAGAGTACATTTGTTACAAGTTAAAGTTACGTTTTGACAAGTTAAAATACATTTAAACAAGTTAAAGTTATGGTTTGACAAGTTAAAGTACATTTTTTACAAGTTAAAGTTCCGTTTTGACAAGTTAAATTACATTTTTTACAAGTTAAAGTTACGTTTTGACAAGTTAAAGTATATTTTTTACAAGTGACAGTTACTTTTTGACAACTTAAAGTTACGTTTCAAAAGGTTAAAGTTACGTTTTGACAAGTTTAATTACGTTTCAACAAGTAAAAGTTACGTTTTGACAAGTTAAAGTACATTTTTTACCTGATAAAGTTATGTTTTGACAAGTTAAATTATGTTTTGCCAAGTTAAAGTTACTATTTGACAAGTTAAAGTACGTTTCAACAAATTAAAATTACGTTTTGACTAGTTAGAGTACATTTGTTACAAGTTAAAGTTACGTTTTGACAAGTTAAAATACATTTAAACAAGTTAAAGTTACGGTTTGACAAGTTAAAGTACATTTTTTACAAGTTAAAGTTACGTTTTGACAAGTTAAAGTACATTTTTTACAAGTTAAAGTTACGTTTTGACAAGTTAAAGTACATTTTTTACAAGTGACAGTTACTATTTGACAACTTAAAGTTACGTTTCAACAAGTTAAAGTTACGTTTTGACAAGTTTAATTACGTTTCAACAAGTAAAAGTTACGTTTTGACAAGTTAAAGTACATTTTTTACGAGATAAAGTTATGTTTTGACAAGTTAAATTATGTTTTGCCAAGTTAAAGTTACTATTTGACAAGTTAAAGTACGTTTCAACAAGTTAAAAATACGTTTTAACATGCTCAAGTACATTTTTTACAAGTTAAAGTTCGTTTTGACAAGTTAAAGTACATTTTTTACAAATTAAAGTTACGTTTTGACAAGTTAAAGTATATTTTTTACAAGTGAAAGTTACTATTTGACAACTTAAAGTTACGTTTCAACAAGTTAAAGTTACGTTTAGACAAGTTTAATTACGTTTCAACAAGTAAAAGTTACGTTTTTACAAGTTAAAGTAAATTTTTTACGAGTTAAAGTTATGTTTTGACAAGTTAAGGAATCTTTTGACAAGTTAAGTTACTATTTGTCAAGTTAAAGTATGTTTCAACATGTTAAAATTACGTTTTGAAATGTTAAAGTACATTTTTCTCAAGTTAAAGTTACATTTTTACAAGTTAAATTATGCTTTTTACACGTTAAAGTTATGTTTTGACAAGTTAAAGTATGTTTTTTACAAGTCAAAATTACGTTTTGACAAGTTAAAGTTACGTTTCAACAAATTAAAGTTACGGTTTAACAAGTTAAACTACATTTTTTACAAGTTAAAGTAATGTTTCAACAAGTTAAAGTACGTTTTAACAAGATTAAGTACGTTTCAACAAGTAAGATTTACGTTTTGACAAGTTAAATTACATTTTTTTACGAGTTAAAGTTATGTTTTGACAAGTTAATGTTTGTTTTGACAAGTTAAAGTTACTATTTAACAAGTTAGAGTACTAAAGTATGTTTTGACAAGTTAAAGTTACTATTTGACAAGTTAAAGTACGTTTCAATAAGTTAAAATTACGTTTTGACATGGTAAAGTACATTTTTTACAAGTTAGAGTTACGTTTTTACAAGTTAAAATTACGTTTTAACAAGTTCAAGTAACGGTTTGACAAGTTAAACTTACATTTTGACAAGTTAAAGTATGTTTTGTACAAGTTAAAGTTACATTTTGAGAAATTAAAGTTACGTTTCGAAAAGTTAAAGTTATGCTTTAACAAGTTAAAGTACATTTTTTAAAAGTTAAAGTTACGTTTTGACAACTTAAAGTACTTTTTTTTCAAGTTAAAGTTACGTTTTTACAAGTTAAAGTATATTTTTTACAAGTGGCAGTTACTATTTGACAACTTAAAGTTACGTTTCAACAAGTTAAAGTTACGTTTTGACAAGTCTAATTACGTTTCAACAAGTAAAAGTTACGTTTTGACAAGTTAAAGTACATTTTTTACGGGATAAAGTTATGTTTTGACCAGTTAAATTATGTTTTGCCAAGTAAAAGTTACTATTTGACAAGTTAAAGTACGTTTCGACAAGTTAAAATTACGTTTGAAATGGTAAAGTACAATTTTTACAAGTTAAAGTTACGTTTTAACAAGTTAAAGTACATTTCTTACAAGTTAAAGTTACGTTTTGAGAAGTTAAAGCATATTTTTTACAAGTGACAGTTCCTATTTGACAACTTAAAATTACGTTTCAACAAGTTAAAGTTACGTTTTGACAAGTGTAATTACGTTTCAACAAGTAAAAGTTACGTTTTGACAAGTTAAAGTACATTTTTTACGAGATAAAGTTATGTTTTGACACGTTAAATTATGTTTTGCCAAGTTAAAGTTTCTATTTGACAAGTTAAAGTACGTTTCAAAAAGTTAAAATTACGTTTTGACATACTAAAGTACATTTTTAACAAGTTAAAGTTACGTTTTTACAAGTTAAAGTACATTTTTTAAAAGTTAAAGTTACGTTTTGACAAGTTAAAGTATATTTTTTACAAGTGAAAGTTACTATTTGACAACTTAAAGTTACGTTTCAACAAGTTAAAGTTACGTTTAGACAATTTTAATTACGTTTCAACAAGTAAAAGTTACGTTTTGACAAGTTAAAGTATAGTTTTTACGAGTTAAAGTTATGTTTTGACAAGTTAAAGAATCTTTTGACAAGTTACGTTACTATTTGTCAAGTTAAAGTATGTTTCAACAAGTTAAAATTACGTTTTGAAATGTTAAAAGTACATTTTTTACAAGTTATAGTCACATTTTTACAAGTTAAATTATGCTTTTTACACGTTAAAGTTACGTTTTGACAAGTTAAAGTATGTTTTTTACAAGTTAAAGTTATGTTTTGACAAGTTAAAGTTACGTTTCAACAAATTAAAGTTACGGTTTGACAAGTTAAACTACATATTTTACAAGTTAAAGTAATGTTTCAACAAGTTAAAGTACGTTTTGACAAGATTAAGTACGTTTCAACAGGTAAGATTTACGTTTTGACAAGTTAAATTACATTTTTTACTAGTTAAAGTTATGTTTTGACAAGTTAAAGTATGTTTTGACAAGTTATAGTTACTATTTAACAAGTTAAAGTACTAAAGTATGTTTTGACAAGTTAAAGTTATTATTTGACAAGTTAAAGTACGTTTCAACAAGTTAAAATTACGTTTTGACATGGTAAAGTACATTTTTTACAAGTTAAAGTTACGTTTTTACAAGTTCAAGTTACGGTTTGACAAGTTAAACTTACATTTTGACAAGTTAAATTATGGTTTGTAAAAGTTAAAGTTACGTTTCGATAAGTTAAAGTAATGCTTTAATAACTTAAAGTACATTTTTTACAAGTTAAAGTTACGTTTTGACAACTTAAAGTACGTTTTTTACAAGTTAAAGTTACGTTTTGACAAGTTAAAGTATATTTTTTACAAGTAACAATTACTATTTGACAACTTAAAGTTACGTTTCAACAATTTAAAGTTACGTTTTGACAAGTCTAATTACGTTTCAACAAATAAAAGTTACGTTTTGACAAGTTAAAGTACATTTTCTACGAGATAAAGTTATGTTTTGACAAGTTAAATTATGTTTTGCCAAGTTAAAGTTACTATTTGACAAGTTAAAGTACGTTTCAACAAGTTAAAATTACGTTTTGACATGCTAAAGTACAATTTTTACAAGTTAAAGTTACGTTTTGACAAGTTAAAGTACATTTTTTACAAGTTAAAGTTATGTTTTGACAAGTTAAAGTATATTTTTTAAAAATGACAGTTACTATTTGACAACTTAAAGTTACGTTTCAACAAGTTAAAGGTACGTTTAGACAAGTTTAATTACGTTTCAACAAGTAAAACTTACATTTTGACAAGTTAAAGTATATTTTTTACGAGATAAAGTTATGTTTTGACAAGTTAAATTATGTTTTGCCAAGTTAAAGTTACTATTTGACAAGTTAAAGTACGTTTCAACAAGTTAAAATTACGTTTCGACAAGGTAAACTACAATTTTTACAAGTTAAAGTTACGTTTTGACAAGTTAAGGTACATATATTACAAGTTAAAGTTATGTTTTGACAAGATAAAGTATATTTTTTACAAGTGACAGTGACTATTTGACAACTTAAAGTTATATTTAGACAAGTTTAATTACGTTTCAACAGGTAAGATTTACGTTTTGACAAGTTAAAGTACATTTTTTACTAGTTAAAGTTATGTTTTGACAAGTTAAAGTATTGTTTGACAAGTTAAAGTTACTATTTGACAAGTTAAAGTACGTTTCAACAAGTGAAAATTTCGTTTTGACATGGTAAAATACATTTTTTACAAGTTAAAGTTACGTTTTTACAAGTTAAAGTTACGTTTTAACAAGTTCAAGTTACAGTTTGACAAGTTAAACTTACATTTTGACAAGTTAAAGTATGTTTTGTACAAGTTAAAGTTACGTTTTGAGAAGTTAAAGTTACGTTTCAATAAGTTAAAGTACATTTTTTACAAGTTAAAGTTACGTTTTGACAACTTAAAGTACGTTTTTTACAAGTTAAAGTTACGTTTTGACAAGTTAAAGTACATTTTTTACAAGTGACAGTTACTATTTGACAACTTAAAGTTACGTTTCAACAAGTTAAAGTTACGTTTTGACAAGTCTAATTACGTTTCAACAAGTAAAAGATACGTTTTGACAAGTTAAAGTACATTTTTTACGGGATAAAGTTATGTTTTGACAAGTTAAATTATGTTTTGCCAATTAAAGTTACTATTTTACAAGTTAAAGTACGTTTCAACAAGTTAAAATTACGTTTTGACATGCTAAAGTACATTTTTTATAAGTTAAAGTTACGTTTTGACAAGTTAAAGTACATTTTTTACAAGTTAAAGTTACGTTTTGACAAGTTAAAGTATATTTTTTACAAGTGCAAGTTACTATTTGACAACTTGAAGTTATGTTTCAACAAGTTAAAGTTACGTTTAAACAAGTTTAATTACGTTTCAACAAGTAAAAGTTACATTTTGACAAGTTAAAGTACATTTTCTACGAGTTAAAATTATGTTTTGACAAGTTAAAGAATCTTTTCACAAGTTAAGTTACTATTTGTCAAGTTAAAGTATGTTTCAACAAGTTAAAATTACGTTTTGAAATGTTAAAGTACATTTTTTACAAGTTAAAGTTACGTTTTTACAAGTTAAATTATGCTTTTTACACGTTAAAGTTACGTTTTGACAAGTTAAAGTATGTTTTTTACAAGTTAAAGTTACGTTTTGACAAGTTAAAGTTACGTTTCGACAAATTAAAGTTACGGTTTGACAAGTTAAACTACATTTTTTACAAGTTAAAGTAACGTTTCAACAAGTTAAAGTACGTTTTGACAAGATTAAGTACGTTTCAACAGGTAAGATTTACGTTTTGACAAGTTAAAGTACATTTTTTACGAGTTAAAGTTATGTTTTGACAAGTTAAAGTATTGTTTGACAAGTTAAAGTTACTATTTAACAAGTTAAAGTACTAAAGTATGTTTTGACAAGTTAAAGTTACTATTTGACAAGTTAAATTGACAAGTTAAGGTACGTTTCAACAAGTTAAAGTTATGTTTTTACAACTTCAAGTTACGGTTTGACAAGAACAAGTTACGGTTTGACAAGTTAAACTTACATTTTGACAAGTTAAAGTACATTTTTTACGAGATAAAGTTATGTTTTGAAAAGTTAAATTATGTTTTGCCAAGTTAATGTTACTATTTGACAAGTTAAAGTACGTTTCAACTAGTTAAAATTAAGTTTTGACATGCTAAAGTACATTTTTTACAAGTTAAAGTTACGTTTTGACAAGTTAAAGTATATATTTTACAAGTGAAAGTTACTATTTGACAATTTAAAGTTATGTTTCAACAAGTTAAAGTTATGTTTTGACAAGTTTAATTACGTTTCAACAAGTAAAAGTTACACTTTGACAAGTTAAAGTATATTTTTTACGAGTTACAGTTATGTTTTGACAAGTTAAAGAATCTTTTGACAAGTTAAAGTTACTATTTGTCAAGTTAAAGTATGTTTCAACAAGTTAAAATTATATTTTGAAATGTTAAAGTACATTTTTTACAACTTAAAGTTACATTTTTACAAGTTAAATTATGCTTTTTACACGTTAAAAGTACGTTTTGACAAGTTAAAGTATGTTTTTTACAAGTTAAAGTATGTTTTTTACAAGTTAAAGTTACGTTTTGACAAGATAAAGTTACGTTTCAACAAATTAAAGTTACGGTTTGACAAGTTAAACTACATTTTTTACAAGTTAAAGTTACGTTTCAACAAGTTAAAGTACGTTTTGATAAGATTAAGTACGTTTCAACAGGTAAGAGTTACGTTTTGACAAGTTAAAGTACATTTTTTACGAGTTAAAGTTATGTTTTTACAAGTTAAAGATACTATTTAACAAGTTAAAGTACTAAAGTATGTTTTGACAAGTTAAAGTTACTATTTGACAAGTTAAAGTACGTTTCAACAAGTTAAAATTACGTTTTGACAAGGTAAAGTACATTTTATACAAGTTAAAGTTACGTTTTTACAAGTTAAAGTTACGTTTTAACAAGTTCAAGTTACGGTTTGACAAGTTAAACTTACATTTTGACAAGTTAAGGTATGTTTTGTACAAGTTAAAGTTAGGTTTTCAGAAGTTAAAGTTACGTTTTGACAAATTAAAGTTACGTTTCAACATGTTAAAGTTACGATTTGACAAGTTAAAGTACATTTTTTACAAGTTAAAGTTACGTTTTGACAAGTTAGAGTTACGTTTTGACAAGTTAAAGTAGGTTTTGTACAAGTTAAAGTTACATTTTGACAAGTTAAATTATAATTTTTACAAGTTAATGTTATTATTTGAAATGTCAAAGTACGTTTCAACAAGTTAAAGTTATATTTTGACATGGTAAATTATGTTTTGCCAAGTTAAAGTTACTATTTGACAAGTTAAAGTACGTTTCAACAAGTTAAAATTACGTTTCGACAAGGTAAACTACAATTTTTACAAGTTAAAGTTACGTTTTGACAAGTTAAAGTACATATATTACAAGTTAAAGTTATGTTTTGACAAGATAAAGTATATTTTTTACAAGTGACAGTGACTATTTGACAACTTAAAGTTATATTTAGACAAGTTTAATTACGTTTCAACATGTAAGATTTACGTTTTGACAAGTTAAAGTACATTTTTTACTAGTTAAAGTTATGTTTTGACAAGTTAAAGTATTGTTTGACAAGTTAAAGTAACTATTTAACAAGTTAAAGTACTAAAGTATGTTTTGACAAGTTAAAGTTACTATTTGACAAGTTAAAGTACGTTTCAACAAGTGAAAATTTCGTTTTGACATGGTAAAATACATTTTTTACAAGTTAAAGTTACGTTTTTACAAGTTAAAGTTACGTTTTAACAAGTTCAAGTTACAGTTTGACAAGTTAAACTTACATTTTGACAAGTTAAAGTATGTTTTGTACAAGTTAAAGTTACGTTTTGAGAAGTTAAAGTTACGTTTCAATAAGTTAAAGTACATTTTTTACAAGTTAAAGTTACGTTTTGACAACTTAAAGTACGTTTTTTACAAGTTAAAGTTACGTTTTGACAAGTTAAAGTACATTTTTTACAAGTGACAGTTACTATTTGACAACTTAAAGTTACGTTTCAACAAGTTAAAGTTACGTTTTGACAAGTCTAATTACGTTTCAACAAGTAAAAGATACGTTTTGACAAGTTAAAGTACATTTTTTACGGGATAAAGTTATGTTTTGACAAGTTAAATTATGTTTTGCCAAGTTAAAGTTACTATTTTACAAGTTAAAGTACGTTTCAACAAGTTAAAATTACGTTTTGACATGCTAAAGTACATTTTTTACAAGTTAAAGTTACGTTTTGACAAGTTAAAGTACATTTTTTACAAGTTAAAGTTACGTTTTGACAAGTTAAAGTACATTTTTTACAAGTTAAAGTTACGTTTTGACAAGTTAAAGTATATTTTTTACAAGTGCAAGTTACTATTTGACAACTTGAAGTTATGTTTCAACAAGTTAAAGTTACGTTTAAACAAGTTTAATTACGTTTCAACAAGTAAAAGTTACATTTTGACAAGTTAAAGTACATTTTCTACGAGTTAAAGTTATGTTTTGACAAGTTAAAGAATCTTTTCACAAGTTAAGTTACTATTTGTCAAGTTAAAGTATGTTTCAACAAGTTAAAATTACGTTTTGAAATGTTAAAGTACATTTTTTACAAGTTAAAGTTACGTTTTTACAAGTTAAATTATGCTTTTTACACGTTAAAGTTACGTTTTGACAAGTTAAAGTATGTTTTTTACAAGTTAAAGTTACGTTTTGACAAGTTAAAGTTACGTTTCGACAAATTAAAGTTACGGTTTGACAAGTTAAACTACATTTTTTACAAGTTAAAGTAACGTTTCAACAAGTTAAAGTACGTTTTGACAAGATTAAGTACGTTTCAACAGGTAAGATTTACGTTTTGACAAGTTAAAGTACATTTTTTACGAGTTAAAGTTATATTTTGACAAGTTAAAGTATTGTTTGACAAGTTAAAGTTACTATTTAACAAGTTAAAGTACTAAAGTATGTTTTGACAAGTTAAAGTTACTATTTGACAAGTTAAATTGACAAGTTAAGGTACGTTTCAACAAGTTAAAGTTATGTTTTTACAAGTTCAAGTTACGGTTTGACAAGTTCAAGTTACGGTTTGACAAGTTAAACTTACATTTTGACAAGTTAAAGTACATTTTTTACGAGATAAAGTTATGTTTTGAAAAGTTAAATTATGTTTTGCCAAGTTAATGTTACTATTTGACAAGTTAAAGTACGTTTCAACTAGTTAAAATTAAGTTTTGACATGCTAAAGTACATTTTTTACAAGTTAAAGTTACGTTTTGACAAGTTAAAGTATATATTTTACAAGTGAAAGTTACTATTTGACAATTTAAAGTTATGTTTCAACAAGTTAAAGTTATGTTTTGACAAGTTTAATTACGTTTCAACAAGTAAAAGTTACACTTTGACAAGTTAAAGTATATTTTTTACGAGTTACAGTTATGTTTTGACAAGTTAAAGAATCTTTTGACAAGTTAAAGTTACTATTTGTCAAGTTAAAGTATGTTTCAACAAGTTAAAATTATATTTTGAAATGTTAAAGTACATTTTTTACAAGTTAAAGTTACATTTTTACAAGTTAAATTATGCTTTTTACACGTTAAAAGTACGTTTTGACAAGTTAAAGTATGTTTTTTACAAGTTAAAGTATGTTTTTTACAAGTTAAAGTTACGTTTTGACAAGATAAAGTTACGTTTCAACAAATTAAAGTTACGGTTTGACAAGTTAAACTACATTTTTTACAAGTTAAAGTTACGTTTCAACAAGTTAAAGTACGTTTTGAAAAGATTAAGTACGTTTCAACAGGTAAGAGTTACGTTTTGACAAGTTAAAGAACATTTTTTACGAGTTAAAGTTATGTTTTTACAAGTTAAAGATACTATTTAACAAGTTAAAGTACTAAAGTATGTTTTGACAAGTTAAAGTTACTATTTGACAAGTTAAAGTCGTTTCAACAAGTTAAAATTACGTTTTGACAAGGTAAAGTACATTTTATACAAGTTAAAGTTACGTTTTTACAAGTTAAAGTTACGTTTTAACAAGTTCAAGTTACGGTTTGACAAGTTAAACTTACATTTTGACAAGTTAAGGTATGTTTTGTACAAGTTAAAGTTAGGTTTTCAGAAGTTAAAGTTACGTTTTGACAAGTTAAAGTTACGTTTCAACATGTTAAAGTTACGATTTGACAAGTTAAAGTACATTTTTTACAAGTTAAAGTTACGTTTTGACAAGTTAGAGTTACGTTTTGACAAGTTAAAGTAGGTTTTGTACAAGTTAAAGTTACATTTTGACAAGTTAAATTATAATTTTTACAAGTTAATGTTATTATTTGAAATGTCAAAGTACGTTTCAACAAGTTAAAGTTATATTTTGACATGGTAAATTATGTTTTGCCAAGTTAAAGTTACTATTTGACAAGTTAAAGTACGTTTCAACAAGTTAAAATTAAGTTTTGACAAGTTAAAGTTACGTTTTTACAAGTTAAAGTATGCTTTTTACAAGTTAAAATAACATTTTAACAAGTTAAAGTTACGTTTTGAGAAGTTAAAGTTACGTTTCGACAAGTTAAAAATACGGTTTAACAAGTTCAAGTACATTTTTTACAACTAAAGTTACATTTGACAAGTTAAATTATATTTTTACAAGTTAAAGTTACTATTTGACAACTTAAAGTTACGTTTCAACAAGTAAAAGTTACGTTTTGACAAGTTAAAGTACATTTTTTACGAGATAAAGTTATGTTTTGACAAGTTAAGTTATGTTTTGACAAGTTAAAGTTACTATTTGATATGTTAAAGTACGTTTCAACAAGTTAAAATTACGTTTTGACATGCTAAAGTACAGTTTTTACAAATTAAAGTTACGTTTTGACAAGTTAAAGTACATTTTTGACAAGTTAAAGTTACATTTTGACAAGTTAATGTATATTTTTTACAAGTGAAAGTTAATATTTGACAACTTAAAGTTACGTTTCAACAAGTTAAAGTTACGTTTTGACGAGTTTAATTACGTTTCAACAAGTAAAAGTTACGTATTGACAAGATAAAGTACATTTTTTACGAGATAAAGATATCTTTTGACAAGCTAAATTATGTTTTGACAAGTTAATGTTATTATTTGACAAGTTAAAGTACGTTTCAACAAGTTAAAATTACGTTTTGACATGTTAAAGTACAATTTTTACAAGTTAGAGTTACGTTTTGACAAGTTAAAGAATATTTTTTACAAGTGAAAGTTACTATTTGACAAATAAAACATACGTTTCAACAAGTTCAAGATACGTTTTGACACGTTTAATTACATTTCAACAAGTTAAAGTACATTTTTTTACGAGATAAAGTTATGTTTTGACAAGTTAAATTATGGTTTGACAAGTTAAAGTTACTATTGACAAGTTAAAGTACGTTTCAACAAGTTAAAATTACGTTTTGACATGCTGAAGTACATTTTTTACAAATTAAATTTACGTTTTGAGAAGTTAAAGTACATTTTTTACAAGTTAAAGTTACGTTTTGACAAGTTAAAGTATATTTTTTACAAGTGACAGTTACTATTAGACAACTTAAATTACGTTTCAACAAGTTAAGTAACGTTTTGACAAGTTTAATTACGTTTTGACAAGTTAAAAGACATTTTTTACGAGTTAAAGTTATGTTTTGACAAGTTTAAGAATCTTTTGACAAGTTAAAGTTACTATTTGACAAGTTAAATTACGTTTCAACAGGTTAAAATTACGTTTTGACAAGCTAAAGTACATTTTTTACAAGTTAAAATATGCTTTTTACAAGTTAAAGTTACGAATTGACAAGATAAATTATATTTTTTACTAGTTAAAGTTAAAATTTTAGAAGTTATTGTTACGTTTAAACAAGTTAAAATTTCGGTTTGACAAGTTAAAATACATTTTTTACAAGTTAAAGTTACGTTTTGACAACTTATAATTACGTTTTAACATGCTAAAGTTAGGTTTTTACAAGTTAAAGTTACGTTTTGACAAGTTAAAGTACATTTTTTACGAGATAAAGTTATGTTTTGACAAGTTAAATTATGTTTTGACAAGTTAAAGTTACTATTGACAAATTAAAGTACGTTTCAACAAGTTAAAATTACGTTTTGACATGCTAAAGTACATTTTTTACAAATTAAATTTACGTTTCAACAAGTTAAAGTACATTCTTTACGAGATCAAGTTAACTTTTGACAAGCTTAATTATAATTTGACAAGTTAAAGTTACAATTTGACAAGTTAAAGTACGTTTCAACAAGTTAAAATTACGTTTTGACATGCTAAAGTACATTTTTTACAAGTTAGAGTTACGTTTTGTCAAGTTAAAGTATATTTTTTACAAGTGAAAGTTACTATTTGACAACTAAATCTTACGTTTCAAAAAGTTAAAGATACGTTTTGACAAGTTTAATTACGTTTCAACAAGTTAAAGTACATTTTTTACGAGATAAAGTTATGTTTTGACAAGTTAAATTATGTTTTGATAAGTTAAAGTTACTATTTGACAAGTTAATGTACGTTTCAATAAGTTAAAATTACGTTTTGACATGTTAAAGTACATTTTTTACAAATTAAATTTACGTTTTGACAAGTTAAAGTACATTTTTTATAAGTGAAAGTTACTATTTGACAACTTAAAGTTACGTTTCAACAAGTTAAAGTTACGTTTGACAAGTTTAATTACGTTTCAACAAGTAAAAGTTACGTTTTGACAAGTTAAAGTACATTTTTTACGAGTTAAAGTTATGTTTTGACAAGTTTAAGAATCTTTTGACAAGTTAAATTACATTTCAACAAGTTAAAATTACGTTTTGACAAGTTTAAGAATCTTTTGACAAGTTAAATTACATTTCAACAAGTTAAAATTACGTTTTGACATGCTAAAGTACATTTTTTACAAGTCAGAGTTACGTTTTAACAAGTTAAAGTATATTTTTTACAAGTGAAAATTACTATTTGACAACTTAAACTTACGTTTCAACAAGTTAAAGATACGCTTTGACAAGTTTAATTACGTTTCAACAAGTTAAAGTTACGTTTTTACAAGTTAAAGTATGCTTTTTACAAGTTAAATTTACGTTTTGACAAGATAAAGTATATTTTTTACTAGTTAAAGTTACAATTTGAGAAGTTAAAGTTACGTTTAAACAAGTTAAAGTTACGGTTTGACAAGTTAAAGTACATTTTTTACAAGTTAAAGTTACGTTTTGACAACTTAAAATTACGTTTTGACATCCTAAAGTACAGTTTTTACAAGTTAAAGTTACGTTTTGACAAGTTAAAGTATATTTTTTAGAAGTGAAAGTTAATATTTGACATTTTAAAGTTACGTTTCAACAAGTTAAAGTTACGTTTTGAGAAGTTTAGTTACGTTCCAACAAGTAAACGTTACGTGTTAAAAAGTTAAAGTACATTTTTTACGAGGTAAAGTTATCTGTTGACAAGTTAAATTATGTTTTGATAAGTTAAAGTTAATATTTTACAGCTGAAACTACGTTTCAACAAGTTAAAATTATGTTTTGACATGCTAAAGTATATTTTTTACATGTTAAAGTTACGTTTTGATAAGTTAAAGTATATATTTTACAAGTGAAAGATATTATTTGACAACTTAAACTTACGTTTCAACAAGTTAAAGTTACGTTTTGACAAGTTTAATTACGTTTCAACAAGTTAGAGTACATTTTTAACGAGATAAAGTTATGTTTTGACAAGTAAAAGTTACTATTTGACAAGTTAAAGTAAGTTTCAACAAGTTAAAATTACGTTTTGACATGCTAAAGTACAATTTTTACAAGTTAAAGTTACGTTTTGAAAAGTTAAAGTACATTTTTTACAAGTTAAAGTTACGTTTTGACAAGTTAAAGTATATTTTTTACAAGTGACAGTTATTATTTGACAACTTAAAGTTACGTTTCAACAAATTAAAGTTACGTTTGACAAGTTTAATTACGTTTCAACAAGTAAAAGTGACGTTTTGACAAGTTAAAGTACATTTTTTACGAGATAAAGTTATGTTTTGACAAGTTAAATTATGTTTTGCCAAGTTAAAGTTACTATTTGACAAGTTAAAGTACGTTTCAACAAGTTAAAATTACGTTTTAACATGCTCAAGTACATTTTTTACAAGTTAAAGTTCGTTTTGACAAGTTAAAGTACATTTTTTACAAATTAAAGTTACGTTTTGACAAGTTAAAGTATATTTTTTACAAGGGAAAGTTACTATTTGACAACTTAAAGTTACGTTTCAACAAGTTAAAGTTACGTTTTGACAAGTTTAATTACGTTTCAACAAGTAAAAGTTACTTTTTAACAAGTTAAAGTACATTTTTTACGAGATAAAGTTATGTTTTGACAAGTTAAATTATGTTTTGACAAGTTAAAGTTACTATTTTACAAGTTAACGTTTCAACTAGTTAAAATTACGTTTTGACTTGCCAAAGTACATTTTTTACAAGTTTAAGTTACGTTTTGACAAGTTTAAGTATATTTTTTACAAGTGAAAGTTACTATTTGACAAGTTAAAGTATATTTTTTACAAGTGAAAGTTACTATTTGACAACTTAAAGTTACGTTTCAACAAGTTAAAGTTACGTTTTGACAAGTTTAATTACGTTTCAACAAGTAAAAGTTACTTTTTGACAAGTTAAAGTACATTTTTTATGAGTTAAAGTTATGTTTTGACAAGTTTAAGAATCTTTTGACAAGTTAAAGTTACTATTTGACAAGTTAAAGTACGTTTCAACAAGTTAAGATTACGTTTTGACATGCTAAAGTACATTTTTTACAAGTTAAAGTTACGTTTTTACAAGTTAAAGTATGCTTTTTACAAGTTAAAGTTACGTTTTGACAAGTTAAAGTATATTTTTTACAAGTGAAAGTTTATATTTGACAACTTAAAGTTATGTTTCAACAAGTTAAAGTTACGTTTTGACAAGGTTATATACGTTTCATCAAGTAAACGTTACGTTTTGACCAGTTAAAGTACATTTTTTACGAGATAAAGTTATGTTTTGACAACCTAAATTATGTTTTGACAAGTTAAAGTTAATATTTGACAAGTTAAAGTACGTTTCAACAAGTTCAAATTACGTTTTTGACATGCTAAAGTACATTTTTTACAAGTTAAAGTTACGTTCTGACAAGTTAAAGTACATTTTTTACAAGTTAAAGTTACGTTTTGACAAGTTAAAGTATATTTTTTACAAGTGACAGTTATTAT
Organism: Urtica urens; assembly: GCA_958296335.1. Taxonomy (NCBI): domain Eukaryota; kingdom Viridiplantae; phylum Streptophyta; class Magnoliopsida; order Rosales; family Urticaceae; genus Urtica; species Urtica urens. Next base: position 24,854,822 of record OY282520.1, read on the forward strand.
TTGACAACTTAAAGTTACGTTTCAACAAGTTAAAGTTACGTTTTGACAAGTTTAATTACATTTCAACAACTAAAAGTTACGTTTTGATAAGTTAAAGTACATTTTTTACGAGATAAAGTTATGTTTTGACAAGTTAAATTATGTTTTGACAAGTTAAAGTTACTATTTAACAAGTTAAAGTACATTTAAACAAGTTAAAATTACGTTTTGACATGCTTAAGTACATTTTTTACAAGTTAAAGTTACGTTTGTACAAGTTAATGTACATTTTTTACAAGTTAAAGTTACGTTTTGACAAGTTAAAGTATAATTTTTACAAGTGAAAGTTACTATTTGACAAGTTAAAGTATATTTTTAAAGGTACGTTTTTACAAGTTAAAGTATGCTTTTTACAAGTTAAAGTTACATTTTAACAAGTTAAAGTTACATTTTGAGAAGTTAAAGTTACATTTTGACTAGTTAAAGTTACGGTTTAACAAGTTAAAGTATATTTTTTTCAAGTTAAAGTTACGTTTTGTCAAGTTAAAGTATATTTTTACAAGTGAAAATTACTATTTGACAAGTTAAAGTTACGTTTCAACAAGTTTAAGTTACGTTTTGACAAGTTTAATTACGTTTCAACAAGTAAAAGTTACATTTTGACAATTCAAAGTACATTTTTTACGAGATAAAGTTATGTTTTGACAAGTGAAATTATGTTTTGACAAGTTAAAGTTACTATTTGACAAGTGAAAGTACGTTTCAACAAGTTAAAGTTACGTTTTGACAAGTTAAAGTATATTTTTTACAAGTGAAAGTTTATATTTGACAACTTAAAGTTATGTTTCAACAAGTTAAAGTTACGTTTTGACAAGGTTATATACGTTTCATCAAGTAAAAGTTACGTTTTGACAAGTTAAAGTACATTTTTTACGAGATAAAGTTATGTTTTGACAACCTAAATTATGTTTTGACAAGTTAAAGTTAATATTTGACAAGTTAAAGTATGTTTCAACAAGTTCAAATTACGTTTTTGACATGCTAAAGTACATTTTTTACAAGTTAAAGTTACGTTCTGACAAGTTAAAGTACATTTTTTACAAGTTAAAGTTACGTTTTGACAAGTTAAAGTAAATTTTTTGCAAGTGAAAGTTACTATTTGACAACTTAAAGTTACGTTTCAACAAGTTAAAGTTACTTTTTGACTAGTTTAATTACGTTTCAACAAGTTAGAGTACATTTTTAACGAGATAAAGTTATGTTTTGACAAGTAAAAGTTACTATTTGACAAGTTAAAGTAAGTTTCAACAAGTTAAAATTACGTTTTGACATGCTAAAGTACAATTTTTACAAGTTAAAGTTACGTTTTGAAAAGTTAAAGTACATTTTTTACAAGTTAAAGTTACGTTTTGACAAGTTAAAGTATATTTTTTACAAGTGACAGTTATTATTTGACAACTTAAAGTTACGTTTCAACAAATTAAAGTTACGTTTGACAAGTTTAATTACGTTTCAACAAGTAAAAGTGACGTTTTGACAAGTTAAAGTACATTTTTTACGAGATAAAGTTATGTTTTGACAAGTTAAATTATGTTTTGCCAAGTTAAAGTTACTATTTGACAAGTTAAAGTACGTTTCAACAAGTTAAAATTACGTTTTAACATGCTCAAGTACATTTTTTACAAGTTAAAGTTCGTTTTGACAAGTTAAAGTACATTTTTTACAAATTAAAGTTACGTTTTGACAAGTTAAAGTATATTTTTTACAAGTGAAAGTTACTATTTGACAACTTAAAGTTACGTTTCAACAAGTTAAAGTTACGTTTTGACAAGTTTAATTACGTTTCAACAAGTAAAAGTTACTTTTTAACAAGTTAAAGTACATTTTTTACGAGATAAAGTTATGTTTTGACAAGTTAAATTATGTTTTGACAAGTTAAAGTTACTATTTTACAAGTTAACGCTTCAACTAGTTAAAATTACGTTTTGACTTGCCAAAGTACATTTTTTACAAGTTTAAGTTACGTTTTGACAAGTTAAAGTATATTTTTTACAAGTGAAAGTTACTATTTGACAAGTTAAAGTATATTTTTTACAAGTGAAAGTTACTATTTGACAACTTAAAGTTACGTTTCAACAAGTTAAAGTTACGTTTTGACAAGTTTAATTACGTTTCAACAAGTAAAAGTTACTTTTTGACAAGTTAAAGTACATTTTTTATGAGTTAAAGTTATGTTTTGACAAGTTTAAGAATCTTTTGACAAGTTAAAGTTACTATTTGACAAGTTAAAGTACGTTTCAACAAGTTAAGATTACGTTTTGACATGCTAAAGTACATTTTTTACAAGTTAAAGTTACGTTTTTACAAGTTAAAGTATGCTTTTTACAAGTTAAAGTTACGTTTTGACAAGTTAAAGTATATTTTTTACAAGTGAAAGTTTATATTTGACAACTTAAAGTTATGTTTCAACAAGTTAAAGTTACGTTTTGACAAGGTTATATACGTTTCATCAAGTAAAAGTTACGTTTTGACCAGTTAAAGTACATTTTTTACGAGATAAAGTTATGTTTTGACAACCTAAATTATGTTTTGACAAGTTAAAGTTAATATTTGACAAGTTAAAGTACGTTTCAACAAGTTCAAATTACGTTTTTGACATGCTAAAGTACATTTTTTACAAGTTAAAGTTACGTTCTGACAAGTTAAAGTACATTTTTTACAAGTTAAAGTTACGTTTTGACAAGTTAAAGTATATTTTTTACAAGTGACAGTTATTATTTGACAACTTAAAGTTACGTTTCAACAAGTTAAAGTTACGTTTTGACAAGTTTAATTACATTTCAACAACTAAAAGTTACGTTTTGATAAGTTAAAGTACATTTTTTACGAGATAAAGTTATGTTTTGACAAGTTAAATTATGTTTTGACAAGTTAAAGTTACTATTTAACAAGTTAAAGTACATTTCAACAAGTTAAAATTACGTTTTGACATGCATAAGTACATTTTTTACAAGTTAAAGTTACGTTTGTACAAGTTAATGTACATTTTTTACAAGTTAAAGTTACGTTTTGACAAGTTAAAGTATAATTTTTACAAGTGAAAGTTACTATTTGACAAGTTAAAGTATATTTTTAAAGGTACGTTTTTACAAGTTAAAGTATGCTTTTTACAAGTTAAAGTTACATTTTAACAAGTTAAAGTTACATTTTGAGAAGTTAAAGTTACATTTTGACTAGTTAAAGTTACGGTTTAACAAGTTAAAGTATATTTTTTTCAAGTTAAAGTTACGTTTTGTCAAGTTAAAGTATATTTTTACAAGTGAAAATTACTATTTGACAAGTTAAATTTACGTTTCAACAAGTTTAAGTTACGTTTTGACAAGTTTAATTACGTTTCAACAAGTAAAAGTTACATTTTGACAATTCAAAGTACATTTTTTACGAGATAAAGTTATGTTTTGACAAGTGAAATTATGTTTTGACAAGTTAAAGTTACTATTTGACAAGTGAAAGTACGTTTCAACAAGTTAAAGTTACGTTTTGACAAGTTAAAGTATATTTTTTACAAGTGAAAGTTTATATTTGACAACTTAAAGTTATGTTTCAACAAGTTAAAGTTACGTTTTGACAAGGTTATATACGTTTCATCAAGTAAAAGTTACGTTTTGACAAGTTAAAGTACATTTTTTACGAGATAAAGTTATGTTTTGACAACCTAAATTATGTTTTGACAAGTTAAAGTTAATATTTGACAAGTTAAAGTATGTTTCAACAAGTTCAAATTACGTTTTTGACATGCTAAAGTACATTTTTTACAAGTTAAAGTTACGTTCTGACAAGTTAAAGTACATTTTTTACAAGTTAAAGTTACGTTTTGACAAGTTAAAGTAAAGTTTTTTGCAAGTGAAAGTTACTATTTGACAACTTAAAGTTACGTTTCAACAAGTTAAAGTTACTTTTTGACTAGTTTAATTACGTTTCAACAAGTTAGAGTACATTTTTAACGAGATAAAGTTATGTTTTGACAAGTAAAAGTTACTATTTGACAAGTTAAAGTAAGTTTCAACAAGTTAAAATTACGTTTTGACATGCTAAAGTACAATTTTTACAAGTTAAAGTTACGTTTTGAAAAGTTAAAGTACATTTTTTACAAGTTAAAGTTACGTTTTGACAAGTTAAAGTATATTTTTTACAAGTGACAGTTATTATTTGACAACTTAAAGTTACGTTTCAACAAGTTAAAGTTACGTTTTGACAAGTTTAATTACGTTTCAACAAGTAAAAGTTACGTTTTGACAAGTTAAAGTACATTTTTTACGAGATAAAGTTATGTTTTGACAAGTTAAATTATGTTTTACCAAGTTAAAGTTACTATTTGACAAGTTAAAGTACGTTTCAACAAGTTAAAATTACGTTTTAACATGCTCAAGTACATTTTTTACAAGTTAAAGTTCGTTTTGACAAGTTAAAGTACATTTTTTACAAATTAAAGTTACGTTTTGACAAGTTAAAGTATATTTTTTACAAGTGAAAGTTACTATTTGACAAGTTAAAGTTACGTTTCAACAAGTTAAAGTTACATTTTGACAAGTTTAATTACGTTTCAACAAGTAAAAGTTACTTTTTAACAAGTTAAAGTACATTTTATACGAGATAAAGTTATGTTTTGACAAGTTAAATTATGTTTTGACAAGTTAAAGTTACTATTTTACAAGTTAAAGTACGTTTCAACTAGTTAAAATTACGTTTTGACATGCCAAAGTACATTTTTTACAAGTTTAAGTTACGTTTTGACAAGTTAAAGTATATTTTTTACAAGTGAAAGTTACTATTTGACAAGTTAAAGTATATTTTTTACAAGTGAAAGTTACTATTTGACAACTTAAAGTTACGTTTCAACAAGTTAAAGTTACGTTTTGACAAGTTTAATTACGTTTCAACAAGTAAAAGTTACTTTTTGACAAGTTAAAGTACATTTTTTACGAGTTAAAGTTATGTTTTGACAAGTTTAAGAATCTTTTGACAAGTTAAAATTACTATTTGACAAGTTAAAGTACGTTTCAACAAGTTAAGATTACGTTTTGACATACTAAAGTACATTTTTTACAAGTTAAAGTTACGTTTTTACAAGTTAAAGTATGCTTTTTACAAGTTAAAGTTACGTTTTGACAAGTTAAAGTATATTTTTTACAAGTGAAAGTTTATATTTGACAACTTAAAGTTATGTTTCAACAAGTTAAAGTTACGTTTTGACAAGGTTATATACGTTTCATCAAGTAAAAGTTACGTTTTGACAAGTTAAAGTACATTTTTTACGAGATAAAGTTATGTTTTGACAACCTAAATTATGTTTTGACAAGTTAAAGTTAATATTTGACAAGTTAAAGTACGTTTCAACAAGTTCAAATTACGTTTTTGACATGCTAAAGTACATTTTTTACAAGTTAAAGTTACGTTCTGACAAGTTAAAGTACATTTTTTACAAGTTAAAGTTACGTTTTGACAAGTTAAAGTAAATTTTTTGCAAGTGAAAGTTACTATTTGACAACTTAAAGTTACGTTTCAACATGTTAAAGTTACTTTTTGACAAGTTTAATTACGTTTCAACAAGTTAGAGTACATTTTTAACGAGATAAAGTTATGTTTTGACAAGTTAAAGTTACTATTTCACAAGTTAAAGTAAGTTTCAACAAGTTAGAATTACGTTTTGACATGCTAAAGTACAATTTTTACAAGTTAAAGTTACGTTTGTACAAGTTAATGTACATTTTTTACAAGTTAAAGTTACGTTTTGACAAGTTAAAGTTACGTTTCAACAAGTTAAAGTTACGTTTTGACAAGTTTATTTACGTTTCAACAAGTAAAAGTTACGTTTTGACAAGTTAAAGTACATTTTTTACGAGATCAAGTTATGTTTTTACAAGTTAAATTATGTTTTGCCAAGTTAAAGTTACTATTTGACAAGTTAAAGTACGTTTCAACTAGTTAAAATTACGTTTTGACATGCTAAAGTACATTTTTTACAAGTTAAAGTTACGTTTTGACAAGTTAAAGTACATTTTTTACAAGTTAAAGTTACGTTTTGACAAGTTTAATTACATTTCAACAAGTAAAAGTTACGTTTTGACTAGTTAAAGTACATTTTTTACGAGATAAAGTTATGTTTTGACATGTTAAATTATGTTTTGACAAGTTAAAGTTACTATTTAACAAGTTAAAGTACGTTTCAACAAGTTAAAATTACGTTTTGACATGCTTAAGTACTTTTTTTACAAGTTAAAGTTACGTTTGTACAAGTTAATGTACATTTTTTACAAGTTAAAGTTACGTTTTGACAAGTTAAAGTATATTTTTTACAAGTGAAAGTTACTATTTGACAAGTTAAAGTATATTTTTAAAGGTACGTTTTTACAAGTTAAAGTATGCTTTTTACAAGTTAAAGTTACATTTTAACAAGTTAAAGTTACATTTTGAGAAGTTAAAGTTACATTTTGACTAGTTAAAGTTACGGTTTAACAAGTTAAAGTATATTTTTTTCAAGTTAAAGTTACATTTTGTCAAGTTAAAGTATATTTTTACAAGTGAAAATTACTATTTGACAAGTTAAAGTTACGTTTCAACAAGTTTAAGTTACGTTTTGACAAGTTTAATTACGTTTCAACAAGTAAAACTTACGTTTTGACAATTTAAAGTACATTTTTTACGAGATAAAGTTATGTTTTGACAAGTGAAATTATGTTTTGACAAGTTAAAGTTACTATTTGACAAGTTAAAGTACGTTTCAACAAGTTAAAGTTACGTTTTGACAAGTTAAAGTATATTTTTTACAAGTGAAAGTTTATATTTGACAACTTAAAGTTATGTTTCAACAAGTTAAAGTTACGTTTTGACAAGGTTATATACGTTTCATCAAGTAAAAGTTACGTTTTGACAAGTTAAAGTACATTTTTTACGAGATAAAGTTATGTTTTGACAACCTAAATTATGTTTTGACAAGTTAAAGTTAATATTTGACAAGTTAAAGTACGTTTCAACAAGTTCAAATTACGTTTTTGATATGCTAAAGTACATTTTTTACAAGTTAAAGTTACGTTCTGACAAGTTAAAGTACATTTTTTACAAGTTAAAGTTACGTTTTGACAAGTTAAAGTAAATTTTTTGCAAGTGAAAGTTACTATTTGACAACTTAAAGTTACGTTTCAACAAGTTAAAGTTACGTTTTGACAAGTTTAATTACGTTTCAACAAGTTAGAGTACATTTTTAACGAGATAAAGTTATGTTTTGACAAGTTAAAGTTACTATTTCACAAGTTAAAGTAAGTTTCAACAAGTTAGAATTACGTTTTGACACGCTAAAGTACAATTTTTACAAGTTAAAGTTACGTTTGTACAAGTTAATGTACATTTTTTACAAGTTAAAGTTACGTTTTGACAAGTTAAAGTTACGTTTCAACAAGTTAAAGTTACGTTTTGACAAGTTTAATTACGTTTCAACAAGTAAAAGTTACGTTTTGACAAGTTAAAGTACATTTTTTACAAGATCAAGTTATGTTTTTACAAGTTAAATTATGTTTTGCCAAGTTAAAGTTAATATTTGACAAGTTAAAGTACGTTTCAACAAGTTCAAATTACGTTTTTGATATGCTAAAGTACATTTTTTACAAGTTAAAGTTACGTTCTGACAAGTTAAAGTACATTTTTTACAAGTTAAAGTTACGTTTTGACAAGTTAAAGTAAATTTTTTGCAAGTGAAAGTTACTATTTGACAACTTAAAGTTACGTTTCAACAAGTTAAAGTTACGTTTTGGCAAATTTAATTACGTTTCAACAAGTTAGAGTACATTTTTAACGAGATAAAGTTATGTTTTGACAAGTTAAAGTTACTATTTCACAAGTTAAAGTAAGTTTCAACAAGTTAGAATTACGTTTTGACACGCTAAAGTACAATTTTTACAAGTTAAAGTTACGTTTGTACAAGTTAATGTACATTTTTTACAAGTTAAAGTTACGTTTTGACAAGTTAAAGTAACGTTTCAACAAGTTAAAGTTACGTTTTGACAAGTTTAATTACGTTTCAACAAGTAAAAGTTACGTTTTGACAAGTTAAAGTACATTTTTTACAAGATCAAGTTATGTTTTTACAAGTTAAATTATGTTTTGCCAAGTTAAAGTTACTATTTGACAAGTTAAAGTACGTTTCAACTAGTTAAAATTACGTTTTGACATGCTAAAGTACAATTTTTACAAGTTAAAGTTACGTTTTGACAAGTTAAAGTACATTTTTTACAAGTTAAAGTTACGTTTTGACAAGTTAAAGTATATTTTTTACAAGTGACAGTTATTATTTGACAACTTAAAGTTACGTTTCAACAAGTTAAAGTTACGTTTTGACAAGTTTAATTACATTTCAACAATTAAAAGTTACGTTTTGACAAGTTAAAGTACATTTTTTACGAGATAAAGTTATGTTTTGACAAGTTAAATTATGTTTTGACAAGTTAAAGTTACTATTTAACAAGTCAAAGTACGTTTCAACAAGTTAAAATTACGTTTTGACATGCTTAATTACATTTTTTACAAGTTAAAGTTACGTTTGTACAAGTTAATGTACATTTTTTACAAGTTAAAGTTACGTTTTGACAAGTTAAAGTACATTTTTAACAAGTTAAAGTTACGTTTTGACAAGTTAAAGTATATTTTTTACAAGTGAAAGTTACTATTTGACAACTTAAAGTTACGTTTCAACAAGTTAAAGTTACGTTTTGACAAGTTTAATTACGTTTCAACAAGTAAAAGTTACTTTTTGACAAGTTAAAGTACATTTTTTACGAGTTAAAGTTATGTTTTGACAAGTTTAAGAATCTTTTGACAAGTTAAAGTTACTATTTGATAAGTTAATGTACGTTTCAACAAGTTAAGATTACGTTTTGACATGCTAAAGTACATTTTTTACAAGTTAAAGTTACGTTTTTACAAGTTAAAGTATGCTTTTTACAAGTTAAAGTTACGTTTGGACAAGATAAAGTTACGTTTGGACAAGATAAAGAATATTTTTTACTAGTTAAAGTTACAATTTGAGAAATTAAAGTTACGTTTACACAAGTTAAAGTTACGGTTTGACAAGTTAAAGTACATTTTTTACAAGTTAAAGTTACGTTTTGACAACTTAAAATTACGTTTTGACAATCTAAAGTACAGTTTTTACAAGTTAAAGTTACGTTTTGACAAGTTATAGTTATGTTTTGACAAGTTAAAGTTACGTTTTGACAAGTTAAAGTATATTTTTTACATGTGAAAGTTAATATATGTCAACTTAAAGTTACGTTTCATCAAGTTAAAGTTACGTTTTGACAAGATTAATTAGGTTTCAACAAGTAAAAGTTACGTTTTGACAACTTAAAGTACATTTTTTACGATATAAAGTTATATTTTGATAAATTAAATTAAGTTTTGACAAGTTAAAGTTACAATTTGACAAGTTAAAGTACGTTTCAACAAGTTAAAATTACGTTTTGACATGCTAAAGTACATTTTTTACAAGTTAGAGTTACGTTTTAAGAAGTTAAAGTATATTTTTTACAAATGAAAGTTACTATTTGACAACTTAAACTAACGTTTCAACAAGTTAAAGATACGTTTTGACAAGTTTAATTACGTTTCAACAAGTTAAAGTACATTTTTTACTAGATAAAGTTATGTTTTGACAAGTTAAATTATGTTTTGACAAGTTAAAATTACTATTTGACAAGTTAATGTACGTTTCAACAAGTTAAAATTACATTTTGACATGCTAAAGTACATTTTTTACAAGTTAAAATTACGTTTTGACAAGTTAAAATACATTTTTTACAACTTAAAGTTACGTTTTGACAAGTTAAAGTATATTTTTTACAAGTGAAAGTTACTATTTGACAACTTAAAGTTATGTTTCAACAAGTTAAAGTTACGTTTTGACAAGTTTAATTACGTTTCAACAAGTAAAAGTTACGTTTTGACAAGTTAAAGTACATTTTTTACGAGATATAGTTATGTTTTGACAAGTTAAATTATGTTTTGCCAAGTTAAAGTTACTATTTGACAAGTTAAAGTACGTTTCAACTAGTTAAAATTACGTTTTGACATGCTAAAGTACAATTTTTACAAGTTAAAGTTACGTTTTGACAAGTTAAAGTACATTTTTTACAAGTTAAAGTTACGTTTTGACAAGTTAAAGTATATTTTTTTACAAGTGACAGTTATTATTTGACAACTTAAAGTTACGTTTCAAAAAGTTAAAGTTACGTTTTGACAAGTTTAATTACGTTTCAACAAGTAAAAGTTACGTTTTGACAAGTTAAAGTACATTTTTTACGAGATAAAGTTATGTTTTGACAAGTTAAATTATATTTTGACAAGTTAAAGTTACTATTTAACAAGTTAAAGTACGTTTCAACAAGTTAAAATTACGTTTTGACATGCTTAAGTACATTTTTTACAAGTTAAAGTTACATTTGTACAAGTTAATGTACATTTTTTACAAGTTAAAGTTACGTTTTGACAAGTTAAAGTATATTTTTTACAAGTGAAAGTTACTATTTGAAAACTTAAAGTTACGTTTCAACAAGTTAAAACTACGTTTTGACAAGTTAAAGTACGTTTAAAAAAGTTAAAGTTACGGTTTAACAAGTTAAAGTACATTTTTTACAAGTTAAAGTTACGTTTTGACAAGTTAAAGTTACGTTTCAACATGTTAAAGTTACGGTTTGACAAGTTAAAGTACTTTTTTAACAACTTAAAGTTACGTGTTGAAAAGTTAAATTTACGTTTCAACATGTTAAAGTTACGGTTTGACAAGTTAATGTACGTTTCAACGGGTAAAAGTTACGTTTTAACAAGTTAAAGTACATTTTTTACGATTTAAAGTTAGGTTTTGACAAGTTAAAGTATGTTTTGACAAGTTAAAGTATGTTTTGACAAGTTAAATTTACTATTTGACAAGTTGAAGTACGTTTCAACAAGTTAAAATTATGTTTTGACATGTAAAAGTACATTTTTTACAAGTTAAAGGTACGTTTTTACAAGTTAAAGTATGCTTTTTACAAGTTAAAGTTACATTTTAACAAGTTAAAGTTACATTTTGAGAAGTTAAAGTTACATTTTGACTAATTAAAGTTACGGTTTAACAAGTTAAAGTATATTTTTTTCAAGTTAAAGTTAGTTTTGTCAAGTTAAAGTATATTTTTACAAGTGAAAATTACTATTTGACAAGTTAAAGTTACGTTTCAACAAGTTTAAGTTACGTTTTGACAAGTTTAATTACGTTTCAACAAGTAAAAGTTACGTTTTGACAAGTTAAAGTACATTTTTTACGAGATAAAGTTATGTTTTGACAAGTTAAATTATGTTTTGACAAGTTAAAGTTACTATTTTACAAGTTAAAGTACGTTTCAACTAGTTAAAATTACGTTTTGACATGCCAAAGTACATTTTTTACAAGTTAAAGTTACGTTTTGACAAGTTAAAGTACATTTTTAACAAGTTAAAGTTACGTTTTGACAAGTTAAAGTATATTTTTTACAAGTGAAAGTTACTATTTGACAACTTAAAGTTACGTTTCAACAAGTTAAAGTTACGTTTTGACAAGTTTAATTACGTTTCAACAAGTAAAAGTTACTTTTTGACAAGTTAAAGTACATTTTTTACGAGATAAAGTTATGTTTTGACAACCTAAATTATGTTTTGACAAGTTAAAGTTAATATTTGACAAGTTAAAGTACGATTCAAGAAGTTCAAATTACGTTTTTGACATGCTAAAGTACATTTTTTACAAGTTAAAGTTACGTTCTGACAAGTTAAAGTACATTTTTTACAAGTTAAAGTTACGTTTTGACAAGTTAAAGTAAATTTTTTGCAAGTGAAAGTTACTATTTGACAACTTAAAGTTACGTTTCAACAAGTTAAAGTTACGTTTTGACAAGTTTAATTACGTTTCAACAAGTTAGAGTACATTTTTAACGAGATAAAGTTATGTTTTGACAAGTTAAAGTTACTATTTCACAAGTTAAAGTAAGTTTCAACAAGTTAGAATTACGTTTTGACATGCTAAAGTACAATTTTTACAAGTTAAAGTTACGTTTGTACAAGTTAATGTACATTTTTTACAAGTTAAAGTTACGTTTTGACAAGTTAAAGTTACGTTTCAACAAGTTAAAGTTACGTTTTGACAAGTTTAATTACGTTTCAACAAGTAAAACTTACGTTTTGACAAGTTAAAGTACATTTTTTACGAGATCAAGTTATGTTTTTACAAGTTAAATTATGTTTTGCCAAGTTAAAGTTACTATTTGACAAGTTAAAGTACGTTTCAACTAGTTAAAATTACGTTTTGACATGCTAAAGTACAATTTTTACAAGTTAAAGTATATTTTTTACAAGTGACAGTTATTATTTGACAACTTAAAGTTACGTTTCAACAAATTAAAGTTACGTTTGACAAGTTTAATTACTTTTCAACAAGTAAAAGTTACATTTTAACAGGTTAAAGTACATTTTTTACGAGATAAAGTTATGTTTTGACAAGGTAAATTATGTTTTGCCAAGTTAAAGTTACTATTTGACAAGTTAAAGTACGTTTCAACAAGTTAAAATTACGTTTTAACATGCTAAAGTACAATTTTTACAAATTAAAGTTACGTTTTGACAAGTTAAAGTACATTTTTGACAAGTTAAAGTTACGTTGTGACAAGTTAAAGTATATTTTTTACAAGTGACAGTTATTATTAGACAACTTAAAGTTACGTTTCAACAAGTTAAAGTTACGTTTTGACAAGTTTAATTACGTTTCAACAAATTAAAGTTACGTTTTGACAAGTTAAAGTACATTTATGACAAGTTAAAGTTATGTTTTGACAAGTTAAAGTATATTTTTTACAAGTTAAAGTTAATATTTGACAACTTTAATTTTCGTTACACCAAGTTAAAGTTACGGTTTGACAAGTTTAATTACGTTTAAACCAGTAAAAATTACGTTTTGACAGGTTAAAGTACATTTTTTACGAGATAAAGTTATCTTTTGACAAGTTCAATTATGTTTTGACAAGTTAAAGTTACTATTTGACAGGTTAAAGTACGTTTTAACAAGTAAAATTACGTTTTGACATGCTAAAGTACATTTTCTACAGGTTAAAGTTACGTTTTTACAAGTTAAAGTTACGTTTCAACAAGTTAAAGTTACGGTTTGACAAGTTAAAGTACGTTTTTTACAAGTTAAAGTTATGTTTTGACAACTTAAAGTTACGTTTCAACAAGTAAAAGTTACGTTTTGACAAGTTAAAGTATATTTTTTATGAGATAAAGTTATGTTTTGAAAAGTTAAGTTATGTTTTGACAAGTTAAAGTTACTATTTGACAAGTTAAAGTACGTTTCAACAAGTTAAAATTATGTTTTGACATGCTAAAGTACATTTTTTACAAGTTAAAGTTACGTTTTTACAAGTTAAAGTATGCTTTTTACAAGTTAAAGTTACGTTTTGACAAATTAAAGTATATTTTTTACTATTTAAAGTTACAATTTGAGAAGTTATAGTTACGTTTAAACAAGTTAAAGTTACGGTTTGACAAGTTAAAGTACATTTTTTACAAGTTAAAGTTACGTTTTGACAAGTTATAGTACATTTTTTACAAGTTAAAGTTACGTATTGACAACTTAAAATTAAGTTTCAACAAGTTAAAGTTATGTTTTGATAAATTCAAATACTTTTCAACAAGTTAAAGTTACGGTTTGAAAAGTTAATGTACATTTTTTATAACTTAAAGATACGTCTTTGAGAAGTTAAAATATGTTTTTTACAAGTTAAAGTTACTATCTGACAAGTTAAAGTACGTATCGACAAGTTAAAATTACGTTTTGAAATGTTAAAGTATATTTTTTACAACTTAAAGTTACATTTTTACAAATTAAATTATGCTTTTTACAAGTTAGAGTTACGTTTTGACAAGTTAAAGTATGTTTTTTACAAGTTAAAGTTACGTTTTGACAAGTTAAAGTTACGTTCCAACAAATTAAAGTTACGGTTTGACAAGTTAAAGTACATTTTTTACAAGTGAAAGTACATTTTTTACGAGATAAAGTTATGTTTTGATAAGTTAAATTATGTTTTGACAAGTTAAAGTTACTATTTGACAAATTAAAGTACATTTCAACAAGTTAAAATTACGTTTTTACATGCTAAAGTACATTTTTTACAAGTTAAAGTTACGTTTTTACAAGTTAAAGTATGCTTTTTATAAGTTAAAGTTACGTTTTGACAAGTTAAAGTATGATTTTTACAAGTTAAAGTTACGGTTTTACAAGTTAAAGTTACGGTTTGACATGTTAAATTACATTTTTTACTAGTTAAAGTTATGTTTTGACAAGTTAAAGTATATTTTTTACTAGTTAAAGTTACAATTTGAGAAGTTAAAGTTACGTTTAAACAAGTTAAAGTTACGTTTTGAGAAGTTAAAGTTACGTTTCAACAAGTTAAACTTACGGTTTGACAAGTTAAAATACGTTTTTTACAAGTTGAAGTTACGTTTTGACAAGTTAAAGTTACGTTCCAACAAGTTAAAGTACGTTTTGACATATTCAAATACGTTTGAACACGTAAATATTACGTTTTGACAAGTTAAAGTACATTTTTTACGCGTTAAAGTTACGTTTTTGACAAGTTAAAGTATATTTTTTACAAGTTAAAGTTACTATTGGACAAGTTAAAATACGTTTCAAAAAGTTAAAACTACGTTTTGAAATGTTAAAGTACATTTTTTACAAGTTAAAGTTACATTTTTACAAGTTAAAATATGCTTTTGACAAGTTAAAGTTACGTTTTGACAAGTTAAAGTATGTGTTTTACAAGTTAAAGTTACGTTTTAACAAGTTAAAGTTACGTTTCTACACCTTCAAGTTACGGTTTGACAAGTTAAAGTACATTTTTTACAAGTTAAACTTACGGTTTTACAAGTTGAAGTACGTTTTTTACAAGTTAAATTTACGTTTTGACAATTTAAAGTTACGTTTCAATAAGTTAAAGTTACGTTTTGACAAGTTTAATTTCGTTTCAACAAGTTAAAGTTACGTTTTGACAAGTTAAAGTTACGTTTAAACAAGTTAAACTTACGGTTTGACAAGTTAAAGTACATTTTTTACAAGTTAAAGTTACGGTTTGACAAGTTAAAGTACATTTTTTATAAGTTAAAGTTACGTTTTGACAACTTAAATTTACGTTTCAACAAGTTACAGTTACGTTCTGACAAATTCAAATACTTTTCTATAAGTTAAAGTTACGTTTTGACATGTTAAACTACATTTTTTACAAGTTTAAGTTACGTTTTGACAAGTTAAAGTACGTTTAAACAAGTTAAAGTTACGGTTTTACAAGTTAAAGTACATATTTTACAAGTTAAAGTTACGTTTTGACAAGTTTAAGTTACGTTTGGACAAGTTTAAGTTACGTTTCAATATATTAAAGTTACGATTTGACAAGTTAAAGTACATTTTTTACAAGTTAAAGTTACGTTTCAACATGTTAAAGTTACTGTTTGACAAGTTAAAGTACATTTTTTAGAAGTTATAGTTATGTTTTGACAAGTTAAAGTTACGTTTTGACAAGGTAAAGTTACGGTTTGACAAGTTAAAGTACATTTTTTACAAGTTAAAGTTCCGTTTTGACAAGTTAAAGTTACTATTTGACAACTTAAACTACGTTTCAACAGGTTAAAATTACATTTTGACCAGTTAAAGTATGTATCAACAAGTTAAAATTACTTTTTGACAAGTTAAAGTTACGTTTCAACAAGTTATAGTTACGGTTTGACAAGTTAAAGTACATTTTAACAAGTTAAAGGTACATTTTAACAAGTTAAAGTTACAATTTAACAAGTTAAGGTTACGGTTTGATAATTTAAAATAAATTTTTTTCCGAGATAAAGTTCCGTTTTGATAAGTTAAAGTACTCTTTTTACTAGTTAAAGTTACATTTTGACAAGTTAAAGTTACGTTTCAACAAGTTAAAGTTATCGTCTGACTAGTTAAAATACCGTTTTTACAGGTTGAAGTTACGTTTAGACAAGTTAAAGTATGTTTTTTACCAGTTAAAGTTACATTTTGACAAGTTAAAGTATATTTTTTACAAATTAAATTATGTTTTTTAAAAGTTACAGTTTTGTTTTGAGAAGTTAAAGTACGTTTCAACAAGTTAAATTATGTTTTGACAAGTTAAAGTACTCTTATTACAAGTTAAAGTTACGATTTGACAAGTTAAAGTTACGTTTCAACAAGTTTAAGTTACGTTTTGACTAGTTAAAGTATATTTTTTACAAGTTAAAGTTACATTTTTACAAGTTAAAGTATGCTTTTTACAAGTTAAAGTTACGTTTTGACAAGTTAAAGTATGCTTTTTAAAAGTTAAAGTTACGTTTTAACAAGTTAAAGTAACGTTTCCACAACTTAAAGTTACGGTGTGACAAGTTAAAGTACATTTTCTACAAGTTAAACTTACGGTTTGACAAGTTAAAGTATGTTTTTTTACAAGTTAAAGTTACGTTTTGACAACTTAAAGTTACGTTTTGACAACTTAAAGTTACGTTTCATCAAGTTAAAGTTACGTTTTTGACAAGTTTAATTTCGTTTCAACAAGTAAAAGTTATGTTATTACAAGTTAAAGTACATTTTTTACAATATAAAGTTATGTTATGACAAGTTAAATTATGTTTTGACAAGTTAAAGTACATATCAACAAGTTAAAGTACATATCAACAAGTTAAAATTACGTTTTGACATGCTAAAGTTCATTTTTTACAAGTTAAAGTTACGTTTTTACAAGTTAAAGTTACGTTTTGACAAGTTAAAGTATGTTCTTTACAAGTTAAAGTTACGTTTTGACAAGTTAAAGTTACGGTTTGACAAGTTAAAGTACATTTTTTACAAGTTAAAGTTACGTTTTGACAAGTTAAAGTTCAATTTTTATATGTTCAAGTTACGACAACTTAAAGTTACGTTTCAATAAGTTAATGTTACGTCTTGACAAGTTAAAGTACATTTAAACAAGTTAAAGTTACGGTTTGACAAGTTAAAGTACATTTTTTACAAGTCAAAGTTACGTTTTGACAAGTTAAAGTTATGTTTCAACATGTTAAAGTTACGTTTTGACAAGTTAAAGTACATTTTTTACAAGTTAAAGTTACGTTTTGAAAAGTTAAAGTTACGTTTCAACATGTTAAAGTTACGGTTTGACAAGTTAAAGTAAATTTTTTACAATATAATGTTACGTTTTGACAATTTAAAGTTACTTTTCAACAAGTTGAAGTTACGGTTTGACAAATTAAAGTACATTTTTTACAAGTTAAAGTTCCGTTTTGACAAGTTAAAGTTACGTTTCAACATGTTAATGTTATTGTTTGACAAGTTAAATTACTCTTTGTACAAGTTAGATTTACGTTTTGACAAGTTAAAGTTATGTTTCAACAAGTTAAAGTTACAGTTTGACAAGTTTAAGTACCTGTTTTACAGGTTAAATTTACGTTTTCACAAATTAAAGTATGTTTTTTACAAGTTAAAGTTACGTTTTGACAAGTAACAGTATATTTTTTACAAGTTAAAATTACTATTTGACAAGTTAAAGTACGTTTCAACAAGTAAAAATTATGTTTTGTCAAGTTAAAGTTACATTTCAACAAGTTATAGTTACGGTTTGACTAGTTAATGTACATTTTGTACAAGTTAAAGTTACGTTTTAAAAATTAAAGTTACGTTTCAAGTTGTTAAAGTTACGGTTTGACAAGTTAAAGTACATTTTTTGCAAGTTAAAGTTACGTTTTGACAAGTTAAAGTACATTTTTTACAAGTTAAAGTTGGTATTTGACAACTTAAAGTTACGTTTCAACAAGTTAAAGTTACGTTTTGAGAAATTAAAATACGTTTCAACAAGTTAAAGTTAAGGTTTGAAAAGTTAATGTACATTTTTTATATGTTAAAGTTACGTTTTTGACAAGTTAAATTATGTTTTTTACAAGTTATAGTTACTATTTAACAAATTAAAGTACGCTTCAACATGTTAAAGTTTCGTTTTTACAATTTAAAGTATAATGTTTACAAGTTAAAGTTACGTTTTTGCAAGTTAAAGTATGTTTTTTACAAGTTAAAGTTACATTTTTGTAAGTTAAAGTTATGTTTTGAAAATTAAATTTACGTTTCAACATGTTAAAGTTACGGTTTGACAAGTTAAAGTACATTTTTTACAAGTTAAACTTATGTTTCGAAAAGTTAAAGTTACGTTTCAACATGTTAAAGTTACGGTTTGACAAGTTAAAATACATTTTTTACAAGTTAAATTTACGTTTTGACAAGTTAAAGTTACGTTTCAACAAGTTAAAGTTAATGTTTGACAAGTTAAAGTACATTTTTTTACAAGTTAAAGTTTCGTTTTTACAAATTAAAGTTACATTTCAACATGTTAAGTACATTTTCTACAAATTAAAGTACATTTTTCACAAGTTAAAGTACATTTTTTACAAGTTAAAGTTTTGTATTAACACGTTAAAGTACCTTTTTTACAGGTTAGAGTTACGTTTTGACAAGTTAAAGTATGTTTTTTACATGTTAAAGTTATATTTCGACAAGTTAAATTATAATTTTTACAATTTAGTGTTACTATTTGAAAAGTTAAAGTACGTTTCAACAAGTTAAACGTACATTTTGATAAGTTAAAGTATGTCTTTTACAAATTAAAGTTACGTTTGGAGAAGTTAAAGTTACAATTCAACAAGTTAAAGTTACGTTTTGACAAGTTAAAGTACGTTTCAACAAGTTAAATTACAGTGTGACAAGTTAAAGTACATTTTTTACAAGTTAAAGTTACGTTTGGACAATTAAAGCTACGTTTCAATAACTTTGTGTTACCGGTTGACAACTTAAAGTACATTTTTTACAAGTTAAAGTTCCATTTTAAAATGTTAAAGTATGTTTTTTACAAGTTAAAGTTATGTTTTAACAAGTTAAATACTCTTTTTCAAAGTTAAAGTTACGTTGTGTCAAGTTAAAGTTACATTTCAACAAGTTAAAGCTACGGTTTGACAAGTTAAATACCTTTTTACAGGTTAAAGTTACGTTTTGACAAGTTAAAGTATATGATTTACAAGTTAAAGTTACTATTTGACAAGTTAAAGTACGTTTCAAAAAGTTAAAGTTACGTTTCAACAAGTTAAAGTTACGGTTTGACAAGTTAAAGTACCTCTTTTACAGGTTAAATTACGTTTTGAGAAATTAAAATATGTTTTTTAGAAGTTAAAGTTACGTTTTGACAAGTTAAAGTATATTTTTTACAAGTTAAAATTACTATTTTACAAGTTAAAGTACGTTTAAACAAGTTAAAATTAAGTTTTGATAAGTTAAAGTATGTTTTTTACAAGTTAAAGTTACGTTTCAACATGTTAAAGTTACGGTTTGACAAGTTAAAGTACATAATTTACAAGTTAAAGTTACGTTTTGATAAGTTAAAGTATGTTTTTTACAAATTAAAGTTACGTGTTGAGATGTTAAAGTTACGTTTCAACAAGTTAAAGCTACGGTTTGACGAGTTAATGTACCTCTTTTTACAGTCAAAGTTACATTTTGACAAGTTAAAGTATGTTTTTTACACGTTAAAGTTTATTTTTTACAAGTTAAAGTTACTATTGACATGTTAAAGTATGTTTCAACAAGTTAAAATTACGTTTTGACAAGTTAAAGTATGTTTTTTACAAGTTAAAGTTACGTTTTGACATGTTCAAGTTACGTTTCAACATGTTAAAGTTACTGTTTGACAAGTTAAAATACATATTTTACACGTTAAAGTTACGTTTTGACAAGTTAAAGTGTGTTTTTTACAAGTTAAAGTTACGTTTTGAGAAGTTGAAGTTACGTTTCAGCAAGTTAAATACCTTTTTTACAAGTTAAAGTTATATTTTGAAAAGTTAAAGTCCTTTTTTACAGGTTAAAGTTACGTTTTGACAAGTTATAGTATGGTTTTTACAAGTTAAAGTGACATTTTGACAAGTTAAATTATAATTTTTACAAGTTAATGTTACTATATGAAAAGTTAAAATACGTTTCAACAAGTTAAAGTTGCATTTTGACAAGTTAAAGTATGTTTTTTACAAATTAAAGTTACGTTTGGAGAAGTTATAGTTAGGATTCAACAAGTTAAAGTTACGTTTTGACAAGTTAAGGTACGTTTCAACAAGTTAAATTACGGTTTGACAAGTTAAAGTACATTTTTTACAAGTTAAAGTTACGTTTTGACAAGTTAAAGATACGTTTCAACAAGTTAGAGTTACGGTTTGAGAATTTAAAGTACATTTTTTACAAGTTAAAGTTCCATTTTTAAAAGTTAAAGTATGTATTAACAAGTTTAAATACTCTTTTTACAAGTTAAAGTTAAGTTTTGTCAAGTTAAAGTTACATTTCAACAAGTTAAAGCTACGGTTTGACAAGTTCAATACCTTTTTTACAGGTTAAAGTTACGGTTTGACAAGTTAAAGTACATTTTTTACAAGTTAAAGTTACGTTTTGACAAGTTAAAGATACGTTTCAACAAGTTAGAGTTACGGTTTGAGAATTTAAAGTACATTTTTTACAAGTTAAAGTTCCATTTTTAAAAGTTAAAGTATGTATTAACAAGTTTAAATACTCTTTTTACAAGTTAAAGTTAAGTTTTGTCAAGTTAAAGTTACATTTCATTAAGTTAAAGCTACGGTTTGACAAGTTAAATACCTTTTTTACAGGTTAAAGTTACGTTTTGACAAGTTAAAGTATATTTTTTACAAGTTAAAGTTACTTTTTACAAGTTAAAGTTACGTTTTGAGAAATTAAAGTTACGCTTCAACAAGTTAAAGCTACGGTTTTACAAGTTAAATTACATTTTTTACAAGTTAAAGTTCCTATTTTACAAGTTAAAGTTACATATCAACATGTTAAAGTACGTTTTTTACAAGTTAAAGTATAAAATTGACAAGTTAAAGTACCTTTTTTACAGGTTAAAGTTACGTTTTGACAAGTTAAAGTATGTTTTTTACAAGTTAAAGTTACATTTTGACAAGTTAAATTATAATTTTTACAAGTTAATGTTACTATTTGAAAAGTTAAAGTACGTTTCAACAAGTTAAAGTTACGTTTTGACAAGTTAAAGTATGTTTTTTACAAGTTAAAGTTAGGTTTTGAGAAGTTAAAGTTACGTTTCACTAAGTTAAAGTTACAGTTTGACAAGTTATAATACATTTTTTACAAGTTAACGTTACGTTTGGAAAACTTAAAATACATTTTTTACAGGTTAAAGTTACGTTTCAAAAAGTTAAAGTTACGTTTCAACATGTTAAAGTTACGGTTTGACAAGTTAAAGTACATTTTTAACAAGTTAAAGTTACGTTTTGACAAATTAAAGTTACGTTTCAACAAGTTATAGCTACGGTTTGACAAGTTAAAGTACATTTTTACAAGTTAAAGTTCCGTTTTTACAAGTTAAAGTTACATTTTAACATGTTAAAGTACATTTTTTACAAGTTAAAGTTTTAAATTGACAAGTTAAAATAAATTTTTTACAGGTTAAAGTTACGTTTTGACAAGTTAATGTATGTTTTTTACCAATTAAAGTTACGTTTTGACAAGATAAAGTATACTTTTTACAAGTTAAAGTTATTATTTGACAAGTTAAAGAATTCTTTTTACAAGTTAATGTTACGTTTTGACAAGTTAAAGTATGTTTTTTACAAGTTAAAGTTACTATTTGACAAGTTAAAGTTACGTTACAACAAGTTAAAGTTATGGTTTAAGAAGTTAAAGTAAATTTTTTACAAGTTAAAGTTACGTTTTGACAAGATAAAGTATACTTTTTACAAGTTAAATTTATTATTTGACAAGTTAAAGTATTCTTTTTACAAGTTAAAGTTACGTTTTGACAAGTTAAAGTTACGTTTCAACAAGTTATAGCTACGGTTTGACAAGTTAAAGTACATTTTTACAAGTTAAAGTTCCGTTTTTACAAGTTATAGCTACGGTTTGACAAGTTAAAGTACATTTTTACAAGTTAAAGTTCTGTTTTTACAAGTTAAAGTTACATTATAACATGTTAAAGTACATTTTTTACAAGTTAAAGTTTTAAATTGACAAGTTAAAGTAAATTTTTTACAGGTTAAAGTTACGTTTTGACAAGTTAAAGTATTTTTTTTATAAGTTAAAGTTACGTTTTGACAAGATAAAGTATACTTTTTACAAGTTAAAGTTATTATTTGACAAGTTAAAGTAATCTTTTTACAAGTTAATGTTACGTTTTGACAAGTTAAAGTATGTTTTTTACAAGTTAAAGTTACTATTTGACAAGTTAAAGTTACGTTTCCACAAGTTAAAGTTATGGTTTAAGAAGTTAAAGTAAAATTTTTACAAGTTAAAGTTACGTTTTGACAAGATAAAGTATACTTTTTACAAGTTAAAGTTATTATTTGACAAGTTAAAGTATTCTTTTTACAAGTTAAAGTTACGTTTTGACAAGTTAAAGTATGTTTTTTACAAGTTAAAGTTACTATTTGACAAGTTATAGTTACGTTTCAACAAGTTAAAGTTATGGTTTAACAAGTTAAAGTAAATTTTTTACAAGTTAAAGTTACGTTTTGAAAATTTAAAGTTCCGTTTCAACACTTTAAAGTTACGGTTTGACAAGTTACAGTTACGTTTTGACAAATTAAAGTTACGTTTCAACAAGTTAAAGCTACGGTTTTACAAGTTAAATTACAGTTTTTACAAGTTAAAGTTCCTATTTTACAAGTTAAAGTTACATATCAACATGTTTAAGTATGTTTTTTACCAGTTAAAGTACGTTTTTTACAAGTTAAAGTATAAAATTGACAAGTTAAAGTACCTTTTTTACAGGTTAAAGTTACGTTTTGACAAGTTAAAGTATGTTTTTTACAAGTTAAAGTTACATTTTGACAAGTTAAATTATAATTTTTACAAGTTAATGTTACTATTTGAAAAGTTAAGGTACGTTTCAACAAGTTAAAGTTACGTTTTGACAAGTTAAAGTATATTTTTTACAAGTTAAAGTTACTATTTGACAAGTTAAAGTATGCTTTTTATAAATTAAAGTTACATTTTGACAAGTTAAATTATATTTTTTATAAGTTATAGTTACTATTTTACTAGTTAAAGTATGCTTTTTACAAGTTAAAGTTATGGTTTAAGAAGTTAAAGTAAATTTTTTACAAGTTAAAGTTACGTTTCGAAAATTTAAAGTTCCGTTTCAACACTTTAAAGTTACGGTTTGACAAGTTACAGTTACGTTTTGACAAATTAAAGTTACGTTTCAACAAGTTAAAGCTACGGTTTTACAAGTTAAATTACAGTTTTTACAAGTTAAAGTTCCTATTTTACAAGTTAAAGTTACATATCAACATGTTTAAGTACGTTTTTTACCAGTTAAAGTACGTTTTTTACAAGTTAAAGTATAAAATTGACAAGTTAAAGTACCTTTTTTACAGGTTAAAGTTACGTTTTGACAAGTTAAAGTATGTTTTTTACAAGTTAAAGTTACATTTTGACAAGTTAAATTATAATTTTTACAAGTTAATGTTACTATTTGAAAAGTTAAGGTACGTTTCAACAAGTTAAAGTTACGTTTTGACAAGTTAAAGTATATTTTTTACAAGTTAAAGTTACTATTTGACAAGTTAAAGTATGCTTTTTATAAATTAAAGTTACATTTTGACAAGTTAAATTATATTTTTTATAAGTTATAGTTACTATTTTACTAGTTAAAGTATGCTTTTTACAAGTTAAAGTTATGGTTTAAGAAGTTAAAGTAAATTTTTTACAAGTTAAAGTTACGTTTCAATAAGTTATAGCTACGGTTTGACAAGTTAAAGTACATTTTTACAAGTTAAAGTTCCGTTTTTACAAGTTAAAGTTACATTATAACATGTTAAAGTACATTTTTTACAAGTTAAAGTTTTAAATTGACAAGTTAAAGTAAATTTTTTACAGGTTAAAGTTACGTTTTGACAAGTTAAAGTTACGTTTTGACAAGATAAAGTATACTTTTTACAAGTTAAAGTTATTATTTGACAAGTTAAAGTATTCTTTTTACAAGTTAATGTTACATTTTGACAAGTTAAAGTATGTTTTTTACAAGTTAAAGTTACTATTTGACAAGTTAAAGTTACGTTTCAACAAGTTAAAGTTATGGTTTAAGAAGTTAAAGTAAATTTTTTATAAGTTAAAGTTACGTTTTGACAAGTTAAAGTACATTTTTTACAAGTTAAAGTTACGTTTCGAAAAGTTAAAGTTCCGTTTCAACACTTTAAAGTTACGGTTTGACAAGTTAAAGTTACGTTTTGACAAATTAAAGTTACGTTTCAACAAGTTAAAGCTACGGTTTTACAAGTTAAATTACATTTTTTACAAGTTAAAGTTCCTATTTTACAAGTTAAAGTTACATATCAACATGTTAAAGTACGTTTTTTACCAGTTAAAGTACGTTTTTTACAAGTTAAAGTATAAAATTGACAAGTTAAAGTACCTTTTTTAAAGGTTAAAGTTACGTTTTGACAAGTTAAAGTATGTTTTTTACAAGTTAAAGTTACATTTTGACAAGTTAAATTATAATTTTTACAAGTTAATGTTACTATTTGAAAAGTTAAAGTACAATTCAACAAGTTAAAGTTACGTTTTGACAAGTTAAAGTATGTTTTTTACAAGTTAAAGTTACGTTTTGAGAAGTTAAAGTTACGTTTCACTAAGTTAAAGTTACAGTTTGACAAGTTAAAGTACATTTTTTACAAGTTAACGTTACGTTTGGAAAACTTAAAATACATTTTTTACAAGTTAAAGTTACGTTTCGAAAAGTTAAAGTTACGTTTCAACATGTTAAAGTTACAGTTTGACAAGTTAAAGTACATTTTTTACAAGTTAAAGTTACGTTTTGACAAGTTAAAGTTACGTTTCAATAAGTTATAGCTACGGTTTGACAAGTTAAAGTACATTTTTACAAGTTAAAGTTCCGTTTTTACAAGTTAAAGTTACATTTTAACATGTTAAAGTACATTTTTTACAAGTTAAAGTTTTAAATTGACAAGTTAAAGTAAATTTTTTACAGGTTAAAGTTACGTTTTGACATGTTAAAGTATGTTTTTTACCAGTTAAAGTTACGTTTTGACAAGATAAAGTATACTTTTTACAAGTTAAAGTTATTATTTGACAAGTTAAAGTAATCTTTTTACAAGTTAATGTTACGTTTTGACAAGTTAAAGTATGTTTTTTACAAGTTAAAGTTACTATTTGACAAGTTAAAGTTACGTTTCAACAAGTTAAAGTTATGGTTTAAGAAGTTAAAGTAAATTTTTTACAAGTTAAAGTTACGTTTTGACAAGATAAAGTATACTTTTTACAAGTTAAATTTATTATTTGACAAGTTAAAGTATTCTTTTTACAAGTTAAAGTTACGTTTTGACAAGTTAAAGTATGTTATTTACAAGTTAAAGTTACTATTTGACAAGTTATAGTTACGTTTCAACAAGTTAAAGTTATGGTTTAACAAGTTAAAGTAAATTTTTTACAAGTTAAAGTTACGTTTTGACAAGTAAAAGTACATTTTTTACAAGTTAAAGTTACGTTTCGAAAAGTTAAAGTTCCGTTTCAACACTTTAAAGTTACGGTTTGACAAGTTAAAGTTACGTTTTGACAAATTAAAGTTACGTTTCAACAAGTTAAAGCTACGGTTTTACAAGTTAAATTACATTTTTTACAAGTTAAAGTTCCTATTTTACAAGTTAAAGTTACATATCAACATGTTAAAGTACGTTTTTTACCAGTTAAAGTACGTTTTTTACAAGTTAAAGTATAAAATTGACAAGTTAAAGTACCTTTTTTACAGGTTAAAGTTACGTTTTGACAAGTTAAAGTATGTTTTTTACAAGTTAAAGTTACATTTTGACAAGTTAAATTATAATTTTTACAAGTTAATGTTACTATTTGAAAGGTTAAAGTACGTTTCAACAAGTTAAAGTTACGTTTTGACAAGTTAAAGTATGTTTTTTACAAGTTAAAGTTACGTTTTGAGAAGTTAAAGTTACGTTTCACTAAGTTAAAGTTACAGTTTGACAAGTTAAAGTACATTTTTTACAAGTTAACGTTACGTTTGGAAAACTTAAAATATTTTTTTTACAAGTTAAAGTTACGTTTCGAAAAGTTAAAGTTACGTTTCAACATGTTAAAGTTACGGTTTGACAAGTTAAAGTACATTTTTTACAAGTTAAAGTTACGTTTTGACAAGTTAAAGTTACGTTTCAACAAGTTATAGCTACGGTTTGACAAGTTAAAGTACATTTTTACAAGTTAAAGTTCCGTTTTTACAAGTTATACCTAAGGTTTGACAAGTTAAAGTACATTTTTACAAGTTCAAGTTCTGTTTTTACAAGTTAAAGTTACATTATAACATGTTAAAGTACATTTTTTACAAGTTAAAGTTTTAATATGAACAGTTAAAGTAAATTTTTTACAGGTTAAAGTTACGTTTTGACAAGTTAAAGTATGTTTTTTACCAGTTAAAGTTACGTTTTGACAAGATAAAGTATACTTTTTACAAGTTAAAGTTATTATTTGACAAGTTAAAGTAATCTTTTTACAAGTTAATGTTACGTTTTGACAAGTTAAAGTATGTTTTTTACAAGTTAAAGTTACTATTTGACAAGTTAAAGTTACGTTTCAACAAGTTAAAGTTATGGTTTAAGAAGTTAAAGTAAATTTTTTACAAGTTAAAGTTACGTTTTGACAAGATAAAGTATACTTTTTACATGTTAAAGTTATTATTTGACAAGTTAAAATATTCTTTTTAAAAGTTAAAGTTACGTTTTGACAAGTTAAAGTATGTTTTTTACAAGTTAAAGTTACTATTTGACAAGTTATAGTTACGTTTCAACAAGTTAAAGTTATGGTTTAACAAGTTAAAGTAAATTTTTTACAAGTTAAAGTTACGTTTTGACAAGTTAAAGTACATTTTTTACAAGTTAAAGCTACGTTTCGAAAATTTAAAGTTCCGTTTCAACACTTTAAAGTTACGGTTTGACAAGTTACAGTTACGTTTTGAAAAATTAAAGTTACGTTTCAACAAGTTAAAGCTACGGTTTTACAAGTTAAATTACAGTTTTTACATGTTAAAGTTCCTATTTTACAAGTTAAAGTTACATATCAACATGTTTAAGTACGTTTTTTACCAGTTAAAGTACGTTTTTTACAAGTTAAAGTATAAAATTGACAAGTTAAAGTACCTTTTTTACAGGTTAAAGTTACGTTTTGCCAAGTTAAAGTATGTTTTTTACAAGTTAAAGTTACATTTTGACAAGTTAAATTATAATTTTTACAAGTTAATGTTATTATTTGAAAAGTTAAGGTACGTTTCAACAAGTTAAAGTTACGTTTTGACAAGTTAAAGTATATTTTTTACAAGTTAAAGTTACTATTTAACAAGTTAAAGTATGCTTTTTATAAATTAAAGTTACATTTTGACAAGTTAAAATATATTTTTTATAAGTTATAGTTACTATTTTACTAGTTAAAGTATGCTTTTTACAAGTTAAAGTTATGGTTTAAGAAGTTAAAGTAAATTTTTTACAAGGTAAAGTTACGTTTTGAGAAGATAAAGTATACTTTTTACAAGTTAAAGTCATTATTTGACAAGTTAAAGTAATCTTTTTACAAGTTAAAGTTACAGTTTGAAAAGTTAAAGTACATTTTTTTTCAAGTTAAAGTTACATTTTGACAAGTTAAAGTTACGTTTCAACAAGTTATAGCTACGGTTTGACAAGTTAAAGTACATTTTTACAAGTTAAAGTTACTATTTGACAAGTTAAAGTATTCTTTTTACAAGTTAAAGTTACGTTTTGACAAGTTAAAGTATGTTTTTACAAGTTAAAGTTACTATTTGACAAGTTAAAGTTACGTTCAGACAAGTTAAAGTTATGGTTTAACAAGTTAAAGTACATTTTTTACAAGTTAAAGTTACGTTTTGACAAGTTAAAGTACATTTTTTACAAGTTAAAGTTACGTTTCGAAAAGTTAAAGTTACGTTTCAACATGTTAAAGTTACGGTTTGACAAGTTAAATTACATTTTTTACAAGTTAAAGTTACGTTTTGACAAGTTAAAGTTACGTTTTAACAAGTTATAGCTACGGTTTGACAAGTTAAAGTACATTTTTTACAAGTTAACGTTACGTTTGGAAAACTTAAAATACATTTTTTACAAGTTAACGTTACGTTTGGAAAACTTAAAATACATTTTTTACAAGTTAAAGTCACGTTTTGACAAGTTAAAGTATGTTTTTTACAAGTTAAAGTTACGTTTTGAGAAGTTAAAGTTACGTTTCACTAAGTTAAAGTTACAGTTTGACAAGTTAAAGTACATTTTTTACAAGTTAACGTTACGTTTGGAAAACTTAAAATACATTTTTTACAAGTTAAAGTTACGTTTCGAAAAGTTAAAGTTACGTTTCAACATGTTAACGTTACGGTTTGACAAGTTAAAGTACATTTTTTAAAAGTTAAAGTTACGTTTTGACAAGTTAAAGTTACGTTTCAATAAGTTATAGCTACGGTTTGACAATTTAAAGTACATTTTTACAAGTTAAAGTTCCGTTTTTACAAGTTAAAGTTACATTATAACATGTTAAAGTACATTTTTTACAAATTAAAGTTTTAAATTGACAAGTTAAAGTAAATTTTTTACAGGTTAAAGTTACGTTTTGACAAGTTAAAGTTACTTTTTGACAAGATAAAGTATACTTTTTACAAGTTAAAGTTATTATTTGAGAAGTTAAAGTATTCTTTTTACAAGTTAATGTTACGTTTTGACAAGTTAAAGTATGTTTTTTACAAGTTAAAGTTACTATTTGACAGGTTAAAGTTACGTTTCAACAAGTTAAAGTTATGGTTTAAGAAGTTAAAGTAAATTTTTTACAAGTTAAAGTTACGTTTTGACAAGTTAAAGTACATTTTTTACAAGTTAAAGTTACGTTTCGAAGAGTTAAAGTTCCGTTTCAACACTTTAAAGTTACGGTTTGACAAGTTAAAGTTACGTTTTGACAAATTAAAGTTACGTTTCAACAAGTTAAAGCTACGGTTTTATAAGTTAAATTACATTTTTTACAAGTTAAAGTTCCTATTTTACAAGTTAAAGTTACATATCAACATGTTAAAGTACGTTTTTTACCAGTTAAAGTACGTTTTTTACAAGTTAAAGTATAAAATTGACAAGTTAAAGTACCTTTTTTACAGGTTAAAGTTACGTTTTGACAAGTTAAAGTATGTTTTTTACAAGTTAAAGTTACATTTTGACAAGTTAAATTATAGTTTTTACAAGTTAATGTTACTATTTGAAAGGTTAAAATACGTTTCAACAAGTTAAAGTTACGTTTTGACAAGTTAAAGTATGTTTTTTACAAGTTAAAGTTACGTTTTGAGAAGTTAAAGTTACGTTTCACTAAGTTAAAGTTACAGTTTGACAAGTTAAAGTACATTTTTTACAAGTTAACGTTACGTTTGGAAAACTTAAAATACATTTTTTACAAGTTAAAGTTACGTTTCGAAAAGTTAAAGTTACGTTTCAACATGTTAAAGTTACGGTTTGACAAGTTAAAGTACATTTTTTACAAGTTAAAGTTACGTTTTGACAAGTTAAAGTTACGTTTCAACAAGTTATAGCTACGGTTTGACAAGTTAAAGTACATTTTTACAAGTTAAAGTTCCGTTTTTACAAGTTATAGCTAAGGTTTGACAAGTTAAAGTACATTTTTACAAGTTAAAGTTCTGTTTTTACAAGTTAAAGTTACATTATAACATGTTAAAGTACATTTTTTACAAGTTAAAGTTTTAATTTGAACAGTTAAAGTAAATTTTTTACAGGTTAAAGTTACGTTTTGACAAGTTAAAGTATGTTTTTTACCAGTTAAAGTTACGTTTTGACAAGATAAAGTATACTTTTTACAAGTTAAAGTTATTATTTGACAAGTTAAAGTAATCTTTTTACAAGTTAATGTTACGTTTTGACAAGTTAAAGTATGTTTTTTACAAGTTAAAGTTACTATTTGACAAGTTAAAGTTACGTTTCAACAAGTTAAAGTTATGGTTTAAGAAGTTAAAGTAAATTTTTTACAAGTTAAAGTTACGTTTTGACTAGATAAAGTATACTTTTTACATGTTAAAGTTATTATTTGACAAGTTAAAATATTCTTTTTATAAGTTAAAGTTACGTTTTGACAAGTTAAAGTATGTTTTTTACAAGTTAAAGTTACTATTTGACAAGTTATAGTTACGTTTCAACAAGTTAAAGTTATGGTTTAACAAGTTAAAGTAAATTTTTTACAAGTTAAAGTTACGTTTTGACAAGTTAAAGTACATTTTTTACAAGTTAAAGTTACGTTTCGAAAATTTAAAGTTCCGTTTCAACACTTTAAAGTTACGGTTTGACAAGTTACAGTTACGTTTTGACAAATTAAAGTTACGTTTCAACAAGTTAAAGCTACAGTTTTACAAGTTAAATTACAGTTTTTACAAGTTAAAGTTCCTATTTTACAAGTTAAAGTTACATATCAACATGTTTAAGTACGTTTTTTACCAGTTAAAGTACGTTTTTTACAAGTTAAAGTATAAAATTGACAAGTTAAAGTACCTTTTTTACAGGTTAAAGTTACGTTTTGACAAGTTAAAGTATGTTTTTTACAAGTTAAAGTTACATTTTAACAAGTTAAATTATAATTTTTACAAGTTAATGTTACTATTTGAAAAGTTAAGGTACGTTTCAACAAGTTAAAGTTACGTTTTGACAAGTTAAAGTATATTTTTTACAAGTTAAAGTTACTATTTGACAAGTTAAAGTATGCTTTATATAAATTAAAGTTACATTTTCACAAGTTAAAATATTTTTTATAAGTTATAGTTACTATTTTACTAGTTAAAGTATGCTTTTTACAAGTTAAAGTTATGGTTTAAGAAGTTAAAGTAAATTTTTTACAAGTTAAAGTTACGTTTTGACAAGATAAAGTATACTTTTTACAAGTTAAAATTATTATTTGACAAGTTAAAGTAATCTTTTTACAAGTTAAAGTTACAGTTTGACAAGTTAAAGTACATTTTTTTTCAAGTTAAAGTTACATTTTGACAAGTTAAAGTTACGTTTCAACAAGTTATAGCTACGGTTTGACAAGTTAAAGTACATTTTTACAAGTTAAAGTTACTATTTGACAAGTTAAAGTATTCTTTTTACAAGTTAAAGTTACGTTTTGACAAGTTAAGGTATGTTTTTACAAGTTAAAGTTACTATTTGACAAGTTAAAGTTACGTTCAGACAAGTTAAAGTTATGGTTTAACAAGTTAAAGTACATTTTTTACAAGTTAAAGTTACGTTTTGACAAGTTAAAGTACATTTTTCACAAGTTAAAGTTACGTTTCGAAAAGTTAAAGTTACGTTTCAACATGTTAAAGTTACGGTTTGACAAGTTAAAGTACATTTTTTACAATTTAAAGTTACGTTTTGACAAGTTAAAGTTACGTTTTAACAAGTTATAGCTACGGTTTGACAAGTTAAAGTACATTTTTTACAAGTTAACGTTACGTTTGGAAAACTTAAAATACATTTTTTAAAAGTTAAAGTTACGTTTCAAAAACTTAAAGTTACGTTTCAACATGTTAAAGCTACGGTTTGACAAGTTAAAGTACATTTTTTACAAATTAAAGTTACGTTTTGACAAGTTAAAGCTACGTTTCAACAAGTTAAAGTTACGGTTTGACAAGTTAAAATACATTTTTTACAAGTTAAAGTTACGTTTTGACAAGTTAAAGTTACGTTTCAACAAGTTAAAGCTACGGTTTGACAAGTAAACGTAAATTTTTTACAAGTTAAAGTTCCGTTTTTACAAGTTAAAGTTACATTTCAACATGTTAAAGTACATTTTTTACAAGTTAAAGTACATTTTTTACAAGTTACAGTTTTAAATTGACAAGTTAAAGTATCTTTTTTACAGGTTAAAGTTACGTTTTGACAAGTTAAAGTATGTTTTTTACAAGTTAATGTTACTATTTGAAAAGTTAAAGTACGTTTCAACAAGTTAAAGTTACTTTTTCACAAGTTAAAGTATATTTTTTACAAATTAAAGTTACGTTTGGAGAAGTTAAAGTTACGATTCAACAAGTTTAAGTTACGTTTTGACAAGTTAAAGTACGTTTCAACAAGTTAAAATTACGGTTTGACAAGTTAAAGTACATATTTTACAAGTTACAATTACGTTTTGACAAGTTAAAGCTACATTTCAACAAGTTAAAGTTACGGTTTGACAAGTTAAAATATATTTTTTACAAGTTAATGTATGTTTTTTACAAGTTAAAGTTACGTTTTGAAAAGTTAAAGTTACGTTTCAACAAGTTAAAGTTAAGTTTTAACAAGTTAAAGTTTTAACAAGTTAAAATACTCTTTTTACAAGTTAAAGTTACGTTTTAACAAGTTAAAGTTACGTTTCAACAAGTTAAAGCTACGGTTTGACAAGTTAAACTACCTTTTTTTATATATTAAAGTTATGTTTTGTCAAGCTAAAGTATGTTTTTTACAAGTTAAAGTTACGTTTTGACAAGTTAAAGTATATTGATTACCAGTTAAAGTTACTATTTTGATAAGTTAAAGTAAGTTTCAACAAGTTAAAGTTACTATTTTGATAAGTTAAAGTAAGTTTCAAGAAGTTAAAGTTACGTTTTCACAAGATAAAGTATATTTTTTACAAGTTAAAGTTACTAATTGACAAGTTAAAGTATGCTTGTTACAAATTAAAGTTACGTTTTGACAAGTTAAAGTACATTTTTTACAAGTTAATGTTCCTATTTTACAAGTTAAAGTTATATTTCAACACGTTAAAGTACATTTTTTACAAGTTAAAGTACGTTTTTTACAAGTTAAAGTATTAAATTGACAAGTTAAAGTACCTTTTTTACAGGTTAAAGTTACGTTTTGACAAGTTAAAGTATGTTTTTTACAAGTTAAAGTTACATTTTGACAAGTTAAATTATAATTTTTACAAGTTAATGTTACTATTTGAACAGTTAAATTACGTTTCAAGAAGTTAAAGTTACGTTTTGACAAGTAAAAGTATATTTTTTACAAGTTAAAGTTACGTTTTGAGAAGTTAAAGTTACGTTTCACTAAGTTAAAGTTATGGTTTGACAAGTTAAAGTACATTTTTTACAAGTTAAAGTTACGTTTCGAAAACTTAAAGTACATTTTTTACAAGTTAAAGTTACATTTCGAAAACTTAAAGTTACGTTTCAACATGTTAAAGTTACGGTTTGACAATTTAAAGTACATTTTTTACAAGATAAAGTTACGTTTTGACAAGTTAAAGCTACTATTTGATAAGTTAAAGTTACGTTCTTACAAGATAAGGTTTATTTTTTACAAGTTAAAGTTACTATTTGACAAGTTAAAGTATGCTTTTTACTATTTAAAGTTACGTTTTGACAAGTTAAAGTATATTTTTTATAAGTTAAAGTTACTATTTTATTAGTTAAAGTATGATTTTTACAAGTTAAAGTTACGTTTTGACAAGTTAAAGCTACGTTTCAACAAGTTAAAGTTACGATTTGACAAGTTAAAGTACATTTTTTACAAGTCAATGTTCCGTTTTGACAAGTTAAAATTACGTTTCAAAAAGTTAAATTTACGGTTTAACAAGTTAAAGTACATTTTTTACAAGTTAAAGTATGTTTTTTACAAGTGAAAGTTATGTTTTAACAAATTAAAATACTCTTTTTATAAGTTAAAGTTACATTTTGATAAGTTAAAGTTACATTTCAACAAGTTAAAGTAACTTTCTTACAGATTAAAGTTACGTTTTTTGATGCGAACCAAGCCAACAATGTGACTATGACCGTTCTCAATTTGTTGGATTGGATGCAGACCCAAGGATTCTTCGAGATCAGATTCGGTGAATCTGCGACCCGTAGCTTATGTGGAAGCTCGAACCTTAGAATGATGAAGATGCCACAAACGAGGGTGGAAGATTGTTTGATAAGTCGGATTTGAACGCCACTAGGAATTTCCTAGATAAGTTCAGAATAGTTTCTTCAAGAAACAAAGAGAAATCTCTCACAAATTCATTTAAAAATAATGATTGTGTTCAATCAGACCATTACAAACCTTATAAAACGTTTTCTTTGCTAAAGTAAAGAAAAAGAAACTGAAATGAAGTAAATACACACTTAATGAGAATTTAAACTTGACTTTAAATGAAATAAAACATGAAACTGATCACATGCTTTGTGAAATTCGGAATCTCTTTTGATGCTGCTTTAAATGGTGTCATAGATGGCCATTAAGTGCTTCAGTTGATCTCATAAGCCTTCTCTAATCAGAGATTGCTTGGAGAAGTAAGTACAACGCCTTATTTGACTGAAAAGAGTGTATTTTGGCTCCTTGTTGTTGTGCGTCATGGACAAAACTCTCCATCTTGGACTTGAGTTGTTTAGCTCGTGATCTTGTCATTGGACCTGGTTGATCTCGGAACGGGACATTCTTTACTTGTTTAAGAGTTGAATCCTTCTTGACGTGTTCTTCGTGTGGATCTGTCTCTATGTCCACATCATTTTGTCAAGTTAAAGTATGTTTTTTACAAGGTAAAGTTAGTTTTTGACAAGTTAAAGTATATTTTTTAGAAGTTAAAGTTACTATTTGATAAGTTAAAGTACGTTTCAACAAGTTAAAATTACGTTTTGACAAGATAAAGTATATCTTTTACAAGTTAAAGTTACTATTTGACAAGTTAAAGTATGCTTTTTACAAGTTAAATTTACGTTTTGACAAGTTAAAGTATGTTTTTACAAGTTAAAGTTACGTTTTGACAAGTTAAAGTATTTTTTTTACAAGTTAAAGTTACGTTTTGAGAAGTTAAAGTTACGTTTCACTAAGTTAAAGTTACGGTTTGACAAGTTAAAGTACATTTTTTACAAGTTAAAGTTACGTTTTGAGAAGTTGAAGTTAAGTTTCAACAAATTAAAGTTACGGTTTGACAAGTTAAAGTACATTTTTTACCTGAAAAAGTTACGGTTTGAAAACTTAAAGTATATTTTTTTCAAATTAAAGTTACATTTTGAGAAGTTAAAGTTACGTTTTGACAAGTTAACATACTCGTTTTACAAGTTGAAGTTACGTTTTCACAAGTTAAAGTTACGTTTTTAAAAGTTAAAGCTACGTTTCAACAAGTTAAACTTATGTTTTAACTAGTTAAAATACTCTTTTTACAAGTTAAAGTTTCGTTTTGAGAAGTTAAAATTACGATTCAACAAGTTAAAGTTATGTTTTAACAAGTTAAAATACTCATTTTTACAAGTTAAAGTTACGTTTAGACAAGTTAAAGTTACGTTTTGACAAGTTAAAGCTACGTTTCAACAAGTTAAACTTATGTTTTAATAAGTTAAAATACTCTTTTAAAAGTTAAAGTTACGTTTTGACAAGATAAATTTACGTTTCAACATGTTAAAGCTACGGTTTGACAAGTTAAAGTACCTATTTTACATGTTAAAGTTACGTTTTGACAAGTTAAAATATGTTTTTTAAAAGTTAATGTTACGTTCTGACAAGTTAAAGTATGTTTTTTACAAGTTAAAGTTACGTTTTGAAAAGTTAAAATTACGTTTCAACAAGTTAAAGTTACGGTTTGACAAGTTAAAGTACATTTTTTTACAAGTTAAAGTTACGGTTGGACAAGTTAAAGTTACGTTTTGACAAGTTAAAGTATGTTTGTTACTAGTTAAAGTTACGTTTTGAGAAGTTAAAGTTACGGTTTGACAAGTTAAAGTTACGGTTTGACAAGTTAAAGTATATTTTTTACAAGTTAAAGTTACGTTTTGAGATGTTAAAGTTACGATTCAACAAGTTAAAATTACGTTTTTACAAGTTAAAATACTCGTTTTACAAGTTGAAGTTACGTTTTGACAAGTTAAAGTTACGTTTTGACAAGTTAAAGTACCTATTTTACATGTTAAAGTTAAATTTTGACAAGTTAAAGTATATTTTTTACAAGTTAAACTTACGTTTTTACAAGTTAAAGTATATTTTTTACAACTTAAAGTTACTATTTGACAAGTTAAAGTACGTTTCAACAAGTTAAAGTTACGTTTTGACAAGTTAAAGTATATTTTTTACAAGTTAAAGTTACTATTTGACAAGTTAAAGTACGTTTCAACAAGTTAACGTTACGTTTTGACAAGTTAAAGTATATTTTTTGTAAGTTAAAGTTACTATTTTACTAGTTAAAGTATGCTTTTTACAAGTTATAGTTACGTTTTGACAAGTTAAAGTATGTTTTTTACAAGTTAAAGTTACATTTTGAGAAGTTAAAGTTACATTTCAACAAATTAAAGTTACGGTTAGACAAGTTAAAGTTTCATTTTTTACAAGTAAAAGTTACGTTTTGAAAAGTTAAAGTATATTTTTTAAAAGTTAAAGTTACGTTTTGAGAAGTTAAAGTTACGTTTCAACAAGTTAATGTTTGTTTTTTATAAGTTAAAGTTACGTTTTGAGAAGTTAAAGTTACAATTCAACAAGTTAAAATTACGTTTTGACAAGTTAAAATACTCGTTTTACAAGTTGAAGTTACATTTTGAGAAGTTAAAGTTACGTTTTGACAAGTTAAAGCTACGTTTCAACAAGTTAAACTTATGTTTTAACAAGTTAAAATACTCTTTTTTGAAGTTAAATTACATTTTTTACAAGTTAAAGTTACGTTTTGACAACTTAAAGTACATTTTTTACAAGTTAAAGTTACGTTTCGAAAACTTAAAGTTACGATTCAACAAGTTAAAGTTACGAATTGACAAGTTAAAGTACATTTTTTACAATTTAAAGTTCCGTTTTGACAAGTTAAAGTTACGTTTCAACAAGTTAAATTTACGGTTTGACAAGTTAAAGTACATTTTTTACAAGTTAAAGTATGTTTTTTACAGGTTAAAGTTATGTTTTAACAAATTAAAATACTCTTTTTAAAAGTTAAATTTACGTTTTGACAAGTTAAAGTTACGTTTCAACAAGTTAAAGTACCTTTCTTACAGATTAAAGTTACGTTTTGTCAAGTTAAAGTATGTTTTTACAGAGTAAAGTTACTTTTTGACAAGTTAAAATATTTTTTTACAAGTTAAAGTTACTATTTGATAAGTTAAAGTACGTTTCAACAAGTTAAAGTTACGTTTTGACAAGATAAAGTATAACCTTTAGAAGTTAACGTTACTATTTGACAAGTTAAAGTATGCTTTTTACAAGTTAAGGTTACGTTTTGACAAGTTAAAGTATGGTTTTTTACTAGTTAAAGTTACCTTTTGAGAAGTTAAAGTTACGTTTCAACAAGTTAAAATTACGGTTTGACAAGTTAAAGTACATTTTTTACAAGTAAAAGTTACGTTCTGACAAGTTAAAGTATATTTTTAACAAGTTAAAGTTACGTTTTGAGAAGTTAAAGTTACGTTTTGAGAAGTTAAAGTTACGTTTTGAGAAGTTAAAGTTACATTTCAACAAATTAAAGTAACGGTTTGACAAGTTAAAGTACATTTTTTCCAAGTTAAAGTTACGTTTTGAGAAGTTAAAGTATGTTTTTTACAAATTAAAGTTACCTTTGGAGAAGTTAAAGTAACGATTCTGATGTGATCCCATCTGCGAAGAAACAAAGGTATTTCATCGAGCCTATTCCCAATTCAAGAGTTCAAGACTTTAACAAAGAATTTCATGGTTTAAACCAAAATCAGTGGATGAAGTATAAATCTTGGCTTGGGCTAATCTACACTTTGGTAATAAAAATGGTCAGATTACCAATGGGAGAAGATAAAAGGTTGTTATTATTATGTTCTTTATTTTATTTTTGTGGTTTTAAATTGGATTTAATGAATTTTAAGTCAGATTATGTTTAATTGTTGTTAAGGGGTTTAAATGT
Organism: Urtica urens; assembly: GCA_958296335.1. NCBI lineage: Eukaryota > Viridiplantae > Streptophyta > Magnoliopsida > Rosales > Urticaceae > Urtica > Urtica urens. The sequence continues at coordinate 24,892,794 of OY282520.1, forward strand.
GTGTCTTTTGGTTTTCCTAGCATGAAGGGTTGTTTCATGCTTATAAATACATATTAGACTTAATGAGAAAAGGGATCCAGATTTGAAAAAACGAAATATGAGAGTCTTCTCTTGAGTTCTTATGAACTTATCAAGATTAGTCTTGTGGCGTTCAAACTCGACTCATCAGACGGTCTTTCGCAACCGTTCGTGGCGTCATTCATTCCACCATCATCCCTAACTCGTAGAACGATCCGCCGCTGTGCTATTTAGGATATTGGGTCTCAGAGCAAGTCAATCGAGGTTATTATCATTTGGTATCAGAGCTGTGCTCTACGTTTAGGTCTGCTTATCGTTTTAAATTTTTTTTCTTTTTTTTCTTTTTTTTTTTTTCTTTTGTTTTTTGATTCAGTTCACCACCCGAATTTTATTTTGATTACAAAAAAAAAACGTAGAAAAAAAATATGGATTTTGATAAGTTTTGTAGTGTGGCAAAAGAGATGATTTCAAAAGAAACAAAAAAGATTATGGAGAGATTGAGTCGAATTGAAGAAAAACAACAATTCAAAAGTGTATCTGAAAAGAAAAGGTTAGAGGAGCTCGACAAGAAATGGCATGTTTTAACAGAGAAACTTTGTATCTAGTTTGAACATCAGACCTTTCAACAACAGAAGAAACGTGCCCAACAGGTCGAAGTTATTGAAGAAAATGAAATTTTTGTGGGAGAGGAGTTACAGGCTACGTTAATCGAGGAGTCTATTCCCATATACATACAAGTGTCAAAGTTTGCAACTCCTTATTTTGAGGATAACAAGAGTATGGAGGAAGAACTGATTTCATTTCAATCGAAGAATGTCAATATTTTCTCTCCGATATATGAATTCAACAACATACCAGATTTGAGGACAAATCTTCTTAAAGAAAGAGAGAATGATGTGATCCCATCTGCGAAGAAACAAAGGTATTTCATCGAGCCTATTCCCAATTCAAGAGTTCAAGACTTTAACAAAGAATTTCATGGTTTAAGCCAAAATCAGTGGAAGAAGTATAAATCCTGGCTTGGGCTAATCTACAGTTTGGTAATAAAAATGGTCAGATTACCAATGCGAGAAGATAAAAGGTTGTTATTATTATGTTCTTTATTTTATTTTCGTGGGTTTAAATGGGATTTAATGAGTTTTAAGTCAGATTATGTTTAATGGTTGTTAAGGGGTTTAAATGTGTGTCTTTTGGTTTTCCTAGCATGAAGGGTTGTTTCATGCTTATAAATACATATTAGACTTAATGAGAAAAGGGATCCAGATTTGAAAAAACGAAATATGAGAGTCTTCTCTTGAGTTCTTATGAACTTTTATGAACTTATCAAGATTAGTCTTGTGGCGTTCAAACTCGACTCATCAGACGGTCTTTCACAACCGTTCGTGGCGTCATTCATTCCACCATCATCCCTAACTCGTAGAACAATCCGCCGCTGTGCTATTTAGGATATTGGGTCTCGGAGAAAGTCGATCAAGGTTCTTATCAGATTCAACAAGTTAAAGTTACATTTTGACAATTTAAAGTACGTTTCAACAAGTTAAAATTACGGTTTGACAAGTTAAAGTACATTTTTTACAAGTTAAAGTTACGTTTTGACAAGTTAAAGCTACGTTTTAACAAGTTAAAGTTACGGTTTGACAAGTTAAAGTACATTTTTTACAAGTTTAAGTTCCGTTTTGACAAGTTAAAGTTACTATTTATTAAGTTAAAGTATGCTTTTTTCAATTTAAAGTTACGTTTTGACAAGTTAAAGTATTTTTTTACAAGTTAAAGTTACTATTTGATAAGTTAAAGTACGTTTTAAAAAGTTAAAGTTATGTTTTGACAAGATAAAGTATATTTTTTACAAGTTAAAGTTACTATTTGACAAGTTAAAGTATGCTTTTTATAAATTAAAGTTACATTTTGACAAGTTAAATTATATTTTTTATAAGTTATAGTTACTATTTTACTAGTTAAAGTATGCTTTTTACAAGTTAAAGTTACGTTTTGACAAGTTAAAGTATATTTTTTACATGTTAAAGTTGCAATTTTTGAAGTAAAATTTCCATTTCACTTATTTAAAGTTACGGTTTAACAAGTTAAAGTATATTTTTTACAAGTTAAAGTTACATTTTGACAAGTTGAAGTACATTTTTTACAAATTAAAGTTACATTTCGAAAAGTTAAAGTTACGTTTCAACATGTTAAAGTTACGGTTTGACAAGTTAAAGTACTTTTTTTACAAATTAAAGTTACGTTTTGAGAAGTTAAAGCTACGTTTCAACAAGTTAAAGTTACAGTTTAACAACTTAAAGTACATTTTTTACAAGTTAAAGTTACTATTTAACAAGTTAAAGTATGCTTTTTACAATTTAAAGTTACGTTTTGACAAGCGAAAAGTACATTTTTTAAAATTTAAAGTTACGTTTCTAAAAGTTAAAATTACGTTTCAACATGTTAAAGTTACGGTTTGACAAGTTAAAGTACATTTTTTACAAATTAAAATTACGTTTTGACAAGTTAAAGCTACGTTTCAACAAGTTAAAGTTACGGTTTGACAAGTTAAAGTACATATTTTACTAGTTAAAGCTACGTTTCAACAAGTTAAAGTACATTTTTTACAAGTTAAAGTTCAGTTTTAACAAGTTAAAGATTCGTTTCAACAAGTTAAGTTTACATTTTGACAAGTTAAAGTACATTTTTTATAAGTTAAAGTTACATTTCAACAAGTTAAAGTTTCGGTTTGACAAGTTAAAGTACAGTTTTGACAAGTTAAAGTATGTTTTTACAAGTTAAAGTTATGTTTTAACAAGTTAAAATACTCTTTTTACAAGTTAAAGTTACGTTTTGACAAGGTAAAGTTACGTCTCAACAAGTTCAAGCTACGGTTTGACAAGTTAAAGTACCATTTTTTACTGGTTAAAGTTACGTTTTGACAAGTTAAAGTATGTTTCTTACTAGTTAAAGTTACGTTTGTACAAGTTAAAGTTACGATTTGACAAGTTAAAATACTTTTTTTACAAGTTAAAGTTACGTTTTGGGAAGTTAAAGTTACGATTCAACAACTTAAACTTCAGTTTTTACAAGTTAAAGTACGTTGCAACAAGTTAAAATTACGGTTTGACAAGTTAAAGTTACGTTTTTACAAGTTAAAGCTACGTTTCAACAAGTTAAAGTAACGGTTTGACAAGTTAAAGTACATTTTTTCAAGTTAAAGTTCCATTTTATTAAGTTAAAGCTACGTTTCAACAAGTTAAAGTTACAGTTTGACAAGTTAAAGTACATTTTTTACAAGTTAAAGTTCCGTTTTAACAAGTTAAAGCTACGTTTTAACAAGTTAAAGCTACGTTTCAACATGTTAAAGTTACGTTTTGAAAAGTGAAAGTACATTTTTTACAAGTTAAAGTTCCGTTTGAACAAGTTCAAGTTACATTTCAACAAGTTAAAGTTACGGTTTGACAAGGTAAAGTACAGTTTTGACAAGTTAAAGTATGTTTTTTACAAGTTAAAGTTATGTTTTAACAAGTTAAAATACTCTTTTTACAAGTTCAAGTTACGTTTTGACAGGTTAAAGTTACATTTCAACAAGTTAAAGCTACGGTTTGACAAGTTAAAGTACCGTTTTATACAGGTTAAAGTTACGTTTTGACGAGTTAAAGTATGTTTTTTACAAGTTAAAGTTACCTTTTGACAAGTTAAAGTACATTTTTTACAAGTTAAAGTTACTATTTGACAAGTTAAAGTACGTTTCAACAAGTTAAAGTTACGTTTTGACAAGTTAAAGTATGTTTTTGACAAGTTAAAGTTCCGTTTTGAGAAGTTAAAGTTACGTTTCAACAAGTTAAAGTTACGGTTTGACAAGTTAAAGTAATTTTTTTACAATTAAAAGTTTCGTTTTGACAAATTAAAGTATATTTTTAACAAGATAAAGTTACGTTTTGAAAAGTTAAAGTTACGTTTAAACAAGTTAAAGTATTCATTTTACAGGTTAAAGTTACGTTTTAAGAAGTTAAAGTTAAGATTCAACAAGTTCAAAGTTACGTTTTGACAAGTTAAAATACGTTCCAACAAGTTAAAATTCCAGTTTGACAAGTTAAAGTTACGTTTTGACAAGTTAAAGCTACGTTTCAAGAAGTTAAAGTTACGTTTTGACAAGTTGAAGTGTATTTTTTCAAGTTAAAGTTCCGAAAAAGTTAAAGCTACGTTTCAACAAGTTAAAGTTAAGTTTTGACAAGTCAAAGTATATTTTTTACAGGTTAAAGTTACGTTTTGACGAGTTAAGGTATGTTTTTTACAAGTTAAAGTTACGTTTTTACAAGTTAAGGTATGTTTCTTACTAGTTAAAGTTACGTTTTGAGAAGTTAAAGTTGCGTTTCAACAAGTTAAAGGTACGGTTTGACAAGTTAAAGTACGTTGCAACAAGTTAAAATTACGTTTTGACAAGTTAAAGTTACGTTTTGACAAGTTAAAGCTACGTTTCAAGAAGTTAAAGTTACGTTTTGACAAGTTGAAGTGTATTTTTTCAAGTTAAAATTACGTTTTGACAAGTTAAAGTTACGTTTTGACAAGTTAAACCTACGTTTCAAGAAGTTAAAGTTACGTTTTGACAAGTCAAAGTATATTTTTTACAGGTTAAAGTTACGTTTTGACGAGTTAAGGTATGTTTTTTACAAGTTAAAGTTACGTTTTTACAAGTTAAGGTATGTTTCTTACTAGTTAAAGTTACGTTTTGAGAAGTTAAAGTTGCGTTTCAACAAGTTAAAGGTACGGTTTGACAAGTTAAAGTACGTTGCAACAAGTTAAAATTACGTTTTGACAAGTTAAAGTACGTTGCAACAAGTTAAAGTTCTGTTTTAACAAGTTAAAGCTACGTTTCAAGAAGTTAAAGTTACGATTTGACAAGTTAAAATACTTTTTTATAAGTAAAAGTTACGTTTTGACAAGTTGAAGTATATTTTTAACAAGTTAAAGTTACGTTTTGAGAAGTTAAAGTTACGTTTCAACAAGTTAAAGTATGTATTTTACAAGTTAAAGTTACGTTTTGCGAAGTTAAAGTTACGATTCAACAAGTTAAAGTTACGTTTTGACAAGTTAAAGTACGTTGCAACAAGTTAAAATTACGGTTTGACAAGTTAAAGGTACATTTTTACAAGTTTAAGCTACGTTTCAACAAGTTAAAGTTACGGTTTGACAAGTAAAAGTACATTTTTACAAGTTAAAGTTCCATTTTAACAAGTTAAAGCTACGATTCAACAAGTTAAAGTTACTGTTTGACAAGTTAAAGTAAATTTTTTACAAGTTAAAGTTCCTTTTTAACAAGTTAAAGATACGTTTCAACAAGTTAAAGTTACGTTTTGACAAGTTAAAGTATATTTTTTACAAGTTAAAGTTCCGTTTTAACAAGTTCAAGTTACATTTGAACAAGTTAAAGTTACGGTTGACAAGTTAAAGTACAGTTTCAACAAGTTAAAGTATGTATTTTACAAGTTAAAGTTACGTTTTGCGAAGTTAAAGTTACGATTCAACAAGTTAAAGTTACGTTTTGACAAGTTAAAGTACGTTGCAACAAGTTAAAATTACGGTTTGACAAGTTAAAGGTACGTTTTTACAAGTTAGAGGTACGTTTCAACAAGTTAAAGTTACGGTTTGACAAGTAAAAGTACATTTTTACAAGTTAAAGTTCCATTTTAACAAGTTAAAGCTACGATTCAACAAGTTAAAGTTACGGTTTGACAAGTTAAAGTACATTTTTTCCAAGTTAAAGTTCCGTTTTAACAAGTTAAAGATACGTTTCAACAAGTTAAAGTTACGTTTTGACAAGTTAAAGTATATTTTTTACATGTTAAAGTTCCGTTTTAACAAGTTCAAGTTACATTTCAACAAGTTAAAGTTACGGTTGACAAATTAAAGTACAGTTTTGACAAGTTAAAGTATGTTTTTTACAAGTTAAAGTTATGTTTCAACAAGTTAAAATACTCTTTTACAAGTTAAAGTTACGTTTTGACAAGTTAAAGTTACGTTTCAACAAGTTAAAGCTACTGTTTGACAAGTTAAAGTACCGTTTTTTACAGGTTAAAGTTTCGTTTTGACAAGTTAAAGTATGTTTTTTACAAGTTAAAGTTACGTTTTGACAAGTTAAAGTATTTTTTTTACAAGTTAAAGTTACTATTTGCCAAGTTAAAGTACGTTTGAACAAATTAAAGTTACGTTTTGACAAGATAAAACATATTTTTTACAAATTAAAGTTACTATTTGACAAGTTAAAGTATGCTTTTTACTAGTTAAAGTTACGTTTTGACAAGTTAAAGTATGTTTGTTACTAGTTAAAGTTACGTTTTGAGAAGTTAAAGTTACGTTCCAACAAGTTAAAGTTACGGGTTGACAAGTTAAAGTACTTTTTTTACAAGTAAAAGTTACGTTTTGACAAGTTAAAGTATATTTTTAACAAGTTAAAGTTACGTTTTGAGAAGTTAAAGTTACGTTTCAACAAGTTAAAGTATGTATTTTACAGGTTAAAGTTATGTTTTGAGAAGTTAAAGATAAGATTCAATAAGTTAAAGTTATGTTTTGACAAGTTAAAGTACGTTCCAACAAGTTAAAATTACAGTTTGACAAGTTAAAGTTTCATTTTGACAAGTTAAAGCTACGTTTCAACAAGTTAAAGTTACGGTTTGACAAGTAAAAGTACATTTTTTCAAGTTAAAGTTCCATTTTAACAAGTTAAAGATACGATTCAACAAGTTAAAGTTACGGTTTGACAAGTTAAAGTACATTTTTTACAAGTTAAAGTTCCGATTTAGAAAGTTAAAGCTACGTTTGAACAAGTTAAATTTACGTTTTGACAAGTTAAAGTATATTTTTTACAAGTTAAAATTCCGTTTTAACAAGTTCAAGTTACATTTCAACAAGTTAAAGTTACGGTTGACAAGTTAAAGTACAGTTTTGACAAGTTAAAGTATGTTTTTTACAAGTTAAAGTTATGTTTTAACAAGTTAAAATACTCTTTTTACAAGTTTAAGTTACGTTTTGACAAGTTAAAGTATGTTTGTTACTAGTTAAAGTTATGTTTTGAGAAGTTAAAGTTACGTTCAAACAAGTTAAAGTTACGGTTTGACAAGTTAAAGTACTTTTTTTACAAGTAAAAGTTACGTTTTGACAAGTTAAAGTATATTTTTAACAAGTTAAAACTACGTTTTGAGAAGTTAAAGTTACGTTTCAACAAGTTAAAGTATGTATTTTACAGGTTAAAGTTACGTTTTGAGAAGTTAAATTTACGATTCAACAAGTTAAAGTTACGTTTTGACAAGTAAAGTACGTTGCAACAAGTTAAAATTACAGTTTGACAAGTTAAAGTTACGTTTTGACAAGTTAAAGCTACGTTTCGACAAGTTAAAGTTACTGTTTAACAAGTTAAAGTACATTTTTTATAAGTTAAAGTTCCGTATTGAAAAGTTAAATCTACGTTTCAACAAGTTAAAGTTATGTTTCTTCAAGTTAAAGTACATTTTTCACAAGTTAAAGTTCCGAACAAGTTAAAGCTGCGCTTCAACAAGTTAAAGTTACGTTTTGACACGTTAAAGTATATTTTTTACAGGTTAAAGTTACGTTTTGACGAGTTAAATTATGTTTTTTACAAGTTAAAGTTACGTTTTGACAAGTTAAAGTATATTTTTTACAAGTTAAAGTGACTATTTGACAAGTTAAAGTACGTTTCAACAAGTTAAAGGTACGTTTTGACAAGATAAAACATATTTTTTACAAATTCAAGTAACTATTTGACAAGTTAAAGTATGCTTTTAACAAGTTAAAGTTACGTTTGAACAAGTTAAAGTATGTATTTTACAAGTTAAAGTTACGTTTTTGAGAATTTAAAGTTACGATTCAAAAAGTTAAAGTTACGTTTTGACAAGTTAAAATACGTTGCAACAAGTTAAAATCACAGCTTTTACAAGTTAAAGTTACGTTTTGACAAGTTAAAGCTACGTTTCAACAAGTTAAATTTACGGTTTAACAAGTTAAAGTACATTTTTATAAGTTAAATTTCCGTTTTAATAAGTTAAAACTACGTTTCAACAAGTTAAAGTTACGTTTTGACAAGGTAAAGTACATTTTTTAAAGTTAAAGTTCCGAACAAGTTAAAGCTACATTTCAACAAGTTTAAGTTATGTTTTGACAAGTCAAAGTATATTTTTTACAGGTTAAAGTTACGTTTTAACGAGTTAAGGTATGTTTTTTACAAGTTAAAGTTACGTGTTTACAAGTTAAAGTATGTTTCGTACTAGTTAAAGTTACGTTTTGAGAAGTTAAAGTTACGTTTCACCAAGTTAAAGTTACGATTTGACAAGTTAAAATACTTTTTTTACAAGTAAAAGTTACGTTTTGACAAGTTAAACTATATTTTTAACAAGTTAAACTTACGTTTGAGAAGTTAAAATAACGTTTCAACAAGTTAAAGTATGTATTTTACAAGTTAAAGTTACGTTTTGCGAAGTTAAAGTTACGATTCAACAAGTTAAAGTTACGTTTTGACAAGTTAAAGTACGTTGCAACAAGTTAAAATTACGGTTTGACAAGTTAAAGGTACGTTTTTACAAGTTAGAGCTACGTTTCAACAAGTTAAAGTTACGGTTTGACAAGTAAAAGTACATTTTTACAAGTTAAAGTTCCATTTTAACATGTTAAAGCTACGATTCAACAAGTTAAAGTTACGGTTTGACAAGTTAAAGTACATTTTTTACAAGTTAAAGTTCCGTTTTAACAAGTTAAAGATACGTTTCAACAAGTTAAAGTTACGTTTTGACAAGTTAAAGTATATTTTTTACAAGTTAAAGTTCCGTTTTAACAAGTTCAAGTTACATTTCAACAAGTTAAAGTTACGGTTGACAAATTAAAGTACAGTTTTGACAAGTTAAAGTATGTTTTTTACAAGTTAAAGTTATGTTTTAACAAGTTAAAATACTCTTTTTACAAGTTAAAGTTACGTTTTTACAAGTTAAAGTTACGTTTCAACAAGTTAAAGCTACGGTTTGACAAGTTAAAGTACCGTTTTTTACAGGTAAAAGTTACGTTTTGACGAGTTAAAGTATGTTTTTTACAAGTTAAATTTACGTTTTGACAAGTTAAAGTATATTTTTTACAAGTTAAAGTTACTATTTTCCAAGTTAAAGTACGTTTCAACAAGTTAAAGTTACGTTTTGACAAGATAAAACATATTTTTTACAAATTAAAGTTACTATTTGACAAGTTAAAGTATGCTTTTTACAAGTTAAAGTTACATTTTGACAAGTTAAAGTATGTTTGTTACTAGTTAAAGTTACGTTTTGACAAGTTAAAGTTACGTTCCAACAAGTTAAAGTTACGGTTTGAAAAGTTAACGTACTTTTTTTACAAGTAAAAGTTACGTTTTGACAAGTTAAAGTATATTTTTAACAAGTTAAAGTTACGTTTTGAGAAGTTAAAGTTACGTTTCAACAAGTTAAAGTATGTATTTTACAGGTTAAAGTTACGTTTTGAGAATTAAAGATACGATTCAATAAGTTAAAGTTACGTTTTGACAAGTTAAAGTACGTTGCAACAAGTTAAAATTACAGTTTGACAAGATAAAGTTACGTTTTGACAAGTTGAAGCTACGTTTCGACAAGTTAAAGTTACGGTTTAACAAGTTAAAGTACATTTTTTATAAGTTAAAGTTCCGTTTTAACAAGTTAAAGCTACTTTTCAACAAGTTAAAGTTACGTTTTGTCAAGTTAAAGTACATTGACAAGTTAAAGTTCCGAACAAGTTAAAGCTACGCTTCAACAAGTTAAAGTTACGTTTTGATAAGTTAAAGTATATTTTTTACAGGTTAAAGTTACGTTTTGACGAGTTAAAGTATATTTTTTACAAGTTAAAGTTACGTTTTGACAAGTTAAAGTATATTTTTTACAAGTTAAAGTTCCTATTTGACAAGTTAAAGTACGTTTCAACAAGTTAAAGTTACGTTTTAACAAGATAAAACATATTTTTTACAAATTTAAGTAACTATTTGACAAGTTAAAGTATACTTTTTACAAGTTAAAGTTACGTTGCAATAAGTTAAAGTTACGTTTTGAGAAGTTAAAACTACGTTTCAACAAGTCAAAGTTACGTTTTGACAAGTTAAAGTACATTTTTTCAAGTTAAAGTTCCGAACAAGTTAAAGCTACGTTTCAACAAGTTAAAATTACAGTTTGACAAGTTAAAGTTACGTTTTGACAAGTTAAAGCTACGTTTCGACAAGTTAAAGTACATTTTTTATAAGTTAAAGTTCCATTTTAACAAGTTAAAGCTACGTTTCAACAAGTTAAAGTTACGTTTTGTCAAGTTAAAGTACATTTTTCACAAGTTAAAGTTCTGAACAAGTTAAAGCTACGCTTCAACAAGTTAAAGTTATGTTTTGACAAGTTAAATTATATTTTTTACAGATTAAAGTTACGTTTTGACGAGTTAAAGTATGTTTTTTACAAGTTAAAGTTACGTTTTGACAAGTTAAAGTATATTTTTTACAAGTTAAAGTTACTATTTGACAAGTTAAAGTAAGTTTCAACAAGTTAAAGTTACGTTTTGACAAGATAAAACATATTTTTTACAATTTTAAGTAACTATTTGACAAGTTAAAGTATACTTTTTACAAGTTAAAGTTACGTTGCAATAAGTTAAAGTTACGTTTTGAAAAGTTAAAACTACGTTTCAACAAGTCAAAGTTACGTTTTGACAAGTTAAAGTACATTTTTTCAAGTTAAAGTTCCGAACAAGTTAAAGCTACGTTTCAACAAGTTAAAATTACAGTTTGACAAGTTAAAGTTACGTTTTGACAAGTTAAAGCTACGTTTCGACAAGTTAAAGTACATTTTTTATAAGTTAAAGTTCCATTTTAACAAGTTAAAGCTACGTTTCAACAAGTTAAAGTTACGTTTTGTCAAGTTAAAGTACATTTTTCACAAGTTAAAGTTCTGAACAAGTTAAAGCTACGCTTCAACAAGTTAAAGTTATGTTTTGACAAGTTAAATTATATTTTTTACAGATTAAAGTTACGTTTTGACGAGTTAAAGTATGTTTTTTACAAGTTAAAGTTACGTTTTGACAAGTTAAAGTATATTTTTTACAAGTTAAAGTTACTATTTGACAAGTTAAAGTAAGTTTCAACAAGTTAAAGTTACGTTTTGACAAGATAAAACATATTTTTTACAATTTTAAGTAACTATTTGGCAAGTTAAAGTATGCTGTTTACAAGTTAAAGTTACGTTTCAACAAGTTAAAGTATGTATTTTACAAGTTAAAGTTACGTTTTGAGAAGTTAAATTTACGATTCAACAAGTTAAAGTTACGTTTTGACAAGTTAATGTACGTAGCAACAAGTTAAAATTACGGTATAACAAGTTAAAGTTATGTTTTGACAAGTTAAAGTTACGGTTTGACTAGTTAAAGTACATTTTTTACAAGTTAAAGTTATGTTTTAACAAGTTAAAGCTACGTTTCAAGAAGTTAAAGTTACGTTTTGACAAGTTAAAGTACATTTTTTACAAGTTAAAGTTCCGTTTTAACAAGTTCAAGTTAAGGTTCAACAACTTAAAGTTACGGTTTGACAAGGTAAAGTACAGTTTTGATAAGCTAAATTATGTTTTTTACAAGTTAAAATTATGTTTTAACAAGTTAAAATACTCTTTTTATAAGTTAAAGTTACGTTTTGACAAGTTAACGTTACGTTACAACAAGTTAAAGCTACGGTTTGACAAGTTAAAGTACCGTTATTTACAGGTTAAAGTTACGTTTTGACAAGTTAAAGTATGTTTTTTACAAGTTAAAGTTACGGTTTGACAAGTTAAAATACATTTTTTATAAGTAAAAGTTACGTTTTGACAAGTTAAAGTATATTTTTTACAAGTTAAAGTTACGTTTTGAGACTTTAAAGTTACAATTCAACAAGTTAAAGTATGTATTTTACAAGTTAAAGTTACATTTTGAGAAGTAAAGTTACGATTCAACAAGTTAAAGTTACATTTTGACAAGTTAAAGTACGTTGCAACAAGTTAAAATTACGGTTTGACAAGTTAAAGTTACGTTTTGACAAGTTAAAGCTACGTTTCAACAAGTTAAAGTTACGTTTTGACAAGTTGAAGTACATTTTTTACAAGTTAAAGTTCCGTTTTAACAAGTTAAAGCTACGTTTCAACAAGTGAAAGTTATGTTTTGACAAGTTAAAGTAAATTTTTTACAAGTTAAAGTTCTGTTTTAACAAGTTAAAGTTCCGTTTCAACAAGTTAAAGTTACGGTTTGACAAGTTAAAGTACAGTTTTGACAAGTTAAAGTATTTTTTTTACAAATTAAAGTTATGTTTTAAAAAGTTAAAATACTCTTTTTACAAGTTAAAGTTACGTTTTGACAAGTTAAAGTTACGTTTCAACAAGTTAAAGCTATGGTTTGACAAGTTAAAGTACAATTTTTTACAAGTTAAAGTTACGTTTTGACGAGTTAAAGTATGTTTTTTACAACTTAAAGTTACGTTTTGACAAGTTAAAGTATATTTTTAACAAGTTAAAGTTACGTTTTGAGATGTTAAAGTTACGTTTCACCAAGTTAAAGTATATATTTTACAAGTTAAAGTTACGTTTTGAGAAGTTAAAGTATGTATTTTACAAGTTAAAGTTAAGTTTTGAGAAGTTAAAGTTACGATTCATCAAGTTAAAGTTACGTTTTGACAAGTTAAAGTACGTTGCAACAAGTTATAATTACGGTTTGACAAGTTAAAGTTACGTTTTGACAAGTTAAACCTACGTTTCAACAAGTTAAAGTTACGGTTTAACAAGTTAAAGTACATTTTTTACAAGTTAAAGTTCTTTTTTAACAAGTTAAAGCTACGTTTCAACAAGTTAAAGTTACGTTTTGAAAAGTTAAAGTTACTATTTGACAAGTTAAAGTACGTTTCAACAAGTTAAAGTTACGTTTTGACAAGTTAAAGTACATTTTTTACAAGTTAAAGTTCCGTTTTAACAAGTTAAAGTTCCGTTTTAACAAGTTAAAGTATGCTTTTTACAAGTTAAAGTTACGTTTTGACAAGTTAAAGTATGTTTTTTACTAGTTAAAGTTATGTTTTGACAAGTTAAAGTTACGTTTCAACAAGTTAAAGGTACGGTTTGACAAGTTAAAGTACGTTGCAACAAGTTAAAATTACGTTTTGACAAGTTAAAGTACGTTACAACAAGTTAAAATTACGGTTTGACAAGTTAAAGTTACGTTTTGACAAGTTAAACCTACGTTTCAACAAGTTAATGTTACGGTTTAACAAGTTAAAGTACATTTTTTACAATTTAAAGTTCATTTTTAACAAGTTAAAGCTACGTTTTGACAAGATAAAGTTACGTTTTGACAAGTTAAAGCTACGTTTCAACAAGTTAAAGTTACGTTTTGACAAGTTAAAGTATATTTTTTACAAGTTAAAGTTACTATTTGACAAGTTAAAGTACGTTTCAACAAGTTAAAGTTACCTTTTGACAAGATAAAGTATATTTTTTACAAGTTAAAAGTTACTATTTGACAAGTTAAAGTATGCTTTTTACAAGTTAATGTTACGTTTTGACAAGTTAAAGTATTTTTTTTACAAGTTAAAGATAAGTTTTGAGAAGTGAAAGTTACGTTTCAACAAGTTAAAGGTACGGTTTGACAAGTTAAAGTACGTTGCAACAAGTTAAAATTACGTTTTGACAAGTTAAAGTACGTTGCAACAAGTTAAAATTACGGTTTGACAAGTTAAAGTTATGTTTTAACATGTTAAACCTACGTTTCAACAAGTTAAAGTTACGGTTTAACAAGTTAAAGTAAATTTTTTACAAGTTAAAGTTCCGTTTTAACAATTTAAAGCTACGTTTTGACAAGTTACATTTTGACAAGTTAAAGTACATTTTTTACAAGTTAAAGTTCCATTTTAACAAGTTAAAGCTACGTTTCAACAAGTCAAAGTTACGTTTTGACAAGTTAAAGTATATTTTTTACAATTTAAAGTTACTATTTGACAAGTTAAACTACGTTTCAACAAGTTAAACTTACCTTTTGACAAGATAAAGTATATTTTTTACAAGTTAAAAGTTACTATTTGACAAGTTAAAGTATGCTTTTTACAAGTTACTGTTACGTTTTGACAAGTTAAAGTATTTTTTTTACTAGTTAAAGTTAAGTTTTGAGAAGTTAAAGTTACGTTTCAACAAGTTAAAGGTACGGTTTGACAAGTTAAAGTACGTTGCAACAAGTTAAATTTATGTTTTGACAAGTTAAAGTACGTTGCAACAAGTTAAAATTACGGTTTGACTAGTTAAAGTTACGTTTTGAAAAGTTAAACCTACGTTTCAACAAGTTAAATTTACGGTTTAACAAGTTAAAGTACATTTTTTACAAGTTAAAGTTCCGTTTTAACAAGTTAAAGCTACGTTTTGACAACTTAAAGTTACGTTTTGACAAGTTCAAGTACATTTTTTACAAGTTAAAGTTCTGTTTTAACAAGTTAAAGCTACGTTTCAACAAGTTAAAGTTACGTTTTGAGAATTTAAAGTATATTTTTTAAAAGTTAAAGTTACTATTTGACAAGTTAAAGTACGTTTCAACAAGTTAAAGTTACCTTTTGACAAGATAAAGTATATTTTTTACAAGTTAAATTTACTATTTGACAAGTTAAAGTATGCTTTTTACAAGTTAAAGTTACGTTTTGTGTAGTTAAAGTATGTTTTTTACTAGTTAAAGATACGTTTTGAGAAGTTAAAGTTAAGTTTCAACACGTTAAAGGTACGGTTTGACAAGTTAAAGTACGTTGCAACAAGTTAAAATTACGTTTTGATAAGTTAAAGTACGTTGCCACAAGTTAAAATTACGGTTTGACAAGTTAACGTTACGTTTTGACAAGTTAAACCTACGTTTCAACAAGTTAAAGTTACAGTTTAACAAGTTAAAGTACATTTTTTACAAGTTAAAGTTCCGTTTTAACAAGTTAAAGCTACGCTTTGACAAGTTAAAGTTACGTTTTGACAAGTTAAAGTACATTTTTTACAAGTTAAAGTTCCGTTTCAACAAGTTAAAGTTACGTTTTGACAAGTTAAAGTACATTTTTAACAAGTTAAAGTTCCGTTTTAACAAGTTAAAGCTACGTTTCAACAAGTTCAAGTTACGTTTTGACAAGTTAAAGTACATTTTTTACAAGTTAAAGTACGTTGCAACAAGTTAAAATTACGTTTTGACAAGTTAAAGTACGTTGCAACAAGTTAAAATTACGGTTTGACAAGTTAAAGTTACGTTTTGACAAGTTTAACCTACGTTTCAACAAGTTAAAGTTACGTTTTGACAAGTTAAAGTACATTTTTTACAAGTTAAAGTTCCGTTTTAACAAGTTAAAGTTACGTTTCAACAAGTTAAAGTTACGGTTTGACAAGTTAAGGTACAGTTTTGAAAAGTTAAAGTATGATTTTTACAAGTTAAAGTTAAGTTTTAACAAGTTAAAATACTCTTTTTACAAGTAAAGTTACGTTTTGAAAAGTTAAAGTTACGTTTCAACAACTTAGAGCTACGGTTTGACAAGTTAGAGTACCGCTTTTTACAGGTTAAAGTTACATTTTGACGAGTTAAAGTATGTTTTGACAAGTTAAAGTTACGTTTTGACAAGTTAAAGTATATTTTTTACAAGATAAAGTTACTATTTGACAAGTTAAAGTACGTTTCAACAAGTTAAAGTTACGTTTTGACAAGATAAATTATATTTTTTACAAGTTAAAGTTACTATTTGACAAGTTAAAGTACGTTTTTACAAGTTAAACTTACCTTTTGACAAGATAAAGTATATTTTTTACAAGTTAAAAGTTACTATTTGACAAGTTAAAGTATGCTTTTTACAAGTTAATGTTACGTTTGACAAGTTAAAGTATTTTTTTTACTAGTTAAAGTTAAGTTTTGAGAAGTTAAATTTACGTTTCAACAAGTTAAAGGTACGGTTTGACAAGTAAAAGTACCGTTTTAACAAGTTAAACCTACGTTTCAACAAGTTAAAGTTACGGTTTAACAAGTTAAAATTACAGTTTTACAAGTTAAAGTTCCGTTTTAACAATTTAAAGCTACGTTTTGACAAGTTAAAGTTACGTTTTCACAAGTTAAAGTACATTTTTTACAAGTTAAAGTTTGGTTTCAACAAGTTAAAGTTACGTTTTGACAAGTTAAAGTACATTTTTTACAAGTTAAAGTTCCGTTTTAACAAGTTAAAGCTACGTTTCAACAAGTTAAAGTTACGTTTTGACAATATAAATTATATTTTTTACAAGTTAAAGTTACTATTTGACAAGTTAAAGTACATTTCAACAAGTTAAAGTTACCTTTTGACAAGATAAACTAAATTTTTTACAAGTTAAATTTACGATTTGACAAGTTAAAGTATGCATTTTACAAGTTAAAGTTATGTTTTGACAAGTTAAAGTATGTTTTTTACAAGTTAAAATTACGTTTTGAGAAGTTAATGTTACGTTTCAACAAGTTATAGGTACGGTTTGACAAGTTAAAGTACATTGCAACAAGTTAAAATTACGTTTTGACAAGTTAAAGTATGTTGCAACAAGTTAAAATTACGGTTTGACAAATTAAAGTTATGTTTTGACAAGTTAAACCTACGTTTCAAGAACTTAAAGTTACAGTTTAACCAGTTAAAGTATATTTTTTACAATTTAAAGTTCCTTTTTAACAAGTTAAAGCTACGTTTTGACAAGATAAAGTTACGTTTTGACAAGTTAAAGTACATTTTTTACAAGTTAAAGTTCCGTTATAACAAGTTAAAGCTACGTTTCAACAAGTTAAAGTTACGTTTTGACAAGTTAAAGTATATTTTTTACAAGTTAAAGTTCCGTTTTAACAAGTTCAAGTTACATTTGAACAAGTTAAAGTTACGGTTGACAAGTTAAAGTACAGTTTTAACAAGTTAAAGTATGTATTTTACAAGTTAAAGTTACGTTTTGCGAAGTTAAAGTTACGATTCAACAAGTTAAAGTTACGTTTTGACAAGTTAAAGTACGTTGCAACAAGTTAAAATTACGGTTTGACAAGTTAAAGGTACGTTTTTACAAGTTAGAGGTACGTTTCAACAAGTTAAAGTTACGGTTTGACAAGTAAAAGTACATTTTTACAAGTTAAAGTTCCATTTTAACAAGTTAAATCTACGATTCAACAAGTTAAAGTTACGGTTTGACAAGTTAAAGTACATTTTTTACAAGTTAAAGTTCCGTTTTAACAAGTTAAAGATACGTTTCAACAAGTTAAAGTTACGTTTTGACAAGTTAAAGTATATTTTTTACAAGTTAAAGTTCCGTTTTAACAAGTTCAAGTTACATTTCAACAAGTTAAAGTTACGGTTGACAAATTAAAGTACAGTTTTGACAAGTTAAAGTATGTTTTTTACAAGTTAAAGTTATGTTTCAACAAGTTAAAATACTCTTTTTACAAGTTAAAGTTTCGTTTTGACAAGTTAAAGTTACGTTTCAACAAGTTAAAGCTACTGTTTGACAAGTTAAAGTACCGTTTTTTACAGGTTAAAGTTTCGTTTTGACAAGTAAAAGTATGTTTTTTACAAGTTAAAGTTACGTTTTGACAAGTGAAAGTATTTTTTTTACAAGTTAAAGTTACTATTTGCCAAGTTAAAGTACGTTTGAACAAGTTAAAGTTACGTTTTGACAAGATAAAACATATTTTTTACAAATTAAAGTTACTATTTGACAAGTTAAAGTATGCTTTTTACAAGTTAAAGTTACGTTTTGACAAGTTAAAGTATGTTTGTTACTAGTTAAAGTTACGTTTTGAGAAGTTAAAGTTACGTTCCAACAAGTTAAAGTTACGGGTTGACAAGTTAAAGTACATTTTTTACAAGTAAAAGTTACGTTTTGACAAGTTAAAGTATATTTTTAACAAGTTAAAGTTACGTTTTGAGAAGTTAAAGTTACGTTTCAACAAGTTAAAGTATGTAATTTACAGGTTAAAGTTACGTTTTGAGAAGTTAAAGATAAGATTCAATAAGTTAAAGTTATGTTTTGACAAGTTAAAGTACGTTCCAACAAGTTAAAATTACAGTTTGACAAGTTAAAGTTTCATTTTGACAAGTTAAAGCTACGTTTCAACAAGTTAAAGTTACGGTTTGACAAGTAAAAGTACATTTTTTCAAGTTAAAGTTCCATTTTAACAAGTTAAAGATACGATTCAACAAGTTAAAGTTACGGTTTGACAACTTAAAGTACATTTTTTACAAGTTAAAGTTCCGATTTAACAAGTTAAAGCTACGTTTGAACAAGTTAAATTTACGTTTTGACAAGTTAAAGTATATTTTTTACAAGTTAAAGTTCCGTTTTAACAAGTTCAAGTTACATTACAACAAGTTAAAGTTACGGTTGACAAGTTAAAGTACAGTTTTGACAAGTTAAAGTATGTTTTTTACAAGTTAAAGTTATGTTTTAACAAGTTAAAATACTCTTTTTACAAGTTTAAGTTACGTTTTGACAAGTTAAAGTTACGGTTTGACAAGTTAAAGTACTTTTTTTACAAGTAAAAGTTACGTTTTGACAAGTTAAAGTATATTTTTAACAAGTTAAAACTACGTTTTGAGAAGTTAAAGTTACGTTTCAACAAGTTAAAGTATGTATTTTACAGGTTAAAGTTACGTTTTGAGAAGTTAAATTTACGATTCAACAAGTTAAAGTTACGTTTTGACAAGTTAAAGTACGTTGCAACAAGTTAAAATTACAGTTTGACAAGTTAAAGTTACGTTTTGACAAGTTAAAGCTACGTTTCGACAAGTTAAAGTTACTGTTTAACAAGTTAAAGTACATTTTTTATAAGTTAAAGTTCCGTATTAACAAGTTAAAGCTACGTTTCAACAAGTTAAAGTTACGTTTCTTCAAGTTAAAGTACATTTTTCACAAGTTAAAGTTCCGAACAAGTTAAAGCTACGCTTCAACAAGTTAAAGTTACGTTTTGACACGTTAAAGTATATTTTTTACAGGTTAAAGTTACGTTTTGACGAGTTAAAGTATGTTTTTTACAAGTTAAAGTTACGTTTTGACAAGTTAAAGTATATTTTTTACAGGATAAAGTTACGTTTTGACGAGTTAAAGTATGTTTTTTACAAGTAAAAGTTACGTTTTGACAAGTTAAAGTATATTTTTTACAAGTTAAAGTGACTATTTGACAAGTTAAAGTACGTTTCAACAAGTTAAAGGTACGTTTTGACAAGATAAAACATATTTTTTACAAATTCAAGTAACTATTTGACAAGTTAAAGTATGCTTTTAACAAGTTAAAGTTGCGTTTTGACGAGTTAAAGTATGTTTTTTACAAGTTAAAGTTACGTTTTGACAAGTTAAAGTATGCTTTTTACAAGTTAAAGTTACGTTTTGACAAGTTAAAGTATGTTTGTTACTAGTTAAAGTTACGTTTTGAGAAGTTAAAGTAACGTTCCAACAAGTTAAAGTTACGATTTGACAAGTTAAAGTACTTTTTTTACCAGTAAAAGTTTCGTTTTGACAAGTTAAAGTATATTTTTAACAAGTTAAAGTTACGTTTTGACAAGTTAAAGTTACGTTTCAACAATTAAAGTATGTATTTTACAGGTTAAAGTTACGTTTTGAGAAGTTAAAGTTACGATTCAACAAGTTAAAGTTACGTTTTGCAAGTTAAAGTACGTTGCAACAAGTTAAAATTACATTTTGACAAGTTAAAGTTACGTTTTGACAAGTTAAAGCTACGTTTCGACAAGTTAAAAATATGGTTTAACAAGTTAAAGTACATTTTTTATAAGTTAAAGTTCCGATTTAACAAGTTAAAGCTACGTTTCAACAAGTTAAAGTTACGTTTTGTCAAGTTAAAGTACATTTTTCACAAGTTAAAGTTCCGAACAAGTTAAAGCTACGCTTCAACAAGTTAAAGTTACGTTTTGACAAGTTAAAGTATATTTTTAAAGGTTAAAGTTACGTTTTGACGAGTTAAAGTATGTTTTTTACAAGTTAAAGTTACGTTTTGACAAGTTAAAGTATATTTTTTACAAGTTAAACTTACTATTTGACAATTTAAAGTACGTTTCAACAAGTTAAAGTTATGTTTTGATAAGATAAATCATATTTTTTACAAATTTAAGTAACTATTTGCCAAGTTAAAGTTACGTTTCAACAAGTTAAAGTATGTATTTTACAAGTTAAAGTTACGTTTTGACGAGTTAAAGTATATTTGTTAAAAGTTGAAGTTACTATTTGACAAGTTAAAGTACGTTTCAACAAGTTAAAGTTACGTTTTGACAAGATAAAACATATTTTTTACAAATTAAAGTTACTATTTGTCAAGTTAAAGTATGCTTTTTACAAGTTAAAGTTACGTTTTGACAAGTTAAAGTATGTTCGTTACTAGTTAAAGTTACGTTTTGAGAAGTTAAAGTTACGTTCCTTCAAGTTAATGTACGGTTTGACAAGTTAAAGTACTTTTTTTACAAGTAAAAGTTACGTTTTGACAAGTTAAACTATATTTTTAACAAGTTAAAGACACGTTTTGAGAAGTTAAAGTTACGTTTCAACAAGCTAATGTATGTATTTTACAGGTTAAAGTTACGATTCAACAAGTTAAAGTTACGTTTTGACAAGTTAAAGTACCTTGCAACAAGTTAAAATTTTAGTTTGACAAGTTAAAGTTACGTTTTGACAAGTTAAAGCTACGTTTCGACAAGTTAAAGTTACGGTTTAACAAGTTAAAGTACATTTTTTATAAGTTAAAGTTCCATTTTAACAAGTTAAAGCTACGTTTCAACAAGTTAAAGTTACGTTTTGTCAAGTTAAAGTACATTTTTCACAAGTTAAAGTTCCGAACAAGTTAAAGCTACGCTTCAAAAAGTTAAAGTTACGTTTTGACAAGTTAAATTATATTTTTTACAAATTAAAGTTACGTTTTGACGAGTTAAAGTATGTTTTTTACCCGTTAAAGTTACGTTTTGACAAGTTAAAGTATATTTTATACAAGTTAAAGTTACTATTTGACAAGTTAAAGTAAGTTTCAAAGAGTTAAAGTTACGTTTTGACAAGATAAAACATATTTTTTACAATTTTAAGTAACTATTTGGCAAGTTAAAGTATGCTGTTTACAAGTTAAAGTTACGTTTCAACAAGTTAAAGTATGTATTTTACAAGTTAAAGTTACGTTTCAACAAGTTAAAGTATGTATTTTACAAGTTAAAGTTACGTTTTGAGAAGTTAATTTTACGATTCAACAAGTTAAAGTTACGTTTTGACAAGTTAATGTACGTAGCAACAAGTTAAAATTACGGTTTAACAAGTTAAAGTTATGTTTTGACAAGTTAAAGTTACGGTTTGACTAGTTAAAGTACATTTTTTACAAGTTAGAGTTCTGTTTTAACAAGTTAAAGCTACGTTTCAAGAAGTTAAAGTTACGTTTTGACAAGTTAAAGTACATTTTTTACAAGTTAAAGTTCCGTTTTAACAAGTTCAAGTTAAGGTTCAACAAGTTAAAGTTACGGTTTGACAAGGTAAAGTACAGTTTTGATAAACTAAAGTATGTTTTTTACAAGTTAAAATTATGTTTTAACAAGTTAAAATACTCTTTTTACAAGTTAAAGTTACGTTTTGACAAGTTAACGTTACGTTACAACAAGTTAAAGCTACGGTTTGACAAGTTAAAGTACCGTTTTTTACAGGTTAAAGTTACGTTTTGACAAGTTAAAGTATGTTTTTTACAAGTTAAAGTTACGGTTTGACAAGTTAAAATACATTTTTTATAAGTAAAAGTTACGTTTTGACAAGTTAAAGTATATTTTTTACAAGTTAAAGTTACGTTTTGAGACTTTAAAGTTACAATTTAACGAGTTAAAGTATGTATTTTACAAGTTAAAGTTACATTTTGAGAAGTTAAAGTTACGATTCAACAATTAAAGTTACATTTTGACAAGTTAAAGTACGTTGCAACGAGTTAAAATTACGGTTTGACAAGTTAAAGTTACGTTTTGACAAGTTAAAGCTACGTTTCAACAAGTTAAAGTTACGTTTTGACAAGTTGAAGTACATTTTTTACAAGTTAAAGTTGTTAAAGCTAAGTTTCAACAAGTGAAAGTTATGTTTTGACAAGTTAAAGTAAATTTTTTACAAGTTAAAGTTCTGTTTTAACAAGTTAAAGTTCCGTTTCAACAAGTTAAAGTTACGGTTTGAAAGTTAAAGTACAGTTTTGACAAGTTAAAGTATTTTTTTTACAAATTAAAGTTATGTTTTAAAAAGTTAAAATACTCCTTTTACAAGTTAAAGTTACGTTTTGACAAGTTAAATTTACGTTTCAACAAGTTAAAGCTATGGTTTGACAAGTTAAAGTACAATTTTTTACAATTTAAAGTTACGTTTTGACGAGTTAAAGTATGTTTTTTACAAGTTAAAGTTACGTTTTGACAAGTTAAAGTATATTTTTAACAAGTTAAAGTTACGTTTTGAGATGTTAAAGTTACGTTTCACCAAGTTAAAGTATGTATTTTACAAGTTAAAGTTAAGTTTTGAGAAGTTAAACTTACGATTCAACAAGTTAAAGTTACGTTTTGACAAGTTAAAGTACGTTGCAACAAGTTATAATTACGGTTTGACAAGTTAAAGTTACGTTTTGACAAGTTAAACCTACGTTTCAACAAGTTAAAGTTACGGTTTAACAAGTTAAAGTACATTTTTTACAAGTTAAAGTTCTGTATTAACAAGTTAAAGCTACGTTTCAACAAGTTAAAGTTACGTTTTGACTAGTTAAAGTATATTTTTTACAAGTTAAAGTTATTATTTGACAAGTTAAAGTACGTTTCAACAAGTTAAAGTTACGTTTTGACAAGTTAAAGTACATTTTTTACAAGTTAAAGTTCCGTTTTAACAAGTTAAAGTATGCTTTTTACAACTTAAAGTTACGTTTTAACAAGTTAAAGTATGTTTTTTACTAGTTAGAGTTACGTTTTGAGAAGTTAAAGTTACGTTTCAACAAGTTAAAGGTACGGTTTGACAAGTTAAAGTACGTTGCAACAAGTTAAAATTACGTTTTGACAAGTTAAAGTATGTTGCAACAAGTTAAAATTACGGTTTGACAAGTTAAAGTTACGTTTTGACAAGTTAAACCTACGTTTCAACAAGTTAAAGTTACGGTTTAACAAGTTAAAGTACATTTTTTATAAGTTAAAGTTCCGTTTTAACAAGTTAAAGCTACTTTTCAACAAGTTAAAGTTTCGTTTTGTCAAGTTAAAGTACATTGACAAGTTAAAGTTCCGAACAAGTTAAAGCTACGCCTCAACAAGTTAGAGTTACGTTTTGATAAGTTAAAGTATATTTTTTACAAGTTAAAGTTACGTTTTGACGAGTTAAAGTACGTTTCAACAAATTAAAGTTACGTTTTGACAAGATAAAACATATTTTTTTACAAATTTAAGTAACTATTTGACAAGTTAAAGTATGCTTTTTACAAGTTAAAGTTACGTTTCAACAAGTTAAAGTATGTATTTTACAAGTTAAAATTACGTTTTGACAAGTTAAAATACGTTGCAACAAGTTAAAATTACAGCTTTGACAAGTTAAAGTTACGTTTTGAAAAGTTAAAGCTACGTTTCAACAAGTTAAAGTTACGGTTTAACAAGTTAAAGTACATTTTTTATAAGTTAAAGTTCCGTTTTAACAATTTAAAGTACATTTTTTCAAGTTAAAGTTCCGAACAAGTTAAAGCTACGTTTCAACAAGTTAAAGTTACGTTTTGACAAGTCAAAGTATATTTTTTACAGGTTAAAGTTACGTTTTGACGAGTTAAGGTATGTTTTTTACAAGTTAAAGTTACGTTTTTACACTTTAAAGTATGTTTCGTACTAGTTAAAGTTACGTTTTGAGAAGTTAAAGTTACGTTTCAACAAGTTAAAGTTACGATTTGACAAGTTAAAATACTTTTTTTACAAATAAAAGTTACGTTTTGACAAGTTGAAGTATATTTTTAACAAGTTAAAGTTACGTTTTGAGAAGTTAAAGTTACGTTTCAACAAGTTAAAGTATGTATTTTACAAGTTAAAGCTACGTTTTGCGAAGTTAAAGTTACGTTATGACAAGTTAAAGTACGTTGCAACAAGTTAAAATTACGGTTTGACAAGTTAAAGGTACGTTTTTACAAGTTAAAGCTACGTTTCAACAAGTTAAAGTTACGGTTTGACAAGTTAAAGTTACGGTTTGACAAGTTAAAGTTACGTTTCAACAAGTTAAAGCTATGGTTTGACAAGTTAAAGTACAGTTTTTTACAAGTTAAAGTTACGTTTTGACGAGTTAAAGTATGTTTTTTACAAGTTAAAGTTACGTTTTGACAAGTTAAAGTATATTTTTAACAAGTTAAAGTTACGTTTTGAAATGTTAAAGTTACGTTTCACCAAGTTAAAGTATGTAATTTACAAGTTAAAGTTACGTTTTGAAAAGTTAAAGTATGTATTTTACAAGTTAAAGTTAAGTTTTGAGAAGTTAAAGTTACAATTCAACAAGTTAAAGTTACGTTTTGACAAGTTAAAGTACGTTGCAACAAGTTATAATTACGGTTTGACAAGTTAAAGTTACGTTTTGACAAGTTAAACCTACGTTTCAACAAGTTAAAGTTACGGTTTAACAAGTTAAAGTACATTTTTTACAAGTTAAAGTTACGTTTTGACAAGTTAAAGTTACTATTTGACAAGTTAAAGTACGTTTCAACAAGTTAAAGTTACGTTTTAACAAGTTAAAATACATTTTTTACAAGTTAAAATTCCGTTTTAACAAGTTAAAGTATGCTTTTTACAAGTTAAAGTTACGTTTTGACAAGTTAAAGTATGTTTTTTACTAGTTAAAGTTACGTTTTGACAAGTTAAAGTTACGTTTCAACAAGTTAAAGGTACGGTTTGACAAGTTAAAGGTACGGTTTGACAAGTTAAAGTACATTTTTTACAAGTTAAAGTTCCGTTTTAACAAGTTAAAGTTACGTTTTGAGAAGTTAAAATTACGGTTTGACAAGTTAAAGTACATTTTTTACAAGTTAAAGTTCCGTTTTAACAAGTTAATGCTACGTTTTGACAAGTTAAAGTTATATTTTGACAAGTTAAAGTACATTTTTTACAAGTTAAAGTTCCGTTTTAACAAGTTAAAGCTACGTTTCAACAAGTTAAAGTTACGTTTTGACAAGATAAAGTATATTTTTTACAAGTTAAAGTTAGTATTTGACAAGTTAACGTACGTTTCAACAAGTTAAAGTTACCTTTTGACAAGATAAAGTATATTTTTTGCAAGTTAAAGTTACTATTTGACAAGTTAAGGTGTGCTTTTTACAAGTTAAAGTTACGTTTTGACAAGTTAAAGTATGTTTTTTACTATTTAAAGTTACGTTATGAGAAGTTAAAGTTACGTTTCAACAAGTTAAAGGTACGGTTTGACAAGTTAAAGTACGTTGCAACAAGTTAAAATTACGTTTTGACAAGTTAAAGTACGTTGCGACAAGTTAAAATTACGGTTTGACAATTTAAAGGTACGTTTTGACAAGTTAAACCTACGTTTCAACATTAAAGTTACGGTTTAACAAGTTAAAGTACTTTTTTTACAAGTTAAAGTTCCGTTTTACAAGTTAAAGTTCCGTTTTAACAAGTTAAAGCTACGTTTCAACAAGTTAAAGTTACGTTTTGACAAGTTAAAGTATATGTTTTACAAGTTAAAGTTACTATTTGACAAGTTAAAGTACGTTTCAACTAGTTAAAGTTACCTTTTGACAAGATAAAGTATATTTTTAACAAGTTAAAGTTACTATTTTACAAGTTAAAGTATGCTTTTTATAAGTTAAAGTTACGTTTCGACAAGTTAAAGTATGTTTTTTACTAGTTAAAGTTACGTTATGAGAAGTTAAAGTTACGTTTCAACAAGTTAAAGGTACGGTTTGACAAGTTAAAGTAAATTGCAACAAGTTAAAATTACTTTTTGATAAGTTAAAGTACGTTGCAACAAGTGAAAATTACGGTTTGACAAGTTAAAGTTACGTTTTGACAAGTTAAACCTACGTTTCAACAACTTAAAGTTACAGTTTAACCAGTTAAAGTATATTTTTTACAAGTTAAAGTTCTGTTTTACCAAGTTAAAGCTACGTTTCAACAACTTAAAGTTACGTTTTGACAAGTTAAAAGACATTTTTTACAAATTAAAGTGTCGTTTTAACAAGTTAAAGCTACGTTTCAACAAGTTTAAGTTACGTTTTGACAAGTTAAAGTACATTTTTGACAAGTTCAATTTCCGTATTAACAACTTAAAGCTATTTCAACAATTTAAAATTACGTTTTGACCAGTTAAAGTAAATTTTTTACAAGTTAAAGTTCCGTTTTATAAAGTTAAAGCTATGTTTCAACAAGTTAAAGTTACGTTTTGACAAGTTAAAATACATTATTTACAAGTTAAAGATCCGTTTTAACAAGTTAAAGCTACGTTTCAACAAGTTAAAGTTACGTTTTGACAAGTTAAAGTATATGTTTTACAAGTTAAAGTTACTATTTGACAAGTTAAAGTACGTTTCAACAAGTTAAAGTTACCTTTTGACAAGAGAAAGTATATTTTTTACAAGTTAAAGTTACTATTTGACAAGTTAAAGTATGCTTTTAACAAGTTTAAGTTACGTTTTGACAAGTTAAAGTATGTTTTTTACTAGTTAAAGTTACGTTTTCAAGAAGTTAAAGGTACGGTTTGACAAGTTAAAGTACGTTGCAACAAGATAAAATTACGTTTTGACAAGTTAAAGTACGTTGCAACAAGTTAAAATTACGGTTTGACAAGTTAAAGTTTCGTTTTGACAGGTTAAACCTACGTTTCAACAAGTTAAAATTACGGTTTAATAAGTTAAAGTACATTTTTTACAAGTTAAAGTTCCGTTTTAACAAGTTGAAGCTACGTTTTGACAAGTTAAAGTTACATTTTGACAAGTTAATATACATTTTTTACAAGTTAAAGTTCCGTTTTAACAAGTTAAAGCTACGTTTCAACAAGTTAAAGTTACGTTTTGACAAGATAAAGTATATTTTTTAGAAGTTAAAGTTACTATTTGATAAGTTAACGTACGTTTCAACAAGTTAAAGTTACCTTTCGACAAGATAAAGTATATTTTTTACAAGTTAAAGTTACTATTTGACAAGTTAAGGTGTGTTTTTACAAGTTAAAGTTACGTTTTGACAAGTTAAAGTATGTTTATTACTAGTTAAACTTACGTTATGAGAATTTAAAGTTACGTTTCAACAAGTTAAAGGTACGGTTTGACAAGTTAAAGTACGTTGCAACAAGTTAAAATTAAGTTTTGATAAGTTAAAGTACGTTGCAACAAGTTAAAATTACGGTTTGACAAGTTAAAGTTACGTTCTGACAAGTTAAACCTACGTTTCAACATTAAAGTTACGGTTTAACAAGTTAAAGTACATTTATTACAAGTTAAAGTTCCGTTTTAACAAGTTAAAGTTCCGTTTTAACAAGTTAAAGCTACGTTTCAACAAGTTAAAGTTACCTTTTGACAAGATAAAGTATATTTTTTACAAGTTAAAGTTACTATTTGACAAGTTAAAGTATGCTTTTAACACGTTAAAGTTACGTTTCGACAAGTTAAAGTATATTTTTAACAAGTTAAAGTTACTATTTTACAAGTTAAAGTATGCTTTTTATAAGTTAAAGTTACGTTTCGACAAGTTAAAGTATGTTTTTTACTAGTTAAAGTTACGTTTTGAGAAGTTAAAGTTACGTTTCAACAAGTTAAAATTACGTTTTGACAAGTTGAAATACGTTGCAACAAGTTAAAATTACGGTTTGACAAGTTAAAGTTACGTTTTGACAAGTTAAACCTACGTTTCAACAACTTAAAATTACGGTTTAACAAGTTAAAGTACATTTATTACAAGTTAAAGTTCCATTTTAACAAGTTAAACCTACGTTTCAACAAGTTAAAGTTACGGTTTAACAAGTTAAAGTACAGTTTTTACAAGTTAAAGTTCCGTTTTAACAAGTTAAAGTTCCGTTTTAACAAGTTAAAGCTACGTTTTGACAAGTTAAAGTTACGTTTTGATAAGTTAAAGTACTGTTTTTTACAAGTTAAAGATCCGTTTCAACAAGTTAAAGTTTCTTTTTTACAAGTTAAAGTACATTTTTTTACAAGTTAAAGCTACGTTTCAACAAGTTAAAGCTACGTTGCAACAAGTTAAAATTACGTTTTGACAAGTTAAAATACGTTTTTTACAAGTTAAAGTTCCGTTTTAACAAGTTAAAGTCATGTTTTAACAAGTTAAAGCTACCTTTGAACAAGTTAAAGTTACGTTTTGACAAGTTAAAGTACATTTTTTACAAGTTAAAGTGCCGTTTTAACAAGTTAAAGCTACGTTTCAACAAGTTAAAGTTACGTTTTGACAAGTTAAAGTACATTTTTTACAAGTAAAAGTTCCGTTTTAACAAGTTAAAGCTACGTTTCAACAAGTTAAAGTTACGTTTTGACAAGTTAAAGTACTTTTTTACAAGTTAAAGTTCCGTTTTAACAAGTTAAAGGTACGTTTCAACAAGTTAAAGTTACGTTTTGACAAGTTAAAGTATATTTTTTACAAGTTAAGGTTACTATTTGACAAGTTAAAGTACGTTTCAACAAGTTAAAGTTACCTTTTGACAAGATAAAGTATATTTTTTACAAGTTAAATTTACTATTTGACAAGTTAAAGTATGGCTTTTACAAGTTAAAGTTATGTTTTGACAAGTTAAAGTATGTTTTTTACTAGTTAAAGTTACGTTTTGAGAAGTTAAAGTTACGTTTCAACAAGTTAAAGGTATTGTTTGACAAGTTAAAGTACGTTGCAACAAGTTAAAATTACGTTTTGACAAGTTAAAGTACGTTGCAACAAGTTAAAATTACGGTTTGACAAGTTAAAGTTACGTTTTGACTAGTTAAACCTACGTTTCAACAACTTAAAGTTACGGTTTAACCAGTTAAAGTACATTTTTTACAAGTTAAAGTTATGTTTTAACAAGTTAAAGCTACCTTTGAACAAGTTAAAGTTACGTTTTGACAAGTTAAAGTACATTTTTTACAAGTTAAAGTGCCGTTTTAACAAGTTAAAGCTACGTTTCAACAAGTTAAAGTTACGTTTTGACAAGTTAAAGTACATATTTACCAAGTTAAAGTTCCGTTTTAACAAGTTATAGCTACGTTTCAACAAGTTAAAGTTACGTTTTGACAAGTTAAAGTTACGTTTTGACAAGTTAAAGTCATGTTTTAACAAGTTAAAGCTACCTTTGAACAAGTTAAAGTTACGTTTTGACAAGTTAAAGTACATTTTTTACAAGTTAAAGTGCCGTTTTAACAAGTTAAAGCTACGTTTCAACAAGTTAAAGTTACGTTTTGACAAGTTAAAGTACATTTTTTACAAGTTAAACTTCCGTTTTAACAAGTTAAACCTACGTTTTGACAAGTTAAAGTTACGTTTTGACAAGTTAAAGTACATTTTTTAAAAGTTAAAGTTCCGTTTTAACAAGTTAAAGCTACGTTTCAACAAGTTAAAGTTACGTTTTGACAAGTTAAAGTACATTTTTTACAAGTTAAAGTTCCGTTGTAACAAGTTAAAGCAACGTTTCAACAAGTTAAAGTTATGTTTTGACAAGTTAAATCATATGTTTTACAAGTAAAGTTACTATTTGACAAGTTAAAGTTACGTTTTGAGTAGTTAAACCTACGTTTCAACAACTTAAAGTTACGGGTTAACCAGTTAAAGTACATTTTTTACAAGTTAAAGTTATGTTTTAACAAGTTAAAGCTACCTTTGAACAAGTTAAAGTTACGTTTTGACAAGTTAAAGTACTTTTTTTACAAGTTAAAGTGCCGTTTTAACAAGTTAAAGCTACGTTTCAACAAGTTAAAGTTACGTTTTGACAAGTTAAAGTACATATTTACCAAGTTAAAGTTCCGTTTTAACAAGAAAAAGCTACGTTTCAACAAGTTAAAGTTACGTTTTGACAAGTTAAAGTTACGTTTTGACAAGTTAAAGTTACGTTTTGACAAGTTAAAGTACATTTTTTACAAGTTAAAGTTCCGTTTTAACAAGTTAAACCTACGTTTTGACAAGTTAAAGTTACGTTTTGACAAGTTAAAGTACATATTTTACAAGTTAAAGTTCCGTTTTAACAAGTTAAAGCTACGTTTCAACAAGTTAAAGATACGTTTTGACAAGTTAAAGTACATTTTTTACAAGTAAAAGTTCCGTTTTAACAAGTTAAAGCAACGTTTCAACAAGTTAAAGTTATGTTTTGACAAGTTAAATCATATGTTTTACAAGTAAAGTTACTATTTGACAAGTTAAAGTTACGTTTTGACTAGTTAAACCTACGTTTCAACAACTTAAAGTTACGGGTTAACCAGTTAAAGTACATTTTTTACAAGTTAAAGTTATGTTTTAACAAGTTAAAGCTACCTTTGAACAAGTTAAAGTTACGTTTTGACAAGTTAAAGTACATTTTTTACAAGTTAAAGTGCCGTTTTAACAAGTTAAAGCTACGTTTCAACAAGTTAAAGTTACGTTTTGACAAGTTAAAGTACATATTTACCAAGTTAAAGTTCCGTTTTAACAAGTTAAAGCTACGTTTCAACAAGTTAAAGTTACGTTTTGACAAGTTAAAGTTACGTTTTGACAAGTTAAAGTTACGTTTTGACAAGTTAAAGTACATTTTTTACAAGTTAAAGTTCCGTTTTAACAAGTTAAACCTACGTTTTGACAAGTTAAAGTTACGTTTTGACAAGTTAAAGTACATATTTTACAAGTTAAAGTTCCGTTTTAACAAGTTAAAGCTACGTTTCAACAAGTTAAAGATACGTTTTGACAAGTTAAAATACATTTTTTACAAGTAAAAGTTCCGTTTTAACAAGTTAAAGCTACGTTTCAACAAGTTAAAGTTACGTTTTGACAAGTTAAAGTACATTTTTTACAAGTTAAAGTTCCGTTTTAACAAGTTAAAGGTACGTTTCAACAAGTTAAAGTTACGTTTTGACAAGTTATAGTATATTTTTTACAAGTTAAGGTTACTATTTGACAAGTTAAAGTACGTTTCAACAAGTTAAAGTTACCTTTTGACAAGATAAAGTATATTTTTTACAAGTTAAATTTACTATTTGACAAGTTAAAGTATGGCTTTTACTAGTTAAAGTTATGTTTTGACAAGTTAAAGTATGTTTTTTACTAGTTAAAGTTACGTTTTGAGAAGTTAAAGTTACGTTTCAACAAGTTAAAGGTATTGTTTGACAAGTTAAAGTACGTTGCAACAAGTTAAAATTACGTTTTGACAAGTTAAAGTACGTTGCAACAAGTTAAAATTACGGTTTGACAAGTTAAAGTTATGTTTTGACTAGTTAAACCTACGTTTCAACAACTTAAAGTTACGGTTTAACCAGTTAAAGTACATTTTTTACAAGTTAAAGCTACCTTTGAACAAGTTAAAGTTACGTTTTGACAAGGTAAAGTACATTTTTTACAAGTTAAAGTGCCGTTTTAACAAGTTAAAGCTACGTTTCAACAAGTTAAAGTTACGTTTTGACAAGTTAAAGTACATATTTACCAAGTTAAAGTTCCGTTTTAACAAGTTAAAGCTACGTTTCAACAAGTTAAAGTTACGTTTTGACAAGTTAAAGTTACGTTTTGACAAGTTAAAGTTACGTTTTGACAAGTTAAAGTACATTTTTTACAAGTTAAAGTTCCGTTTTAACAAGTTAAACCTACGTTTTGACAAGTTAAAATTACGTTTTGACAAGTTAAAGTACATTTTTAAAAGTTAAAGTTCCGTTTTAACAAGTTAAAGCTACGTTTCAACAAGTTAAAGTTACGTTTTGACAAGTTAAAGTACATTTTTTACAAGTTAAAGTTCCGTTTTAACAAGTTAAAGCAACGTTTCAACAAGTTAAAGTTATGTTTTGACAAGTTAAATCATATGTTTTACAAGTAAAGTTACTATTTGACAAGTTAAAGTTACGTTTTGACTAGTTAAACCTACGTTTCAACAACTTAAAGTTACGGGTTAACCAGTTAAAGTACATTTTTTACAAGTTAAAGTTATGTTTTAACAAGTTAAAGCTACCTTTGAACAAGTTAAAGTTACGTTTTGACAAGTTAAAGTACATTTTTTACAAGTTAAAGTGCCGTTTTAACAAGTTAAAGCTACGTTTCAACAAGTTAAAGTTACGTTTTGACAAGTTAAAGTACATATTTACCAAGTTAAAGTTCCGTTTTAACAAGTTAAAGCTACGTTTCAACAAGTTAAAGTTACGTTTTGACAAGTTAAAGTTACGTTTTGACAAGTTAAAGTTACGTTTTGACAAGTTAAAGTACATTTTTTACAAGTTAAAGTTCCGTTTTAACAAGTTAAACCTACGTTTTGACAAGTTAAAGTTACGTTTTGACAAGTTAAAGTACATATTTTACAAGTTAAAGTTCCGTTTTAACAAGTTAAAGCTACGTTTCAACAAGTTAAAGATACGTTTTGACAAGTTAAAGTACATTTTTTACAAGTAAAAGTTCCGTTTTAACAAGTTAAAGCAACGTTTCAACAAGTTAAAGTTATGTTTTGACAAGTTAAATCATATGTTTTACAAGTAAAGTTACTATTTGACAAGTTAAAGTTACGTTTTGACTAGTTAAACCTACGTTTCAACAACTTAAAGTTACGGGTTAACCAGTTAAAGTACATTTTTTACAAGTTAATGTTATGTTTTAACAAGTTAAAGCTACCTTTGAACAAGTTAAAGTTACGTTTTGACAAGTTAAAGTACATTTTTTACAAGTTAAAGTGCCGTTTTAACAAGTTAAAGCTACGTTTCAACAAGTTAAAGTTACGTTTTGACAAGTTAAAGTACATATTTACCAAGTTAAAGTTCCGTTTTAACAAGTTAAAGCTACGTTTCAACAAGTTAAAGTTACGTTTTGACAAGTTAAAGTTACGTTTTGACAAGTTAAAGTTACGTTTTGACAAGTTAAAGTACATTTTTTACAAGTTAAAGTTCCGTTTTAACAAGTTAAACCTACGTTTTGACAAGTTAAAGTTACGTTTTGACAAGTTAAAGTACATATTTTACAAGTTAAAGTTCCGTTTTAACAAGTTAAAGCTACGTTTCAACAAGTTAAAGATACGTTTTGACAAGTTAAAGTACATTTTTTACAAGTAAAAGTTCCGTTTTAACAAGTTAAAGCAACGTTTCAACAAGTTAAAGTTATGTTTTGACAAGTTAAATCATATGTTTTACAAGTAAAGTTACTATTTGACAAGTTAAAGTTACGTTTTGACTAGTTAAACCTACGTTTCAACAACTTAAAGTTACGGGTTAACCAGTTAAAGTACATTTTTTACAAGTTAAAGTTATGTTTTAACAAGTTAAAGCTACCTTTGAACAAGTTAAAGTTACGTTTTGACAAGTTAAAGTACATTTTTTACAAGTTAAAGTGCCGTTTTAACAAGTTAAAGTTACGTTTCAACAAGTTAAAGTTACGTTTTGACAAGTTAAAGTACATATTTACCAAGTTAAAGTTCCATTTTAACAAGTTAAAGCTACGTTTCAACAAGTTAAAGTTACGTTTTGACAAGTTAAAGTTACGTTTTGACAAGTTAAAGTACATTTTTTACAAGTTAAAGTTCCGTTTTAACAAGTTAAACCTACGTTTTGACAAGTTAAAGTTACGTTTTGACAAGTTAAAGTACATATTTTACAAGTTAAAGTTCCGTTTTAACAAGTTAAAGCTACGTTTCAACAAGTTAAAGATACGTTTTGACAAGTTAAAGTACATTTTTTACAAGTAAAAGTTCCGTTTTAACAAGTTAAAGCAACGTTTCAACAAGTTAAAGTTATGTTTTGACAAGTTAAATCATATGTTTTACAAGTAAAGTTACTATTTGACAAGTTAAAGTTACGTTTTGACTAGTTAAACCTACGTTTCAACAACTTAAAGTTACGGGTTAACCAGTTAAAGTACATTTTTTACAAGTTAAAGTTATGTTTTAACAAGTTAAAGCTACCTTTGAACAAGTTAAAGTTACGTTTTGACAAGTTAAAGTACATTTTTTACAAGTTAAAGTGCCGTTTTAACAAGTTAAAGCTACGTTTCAACAAGTTAAAGTTACGTTTTGACAAGTTAAAGTACATATTTACCAAGTTAAAGTTCCATTTTAACAAGTTAAAGCTACGTTTCAACAAGTTAAAGTTACGTTTTGACAAGTTAAAGTTACGTTTTGACAAGTTAAAGTACATTTTTTACAAGTTAAAGTTCCGTTTTAACAAGTTAAACCTACGTTTTGACAAGTTAAAGTTACGTTTTGACAAGTTAAAGTACATATTTTACAAGTTAAAGTTCCGTTTTAACAAGTTAAAGCTACGTTTCAACAAGTTAAAGATACGTTTTGACAAGTTAAAGTACATTTTTTACAAGTAAAAGTTCCGTTTTAACAAGTTAAAGCAACGTTTCAACAAGTTAAAGTTATGTTTTGACAAGTTAAATCATATGTTTTACAAGTAAAGTTACTATTTGACAAGTTAAAGTTACGTTTTGACTAGTTAAACCTACGTTTCAACAACTTAAAGTTACGGGTTAACCAGTTAAAGTACATTTTTTACAAGTTAAAGTTATGTTTTAACAAGTTAAAGCTACCTTTGAACAAGTTAAAGTTACGTTTTGACAAGTTAAAGTACATTTTTTACAAGTTAAAGTGCCGTTTTAACAAGTTAAAGCTACGTTTCAACAAGTTAAAGTTACGTTTTGACAAGTTAAAGTACATATTTACCAAGTTAAAGTTCCATTTTAACAAGTTAAAGCTACGTTTCAACAAGTTAAAGTTACGTTTTGACAAGTTAAAGTTACGTTTTGACAAGTTAAAGTTACGTTTTGACAAGTTAAAGTACATTTTTTACAAGTTAAAGTTCCGTTTTAACAAGTTAAACCTACGTTTTGACAAGTTAAAGTTACGTTTTGACAAGTTAAAGTACATATTTTACAAGTTAAAGTTCCGTTTTAACAAGTTAAAGCTACGTTTCAACAAGTTAAAGATACGTTTTGACAAGTTAAAGTACATTTTTTACAAGTAAAAGTTCCGTTTTAACAAGTTAAAGCAACGTTTCAACAAGTTAAAGTTATGTTTTGACAAGTTAAATCATATGTTTTACAAGTAAAGTTACTATTTGACAAGTTAAAGTTACGTTTTGACTAGTTAAACCTACGTTTCAACAACTTAAAGTTACGGGTTAACCAGTTAAAGTACATTTTTTACAAGTTAAAGTTATGTTTTAACAAGTTAAAGCTACCTTTGAACAAGTTAAAGTTACGTTTTGACAAGTTAAAGTACATTTTTTACAAGTTAAAGTGCCGTTTTAACAAGTTAAAGCTACGTTTCAACAAGTTAAAGTTACGTTTTGACAAGTTAAAGTACATATTTACCAAGTTAAAGTTCCATTTTAACAAGTTAAAGCTACGTTTCAACAAGTTAAAGTTACGTTTTGACAAGTTAAAGTTACGTTTTGACAAGTTAAAGTTACGTTTTGACAAGTTAAAGTACATTTTTTACAAGTTAAAGTTCCGTTTTAACAAGTTAAACCTACGTTTTGACAAGTTAAAGTTACGTTTTGACAAGTTAAAGTACATATTTTACAAGTTAAAGTTCCGTTTTAACAAGTTAAAGCTACGTTTCAACAAGTTAAAGATACGTTTTGACAAGTTAAAGTACATTTTTTACAAGTAAAAGTTCCGTTTTAACAAGTTAAAGCAACGTTTCAACAAGTTAAAGTTATGTTTTGACAAGTTAAATCATATGTTTTACAAGTAAAGTTACTATTTGACAAGTTAAAGTTACGTTTTGACTAGTTAAACCTACGTTTCAACAACTTAAAGTTACGGGTTAACCAGTTAAAGTACATTTTTTACAAGTTAAAGTTATGTTTTAACAAGTTAAAGCTACCTTTGAACAAGTTAAAGTTACGTTTTGACAAGTTAAAGTACATTTTTTACAAGTTAAAGTGCCGTTTTAACAAGTTAAAGCTACGTTTCAACAAGTTAAAGTTACGTTTTGACAAGTTAAAGTACATATTTACCAAGTTAAAGTTCCATTTTAACAAGTTAAAGCTACGTTTCAACAAGTTAAAGTTACGTTTTGACAAGTTAAAGTTACGTTTTGACAAGTTAAAGTACATTTTTTACAAGTTAAAGTTCCGTTTTAACAAGTTAAACCTACGTTTTGACAAGTTAAAGTTACGTTTTGACAAGTTAAAGTACATATTTTACAAGTTAAAGTTCCGTTTTAACAAGTTAAAGCTACGTTTCAACAAGTTAAAGATACGTTTTGACAAGTTAAAGTACATTTTTTACAAGTAAAAGTTCCGTTTTAACAAGTTAAAGCAACGTTTCAACAAGTTAAAGTTATGTTTTGACAAGTTAAATCATATGTTTTACAAGTAAAGTTACTATTTGACAAGTTAAAGTTACGTTTTGACTAGTTAAACCTACGTTTCAACAACTTAAAGTTACGGGTTAACCAGTTAAAGTACATTTTTTACAAGTTAAAGTTATGTTTTAACAAGTTAAAGCTACCTTTGAACAAGTTAAAGTTACGTTTTGACAAGTTAAAGTACATTTTTTACAAGTTAAAGTGCCGTTTTAACAAGTTAAAGCTACGTTTCAACAAGTTAAAGTTACGTTTTGACAAGTTAAAGTACATATTTACCAAGTTAAAGTTCCATTTTAACAAGTTAAAGCTACGTTTCAACAAGTTAAAGTTACGTTTTGACAAGTTAAAGTTACGTTTTGACAAGTTAAAGTTACGTTTTGACAAGTTAAAGTACATTTTTTACAAGTTAAAGTTCCGTTTTAACAAGTTAAACCTACGTTTTGACAAGTTAAAGTTACGTTTTGACAAGTTAAAGTACATATTTTACAAGTTAAAGTTCCGTTTTAACAAGTTAAAGCTACGTTTCAACAAGTTAAAGATACGTTTTGACAAGTTAAAGTACATTTTTTACAAGTAAAAGTTCCGTTTTAACAAGTTAAAGCAACGTTTCAACAAGTTAAAGTTATGTTTTGACAAGTTAAATCATATGTTTTACAAGTAAAGTTACTATTTGACAAGTTAAAGTTACGTTTTGACTAGTTAAACCTACGTTTCAACAACTTAAAGTTACGGGTTAACCAGTTAAAGTACATTTTTTACAAGTTAAAGTTATGTTTTAACAAGTTAAAGCTACCTTTGAACAAGTTAAAGTTACGTTTTGACAAGTTAAAGTACATTTTTTACAAGTTAAAGTGCCGTTTTAACAAGTTAAAGCTACGTTTCAACAAGTTAAAGTTACGTTTTGACAAGTTAAAGTACATATTTACCAAGTTAAAGTTCCATTTTAACAAGTTAAAGCTACGTTTCAACAAGTTAAAGTTACGTTTTGACAAGTTAAAGTTACGTTTTGACAAGTTAAAGTTACGTTTTGACAAGTTAAAGTACATTTTTTACAAGTTAAAGTTCCGTTTTAACAAGTTAAACCTACGTTTTGACAAGTTAAAGTTACGTTTTGACAAGTTAAAGTACATATTTTACAAGTTAAAGTTCCGTTTTAACAAGTTAAAGCTACGTTTCAACAAGTTAAAGATACGTTTTGACAAGTTAAAGTACATTTTTTACAAGTAAAAGTTCCGTTTTAACAAGTTAAAGCAACGTTTCAACAAGTTAAAGTTATGTTTTGACAAGTTAAATCATATGTTTTACAAGTAAAGTTACTATTTGACAAGTTAAAGTTACGTTTTGACTAGTTAAACCTACGTTTCAACAACTTAAAGTTACGGGTTAACCAGTTAAAGTACATTTTTTACAAGTTAAAGTTATGTTTTAACAAGTTAAAGCTACCTTTGAACAAGTTAAAGTTACGTTTTGACAAGTTAAAGTACATTTTTTACAAGTTAAAGTGCCGTTTTAACAAGTTAAAGCTACGTTTCAACAAGTTAAAGTTACGTTTTGACAAGTTAAAGTACATATTTACCAAGTTAAAGTTCCATTTTAACAAGTTAAAGCTACGTTTCAACAAGTTAAAGTTACGTTTTGACAAGTTAAAGTTACGTTTTGACAAGTTAAAGTTACGTTTTGACAAGTTAAAGTACATTTTTTACAAGTTAAAGTTCCGTTTTAACAAGTTAAACCTACGTTTTGACAAGTTAAAGTTACGTTTTGACAAGTTAAAGTACATATTTTACAAGTTAAAGTTCCGTTTTAACAAGTTAAAGCTACGTTTCAACAAGTTAAAGATACGTTTTGACAAGTTAAAGTACATTTTTTACAAGTAAAAGTTCCGTTTTAACAAGTTAAAGCAACGTTTCAACAAGTTAAAGTTATGTTTTGACAAGTTAAATCATATGTTTTACAAGTAAAGTTACTATTTGACAAGTTAAAGTTACGTTTTGACTAGTTAAACCTACGTTTCAACAACTTAAAGTTACGGGTTAACCAGTTAAAGTACATTTTTTACAAGTTAAAGTTATGTTTTAACAAGTTAAAGCTACCTTTGAACAAGTTAAAGTTACGTTTTGACAAGTTAAAGTACATTTTTTACAAGTTAAAGTGCCGTTTTAACAAGTTAAAGCTACGTTTCAACAAGTTAAAGTTACGTTTTGACAAGTTAAAGTACATATTTACCAAGTTAAAGTTCCGTTTTAACAAGTTAAAGCTACGTTTCAACAAGTTAAAGTTACGTTTTGACAAGTTAAAGTTACGTTTTGACAAGTTAAAGTTACGTTTTGACAAGTTAAAGTACATTTTTTACAAGTTAAAGTTCCGTTTTAACAAGTTAAACCTACGTTTTGACAAGTTAAAGTTACGTTTTGACAAGTTAAAGTACATATTTTACAAGTTAAAGTTCCGTTTTAACAAGTTAAAGCTACGTTTCAACAAGTTAAAGATACGTTTTGACAAGTTAAAGTACATTTTTTACAAGTAAAAGTTCCGTTTTAACAAGTTAAAGCAACGTTTCAACAAGTTAAAGTTATGTTTTGACAAGTTAAATCATATGTTTTACAAGTAAAGTTACTATTTGACAAGTTAAAGTTACGTTTTGACTAGTTAAACCTACGTTTCAACAACTTAAAGTTACGGGTTAACCAGTTAAAGTACATTTTTTACAAGTTAAAGTTATGTTTTAACAAGTTAAAGCTACCTTTGAACAAGTTAAAGTTACGTTTTGACAAGTTAAAGTACATTTTTTACAAGTTAAAGTGCCGTTTTAACAAGTTAAAGCTACGTTTCAACAAGTTAAAGTTACGTTTTGACAAGTTAAAGTACATATTTACCAAGTTAAAGTTCCATTTTAACAAGTTAAAGCTACGTTTTTACAAGTTAAAGTTACGTTTTGACAAGTTAAAGTTACGTTTTGACAAGTTAAAGTTACGTTTTGACAAGTTAAAGTACATTTTTTACAAGTTAAAGTTCCGTTTTAACAAGTTAAACCTACGTTTTGACAAGTTAAAGTTACGTTTTGACAAGTTAAAGTACATATTTTACAAGTTAAAGTTCCGTTTTAACAAGTTAAAGCTACGTTTCAACAAGTTAAAGATACGTTTTGACAAGTTAAAGTACATTTTTTACAAGTAAAAGTTCCGTTTTAACAAGTTAAAGCAACGTTTCAACAAGTTAAAGTTATGTTTTGACAAGTTAAATCATATGTTTTACAAGTAAAGTTACTATTTGACAAGTTAAAGTTACGTTTTGACTAGTTAAACCTACGTTTCAACAACTTAAAGTTACGGGTTAACCAGTTAAAGTACATTTTTTACAAGTTAAAGTTATGTTTTAACAAGTTAAAGCTACCTTTGAACAAGTTAAAGTTACGTTTTGACAAGTTAAAGTACATTTTTTACAAGTTAAAGTGCCGTTTTAACAAGTTAAAGCTACGTTTCAACAAGTTAAAGTTACGTTTTGACAAGTTAAAGTACATATTTACCAAGTTAAAGTTCCATTTTAACAAGTTAAAGCTACGTTTTTACAAGTTAAAGTTACGTTTTGACAAGTTAAAGTTACGTTTTGACAAGTTAAAGTTACGTTTTGACAAGTTAAAGTACATTTTTTACAAGTTAAAGTTCCGTTTTAACAAGTTAAACCTACGTTTTGACAAGTTAAAGTTACGTTTTGACAAGTTAAAGTACATATTTTACAAGTTAAAGTTCCGTTTTAACAAGTTAAAGCTACGTTTCAACAAGTTAAAGATACGTTTTGACAAGTTAAAGTACATTTTTAACAAGTAAAAGTTCCGTTTTAACAAGTTAAAGCAACGTTTCAACAAGTTAAAGTTATGTTTTGACAAGTTAAATCATATGTTTTACAAGTAAAGTTACTATTTGACAAGTTAAAGTTACGTTTTGACTAGTTAAACCTACGTTTCAACAACTTAAAGTTACGGGTTAACCAGTTAAAGTACATTTTTTACAAGTTAAAGTTATGTTTTAACAAGTTAAAGCTACCTTTGAACAAGTTAAAGTTACGTTTTGACAAGTTAAAGTACATTTTTTACAAGTTAAAGTGCCGTTTTAACAAGTTAAAGCTACGTTTCAACAAGTTAAAGTTACGTTTTGACAAGTTAAAGTACATATTTACAAAGTTAAAGTTCCGTTTTAACAAGTTAAAGCTACGTTTCAACAAGTTAAAGTTACGTTTTGACAAGTTAAAGTTACGTTTTGACAAGTTAAAGTTACGTTTTGACAAGTTAAAGTACATTTTTTACAAGTTAAAGTTCCGTTTTAACAATTAAACCTACGTTTTGACAAGTTAAAGTTACGTTTTGACAAGTTAAAGTACATATTTTACAAGTTAAAGTTCCGTTTTAACAAGTTAAAGCTACGTTTCAACAAGTTAAAGATACGTTTTGACAAGTTAAAGTACATTTTTTACAAGTAAAAGTTCCGTTTTAACAAGTTAAAGCAACGTTTCAACAAGTTAAAGTTATGTTTTGACAAGTTAAATCATATGTTTTACAAGTAAAGTTACTATTTGACAAGTTAAAGTTACGTTTTGACTAGTTAAACCTACGTTTCAACAACTTAAAGTTACGGGTTAACCAGTTAAAGTACATTTTTTACAAGTTAAAGTTATGTTTTAACAAGTTAAAGCTACCTTTGAACAAGTTAAAGTTACGTTTTGACAAGTTAAAGTACATTTTTTACAAGTTAAAGTGCCGTTTTAACAAGTTAAAGCTACGTTTCAACAAGTTAAAGTTACGTTTTGACAAGTTAAAGTACATATTTACCAAGTTAAAGTTCCGTTTTAACAAGTTAAAGCTACGTTTCAACAAGTTAAAGTTACGTTTTGACAAGTTAAAGTTACGTTTTGACAAGTTAAAGTTACGTTTTGACAAGTTAAAGTACATTTTTTACAAGTTAAAGTTCCGTTTTAACAAGTTAAACCTACGTTTTGACAAGTTAAAGTTACGTTTTGACAAGTTAAAGTACATATTTTACAAGTTAAAGTTCCGTTTTAACAAGTTAAAGCTACGTTTCAACAAGTTAAAGATACGTTTTGACAAGTTAAAGTACATTTTTTACAAGTAAAAGTTCCGTTTTAACAAGTTAAAGCTACGTTTCAACAAGTTTAAGTTACGTTTTGACAAGTTAAAGTACATTTTTTACAAGTTAAAGTTCCGTTTTAACAAGTTAAAGGTACGTTTCAACAAGTTAAAG
This sequence comes from Urtica urens, assembly GCA_958296335.1. Lineage (NCBI taxonomy): Eukaryota > Viridiplantae > Streptophyta > Magnoliopsida > Rosales > Urticaceae > Urtica > Urtica urens. The sequence continues at coordinate 24,934,537 of OY282520.1, forward strand.
TTACGTTTTGACAAGTTATAGTATATTTTTTACAAGTTAAGGTTACTATTTGACAAGTTAAAGCACGTTTCAACAAGTTAAAGTTACCTTTTGACAAGATAAAGTATATTTTTTACAACTTAAATTTACTATTTGACAAGTTAAAGTATGCCTTTTACAAGTTAAAGTTATGTTTTGACAAGTTAAAGTATGTTTTTTACTAGTTAAAGTTACGTTTTGAGAAGTTAAAGTTACGTTTCAACAAGTTAAAGGTATTGTTTGACAAGTTAAAGTACGTTGCAACAAGTTAAAATTACGTTTTGACAAGTTAAAGTACGTTGCAACAAGTTAAAATTACGGTTTGACAAGTTAAAGTTACGTTTTGACTAGTTAAACCTACGTTTCAACAACTTAAAGTTACGGTTTAACCAGTTAAAGTACATTTCTTACAAGTTAAAGTTATGTTTTAACAAGTTAAAGCTACCTTTGAACAAGTTAAAGTTACGTTTTGACAAGTTAAAGTACATTTTTTACAAGTTAAAGTGCCGTTTTAACAAGTTAAAGCTACGTTTCAACAAGTTAAAGTTACGTTTTGACAAGTTAAAGTATATATTTACCAAGTTAAAGTTCCGTTTTAACAAGTTAAAGCTACGTTTCAACAAGTTAAAGTTACGTTTTGACAAGTTAAAGTTACGTTTTGACAAGTTAAAGTTACGTTTTGACAAGTTAAAGTACATTTTTTACAAGTTAAAGTTCCGTTTTAACAAGTTAAACCTACGTTTTGACAAGTTAAAGTTACGTTTTGACAAGTTAAAGTACATTTTTTAAAAGTTAAAGTTCCGTTTTAACAAGTTAAAGCTACGTTTCAACAAGTTAAAGTTACGTTTTGACAAGTTAAAGTACATTTTTTACAAGTTAAAGTTCCGTTTTAACAAGTTAAAGCAACGTTTCAACAAGTTAAAGTTATGTTTTGACAAGTTAAATCATATGTTTTACAAGTAAATTTACTATTTGACCAGTTAAAGTACGTTTCAACAAGTTAAAGTTACCTTTTGTCAAGATTAGGTATATTTTTTACAAGTTAAAGTTAATATTTGACAAGTTAAAGTATGCTTTTTACAAGTTAAAGTTACGTTTTAACAAGATAAAGTATGTTTTTTACTAGTTAAAGTTACGTTTTGAGAAGTTACAGTTACGTTTCAACAAGTTAAAGGTACGGTTTGACAAGTTAAAGTACGTTGCAACAAGTTAAAATTACGTTTTGACAAGTTAAACCTACGTTTCAACAAGTTAGAGTTACGATTTAACAAGTTAAAGTACATTTTTTACAAGTTAACTTTCCGTTTTAACAAGTTAAAGCTACGTTTTGACAAGTTAAAGTTACGTTTTGACAAGTTAAAGTATATTTTTTACAAGTTAATGTTCCGTTTTAACAAGTTAAAGCTACGTTTCAACAAGTTAAAGTTACGTTTTGACAAGTTAAAGTATATGTTTTACAATTTAAAGTTACTATTTGACAAGTTAAAGTACGTTTCAACAAGTTAAAGTTACCTTTTGACAAGATAAAGTATATTTTTTACAAGTTAAAGTTACTATTTGACAAGTTAAAGTATGCTTTTTACAAGTTAAAGTTACGTTTTGACAAGTTAAAGTATGTTTTTTACTAGTTAAAGTTACGTTTGGAGAAGTTAAAGTTACGTTTCAACAAGTTAAAGGTACGGTTTGACAAGTTTAAGTACGTTGCAACAAGTTAAAATTACGTTTTGACAAGTTAAAGTACGTTGCGACAAGTTAAAATTACGGTTTGACACGTTAAAGTTACGTTTTGACAACTTAAACCTACGTTTCAACAAGTTAAAGTTACGTTTTGACAAGTTAAAGTACATTTTTGACAGGTTAAAGTTCCGTTTTAACAAGTTAAAGCTACGTTTCAACAATTTAAAATTGCGTTTTGACAAGTTAAAGTACATTTTTTAAAAGTTAAAGTTTCGTTTTAACAAGTTAAAGCTACGTTTCAACAAGTTAAAGTTACGTTTTGACAAGTTAAAATACATTTTTTACAAGTTAAAGATCCCTTTTAACAAGTTAAAGCTACGTTTCAACAAGTTAAAGTTACGTTTTGACAAGTTAAAGTATATGTTTTACAAGTTAAAGTTACTATTTGACAAGTTAAAGTATGCTTTTTACAAGTTAAAGTTACGTTTCGACAAGTTAAAGTATGTTTTTTACTAGTTAAAGTTACGTTCGGAGAAGTTAAAGTTAAGTTTCAACAAGTTAAAGGTACGGTTTGACAAGTTAAAGTACGTTGCAACAACTTAAAATTACGTTTTGACAAGTTAAAGTACGTTGCAACAACTTAAAATTACGTTTTGACAAGTTAAAGTACGTTGCAACAAGTTAAAATTACGGTTTGACAAGTTAAAGTTACGTTTTGACAAGTTAAACCTACGTTTCAATAAGTTAAAATTACGATTTAACAAGTTAAAGTACGATTATTACAAGTTAAAGTACCGTTTTAACAAGTTAAACCTACCTTTCAACAAGTTAAAGTTACGGTTTAACAAGTTAAAGTACATATTTTACAAGTTAAAGTTCCGTTTTAACAAGTTAAAGCTACATTTTGACAAGTTAAAGTTACGTTTTGACAAGTTAAAGTACATTTTTTACAAGTTAAAGTTCCGTTTCAACAAGTTAAAGTTATGTTTTGACTAGTTAAAGTACATTTTTTACAAATTAAAGTTCCTTTTTAACAAGTTAAACCTACATTTCAACAAGTTAAAGTTACGTTTTGACAAGTTAAAGTACATTTTTTTACAAGTTAAAGTTCCGTTTTAACAAGTTAAACCTACGTTTCAACAAGTTAAAGTTACGTTTTGACAAGTTAAAGTACATTTTTTACAAGTTAAAGTACGTTGCAACAAGTTAAAATTACGTTTTGACAAGTTAAAGTACGTTGCAACAAGTTAAAATTACGGTTTGACAAGTTAAAGTTACGTTTTGACAAGTTAAACCGACGTTTCAACAAGTTAGATTACGGTTTAACAAGTTAAAGTACATTTTTTACAAGTTAAAGTTCCCTTTTAACAAGTTAAAGCTACGTTTTGACAAATTAAAGTTACGTTTTGACAAGTTAAAGTACATTTTTTACAAGTTAAAGTTCCGTTTTAACAAGTTAAAGCTACGTTTTGACAAGTTAAATTTACGTTTTGACAAGTTAAAATACATTTTTTACAAGTTAAAGTTCCGTTTCAACAAGTTAAATTTACGTTTTGACAAGTTAAAGTACATTTTTTAAAAATTAATGTTCCGTTTTAACAAGTTAAAGCTACGTTTCAACAAGTTAAAGTTACGTTTTGACAAGTTAAAGTACATTTTTTACAAGTTAAAGTTCCGTTTTAACAAGTTAAAGTTCCGTTTTAACAAGTTAAAGCTACGTTTCAACAAGTTAAAGTTACTCTTGACAAGTTAAAGTATGCTTTTACCAAGTTAAAGTTACGTTTTGACAAGTTAAAGTATGTTTTTTAGTAGTTAAAGTTACGTTTTGAGAAGTTAAAGTTACGTTTCAACAAGTTAAAGGTACGGTTTGACAAGTTAAAGTACGTTGCAACAAGTTAAAATTACGTTTTGACAAGTTAAAGTATGTTGCAACAAGTTAAATTTCCGTTTTAACAAGTTAAAGTTAAGGTTCAACAAGTTAAAGTTACGGTTTGACAAGGTAAAGTACAGTTTTGATAAGCTAAAGAATTTTTTTTACAAGTTAAAATTATGTTTTAACAAGTTAAAATACTCTTTTTACAAGTTAAAGTTACGTTTTGACAAGTTAAAGTTACGTTACAACAAGTTAAAGCTACGGTTTGACAAGTTAAAGTACCGTTTTTTACAGGTTAAAGTTACGTTTTGACAAGTTAAAGTATGTTTTTTACAAGTTAAAGTTACGGTTTGACAAGTTAAAATACATTTTTATAAGTAAAAGTTACGTTTTGACAAGTTAAAGTATATTTTTTACAAGTTAAAGTTACGTTTTGAGACTTTTAAGTTACAATTCAACAAGTTAAAGTATGTATTTTACAAGTTAAAGTTACGTTTTGAGAAGTTAAAGTTACGATTCAACAAGTTAAAGTTACATTTTGACAAGTTAAAGTACGTTGCAACAAGTTAAAATTACGGTTTGATAAGTTAAAGTTACGTTTTGACAAGTTAAAGCAACGTTTCAACAAGTTAAAGTTACGTTTTGACAAGTTGAAGTACATTTTTTACAAGTTAAAGTTCCGTTTTAACAAGTAAAAGCTACATTTCAACAAGTGAAAGTTACATTTTGACATGTTAAAATAAATTTTTTACAAGTTAAAGTTCCGTTTTAACAAGTTAAAGTTCCGTTTCAACAAGTTAAAGTTACGGTTTGACAAGTTAAAGTAAAGTTTTGACAAGGTAAAGTATTTTTTTTACAAATTAAAGTTATGTTTTAAAAAGTTAAAATACTCTTTTTACAAGTTAAAGTTACGTTTTGACAAGTTAAAATTACGTTTCAACAAGTTAAAGCTATGGTTTGACAAGTTAAAGTACAATTTTTTACAAGTTAAAGTTACGTTTTGACGAGTTAAAGTATGTTTTTTACAAGTTAAAGTTACGTTTTGACAAGTTAAAGTATATTTTTAACAAGTTAAAGTTACGTTTTGAGATGTTAAAGTTATGTTTCACCAAGTTAAAGTATGTATTTTACAAGTTAAAGTTAAGTTTTGAGAAGTTAAAGTTACGATTCAACAAGTTAAAGTTACGTTTTGACAAGTTAAGGTACGTTGCAACAAGTTATAATTACGGTTTGACAAGTTAAAGTTACGTTTTGACAAGTTAAACCTACGTTTCAACAAATTAAAGTTACGGTTTAACAAGTTAAAGTACATTTTTTACAAGTTAAAGTTCTGTTTTCACAAGTTAAAGCTACGTTTCAACAAGATAAAGTTACGTTTTGACAAGTTAAAGTACATTTTTTACAAGTAAAAGTTCCGTTTTAACAAGTTAAAGCAACGTTTCAACAAGTTAAAGTTATGTTTTGACAAGTTAAATCATATGTTTTACAAGTAAAGTTACTATTTGACAAGTTAAAGTTACGTTTTGACTAGTTAAACCTACGTTTCAACAACTTAAAGTTACGGGTTAACCAGTTAAAGTACATTTTTTACAAGTTAAAGTTATGTTTTAACAAGTTAAAGCTACCTTTGAACAAGTTAAAGTTACGTTTTGACAAGTTAAAGTACATTTTTTACAAGTTAAAGTGCCGTTTTAACAAGTTAAAGCTACGTTTCAACAAGTTAAAGTTACGTTTTGACAAGTTAAAGTACATATTTACCAAGTTAAAGTTCCGTTTTAACAAGTTAAAGCTACGTTTCAACAAGTTAAAGTTACGTTTTGACAAGTTAAAGTTACGTTTTGACAAGTTAAAGTTACGTTTTGACAAGTTAAAGTACATTTTTTACAAGTTAAAGTTCCGTTTTAACAAGTTAAACCTACGTTTTGACAAGTTAAAGTTACGTTTTGACAAGTTAAAGTACATATTTTACAAGTTAAAGTTCCGTTTTAACAAGTTAAAGCTACGTTTCAACAAGTTAAAGATACGTTTTGACAAGTTAAAGTACATTTTTTACAAGTAAAAGTTCCGTTTTAACAAGTTAAAGCAACGTTTCAACAAGTTAAAGTTATGTTTTGACAAGTTAAATCATATGTTTTACAAGTAAAGTTACTATTTGACAAGTTAAAGTTACGTTTTGACTAGTTAAACCTACGTTTCAACAACTTAAAGTTACGGGTTAACCAGTTAAAGTACATTTTTTACAAGTTAAAGTTATGTTTTAACAAGTTAAAGCTACCTTTGAACAAGTTAAAGTTACGTTTTGACAAGTTAAAGTACATTTTTTACAAGTTAAAGTGCCGTTTTAACAAGTTAAAGCTACGTTTCAACAAGTTAAAGTTACGTTTTGACAAGTTAAAGTACATATTTACCAAGTTAAAGTTCCGTTTTAACAAGTTAAAGCTACGTTTCAACAAGTTAAAGTTACGTTTTGACAAGTTAAAGTTACGTTTTGACAAGTTAAAGTTACGTTTTGACAAGTTAAAGTACATTTTTTACAAGTTAAAGTTCCGTTTTAACAAGTTAAACCTACGTTTTGACAAGTTAAAGTTACGTTTTGACAAGTTAAAGTACATATTTTACAAGTTAAAGTTCCGTTTTAACAAGTTAAAGCTACGTTTCAACAAGTTAAAGATACGTTTTGACAAGTTAAAGTACATTTTTTACAAGTAAAAGTTCCGTTTTAACAAGTTAAAGCTACGTTTCAACAAGTTAAAGTTACGTTTTGACAAGTTAAAGTACATTTTTTACAAGTTAAAGTTCCGTTTTAACAAGTTAAAGGTACGTTTCAACAAGTTAAAGTTACGTTTTGACAAGTTATAGTATATTTTTTACAAGTTAAGGTTACTATTTGACAAGTTAAAGCACGTTTCAACAAGTTAAAGTTACCTTTTGACAAGATAAAGTATATTTTTTACAAGTTAAATTTACTATTTGACAAGTTAAAGTATGCCTTTTACAAGTTAAAGTTATGTTTTGACAAGTTAAAGTATGTTTTTTACTAGTTAAAGTTACGTTTTGAGAAGTTAAAGTTACGTTTCAACAAGTTAAAGGTATTGTTTGACAAGTTAAAGTACGTTGCAACAAGTTAAAATTACGTTTTGACAAGTTAAAGTACGTTGCAACAAGTTAAAATTACGGTTTGACAAGTTAAAGTTACGTTTTGACTAGTTAAACCTACGTTTCAACAACTTAAAGTTACGGTTTAACCAGTTAAAGTACATTTCTTACAAGTTAAAGTTATGTTTTAACAAGTTAAAGCTACCTTTGAACAAGTTAAAGTTACGTTTTGACAAGTTAAAGTACATTTTTTACAAGTTAAAGTGCCGTTTTAACAAGTTAAAGCTACGTTTCAACAAGTTAAAGTTACGTTTTGACAAGTTAAAGTATATATTTACCAAGTTAAAGTTCCGTTTTAACAAGTTAAAGCTACGTTTCAACAAGTTAAAGTTACGTTTTGACAAGTTAAAGTTACGTTTTGACAAGTTAAAGTTACGTTTTGACAAGTTAAAGTACATTTTTTACAAGTTAAAGTTCCGTTTTAACAAGTTAAACCTACGTTTCAACAAGTTAAAGTTACGTTTTGACAAGTTAAAGTACATTTTTTACAAGTTAAAGTACGTTGCAACAAGTTAAAATTACGTTTTGACAAGTTAAAGTACGTTGCAACAAGTTAAAATTACGGTTTGACAAGTTAAAGTTACGTTTTGACAAGTTAAACCGACGTTTCAACAAGTTAGATTACGGTTTAACAAGTTAAAGTACATTTTTTACAAGTTAACTTTCCGTTTTAACAAGTTAAAGCTACGTTTTGACAAGTTAAAGTTACGTTTTGACAAGTTAAAGTATATTTTTTACAAGTTAATGTTCCGTTTTAACAAGTTAAAGCTACGTTTCAACAAGTTAAAGTTACGTTTTGACAAGTTAAAGTATATGTTTTACAATTTAAAGTTACTATTTGACAAGTTAAAGTACGTTTCAACAAGTTAAAGTTACCTTTTGACAAGATAAAGTATATTTTTTACAAGTTAAAGTTACTATTTGACAAGTTAAAGTATGCTTTTTACAAGTTAAAGTTACGTTTTGACAAGTTAAAGTATGTTTTTTACTAGTTAAAGTTACGTTTGGAGAAGTTAAAGTTACGTTTCAACAAGTTAAAGGTACGGTTTGACAAGTTTAAGTACGTTGCAACAAGTTAAAATTACGTTTTGACAAGTTAAAGTACGTTGCGACAAGTTAAAATTACGGTTTGACACGTTAAAGTTACGTTTTGACAACTTAAACCTACGTTTCAACAAGTTAAAGTTACGTTTTGACAAGTTAAAGTACATTTTTGACAGGTTAAAGTTCCGTTTTAACAAGTTAAAGCTACGTTTCAACAATTTAAAATTGCGTTTTGACAAGTTAAAGTACATTTTTTAAAAGTTAAAGTTTCGTTTTAACAAGTTAAAGCTACGTTTCAACAAGTTAAAGTTACGTTTTGACAAGTTAAAATACATTTTTTACAAGTTAAAGATCCCTTTTAACAAGTTAAAGCTACGTTTCAACAAGTTAAAGTTACGTTTTGACAAGTTAAAGTATATGTTTTACAAGTTAAAGTTACTATTTGACAAGTTAAAGTATGCTTTTTACAAGTTAAAGTTACGTTTCGACAAGTTAAAGTATGTTTTTTACTAGTTAAAGTTACGTTCGGAGAAGTTAAAGTTAAGTTTCAACAAGTTAAAGGTACGGTTTGACAAGTTAAAGTACGTTGCAACAACTTAAAATTACGTTTTGACAAGTTAAAGTACGTTGCAACAACTTAAAATTACGTTTTGACAAGTTAAAGTACGTTGCAACAAGTTAAAATTACGGTTTGACAAGTTAAAGTTACGTTTTGACAAGTTAAACCTACGTTTCAATAAGTTAAAATTACGATTTAACAAGTTAAAGTACGATTATTACAAGTTAAAGTACCGTTTTAACAAGTTAAACCTACCTTTCAACAAGTTAAAGTTACGGTTTAACAAGTTAAAGTACATATTTTACAAGTTAAAGTTCCGTTTTAACAAGTTAAAGCTACATTTTGACAAGTTAAAGTTACGTTTTGACAAGTTAAAGTACATTTTTTACAAGTTAAAGTTCCGTTTCAACAAGTTAAAGTTATGTTTTGACTAGTTAAAGTACATTTTTTACAAATTAAAGTTCCTTTTTAACAAGTTAAACCTACATTTCAACAAGTTAAAGTTACGTTTTGACAAGTTAAAGTACATTTTTTTACAAGTTAAAGTTCCGTTTTAACAAGTTAAACCTACGTTTCAACAAGTTAAAGTTACGTTTTGACAAGTTAAAGTACATTTTTTACAAGTTAAAGTACGTTGCAACAAGTTAAAATTACGTTTTGACAAGTTAAAGTACGTTGCAACAAGTTAAAATTACGGTTTGACAAGTTAAAGTTACGTTTTGACAAGTTAAACCGACGTTTCAACAAGTTAGATTACGGTTTAACAAGTTAAAGTACATTTTTTACAAGTTAAAGTTCCCTTTTAACAAGTTAAAGCTACGTTTTGACAAATTAAAGTTACGTTTTGACAAGTTAAAGTACATTTTTTACAAGTTAAAGTTCCGTTTTAACAAGTTAAAGCTACGTTTTGACAAGTTAAATTTACGTTTTGACAAGTTAAAATACATTTTTTACAAGTTAAAGTTCCGTTTCAACAAGTTAAATTTACGTTTTGACAAGTTAAAGTACATTTTTTAAAAATTAATGTTCCGTTTTAACAAGTTAAAGCTACGTTTCAACAAGTTAAAGTTACGTTTTGACAAGTTAAAGTACATTTTTTACAAGTTAAAGTTCCGTTTTAACAAGTTAAAGTTCCGTTTTAACAAGTTAAAGCTACGTTTCAACAAGTTAAAGTTACTCTTGACAAGTTAAAGTATGCTTTTACCAAGTTAAAGTTACGTTTTGACAAGTTAAAGTATGTTTTTTAGTAGTTAAAGTTACGTTTTGAGAAGTTAAAGTTACGTTTCAACAAGTTAAAGGTACGGTTTGACAAGTTAAAGTACGTTGCAACAAGTTAAAATTACGTTTTGACAAGTTAGAGTATGTTGCAACAAGTTAAATTTCCGTTTTAACAAGTTAAAGTTAAGGTTCAACAAGTTAAAGTTACGGTTTGACAAGGTAAAGTACAGTTTTGATAAGCTAAAGAATTTTTTTTACAAGTTAAAATTATGTTTTAACAAGTTAAAATACTCTTTTTACAAGTTAAAGTTACGTTTTGACAAGTTAAAGTTACGTTACAACAAGTTAAAGCTACGGTTTGACAAGTTAAAGTACCGTTTTTTACAGGTTAAAGTTACGTTTTGACAAGTTAAAGTATGTTTTTTACAAGTTAAAGTTACGGTTTGACAAGTTAAAATACATTTTTATAAGTAAAAGTTACGTTTTGACAAGTTAAAGTATATTTTTTACAAGTTAAAGTTACGTTTTGAGACTTTTAAGTTACAATTCAACAAGTTAAAGTATGTATTTTACAAGTTAAAGTTACGTTTTGAGAAGTTAAAGTTACGATTCAACAAGTTAAAGTTACATTTTGACAAGTTAAAGTACGTTGCAACAAGTTAAAATTACGGTTTGATAAGTTAAAGTTACGTTTTGACAAGTTAAAGCAACGTTTCAACAAGTTAAAGTTACGTTTTGACAAGTTGAAGTACATTTTTTACAAGTTAAAGTTCCGTTTTAACAAGTAAAAGCTACATTTCAACAAGTGAAAGTTACATTTTGACATGTTAAAATAAATTTTTTACAAGTTAAAGTTCCGTTTTAACAAGTTAAAGTTCCGTTTCAACAAGTTAAAGTTACGGTTTGACAAGTTAAAGTAAAGTTTTGACAAGGTAAAGTATTTTTTTTACAAATTAAAGTTATGTTTTAAAAAGTTAAAATACTCTTTTTACAAGTTAAAGTTACGTTTTGACAAGTTAAAATTACGTTTCAACAAGTTAAAGCTATGGTTTGACAAGTTAAAGTACAATTTTTTACAAGTTAAAGTTACGTTTTGACGAGTTAAAGTATGTTTTTTACAAGTTAAAGTTACGTTTTGACAAGTTAAAGTATATTTTTAACAAGTTAAAGTTACGTTTTGAGATGTTAAAGTTATGTTTCACCAAGTTAAAGTATGTATTTTACAAGTTAAAGTTAAGTTTTGAGAAGTTAAAGTTACGATTCAACAAGTTAAAGTTACGTTTTGACAAGTTAAGGTACGTTGCAACAAGTTATAATTACGGTTTGACAAGTTAAAGTTACGTTTTGACAAGTTAAACCTACGTTTCAACAAATTAAAGTTACGGTTTAACAAGTTAAAGTACATTTTTTACAAGTTAAAGTTCTGTTTTCACAAGTTAAAGCTACGTTTCAACAAGATAAAGTTACGTTTTGACAAGTTAAAGTATATTTTTTACAAGTTAAAGTTACTATTTGACAAGTTAAAGTACGTTTCAACAAGTTAAAGTTACGTTTTGACAAGTTAAAGTACATTTTTACAAAGTTAAAGTTCCGTTTTCAACAAGTTAAAGTTACGTTTTGACAAGTTGAAGTACATTTTTTACAAGTTAATGTTCCGTTTTAACAAGTTAAAGCTACATTTCAACAAGTGAAAGTTACGTTTTGACAAGTTAAAATAAATTTTTTACAAGTTAAAGTTCCGTTTTAACAACTTAAAGTTCTGTTTCAACAAGTTAAAGTTACGGTTTTGACAAGTTAAAGTACAGTTTTGACAAGTTAAAGTATTTTTTTTACAAATTAAAGTTATGTTTTAAAAAGTTAAAATACTCTTTTTACAAGTTAAAGTTACGTTTTGACAAGTTAAAGTTACGTTTCAACAAGTTAAAGCTATGGTTTGACAAGTTAAAGTACATTTTTTACAAGTTAAAGTTCCGTTTTAACAAGTTAAAGTTAAGGTTCAACAAGTTAAAGTTATGGTTTGACAAGGTAAAGTACAGTTTTGATAAGCTAAAGAATTTTTTTTACAAGTTAAAATTATGTTTTAACAAGTTAAAGTTACGTGTTGACGAGTTAAAGTTACGTTACAACAAGTTAAAGCTACGGTTTGACAAGTTAAAGTACCGTTTTTTACAGGTTAAAGTTCCGTTTTGACAAGTTAATGTATGTTTTTTACAAGTTAAAGTTACGGTTTGACTAGTTAAAGTATGTTTTTTAGTAGTTAAAGTTACGTTTTGAGAAGTTAAAGTTACGTTTCAACAAGTTGAAGGTACGGTTTGACAAGTTAAAGTACGTTGCAACAAGTTAAAATTACGTTTTGATAAGTTAAAGTACGTTGCAACAAGTTAAATTTCCGTTTTAACAAGTTAAAGTTAAGGTTCAACAAGTTAAAGTTACGGTTTGACAAGGTAAAGTACAGTTTTGATAAGCTAAAGAATTTTTTTTACAAGTTAAAATTATGTTTTAACAAGTTAAAATACTCTTTTTACAAGTTAAAATTATGTTTTAACAAGTTAAAGCTACCTTTGAACAAGTTAAAGTTACGTTTTGACAAGTTGAAGTACATTTTTTACAAGTTAAAGTTCCGTTTTAACAAGTTAAAGCTACATTTCAACAAGTGAAAGTTACATTTTGACATGTTAAAAAAAATTTTTTACAACTTAAAGTTCCGTTTTAACAAGTTAAAGTTCCGTTTCAACAAGTTAAAGTTACGGTTTGACAAGTTAAAGTAAAGTTTTGACAAGTTAAAGTATTTTTTTTACAAATTAAAGTTATGTTTTAAAAAGTTAAAATACTCTTTTTACAAGTTAAAGTTACGTTTTGACAAGTTAAAATTACGTTTCAACAAGTTAAAGCTATGGTTTGACAAGTTAAAGTACAATTTTTTACAAGTTAAAGTTACGTTTTGACGAGTTAAAGTATGTATTTTACAAGTTAAAGTTACGTTTTGACAAGTTAAAGTATATTTTTAACAAGTTAAAGTTACGTTTTGAAATGTTAAAGTTATGTTTCATCAAGTTAAAGTATGTATTTTACAAGTTAAAGTTAAGTTTTGAGAAGTTAAAGTTACGATTCAACAAGTTAAAGTTACGTTTTGACAAGTTAAGGTACGTTGCAACAAGTTATAATTACGGTTTGACAAGTTAAAGTTACGTTTTGACAAGTTAAACCTACGTTTCAACAAATTAAAGTTACGGTTTAACAAGTTAAAGTACATTTTTTACAAGTTAAAGTTCTGTTTTCACAAGTTAAAGCTACGTTTCAACAAGTTAAAGTTACGTTTTGACAAGTTAAAGTATATTTTTTACAAGTTAAAGTTACTATTTGACAAGTTAAAGTACGTTTCAACAAGTTAAAGTTATGTTTTGACAAGTTAAAGTACATTTTTTACAAGTTAAAGTTCCGTTTCAACAAGTTAAAGTTACGTTTTGACAAGTTAAAGTACATTTTTACAAAGTTAAAGTTCCGTTTTCAACAAGTTAAAGTTACGTTTTGACAAGTTGAAGTACATTTTTTACAAGTTAATGTTCCGTTTTAACAAGTTAAAGCTACATTTCAACAAGTGAAAGTTACGTTTTGACAAGTTAAAATAAATTTTTTACAAGTTAAAGTTCCGTTTTAACAACTTAAAGTTCTGTTTCAACAAGTTAAAGTTACGGTTTTGACAAGTTAAAGTACAGTTTTGACAAGTTAAAGTATTTTTTTTACAAATTAAAGTTATGTTTTAAAAAGTTAAAATACTCTTTTTACAAGTTAAAGTTACGTTTTGACAAGTTAAAGTTACGTTTCAACAAGTTAAAGCTATGGTTTGACAAGTTAAAGTACATTTTTTACAAGTTAAAGTTCCGTTTTAACAAGTTAAAGTTAAGGTTCAACAAGTTAAAGTTACGGTTTGACAAGGTTAAGTACAGTTTTGATAAGCTAAAGAATTTTTTTTACAAGTTAAAATTATGTTTTAACAAGTTAAAGTTACGTGTTGACGAGTTAAAGTTACGTTACAACAAGTTAAAGCTACGGTTTGACAAGTTAAAGTACCGTTTTTTACAGGTTAAAGTTCCGTTTTGACAAGTTAATGTATGTTTTTTACAAGTTAAAGTTACGGTTTGACAAGTTAAAGTATGTTTTTTAGTAGTTAAAGTTACGTTTTGAGAAGTTAAAGTTACGTTTCAACAAGTTGAAGGTACGGTTTGACAAGTTAAAGTACGTTGCAACAAGTTAAAATTACGTTTTGACAAGTTAAAGTACGTTGCAACAAGTTAAATTTCCGTTTTAACAAGTTAAAGTTAAGGTTCAACAAGTTAAAGTTACGGTTTGACAAGGTAAAGTACAGTTTTGATAAGCTAAAGAATTTTTTTTACAAGTTAAAATTATGTTTTAACAAGTTAAAATACTCTTTTTACAAGTTAAAGTTACGTTTTGACAAGTTAAAGCTACGTTTTGACAAGTTAAATTTACGTTTTGACAAGTTAAAGTACATTTTTTACAAGTTAAAGTTCCGTTTCAACAAGTTAAATTTACGTTTTGACAAGTTAAAGTACATTTTTTAAAAATTAATGTTCCGTTTTAACAAGTTAAAGCTACGTTTCAACAAGTTAAAGTTACGTTTTGACAAGTTAAAGTACATTTTTTACAAGTTAAAGTTCCGTTTTAACAAGTTAAAGTTCCGTTTTAACAAGTTAAAGCTACGTTTCAACAAGTTAAAGTTACTCTTGACAAGTTAAAGTATGCTTTTACCAAGTTAAAGTTACGTTTTGACAAGTTAAAGTATGTTTTTTAGTAGTTAAAGTTACGTTTTGAGAAGTTAAAGTTACGTTTCAACAAGTTAAAGGTACGGTTTGACAAGTTAAAGTACGTTGCAACAAATTAAAATTACGTTTTGACAAGTTAAAGTATGTTGCAACAAGTTAAATTTCCGTTTTAACAAGTTAAAGTTAAGGTTCAACAAGTTAAAGTTACGGTTTGACAAGGTAAAGTACAGTTTTGATAAGCTAAAGAATTTTTTTTACAAGTTAAAATTATGTTTTAACAAGTTAAAATACTCTTTTTACAAGTTAAAGTTACGTTTTGACAAGTTAAAGTTACGTTACAACAAGTTAAAGCTACGGTTTGACAAGTTAAAGTACCGTTTTTTACAGGTTAAAGTTACGTTTTGACAAGTTAAAGTATGTTTTTTACAAGTTAAAGTTACGGTTTGACAAGTTAAAATACATTTTTATAAGTAAAAGTTACGTTTTGACAAGTTAAAGTATATTTTTTACAAGTTAAAGTTACGTTTTGAGACTTTTAAGTTACAATTCAACAAGTTAAAGTATGTATTTTACAAGTTAAAGTTACGTTTTGAGAAGTTAAAGTTACGATTCAACAAGTTAAAGTTACATTTTGACAAGTTAAAGTACGTTGCAACAAGTTAAAATTACGGTTTGATAAGTTAAAGTTACGTTTTGACAAGTTAAAGCAACGTTTCAACAAGTTAAAGTTACGTTTTGACAAGTTGAAGTACATTTTTTACAAGTTAAAGTTCCGTTTTAACAAGTAAAAGCTACATTTCAACAAGTGAAAGTTACATTTTGACATGTTAAAATAAATTTTTTACAAGTTAAAGTTCCGTTTTAACAAGTTAAAGTTCCGTTTCAACAAGTTAAAGTTACGGTTTGACAAGTTAAAGTAAAGTTTTGACAAGGTAAAGTATTTTTTTTACAAATTAAAGTTATGTTTTAAAAAGTTAAAATACTCTTTTTACAAGTTAAAGTTACGTTTTGACAAGTTAAAATTACGTTTCAACAAGTTAAAGCTATGGTTTGACAAGTTAAAGTACAATTTTTTACAAGTTAAAGTTACGTTTTGACGAGTTAAAGTATGTTTTTTACAAGTTAAAGTTACGTTTTGACAAGTTAAAGTATATTTTTAACAAGTTAAAGTTACGTTTTGAGATGTTAAAGTTATGTTTCACCAAGTTAAAGTATGTATTTTACAAGTTAAAGTTAAGTTTTGAGAAGTTAAAGTTACGATTCAACAAGTTAAAGTTACGTTTTGACAAGTTAAGGTACGTTGCAACAAGTTATAATTACGGTTTGACAAGTTAAAGTTACGTTTTGACAAGTTAAACCTACGTTTCAACAAATTAAAGTTACGGTTTAACAAGTTAAAGTACATTTTTTACAAGTTGAAGTTCTGTTTTCACAAGTTAAAGCTACGTTTCAACAAGATAAAGTTACGTTTTGACAAGTTAAAGTATATTTTTTACAAGTTAAAGTTACTATTTGACAAGTTAAAGTACGTTTCAACAAGTTAAAGTTATGTTTTGACAAGTTAAAGTACATTTTTTACAAGTTAAAGTTCCGTTTCAACAAGTTAAAGTTACGTTTTGACAAGTTAAAGTACATTTTTACAAAGTTAAAGTTCCGTTTTCAACAAGTTAAAGTTACGTTTTGACAAGTTGAAGTACATTTTTTACAAGTTAATGTTCCGTTTTAACAAGTTAAAGCTACATTTCAACAAGTGAAAGTTACGTTTTGACAAGTTAAAATAAATTTTTTACAAGTTAAAGTTCCGTTTTAACAACTTAAAGTTCTGTTTCAACAAGTTAAAGTTACGGTTTTGACAAGTTAAAGTACAGTTTTGACAAGTTAAAGTATTTTTTTTACAAATTAAAGTTATGTTTTAAAAAGTTAAAATACTCTTTTTACAAGTTAAAGTTACGTTTTGACAAGTTAAAGTTACGTTTCAACAAGTTAAAGCTATGGTTTGACAAGTTAAAGTACATTTTTTACAAGTTAAAGTTCCGTTTTAACAAGTTAAAGTTAAGGTTCAACAAGTTAAAGTTACGGTTTGACAAGGTAAAGTACAGTTTTGATAAGCTAAAGAATTTTTTTTACAAGTTAAAATTATGTTTTAACAAGTTAAAGTTACGTGTTGACGAGTTAAAGTTACGTTACAACAAGTTAAAGCTACGGTTTGACAAGTTAAAGTACCGTTTTTTACAGGTTAAAGTTCCGTTTTGACAAGTTAATGTATGTTTTTTACAAGTTAAAGTTACGGTTTGACAAGTTAAAGTATGTTTTTTAGTAGTTAATGTTACGTTTTGAGAAGTTAAAGTTACGTTTCAACAAGTTGAAGGTACGGTTTGACAAGTTAAAGTACGTTGCAACAAGTTAAAATTACGTTTTGACAAGTTAAAGTACGTTGCAACAAGTTAAATTTCCGTTTTAACAAGTTAAAGTTAAGGTTCAACAAGTTAAAGTTACGGTTTGACAAGGTAAAGTACAGTTTTGATAAGCTAAAGAATTTTTTTTACAAGTTAAAATTATGTTTTAACAAGTTAAAATACTCTTTTTACAAGTTAAAGTTACGTTTTGACAAGTTAAAGTTATGTTACAACAAGTTAAAGCTACGGTTTGACAAGTTAAAGTACCGTTTTTTACAGGTTCAAGTTACGTTTTGACAAGTTAAAGTATGTTTTTTACAAGTTAAAGTTACGGTTTGACAAGTTAAAATACATTTTTATAAGTAAAAGTTACGTTTTGACAAGTTAAAGTATATTTTTTTACAAGTTAAAGTTACGTTTTGAGACTTTTAAGTTACAATTCAACAAGTTAAAGTATGTATTTTACAAGTTAAAGTTACGTTTTGAGAAGTTAAAGTTACGATTCAACAAGTTAAAGTTACATTTTGACAAGTTAAAGTACGTTGCAACAAGTTAAAATTACGGTTTGATAAGTTAAAGTTACGTTTTGACAAGTTAAAGCAACGTTTCAACAAGTTAAAGTTACGTTTTGACAAGTTGAAGTACATTTTTTACAAGTTAAAGTTCCGTTTTAACAAGTTAAAGCTACATTTCAACAAGTGAAAGTTACATTTTGACATGTTAAAATAAATTTTTTACAAGTTAAAGTTCCGTTTTAACAAGTTAAAGTTCCGTTTCAACAAGTTAAAGTTACGGTTTGACAAGTTAAAGTAAAGTTTTGACAAGTTAAAGTATTTTTTTTACAAATTAAAGTTATGTTTTAAAAAGTTAAAATACTCTTTTTACAAGTTAAAGTTACGTTTTGACAAGTTAAAATTACGTTTCAACAAGTTAAAGCTATGGTTTGACAAGTTAAAGTACAATTTTTTACAAGTTAAAGTTACGTTTTGACGAGTTAAAGTATGTTTTTTACAAGTTAAAGTTACGTTTTGACAAGTTAAAGTATATTTTTAACAAGTTAAAGTTACGTTTTGAGATGTTAAAGTTATGTTTCACCAAGTTAAAGTATGTATTTTACAAGTTAAAGTTAAGTTTTGAGAAGTTAAAGTTACGATTCAACAAGTTAAAGTTACGTTTTGACAAGTTAAGGTACGTTGCAACAAGTTATAATTACGGTTTGACAAGTTAAAGTTACGTTTTGACAAGTTAAACCTACGTTTCAACAAATTAAAGTTACGGTTTAACAAGTTAAAGTACATTTTTTACAAGTTAAAGTTCTGTTTTCACAAGTTAAAGCTACGTTTCAACAAGTTAAAGTTACGTTTTGACAAGTTAAAGTATATTTTTTACAAGTTAAAGTTACTATTTGACAAGTTAAAGTACGTTTCAACAAGTTAAAGTTATGTTTTGACAAGTTAAAGTACATTTTTTACAAGTTAAAGTTCCGTTTCAACAAGTTAAAGTTACGTTTTGACAAGTTAAAGTACATTTTTACAAAGTTAAAGTTCCGTTTTCAACAAGTTAAAGTTACGTTTTGACAAGTTGAAGTACATTTTTTACAAGTTAATGTTCCGTTTTAACAAGTTAAAGCTACATTTCAACAAGTGAAAGTTACGTTTTGACAAGTTAAAATAAATTTTTTACAAGTTAAAGTTCCGTTTTAACAAGTTAAAGTTCTGGTTCAACAAGTTAAAGTTACGGTTTTGACAAGTTAAAGTTCAGTTTTGACAAGTTAAAGTATTTTTTTTACAAATTAAAGTTATGTTTTAAAAAGTTAAAATACTCTTTTTACAAGTTAAAGTTACGTTTTGACAAGTTAAAGTTACGTTTCAACAAGTTAAAGCTATGGTTTGACAAGTTAAAGTACATTTTTTACAAGTTAAAGTTCCGTTTTAACAAGTTAAAGTTAAGGTTCAACAAGTTAAAGTTACGGTTTGACAAGGTAAAGTACAGTTTTGATAAGCTAAAGAATTTTTTTTACAAGTTAAAATTATGTTTTAACAAGTTAAAGTTACGTGTTGACGAGTTAAAGTTACGTTACAACAAGTTAAAGCTACGGTTTGACAAGTTAAAGTACAGTTTTTTACAGGTTAAAGTTCCGTTTTGACAAGTTAATGTATGTTTTTTACAAGTTAAAGTTACGGTTTGACAAGTTAAAATACATTTTTATAAGTAAATGTTACGTTTTGACAAGTTAAAGTATATTTTTTACAAGTTAAAGTTACGTTTTGAGACTTTTAAGTTACAATTCAACAAGTTAAAGTATGTATTTTACAAGTTAAAGTTACGTTTTGAGAAGTTAAAGTTACGATTCAACAAGTTAAAGTTACATTTTAACAAGTTAAAGTACGTTGCAACAAGTTAAAATTACGGTTTGATAAGTTAAAGTTACGTTTTGACAAGTTAAAGCTACGTTTCAACAAGTTAAAGTTACGTTTTGACAAGTTGAAGTACATTTTTTACAAGTTAAAGTTCCGTTTTAACAAGTTAAAGCTACATTTCAACAAGTGAAAGTTACATTTTGACAAGTTAAAATAAATTTTTTACAAGTTAAATTTCCGTTTTAACAAGTTAAAGTTCCGTTTCAACAAGTTAAAGTTACGGTTTGACAAGTTAAAGTACAGTTTTGACAAGTTAAAGTATTTTTTTTACAAATTAAAGTTATGTTTTAAAAAGTTAAAATACTCTTTTTACAAGTTAAAGTTACGTTTTGACAAGTTAAAGTTACGTTTCAACAAGTTAAAGGTACGGTTTTACAAGTTAAAGTACGTTGCAACAAGTTAAAATTACGTTTTGACAAGTTAAAGTACGTTGCAACAAGTTAAAATTCTGTTTTAACAAGTTAAAGCTACGTTTCAAGAAGTTAAAGTTACGTTTTGACAAGTTAAAGTACATTTTTTACAAGTTAAAGTTCCGTTTTAACAAGTTAAAGTTAAGGTTCAACAAGTTAAAGTTACGGTTTGACAAGGTAAAGTACAGTTTTGATAAGCTAAAGAATTTTTTTTACAAGTTAAAATACTCTTTTTATAAGTTAAAGTTACGTTTTGACAAGTTACAGTTACGTTACAACAAGTTAAAGCTACGGTTTGACAAGTTAAAGTACCGTTTTGACAAGTTAAACCTACGTTTCAACAAATTAAAGTTACGGTTTAACAAGTTAAAGTACATTTTTTACAAGTTAAAGTTCTGTTTTAACAAGTTAAAGCTATGTTTCAACAAGTTAAAGTTACGTTTTGACAAGTTAAAGTATATTTTTTACAAGTTAAAGTTACTATTTGACAAGTTAAAGTACGTTTCAACAAGTTAAAGTTATGTTTTGACAAGTTCAAGTACATTTTTTACAAGTTAAAGTTCCGTTTCAACAAGTTAAAGTTACGTTTTGACAAGTTAAAGTACATTTTTACAAAGTTAAAGTTCCGTTTTCAACAAGTTAAAGTTACGTTTTGACAAGTTGAAGTGCATTTTTTACAAGTTAATGTTCCGTTTTAACAAGTTAAAGTTACATTTCAACAAGTGAAAGTTACGTTTTGACATGTTAAAATAAATTTTTTACAAGTTAAAGTTTTGTTTTAACAAGTTAAAGTTCCGTTTGAACAAGTTAAAGTTCCGTTTGAACAAGTTAAAGTTACGGTTTTGACAAGTTAAAGTACAGTTTTGACAAGTTAAAGTATTTTTTTTACAAATTAAAGTTATGTTTTAAAAAGTTAAAATACTCTTTTTACAAGTTAAAGTTACGTTTTGACAAGTTAAAGTTACGTTTCAACAAGTTAAAGCTATGGTTTGACAAGTTAAAGTACAATTTTTTACAAGTTAAAGTTACGTTTTGACGAGTTAAAGTAAGTTTTTTACAAGTTAAAGTATATTTTTAACAAGTTAAAGTTACGTTTTGAGATGTTAAAGTTACGTTTCACCAAGTTAAAGTATGTATTTTACAAGTTAAAGTTATGTTTTGAGAAGTTAAAGTATGTATTTTACAAGTTAAAGTTAAGTTTTGAGAAGTTAAAGTTACGATTCAACAAGTTAAAGTTACATTTTAACAAGTTAATGTACGTTGCAACAAGTAATAATTACGGTTTGACAAGTTAAAATTACGTTTTGACAAGTTAAACCTACGTTTCAACAAGTTAAAGTTACGGTTTAACAAGTTAAAGTACATTTTTTACAATTTAAAGTTCTGTTTTAACAAGTTAAAGCTACGTTTCAACAAGTTAAAGTTACGTTTTGACAAGTTAAAGTATATTTTTTACAAGTTAAAGTTACTATTTGACAAGTTAAAGTACGTTTCAACGAGTTAAAGTTACGTTTTGACAAGTTAAAGTACATTTTTTACAAGTTAAAGTTCCGTTTTAACAAGTTAAAGTATGCTTTTTACAAGTTAAAGTTACGTTTTGACAAGTTAAAGTATGTTTTTTACTAGTTAAAGTTACGTTTTGAGAAGTTAAAGTTACGTTTCAACAAGTTAAAGGTACGGTTTGACAAGTTAAAGTACGTTGCAACAAGTTAAAATTACGTTTTGACAAGTTAAACTACGTTGCATCAAGTTAAAATTACGGTTTGACAAGTTAAAGTTACGTTTTAACAAGTTAAACCTACGTTTCAACAAGTTAAAGTTACGGTTTAACAAGTTAAAGTACATTTTTTACAAGTTAAACTTCCGTTTTAACAATTTAAAGCTACGTTTTGACAAGTTACATTTTGACAAGTTAAAGTACATTTTTTACACGTTAAAGTTCTGTTTTAACAAGTTAAACCTACGTTTCAACAAGTCAAAGTTACGTTTTGACAAGTTAAAGTATATTTTTTACAATTTCAAGTTACTATTTGACAAGTTAAAGTACGTTTCAACAAGGTAAAGTTACCTTTTGACAAGATAAGGTATATTTTTTACAAGTTAAAGTTAATATTTGACAAGTTAAAGTATGCTTTTTACAAGTTAAAGTTACGTTTTAACAAGTTAAAGTATGTTTTTTACAAGTTAAAGTTAAGTTTTGAGAAGTTAAAGTTACGTTTCAACAAGTTATTTGACAAGTTAAAGTACGTTGCAACAAGTTAAAATTACGTATTGACAAGTTAAAGTACGTTGCAACAAGTTAAAATTACGGTTTGACAAGTTAAAGTTACGTTTTGACAAGTTAAACCTACGTTTCAACAAGTTAAATTTACGGTTTAACAAGTTAAAGTACAGTTTTGACAAGTTAAAGTATGTTTTTTACAAGTTAAAGTTATGTTTTAACAAGTTAAAATACTCTTTTTACAAGTAAAGTTACGTTTTGAAAAGTTAAAGTTACGTTACATCAACTTAAAGCTACGGTTTGACAAGTTAAAGTACCGCTTTTTACAGGTTAAAGTTACATTTTGACGAGTTAAAGTATGTTTTTACAAGTTGAAGTTACGTTTTGACAAGTTAAAGTATATTTTTTACAAGTTAAAGTTACTATTTGACAAGTTAAAGTACGTTTCAACAAGTTATAGTTACGTTTTGACAAGATAAATTATATTTTTTACAAGTTAAACTTACTATTTGACAAGTTAAAGTACATTGCAACAAGTTATAGGTACGGTTTGACAAGTTAAAGTACGTTGCAACAAGTTAAAATTACGTTTTGACAAGTTAAACTACGTTGCATCAAGTTAAAATTACGGTTTGACAAGTTAAAGTTACGTTTTAACAAGTTAAACCTACGTTTCAACAAGTTAAAGTTACGGTTTAACAAGTTAAAGTACATCTTTTACAAGTTAAACTTCCGTTTTAACAATTTAAAGCTACGTTTTGACAAGTTAAAGTACATTTTTTACAAGTTAAAGTTCCGTTTTAACAAGTTAAAGCTACGTTTCAACAAGTCAAAGTTACGTTTTGACAAGTTAAAGTATATTTTTTACAATTTCAAGTTACTATTTGACAAGTTAAAGTACATTTCAACAAGGTAAAGTTACCTTTTGACAAGATAAAGTATATTTTTTACAAGTTAAAGTTACTATTTGACAAGTTAAAGTATGCTTTTTACAAGTTAAAGTTACGTTTTAACAAGTTAAAGTATTTTTTTTACAAGTTAAAGTTAAGTTTTGAGAAGTTAAAGTTACGTTTCAACAAGTTAAAGAAACGGTTTGACAAGTTAAAGTACGTTGCAACAAGTTAAAATTACGTATTGACAAGTTAAAGTACGTTGCAACAAGTTAAAATTACGGTTTGACAAGTTAAAGTTACGTTTTGACAAGTTAAACCTACGTTTCAACAAGTTAAATTTACGGTTTAACAAGTTAAGGTACATTTTTTACAAGTTAAAGTTCCGTTTTAATAAGTTAAAGCTACGTTTTGACAACTTAAAGTTACGTTTTGACAAGTTCAAGTACATTTTCAACAAGTTAAAGTTCCGTTTTAACAAGCTAAAGCTACGTTTCAACAAGTTAAAGTTACGTTTTGACAAGTTAAAATACATTATTTACAAGTTAAAGATCCGTTTTAACAAGTTAAAGCGACGTTTCAACAAGTTAAAGTTACGTTTTGACAATTTAAAGTATATTATTTACAAGTTAAAGTTACTATTTGACAAGTTAAAGTACGTTTCAACAAGTTAAAGTTACCTTTTGACAAGATAAAGTATATTTTTTACAAGTTAAAGTTACTATTTGACAAGTTAAATTATGCTTTTTACAAGTTTAAGTTACGTTTTGTGAAGTTAAAGTATGTTTTTTACTAGTTAAAGATACGTTTTAAGAAGTTAAAGTTAAGTTTCAACAAGTTAAAGGTACGGTTTGACAAGTTAAAGTACGTTGCAACAAGTTAAAATTACGTTTTGATAAGTTAAAGTACGTTGCCACAAGTTAAAATTACGGTTTGACAAATTAACGTTACGTTTTGACAAGTTAAACCTACGTTTCAACAAGTTAAAGTTACGGTTTAACAAGTTAAAGTACATTTTTTGCAAGTTAAAGTTCCGTTTTAACAAGTTAAAGGTACGCTTTGACAAGTTAAAGTTACGTTTTGACAAGTTAAAGTACATTTTTTACAAGTTAAAGTTCCGTTTCGAGAAGTTAAAGTTACGTTTTGACAAGTTAAAGTACATTTTTTACAAGTTAAAGTTCCGTTTTAACAAGTTAAAGCTACGTTTCAACAAGTTAAAGTTACGTTTTGACAAGTTAAAGTACATTTTTACAAGTTAAAGTACGTTCCAACAACTTAAAATTACGTTTTGACAAGTTAAAGTACGTTGCAACAAGTTAAAATTACGGTTTGACAAGTTAAAGTTACGTTTTGATAAGTTTAACCTACGTTTGAACAAGTTAAAGTTACCTTTTGACAAGTTAAAGTACATTTTTTACAAGTTAAAGTTCCGTTTTAACAACTTAAAGTTACGTTTCAACAAGTTAAAGTTACGGTTTTACAAGTTAAAGTTACGTTTTGACAAGTTAAAGTATATTTTTTACAAGTTAAAGTTACTATTTGACAAGTTAAAGTACGTTTCAACAAGATAAAGTTACGTTTTGACAAGATAAATTATATTTTTTACAAGTTAAACTTACTATTTGACAAGTTAAAGTACATTTCAACAAGTTAAAGTTACCTTTTGACAAGATAAAGTATATTTTTTACAAGTTAAATTTACTATTTGACAAGTTAAAGTATGCGTTTTACAAGTTAAAGTTATGTTTTGACAAGTTAAAGTATGTTTTTTACTAGTTAAAGTTACGTTTTGAGAAGTTAATGTTACGTTTCAACAAGTTATAGGTACGGTTTGAAAAGTTAAAGTACGTTGCAACAAGTTAAAATTACATTTTGACAAGTTAAAGTACGTTGCAACAAGTTAAAATTACGGTTTGACAAATTAAAGTTACGTTTTGACAAGTTAAACCTACGTTTCAACAACTTAAAGTTACAGTTTAACCAGTTAAAGTATATTTTTTACAAGTTAAAGTTATGTTTTAACAAGTTAAAGCTACGTTTCAACAAGTTAAAGTTACGTTTTGACAAGTTAAAGGACATTTTTTACAAATTAAAGTGTCGTTTTAACAAGTTAAAGCTACGTTTCAACAAGTTTAAGTTACGTTTTGACAAGTTAAAGTACATTTTTGACAAGTTCAATTTCCGTATTAACAACTTAAAGCTATTTCAACAATTTAAAATTACGTTTTGACCAGTTAAAGTAAATTTTTTACAAGTTAAAGTTCCGTTTTATAAAGTTAAAGTTACGTTTCAACAAGTTAAAGTTACGTTTTGACAAGTTAAAATACATTATTTACAAGTTAAAGATCCGTTTTAACAAGTTAAAGCGACGTTTCAACAAGTTAAAGTTACGTTTTGACAATTTAAAGTATATTATTTACAAGTTAAAGTTACTATTTGACAAGTTAAAGTACGTTTCAACAAGTTAAAGTTACCTTTTGACAAGATAAAGTATATTTTTTACAAGTTAAAGTTACTATTTGACAAGTTAAATTATGCTTTTTACAAGTTTAAGTTACGTTTTGTGAAGTTAAAGTATGTTTTTTACTAGTTAAAGATACGTTTTAAGAAGTTAAAGTTAAGTTTCAACAAGTTAAAGGTACGGTTTGACAAGTTAAAGTACGTTGCAACAAGTTAAAATTACGTTTTGATAAGTTAAAGTACGTTGCCACAAGTTAAAATTACGGTTTGACAAATTAACGTTACGTTTTGACAAGTTAAACCTACGTTTCAACAAGTTAAAGTTACGGTTTAACAAGTTAAAGTACATTTTTTGCAAGTTAAAGTTCCGTTTTAACAAGTTAAAGGTACGCTTTGACAAGTTAAAGTTACGTTTTGACAAGTTAAAGTACATTTTTTACAAGTTAAAGTTCCGTTTCGAGAAGTTAAAGTTACGTTTTGACAAGTTAAAGTACATTTTTTACAAGTTAAAGTTCCGTTTTAACAAGTTAAAGCTACGTTTCAACAAGTTAAAGTTACGTTTTGACAAGTTAAAGTACATTTTTACAAGTTAAAGTACGTTCCAACAACTTAAAATTACGTTTTGACAAGTTAAAGTACGTTGCAACAAGTTAAAATTACGGTTTGACAAGTTAAAGTTACGTTTTGATAAGTTTAACCTACGTTTGAACAAGTTAAAGTTACCTTTTGACAAGTTAAAGTACATTTTTTACAAGTTAAAGTTCCGTTTTAACAACTTAAAGTTACGTTTCAACAAGTTAAAGTTACGGTTTTACAAGTTAAAGTTACGTTTTGACAAGTTAAAGTATATTTTTTACAAGTTAAAGTTACTATTTGACAAGTTAAAGTACGTTTCAACAAGATAAAGTTACGTTTTGACAAGATAAATTATATTTTTTACAAGTTAAACTTACTATTTGACAAGTTAAAGTACATTTCAACAAGTTAAAGTTACCTTTTGACAAGATAAAGTATATTTTTTACAAGTTAAATTTACTATTTGACAAGTTAAAGTATGCGTTTTACAAGTTAAAGTTATGTTTTGACAAGTTAAAGTATGTTTTTTACTAGTTAAAGTTACGTTTTGAGAAGTTAATGTTACGTTTCAACAAGTTATAGGTACGGTTTGAAAAGTTAAAGTACGTTGCAACAAGTTAAAATTACATTTTGACAAGTTAAAGTACGTTGCAACAAGTTAAAATTACGGTTTGACAAATTAAAGTTACGTTTTGACAAGTTAAACCTACGTTTCAACAACTTAAAGTTACAGTTTAACCAGTTAAAGTATATTTTTTACAAGTTAAAGTTATGTTTTAACAAGTTAAAGCTACGTTTCAACAAGTTAAAGTTACGTTTTGACAAGTTAAAGGACATTTTTTACAAATTAAAGTGTCGTTTTAACAAGTTAAAGCTACGTTTCAACAAGTTTAAGTTACGTTTTGACAAGTTAAAGTACATTTTTGACAAGTTCAATTTCCGTATTAACAACTTAAAGCTATTTCAACAATTTAAAATTACGTTTTGACCAGTTAAAGTAAATTTTTTACAAGTTAAAGTTCCGTTTTATAAAGTTAGAGTTACGTTTCAACAAGTTAAAGTTACGTTTTGACAAGTTAAAATACATTATTTACAAGTTAAAGATCCGTTTTAACAAGTTAAAGCGACGTTTCAACAAGTTAAAGTTACGTTTTGACAAGTTAAAGTATATGTTTTACAAGTTAAAGTTACTATTTGACAAGTTAAAGTACGTGTCAACAAGTTAAAGTTACCTTTTGACAAGAGAAAGTATATTTTTTACAAGTAAAAGTTACTATTTGACAAGTTAAAGTATGCTTTTAACAAGTTTAAGTTACGTTTTGACAAGTTAAAGTATGTTTTTTACTAGTTAAAGTTACGTTTTCAAGAAGTTAAAGGTACGGTTTGACAAGTTAAATTACGTTGCAACAAGATAAAATTACGTTTTGACAAGTTAAAGTACGTTGCAACAAGTTAAAATTACGGTTTGACAAGTTAAAGTAACGTTTTGACAGGTTAAACCTACGTTTCAACAAGTTAAAATTACGGTTTAATAAGTTAAAGTACATTTTTTACAAGTTAAAGTTCCGTTTTAACAAGTTGAAGCTACGTTTTGACAAGTTAAAGTTACATTTTGACAAGTTAATATACATTTTTTACAAGTTAAAGTTCCGTTTTAACAAGTTAAAGCTACGTTTCAACAAGTTAAAGTTACGTTTTGACAAGATAAAGTATATTTTTTAGAAGTTAAAGTTACTATTTGATAAGTTAACGTACGTTTCAACAAGTTAAAGTTACCTTTCGACAAGATAAAGTATATTTTTTACAAGTTAAAGTTACTATTTGACAAGTTAAGGTGTGTTTTTACAAGTTAAAGTTACGTTTTGACAAGTTAAAGTATGTTTATTACTAGTTAAACTTACGTTATGAGAATTTAAAGTTACGTTTCAACAAGTTAAAGGTACGGTTTGACAAGTTAAAGTACGTTGCAACAAGTTAAAATTAAGTTTTGATAAGTTAAAGTACGTTGCAACAAGTTAAAATTACGGTTTGACAAGTTAAAGTTACATTCTGACAAGTTAAACCTACGTTTCAACATTAAAGTTACGGTTTAACAAGTTAAAGTACATTTATTACAAGTTAAAGTTCCGTTTTAACAAGTTAAAGTTCCGTTTTAACAAGTTAAAGCTACGTTTCAACAAGTTAAAGTTACGTTTTGACAAGTTAAAGTATATGTTTTACAAGTTAAAGTTACTATTTGACAAGTTAAAGTACGTTTCAACAAGTTAAAGTTACCTTTTGACAAGATAATGTATATTTTTTACAAGTTAAAGTTACTATTTGACAAGTTAAAGTATGCTTTTAACACGTTAAAGTTACGTTTCGACAAGTTAAAGTATGTTTTTTACTAGTTAAAGTTACATTTTGAGAAGTTAAAGTTACGTTTCAACAAGTTAAAGGTACGGTTTGACAAGTTAAAGTACGTTGTAATAAGTTAAAATTACGTTTTGACAAGTTGAAGTACGTTGCAACAAGTTAAAATTACGGTTTGACAAGTTAAAATTACGTTTTGACAAGTTAAACCTACGTTTCAACAACTTAAAATTACGGTTTAACAAGTTAAAGTACATTTATTACAAGTTAAAGTTCCATTTTAACAAGTTAAACCTACGTTTCAACAAGTTAAAGTTACGGTTTAACAAGTTTAAGTACAGTTTTTACAAGTTAAAGTTCCGTTTTAACAAGTTAAACCTACGTTTTGACAAGTTAAAGTTACGTTTTGACAAGTTAAAGTACATTTTTTACAAGTTAAAGTTCCGTTCCAACAAGTTAAAGTTATGTTTTGACAAGTTAAAGTACATTTTTTACAAATTAAAGTTTCGTTTTAACAAGTTAAAGCTACGTTTCAACAAGTTAAAGTTACGTTTTGACAAGTTAAAGTACAGTTTTTTACAAGTTAAAGTTCCGTTTTAACAAGTTAAACCTACGTTTCAACAAGTTAAAGTTACGTTTTGACAAGTTAAACCGACGTTTCAACAAGTTAGATTACGGTTTAACAAGTTAAAGTACATTTTTTACAAGTTAAAGTTCCGTTTTAACAAGTTAAAGCTACGTTTTGACAAGTTAAAGTTACGTTTTGACAAGATAAAGTTCCGTTTTAACAAGTTAAAGCTACGTTTAAACAAGTTAGAGTTACGGTTTAACAAGTTAAAGTACATTTTTTACAAGTTAAAGTTCCGTTTTAACAAGTTAAAGCTACGTTTTAACAAGTTAAAGTTACGTTTTGACAAGTTAAACTACATTTTTTACAAGTTAAAGTTCCGTTTTAACAAGTTAAAGGTACGTTTCAACAAGTTTAAGTTACGTTTTGACAAGTTAAAGTATATTTTTTACAAGTTAAGGTTACTATTTGACAAGTTAAAGTACGTTGCAACAAGTTAAAGTTCTGTTTTAACAAGTTAAAGCTACGTTTCAAGAAGTTAAAGTTACGTTTTGACAAGTTAAAGTACATTTTTTACAAGTTAAAGTTCCGTTTTATAAAGTTAAAGCTATGTTTCAACAAGTTAAATTTACGTTTTGACAAGTTAAAATACATTATTTACAAGTTAAAGATCCGTTTTAACAAGTTAAAGCGACGTTTCAACAAGTTAAAGTTACGTTTTGACAATTTAAAGTATATTATTTACAAGTTAAAGTTACTATTTGACAAGTTAAAGTACGTTTCAACAAGTTAAAGTTACCTTTTGACAAGATAAAGTATATTTTTTACAAGTTAAAGTTACTATTTGACAAGTTAAATTATGCTTTTTACAAGTTAAAGTTACGTTTTGAGAAGTTAATGTTACGTTTCAACAAGTTATAGGTACGGTTTGAAAAGTTAAAGTACGTTGCAACAAGTTAAAATTACATTTTGACAAGTTAAAGTACGTTGCAACAAGTTAAAATTACGGTTTGACAAATTAAAGTTACGTTTTGACAAGTTAAACCTACGTTTCAACAACTTAAAGTTACAGTTTAACCAGTTAAAGTATATTTTTTACAAGTTAAAGTTCTGTTTTACCAAGTTAAAGCTACGTTTCAACAACTTAAAGTTACGTTTTGACAAGTTAAAAGACATTTTTTACAAATTAAAGTGTCGTTTTAACAAGTTAAAGCTACGTTTCAACAAGTTTAAGTTACGTTTTGACAAGTTAAAGTACATTTTTGACAAGTTCAATTTCCGTATTAACAACTTAAAGCTATTTCAACAATTTAAAATTACGTTTTGACCAGTTAAAGTAAATTTTTTACAAGTTAAAGTTCCGTTTTATAAAGTTAAAGCTATGTTTCAACAAGTTAAAGTTACGTTTTGACAAGTTAAAATACATTATTTACAAGTTAAAGATCCGTTTTAACAAGTTAAAGCTACGTTTCAACAAGTTAAAGTTACGTTTTGACAAGTTAAAGTATATGTTTTACAAGTTAAAGTTACTATTTGACAAGTTAAAGTACGTTTCAACAAGTTAAAGTTACCTTTTGACAAGAGAAAGTATATTTTTTACAAGTAAAAGTTACTATTTGACAAGATAAAGTATAATTTTTACAAGTTAAATTTACTATTTGACAAGTTAAAGTATGCCTTTTACAAGTTAAAGTTATGTTTTGACAAGTTAAAGTATGTTTTTTACTAGTTAAACTTACGTTTTGAGAAATTTAAGTTACGTTTCAACAAGTTAAAGGTACGGTTTGACAAGTTAAAGTACGTTGCAACAAGTTAAAATTACGTTTTGACAAGTTAAAGTACGTTGCAACAAGTTAAAATTACGGTTTGACAAGTTAAAGTTACGTTTTGACAAGTTAAACCTACGTTTCAACAACTTAAAGTTACGGTTTAACCAGTTAAAATACATTTTTTACAAGTTAAAGTTCTGTTTTAACAAGTTAAAGCTACCTTTGAACAAGTTAAAGTTACGTTTTGACAAGTTAAAGTACATTTTTTACAAGTTAAAGTGCCGTTTTAACAAGTTAAAGCTACGTTTCAACAAGTTAAAGTTACGTTTTGACAAGTTAGAGTACATATTTTACAAGTTAATGTTCCGTTTTAACAAGTTAAAGCTACGTTTCAACAAGTTAAAGTTACGTTTTGACAAGTTAAAGTACATTTTTTACAAGTTAAAGTTCCGTTTTAACAAGTTAAAGCTACGTTTCAACAAGTTAAAGTTACGTTTTGACAAGTTAAAGTACATCTTTTACAAGTTAAAGTTCCGTTTTAACAAGTTAAAGCAACGTTTCAACAAGTTAAAGTTATGTTTTGACAAGTTAAAGTATATGTTTTACAAGTAAAGTTACTATTTGACAAGTTAAAGTACGTTTCAACAAGTTAAAGTTACCTTTTGACAAGATTAGGTATATTTTTTACAAGTTAAAGTTACTATTTGACAAGTTAAAGTATGCTTTTTACAAGTTAAAGTATGTTTTTTACTAGTTGAAGTTACGTTTTGAGAAGTTACAGTTACGTTTCAACAAGTTAAAGGTACGGTTTGACAAGTTAAAGTACGTTGCAACAAGTTAAAATTACGTTTTGACAAGTTAAAGTTACGTTTTGACAAGTTAAAGTATATTTTTTACAAGTTAATGTTCCGTTTTAACAAGTTAAAGCTACGTTTCAACAAGTTAAAGTTACCTTTTGACAAGTTAAAGTATATGTTTGACAATTTAAAGTTACTATTTGACAAGTTAAAGTACGTTTCATCAAGGTAAAGTTACCTTTTGACAAGATAAAGTATATTTTTTACAAGTTAAAGTTACTATTTGACAAGTTAAAGTATGCTTTTTACAAGTTAAAGTTACGTTTTAACAAGTTAAAGTATGTTTTTTACTAGTTAAATTACGTTTGGAGAAGTTAAAGTTACGTTTCAACAAGTTAAAGGTACGGTTTGACAAGTTAAAGTACGTTGCAACAAGTTAAAATTACGTTTTGACAAGTTAAAGTACGTTGCGACAAGTTAAAATTACGGTTTGACAAGTTAAAGTTACGTTTTGAAAAGTTAAACCTACGTTTCAACAAGTTAAAGTTACGTTTTGACAAGTTAAAGTACATTTTTGACAAGTCAAAGTTCCGTTTTAACAAGTTAAAGCTACGTTTCAACAATTTAAAATTACGTTTTGACAAGTTAAAGTACATTTTTTACAAGTTAAAGTTCTGTTTTAACAAGCTAAAACTACGTTTCAACAAGTTAAAGTTACGTTTTGACAAGTTAAAATACATTTTTTACAAGTTAAAGATCCGTTTTAACAAGTTAAAGCTACGTTTCAACAAGTTAAAGTTACGTTTTGACAAGTTAAAGTATATGTTTTACAAGTTAAAGTTACTATTTGACAAGTTAAAGTACGTTTCAACAAGTTAAAGTTACCTTTTGACAAGATAAAGTATATTTTTTACAAGTTAAAGTTACTATGTGACAAGTTAAAGTGTGCTTTTTACAAGTTAAAGTTACGTTTTGACAAGTTAAAGTACGTTGCAACAAGTTAAAATTACGGTTTGACAAGTTAAAGTTACGTTGCGACAAGTTAAAATTACGGTTTGACAAGTTAAAGTTACGTTTTGACAAGTTAAACCTACGTTTCAACAAGTTAAAATTACGTTTTAACAAGTTAAAGTACATTTTTGACAAGTTAAAGCTACGTTTCAACAATTTAAAATTACGTTTTGACAAGTTAAAGTACATTTTTTAAAATTTAAAGTTCAGTTTTAACAAGTTAAAGCTACGTTTCAACAAGTTAAAGTTACGTTTTGACAAGTTAAAATACATTTTTTACAAGTTAAAGATCCGTTTTAACAAGGTAAAGCTACGTTTCAACAAGTTAAAGTTACGTTTTGACAAGTTAAAGTATATGTTTTACAAGTTAAAGTTACTATTTGACAAGTTAAAGTACGTTTCAACAAGTTAAAGTTACCTTTTGACAAGATAAAGTATATTTTTTACAAGTTAAATTTACTATTTGACAAGTTAAAGTATGCGTTTTACAAGTTAAAGTTACGTTTTGACAAGTTAAAGTAACGTTTCAACAACTTAAAGGTACGGTTTGACAAGTTAAAGTACGTTGCAACAAGTTAAAATTACGTTTTGACAAGTTAAAGTACGTTGCAACAAGTTAAAATTACGGTTTGACAAGTTAAAGATACGTTTTGACAAGTTAAACCTACGTTTCAACATTATAGTTACGGTTTAACAAGTTAAAGTACATTTTTTACAAGTTAAGGTTACTATTTGACAAGTTAAAGTACGTTTCAACAAGTTAAAGTTACCTTTTGACAAGATAAAGTATATTTTTTACAAGTTAAAGTTACTATGTGACAAGTTAAAGTGTGCTTTTTACAAGTTAAAGTTACGTTTTGACAAGTTAAAGTATGTTTTTTACTAGTTAAAGTTACGTTATGAGAAGTTAAAGTTACGTTTCAACAAGTTAAAGGTACGGTTTTACAAGTTAAAGTACGTTGCAACAAGTTAAAATTACTTTTTGATAAGTTAAAGTACGTTGCAACAAGTGAAAATTACGGTTTGACAAGTTAAAGTTACGTTTTGACAAGTTAAACCTACGTTTCAACATTAGAGTTACGGTTTAACAAGTTAAAGTATATTTTTTACAAGTTAAAGTTCCGTTTTAACAAGTTAAAGCTACGTTCGGACAAGTTAAAGTTACGTTTTGACAAGTTAAAGTATATTTTTTACAAGTTAAAGTTCCGTTTCAACAAGTTAAACTTACGTTTTGAGAAGTTAAAGTACATTTTTTACAAGTTAAAGTTCCGTTTTAACAAGTTAAAGCTACGTTTCAACAAGTTAAAGTTACGTTTTGACAACTTAAAGTACATTTATTACAAGTTAAAGTTCCGTTTTGACAAGTTAAAGCTACGTTTCAACAAGTTAAATTACGTTTTGACAAGTTAAAGTACATTTTTTACAAGTTAAAGTTCTGTTTTAACAAGTTCAAGTTCCGTTTTAACAAGTTAAAGTTACGTTTCAACAAGTTAAAGGTACGGTTTGACAAGTTAAAGTACGTTGCAACAAGTTAAAATTACGTTTTGACAAGTTAAAGTACGTTGCAACAAGTTAAAATTACGGTTTGACAAGTTAAAGATACGTTTTGACAAGTTAAACCTACTTTTCAACAAGTTAAAATTACGGTTTAATAAGTTAAAGTATGTTTTTTACTAGTTAAAGTTACGTTATGAGAAGTTAAAGTTACGTTTCAACAAGTTAAAGGTACGGTTGACAAGTGAAAGTACGTTGCAACAAGTTAAAATTACGTTTTGATAAGTTAAAGTACGTTGCAACAAGTTAAAATTACGGTTTGACAAGTTAAAGTTACGTTGCGACAAGTTAAAATTACGGTTTGACAAGTTAAAGTTACGTTTTGACAAGTTAAACCTACGTTTCAACAAGTTAAAATTACGTTTGGAGAAGTTAAAGTACATTTTTGACAAGTTAAAGCTACGTTTCAACAATTTAAAATTACGTTTTGACAAGTTAAAGTACATTTTTTAAAATTTAAAGTTCAGTTTTAACAAGTTAAAGCTACGTTTCAACAAGTTAAAGTTACGTTTTGACAAGTTAAAATACATTTTTTACAAGTTAAAGATCCGTTTTAACAAGTTAAAGCTACGTTTCAACAAGTTAAAGTTACGTTTTGACAAGTTAAAGTATATGTTTTACAAGTTAAAGTTACTATTTGACAAGTTAAAGTACGTTTCAACAAGTTAAAGTTACCTTTTGACAAGATAAAGTATATTTTTTACAAGTTAAATTTACTATTTGACAAGTTAAAGTATGCGTTTTACAAGTTAAAGTTACGTTTTGACAAGTTAAAGTATGTTTTTTACTAGTTAAAGTTACGTTTTGAGAAGTTAAAGTTACGTTTCAACAACTTAAAGGTACGGTTTGACAAGTTAAAGTACGTTGCAACAAGTTAAAATTACGTTTTGACAAGTTAAAGTACGTTGCAACAAGTTAAAATTACGGTTTGACAAGTTAAAGATACGTTTTGACAAGTTAAACCTACGTTTCAACATTATAGTTACGGTTTAACAAGTTAAAGTACATTTTTTACAAGTTAAGGTTACTATTTGACAAGTTAAAGTACGTTTCAACAAGTTAAAGTTACCTTTTGACAAGATAAAGTATATTTTTTACAAGTTAAAGTTACTATGTGACAAGTTAAAGTGTGCTTTTTACAAGTTAAAGTTACGTTTTGACAAGTTAAAGTATGTTTTTTACTAGTTAAAGTTACGTTATGAGAAGTTAAAGTTACGTTTCAACAAGTTAAAGGTACGGTTTGACAAGTTAAAGTACATTGCAACAAGTTAAAATTACTTTTTGATAAGTTAAAGTACGTTGCAACAAGTGAAAATTACGGTTTGACAAGTTAAAGTTACGTTTTGACAAGTTAAACCTACGTTTCAACATTAGAGTTACGGTTTAACAAGTTAAAGTATATTTTTTACAAGTTAAAGTTCCGTTTTAACAAGTTAAAGCTACGTTCGGACAAGTTAAAGTTACGTTTTGACAAGTTAAAGTATATTTTTTACAAGTTAAAGTTCCGTTTCAACAAGTTAAACTTACGTTTTGAGAAGTTAAAGTACATTTTTTACAAGTTAAAGTTCCGTTTTAACAAGTTAAAGCTACGTTTCAACAAGTTAAAGTTACGTTTTGACAACTTAAAGTACATTTATTACAAGTTAAAGTTCCGTTTTGACAAGTTAAAGCTACGTTTCAACAAGTTAAATTACGTTTTGACAAGTTAAAGTACATTTTTTACAAGTTAAAGTTCCGTTTTAACAAGTTAAAGTTCCGTTTTAACAAGTTAAAGTTACGTTTCAACAAGTTAAAGGTACGGTTTGAGAAGTTAAAGTACGTTGCAACAAGTTAAAATTACGTTTTGACAAGTTAAAGTACGTTGCAACAAGTTAAAATTACGGTTTGACAAGTTAAAGATACGTTTTGACAAGTTAAACCTACTTTTCAACAAGTTAAAATTACGGTTTAATAAGTTAAAGTACATTTTTTACAAGTTAAAGTTCCGTTTTAACAAGTTAAAGCTACGTTTTGACAAGTTAAATTTACATTTTGACAAGTTAAAGTACATTTTTTACAAGTTAAAGTTCTGTTTCAACAAGTTAAAGCTACATTTCAACAGGTTAAAGTTACGTTTTGACAAGTTAAAGTACATTTTTTACAAATTAAAGTTTTGTTTTAACAAGTTAAAGCTACGTTTCAACAAGTTAAAGTTATGTTTTGACAAGTTAAAGTACATTTTTTACAAGTTAAAGTACGTTGCAACAAGTTAAATTTACGTTTTGACAAGTTAAAGTACGTTGCAACAAGTTAAAATTACGGTTTGAGAAGTTAAAGTTACGTTTTGACAAGTTAAACCTACGTTTCAACAAGTTAGATTTACGGTTTAACAAGTTAAAGTACATATTTTACAAGTTAAAGTTCCGTTTTAACAAGTTAAAGCTACGTTTTGACAAGTTAAAGTTACGTTTTGACAAGTTAAAGTACATTTTTTACAAGTTAAAGTTCCGTTTCAACTAGTTAAAGTTACGTTTTGAAAAGTTAAAGTACATTTTTTACAAATTAAAGTTCCGTTTTAACAAGTTAAAGCTACGTTTCAACAAGTTAAAGTTACGTTTTGACAAGTTAAAGTACAGTTTTTTACAAGTTAAAGTTCCGTTTTAAAAAGTTAAAGCTACGTTTCAACAAGTTAAAGTTACGTTTTGACAAGTTAAAGTACATTTTTTAAAAGTTAAAGTACGTTGCAACAAGTTAAAATTACATTTTGACAAGTTAAAGTACGTTGCAACAAGTTAAAATTACGGTTTGACAAGTTAAAGTTATGTTTTGACAACTTAAACCGACGTTTCAACAAGTTAGATTACGGTTTAACAAGTTAAATTATATTTTTTACAAGTTAAAGTTCCGTTTTAACAAGTTAAAGCTATGTTTTGACAAGTTAAAGTATGCTTTTTACAAGTTAAAGTTCCGTTTTAACAAGTTAAAGCTACGTTGCAACAAGTTAAAGTTACGTTTTGACAAGTTAAAGTACGTTGCAACAAGTTAAAATTACGGTTTGACAAGTTAAAGTTACGTTTTGACAAGTTAAACCTACGTTTCAACATTAAAGTTACGGTTTAACAAGTTAAAGTACATTTTTTACTAGTTAAAGTTCCGGTTTTAACAAGTTAAAGCTACGTTTGGACAAGTTAAAGTTACGTTTTGACAAGTTAAAGTATATTTTTTACAAGTTAAAGTTACTATGTGACAAGTTAAAGTGTGCTTTTTACAAGTTAAAGTTACGTTTTGACAAGTTAAAGTATGTTTTTTACTAGTTAAAGTTACGTAATGAGAAGTTAAAGTTACGTTTCAACAAGTTAAAGGTACGGTTTGACAAGTTAAAGTACGTTGCAACAAGTTAAAATTACGGTTTGACAAGTTAAAGTTACGTTTTGACAAGTTAAACCTACGTTTCAACATTAAAGTTACGGTTTAACAAGTTAAAGTACATTTTTGACAAGTTAAAGTACATTTTTTACATGTTAAAGTACGTTTTTTACAAGTTAAAGCTACGTTTGGACAAGTTAAAGTTACGTTTTGACAAGTTAAAGTATATTTTTTACAAGTTAAAGTTCCGTTTCAACAAGTTAAAATTACGTTTTGACAAATTAAAGTATGCTTTTTACAAGTTAAAGTTCCGTTTTAACAAGTTAAAGCTACGTTTCAACAAGTTAAAGTTACGTTTTGACAAGTTAAAGTACGTTGCAACAAGTTATAATTACGGTTTGACAAGTTAAAGTTACATTTTGACAAGTTAAACCTACGTTTCAACAAGTTAAAATTACGGTTTAATAAGTTAAAGTACATTTTTTACAAGTTAAAGTTCGTTT
Source organism: Urtica urens (assembly GCA_958296335.1). Taxonomy (NCBI): domain Eukaryota; kingdom Viridiplantae; phylum Streptophyta; class Magnoliopsida; order Rosales; family Urticaceae; genus Urtica; species Urtica urens. The sequence goes on from OY282520.1 coordinate 24,972,138, forward strand.
TAACAAGTTAAAGATACGTTTTGACAAGTTAAAGTTACATTTTGAGAAGTTAAAGTACATTTTTGACAAGTTAAAGTTCTGTTTTAACAAGTTAAAGCTACGTTTCAACAAGTTAAAGTTACGTTTTGACAATTTAAAATATATTTTTTACAAGTTAAAGTTACTATTTGACAAGTTAACGTACGTTTCAACAAGTTAAACTTACCTTTTGACAAGATAAAGTATATTTTTTACAAGTTAAAGTTACTATTTGACAGGTTAAAGTGTGCTTTTTACAAGTTAAAGTTACGTTTTGACAAGTTAAAGTATGTTTTTTACTAGTTAAAGTTACGTTATGAGAAGTTAAAGTTACGTTTCAACAAGTTAAAGGTACGGTTTGACAAGTTAATGTACGTTGCAACAAGTTAAAATTAAGTTTTGATAAGTTAAAGTACGTTACTACAAGTTAAAATTACGGTTTGACAAGTTCAAGTTACGTTTTGACAAGTTAAACCTACGTTTCAACATTAAAGTTACGGTTTAACAAGTTAAAGTACATTTTTTAAAAGTTAAAGTTCCGTTTTAACAAGTTAAAGCTACGTTTGGACAAGTTAAAGTTACATTTTGACAAGTTAAATTATATTTTTTACAAGTTAAAGTTCCGTTATAACAAGTTAAAGCTACGTTTCAACAAGTTAAAGTTACGTTTTGACAAGTTAAAGTACATTTTTTACAAGTTAAAGTTCCATTTTGACAAGTTAAAGCTACGTTTCAACAAGTTAAAGTTACGTTTTGACATGTTAAAGTACATTTTTAACAAGTTAAAGTTCCGTTTTAACAAGTTAAAGTTCCGTTTTAACAAGTTAAAGCTACGTTTCAACAAGTTAAAGTTACGTTTTGACAAGTTAAAGTATATGGTTTACAAGTTAAAGTTACTATTTGACAAGTTAAAGTACGTTTCAACAAGTTAAAGTTACCTTTTGACAAGATAAAGTATATTTTTTACAAGTTAAAGTTACTATTTGACAAGTTAAAGATTGCTTTTTACAAGTTAAAGTTACGTTTCGACAAGTTAAAGTATGTTTTTTACTAGTTAAAGTTACGTTTTGAGAAGTTCAAGTTACGTTTCAACAAGTTAAAGGTACGGTTTGACAAGTTAAAGTACGTTGCAACAAGTTAAAATTACGTTTTGACAAGTTAAAGTACGTTGCAACAAGTTAAAATTACGGTTTGACAAGTTAAAGTTACGTTTTGACAAGTTAAACCTACGTTTCAACAAGTTAAAATTACGGTTTAACAAGTTAAAGTAAATTTTTTACAAGTTCAAGTGCCGTTTTAACAAGTTAAAGTACATTTTTTACAAGTTAAAGTGCCGTTTTAACAAGTTAAACCTACGTTTCAACAAGTTAAAGTTACGGTTTAACAAGTTAAAGTACATATTTTACAAGTTAAAGTTCCGTTTTAACAAGTAAAAGCTACGTTTTGACAAGTTAAAGTTACGTTTTGACAAGTTAAAGTACATTTTTTACAAGTTAAAGTTCCGTTTCAACAAGTTAAAGTTACGTTTTGACAAGTTAAAGTACATTTTTTACAAATTAATGTTCCGTTTTAACAAGTTGAAGCTACGTTTCAAGAAGTTAAAGTTACGTTTTGACAAGTTAAAGTACAGTTTTTTACAAGTTAAAGTACGTTGCAACAAGTTAAAATTACGTTTTGACAAGTTAAAGCTACGTTTTAACAAGTTAAACCGACATTTCAACAAATTAGAGTTACGGTTTAACAAGTTAAAGTACATTTTTACAAGTTAAAGTTTCGTTTTAACAAGTTAAAGCTACGTTTTGACAAGATAAAGTTACGTTTTGACAAGTTAAAGTACATTTTTTACAAGTTAAAGTTCCGTTTTGACAAGTTAAAGCTACGTTTCAACAAGTTAAAGTTACGTTTTGACAAGTTAAAGTATATTTTTTACAAGTTTAGGTTATTCTTTGACAAGTTAAAGTATGCTTTTTACAAGTTAAAGTTACGTTTTGACAAGTTAAAGTACATTTTTTACAAGTTAAAGTTCCGTTTTAACAAGTTAAAGCTACGTTTTGACAAGTTAAAGTTACATTTTGACAAGTTAAAGTAAATTTTTTACAAGTTAAAGTTCCGTTTTAACAAGTTAAAGCTACGTTTCAACAAGTTAAAGTTACGTTTTGAAAATTTAAAGTATATTTTTTACAAGTTAAAGCTCTGTTTGAACAAGTTAAAGTTACGTTTTGACAAGTTAAAGTACATTTTTTACAAGTTAAAGTTCCGTTTTAAAAAGTTAAAGATACGTTTCAACAAGTTAAAGTTACCTTTTGACAAGTTAAAGTTACGTTTTGACAAGTTAAAGTTACGTTTTGACAAGTTAAAGTACATTTTTTACAAGTTAATGTTCCGTTTTAACAAGTTAAAGCTACGTTTCAACAAGTTCAAGTTATGGTTTGACAAGTTAAAGTACATTTTTTACAAGTAAAAGTTTTGTTTTAACAAGTTAAAGCTACGTTTCAACAAGTTAAAGTACATTTTTTACAAGTTAAAGTACGTTGCAACAAATTAAAATTACGTTTTGACAAGTTAAAGTACGTTGCAACAAGTTAAAATTACGGTTTGACAAGTTAAAGTTACGTTTTGACAAGTTAAACCTACGTTTCAACAAGTTAAAGTTACGGTTTAACAAGTTAAAGTACATTTTTTACAAGTTAAAGTTCCGTTTTAACAAGTTAAAGCTACGTTTTGACAAGTTAAAGTTACGTTTTGACAAGTTAAAGTACATTTTTAACAAATTAAAGTTCCGTTTTAACCTGTTAAAGCTATGTTTCAACAAGTTAAAGTTACGGTTTGACAAGTTAAAGTACATTTTTTACAATTTAAAGTACGTTGCGACAAGTTAAAGTTACGTTTTGACAAGTTAAAGTACATTGCAACAAATTAAAGTTCCGTTTTAACAAGTTAAAGCTACGTTTCAAGAAGTTAAAGTTTCGTTTTGAAAAGTTAAAGTACATTTTTTACAAGTTAAAGTACAATGCAACAAGTTAAAATTACGTTTTGACAAGTTAAAGTACGTTGCAACAAGTTAAAATTACGGTTTAACAAGTTAAAGTTACGTTTTGACAAGTTAAACCTACGTTTCAACAAGTTAAATTTACAGTTTAACAAGTTAAAGTACATTTTTTACAAGTTAAAGTTCCGTTTTAACAAGTTAAAGCTACGTTTTGACAAGTTAAAGTTACGTTTTGAAAAGTTAAAGTACATTTTTGACAAGTTAAAGTACGTTGCAACTAGTTAAAATTACGTTTTGACAAGTTAAAGTACGTTGCAACAAGTTAAAATTACGGTTTGACAAGTTAAAGTTACGTTTTGACAAGTTAAACCTACTTTTCAACAAGTTAAAGTTACGGTTTAACAAGTTAAAGTACATTTTTTACAAGTTAAAATTCCGTTTTAACAAGTTAAAGCTACGTTTTGACAAGTTAAAGTTACGTTTTGACAAGTTAAAGTACATTTTTTACAAGTTAAAGTTCCGTTTTAAAAAGTTAAAGCTACGTTGCAACAAGTTAAAATTACGTTTTGATAAGTTAAAGTACGTTGCAACAAGTTAAAATTACGGTTTGACAAGTTAAAGTTACGTTGCGACAAGTTAAAATTACGGTTTGACAAGTTAAAGTTCCGTTTTGACAAGTTAAAGCTACGTTTCAACAAGTTAAAATTACGTTTTGACAAGTTAAAGTACATTTTTTACAAGTTAAAGTTCAGTTTTAACAAGTTAAAGTTAAGTTTTAACAAGTTAAAGCTACGTTTCAACAAGTTAAAGTTTCGTTTTGACAAGTTAAAGTACATTTTTTACAAGTTAAAGTTCGTTGCAACAAGTTAAAATTACGTTTTGACAAGTTAAAGTACGTTGCAACAAGTTAAAATTACGGTTTAACAAGTTAAAGTTACGTTTTGACAAGTTAAACCAACGTTTCAACAAGTTAAATTTACAGTTTAACAAGTTAAAGTACATTTTTTACAAGTTAAAGTTCAGTTTTAACAAGTTAAAGATACGTTTTGACAAGTTAAAGTTACATTTTGACAAGTTAAAGTACATTTTTTACAAGTTAAAGTTCCGTTTTAACAAGTTAAAGCTACGTTTCAACAAGTTAAAGTTACGTTTTGACAATTTAAAGTATATTTTTTCCAAGTTAAAGTTACTATTTGACAAGTTAAAGTACGTTTCAACAAGTTAAAGTTACCTATTGAAAAGATAAAGTATATTTTTTACAAGTTAAAGTTACTATTTGACAAGTTAAAGTATGCTTTTTACAAGTTAAAGTTACGTTTTGACAAGTTAAAGTACATTTTTTACAAGTTAAAGTTCCATTTTAACAAGTTAAAGCTACGTTTTGACAAGTTAAAGTTACATTTTTACAAGTTAAAGTACATTTTTTACAAATTAAAGTTCCGTTTTAACAAGTTAAAGCTACGTTTCAACAAGTTAAAGTTACGTTTTGACAAGTTAAAGTTACGTTTTGACAAGTTAAAGTTACGTTTTGAAAAGTTAAAGTACATTTTTTACAAGTTAAAGTTCCGTTTTAACAAGTTAAAGCTACGTTTCAACAAGTTCAAGTTATGGTTTGACAAGTTAAAGTACATTTTTTACAAGTTAAAGTTTTGTTTTAACAAGTTAAAGCTACGTTTCAACAAGTTAAAGTATATTTTTTACAAGTTAAAGTTCCGTTTTAACAAGTTAAAGCTACGTTTCAACAAGTTAAAGTTACGTTTTGACAATTTAAAGTATATTTTTTACAAGTTAAAGCTCTGTTTCAACAAGTTAAAGTTACGTTTTGACAAGTTAAAGTACATTTTTTACAAGTTAAAGTTCCATTTTAACAAGTTAAAGATACGTTTCAACAAGTTAAAGTTACGTTTTAACAAGTTAAAGTACATTTTTTTTACAAATTAAAGTTCCGTTTTAACAAGTTAAAGCTACGTTTCAACAAGTTAAAGTTACGTTTTGACAAGTTAAAGTTACGTTTTGACAAGTTAAAGTTACGTTTTGAAAAGTTAAAGTACATTTTTTACAAGTTAAAGTTCCGTTTTAACAAGTTAAAGCTACGTTTCAACAAGTTCAAGTTATGGTTTGACAAGTTAAAGTACATTTTTTACAAGTTAAAGTTTTGTTTTAACAAGTTAAAGCTACGTTTCAACAAGTTAAAGTATATTTTTTACAAGTTAAAGTTCCGTTTTAACAAGTTAAAGCTACGTTTCAACAAGTTAAAGTTACGTTTTGAAAAGTTTAAGTACATTTTTTACAAGTTAAAGTACGTTGCAACAAGTTAAAATTACGTTTTGACAAGTTAAAGTACGTTGCAACAAGTTAAAATTACGGTTTGACACGTTAAAGTTACGTTTTGACAAGTTAAAACTACGTTTCAACAAGTTAATGTTACGGTTTAACAAGTTAAAGTACATTCTTTACAAGTTAAAGCTCCGTTTTAACAAGTTAAAGCTACGTTTTGACAAGTTAAAGTTACGTTTTGACAAGTTAAAGTACATTTTTTACAAGTTAAAGTTCCGTTTTAACAAGTTAAAGCTACGTTTCAACAAGTTAAAGTTACGTTTTGACACTTTAAAGTATATTTTTTACAACTTAAAGTTACTATTTGACAAGTTAAAGTACGTTTCAACAAGTTAAAGTTAATTTTGACAATATAAAATATATTTTTTACAAGTTAAAGTTACTATTTGACAAGTTAAAGTATGCTTTTTACAAGTTAAAGTTACGTTTTGACAAGTTAAAGTATGTTTTTTAATAGTTAAAGTTATGTTTTGAGAAGTTAAAGTTACGTTTCAACAAGTTAAAGGTACAGTTTGAAAAGTTAAAGTACGTTCAACAAGTTAAAATTACATTTTGACAAGTTAAAGTACGTTGCAACAAGTTAAAATTACGGTTTGACAAGTTAAAGTTACGTTTTGACAAGTTAAACCAACGTTTCAACAAGTTAAATTTACGGTTTAACAAGTTAAAGTACATTTTTTACAAGTTAAAGTTCCGTTTTAAAAAGTTTAAGCTACGTTTTGACAAGTTAAAGTTACGTTTTGACAAGTTAAAGTACATTTTTTAGAAGTTAAAGTTCCGTTTTAACAAGTTAAAGCTACGTTTCAACAAGTTAAAGTACATTTTTTACAAGTTAAAGTTCCGTTTTAACAAGTTAAAGCTACGTTTCAAAAAGTTAAAGTTACGTTTTGACAAGTTAAAGTTACGTTTTGACAAGTTAAAGTTACGTTTTGACAAGTTAAAGTACATTTTTTACAAGTTAAAGTTCCGATTTAACAAGTTAAAGCTACGTTTCAACAAGTTTAAGTTATGGTTTGACAAGTTAAAGTACATTTTTTACAAGTTAAAGTTTTGTTTTAACAAGTTAAAGCTACGTTTCAACAAGTTAAAGTTACGTTTTGACAAGTTAAAGTACATTTTTTACAAGTTCAAGCTACGTTTCAACAAGTTAAAGTTACGTTTTGAAAAGTTTAAGTACATTTTTTACAAGTTAAAGTACGTTGCAACAAGTTAAATTTACGTTTTGACAAGTTAAAGTACGTTGCAACAAGTTAAAATTACGGTTTGACGAGTTAAAGTTACGTTTTGACAAGTTAAACCTACGTTTCAACAAATTAAAGTTACGGTTTAACAAGTTAAAGTACATTTTTTACAAGTTAAAGTTCCGTTTTAACAAGTTAAAGCCACGTTTCAACAAGTTAAAGTACATTTTTTACAAGTTAAAGTTCCGTTTTAACAACTTAAAGCTACGTTTCAACAAGTTAAAGTTACGTTTTGACAAGTTAAAGTTACGTTTTGACAAGTTAAAGTTACGTTTTGACAAGTTAAAGTACATTTTTTACAAGTTCAAGCTACGTTTCAACAAGTTAAAGTTACGTTTTGAAAAGTTTAAGTACATTTTTTACAAGTTAAAGTACGTTGCAACAAGTTAAAATTACGTTTTGACAAGTTAAAGTACGTTGCAACAAGTTAAAATTACGGTTTGACGAGTTAAAGTTACGTTTTGACAAGTTAAACCTACGTTTCAACAAGTTAAAGTTACGGTTTAACAAGTTAAAGTACATTTTTTACAAGTTAAAGTTCCGTTTTAACAAGTTAAAGCCACGTTTCAACAAGTTAAAGTACATTTTTTACAAGTTAAAGTTCCGTTTTAACAACTTAAAGCTACGTTTCAACAAGTTAAAGTTACGTTTTGACAAGTTAAAGTTACGTTTTGACAAGTTAAAGTTACGTTTTGACAAGTTAAGTACATTTTTTACAAGTTCAAGCTACGTTTCAACAAGTTAAAGTTACGTTTTGAAAAGTTTAAGTACATTTTTTACAAGTTAAAGTACGTTGCAACAAGTTAAAATTACGTTTTGACAAGTTAAAGTACGTTGCAACAAGTTAAAATTACGGTTTGACGAGTTAAAGTTACGTTTTGACAAGTTAAACCTACGTTTCAACAAGTTAAAGTTACGGTTTAACAAGTTAAAGTACATTTTTTACAAGTTAAAGTTCCGTTTTAACAAGTTAAAGCCACGTTTCAACAAGTTAAAGTACATTTTTTACAAGTTAAAGTTCCGTTTTAACAACTTAAAGCTACGTTTCAACAAGTTAAAGTTACGTTTTGACAAGTTAAAGTTACGTTTTGACAAGTTAAAGTTACGTTTTGACAAGTTAAAGCTACGTTTCAACAAGTTCAAGTTATGGTTTGACAAGTTAAAGTACATTTTTTACAAGTTAAAGTTTTGTTTTAACAAGTTAAAGCTACGTTTCAACAAGTTAAAGTTACGTTTTGACAAGTTAAAGTACATTTTTTACAAGTTCAAGCTACGTTTCAACAAGTTAAAGTTACGTTTTGAAAAGTTTAAGTACATTTTTTACAAGTTAAATTACGTTGCAACAAGTTAAAATTACGTTTTGACAAGTTAAAGTACGTTGCAACAAGTTAAAATTACGGTTTGACGTGTTAATGTTACGTTTTGACAAGTTAAACCTACGTTTCAACAAGTTAAAGTTACGGTTTAACAAGTTAAAGTACATTTTTTACAAGTTAAAGTTCCGTTTTAACAAGTTAAAGCTACGTTTTGACAAGTTAAAGTTACAGTTTGACAAGTTAAATTTACAGTTTACCAAGTTAAAGTACATTTTTTACAAGTTAAAGTTCAGTTTTAACAAGTTAAAGCAACGTTTTGACAAGTTAAAGTTACGTTTTGAAAAGTTAAAGTACATTTTTTACAAGTTAAAGTTTTGTTTTAACAAGTTAAAGCTACGTTTCAACAAGTTAAAGTTACGTTTTGACAAGTTAAAGTACATTTTTTACAAGTTCAAGCTACGTTTCAACAAGTTAAAGTTACGTTTTGAAAAGTTTAAGTACATTTTTTACAAGTTAAAGTACGTTGCAACAAGTTAAAATAACGTTTTGACAAGTTAAAGTACGTTGCAACAAGTTAAAATTACGGTTTGACGAGTTAAAGTTACGTTTTGACAAGTTAAACCTACGTTTCAACAAGTTAAAGTTACGGTTTAACAAGTTAAAGTACATTTTTTACAAGTTAAAGTTCCGTTTTAACAAGTTAAAGCCACGTTTCAACAAGTTAAAGTACATTTTTTACAAGTTAAAGTTCCGTTTTAACAACTTAAAGCTACGTTTCAACAAGTTAAAGTTACGTTTTGACAAGTTAAAGTTACGTTTTGACAAGTTAAAGTTACGTTTTGACAAGTTAAAGTACATTTTTTACAAGTTAAAGTTCCGTTTTAACAAGTTAAAGCTACGTTTCAACAAGTTCAAGTTATGGTTTGACAAGTTAAAGTACATTTTTTACAAGTTAAAGTTTTGTTTTAACAAGTTAAAGCTACGTTTCAACAAGTTAAAGTATATTTTTTACAAGTTAAAGTTCCGTTTGAACAAGTTAAAGTTACGTTTTGACAAGTTAAAGTTACGTTTTGACAAGTTAAAGTTACGTTTTGACAAGTTAAAGTACATTTTTTACAAGTTAAAGTTCCGTTTCAACAAGTTAAAGTTACGTTTAAACAAGTTAAAGTTACGTTTTGACAAGTTAAAGTACATTTTTTACAAATTAAAATTCCGTTTTAACAAGTTAAAGCTACGTTTCAACAAGTTAAAGTTTCGTTTTGACAAGTTAAAGTACATTTTTTACAAGTTAAAGTACGTTGCAACAAGTTAAAATTACGTTTTAACAAGTTAAAGTACGTTGCAACAAGTTAAAATTACGGTTTAACAAGTTAAAGTTACGTTTTGACAAGTTAAACCTACGTTTCAACAAGTTAAATTTACAGTTTAACAAGTTAAAGTACATTTTTTACAAGTTAAAGTTCCGTTTTAATAAGTTAAAGCTACGTTTTGACAAGTTAAAGTTACGTTTTGAAAAGTTAAAGTACATTTTTTACAAGTTAAAGTACGTTGCAACTAGTTAAAATTACGTTTTGACAATTTAAAGTACATTGCAACATGATAAAATTACGGTTTGACAAGTTAAAGTTACGTTTTGACAAGTTAAACCTACGTTTCAACAAGTTAAAGTTACGGTTTAACAAGTTAAAGTACATTTTTTACAAGTTAAAGTTCCATTTTAACAAGTTAAAGCTACGTTTCAACAAGTTAAAGTTACGTTTTGACAAGTTAAAGTACATTTTTTACAAATTAAAGTTCCGTTTTAACAAGTTAAAGCTACGTTTCAACAAGTTAAAGTTTCGTTTTGAAAAGTTAAAGTACATTTTTTACAAGTTAAAGTACGTTGCAACAAGTTAAAATTAGGTTTTGACAAGTTAAAGTACGTTGCAACAAGTTAAAATTACAGTTTGACAAGTTAAAGTTACGTTTTGACAAGTTAAACCTACGTTTCAACAAGTTAAAGTTACGGTTTAACAAGTTAAAGTACATTTTTTACAAGTTAAAGTTCCGTTTCAACAAGTTAAAGCTACGTTTTGACAAGTTAAAGTTACGTTTTGACAAGTTAAAGTACATTTTTTACAAATTAAAGTTCCGTTTTAACCTGTTAAAGCTATGTTTCAACAAGTTAAAGTTACGTTTTGACAAGTTAAAGTACATTTTTTACAAGTTAAAGTACGTTGCAACAAGTTAAAATTACGTTTTGATAATTTAAAGTATATTTTTTACAACTTAAAGTTACTATTTGACAAGTTAAAGTACGTTTCAACAAGTTAAAGTTACCTTTTGACAAGATAAAATATATTTTTTACAAGTTAAAGTTACTATTTGACAAGTTAAAGTATGCTTTTTACAAGTTAAAGTTACGTTTTGACAAGTTAAAGTATGTTTTTTACTAGTTAAAGTTACGTTTTGAGAAGTTAAAGTTACGTTTCAACAAGTTAAAGGTACGGTTTGAAAAGTTAAAGTTGGTTGCAACAAGTTAAAATTACGTTTTGACAAGTTAAAGTACGTTGCAACAAGTTAAAATTACGGTTTGACAAGTTAAAGTTACGTTTTCACAAGTTAAACCTACATTTCAACAAGTTAAATTTACGTTTTAACAAGTTAAAGTACATTTTTTACAAGTTAAAGTTCCGTTTTAAAAAGTTTAAGCTACGTTTTGACAAGTTAAAGTTACGTTTTGACAAGTTAAAGTACATTTTTTAGAAGTTAAAGTTCCGTTATAACAAGTTAAAGCTACGTTTCAACAAGTTAAAGTACTTTTTTTACAAGTTAAAGTTCCGTTTTAACAAGTTAAAGCTACGTTTCAACAAGTTAAAGTTACGTTTTGAGAAGTTAAAGTTACGTTTTGACAAGTTAAAGTACATTTTTTACAAGTTAAAGTTCCGTTTTAAAAAGTTAAAGCTACGTTTCAACAAATTCAAGTTATGGTTTGACAAGTTAAAGTACATTTTTTACAATTTAAAGTTTTGTTTTAACAAGTTAAAGCTACGTTTCAACAAGTTAAATTTACGTTTTGACAAGTTAAAGTACATTTTTTACAAGTTAAAGCTACGTTTCAACAAGTTAAAGTTACGTTTTGAAAAGTTTAAGTACATTTTTTACAAGTTAAAGTACGTTACAACAAGTTAAAATTACGTTTTGACAAGTTAAAGTACGTTGCAACAAGTTAAAATTACGGTTTGACGAATTAAAGTTACGTTTTGACAAGTTAAACCTACGTTTCAACAAGTTAAAGTTACGATTTAACAAGTTAAAGTACATTTTTTACAAGTTAAAGTTCCGTTTTAACAAGTTAAAGCTACGTTTTGACATGTTAAAGTTACGTTTTGACAAGTTAAAGTTCCGTTTTAACAAGTTAAAGCTACGTTTTGACAAGTTAAAGTTACGTTTTGACAAGTTAAAGTACATTTTTTACAAGTTAAAGTTCCGTTTTAACAAGTTAAAGCTACGTTTTGACAAGTTAAAGTTACGTTTTGAAAAGTTAAAGTACATTTTTTACAAGTTAAAGTACGTTGCAACAAGTTAAAATTACGTTTTGACAATTTAAAGTACGTTGCAACAAGTTAAAATTACGGTTTAACAAGTTAAAGTTACGTTTTGACAAGTTAAACCTACGTTTCAACAAGTTAAAGTTACGGTTTAACAAGTTAAAGTACATTTTTTACATGTTAAAGTTCCGTTTCAACAAGTTAAAGTTACGTTTTGACAAGTTAAACTACATGTTTTACAAGTTAAAGTTCCATTTTAACAAGTTAAAGCTACGTTTAAACAAGTTAAAGTTACGTTTTGACAAGTTAAAGTACATTTTTTACAAATTAAAGTTCCGTTTTAACAAGTTAAAGCTACGTTTCAACAAGTTAAAGTTACGTTTTGAAAAGTTTAAGTACATTTTTTACAAGTTAAAGTACGTTGCAACAAGTTAAAATTACGTTTTGACAAGTTAAAGTACGTTGCAACAAGTTAAAATTACGGTTTGACGAGTTAATGTTACGTTTTGACAAGTTAAACCTACGTTTCAACAAGTTAAACTTACGGTTTAACAAGTTAAAGTACATGTTTTACATGTAAAAGTTCCGTTTTAACAAGTTAAAGCTACGTTTTGACAAGTTAAAGTTACGTTTTGAAAAGTTAAAGTACATTTTTTACAAGTTAAAGTACGTTGCAACTAGTTAAAATTACGTTTTGACAATTTAAAGTACATTGCAACATGATAAAATTACGGTTTGACAAGTTAAAGTTACGTTTTGACAAGTTAAACCTACGTTTCAACAAGTTAAAGTTACAGTTTAACAAGTTAAAGTACATTTTTTACATGTTAAAGTTCCGTTTTAACAAGTTAAAGCTACGTTTTGACAAGTTAAAGTTACGTTTTGACAAGTTAAAGTACATTTTTTACAAGTTAAAGTTCCGTTTCAACAAATTAAAGTTCCGTTTTGACAAGTTAAAGTACATTTTTTACAAGTTAAAGTTCCATTTTAACAAGTTAAAGCTACGTTTCAACAAGTTAAAGTTACGTTTTGACAAGTTAAAGTACATTTTTTACAATTTAAAGTTCCGTTTTAACAAGTTAAAGCTACGTTTCAACAAGTTAAAGTTTCGTTTTGAAAAGTTAAAGTACATTTTTTATAAGTTAAAGTACGTTGCAACAAGTTAAAATTACGTTTTGACAAGTTAAAGTACGTTGCAACAAGTTAAAATTACGGTTTGACAAGTTAAAGTTACGTTTTGACAAGTTAAACCTACGTTTCAACAAGTTAAAGTTACGGTTTAACAAGTTAAAGTACATTTTTTACAAGTTAAAGTTCCGTTTTAACAAGTTAAAGCTACGTTTTGACAAGTTAAAGTTACGTTTTGACAAGTTAAAGTACATTTTTTACAAGTTAAAGTTCCGTTTTAACAAGTTAAAGCTACGTTGCAACAAGTTAAAATTACGTTTTGATAAGTTAAATTACGTTGCAACAAGTTAAAATTACAGTTTGACAAGTTAAAGTTACGTTGCGAAAAGTTAAAATTACGGTTTGACAAGTTAAAGTTCCGTTTTGACAAGTTAAAGCTACGTTTCAACAAGTTAAAGTTACGTTTTGACAAGTTAAAGTACATTTTTTACAAGTTAAAGTTCCGTTTTAACAAGTTAAAGCTACGTTTCAACAAGTTAAAGTTACGTTTTGAAAAGTTTAAGTACATTTTTTACAAGTTAAAGTACGTTGCATAAAGTTAAAATTACGTTTTGACAAGTTAAAGTACGTTGCAACAAGTTAAAATTACGGTTTGACGAGATAAAGTTACGTTTTGACAAGTTAAACCTACGTTTCAACAAGTTAAAGTTACGGTTTAACAAGTTAAAGTTCCGTTTTAACAAGTTAAAGCTACGTTTTGACAAGTTAATGTTACGTTTTGACAAGTTAAAGTTCCGTTTTAACAAGTTAAAGCTACGTTTTGACAAGTTAAAGTTACGTTTTGACAAGTTAAAGTACATTTTTTACAAGTTAAAGTTCCGTTTCAACAAGTTAAAGTTACGTTTTGACAAGTTAAAGTACATTTTTTACAAGTTAAAGTTCCATTTGAACAAGTTAAAGCTACGTTTCAACAAGTTAAAGTTACGTTTTGACAAGTTAAAGTACATTTTTTACAAATTAGAGTTCCGTTTTACCAAGTTAAAGCTATGTTTCAACAAGTTAAAGTTACGTTTTGACAAGTTAAAGTACATTTTTTACAAGTTAAAGTACGTTGCAACAAGTTAAAATTACGTTTTGACAAGTTAAAGTACGTTGCAACAAGTTAAAATTACGGTTTGACAAGTTAAAGTTACGTTTTGACAAGTTAAACCTACGTTTCAACAAGTTAAAGTTACGGTTTAACAGGTTAAAGTACATTTTTTATAAGTTAAAGTTCCGTTTTAACAAGTTAAAGCTACGTTTTGACAAGTTAAAGTTACGTTTTGACAAGTTAAAGTACATTTTTTACAAGTTAAAGTTCCGTTTTAACAAGTTAAAGCTACGTTGCAACAAGTTAAAATTACGTTTTGATAAGTTAAATTACGTTGCAACAAGTTAAAATTACGGTTTGACAAGTTAAAGTTACGTTGCGACAAGTTAAAATTACGGTTTGACAAGTTAAAGTTCCGTTTGGACAAGTTAAAGCTACGTTTCAACAAGTTAAAGTTACGTTTTGACAAGTTAAAGTACATTTTTTACAAGTTAATGTTCCGTTTTAACAAGTTAAAGTTCCGTTTTAACAAGTTAAAGCTACGTTTCAACAAGTTAAAGTTTCGTTTTGACAAGTTAAAGTACATTTTTTACAAGCTAAAGTACGTTGCAACAAGTTAAAATTACGTTTTCACAAGTTAAATTTACAGTTTAACAAGTTAAAGTACATTTTTTACAAGTTAAAGTTCCGTTTTAACAAGTTAAAGCTACATTTTGACAAGTTAAAGTTACGTTTTGAAAAGTTAAAGTACATTTTTTACAAGTTAAAGTACGTTGCAACTAGTTAAAATTACGTTTTGACAATTTAAAGTACATTGCAACATGATAAAATTACGGTTTGACAAGTTAAAGTTCCGTTTTGACAAGTTAAACCTACGTTTCAACAAGTTAAAGTTACGGTTTAACAAGTTAAAGTACATTTTTTACATGTTAAAGTTCCGTTTTAACAAGTTAAAGCTACGTTTTGACAAGTTAAAGTTACGTTTTGACAAGTTAAAGTACATTTTTTACAAGTTAAAGTTCCGTTTCAACAAATTAAAGTTCCGTTTTGACAAGTTAAATTACATTTTTTACAAGTTAAAGTTCCATTTTAACAAGTTAAAGCTACGTTTCAACAAGTTAAAATTACGTTTTGATAAGTTAAATTACGTTGCAACAAGTTAAAATTACGGTTTGACAAGTTAAAGTTACGTTGCGACAAGTTAAAATTACGGTTTGACAAGTTAAAGTTCCGTTTTGACAAGTTAAAGCTACGTTTCAACAAGTTAAAGTTACGTTTTGACAAGTTAAAGTACATTTTTTACAAGTTAAAGTTCCGTTTTAACAAGTTAAAGCTACGTTTCAACAAGTTAAAGTTACGTTTTGAAAAGTTTAAGTACATTTTTTACAAGTTAAAGTACGTTGCATAAAGTTAAAATTACGTTTTGACAAGTTAAAGTACGTTGCAACAAGTTAAAATTACGGTTTGACGAGATAAAGTTACGTTTTGACAAGTTAAACCTACGTTTCAACAAGTTAAAGTTACGGTTTAACAAGTTAAAGTACATTTTTTACAAGTTAAAGTTCCGTTTTAACAAGTTAAAGCTACGTTTTGACAAGTTAATGTTACGTTTTGACAAGTTAAAGTTCCGTTTTAACAAGTTAAAGCTACGTTTTGACAAGTTAAAGTTACGTTTTGACAAGTTAAAGTACATTTTTTACAAGTTAAAGTTCCGTTTCAACAAGTTAAAGTTACGTTTTGACAAGTTAAAGTACATTTTTTACAAGTTAAAGTTCCATTTGAACAAGTTAAAGCTACGTTTCAACAAGTTAAAGTTACGTTTTGACAAGTTAAAGTACATTTTTTACAAATTAGAGTTCCGTTTTACCAAGTTAAAGCTATGTTTCAACAAGTTAAAGTTACGTTTTGACAAGTTAAAGTACATTTTTTACAAGTTAAAGTACGTTGCAACAAGTTAAAATTACGTTTTGACAAGTTAAAGTACGTTGCAACAAGTTAAAATTACGGTTTGACAAGTTAAAGTTACGTTTTGACAAGTTAAACCTACGTTTCAACAAGTTAAAGTTACGGTTTAACAAGTTAAAGTACATTTTTTACAAGTTAAAGTTCCGTTTTAACAAGTTAAAGCTACGTTTTGACAAGTTAAAGTTACGTTTTGACAAGTTAAAGTACATTTTTTACAAGTTAAAGTTCCGTTTTAACAAGTTAAAGCTACGTTGCAACAAGTTAAAATTACGTTTTGATAAGTTAAATTACGTTGCAACAAGTTAAAATTACGGTTTGACAAGTTAAAGTTACGTTGCGACAAGTTAAAATTACGGTTTGACAAGTTAAAGTTCCGTTTGGACAAGTTAAAGCTACGTTTCAACAAGTTAAAGTTACGTTTTGACAAGTTAAAGTACATTTTTTACAAGTTAAAGTTCCGTTTTAACAAGTTAAAGTTCCGTTTTAACAAGTTAAAGCTACGTTTCAACAAGTTAAAGTTTCGTTTTGACAAGTTAAAGTACATTTTTTACAAGCTAAAGTACGTTGCAACAAGTTAAAATTACGTTTTCACAAGTTAAATTTACAGTTTAACAAGTTAAAGTACATTTTTTACAAGTTAAAGTTCCTTTTTAACAAGTTAAAGCTACATTTTGACAAGTTAAAGTTACGTTTTGAAAAGTTAAAGTACATTTTTTACAAGTTAAAGTACGTTGCAACTAGTTAAAATTACGTTTTGACAATTTAAAGTACATTGCAACATGATAAAATTACGGTTTGACAAGTTAAAGTTACGTTTTGACAAGTTAAACCTACGTTTCAACAAGTTAAAGTTACGGTTTAACAAGTTAAAGTACATTTTTTACATGTTAAAGTTCCGTTTTAACAAGTTAAAACTACGTTTTGACAAGTTAAAGTTACGTTTTGACAAGTTAAAGTACATTTTTTACAAGTTAAAGTTCCGTTTCAACAAATTAAAGTTCCGTTTTGACAAGTTAAAGTACATTTTTTACAAGTTAAAGTTCCATTTTAACAAGTTAAAGCTACGTTTCAACAAGTTAAAGTTACGTTTTGACAAGTTAAAGTACATTTTTTACAAATTAAAGTTCCGTTTTAACAAGTTAAAGCTACGTTTCAACAAGTTAAAGTTTCGTTTTGAAAAGTTAAAGTACATTTTTTATAAGTTAAAGTACGTTGCAACAAGTTAAAATTACGTTTTGACAAGTTAAAGTACGTTGCAACAAGTTAAAATTACGGTTTGACAAGTTAAAGTTACGTTTTGACAAGTTAAACCTACGTTTCAACAAGTTAAAGTTACGGTTTAACAAGTTAAAGTAAATTTTTTACAAGTTAAAGTTCCGTTTTAACAAGTTAAAGCTACGTTTTGACAAGTTAAAGTTACGTTTTGACAAGTTAAAGTACATTTTTTACAAGTTAAAGTTCCGTTTTAACAAGTTAAAGCTACGTTGCAACAAGTTAAAATTACGTTTTGATAAGTTAAATTACGTTGCAACAAGTTAAAATTACTGTTTGACAAGTTAAAGTTACGTTGCGACAAGTTAAAATTACGGTTTGACAAGTTAAAGTTCCGTTTTGACAAGTTAAAGCTACGTTTCAACAAGTTAAAGTTACGTTTTGACAAGTTAAAGTACATTTTTTACAAGTTAAAGTTCCGTTTTAACAAGTTAAAGTTCCGTTTTAACAAGTTAAAGTTTCGTTTTGACAAGTTAAAGTACATTTTTTACAAGCTAAAGTACGTTGCAACAAGTTAAAATTACGTTTTCACAAGTTAAATTTACAGTTTAACAAGTTAAAGTACATTTTTTACAAGTTAAAGTTCCGTTTTAACAAGTTAAAGCTACGTTTTGACAAGTTAAAGTTACGTTTTGAAAAGTTAAAGTACATTTTTTACAAGTTAAAGTACGTTGCAACTAGTTAAAATTACGTTTTGACAATTTAAAGTACATTGCAACATGATAAAATTACGGTTTGACAAGTTAAAGTTACGTTTTGACAAGTTAAACCTACGTTTCAACAAGTTAAAGTTACGGTTTAACAAGTTAAAGTACATTTTTTACAAGTTAAAGTTCCGTTTTAACAAGTTAAAGCTACGTTTTGACAAGTTAAAGTTACGTTTTGACAAGTTAAAGTACATTTTTTACAAGTTAAAGTTCCGTTTTAACAAGTTAAAGCTACGTTGCAACAAGTTAAAATTACGTTTTGATAATTTAAATTACGTTGCAACAAGTTAAAATTACGGTTTGACAAGTTAAAGTTACGTTGCGACAAGTTAAAATTACGGTTTGACAAGTTAAAGTTCCGTTTCGACAAGTTAAAGCTACGTTTCAACAAGTTAAAGTTACGTTTTGACAAGTTAAAGTACATTTTTTACAAGTTAAAGTTCCGTTTTAACAAGTTAAAGTTCCGTTTTAACAAGTTAAAGCTACGTTTCAACAAGTTAAAGTTTCGTTTTGACAAGTTAAAGTACATTTTTTACAAGCTAAAGTACGTTGCAACAAGTTAAATTTACGTTTTCACAAGTTAAATTTACAGTTTAACAAGTTAAAGTACATTTTTTACAAGTTAAAGTTTCGTTTTAACAAGTTAAAGCTACGTTTTGACAAGTTAAAGTTACGTTTTGAAAAGTTAAAGTACATTTTTTACAAGTTAAAGTACGTTGCAACTAGTTATAATTACGTTTTGACAATTTAAAGTACATTGCAACATGATAAAATTACGGTTTGACAAGTTAAAGTTACGTTTTGACAAGTTAAACCTACGTTTCAACAAGTTAAAGTTACGGTTTAACAAGTTAAAGTACATTTTTTACAAGTTAAAGTTCCGTTTTAACAAGTTAAAGCTACGTTTTGACAAGTTAAAGTTACGTTTTGACAAGTTAAAGTACCTTTTTTACAAGTTAAAGTTCCGTTTTAACAAGTTAAAGCTACGTTGCAACAAGTTAAAATTACGTTTTGATAAGTTAAATTACGTTGCAACAAGTTAAAATTACGGTTTGACAAGTTAAAGTTACGTTGCGACAAGTTAAAATTACGGTTTGACAAGTTAAAGTTCCGTTTGGACAAGTTAAAGCTACGTTTCAACAAGTTAAAGTTACGTTTTGACAAGTTAAAGTACGTTGCAACAAGTTAAAATTACGTTTTGACAAGTTAAAGTACATTGCAACAAGTTAAAATTACGGTTTGATAAGTTAAAGTTACGTTTTGACAAGTTAAACCTACGTTTCAACAAGTTAAATTTACAGTTTAACAAGTTAAAGTACATTTTTTACAAGTTAAAGTTCCGTTTTAACAAGTTAAAGCTACGTTTTGACAAGTTAAAGTTACGTTTTGAAAAGTTAAAGTACATTTTTTACAAGTTAAAGTACGTTGCAACTAGTTAAAATTACGTTTTGACAATTTAAAGTACATTGCAACATGATAAAATTACGGTTTGACAAGTTAAAGTTACGTTTTGACAAGTTAAACCTACGTTTCAACAAGTTAAATTTACGGTTTAACAAGTTAAAGTACATTTTTTACAAGTTAAAGTTCCGTTTTAACAAGTTAAAGCTACGTTTTGACAAGTTAAAGTTACGTTTTGACAAGTTAAAGTACATTTTTTACAAGTTAAAGTTCCGTTTTAACAAGTTAAAGCTACGTTGCAACAAGTTAAAATTACGTTTTGATAAGTTAAATTACGTTGCAACAAGTTAAAATTACGGTTTGACAAGTTAAAGTTACGTTGCGACAAGTTAAAATTACGGTTTGACAAGTTAAAGTTCCGTTTGGACAAGTTAAAGCTACGTTTTAACAAGTTAAAGTTACGTTTTGACAAGTTAAAGTACATTTTTTACAAGTTAAAGTTCCGTTTTAACAAGTTAAAGTTCCGTTTTAACAAGTTAAAGCTACGTTTCAACAAGTTAAAGTTTCGTTTTGACAAGTTAAAGTACATTTTTTACAAGCTAAAGTACGTTGCAACAAGTTAAAATTACGTTTTCACAAGTTAAATTTACAGTTTAACAAGTTAAAGTACATTTTTTACAAGTTAAAGTTCCGTTTTAACAAGTTAAAGCTACGTTTTGACAAGTTAAAGTTACGTTTTGAAAAGTTAAAGTACATTTTTTACATGTTAAAGTACGTTGCAACTAGTTAAAATTACGTTTTGACAATTTAAAGTACATTGCAACATGATAAAATTACGGTTTGACAAGTTAAAGTTACGTTTTGACAAGTTAAACCTACGTTTCAACAAGTTAAAGTTACGGTTTAACAAGTTAAAGTACATTTTTTACATGTTAAACTTCCGTTTTAACAAGTTAAAGCTACGTTTTGACAAGTTAAAGTTACGTTTTGACAAGTTAAAGTACATTTTTTACAAGTTAAAGTTCCGTTTCAACATATTAAAGTTCCGTTTTGACAAGTTAAAGTACATTTTTTACAAGTTAAAGTTCCATTTTAACAAGTTAAAGCTACGTTTCAACAAGTTAAAGTTACGTTTTGACAAGTTAAAGTACATTTTTTATAAATTAAAGTTCCGTTTTAACAAGTTAAAGCTACGTTTCAACAAGTTAAAGTTTCGTTTTGAAAAGTTAAAGTACATTTTTTATAAGTTAAAGTACGTTGCAACAAGTTAAAATTACGTTTTGACAAGTTAAAGTACGTTGCAACAAGTTAAAATTACGGTTTGACAAGTTAAAGTTACGTTTTTACAAGTTAAACCTACGTTTCAACAAGTTAAAGTTACGGTTTAACAAGTTAAAGTACATTTTTTACAAGTTAAAGTTCCGTTTTAACAAGTTAAAGCTACGTTTTGACAAGTTAAAGTTACGTTTTGACAAGTTAAAGTACATTTTTTACAAGTTAAAGTTCCGTTTTAACAAGTTAAAGCTACGTTGCAACAAGTTAAAATTACGTTTTGATAATTTAAATTACGTTGCAACAAGTTAAAATTACGGTTTGACAAGTTAAAGTTACGTTGCGACAAGTTAAAATTACGGTTTGACAAGTTAAAGTTCCGTTTCGACAAGTTAAAGCTACGTTTCAACAAGTTAAAGTTACGTTTTGACAAGTTAAAGTACATTTTTTACAAGTTAAAGTTCCGTTTTAACAAGTTAAAGTTCCGTTTTAACAAGTTAAAGCTACGTTTCAACAAGTTAAAGTTTCGTTTTGACAAGTTAAAGTACATTTTTTACAAGCTAAAGTACGTTGCAACAAGTTAAATTTACGTTTTCACAAGTTAAATTTACAGTTTAACAAGTTAAAGTACATTTTTTACAAGTTAAAGTTTCGTTTTAACAAGTTAAAGCTACGTTTTGACAAGTTAAAGTTACGTTTTGAAAAGTTAAAGTACATTTTTTACAAGTTAAAGTACGTTGCAACTAGTTATAATTACGTTTTGACAATTTAAAGTACATTGCAACATGATAAAATTACGGTTTGACAAGTTAAAGTTACGTTTTGACAAGTTAAACCTACGTTTCAACAAGTTAAAGTTACGGTTTAACAAGTTAAAGTACATTTTTTACAAGTTAAAGTTCCGTTTTAACAAGTTAAAGCTACGTTTTGACAAGTTAAAGTTACGTTTTGACAAGTTAAAGTACCTTTTTTACAAGTTAAAGTTCCGTTTTAACAAGTTAAAGCTACGTTGCAACAAGTTAAAATTACGTTTTGATAAGTTAAATTACGTTGCAACAAGTTAAAATTACGGTTTGACAAGTTAAAGTTACGTTGCGACAAGTTAAAATTACGGTTTGACAAGTTAAAGTTCCGTTTGGACAAGTTAAAGCTACGTTTCAACAAGTTAAAGTTACGTTTTGACAAGTTAAAGTACGTTGCAACAAGTTAAAATTACGTTTTGACAAGTTAAAGTACATTGCAACAAGTTAAAATTACGGTTTGATAAGTTAAAGTTACGTTTTGACAAGTTAAACCTACGTTTCAACAAGTTAAATTTACAGTTTAACAAGTTAAAGTACATTTTTTACAAGTTAAAGTTCCGTTTTAACAAGTTAAAGCTACGTTTTGACAAGTTAAAGTTACGTTTTGAAAAGTTAAAGTACATTTTTTACAAGTTAAAGTACGTTGCAACTAGTTAAAATTACGTTTTGACAATTTAAAGTACATTGCAACATGATAAAATTACGGTTTGACAAGTTAAAGTTACGTTTTGACAAGTTAAACCTACGTTTCAACAAGTTAAATTTACGGTTTAACAAGTTAAAGTACATTTTTTACAAGTTAAAGTTCCGTTTTAACAAGTTAAAGCTACGTTTTGACAAGTTAAAGTTACGTTTTGACAAGTTAAAGTACATTTTTTACAAGTTAAAGTTCCGTTTTAACAAGTTAAAGCTACGTTGCAACAAGTTAAAATTACGTTTTGATAAGTTAAATTACGTTGCAACAAGTTAAAATTACGGTTTGACAAGTTAAAGTTACGTTGCGACAAGTTAAAATTACGGTTTGACAAGTTAAAGTTCCGTTTGGACAAGTTAAAGCTACGTTTTAACAAGTTAAAGTTACGTTTTGACAAGTTAAAGTACATTTTTTACAAGTTAAAGTTCCGTTTTAACAAGTTAAAGTTCCGTTTTAACAAGTTAAAGCTACGTTTCAACAAGTTAAAGTTTCGTTTTGACAAGTTAAAGTACATTTTTTACAAGCTAAAGTACGTTGCAACAAGTTAAAATTACGTTTTCACAAGTTAAATTTACAGTTTAACAAGTTAAAGTACATTTTTTACAAGTTAAAGTTCCGTTTTAACAAGTTAAAGCTACGTTTTGACAAGTTAAAGTTACGTTTTGAAAAGTTAAAGTACATTTTTTACATGTTAAAGTACGTTGCAACTAGTTAAAATTACGTTTTGACAATTTAAAGTACATTGCAACATGATAAAATTACGGTTTGACAAGTTAAAGTTACGTTTTGACAAGTTAAACCTACGTTTCAACAAGTTAAAGTTACGGTTTAACAAGTTAAAGTACATTTTTTACATGTTAAACTTCCGTTTTAACAAGTTAAAGCTACGTTTTGACAAGTTAAAGTTACGTTTTGACAAGTTAAAGTACATTTTTTACAAGTTAAAGTTCCGTTTCAACATATTAAAGTTCCGTTTTGACAAGTTAAAGTACATTTTTTACAAGTTAAAGTTCCATTTTAACAAGTTAAAGCTACGTTTCAACAAGTTAAAGTTACGTTTTGACAAGTTAAAGTACATTTTTTATAAATTAAAGTTCCGTTTTAACAAGTTAAAGCTACGTTTCAACAAGTTAAAGTTTCGTTTTGAAAAGTTAAAGTACATTTTTTATAAGTTAAAGTACGTTGCAACAAGTTAAAATTACGTTTTGACAAGTTAAAGTACGTTGCAACAAGTTAAAATTACGGTTTGACAAGTTAAAGTTACGTTTTTACAAGTTAAACCTACGTTTCAACAAGTTAAAGTTACGGTTTAACAAGTTAAAGTACATTTTTTACAAGTTAAAGTTCCGTTTTAACAAGTTAAAGCTACGTTTTGACAAGTTAAAGTTACGTTTTGACAAGTTAAAGTACATTTTTTACAAGTTAAAGTTTCGTTTTAACAAGTTAAAGCTACGTTGCAACAAGTTAAAATTACGTTTTGATAAGTTAAATTACGTTGCAACAAGTTAAAATTACGGTTTGACAAGTTAAAGTTACGTTGCGACAAGTTAAAATTACGGTTTGACAAGTTAAAGTTCCGTTTTGACAAGTTAAAGCTACGTTTCAACAAGTTAAAGTTACGTTTTGACAAGTTAAAGTACATTTTTTACAAGTTAAAGTTCCGTTTTAACAAGTTAAAGTTCCGTTTTAACAAGTTAAAGCTACGTTTCAACAAGTTAAAGTTTCGTTTTGACAAGTTAAAGTACATTTTTTACAAGCTAAAGTACGTTGCAACAAGTTAAAATTACGTTTTCACAAGTTAAATTTACAGTTTAACAAGTTAAAGTACATTTTTTACAAGTTAAAGTTCCGTTTTAACAAGTTAAAGCTACGTTTTGACAAGTTAAAGTTACGTTTTGAAAAGTTAAAGTACATTTTTTACAAGTTAAAGTACGTTGCAACTAGTTAAAATTACGTTTTGACAATTTAAACTACATTGCAACATGATAAAATTACGGTTTGACAAGTTAAAGTTACGTTTTGACAAGTTAAACCTACGTTTCAACAAGTTAAAGTTACGGTTTAACAAGTTAATGTACATTTTTTACAAGTTAAAGTTCCGTTTTAACAAGTTAAAGCTACGTTTTGACAAGTTAAAGTTACGTTTTGACAAGTTAAAGTACATTTTTTACAAGTTAAAGTTCCGTTTTAACAAGTTAAAGCTACGTTGCAACAAGTTAAAATTACGTTTTGATAATTTAAATTACGTTGCAACAAGTTAAAATTACGGTTTGACAAGTTAAAGTTGCGTTGCGACAAGTTAAAATTACGGTTTGACAAGTTAAAGTTCCGTTTTGACAAGTTAAAGCTACGTTTCAACAAGTTAAAGTTACGTTTTGACAAGTTAAAGTACATTTTTTACAAGTTAAAGTTCCGTTTTAACAAGTTAAAGTTCCGTTTTAACAAGTTAAAGCTACGTTTCAACAAGTTAAAGTTTCGTTTTGACAAGTTAAAGTACATTTTTTACTAGCTAAAGTACGTTGCAACAAGTTAAAATTACGTTTTCACAAGTTAAATTTACAGTTTAACAAGTTAAAGTACATTTTTTACAAGTTAAAGTTCCGTTTTAACAAGTTAAAGCTACGTTTTGACAAGTTAAAGTTACGTTTTGAAAAGTTAAAGTACAGTTTTTACATGTTAAAGTACGTTGCAACTAGTTAAAATTACGTTTTGACAATTTAAAGTACATTGCAACATGATAAAATTACGGTTTGACAAGTTAAAGTTACGTTTTGACAAGTTAAACCTACGTTTCAACAAGTTAAAGTTACGGTTTAACAAGTTAAAGTACATTTTTTACATGTTAAACTTCCGTTTTAACAAGTTAAAGCTACGTTTTGACAAGTTAAAGTTACGTTTTGACAAGTTAAAGTACATTTTTTACAAGTTAAAGTTCCGTTTCAACAAATTAAAGTTCCGTTTTGACAAGTTAAAGTACATTTTTTACAAGTTAAAGTTCCATTTTAACAAGTTAAAGCTACGTTTCAACAAGTTAAAGTTACGTTTTGACAAGTTAAAGTACATTTTTTACAAATTAAAGTTCCGTTTTAACAAGTTAAAGCTACGTTTCAACAAGTTAAAGTTTCGTTTTGAAAAGTTAAAGTACATTTTTTATAAGTTAAAGTACGTTGCAACAAGTTAAAATTACGTTTTGACAAGTTAAAGTACGTTGCAACAAGTTAAAATTACGGTTTGACAAGTTAAAGTTACGTTTTGACAAGTTAAACCTACGTTTCAACAAGTTAAAGTAAATTTTTTACAAGTTAAAGTTCCGTTTTAACAAGTTAAAGCTACGTTTTGACAAGTTAAAGTTACGTTTTATCAAGTTAAAGTACATTTTTTACAAGTTAAAGTTCCGTTTTAACAAGTTAAAGCTACGTTGCAACAAGTTAAAATTACGTTTTGATAAGTTAAATTACGTTGCAACAAGTTAAAATTACGGTTTGACAAGTTAAAGTTACGTTGCGACAAGTTAAAATTACGGTTTGACAAGTTAAAGTTCCGTTTTGACAAGTTAAAGCTACGTTTCAACAAGTTAAAGTTACGTTTTGACAAGTTAAAGTACATTTTTTACAAGTTAAAGTTCCGTTTTAACAAGTTAAAGTTCCGTTTTAACAAGTTAAAGCTACGTTTCAACAAGTTAAAGTTTCGTTTTGACAAGTTAAAGTACATTTTTTACAAGCTAAAGTACGTTGCAACAAGTTAAAATTACGTTTTCACAAGTTAAATTTACAGTTTAACAAGTTAAAGTACATTTTTTACAAGTTAAAGTTCCGTTTTAACAAGTTAAAGCTACGTTTTGACAAGTTAAAGTTACGTTTTGAAAAGTTAAAGTACATTTTTTACAAGTTAAAGTACGTTGCAACTAGTTAAAATTACGTTTTGACAATTTAAAGTACATTGCAACATGATAAAATTACGGTTTGACAAGTTAAAGTTACGTTTTGACAAATTAAACCTACGTTTCAACAAGTTAAAGTTACGGTTTAACAAGTTAAAGTACATTTTTTACAAGTTAAAGTTCCGTTTTAACAAGTTAAAGCTACGTTTTGACAAGTTAAAGTTACGTTTTGACAAGTTAAAGTACATTTTTTACAAGTTAAAGTTCCGTTTTAACAAGTTAAAGCTACGTTGCAACAAGTTAAAATTACGTTTTGATAATTTAAATTACGTTGCAACAAGTTAAAATTACGGTTTGACAAGTTAAAGTTACGTTGCGACAAGTTAAAATTACGGTTTGACAAGTTAAAGTTCCGTTTTGACAAGTTAAAGCTACGTTTCAACAAGTTAAAGTTACGTTTTGACAAGTTAAAGTACATTTTTTACAAGTTAAAGTTCCGTTTTAACAAGTTAAAGTTCCGTTTTAACAAGTTAAAGCTACGTTTCAACAAGTTAAAGTTTCGTTTTGACAAGTTAAAGTACATTTTTTACAAGCTAAAGTACGTTGCAACAAGTTAAATTTACGTTTTCACAAGTTAAATTTACAGTTTAACAAGTTAAAGTACATTTTTTACAAGTTAAAGTTCCGTTTTAACAAGTTAAAGCTACGTTTTGACAAGTTAAAGTTACGTTTTGAAAAGTTAAAGTACATTTTTTACAAGTTAAAGTACGTTGCAACTAGTTATAATTACGTTTTGACAATTTAAAGTACATTGCAACATGATAAAATTACGGTTTGACAAGTTAAAGTTACGTTTTGACAAGTTAAACCTACGTTTCAACAAGTTAAAGTTACGGTTTAACAAGTTAAAGTACATTTTTTACAAGTTAAAGTTCCGTTTTAACAAGTTAAAGCTACGTTTTGACAAGTTAAAGTTACGTTTTGACAAGTTAAAGTACATTTTTTACAAGTTAAAGTTCCGTTTTAACAAGTTAAAGCTACGTTGCAACAAGTTAAAATTACGTTTTGATAATTTAAATTACGTTGCAACAAGTTAAAATTACGGTTTGACAAGTTAAAGTTGCGTTGCGACAAGTTAAAATTACGGTTTGACAAGTTAAAGTTCCGTTTTGACAAGTTAAAGCTACGTTTCAACAAGTTAAAGTTACGTTTTGACAAGTTAAAGTACATTTTTTACAAGTTAAAGTTCCGTTTTAAGAAGTTAAAGTTCCGTTTTAACAAGTTAAGGCTACGTTTCAACAAGTTAAAGTTTCGTTTTGACAAGTTAAAGTACATTTTTTACAAGCTAAAGTACGTTGCAACAAGTTAAAATTACGTTTTCACAAGTTAAATTTACAGTTTAACAAGTTAAAGTACATTTTTTACAAGTTAAAGTTCCGTTTTAACAAGTTAAAGCTACGTTTTGACAAGTTAAAGTTACGTTTTGAAAAGTTAAAGTACAGCTTTTACATGTTAAAGTACGTTGCAACTAGTTAAAATTACGTTTTGACAATTTAAAGTACATTGCAACATGATAAAATTACGGTTTGACAAGTTAAAGTTACGTTTTGACAAGTTAAACCTACGTTTCAACAAGTTAAAGTTACGGTTTAACAAGTTAAAGTACATTTTTTACAAGTTAAAGTTCCGTTTTAACAAGTTAAAGCTACGTTTTGACAAGTTAAAGTTACGTTTTGACAAGTTAAAGTACATTTTTTACAAGTTAAAGTTCCGTTTTAACAAGTTAAAGCTACGTTGCAACAAGTTAAAATTACGTTTTGATAATTTAAATTACGTTGCAACAAGTTATAATTACGGTTTGACAAGTTAAAGTTACGTTGCGACAAGTTAAAATTACGGTTTGACAAGTTAAAGTTCCGTTTTGACAAGTTAAAGCTACGTTTCAACAAGTTAAAGTTACGTTTTGACAAGTTAAAGTACATTTTTTACAAGTTAAAGTTCCGTTTTAACAAGTTAAAGTTCCGTTTTAACAAGTTAAAGCTACGTTTCAACAAGTTAAAGTTTCGTTTTGACAAGTTAAAGTACATTTTTTACAAGCTAAAGTACGTTGCAACAAGTTAAATTTACGTTTTCACAAGTTAAATTTACAGTTTAACAAGTTAAAGTACATTTTTTACAAGTTAAAGTTCCGTTTTAACAAGTTAAAGCTACGTTTTGACAAGTTAAAGTTACGTTTTGAAAAGTTAAAGTACATTTTTTACAAGTTAAAGTACGTTGCAACTAGTTATAATTACGTTTTGACAATTTAAAGTACATTGCAACATGATAAAATTACGGTTTGACAAGTTAAAGTTACGTTTTGACAAGTTAAACCTACGTTTCAACAAGTTAAAGTTACGGTTTAACAAGTTAAAGTACATTTTTTACAAGTTAAAGTTCCGTTTTAACAAGTTAAAGCTACGTTTTGACAAGTTAAAGTTACGTTTTGACAAGTTAAAGTACATTTTTTACAAGTTAAAGTTCCGTTTTAACAAGTTAAAGTTCCGTTTTAACAAGTTAAAGCTACGTTTCAACAAGTTAAAGTTTCGTTTTGACAAGTTAAAGTACATTTTTTACAAGTTAAAGTACGTTGCAACAAGTCAAAATTACGTTTTCACAACTTAAAGTACGTTGCAACAAGTTAAAATTACGGTTTAACAAGTTAAAGTAACGTTTTGACAAGTTAAACCTACGTTTCAACAAGTTAAATTTACAGTTTAACAAGTTAAACTACATTTTTTACAAGTTCAAGTTCCGTTTTAACAAGTTAAAGCTACGTTTTGACAAGTTAAAGTTACGTTTTGACAAGTTAAAGTACATTTTTTACAAGTTAAAGTTCCGTTTTAACAAGTTAAAGCTACGTTTCAACAAGTTAAAGTTACGTTTTGACAATTTAAAGTATATTTTTTACAAGTTAAAGTTACTATTTGTCAAGTTAAAGTACGTTTCAACAAGTTAAAGTTACCTATTGACAAGATAAAGTATATTTTTTACAAGTTAAAGTTACTATTTGACAAGTTAAAGTATGCTTTTTACAAGTTAAAGTTACGTTTTGACAAATTAAAGTTTGTTTTTACTAGTTAATGTTATGTTTTGAGAAGTTAAAGTTACATTTCAACAAGAAAAAAGGTACGGGTTGACAAGTTAAAGTACGTTGCAACAAGTTAAAATTACGTTTTGACAAGTTAAAGTACGTTGCAACAAGTTAAAATTACGGTTTAACAAGTTAAAGTTACGTTTTTTTCAAGTAAAACCTACGTTTCAACAACTTAAAGTTACTGTTGAACAAGTTAAAGTACATTGTTTACAAGTTAAAGTTCCGTTTTAACAAGTTAAAGCTACGTTTTGACAAGTTAAAGTTACGTTTTGACAAGTTAGAGTACATATTTTATAAGTTAAAGTTCCGTTTCAACAAGTTAAAGTTACGTTTTGACAAGTTAAAGTACATTTTTTACAAGTTAAAGTTCCATTTTAACATGTTAACTATACGTTTTAACAAGTTAAAGTTACGTTTTGACAAGTTAAAGTACATTTTTTACAAATTAAGGTTCCGTTTTAACAAGTTAAAGCTATGTTTCAACAAATTAAAGTTACGTTTTGACAAGTTAAAGTACATTTTTTACAAGTTAAAGTACGTTGCAACAAATTAAAATTACGTTTTGACAAGTTAAAGTACGTTGCAACAAGTTAAAATTACGGTTTCACAAGTTAAAGTTACGTTTTGACAAGTTAAACCTACGTTTCAACAAGTTAAATTTACAGTTTAACAAGTTAAAGTACATTTTTTACAAGTTAAAGTTCCGTTTTGACAAGTTAAAGTTACGTTTTGACAAGTTAAAGTACATGTTTTCAAGTTAAAGTTCCGTTTTAACAAGTTAAAGCTACGTTTCAACAAGTTAAAGTACATTTTTTACAAGTTAAAGTTTCGTTTTAACAAGTTAAAGCTACGTTTCAACAAGTTAAATTTACAGTTTAACAAGTTAAACTACATTTTTTACAAGTTCAAGTTCCGTTTTAACAAGTTAAAGCTACGTTTTGACAAGTTAAAGTTACGTTTTGAAAAGTTAAAGTTCCGTTTTAACAAGTTAAAGCTACGTTTCAACAAGTTAAAGTACATTTTTTACAAGTTAAAGTTTCGTTTTAACAAGTTAAAGCTACGTTTCAACAAGTTAAATTTACATTTTAACAAGTTAAACTACATTTTTTACAAGTTCAAGTTCCGTTTTAACAAGTTAAAGCTACGTTTTGACAAGTTAAAGTTACGTTTTGAAAAGTTAAAGTACATTTTTTACAAGTTAAAGTACGTTGCAACTAGTTAAAATTACGTTTTGACAGGTTAAAGTACGTTGCAACAAGTTAAAATTACGGTTTGACAAGTTAAAGTTACGTTTTGACAAGTTAAACCTACGTTTCAACAAGTTAAAGTTACGGTTTATCAAGTTAAAGTACATTTTTTACAAGTTAAAATTTCGTTTTAACAAGTTAAAGCTACGTTCTGACAAGTTAAAGTTACATTTTGACAAGTTAAAGTACATTTTTTTACAAGTTAAAGCTACGTTTCAACAAGTTAAAGTTACGTTTTGACAATTTAAAGTATATTTTTTACAAGTTAAAGTTACTATTTGACAAGTTAAAGTACGTTTCAACAAGTTAAAGTTACCTATTGACAAGATAAAGTATATTTTTTACAAGTTAAAGTTACTATTTGACAAGTTAAAGTATGCTTTTTACAAGTTAAAGTTACGTTTTGACAAATTAAAGTTTGTTTTTACTAGTTAAAGTTATGTTTTGAGAAGTTAAAGTTACATTTCAACAAGTTAAAGGTACGGTTTGACAAGTTAAAGTACGTTGCAACAAGTTAAAATTACGTTTTGACAAGTTAAAGTACGTTGCAACAAGTTTAAATTACGGTTTAACAAGTTAAAGTTACGTTTTTTTCAAGTAAAACCTACGTTTCAACAACTTAAAGTTACTGTTGAACAAGTTAAAGTACATTGTTTACAAGTTAAAGTTTCGTTTTAACAAGTTAAAGCTACGTTTTGACAAGTTAAAGTTACGTTTTGACAAGTTAGAGTACATATTTTATAAGTTAAAGTTCCGTTTCAACAAGTTAAAGTTACGTTTTGACAAGTTAAAGTACATTTTTTACAAGTTAAAGTTCCATTTTAACAAGTTAAATATACGTTTTAACAAGTTAAAGTTACGTTTTGACACGTTAAAGTACATTTTTTACAAATTAGAGTTCTGTTTTAACAAGTTAAAACTATGTTTCAACAAATTAAAGTTACGTTTTGACAAGTTAAAGTACATTTTTTACAAGTTAAAGTACGTTGCAACAAGTTAAAATTAAGTTTTGACAAGTTAAAGTACGTTGCAACAAGTTAAAATTACGGTTTCACAAGTTAAAGTTACGTTTTGACAAGTTAAACCTACGTTTCAACAAGTTAAATTTACAGTTTAACAAGTTAAAGTACATTTTTTACAAGTTAAAGTTCCGTTTTGACAAGTTAAAGTTACGTTTTGACAAGTTGAAGTACATGTTTTCAAGTTAAAGTTCCGTTTTAACAAGTTAAAGCTACGTTTCAACAAGTTAAAGTACATTTTTTACAAGTTAAAGTTCCGTTTTAACAAGTTAAAGCTCCGTTTCAACAAGTTAAAGTTACGTTTTGAAAAGTTTAAGTACATTTTTTACAAGTTAAAGTACGTTGCAACAAATTAAAATTACGTTTTGACAAGTTAAAGTACGTTGCAACAAGTTAAAATTACGGTTTGACGAGATAAAGTTACGTTTTGACAAGTTAAACCTACGTTTCAACAAGTTAAAGTTATGGTTTAACAAGTTAAAGTACATTTTTTACAAGTTAAAGTTCCGTTTTAACAAGTTAAAGCTACGTTTTGACAAGTTAATGTTACGTTTTGACAAGTTAAAGTTCCGTTTTAACAAGTTAAAGCTACGTTTTGACAAGTAAAAGTTACGTTTTGACAAGTTAAAGTACATTTTTTACAAGTTAAAGTTCCGTTTCAACAAGTTAAAGTTACGTTTTGACAAGTTAAAGTACATTTTTTACAAGTTAAAGTTCCATTTTAACAAGTTAAAGCTACGTTTCAACAAGTTAAAGTTACGTTTTGACAAGTTAAAGTACATTTTTTACAAATTAGAGTTCCGTTTTACCAAGTTAAAGCTATGTTTCAACAAGTTAAAGTTACGTTTTGACAAGTTAAAGTACATTTTTTACAAGTTAAAGTACGTTGCAACAAGTTAAAATTACGTTTTGACAAGTTAAAGTACGTTTCAACAAGTTAAAATTACGGTTTGACAAGTTAAAGTTACGTTTTGACAAGTTAAAGTTACGTTTTGACAAGTTAAAGTATATTTTTTACAAGTTAAAGTTCCGTTTTAAAAAGTTAAAGCTACGTTTCAACAAGTTCAAGTTATGGTTTGACAAGTTAAAGTACATTTTTTACAATTTAAAGTTTTGTTTTAACAAGTTAAACCTACGTTTCAACAAGTTAAAGTTACGTTTTGACAAGTTAAAGTACATTTTTTACAAGTTAAAGCTACGTTTCAACAAGTTAAAGTTACGTTTTGAAAAGTTTAAGTACATTTTTTACAAGTTAAAGTACGTTGCAACAAGTTAAAATTACGTTTTGACAAGTTAGAGTACGTTGCAACAAGTTAAAATTACGGTTTGACGAGTTAAAGTTACGTTTTGACAAGTTAAACCTACGTTTCAATAAGTTAAAATTACGGTTTAACAAGTTAAAGTACAATTATTACAAGTTAAAGTTCCGTTTTAACAAGTTAAACCTACGTTTCAACAAGTTAAAGTTCCGTTTTGACAAGTTAAAGTTACGTTTTGACAAGTTGAAGTACATGTTTTCAAGTTAAAGTTTCGTTTTAACAAGTTAAAGCTACGTTTCAACAACTTAAAGTACATTTTTTACAAGTTAGAGTTCCGTTTTAACAAGTTAAAGCTACGTTTCAACAAGTTAAAGTTACGTTTTGAAAAGTTTAAGTACATTTTTTACAAGTTAAAGTACGTTGCAACAAATTAAAATTACGTTTTGACAAGTTAAAGTACGTTACAACAAGTTAAAATTACGGTTTGACGAGATAAAGTTACGTTTTGACAAGTTAAACCTACGTTTCAACAAGTTAAAGTTACGGTTTAACAAGTTAAAGTACATTTTTTACAAGTTAAAGTTCCGTTTTAACAAGTTAAAGCTACGTTTCAACAAGTTAAAGTTTCGTTTTGAAAAGTTAAAGTACATTTTTTACAAGTTAAAGTACGTTGCAACAAGTTAGAATTATGTTTTGACAAGTTAAAGTACGTTGCAACAAGTTAAATTTACGGCTTGACAAGTTAAAGTTACGTTTTGACAAGTTAAACCTACGTTTCAATAAGTTAAAATTACGGTTTAACAAGTTAAAGTACAATTATTACAAGTTAAAGTTCCGTTTTAACAAGTTAAACCTACGTTTCAACAAGTTAAAGTTCCGTTTTGACAAGTTAAAGTTACGTTTTGACAAGTTGAAGTACATGTTTTCAAGTTAAAGTTCCGTTTTAACAAGTTAAAGCTATGTTTCAACAAGTTAAAGTACATTTTTTACAAGTTAAAGTTCCGTTTTAACAAGTTAAAGATACGTTTCAACAAGTTAAAGTTACGTTTTGAAAAGTTTAAGTACATTTTTTACAAGTTAAAGTACGTTGCAACAAGTTAAAATTACGTTTTGACAAGTTAAAGTACCATGCAACAAGTTAAAATTACGGTTTGACAAGATAAAGTTACGTTTTGACAAATTAAACCTACGTTTCAACAAGTTAAAGTTACGGTTTAACAAGTTAAAGTACATTTTTTACGAGTTAAAGTTCCGTTTTAACAAGTTAAAGCTACGTTTTGACAAGTTAATGTTACGTTTTGACAAGTTAAAGTTCCGTTTTAACAAGTTAAAGCTATGTTTTGACAAGTTAAAGTTACTTTTTGACAAGTTAAAGTACATTTTTTACAAGTTAAAGTTCCGTTTCAACAAGTTAAAGTTACGTTTTGACAAGTTAAAGTACATTTTTTACAAGTTAAAGTTCCATTTTAACAAGTTAAAGCTACGTTTCAACAAGTTAAAGTTACGTTTTGACAAGTTAAAGTACATTTTTTACAAGTTAAAGTTCAGTTTTAAAATGTTAAAGCTACGGTTCAACAAGTTCAAGTTATGGTTTGACAAGTTAAAGTACATTTTTTACAATTTAAAGTTTTGTTTTAACAAGTTAAAGCTACGTTTCAACAAGTTAAAGTTACGTTTTGACAAGTTAAAGTACATTTTTTACAAGTTAAAGCTACGTTTCAACAAGTTAAAGTTACGTTTTGAAAAGTTTAATTACATTTTTTACAAGTTAAAGTACGTTGCAACAAGTTAAAATTACGTTTTGACAAGTTAAAGTACGTTGCAACAAGTTAAAATTACGGTTTGACAAGTTAAAGTTACGTTTTGACAAGTTAAAGTTACGTTTTGACAAGTTAAAGTATATTTTTTACAAGTTAAAGTTCCGTTTTAAAAAGTTAAAGCTACGTTTCAACAAGTTCAAGTTATGGTTTGACAAGTTAAAGTACATTTTTTACAATTTAAAGTTTTGTTTTAACAAGTTAAACCTACGTTTCAACAAGTTAAAGTTACGTTTTGACAAGTTAAAGTACATTTTTTACAAGTTAAAGCTACGTTTCAACAAGTTAAAGTTACGTTTTGAAAAGTTTAAGTACATTTTTTACAAGTTAAAGTACGTTGCAACAAGTTAAAATTACGTTTTGACAAGTTAGAGTACGTTGCAACAAGTTAAAATTACGGTTTGACGAGTTAAAGTTACGTTTTGACAAGTTAAACCTACGTTTCAATAAGTTAAAATTACGGTTTAACAAGTTAAAGTACAATTATTACAAGTTAAAGTTCCGTTTTAACAAGTTAAACCTACGTTTCAACAAGTTAAAGTTCCGTTTTGACAAGTTAAAGTTACGTTTTGACAAGTTAAAGTACATGTTTTCAAGTTAAAGTTTCGTTTTAACAAGTTAAAGCTACGTTTCAACAACTTAAAGTACATTTTTTACAAGTTAGAGTTCCGTTTTAACAAGTTAAAGCTACGTTTCAACAAGTTAAAGTTACGTTTTGAAAAGTTTAAGTACATTTTTTACAAGTTAAAGTACGTTGCAACAAATTAAAATTACGTTTTGACAAGTTAAAGTACGTTGCAACAAGTTAAAATTACGGTTTGACGAGATAAAGTTACGTTTTGACAAGTTAAACCTACGTT
Organism: Urtica urens; assembly: GCA_958296335.1. Lineage (NCBI taxonomy): Eukaryota > Viridiplantae > Streptophyta > Magnoliopsida > Rosales > Urticaceae > Urtica > Urtica urens. Next base: position 25,007,119 of record OY282520.1, read on the forward strand.
TCAACAAGTTAAAGTTACGGTTTAACAAGTTAAAGTACATTTTTTACAAGTTAAAGTTCCGTTTTAACAAGTTAAAGCTACGTTTCAACAAGTTAAAGTTTCGTTTTGAAAAGTTAAAGTACATTTTTTACAAGTTAAAGTACGTTGCAACAAGTTAGAATTATGTTTTGACAAGTTAAAGTACGTTGCAACAAGTTAAATTTACGGCTTGACAAGTTAAAGTTACGTTTTGACAAGTTAAACCTACGTTTCAATAAGTTAAAATTACGGTTTAACAAGTTAAAGTACAATTATTACAAGTTAAAGTTCCGTTTTAACAAGTTAAACCTACGTTTCAACAAGTTAAAGTTCCGTTTTGACAAGTTAAAGTTACGTTTTGACAAGTTGAAGTACATGTTTTCAAGTTAAAGTTCCGTTTTAACAAGTTAAAGCTATGTTTCAACAAGTTAAAGTACATTTTTTACAAGTTAAAGTTCCGTTTTAACAAGTTAAAGATACGTTTCAACAAGTTAAAGTTACGTTTTGAAAAGTTTAAGTACATTTTTTACAAGTTAAAGTACGTTGCAACAAGTTAAAATTACGTTTTGACAAGTTAAAGTACCATGCAACAAGTTAAAATTACGGTTTGACAAGATAAAGTTACGTTTTGACAAATTAAACCTACGTTTCAACAAGTTAAAGTTACGGTTTAACAAGTTAAAGTACATTTTTTACGAGTTAAAGTTCCGTTTTAACAAGTTAAAGCTACGTTTTGACAAGTTAATGTTACGTTTTGACAAGTTAAAGTTCCGTTTTAACAAGTTAAAGCTACGTTTTGACAAGTTAAAGTACATTTTTTACAAGTTAAAGTTCCATTTTAACAAGTTAAAGCTACGTTTCAACAAGTTAAAGTTACGTTTTGACAAGTTAAAGTACATTTTTTACAAGTTAAAGTTCAGTTTTAAAATGTTAAAGCTACGGTTCAACAAGTTCAAGTTATGGTTTGACAAGTTAAAGTACATTTTTTACAATTTAAAGTTTTGTTTTAACAAGTTAAAGCTACGTTTCAACAAGTTAAAGTTACGTTTTGACAAGTTAAAGTACATTTTTTACAAGTTAAAGCTACGTTTCAACAAGTTAAAGTTACGTTTTGAAAAGTTTAATTACATTTTTTACAAGTTAAAGTACGTTACAACAAGTTAAAATTACGTTTTGACAAGTTAAAGTACGTTGCAACAAGTTAAAATTACGGTTTGACGAGTTAAAGTTACGTTTTGACAAGTTAAACCTACGTTTCAATAAGTTAAAATTACGGTTTAACAAGGTAAAGTACAATTATTACAAGTTAAAGTTCCGTTTTAACAAGTTAAACCTACGTTTCAACAAGTTAAAGTTCCGTTTTGACAAGTTAAAGTTACGTTTTGACAAGTTGAAGTACATGTTTTCAAGTTAAAGTTCCGTTTTAACAAGTTAAAGCTACGTTTTGACAAGTTAAAGTTACTTTTTGACAAGTTAAAGTACATTTTTTACAAGTTAAAGTTCCGTTTCAACAAGTTAAAGTTACGTTTTGACAAGTTAAAGTACATTTTTTACAAGTTAAAGTTCCGTTTTAACAAGTTAAAGCTACGTTTCAACAAGTTAAAGTTACGTTTTGACAAGTTAAAGTACATTTTTTACAAATTAAAGTTCCGTTTTACCAAGTTAAAGCTACGTTTCAACAAGTTAAAGTTTCGTTTTGACAAGTTAAAGTACATTTTTTACAAGTTAAAGTACGTTGCAACAAGTTAAAATTATGTTTTGACAAGTTAAAGTATGTTGCAACAAGTTAAAATTACGGTTTAACAAGTTAAAGTTACGTTTTGACAAGTTAAACCTACGTTTCAACAAGTTAAATTTACAGTTTAACAAGTTAAAGTACATTTTTTACAAGTTAAAGTTCCGTTTTGACAAGTTAAAGTTACGTTTTGACAAATTAAAGTACATTTTTTACAAGTTAAAGTTCCGTTTTAACAAGTTAAAGCTACGTTTCAACAAGTTAAAGTACATTTTTTACAAGTTAAAGTTCTGTTTTAACTAGTTAAAGCTATGTTTCAACAAGTTAAAGTTACGTTTTGAAAAGTTAAAGTACATTTTTTACAAGTTAAAGTACGTTGCAACAAGTTAAAATTACGTTTTGACAAGTTAAAGTACGTTACAACAAGTTAAAATTACGGTTTGACAAGTTAAAGTTACGTTTTGACAAGTTAAACGTATGTTTCAACAAGTTAAAGTTACGGTTTAACAAGTTAAAGTTCCGTTTTGACAAGTTAAAGTACATTTTTTACAAGTTAAAGTTCCGTTTTAACAAGTTAAAGCTAAGTTTTGACGAGTTAAAGTTACGTTTTGACAAGTTAAAGTACATTTTTATAAGTTAAAATTCCGTTTCAACAAGTTAAAGTTACGTTTTGACAAGTTAAAGTACATTTTTTACAAGTTAAAGTTCTGTTTTAACAAGTTAAAGCTACGTTTCAACAAGTTAAAGTTACGTTTTTGACTAGTTAAAGTATATTTTTTACAAGTTAAAATTACTATTTGACAAGTTAAAGTATGCTTTTTACAAGTTAAAGTTATGTTTTGAGAAGTTAAAGTTACGTTTCAACAAGTTAAAGGTAAAGTTTGACAAGTTAAAGTACGTTGCAACAAGTTAAAATTACGTTTTGACAAGTTAAAGTACGTTGCAACAAGTTAAAATTACGGTTTGACAAGTTAAAGTTACGTTTTTTTAAAGTTAAACCTACGTTTCAACAAGTTAAAGTTACGGTTGAACAAGTTAAAGTACATTTTTTACCAGTTAAAGTTCCGTTTTAACAAGTTAAAGCTACGTTTTGACAAGTTAAAGTTTCGTTTCAACAAGTTAAAGTTACGTTTTGACAAGTTACGTTTTGACAAGTTAAAGTACATTTTTTACAAGTTAAAGTTCCATTTTAACAAGTTAAAGCTACGTTTCAACAAGTTAAAGTTACGTTTTGACAAGTTAAAGTACATTTTTTACAAATTAAAGTTCCGTTTTAACAAGTTAAAGCTACGTTTCAACAAGTTAAAGTTTCGTTTTGAAAAGTTAAAGTACATTTTTTACAAGTTAAAGTACGTTGCAACAAGTTAAAATTACGTTTTGACAAGTTAAAGTACGTTGCAACAAGTTAAAATTACGGTTTGACAAGTTAAAGTTACGTTTTGACAAGTTAAACCTACGTTTCAACAAGTTAAATTTACGGTTTAACAAGTTAAAGTACATTTTTTACAAGTTAAAGTTCCGTTTTGACAAGTTAAAGTTACGTTTTGACAAATTAAAGTACATTTTTTACAAGTTAAAGTTTCGTTTTAACAAGTTAAAGCTACGTTTCAACAAGTTAAAGTACATTTTTTACAAGTTAAAGTTCTGTTTTAACAAGTTAAAGCTACGTTTCAACAAGTTAAAGTTACGTTTTGAAAAGTTAAAGTACATTTTTTACAAGTTAAAGTACGTTGCAACAAGGTAAAATTACGTTTTGACAAGTTAAAGTACGTTACAACAAGTTAAAGTTACGGTTTGACAAGTTAAAGTTACGTTTTGACAAGTTAATAGTATGTTTCAACAAGTTAAAGTTACGGTTTAACAAGTTAAAGTTCCGTTTTGACAAGCTAAAGTACTTTTTTTTACAAGTTAAAGTTCCGTTTTAACAATTTAAAGCTACGTTTTGACGAGTTAAAGTTACGTTTTGACAAGTTAAAGTACATTTTTACAAGTTAAAGTTCCGTTTCAACAAGTTAAAGTTACGTTTTGACAAGTTAAAGTACATTTTTTACAAGTTAAAGTTCCATTTTAACAAGTTAATGCTACGTTTCAACAAGTTAAAGTTACGTTTTGACAAGTTAAAGTACATTTTTTACAAGTTAAAGTTCCTTTTTAACAAGTTAAAGCTATGTTTTGACAAGTTAAAGTTACTTTTTGACAAGTTAAAGTACATTTTTTACAAGTTAAAGTTCCGTTTTAACAAGTTAAAGCTACGTTTTGACAAGTTAAAGTTACGTTTTGACAAGTTAAAGTACATTTTTTACAAGTTAAAGTTCTGTTTTAACAAGTTAAAGCTACGTTTCAACAAGTTAAAGTTACGTTTTGACAAGTTAAAGTACATTTTTTACAAATTAAAGTTCCGTTTTAACAAGTTAAAGCTACGTTTCAACAAGTTAAAGTTTCGTTTTGAAAAGTTAAAGTACATTTTTTACAAGTTAAAGTTCCGTTTCAACAATTTAAGTTATGTTTTGACAAGTTAAAGTACATTTTTTACAAGTTAAAGTTCCGTTTCAACAATTTAAGTTACGTTTTGACAAGTTAAAGTACATTTTTTACAAGTTAAAATTCCGTTTTAACAAGTTAAAGATACGTTTCAACAAGTTAAAGTTACGTTTTGACAAGTTAAAGTACATTTTTTACAAGTTAAAGTTCCATTTTAACAAGTTAAATCTACGTTTCAACAAGTTAAAGTTACGTTTTGACAAGTTAAAGTACATTTTTTACAAATTAAAGTTCCGTTTTAACAAGTTAAAGCTACGTTTCAACAAGTTAAAGTTACGTTTTGACAAGTTAAAGTACATTTTTTACAAGTTAAAGTTCCATTTTAACAAGTTAAAGCTACGTTTCAACAAGTTAAAGTTACGTTTTGACAAGTTAAAGTACATTTTTTACAAATTAAAGTTCCGTTTTAACAAGTTAAAGCTACGTTTCAACAAGTTAAAGTTTCGTTTTGAAAAGTTAAAGTACATTTTTTACAAGTTAAAGTACGTTGCAACAAGTTAAAATTACGTTTTGACAAGTTAAAGTACGTTGCAACAAGTTAAAATTACGGTTTGACAAGTTAAACCTACGTTTTGACAAGTTAAACCTACGTTTCAACAAGTTAAATTTACGGTTTAACAAGTTAAAGTACATTTTTTACAAGTTAAAGTTCCGTTTTGACAAGTTAAAGTTACGTTTTGACAAATTAAAGTACATTTTTTACAAGTTAAAGTTTCGTTTTAACAAGTTAAAGCTACGTTTCAACAAGTTAAAGTACATTTTTTACAAGTTAAAGTTCTGTTTTAACAAGTTAAAGCTACGTTTCAACAAGTTAAAGTTACGTTTTGAAAAGTTAAAGTACATTTTTTACAAGTTAAAGTACGTTGCAACAAGGTAAAATTACGTTTTGACAAGTTAAAGTACGTTACAACAAGTTAAAGTTACGGTTTGACAAGTTAAAGTTACGTTTTGACAAGTTAATAGTATGTTTCAACAAGTTAAAGTTACGGTTTAACAAGTTAAAGTTCCGTTTTGACAAGCTAAAGTACTTTTTTTTACAAGTTAAAGTTCCGTTTTAACAATTTAAAGCTACGTTTTGACGAGTTAAAGTTACGTTTTGACAAGTTAAAGTACATTTTTACAAGTTAAAGTTCCGTTTCAACAAGTTAAAGTTACGTTTTGACAAGTTAAAGTACATTTTTTACAAGTTAAAGTTCCATTTTAACAAGTTAATGCTACGTTTCAACAAGTTAAAGTTACGTTTTGACAAGTTAAAGTACATTTTTTACAAGTTAAAGTTCCGTTTTAACAAGTTAAAGCTATGTTTTGACAAGTTAAAGTTACTTTTTGATAAGTTAAAGTACATTTTTTACAAGTTAAAGTTCCGTTTTAACAAGTTAAAGCTACGTTTTGACAAGTTAAAGTTACGTTTTGACAAGTTAAAGTACATTTTTTACAAGTTAAAGTTCTGTTTTAACAAGTTAAAGCTACGTTTCAACAAGTTAAAGTTACGTTTTGACAAGTTAAAGTACATTTTTTACAAATTAAAGTTCCGTTTTAACAAGTTAAAGCTACGTTTCAACAAGTTAAAGTTTCGTTTTGAAAAGTTAAAGTACATTTTTTCCAAGTTAAAGTTCCGTTTCAACAATTTAAGTTATGTTTTGACAAGTTAAAGTACATTTTTTACAAGTTAAAGTTCCGTTTCAACAATTTAAGTTACGTTTTAACAAGTTAAAGTACATTTTTTACAAGTTAAAATTCCGTTTTAACAAGTTAAAGATACGTTTCAACAAGTTAAAGTTACGTTTTGACAAGTTAAAGTACATTTTTTACAAGTTAAAGTTCCATTTTAACAAGTTAAATCTACGTTTCAACAAGTTAAAGTTACGTTTTGACAAGTTAAAGTACATTTTTTACAAATTAAAGTTCCGTTTTAACAAGTTAAAGCTACGTTTCAACAAGTTAAAGTTTCGTTTTGAAAAGTTAAAGTACATTTTTTACAAGTTAAAGTACGTTGCAACAAGTTAAAATTACGTTTTGACAAGTTAAAGTACGTTGCAACAAGTTAAAATTACGGTTTGACAAGTTAAAGTACGTTGCAACAAGTTAAAATTACGTTTTGACAAGTTAAAGTACGTTGCAACAAGTTAAAATTACGGTTTGATAAGTTAAAGTTACGTTTTGACAAGTTAAACCTACGTTTCAACAAGTTAAACCTACGTTTCAACAAGTTAAATTTACAGTTTAACAAGTTAAAGTACACTTTTTACAAGTTAAAGTTCCGTTTTAACAAGTTAAAGCTACGTTTCAACAAGTTAAAGTTTCGTTTTGAAAAGTTAAAGTACATTTTTTACAAGTTAAAGTACGTTGCAACAAGTTAGAATTATGTTTTGACAAGTTAAAGTACGTTGCAACAAGTTAGAATTATGTTTTGACAAGTTAAAGTACGTTGCAACAAGTTAAATTTACGGCTTGAAAAGTTAAAGTTACGTTTTGACAAGTTAAACCTACGTTTCAACAAGTTAAATTTACAGGTTAACAAGTTAAAGTACATTTTTTACAAGTTAAAGTTCCATTTTAACAAGTTAAAGCTACGTTTCAACAAGTTAAAGTTACGTTTTGACAAGTTAAAGTACATTTTTTACAAATTAAAGTTCCGTTTTAACAAGTTAAAGCTACGTTTCAACAAGTTAAAGTTTCGTTTTGAAAAGTTAAAGTACAATTTTTTACAAGTTAAAGTACGTTGCAACAAGTTAAAATTACGTTTTGACAAGTTAAAGTACGTTGCAACAAGTTAAAATTACGGTTTGACAAGTTAAAGTACGTTGCAACAAGTTAAAATTACGTTTTGACAAGTTAAAGTACGTTGCAACAAGTTAAAATTACGGTTTGATAAGTTAAAGTTACGTTTTGACAAGTTAAACCTACGTTTCAACAACTTAAATTTACAGTTTAACAAGTTAAAGTACATTTTTTACAAGTTAAAGTTCCGTTTTAACAAGTTAAAGCTACGTTTCAACAAGTTAAAGTTTCGTTTTGAAAAGTTAAAGTACATTTTTTACAAGTTAAAGTACGTTGCAACAAGTTAGAATTATGTTTTGACAAGTTAAAGTACGTTGCAACAAATTAAATTTACGGCTTGACAAGTTAAAGTTTCGTTTTGACAAGTTAAACCTACGTTTCAACAAGTTAAATTTACAGGTTAACAAGTTAAAGTACATTTTTTACAAGTTAAAGTTCCGTTTTAACAAGTTAAAACTACGTTTTAACAAGTTAAAGTTACGTTTTGAAAAGTTAAAGTACATTTTTTACAAGTTAAAGTACGTTGCAACAAGTTAAAATTACGTTTTGACAAGTTAAAGTACGTTGCACAAGTAAAAATTACGGTTTGCCAAGTTAAAGTTACGTTTTTACAAGTTAAACCTACGTTTCAACAAGTTAAATTTACGGTTTAACAAGTGAAAGTACATTTTTTACAAGTTAAAGTTCAGTTTTAACTAGTTAAAGCTACGTTTTGACAAGTTAAAGTTACGTTTTGACAAGTTAAAGGACATTTTTTACAATTTAAAGTTCCGTTTTAACAAGTTAAAGCTACGTTTTTACAAGTTAAAGTTACGTTTTGACAAGTTAAAGTACATTTTTTACAAGTTAAAGTTCCGTTTTAACAAGTTAAAGCTACGTTTCAACAAGGTAAAGTTACGTTTTTGACAAGTTAAAGTATATGTTTTACAAGTTAAAGTTACTATTTGAGAAGTTAAAGTACGTTTCAACAAGTTAAAGTTACCTATTGACAAGATAAAGTATATTTTTTACAAGTTAAATTTACTATTTGACAAGTTAAAGTATGCTTTTTACAAGTTAAAGTTACGTTTTGACAAATTAAAGTTTATTTTTTACTAATTAATGTTATGTTTTGAGAAGTTAAAGTTACGTTTCAACAAGTTAAAGGTACGGTTTGACAAGTTAAAGTACGTTGCAACAAGTTAAAATTACGTTTTGACAAGTTAAAGTACGTTGCAACAAGTTAAAATTACGGTTTGACAAGTTAAAGTTACGTTTTGACAAGTTAAACCTACGTTTCAACAAGTTAAATTTACAGTTTAACAAGTTAAAGTACATTTTTTACAAGTTAAAGTTTCGTTTTAACAAATTAAAGCTACGTTTTGACAAGTTAAAGTTACGTTTTGAAAAGTTAAAGTACATTTTTTACAAGTTAAAGTACGTTGCAACAAGTTAAAATTACATTTTGACAAGTTAAAGTACGTTGCAACAAACTAAAATTACGGTTTGACAAGTTAAAGTTACGTTTTGACAAGTTAAATCTACGTTTCAACAAGTTAAAGTTACGGTTTACCAAGTTAAAGTACATTTTTTACAAGTTAAAGTTCCGTTTTAACAAGTTAAAGCTACGTTTTGACAAGTTAAAGTTACGTTTTGACAAGTTAAAGTACATTTTTTTCAAGTTAAAGTTCCGTTTTAACAAGTTAAAGCTATGTTTTGACAAGTTAAAGTTACGTTTTGACAAGTTAAAATACATTTTTACAACTTAAAGTTCCGTTTCAACAAGTTAAAGTTACGTTTTTAACAAGTTAAAGTACATTTTTTACAAGTTAAAGTTCCGTTTTAACAAGTTAAAGATACGTTTCAACAAGTTAAAGTTACGTTTTGACAAGTTAAACTACATTTTGTACAAGTTAAAATTACGTTTTGACAAGTTAAAGTACGTTGCAACAAGTTAAAATTACGGTTTGACAAGTTAAAGTTACGTTTTGACAAGTTAAACCTACGTTTCAACAAGTTAAATTTACGGTTTACAAGTTAAAGTACATTTTTTACAAGTTAAAGTTCCGTTTTGACAAGTTAAAGTTACGTGTTGACAAGTTAAAGTACATTTTTTACAAGTTAAAGTTCCGTTTTAACAAGTTAAAGCTACGTTTCAACAAGTTAAAATACATTTTTTACAAGTTAAAGTTCCGTTTTAACAAGCTAAAGCTACGTTTCAACAAGTTAAAGTTACGTTTTGAAAAGTTAAAGTACATTTTTTACAAGTTAAAGTACGTTGCAACAAGTTAAAATTACGTTTTGACAAGTTAAAGTACGTTGCAACAAGTTAAAATTACGGTTTGACGAGTTAAAGTTACGTTTTGACAAGTTAAACCTACGTTTCAACAAGTTAAAGTTACGGTTTAACAAGTTAAAGTACATTTTTTACAAGTTAAAGTTCCGTTTTAACAAGTTAAAGCAACGTTTTGACAAGTTAAAGTTACGTTTTGACAAGTTAAAGTACATTTTTTACAAGTTTAAGTTCCGTTTTAACAAGTTTAAGTTCCGTTTTAACAAGTTAAAGCTACGTTTCAACAAGTTAAAGTTACGTTTTTTACAAGTTAAAGTACATTTTTTACAAGTTAAAGTACGTTGCAACAAGTTAAAATTACGTTTTGACAAGTTAAAATACGTTGCAACAAGTTAAAATTACGGTTTGATAAGTTAAAGTTACGTTTTGACAAGTTAAACCTACGTTTCAACAAGTTAAATTTACAGTTTAACAAGTTAAAGTACATTTTTTACAAGTTAAAGTTCCGTTTTAACAAGCTAAAGCTACGTTTCAACAAGTTAAAGTTACGTTTTGAAAAGTTAAAGTACATTTTTTACAAGTTAAAGTACGTTGCAACAAGTTAAAATTACGTTTTGACAAGTTAAAGTACGTTGCAACAAGTTAAAATTACGGTTTGACGAGTTAAAGTTACGTTTTGACAAGTTAAACCTACGTTTCAACAAGTTAAAGTTACGGTTTAACAAGTTAAAGTACATTTTTTACAAGTTAAAGTTCCGTTTTAACAAGTTAAAGCAACGTTTTGACAAGTTAAAGTTACGTTTTGACAAGTTAAAGTACATTTTTTACAAGTTTAAGTTCCGTTTTAACAAGTTTAAGTTCCGTTTTAACAAGTTAAAGCTACGTTTCAACAAGTTAAAGTTACGTTTTTGACAAGTTAAAGTACATTTTTTACAAGTTAAAGTACGTTGCAACAAGTTAAAATTACGTTTTGACAAGTTAAAATACGTTGCAACAAGTTAAAATTACGGTTTGATAAGTTAAAGTTACGTTTTGACAAGTTAAACCTACGTTTCAACAAGTTAAATTTACAGTTTAACAAGTTAAAGTACATTTTTTACAAGTTAAAGTTCCGTTTTAACAAGTTAAAGCTACGTTGCAACAAGTTAAAGTTTCGTTTTGAAAAGTTAAAGTACATTTTTTACAAGTTAAAGTACGTTGCAACAAGTTAAAATTACGTTTTGACAAGTTAAAGTACGTTGCAACAAGTTAAAATTACGGTTTGACAAGTTAAAGTTACGTTTTGACAAGTTAAACCTAAGTTTCAACAAGTTAAATTTACGGTTTAACAAGTTAAAGTACATTTTTTACAAGTTAAAGTTCCGTTTTAACAAGTTAAAACTACGTTTTGACAAGTTAAAGTTACGTTTTGACAAGTTAAAGTACATTTTTTTCAAGTTAAAGTTCTGTTTTAACAAGTTAAAGCTATGTTTTGACAAGTTAAAGTTACGTTTTGACAAGTTAAAGTACATTTTTTACAAGTTAAAGTTCCGTTTCAACAAGTTAAAGTTACGTTTTTAACAAGTTAAAGTACATTTTCAACAAGTTAAAGTTCCATTTTAACAAGTTAATGCTACGTTTCAACAAGTTAAAGTTACGTTTTGACAAGTTAAAGTACATTTTTTACAAGTTAAAGTTCCGTTTTAACAAGTTAAAGCTATGTTTTGACAAGTTAAAGTTACTTTTTGACAAGTTAAAGTACATTTTTTACAAGTTAAAGTTCCGTTTTAACAAGTTAAAGCTACGTTTTGACAAGTTAAAGTTACGTTTTGACAAGTTAAAGTACATTTTTTACAAGTTAAAGTTCTGTTTTAACAAGTTAAAGCTACGTTTCAACAAGTTAAAGTTACGTTTTGACAAGTTAAAGTACATTTTTTACAAATTAAAGTTCCGTTTTAACAAGTTAAAGCTACGTTTCAACAAGTTAAAGTTTCGTTTTGAAAAGTTAAAGTACATTTTTTACAAGTTAAAGTTCCGTTTCAACAATTTAAGTTATGTTTTGACAAGTTAAAGTTACGTTTTGACAAGTTAAAATACATTTTTACAACTTAAAGTTCCGTTTCAACAAGTTAAAGTTACGTTTTTAACAAGTTAAAGTACATTTTTTACAAGTTAAAGTTCCGTTTTAACAAGTTAAAGATACGTTTCAACAAGTTAAAGTTACGTTTTGACAAGTTAAACTACATTTTGTACAAGTTAAAATTACGTTTTGACAAGTTAAAGTACGTTGCAACAAGTTAAAATTACGGTTTGACAAGTTAAAGTTACGTTTTGACAAGTTAAACCTACGTTTCAACAAGTTAAATTTACGGTTTACAAGTTAAAGTACATTTTTTACAAGTTAAAGTTCCGTTTTGACAAGTTAAAGTTACGTGTTGACAAGTTAAAGTACATTTTTTACAAGTTAAAGTTCCATTTTAACAAGTTAAAGCTACGTTTCAACAAGTTAAAATACATTTTTTACAAGTTAAAGTTCCGTTTTAACAAGCTAAAGCTACGTTTCAACAAGTTAAAGTTACGTTTTGAAAAGTTAAAGTACATTTTTTACAAGTTAAAGTACGTTGCAACAAGTTAAAATTACGTTTTGACAAGTTAAAGTACGTTGCAACAAGTTAAAATTACGGTTTGACGAGTTAAAGTTACGTTTTGACAAGTTAAACCTACGTTTCAACAAGTTAAAGTTACGGTTTAACAAGTTAAAGTACATTTTTTACAAGTTAAAGTTCCGTTTTAACAAGTTAAAGCAACGTTTTGACAAGTTAAAGTTACGTTTTGACAAGTTAAAGTACATTTTTTACAAGTTTAAGTTCCGTTTTAACAAGTTTAAGTTCCGTTTTAACAAGTTAAAGCTACGTTTCAACAAGTTAAAGTTACGTTTTTTACAAGTTAAAGTACATTTTTTACAAGTTAAAGTACGTTGCAACAAGTTAAAATTACGTTTTGACAAGTTAAAATACGTTGCAACAAGTTAAAATTACGGTTTGATAAGTTAAAGTTACGTTTTGACAAGTTAAACCTACGTTTCAACAAGTTAAATTTACAGTTTAACAAGTTAAAGTACATTTTTTACAAGTTAAAGTTCCGTTTTAACAAGCTAAAGCTACGTTTCAACAAGTTAAAGTTACGTTTTGAAAAGTTAAAGTACATTTTTTACAAGTTAAAGTACGTTGCAACAAGTTAAAATTACGTTTTGACAAGTTAAAGTACGTTGCAACAAGTTAAAATTACGGTTTGACGAGTTAAAGTTACGTTTTGACAAGTTAAACCTACGTTTCAACAAGTTAAAGTTACGGTTTAACAAGTTAAAGTACATTTTTTACAAGTTAAAGTTCCGTTTTAACAAGTTAAATCAACGTTTTGACAAGTTAAAGTTACGTTTTGACAAGTTAAAGTACATTTTTTACAAGTTTAAGTTCCGTTTTAACAAGTTTAAGTTCCGTTTTAACAAGTTAAAGCTACGTTTCAACAAGTTAAAGTTACGTTTTTGACAAGTTAAAGTACATTTTTTACAAGTTAAAGTACGTTGCAACAAGTTAAAATTACGTTTTGACAAGTTAAAATACGTTGCAACAAGTTAAAATTACGGTTTGATAAGTTAAAGTTACGTTTTGACAAGTTAAACCTACGTTTCAACAAGTTAAATTTACAGTTTAACAAGTTAAAGTACATTTTTTACAAGTTAAAGTTCCGTTTTAACAAGTTAAAGCTACGTTGCAACAAGTTAAAGTTTCGTTTTGAAAAGTTAAAGTACATTTTTTACAAGTTAAAGTACGTTGCAACAAGTTAAAATTACGTTTTGACAAGTTAAAGTACGTTGCAACAAGTTAAAATTACGGTTTGACAAGTTAAAGTTACGTTTTGACAAGTTAAACCTAAGTTTCAACAAGTTAAATTTACGGTTTAACAAGTTAAAGTACATTTTTTACAAGTTAAAGTTCCGTTTTAACAAGTTAAAACTACGTTTTGACAAGTTAAAGTTACGTTTTGACAAGTTAAAGTACATTTTTTTCAAGTTAAAGTTCTGTTTTAACAAGTTAAAGCTATGTTTTGACAAGTTAAAGTTACGTTTTGACAAGTTAAAGTACATTTTTTACAAGTTAAAGTTCCGTTTCAACAAGTTAAAGTTACGTTTTTAACAAGTTAAAGTACATTTTCAACAAGTTAAAGTTCCATTTTAACAAGTTAATGCTACGTTTCAACAAGTTAAAGTTACGTTTTGACAAGTTAAAGTACATTTTTTACAAGTTAAAGTTCCGTTTTAACAAGTTAAAGCTATGTTTTGACAAGTTAAAGTTACTTTTTGACAAGTTAAAGTACATTTTTTACAAGTTAAAGTTCCGTTTTAACAAGTTAAAGCTACGTTTTGACAAGTTAAAGTTACGTTTTGACAAGTTAAAGTACATTTTTTACAAGTTAAAGTTCTGTTTTAACAAGTTAAAGCTACGTTTCAACAAGTTAAAGTTACGTTTTGACAAGTTAAAGTACATTTTTTACAAATTAAAGTTCCGTTTTAACAAGTTAAAGCTACGTTTCAACAAGTTAAAGTTTCGTTTTGAAAAGTTAAAGTACATTTTTTACAAGTTAAAGTTCCGTTTCAACAATTTAAGTTATGTTTTGACAAGTTAAAGTACATTTTTTACAAGTTAAAGTTCCGTTTCAACAATTTAAGTTACGTTTTGACAAGTTAAAGTACATTTTTTACAAGTTAAAGTTCCGTTTTGACAAGTTAAAGTTACGTTTCAACAAGTTAAAGTTACGTTTTGACAAGTTAGAGTACGTGTTTTACAAGTTAAAGTTCCATTTTAACAAGTTAAATTTAAGTTTCAACAAGTTAAATTTACGTTTTGACAAGTTAAAGTACATTTTTTACAAATTAAAGTTCCGTTTTAACAAGTTAAAGCTACGTTTCAACAAGTTAAAGTTTCGTTTTGAAAAGTTAAAGTACATTTTTTACAAGTTAAAGTACGTTGCAACAAGTTAAAATTACGTTTTGACAAGTTAAAGTACGTTGCAACAAGTTAAAATTACGGTTTGACAAGTTAAAGTACGTTGCAACAAGTTAAAATTACGTTTTGACAAGTTAAAGTACGTTGCAACAAGTTAAAATTACGGTTTGATAAGTTAAAGTTACGTTTTGACAAGTTAAACCTACGTTTCAACAAGTTAAACCTACGTTTCAACAAGTTAAATTTACAGTTTAACAAGTTAAAGTACACTTTTTACAAGTTAAAGTTCCGTTTTAACAAGTTAAAGCTACGTTTCAACAAGTTAAAGTTTCGTTTTGAAAAGTTAAAGTACATTTTTTACAAGTTAAAGTACGTTGCAACAAGTTAGAATTATGTTTTGACAAGTTAAAGTACGTTGCAACAAGTTAGAATTATGTTTTGACAAGTTAAAGTACGTTGCAACAAGTTAAATTTACGGCTTGAAAAGTTAAAGTTACGTTTTGACAAGTTAAACCTACGTTTCAACAAGTTAAATTTACAGGTTAACAAGTTAAAGTACATTTTTTACAAGTTAAAGTTCCATTTTAACAAGTTAAAGCTACGTTTCAACAAGTTAAAGTTACGTTTTGACAAGTTAAAGTACATTTTTTACAAATTAAAGTTCCGTTTTAACAAGTTAAAGCTACGTTTCAACAAGTTAAAGTTTCGTTTTGAAAAGTTAAAGTACAATTTTTTACAAGTTAAAGTACGTTGCAACAAGTTAAAATTACGTTTTGACAAGTTAAAGTACGTTGCAACAAGTTAAAATTACGGTTTGACAAGTTAAAGTACGTTGCAACAAGTTAAAATTACGTTTTGACAAGTTAAAGTACGTTGCAACAAGTTAAAATTACGGTTTGATAAGTTAAAGTTACGTTTTGACAAGTTAAACCTACGTTTCAACAACTTAAATTTACAGTTTAACAAGTTAAAGTACATTTTTTACAAGTTAAAGTTCCGTTTTAACAAGTTAAAGCTACGTTTCAACAAGTTAAAGTTACGTTTTGACAAGTTAAAGTACATTTTTTACAAGTTAAAGTTCCGTTTCAACAAGTTAAAGTTACGTTTTTAACAAGTTAAAGTACATTTTCAACAAGTTAAAGTTCCATTTTAACAAGTTAATGCTACGTTTCAACAAGTTAAAGTTACGTTTTGACAGGTTAAAGTACATTTTTTACAAGTTAAAGTTCCGTTTTAACAAGTTAAAGCTATGTTTTGACAAGTTAAAGTTACTTTTTGACAAGTTAAAGTACATTTTTTACAAGTTAAAGTTCCGTTTTAACAAGTTAAAGCTACGTTTTGAAAAGTTAAAGTTACGTTTTGACAAGTTAAAGTACACTTTTTACAAGTTAAAGTTCTGTTTTAACAAGTTAAAGCTACGTTTCAACAAGTTAAAGTTACGTTTTGACAAGTTAAAGTACATTTTTTACAAATTAAAGTTCCGTTTTAACAAGTTAAAGCTACGTTTCAACAAGTTAAAGTTTCGTTTTGAAAAGTTAAAGTACATTTTTTACAAGTTAAAGTTCCGTTTCAACAATTTAAGTTATGTTTTGACAAGTTAAAGTACATTTTTTACAAGTTAAAGTTCCGTTTCAACAATTTAAGTTACGTTTTGACAAGTTAAAGTACATTTTTTACAAGTTAAAATTCCGTTTTAACAAGTTAAAGATACGTTTCAACAAGTTAAAGTTACGTTTTGACAAGTTAAAGAATGTTTTTTACAAGTTAAAGTTCCATTTTAACAAGTTAAATTTAAGTTTCAACAAGTTAAAGTTACGTTTTGACAAGTTAAAGTACATTTTTTACAAGTTAAAGTTCCGTTTTAACAAGTTAAAGCTACGTTTCAACAAGTTAAAGTACGTTGCAACAAGTTAAAATTACGTTTTGACAAGTTAAAGTACGTTGCAACAAGTTAAAATTACGGTTTGACAAGTTAAAGTACGTTGCAACAAGTTAAAATTACGTTTTGACAAGTTAAAGTACGTTGCAACAAGTTAAAATTACGGTTTGATAAGTTAAAGTTACGTTTTGACAAGTTAAACCTACGTTTCAACAAGTTAAACCTACGTTTCAACAAGTTAAATTTACAGTTTAACAAGTTAAAGTACACTTTTTACAAGTTAAAGTTCCGTTTTAACAAGTTAAAGCTACGTTTCAACAAGTTAAAGTTTCGTTTTGAAAAGTTAAAGTACATTTTTTACAAGTTAAAGTACGTTGCAACAAGTTAGAATTATGTTTTGACAAGTTAAAGTACGTTGCAACAAGTTAGAATTATATTTTGACAAGTTAAAGTACGTTGCAACAAGTTAAATTTACGGCTTGAAAAGTTAAAGTTACGTTTTGACAAGTTAAACCTACGTTTCAACAAGTTAAATTTACAGGTTAACAAGTTAAAGTACATTTTTTACAAGTTAAAGTTCCATTTTAACAAGTTAAAGCTACGTTTCAACAAGTTAAAGTTACGTTTTGACAAGTTAAAGTACATTTTTTACAAATTAAAGTTCCGTTTTAACAAGTTAAAGCTACGTTTCAACAAGTTAAAGTTTCGTTTTGAAAAGTTAAAGTACAATTTTTTACAAGTTAAAGTACGTTGCAACAAGTTAAAATTACGTTTTGACAAGTTAAAGTACGTTGCAACAAGTTAAAATTACGGTTTGACAAGTTAAAGTACGTTGCAACAAGTTAAAATTACGTTTTAACAAGTTAAAGTACGTTGCAACAAGTTAAAATTACGGTTTGATAAGTTAAAGTTACGTTTTGACAAGTTAAACCTACGTTTCAACAACTTAAATTTACAGTTTAACAAGTTAAAGTACATTTTTTACAAGTTAAAGTTCCGTTTTAACAAGTTAAAGCTACGTTTCAACAAGTTAAAGTTTCGTTTTGAAAAGTTAAAGTACATTTTTTACAAGTTAAAGTACGTTGCAACAAGTTAGAATTATGTTTTGACAAGTTAAAGTACGTTGCAACAAGTTAAATTTACGGCTTGACAAGTTAAAGTTTCGTTTTGACAAGTTAAACCTACGTTTCAACAAGTTAAATTTACAGGTTAACAAGATAAAGTACATTTTTTACAAGTTAAAGTTCCGTTTTAACAAGTTAAAACTACGTTTTAACAAGTTAAAGTTACGTTTTGAAAAGTTAAAGTACATTTTTTACAAGTTAAAGTACGTTGCAACAAGTTAAAATTACGTTTTGACAAGTTAAAGTACGTTGCACAAGTAAAAATTACGGTTTGCCAAGTTAAAGTTACGTTTTGACAAGTTAAACCTACGTTTCAACAAGTTAAATTTACGGTTTAACAAGTGAAAGTACATTTTTTACAAGTTAAAGTTCAGTTTTAACTAGTTAAAGCTACGTTTTGACAAGTTAAAGTTACGTTTTGACAAGTTAAAGGACATTTTTTACAATTTAAAGTTCCGTTTTAACAACTTAAAGCTACGTTTTTACAAGTTAAAGTTACGTTTTGACAAGTTAAAGTACATTTTTTACAAGTTAAAGTTCCGTTTTAACAAGTTAAAGCTACGTTTCAACAAGTTAAAGTTACGTTTTTGACAAGTTAAAGTATATGTTTTACAAGTTAAAGTTACTATTTGAGAAGTTAAAGTACGTTTCAACAAGTTAAAGTTACCTATTGACAAGATAAAGTATATTTTTTACAAGTTAAAATTACTATTTGACAAGTTAAAGTATGCTTTTTACAAGTTAAAGTTACGTTTTGACAAATTAAAGTTTATTTTTTACTAATTAATGTTATGTTTTGAGAAGTTAAAGTTACGTTTCAACAAGTTAAAGGTACGGTTTGACAAGTTAAAGTACGTTGCAACAAGTTAAAATTACGTTTTGACAAGTTAAAGTACGTTGCAACAAGTTAAAATTACGGTTTGACAAGTTAAAGTTACGTTTTGACAAGTTAAACCTAAGTTTCAACAAGTTAAATTTACGGTTTAACAAGTTAAAGTACATTTTTTACAAGTTAAAGTTCCGTTTTAACAAGTTAAAGCTACGTTTTGACAAGTTAAAGTTACGTTTTGACAAGTTAAAGTACATTTTTTTCAAGTTAAAGTTCTGTTTTAACAAGTTAAAGCTATGTTTTGACAAGTTAAAGTTACGTTTTGACAAGTTAAAGTACATTTTTTACAAGTTAAAGTTCCGTTTCAACAAGTTAAAGTTACGTTTTTAACAAGTTAAAGTACATTTTCAACAAGTTAAAGTTCCATTTTAACAAGTTAATGCTACGTTTCAACAAGTTAAAGTTACGTTTTGACAAGTTAAAGTACATTTTTTACAAGTTAAAGTTCCGTTTTAACAAGTTAAAGCTATGTTTTGACAAGTTAAAGTTACTTTTTGACAAGTTAAAGTACATTTTTTACAAGTTAAAGTTCCGTTTTAACAAGTTAAAGCTACGTTTTGACAAGTTAAAGTTACGTTTTGACAAGTTAAAGTACATTTTTTACAAGTTAAAGTTCTGTTTTAACAAGTTAAAGCTACGTTTCAACAAGTTAAAGTTACGTTTTGACAAGTTAAAGTACATTTTTTACAAATTAAAGTTCCGTTTTAACAAGTTAAAGCTACGTTTCAACAAGTTAAAGTTTCGTTTTGAAAAGTTAAAGTACATTTTTTACAAGTTAAAGTTCCGTTTCAACAATTTAAGTTATGTTTTGACAAGTTAAAGTACATTTTTTACAAGTTAAAGTTCCGTTTCAACAATTTAAGTTACGTTTTGACAAGTTAAAGTACATTTTTTACAAGTTAAAGTTCCGTTTTGACAAGTTAAAGATACGTTTCAACAAGTTAAAGTTACGTTTTGACAAGTTAAAGAATGTTTTTTACAAGTTAAAGTTCCATTTTAACAAGTTAAATTTAAGTTTCAACAAGTTAAAGTTACGTTTTGACAAGTTAAAGTACATTTTTTACAAATTAAAGTTCCGTTTTAACAAGTTAAAGCTACGTTTCAACAAGTTAAAGTTTCGTTTTGAAAAGTTAAAGTACATTTTTTACAAGTTAAAGTACGTTGCAACAAGTTAAAATTACGTTTTGACAAGTTAAAGTACGTTGCAACAAGTTAAAATTACGGTTTGACAAGTTAAAGTACGTTGCAACAAGTTAAAATTACGTTTTGACAAGTTAAAGTACGTTGCAACAAGTTAAAATTACGGTTTGATAAGTTAAAGTTACGTTTTGACAAGTTAAACCTACGTTTCAACAAGTTAAACCTACGTTTCAACAAGTTAAATTTACAGTTTAACAAGTTAAAGTACACTTTTTACAAGTTAAAGTTCCGTTTTAACAAGTTAAAGCTACGTTTCAACAAGTTAAAGTTTCGTTTTGAAAAGTTAAAGTACATTTTTTACAAGTTAAAGTACGTTGCAACAAGTTAGAATTATGTTTTGACAAGTTAAAGTACGTTGCAACAAGTTAGAATTATGTTTTGACAAGTTAAAGTACGTTGCAACAAGTTAAATTTACGGCTTGAAAAGTTAAAGTTACGTTTTGACAAGTTAAACCTACGTTTCAACAAGTTAAATTTACAGGTTAACAAGTTAAAGTACATTTTTTACAAGTTAAAGTTCCATTTTAACAAGTTAAAGCTACGTTTCAACAAGTTAAAGTTACGTTTTGACAAGTTAAAGTACATTTTTTACAAATTAAAGTTCCGTTTTAACAAGTTAAAGCTACGTTTCAACAAGTTAAAGTTTCGTTTTGAAAAGTTAAAGTACAATTTTTTACAAGTTAAAGTACGTTGCAACAAGTTAAAATTACGTTTTGACAAGTTAAAGTACGTTGCAACAAGTTAAAATTACGGTTTGACAAGTTAAAGTACGTTGCAACAAGTTAAAATTACGTTTTGACAAGTTAAAGTACGTTGCAACAAGTTAAAATTACGGTTTGATAAGTTAAAGTTACGTTTTGACAAGTTAAACCTACGTTTCAACAACTTAAATTTACAGTTTAACAAGTTAAAGTACATTTTTTACAAGTTAAAGTTCCGTTTTAACAAGTTAAAGCTACGTTTCAACAAGTTAAAGTTACGTTTTGACAAGTTAAAGTACATTTTTTTCAAGTTAAAGTTCTGTTTTAACAAGTTAAAGCTATGTTTTGACAAGTTAAAGTTACGTTTTGACAAGTTAAAGTACATTTTTTACAAGTTAAAGTTCCGTTTCAACAAGTTAAAGTTACGTTTTTAACAAGTTAAAGTACATTTTCAACAAGTTAAAGTTCCATTTTAACAAGTTAATGCTACGTTTCAACAAGTTAAAGTTACGTTTTGACAAGTTAAAGTACATTTTTTACAAGTTAAAGTTCCGTTTTAACAAGTTAAAGCTATGTTTTGACAAGTTAAAGTTACTTTTTGACAAGTTAAAGTACATTTTTTACAAGTTAAAGTTCCGTTTTAACAAGTTAAAGCTACGTTTTGACAAGTTAAAGTTACGTTTTGACAAGTTAAAGTACATTTTTTACAAGTTAAAGTTCTGTTTTAACAAGTTAAAGCTACGTTTCAACAAGTTAAAGTTACGTTTTGACAAGTTAAAGTACATTTTTTACAAATTAAAGTTCCGTTTTAACAAGTTAAAGCTACGTTTCAACAAGTTAAAGTTTCGTTTTGAAAAGTTAAAGTACATTTTTTACAAGTTAAAGTTCCGTTTCAACAATTTAAGTTATGTTTTGACAAGTTAAAGTACATTTTTTACAAGTTAAAGTTCCGTTTCAACAATTTAAGTTACGTTTTGACAAGTTAAAGTACATTTTTTACAAGTTAAAGTTCCGTTTTGACAAGTTAAAGTTACGTTTCAACAAGTTAAAGTTACGTTTTGACAAATTAGAGAATGTTTTTTACAAGTTAAAGTTCCATTTTAACAAGTTAAATTTAAGTTTCAACAAGTTAAAGTTACGTTTTGACAAGTTAAAGTACATTTTTTACAAATTAAAGTTCCGTTTTAACAAGTTAAAGCTACGTTTCAACAAGTTAAAGTTTCGTTTTGAAAAGTTAAAGTACATTTTTTACAAGTTAAATTACGTTGCAACAAGTTAAAATTACGTTTTGACAAGTTAAAGTACGTTGCAACAAGTTAAAATTACGGTTTGACAAGTTAAAGTACGTTGCAACAAGTTAAAATTACGTTTTGACAAGTTAAAGTACGTTGCAACAAGTTAAAATTACGGTTTGATAAGTTAAAGTTACGTTTTGACAAGTTAAACCTACGTTTCAACAAGTTAAACCTACGTTTCAACAAGTTAAATTTACAGTTTAACAAGTTAAAGTACACTTTTTACAAGTTAAAGTTCCGTTTTAACAAGTTAAAGCTACGTTTCAACAAGTTAAAGTTTCGTTTTGAAAAGTTAAAGTACATTTTTTACAAGTTAAAGTACGTTGCAACAAGTTAGAATTATGTTTTGACAAGTTAAAGTACGTTGCAACAAGTTAGAATTATGTTTTGACAAGTTAAAGTACGTTGCAACAAGTTAAATTTACGGCTTGAAAAGTTAAAGTTACGTTTTGACAAGTTAAACCTACGTTTCAACAAGTTAAATTTACAGGTTAACAAGTTAAAGTACATTTTTTACAAGTTAAAGTTCCATTTTAACAAGTTAAAGCTACGTTTCAACAAGTTAAAGTTACGTTTTGACAAGTTAAAGTACATTTTTTACAAATTAAAGTTCCGTTTTAACAAGTTAAAGCTACGTTTCAACAAGTTAAAGTTTCGTTTTGAAAAGTTAAAGTACAATTTTTTACAAGTTAAAGTACGTTGCAACAAGTTAAAATTACGTTTTGACAAGTTAGAGTACGTTGCAACAAGTTAAAATTACGGTTTGACAAGTTAAAGTACGTTGCAACAAGTTAAAATTACGTTTTGACAAGTTAAAGTACGTTGCAACAAGTTAAAATTACGGTTTGATAAGTTAAAGTTACGTTTTGACAAGTTAAACCTACGTTTCAACAACTTAAATTTACAGTTTAACAAGTTAAAGTACATTTTTTACAAGTTAAAGTTCCGTTTTAACAAGTTAAAGCTACGTTTCAACAAGTTAAAGTTTCGTTTTGAAAAGTTAAAGTACATTTTTTACAAGTTAAAGTACGTTGCAACAAGTTAGAATTATGTTTTGACAAGTTAAAGTACGTTGCAACAAGTTAAATTTACGGCTTGACAAGTTAAAGTTTCGTTTTGACAAGTTAAACCTACGTTTCAACAAGTTAAATTTACAGGTTAACAAGTTAAAGTACATTTTTTACAAGTTAAAGTTCCGTTTTAACAAGTTAAAACTACGTTTTAACAAGTTAAAGTTACGTTTTGAAAAGTTAAAGTACATTTTTTACAAGTTAAAGTACGTTGCAACAAGTTAAAATTACGTTTTGACAAGTTAAAGTACGTTGCACAAGTAAAAATTACGGTTTGCCAAGTTAAAGTTACGTTTTGACAAGTTAAACCTACGTTTCAACAAGTTAAATTTACGGTTTAACAAGTGAAAGTACATTTTTTACAAGTTAAAGTTCAGTTTTAACTAGTTAAAGCTACGTTTTGACAAGTTAAAGTTACGTTTTGACAAGTTAAAGGACATTTTTTACAATTTAAAGTTCCGTTTTAACAAGTTAAAGCTACGTTTTTACAAGTTAAAGTTACGTTTTGACAAGTTAAAGTACATTTTTTACAAGTTAAAGTTCCGTTTTAACAAGTTAAAGCTACGTTTCAACAAGTTAAAGTTACGTTTTTGACAAGTTAAAGTATATGTTTTACAAGTTAAAGTTACTATTTGAGAAGTTAAAGTACGTTTCAACAAGTTAAAGTTACCTATTGACAAGATAAAGTATATTTTTTTCAAGTTAAAATTACTATTTGACAAGTTAAAGTATGCTTTTTACAAGTTAAAGTTACGTTTTGACAAATTAAAGTTTATTTTTTACTAATTAATGTTATGTTTTGAGAAGTTAAAGTTACGTTTCAACAAGTTAAAGGTACGGTTTGACAAGTTAAAGTACGTTGCAACAAGTTAAGATTACGTTTTGACAAGTTAAAGTACGTTGCAACAAGTTAAAATTACGGTTTGACAAGTTAAAGTTACGTTTTGACAAGTTAAACCTACGTTTCAACAAGTTAAATTTACAGTTTAACAAGTTAAAGTACATTTTTTACAAGTTAAAGTTTCGTTTTAACAAATTAAAGCTACGTTTTGACAAGTTAAAGTTACAATTTGAAAAGTTAAAGTACATTTTTTACAAGTTAAAGTACGTTGCAACAAGTTAAAATTACATTTTGACAAGTTAAAGTACGTTGCAACAAACTAAAATTACGGTTTGACAAGTTAAAGTTACGTTTTGACAAGTTAAATCTACGTTTCAACAAGTTAAAGTTACGGTTTACCAAGTTAAAGTACATTTTTTACAAGTTAAAGTTCCGTTTTAACAAGTTAAAGCTACGTTTTGACAAGTTAAAGTTACGTTTTGACAAGTTAAAGTACATTTTTTTCAAGTTAAAGTTCCGTTTTAACAAGTTAAAGCTATGTTTTGACAAGTTAAAGTTACGTTTTGACAAGTTAAAATACATTTTTACAACTTAAAGTTCCGTTTCAACAAGTTAAAGTTACGTTTTTAACAAGTTAAAGTACATTTTTTACAAGTTAAAGTTCCGTTTTAACAAGTTAAAGATACGTTTCAACAAGTTAAAGTTACGTTTTGACAAGTTAAACTACATTTTGTACAAGTTAAAATTACGTTTTGACAAGTTAAAGTACGTTGCAACAAGTTAAAATTACGGTTTGACAAGTTAAAGTTACGTTTTGACAAGTTAAACCTACGTTTCAACAAGTTAAATTTACGGTTTACAAGTTAAAGTACATTTTTTACAAGTTAAAGTTCCGTTTTGACAAGTTAAAGTTACGTGTTGACAAGTTAAAGTACATTTTTTACAAGTTAAAGTTCCGTTTTAACAAGTTAAAGCTACGTTTCAACAAGTTAAAATACATTTTTTACAAGTTAAAGTTCCGTTTTAACAAGCTAAAGCTACGTTTCAACAAGTTAAAGTTACGTTTTGAAAAGTTAAAGTACATTTTTTACAAGTTAAAGTACGTTGCAACAAGTTAAAATTACGTTTTGACAAGTTAAAGTACGTTGCAACAAGTTAAAATTACGGTTTGACGAGTTAAAGTTACGTTTTGACAAGTTAAACCTACGTTTCAACAAGTTAAAGTTACGGTTTAACAAGTTAAAGTACATTTTTTACAAGTTAAAGTTCCGTTTTAACAAGTTAAAGCAACGTTTTGACAAGTTAAAGTTACGTTTTGACAAGTTAAAGTACATTTTTTACAAGTTTAAGTTCCGTTTTAACAAGTTTAAGTTCCGTTTTAACAAGTTAAAGCTACGTTTCAACAAGTTAAAGTTACGTTTTTTACAAGTTAAAGTACATTTTTTACAAGTTAAAGTACGTTGCAACAAGTTAAAATTACGTTTTGACAAGTTAAAATACGTTGCAACAAGTTAAAATTACGGTTTGATAAGTTAAAGTTACGTTTTGACAAGTTAAACCTACGTTTCAACAAGTTAAATTTACAGTTTAACAAGTTAAAGTACATTTTTTACAAGTTAAAGTTCCGTTTTAACAAGCTAAAGCTACGTTTCAACAAGTTAAAGTTACGTTTTGAAAAGTTAAAGTACATTTTTTACAAGTTAAAGTACGTTGCAACAAGTTAAAATTACGTTTTGACAAGTTAAAGTACGTTGCAACAAGTTAAAATTATGGTTTGACGAGTTAAAGTTACGTTTTGACAAGTTAAACCTACGTTTCAACAAGTTAAAGTTACGGTTTAACAAGTTAAAGTACATTTTTTACAAGTTAAAGTTCCGTTTTAACAAGTTAAAGCAACGTTTTGACAAGTTAAAGTTACGTTTTGACAAGTTAAAGTACATTTTTTACAAGTTTAAGGTCCGTTTTAACAAGTTTAAGTTCCGTTTTAACAAGTTAAAGCTACGTTTCAACAAGTTAAAGTTACGTTTTTGACAAGTTAAAGTACATTTTTTACAAGTTAAAGTACGTTGCAACAAGTTAAAATTACGTTTTGACAAGTTAAAATACGTTGCAACAAGTTAAAATTACGGTTTGATAAGTTAAAGTTACGTTTTGACAAGTTAAACCTACGTTTCAACAAGTTAAATTTACAGTTTAACAAGTTAAAGTACATTTTTTACAAGTTAAAGTTCCGTTTTAACAAGTTAAAGCTACGTTGCAACAAGTTAAAGTTTCGTTTTGAAAAGTTAAAGTACATTTTTTACAAGTTAAAGTACGTTGCAACAAGTTAAAATTACGTTTTGACAAGTTAAAGTACGTTGCAACAAGTTAAAATTACGGTTTGACAAGTTAAAGTTACGTTTTGACAAGTTAAACCTAAGTTTCAACAAGTTAAATTTACGGTTTAACAAGTTAAAGTACATTTTTTACAAGTTAAAGTTCCGTTTTAACAAGTTAAAGCTACGTTTTGACAAGTTAAAGTTACGTTTTGACAAGTTAAAGTACATTTTTTTCAAGTTAAAGTTCTGTTTTAACAAGTTAAAGCTATGTTTTGACAAGTTAAAGTTACGTTTTGACAAGTTAAAGTACATTTTTTACAAGTTAAAGTTCCGTTTCAACAAGTTAAAGTTACGTTTTTAACAAGTTAAAGTACATTTTTTACAAGTTAAAGTTCCGTTTTAACAAGTTAAAGATACGTTTCAACAAGTTAAAGTTACGTTTTGACAAGTTAAAGTACATTTTTTACAAGTTAAAGTTCCGTTTTAACAAGTTAAAGATACATTTCAACAAGTTAAAGTTACGTTTTGACAAGTTAAAGTACATTTTTTACAAATTAAAGTTCCGTTTTAACAAATTAAAGCTACGTTTCAACAAGTTAAAATTACGTTTTGACAAGTTAAACTACATTTTTTACAAGTTAAAATTACGTTTTGACAAGTTAAAGTACGTTGCAACAAGTTAAAATTACGGTTTGACAAGTTAAAGTTACGTTTTGAAAAGTTAAACCTAAGTTTCAACAAGTTAAATTTACGGTTTAACAAGTTAAAGTACATTTTTTACAAGTTAAAGTTCCGTTTTGACAAGTTAAAGTTACGTTTTGACAAGTTAAATTACATTTTTTACAAGTAAAAGTTCCGTTTTAACAAGTTAAAGCTACGTTTCAACAAGTTATAGTACATTATTTACAAGTTAAAGTTCTGTTTTAACAAGTTAAATATACGTTTCAACAAGTTAAAGTTACGTTTTGACAAGTTAAAGTACATTTTTTACAAATTAAAGTTCCGTTTTAACAAGTTAAAGCTACGTTTCAACAAGTTAAAGTTTCGTTTTGAAAAGTTAAAGTACATTTTTTACAAGTTAAAGTACGTTGCAACAAGTTAAAATTACGTTTTGACAAGTTAAAATACGTTGCAACAAGTTAAAATTACGGTTTGACGAGTTAAAGTTACGTTTTGACAAGTTAAACCTACGTTTCAACAAGTTAAAGTTACGGTTTAACAAGTTAAAGTACATTTTTTACAACTTAAAGTTCCGTTTTAACAAGTTAAAGCTACGTTTTGACAAGTTAAAGTACATTTTTTTCAAGTTAAAGTTCCGTTTTAACAAGTTAAAGCTACGTTTTGACAAGTTAAAGCTACGTTTTGACAAGTTAAAGTTACGTTTTGACAAGTTAAAGTTACGTTTTTACAAGTTAAAGTACGTTGATTAAAAGTTAAAGGTTCGTTTTGACAAGTTAAAGTTACGTTTCAACAAGTTAAAGTTACGTTTTGACAAGTTAGAGTACGTTTTTTACAAGTTAAAGTTCCATTTTAACAAGTAAAAGATACGTTTCAACAAGTTAAAGTTACGTTTTGATAAGTTAAAGTACATTTTTTACAAATTAAAGTTCCGTTTTAACAAGTTAAAGCTACGTTTCAACAAGTTAAAATTACGTTTTGACAAGTTAAACTACATTTTTTACAAGTTAAAATTACGTTTTGACAAGTTAAAGTACGTTGCAACAAGTTAAAATTACGGTTTGACAAGTTAAAGTTACGTTTTGACAAGTTAAACCTACGTTTCAACAAGTTAAATTTACGGTTTAACAAGTTTAAGTACATGTTTTACAAGTTAAAGTTCCGTTTTGACAAGTTAAAGTTACGTTTTTTACAAGTTAAAGTTCCGTTTTAACAAGTTAAAGCTACGTTTCAACAAGTTAAAGTACATTTTTTACAAGTTAAAGTTCCGTTTTAACAAGTTAAAGATACGTTTCAACAAGTTAAAGTTACGTTTTTACAAGTTAAAGTAAATTTTTTACAAATTAAAGTTCCGTTTTAACAAGTTAAAGCTACGTTTCAACAAGTTAAAGTTACGTTTTGACAAGTTAAACTACATTTTTTACAAGTTAAAATTACGTTTTGACAAGTTAAAGTACGTTGCAACAAGTTAAAATTACGGTTTGACAAGTTAAAGTTACGTTTTGACAAGTTAAACCTACGTTTCAACAAGTTAAATTTACGGTTTAACAAGTTAAAGTACATTTTTTATAAGTTAAAGTTCCGTTTTGACAAGTTAAAGTTATGTTTTGACAAGTTAAAGTACATTTTTTACAAGTTAAAGTTCCGTTTTAACAAGTTAAAGCTACGTTTCAACAAGTTAAAGTACATTTTTAACAAGTTAAAGTTCCGTTTTAACAAGCTAAACCTACGTTTCAACAAGATAAAGTTACGTTTTGAAAAGTTAAAGTACATTTTTTACAAGTTAAAGTACGTTGCAACAAGTTAAAATTACGTTTTGACAAGTTAAAGTACGTTGCAACAAGTTAAAATTACGGTTTGACGAGTTAAAGTTACGTTTTGACAAGTTAAACCTACGTTTCAACAAGTTAAAGTTACGGTTTAACAAGTTAAAGTACATTTTTTACAAGTTAAAGTTCCGTTTTAACAAGTTAAAGCAACGTTTTGACAAGTTAAAGTTACGTTTTGACAAGTTAAAGTACATTTTTTACAAGTTTAAGTTCCGTTTTAACAAGTTTAAGTTCCGTTTTAACAAGTTAAAGCTACGTTTCAACAAGTTAAAGTTACGTTTTTGACAAGTTAAAGTACATTTTTTACAAGTTAAAGTACGTTGCAACAAGTTAAAATTACGTTTTGACAAGTTAAAATACGTTGCAACAAGTTAAAATTACGGTTTGATAAGTTAAAGTTACGTTTTGACAAGTTAAACCTACGTTTCAACAAGTTAAATTTACAGTTTAACAAGTTAAAGTACATTTTTTACAAGTTAAAGTTCCGTTTTAACAAGTTAAAGCTACGTTGCAACAAGTTAAAGTTTCGTTTTGAAAAGTTAAAGTACATTTTTTACAAGTTAAAGTACGTTGCAACAAGTTAAAATTACGTTTTGACAAGTTAAAGTACGTTGCAACAAGTTAAAATTACGGTTTGACAAGTTAAAGTTACGTTTTGACAAGTTAAACCTAAGTTTCAACAAGTTAAATTTACGGTTTAACAAGTTAAAGTACATTTTTTACAAGTTAAAGTTCCGTTTTAACAAGTTAAAGCTACGTTTTGACAAGTTAAAGTTACGTTTTGACAAGTTAAAGTACATTTTTTTCAAGTTAAAGTTCTGTTTTAACAAGTTAAAGCTATGTTTTGACAAGTTAAAGTTACGTTTTGACAAGTTAAAGTACATTTTTTACAAGTTAAAGTTCCGTTTCAACAAGTTAAAGTTACGTTTTTAACAAGTTAAAGTACATTTTTTACAAGTTAAAGTTCCGTTTTAACAAGTTAAAGATACGTTTCAACAAGTTAAAGTTACGTTTTGACAAGTTAAAGTACATTTTTTACAAGTTAAAGTTCCGTTTTAACAAGTTAAAGATACGTTTCAACAAGTTAAAGTTACGTTTTGACAAGTTAAAGTACATTTTTTACAAATTAAAGTTCCGTTTTAACAAATTAAAGCTACGTTTCAACAAGTTAAAATTACGTTTTGACAAGTTAAACTACATTTTTTACAAGTTAAAATTACGTTTTGACAAGTTAAAGTACGTTGCAACAAGTTAAAATTACGGTTTGACAAGTTAAAGTTACGTTTTGAAAAGTTAAACCTAAGTTTCAACAAGTTAAATTTACGGTTTAACAAGTTAAAGTACATTTTTTACAAGTTAAAGTTCCGTTTTGACAAGTTAAAGTTACGTTTTGACAAGTTAAATTACATTTTTTACAAGTAAAAGTTCCGTTTTAACAAGTTAAAGCTACGTTTCAACAAGTTATAGTACATTATTTACAAGTTAAAGTTCTGTTTTAACAAGTTAAAGATACGTTTCAACAAGTTAAAGTTACGTTTTGACAAGTTAAAGTACATTTTTTACAAATTAAAGTTCCGTTTTAACAAGTTAAAGCTACGTTTCAACAAGTTAAAGTTTCGTTTTGAAAAGTTAAAGTACATTTTTTACAAGTTAAAGTACGTTGCAACAAGTTAAAATTACGTTTTGACAAGTTAAAATACGTTGCAACAAGTTAAAATTACGGTTTGACGAGTTAAAGTTACGTTTTGACAAGTTAAACCTACGTTTCAACAAGTTAAAGTTACGGTTTAACAAGTTAAAGTACATTTTTTACAACTTAAAGTTCCGTTTTAACAAGTTAAAGCTACGTTTTGACAAGTTAAAGTACATTTTTTTCAAGTTAAAGTTCCGTTTTAACAAGTTAAAGCTACGTTTTGACAAGTTAAAGCTACGTTTTGACAAGTTAAAGTTACGTTTTGACAAGTTAAAGTTACGTTTTTAACAAGTTAAAGTACATTTTTTACAAGTTAAAGTTCCGTTTTAACAAGTTAAAGATACGTTTCAACAAGTTAAAGTTACGTTTTGACAAGTTAGAGTACATTTTTTACAAGTTAAAGTTCAGTTTTAACAAGTAAAAGATACGTTTCAACAAGTTAAAGTTACGTTTTGATAAGTTAAAGTACATTTTTTACAAATTAAAGTTCCGTTTTAACAAGTTAAAGCTACGTTTCAACAAGTTAAAATTACGTTTTGACAAGTTAAACTACATTTTTTACAAGTTAAAATTACGTTTTGACAAGTTAAAGTACGTTGCAACAAGTTAAAATTACGGTTTGACAAGTTAAAGTTACGTTTTGACAAGTTAAACCTACGTTTCAACAAGTTAAATTTACGGTTTAACAAGTTTAAGTACATGTTTTACAAGTTAAAGTTCCGTTTTGACAAGTTAAAGTTACGTTTTTTACAAGTTAAAGTTCCGTTTTAACAAGTTAAAGCTACGTTTCAACAAGTTAAAGTACATTTTTTACAAGTTAAAGTTCTGTTTTAACAAGTTAAAGATACGTTTCAACAAGTTAAAGTTACGTTTTTACAAGTTAAAGTACATTTTTTACAAATTAAAGTTCCGTTTTAACAAGTTAAAGCTACGTTTCAACAAGTTAAAGTTACGTTTTGACAAGTTAAACTACATTTTTTACAAGTTAAAATTACGTTTTGACAAGTTAAAGTACGTTGCAACAAGTTAAAATTACGGTTTGACAAGTTAAAGTTACGTTTTGACAAGTTAAACCTACGTTTCAACAAGTTAAATTTACGGTTTAACAAGTTAAAGTACATTTTTTACAAGTTAAAGTTCCGTTTTGACAAGTTAAAGTTATGTTTTGACAAGTTAAAGTACATTTTTTACAAGTTAAAGTTCCGTTTTAACAAGTTAAAGCTACGTTTCAACAAGTTAAAGTACATTTTTAACAAGTTAAAGTTCCGTTTTAACAAGCTAAACCTACGTTTCAACAAGATAAAGTTACGTTTTGAAAAGTTAAAGTACATTTTTTACAAGTTAAAGTACGTTGCAACAAGTTAAAATTACGTTTTGACAAGTTAAAGTACGTTGCAACAAGTTAAAATTACGGTTTGACGAGTTAAAGTTACGTTTTGACAAGTTAAACCTACGTTTCAACAAGTTAAAGTTACGGTTTAACAAGTTAAAGTACATTTTTTACAAGTTAAAGTTCCGTTTTAACAAGTTAAAGCAACGTTTTGACAAGTTAAAGTTACGTTTTGACAAGTTAAAGTACATTTTTTACAAGTTTAAGTTCCGTTTTAACAAGTTTAAGTTCCGTTTTAACAAGTTAAAGCTACGTTTCAACAAGTTAAAGTTACGTTTTTGACAAGTTAAAGTACATTTTTTACAAGTTAAAGTACGTTGCAACAAGTTAAAATTACGTTTTGACAAGTTAAAATACGTTGCAACAAGTTAAAATTACGGTTTGATAAGTTAAAGTTACGTTTTGACAAGTTAAACCTACGTTTCAACAAGTTAAATTTACAGTTTAACAAGTTAAAGTACATTTTTTACAAGTTAAAGTTCCGTTTTAACAAGTTAAAGCTACGTTGCAACAAGTTAAAGTTTCGTTTTGAAAAGTTAAAGTACATTTTTTACAAGTTAAAGTACGTTGCAACAAGTTAAAATTACGTTTTGACAAGTTAAAGTACGTTGCAACAAGTTAAAATTACGGTTTGACAAGTTAAAGTTACGTTTTGACAAGTTAAACCTAAGTTTCAACAAGTTAAATTTACGGTTTAACAAGTTAAAGTACATTTTTTACAAGTTAAAGTTCCGTTTTAACAAGTTAAAGCTACGTTTTGACAAGTTAAAGTTACGTTTTGACAAGTTAAAGTACATTTTTTTCAAGTTAAAGTTCTGTTTTAACAAGTTAAAGCTATGTTTTGACAAGTTAAAGTTACGTTTTGACAAGTTAAAGTACATTTTTTACAAGTTAAAGTTCCGTTTCAACAAGTTAAAGTTACGTTTTTAACAAGTTAAAGTACATTTTTTACAAGTTAAAGTTCCGTTTTAACAAGTTAAAGATACGTTTCAACAAGTTAAAGTTACGTTTTGACAAGTTAAAGTACATTTTTTACAAGTTAAAGTTCCGTTTTAACAAGTTAAAGATACGTTTCAACAAGTTAAAGTTACGTTTTGACAAGTTAAAGTACATTTTTTACAAATTAAAGTTCCGTTTTAACAAATTAAAGCTACGTTTCAACAAGTTAAAATTACGTTTTGACAAGTTAAACTACATTTTTTACAAGTTAAAATTACGTTTTGACAAGTTAAAGTACGTTGCAACAAGTTAAAATTACGGTTTGACAAGTTAAAGTTACGTTTTGAAAAGTTAAACCTAAGTTTCAACAAGTTAAATTTACGGTTTAACAAGTTAAAGTACATTTTTGACAAGTTAAAGTTCCGTTTTGACAAGTTAAAGTTACGTTTTGACAAGTTAAATTACATTTTTTACAAGTAAAAGTTCCGTTTTAACAAGTTAAAGCTACGTTTCAACAAGTTATAGTACATTATTTACAAGTTAAAGTTCTGTTTTAACAAGTTAAAGATACGTTTCAACAAGTTAAAGTTACGTTTTGACAAGTTAAAGTACATTTTTTACAAATTAAAGTTCCGTTTTAACAAGTTAAAGCTACGTTTCAACAAGTTAAAGTTTCGTTTTGAAAAGTTAAAGTACATTTTTTACAAGTTAAAGTACGTTGCAACAAGTTAAAATTACGTTTTGACAAGTTAAAATACGTTGCAACAAGTTAAAATTACGGTTTGACGAGTTAAAGTTACGTTTTGACAAGTTAAACCTACGTTTCAACAAGTTAAAGTTACGGTTTAACAAGTTAAAGTACATTTTTTACAACTTAAAGTTCCGTTTTAACAAGTTAAAGCTACGTTTTGACAAGTTAAAGTACATTTTTTTCAAGTTAAAGTTCCGTTTTAACAAGTTAAAGCTACGTTTTGACAAGTTAAAGCTACGTTTTGACAAGTTATAGTTACGTTTTGACAAGTTAAAGTTACGTTTTTAACAAGTTAAAGTACATTTTTTACAAGTTAAAGTTCCGTTTTAACAAGTTAAAGATACGTTTCAACAAGTTAAAGTTACGTTTTGACAAGTTAGAGTACATTTTTTACAAGTTAAAGTTCAGTTTTAACAAGTAAAAGATACGTTTCAACAAGTTAAAGTTACGTTTTGATAAGTTAAAGTACATTTTTTACAAATTAAAGTTCCGTTTTAACAAGTTAAAGCTACGTTTCAACAAGTTAAAATTACGTTTTGACAAGTTAAACTACATTTTTTACAAGTTAAAATTACGTTTTGACAAGTTAAAGTACGTTGCAACAAGTTAAAATTACGGTTTGACAAGTTAAAGTTACGTTTTGACAAGTTAAACCTACGTTTCAACAAGTTAAATTTACGGTTTAACAAGTTAAAGTACATGTTTTACAAGTTAAAGTTCCGTTTTGACAAGTTAAAGTTACGTTTTTTACAAGTTAAAGTTCCGTTTTAACAAGTTAAAGCTACGTTTCAACAAGTTAAAGTACATTTTTTACAAGTTAAAGTTCCGTTTTAACAAGTTAAAGATACGTTTCAACAAGTTAAAGTTACGTTTTTACAAGTTAAAGTACATTTTTTACAAATTAAAGTTCCGTTTTAACAAGTTAAAGCTACGTTTCAACAAGTTAAAGTTACGTTTTGACAAGTTAAACTACATTTTTTACAAGTTAAAATTACGTTTTGACAAGTTAAAGTACGTTGCAACAAGTTAAAATTACGGTTTGACAAGTTAAAGTTACGTTTTGACAAGTTAAACCTACGTTTCAACAAGTTAAATTTACGGTTTAACAAGTTAAAGTACATTTTTTACAAGTTAAAGTTCCGTTTTGACAAGTTAAAGTTATGTTTTGACAAGTTAAAGTACATTTTTTACAAGTTAAAGTTCCGTTTTAACAAGTTAAAGCTACGTTTCAACAAGTTAAAGTACATTTTTAACAAGTTAAAGTTCCGTTTTAACAAGCTAAAGCTACGTTTCAACAAGATAAAGTTACGTTTTGAAAAGTTAAAGTACATTTTTTACAAGTTAAAGTACGTTGCAACAAGTTAAAATTACGTTTTGACAAGTTAAAGTACGTTGCAACAAGTTAAAATTACGGTTTGACGAGTTAAAGTTACGTTTTGACAAGTTAAACCTACGTTTCAACAAGTTAAAGTTACGGTTTAACAAGTTAAAGTACATTTTTTACAAGTTAAAGTTCCGTTTTAACAAGTTAAAGCTACGTTTTGACAAGTTAAAGTTACGTTTTGACAAGTTAAAGTACATTTTTTACAAGTTTAAGTTCCGTTTACGTTTTGACAAGTTAAAGTAACGATTTGACAAGTTAAAGTACATTTTTTACATGTTAAAGTTCCGTTTCAACAAATTAAAGTTACGTTTTGACAAGTTAAAGTACATTTTCTACAAGTTAAAGTTCCATTTAAACAAATTAAAGCTACGTTTCAACAAGTTAAAGTTACGTTTTGACAAGTTAAAGTACATTTTTTACAAATTAAAGTTCTGTATTAACAAGTTAAAGCTACGTTTCAACAAGTTAAAGTTTCGTTTTGAAAAGTTAAAGTACATTTTTTACAAGTTAAAGTACGTTGCAACAAGTTAAAATTACGTTTTGACAAGTTAAAGTACGTTGCAACAAGTTAAAATTACGGTTTGACAAGTTAAAGTTACGTTTTGACAAGTTAAACATACGTTTCAACAAGTTAAAGTTACGGTTTAACAATTTAAAGTACATTTTTTACATGTTAAAGTTCCGTTTTAACTAGTTAAAGTTACATTTTGACAAGTTAAAGTACATTTTTTACAAGTTAAAGTTCCGTTTTAACAAGTTAAAGCTACGTTTCAACAATTTAAAGTAGATTTTTTACAAGTTAAAGTTCCGTTTTAACAAGCTATAGCTACGTTTCAACAAGTTAAAGTTACGTTTTGAAAAGTTAAAGTACATTTTTTACAAGTTAAAGTACGTTGCAACAAGTTAAAATTACGTTTTGACAAGTTAAAGTACGTTGCAACAAGTTAAAATTACGGTTTGATGAGTTAAAGTTACGTTTTGACAAGTTAAACCTACGTTTCAACAAGTTAAAGTTACGGTTTAACAAGTTAAAGTACATTTTTTACAAGTTAAAGTTCCGTTTTAACAAGTTAAAGCTACGTTTCAACAATTTAAAGTAGATTTTTTACAAGTTAAAGTTCCGTTTTAACAAGCTATAGCTACGTTTCAACAAGTTAAAGTTACGTTTTGAAAAGTTAAAGTACATTTTTTACAAGTTAAAGTACGTTGCAACAAGTTAAAATTACGTTTTGACAAGTTAAAGTACGTTGCAACAAGTTAAAATTACGGTTTGATGAGTTAAAGTTACGTTTTGACAAGTTAAACCTACGTTTCAACAAGTTAAAGTTACGGTTTAACAAGTTAAAGTACATTTTTTACAAGTTAAAGTTCCGTTTTAACAAGTTAAAGCTACGTTTTGACAAGTTAAAGTTACGTTTTGACAAGTTAAAGTACTTTTTTTACAAGTTTAAGTTCCGTTTACGTTTTGACAAGTTAAAGTTACGTTTTGACAAGTTAAAGTACATTTTTTACAAGTTAAAGTTCCGTTTCAACAAGTTAAAGTTACGTTTTGACAAGTTAAAGTACATTTTTTACAAGTTAAAGTTCCATTTAAACAAGTTAAAGCTACGTTTCAACAAGTTAAAGTTACGTTTTGACAAGTTAAAGTACGTTGCAACAAGTTAAAATTACGGTTTGACAAGTTAAAGTTACGTTTTGACAAGTTAAACATACGTTTTAACAAGTTTAAAGTTACGGTTTAACAAGTTAAAGTACATTTTTTACATGTTAAAGTTCCGTTTCAACAAGTTAAAGTTACGTTTTGACAAGTTAAAGTACATTTGTTACAAGTTAAAGTTCCATTTAAACAAGTTAAAGCTACGTTTCAACAAGTTAAAGTTACGTTTTGACAAGTTAAAGTACATTTTTTAGAAATTAAAGTGCCGTTTTAACAAGTTAAAGCTACGTTTCAACAAATTAAAGTTTCGTTTTGACAAGTTAAAGTACAGTTTTTACAAGTTAAAGTACGTTGCAACAAGTTAAAATTACGTTTTGACAAGTTAAAGTACGTTGCAACAAGTTAAAATTACGGTTTGACAAGTTAAAGTTACGTTCTGACAAGTTAAACCTACGTTTCAACAAGTTAAATTTACGGTTTAACAAGTTAAAGTACATTTTTTACAAGTTAAAGTTCCGTTTTAACAAGTTAAAGCTACGTTTTGACAAGTTAAAGTTACGTTTTGACAAGTTAAAGTACATTTTTTACAAATTAAAGTTCCGTTTTAACAAGTTAAAGCTACGTTTCTACAAGTTAAAGTTTCGTTTTGAAAAGTTAAAGTACATTTTTTACAAGTTAAAGTACGTTGCAACAAGTTAAAATTACGTTTTGACAAGTTAAAGTACGTTGCAACAAGTTAAAATTACGGTTTGACAAGTTAAAGTTACGTTTTGGCAAGTTAAACATACGTTTCAACAAGTTTAAAGTTACGGTTTAACAAGTTAAAGTACATTTTTTACATGTTAAAGTTCCGTTTTAACTAGTTAAAGTTACGTTTTGATAAGTTAAAGTTACATTTTGACAAGTTAAAGTACATTTTTTACAAGTTAAAGTTCTGTTTTAACAAGTTAAAGTTACGTTTTGACAAGTTAAAGTTACGTTTTGACAAGTTAAAGTACATTTTTTACAAGTTAAAGTTCCGTTCCAACAAGTTAAAGTTACGTTTTGACAAGTTAAAGTACATTTGTTACAAGTTAAAGTTCCATTTTAACAACTTAAAGCTACGTTTCAACAAGTTAAAGTTACGTTTTGACAAGTTAAACTACATTTTTTACAAATTAAAGTTCCGTTTTAACAAGTTAAAGCTACGTTTCAACAAGTTAAAGTTTCGTTTTGAAAAGTTAAAGTACATTTTTTACAAGTTAAAGTACGTTGCAACAAGTTAAAATTACGTTTTGACAAGTTAAAGTACGTTGCAACAAGTTAAAATTACGGTTTGACAAGTTAAAGTTACGTTTTGACAAGTTAAACCTACGTTTCAACAAATTAAATTTACAGTTTAACAACTTAAAGTACATTTTTTACAAGTTAAAGTTCCGTTTTAACAAGTTAAAGCTACGTTTTGACAAGTTAAAGTTACGTTTTGAAAAGTTAAAGTACATTTTTGACAAGTTAAAGTACGTTGCAACAAGTTAAAATTACGTTTTGACAAGTTAAAGTACGTTGCAACAAGTTAAAATTACCGTTTGACAAGTTAAAGTTACGTTTTGACAAGTTAAACCTACGTTTCAACAAGTTAAATTTACAGTTTAAGAACTTAAAGTACATTTTTTACAAGTTAAAGTTCCGTTTTAACAAGTTAAAACTACGTTTTGACAAGTTAAAGTTACGTTTTGACAAGTTAAAGTACATTTTTTACAAGTTAAAGTTCCGTTTTAACAAGTTAAAGCTACGTTTCAACAAGTTAAAGTACATTTTTTACAAGTTACAGTTCCATTTTAACAAGTTAAAGCTACGTTTTGACAAGTTAAAGTTAAGTTTTGACAAGTTAAAGTACATTTTTTACAAGTTAAAGTTCCGTTTTAACAAGTTAAAGTTACGTTTCAACAAGTTAAAGTACATTTTTTACAAGTTAAAGTTATGTTTTAACAAGTTAAAGTTACGTTTTGACAAGTTAAAGTTACGTTTTGACAAGTTAAAGTACATTTTTTACAAGTTAAAGTTCCGTTTTAACAAGTTAAAGCTACGTTTCAACAAGTTAAAGTACATTTTTTACAAGTTAAAGTTCCGTTTTAACAAGTTAAAGCTACGTTTTGACAAGTTAAAGTTACGTTTTGACAAGTTAAAGTACATTTTTTACAAGTTAAAGTTCTGTTTTAACAAGTTAAAGTTACGTTTTGACAAGTTAAAGTTTCGTTTTGACAAGTTAAAGTACATTTTTTACAAGTTAAAGTTCCGTTCCAACAAGTTAAAGTTACGTTTTGACAAGTTAAAGTACATTTGTTACAAGTTAAAGTTCCGTTTTAACAAGTTAAAGCTACGTTTCAACAAGTTAAAGTACATTTTTTACAAGTTAAAGTTCTGTTTTAACAAGTTAAAGTTACGTTTTGACAAGTTAAATTTACAGTTTAAGAACTTAAAGTACATTTTTTACAAGTTAAAGTTCCGTTTTAACAAGTTAAAACTACGTTTTGACAAGTTAAAGTTACATTTTGACAAGTTAAAGTACATTTTTTACAAGTTAAAGTTCTGTTTTAACAAGTTAAAGTTACGTTTTGACAAGTTAAAGTTACGTTTTGACAAGTTAAAGTACATTTTTGACAAGTTAAAGTACATTTTTTACAAGTTAAAGTTCTGTTTTAACAAGTTAAAGTTACGTTTTGACAAGTTAAAGTTTCGTTTTGACAAGTTAAAGTACATTTTTTACAAGTTAAAGTTCCGTTCCAACAAGTTAAAGTTACGTTTTGACAAGTTAAAGTACATTTGTTACAAGTTAAAGTTCCGTTTTAACAAGTTAAAGCTACGTTTCAACAAGTTAAAGTACATTTTTTACAAGTTAAAGTTCTGTTTTAACAAGTTAAAGTTACGTTTTGACAAGTTAAATTTACAGTTTAAGAACTTAAAGTACATTTTTTACAAGTTAAAGTTCCGTTTTAACAAGTTAAAACTACGTTTTGACAAGTTAAAGTTACATTTTGACAAGTTAAAGTACATTTTTTACAAGTTAAAGTTCTGTTTTAACAAGTTAAAGTTACGTTTTGACAAGTTAAAGTTACGTTTTGACAAGTTAAAGTACATTTTTTACAAGTTAAAGTTCCGTTCCAACAAGTTAAAGTTACGTTTTGACAAGTTAAAGTACATTTGTTACAAGTTAAAGTTCCATTTTAACAACTTAAAGCTACGTTTCAACAAGTTAAAGTTACGTTTTGACAAGTTAAACTACATTTTTTACAAATTAAAGTTCCGTTTTAACAAGTTAAAGCTACGTTTCAACAAGTTAAAGTTTCGTTTTGAAAAGTTAAAGTACATTTTTTACAAGTTAAAGTACGTTGCAACAAGTTAAAATTACGTTTTGACAAGTTAAAGTACGTTGCAACAAGTTAAAATTACGGTTTGACAAGTTAAAGTTACGTTTTGACAAGTTAAACCTACGTTTCAACAAGTTAAATTTACAGTTTAACAACTTAAAGTACATTTTTTACAAGTTAAAGTTCCGTTTTAACAAGTTAAAGCTACGTTTTGACAAGTTAAAGTTACGTTTTGAAAAGTTAAAGTACATTTTTGACAAGTTAAAGTACGTTGCAACAAGTTAAAATTACGTTTTGACAAGTTAAAGTACGTTGCAACAAGTTAAAATTACGGTTTGACAAGTTAAAGTTACGTTTTGACAAGTTAAACCTACGTTTCAACAAGTTAAATTTACAGTTTAAGAACTTAAAGTACATTTTTTACAAGTTAAAGTTCCGTTTTAACAAGTTAAAACTACGTTTTGACAAGTTAAAGTTACGTTTTGACAAGTTAAAGTACATTTTTTACAAGTTAAAGTTCCGTTTTAACAAGTTAAAGCTACGTTTCAACAAGTTAAAGTACATTTTTTACAAGTTACAGTTCCATTTTAACAAGTTAAAGCTACGTTTTGACAAGTTAAAGTTAAGTTTTGACAAGTTAAAGTACATTTTTTACAAGTTAAAGTTCCGTTTTAACAAGTTAAAGCTACGTTTCAACAAGTTAAAGTACATTTTTTACAAGTTAA
Organism: Urtica urens; assembly: GCA_958296335.1. NCBI lineage: Eukaryota > Viridiplantae > Streptophyta > Magnoliopsida > Rosales > Urticaceae > Urtica > Urtica urens. The sequence goes on from OY282520.1 coordinate 25,047,161, forward strand.
AGTTCTGTTTTAACAAGTTAAAGTTACGTTTTGACAAGTTAAAGTTACGTTTTGACAAGTTAAAGTACATTTTTTACAAGTTAAAGTTCCGTTTTAACAAGTTAAAGCTACGTTTCAACAAGTTAAAGTACATTTTTTACAAGTTAAAGTTCCGTTTTAACAAGTTAAAGCTACGTTTCAACAATTTAAAGTAGATTTTTTACAAGTTAAAGTTCTGTTTTAACAAGTTAAAGCTACGTTTCAACAAGTTAAAGTTACGTTTTGAAAAGTTAAAGTACATTTTTTACAAGTTAAAGTACGTTGGAACAAGTTAAAATTACGTTTTGACAAGTTAAAGTACGTTGCAACATGTTAAAATTATGGTTTGACAAGTTAAAGTTACGTTTTGACAAGTTAAACCTACGTTTCAACAAGTTAAAGTTACGGTTTAACAAGTTAAAGTACATTTTTTACAAGTTAAAGTTCCGTTTTAACAAGTTAAAGCTACGTTTTGACAAGTTAAAGTACATATTTTACAAGTTAAAGTTCCGTTTTAACAAGTTAAAGCTACGTTTTGACAAGTTAAAGTTACGTTTTGACAAGTTAAAGTTCATTTTTTACAAGTTAAAGTTCCGTTTTAACAAGTTAAAGCTACGTTTCAACAAGTTAAAGTTACGTTTTTGACAAGTTAAAGTATATGTTTTACAAGTTAAAGTTACTATTTGACAAGTTAAAGTACGTTCCAACAAGTTAAAGTTACCTATTGACAAGATAAAGTATATTTTTTACAAGTTAAAATTACTATTTGACAAGTTAAAGTATGCTTTTTACAAGTTAAAGTTACGTTTTGACAAATTAAAGTTTGTTTTTTACTAGTTAAAGTTATGTTTTGAGAAGTTAAAGTTATGTTTCAACAAGTTAAAGGTACGGTTTGACAAGTTAAAGTACGTTGCAACAAGTTAAAATTACGTTTTGACAAGTTAAATTACGTTGCAACAAGTTAAAGCTACGTTTTGACAAGTTAAAATTAAGTTTTGACAAGTTAAAGTACATTTTTTACAAGTTAAAGTTCCGTTTCAACAAGTTAAAGTTACGTTTTGACAAGTTAAAGTACATTTTTTACAAGTTAAAGTTCCGTTTTAAAAAGTTAAAGATACGTTTCAACAAGTTAAAGTTACGTTTTGACAAGTTAAAGTACATTTTTTACAAGTTAAAGTTCCGTTTTAACAAGTTAAAGCTACATTTCAACAGGTTAAAGTTACGTTTTGACAAGTTAAAGTACATTTTTACAAATTAAAGTTCCGTTTTAACAAGTTAAAGCTACGTTTCAACGAGTTAAAGTTATGTTTTGACAAGTTAAAGTACATTTTTTACAAGTTAAATTACGTTGCAACAAGTTAAAATTACGTTTTGACAAGTTAAAGTACGTTGCAACAAGTTAAAATTACGATTTGACATGTTAAAGTACATTTTTTAGAAGTTAAAGTTCTGTTTTAACAAGTTACAGCTACGTCTCAACAAGTTAAAGTTACGTTTTGACAATTTAAAGTATATTTTTTACAAGTTAAAGTTACTATTTGACAAGTTAAAGTACGTTTCAACAAGTTAAAGTTACCTTTTGACAAGATAAAGTATATTTTTTACAAGTTAAAGTTACTATTTGACAAGTTAAAGTATGCTTTTTACAAGTTAAAGTTACGTTTTGTGAAGTTAAAGTATGTTTTTTAGTAGTTAAAGATACGTTTTGAGAAGTAAAAGTTAAGTTTCAACAAGTTAAAGGTACGGTTTGACAAGTTAAAGTAAGTTGCAACAAGTTAAAATTACGTTTTGATAAGTTAAAGTACGTTGCCACAAGTTAAAATTACGGTTTGACAAGTTAACGTTACGTTTTGACAAGTTAAACCTACGTTTCAACAAGTTAAATTTACGGTTTAACAAGTTAAAGTACATTTTTTAGAAGTTAAAGTTCCGTTTTAAAATGTTAAAGCTACGTTTTGACAAGTTAAAGTTACGTTTTGACAAGTTAAAGTATATTTTTTTCAAGTTAAAGTTCCGTTTTAACAAGTGAAAGCTACGTTTCAACAAGTCAAAGTTACGTTTTGACAATTTAAAGTATATTTTTTACAAGTTAAAGTTACTATTTGACAAGTTAAAGTACGTTTCAACAAGTTAAAGTTACCTTTTGACAAAATAAAGTATATTTTTTACAAGTTAAAATTACTATTTAACAAGTTAAAGTATGCTTTTTAGAAGTTAAAGTTACGTTTTGACAAATTAAAGTTTGTTTTTTACTAGTTAAAGTTACGTTTTGAGAAGTTAAAGTTACGTTTCAACAAGTTAAAGGTACGGTCTGATAAGTTAAATTACGTTGCAACAAGTTAAAATTACGTTTTTACAAGTTAAAGTACGTTACAACAAGTTAAAATTACGGTTTGACAAGTTAAAGTTACGTTTTGACAAGTTCAACCTACGTTTCAACAAGTTAAATATACGGTTTAACAAGTTAAAGTACAGTTTTTACAAGTTAAAGTTCCGTTTTAACAAGTTAAAGCTACGTTTTGACAAGTTAAAGTTACGTTTTGACAAGTTAAAGTACATTTTAAACAAGTTAAAGTTCCGTTTTAACAAGTTGAAGCTACGTTTCAACAAGTTAAAGTTCCGTTTCAACAAGTTAAAGTTACGTTTTGACAAGTTAAAGTACATTTTTTACAAGTTAAAGTTCCGTTTTAACAAGTTAAAGCTACGTTTCAACAGGTTAAAGTTACGTTTTGACAATTTAAAGTACATTTTTTACAAGTTAAAGTTCTGTTTTAACAACTTAAAGCTAAGTTTCAACAAGTTAAAGTTACGTTTTGACAAGTTAAAGTACATTTTTTACAAGTTCAAGTACGTTGCAACAAGTTAAAATGACGTTTTGACAAGTTAAAGTACTTTGCAACAAGTTAAAATTACGGTTTGACAAGTTAAAGTTTCGTTTTGACAAGTTAAAACTACGTTTCAACAAGTTAAAGTTACGGTTTAACAAGTTAAAGTACATTTTTTACAAGTTAAAGTTCCGTTTTAACAAGTTAAAGCTACGTTTTGACTAGTTAAAGTTACGTTTTGACAAGTTAAAGTACATTTTTTAAATGTTAAAGTTTCGTTTTAACAAGTTAAAGCTTCGTTTCAACAAGTTAAAGTTACGTTTTGACAATTTAAAATACATTTTTCACAAGTTAAAGTTCCGTTTTAACAAGTTAAAGCTACGTTTTAACAAGTTAAAGCTACGTTTCAACAAGTTAAAGTTACCTTTTGACAAGATAAAGTATATTTTTTACAAGTTAAAGTTACTATTTGACAAGTTAAAGTATGCTTTTTACAAGTTAAAGTTGCGTTTTGACAAGTTAAAGTATGTTTTTTACTAGTTAAAGTTACGTTTTGAGAAGTTAAAGTTACGTTTCAACAAGTTAAAATTACCTTTTGATAAGTTAAATTACGTTGCAACAAGTTAAAATTACGGTTTGACAAGTTAAAGTTACGTTTTGACAAGTTAAACCTACGTTTCAACAAGTTAAAGTTATGGTTGAACAAGTTAAAGTACATTTTTTACAAGTTAAATTTTCGTTTTAACAAGTTAAAGCTACGTTTTGACAAGTTAAAGTTACGTTTTGACAAGTTAAATTACATTTTTTACAAGTTAAAGTTCCGTTTCAACAAGTTAAAGTTACGTTTTGACAAGTTAAAGTACATTTTTTACAAGTTAAAGTTCCGTTTTAACAAGTTATAGCTACATTTCAACAGGTTAAACTTACGTTTTGACAAGTTAAAGTACATTTTTTACAAATTAAAGTTTTGTTTTAACAAGTTAAAGCTACGTTTCAACAAGTTAAAGTTATGTTTTGACAAGTTAAAGTACATTTTTTACAAGTTAAAGTACGTTGCAACAAGTTAAAATTACGTTGCAACAAGTTAAAATACGTTGCAACAAGTTAAAATTACGGTTTGAGAAGTTGAAGTTTCGTTTTGACAAGTTAAACCTACGTTTCAACAAGTTAAATTTACGGTTTAACAAGTTAAAGTACATTTTTTACAAGTTAAAGTTCCGTTTTAACAAGTTAAAGCTACGTTTTGACAAGTTAAATTTACGTTTTGACAAGTTAAAGTACATTTTTTACAAGTTAAAGTTCCGTTTTAACAAGTTAAAGCTACATTTCAACAAGTTAAAGTTACATTTTGACAATTTAAAGTACATTTTTTACAAGTTAAAGTTCCGTTTTAACAACTTAAAGCTACGTTTCAACAAGTTAAAGTTACGTTTTGACAAGTTAAAGTACATTGTTTGCAAGTTAAAGTACGTTGCAACAAGTTAAAATTACGTTTTGACAAGTTGAAGTACGTTGCAACAAGTTAAAATTACGGTTTGACAAGTTAAAGTTACGTTTTGACAAGTTAAACCTATGTTTCAACAAGTTAAATTTACGGTTTAACAAGTTAAAGTACATTTTTTACAAGTTAAAGTTCCATTTTAATAAGTTAAAGCTACGTTTTGACAAGTTAGAGTTACGTTTTGACAAGTTAAAGTACATTTTTTACAAGCTCAAGTTCCGTTTTAACAAGTTAAAGCTACGTTTCAACAAGTTAAACTTACGTTTTGACAATTGAAAGTATATTTTTTACAAGTTAAAGTTACCATTTGACAAGTTAAAGTACGTTTCAACAAGTTAAAGTTACCTTTTGACAAGATAAAGTATATTTTTTACAAGTTAAAATTACTATTTGACAAGGTAAATTATGCTTTTTACAAGTTAAAGTTGCGTTTTAACAAGTTAAAGTATGTTTTTTACTAGTTAAATTTACGTTTTGAGAAGTTAAAGTTACGTTTCAACAAGTTAAAATTACGTTTTGACAAGTTAAAGTACGTTGTAACAAGTTAAAATTACGGTTTGAGAAGTTAAAGTTACGTTTTGACAAGTTAAACCTACGTTTCAACAAGTTAAATTTACGGTTTAACAAGTTAAAGTACATTTCTTACAAGTTAAAGTTCCGTTTTAACAAGTTAAAGCTACGTTTTGACAAGTTAAAGTTACGTTTTGACAAGTTAAAGTACATTTTTTACAAGTTAAAGTGCCATTTCAACAAGTTAAAGTTACGTTTTGACAAGTTAAAGTACATTTTTTACAAGTTAAAGTTCCGTTTTAACAGGTTAAAGTTACATTTCAACAGGTTCAAGTTACGTTTTGACAAGTTAAAGTACATTTTTTACAAATTAAAGTTCCGTTTTAACAACTTAAAGCTACGTTTCAACAAGTTAAAGTTACGTTTTGACAAGTTAAAGTACATTTTTTACAAGTTAAAGTACGTTGCAACAAGTTAAAATTACGTTTTGACAAGTTAAAGTACGTTGCAACAAGTTAAAATTACGGTTTGAGAAGTTAAAGTTACGTTTTGACAAGTTAAACCTACGTTTCAACTAGTTAAATTTACGTTTTAACAAGTTAAAGTACATTTTTTACAAGTTAAAGTTCCGTTTTAACAAGTTAAAGCTACGTTTTGACATGTTAAAGTTACGTTTTGACAAGTTAAAGTACATTCTTTACAAGTTAAAGTTCCGTTTCAACAAGTTAAAGTTACGTTTTGACAAACTAAAGTACATTTTTTACAAGTTAAAGTTCCGTTTAAACAAGTTAAAGCTACATTTCAACAGGTTAAAGTTACGTTTTGACAAGTTAAAGTACATTTTTTACAAATTAAAGTTCCGTTTTAACAAGTTAAAGCTACGTTTCAACGAGTTAAAGTTATGTTTTGACAATTTAAAGTACATTTTTTACAAGTTAAAGTACGTTGCAACAAGTTAAAATTACGTTTTGACAAGTTAAAGTTACGTTTTAACAAGTTAAACCTACGTTTCAACAAGTTAAATTTACGGTTTAACAAGTTAAAGTTCCGTTTTAACAAGTTAAAGCTACGTTTTGACAAGTTAAAGTATATTTTTTACAAGTTAAAGTTCTGTTTTAACAAGTTAAAGCTACGTTTCAACAAGTTAAAGTACGTTTTGACTATTTAAAGTACATTTTTTACAAGTTAAAGTTCCGTTTTAACAACTTAAAGCTACGTTTCAACAAGTTAAAGTTACGTTTTGACAAGTTAAAGTACATTGTTTACAAGTTAAAGTACATTTTTTACAAGTTAAAGTTCCGTTTTAACAAGTTAAAGCTACGTTTTGACAAGTTAGAGTTACGTTTTGACAAGTTAAAGTACATTTTTTACAAGTTAAAGTTCCGTTTTAACAAGTTAAAGCTACGTTTCAACAAGTTAAAGTTACGTTTAGACAATTTAAAGTATATTTTTTACAAGTTAAAGTTACCATTTGACAAGTTAAAGTACGTTTCAACAAGTTAAAGTTACGTTTTGACAAGTTAAAGTACATTGTTTGCAAGTTAAAGTACGTTGCAACAAGTTAAAATTACGGTTTGACAAGTTAAAGTTACGTTTTGACAAGTTAAACCTACGTTTCAACAAGTTAAATTTACGGTTTAACAAGTTAAAGTACATTTTTTACAAGTTAAAGTTCCGTTTTAACAAGTTAAAGCTACGTTTTGACAAGTTAAAGTTACGTTTTGACAAGTTAAAGTACATTTTTTACAAGCTAAAGTTCCATTTTAACAAGTTAAAGCTACGTTTCAACAAGTTAAAGTTACGTTTTGACAATTTAAAGTATATTTTTTACAAGTTAAAGTTACCATTTGACAAGTTAAAGTACGTTTCAACAAGTTAAAGTTACCTTTTGACAAGATAAAGTATATTTTTTACAAGTTAAAGTTACTATTTGACAAGTTAAAGTATGCTTTTTACAAGTTAAAGTTGCGTTTTTACAAGTTAAAGAATGTTTTTTATTAGTTAAAGTTACGTTTTGAGAAGTTAAAGTTACGTTTCAACAAGTTAAAGGTACGGTTTGACAAGTTAAAGTACGTTGCAACAAGTTACAATTACCTTTTGATAAGTTAAAGTACGTTGCAACAAGTTAAAATTACGGTTTGACAAGTTAAAGTTACGTTTTGACAAGTTAAACCTACGTTTCAACAAGTTAAAGTTACGGTTGAACAAGTTAAAGTATATTTTTTACAAGTTAAAGTTCCGTTTTAACAAGTTAAAGCTACGTTTTGACAAGTTAAAGTTACGTTTTGACAAGTTAAAGTACATTTTTTACAAGTTAAAGTTCCGTTTCAACAAGTTAGAGTTACGTTTTGACAAGTTAAAGTACATTTTTTACAAGTTAAAGATCCATTTTAACAAGTTAAAGCTACATTTCAACAGGTTAAAGTTACGTTTTGACAAGTTAAAATACATTTTTTACAAATTAAAGATCCGTTTTAACAAGTTAAAGCTACGTTTCAACAAGTTAAAGTTATGTTTTGACAAGTTAAAGTACATTTTTTACAAGTTAAAGTACGTTGCAACAAGTTAAAATTACGTTTTGACAAGTTAAAGTACATTTGTTACAAGTTAAAGTTCCATTTTAACAACTTAAAGCTACGTTTCAACAAGTTAAAGTTACGTTTTGACAAGTTAAACTACATTTTTTACAAATTAAAGTTCCGTTTTAACAAGTTAAAGCTACGTTTCAACAAGTTAAAGTTTCGTTTTGAAAAGTTAAAGTACATTTTTTACAAGTTAAAGTACGTTGCAACAAGTTAAAATTACGTTTTGACAAGTTAAAGTACGTTGCAACAAGTTAAAATTACGGTTTGACAAGTTAAAGTTACGTTTTGACAAGTTAAACCTACGTTTCAACAAGTTAAATTTACAGTTTAACAACTTAAAGTACATTTTTTACAAGTTAAAGTTCCGTTTTAACAAGTTAAAGCTACGTTTTGACAAGTTAAAGTTACGTTTTGAAAAGTTAAAGTACATTTTTGACAAGTTAAAGTACGTTGCAACAAGTTAAAATTACGTTTTGACAAGTTAAAGTACGTTGCAACAAGTTAAAATTACGGTTTGACAAGTTAAAGTTACGTTTTGACAAGTTAAACCTACGTTTCAACAAGTTAAATTTACAGTTTAAGAACTTAAAGTACATTTTTTACAAGTTAAAGTTCCGTTTTAACAAGTTAAAACTACGTTTTGACAAGTTAAAGTTACGTTTTGACAAGTTAAAGTACATTTTTTACAAGTTAAAGTTCCGTTTTAACAAGTTAAAGCTACGTTTCAACAAGTTAAAGTACATTTTTTACAAGTTACAGTTCCATTTTAACAAGTTAAAGCTACGTTTTGACAAGTTAAAGTTAAGTTTTGACAAGTTAAAGTACATTTTTTACAAGTTAAAGTTCCGTTTTAACAAGTTAAAGCTACGTTTCAACAAGTTAAAGTACATTTTTTACAAGTTAAAGTTCTGTTTTAACAAGTTAAAGTTACGTTTTGACAAGTTAAAGTTACGTTTTGACAAGTTAAAGTACATTTTTTACAAGTTAAAGTTCCGTTTTAACAAGTTAAAGCTACGTTTCAACAAGTTAAAGTACATTTTTTACAAGTTAAAGTTCCGTTTTAACAAGTTAAAGCTACGTTTCAACAATTTAAAGTAGATTTTTTACAAGTTAAAGTTCTGTTTTAACAAGTTAAAGCTACGTTTCAACAAGTTAAAGTTACGTTTTGAAAAGTTAAAGTACATTTTTTACAAGTTAAAGTACGTTGGAACAAGTTAAAATTACGTTTTGACAAGTTAAAGTACGTTGCAACATGTTAAAATTATGGTTTGACAAGTTAAAGTTACGTTTTGACAAGTTAAACCTACGTTTCAACAAGTTAAAGTTACGGTTTAACAAGTTAAAGTACATTTTTTACAAGTTAAAGTTCCGTTTTAACAAGTTAAAGCTACGTTTTGACAAGTTAAAGTACATATTTTACAAGTTAAAGTTCCGTTTTAACAAGTTAAAGCTACGTTTTGACAAGTTAAAGTTACGTTTTGACAAGTTAAAGTTCATTTTTTACAAGTTAAAGTTCCGTTTTAACAAGTTAAAGCTACGTTTCAACAAGTTAAAGTTACGTTTTTGACAAGTTAAAGTATATGTTTTACAAGTTAAAGTTACTATTTGACAAGTTAAAGTACGTTCCAACAAGTTAAAGTTACCTATTGACAAGATAAAGTATATTTTTTACAAGTTAAAATTACTATTTGACAAGTTAAAGTATGCTTTTTACAAGTTAAAGTTACGTTTTGACAAATTAAAGTTTGTTTTTTACTAGTTAAAGTTATGTTTTGAGAAGTTAAAGTTATGTTTCAACAAGTTAAAGGTACGGTTTGACAAGTTAAAGTACGTTGCAACAAGTTAAAATTACGTTTTGACAAGTTAAATTACGTTGCAACAAGTTAAAGCTACGTTTTGACAAGTTAAAATTAAGTTTTGACAAGTTAAAGTACATTTTTTACAAGTTAAAGTTCCGTTTCAACAAGTTAAAGTTACGTTTTGACAAGTTAAAGTACATTTTTTACAAGTTAAAGTTCCGTTTTAAAAAGTTAAAGATACGTTTCAACAAGTTAAAGTTACGTTTTGACAAGTTAAAGTACATTTTTTACAAGTTAAAGTTCCGTTTTAACAAGTTAAAGCTACATTTCAACAGGTTAAAGTTACGTTTTGACAAGTTAAAGTACATTTTTACAAATTAAAGTTCCGTTTTAACAAGTTAAAGCTACGTTTCAACGAGTTAAAGTTATGTTTTGACAAGTTAAAGTACATTTTTTACAAGTTAAATTACGTTGCAACAAGTTAAAATTACGTTTTGACAAGTTAAAGTACGTTGCAACAAGTTAAAATTACGATTTGACATGTTAAAGTACATTTTTTAGAAGTTAAAGTTCTGTTTTAACAAGTTACAGCTACGTCTCAACAAGTTAAAGTTACGTTTTGACAATTTAAAGTATATTTTTTACAAGTTAAAGTTACTATTTGACAAGTTAAAGTACGTTTCAACAAGTTAAAGTTACCTTTTGACAAGATAAAGTATATTTTTTACAAGTTAAAGTTACTATTTGACAAGTTAAAGTATGCTTTTTACAAGTTAAAGTTACGTTTTGTGAAGTTAAAGTATGTTTTTTAGTAGTTAAAGATACGTTTTGAGAAGTAAAAGTTAAGTTTCAACAAGTTAAAGGTACGGTTTGACAAGTTAAAGTAAGTTGCAACAAGTTAAAATTACGTTTTGATAAGTTAAAGTACGTTGCCACAAGTTAAAATTACGGTTTGACAAGTTAACGTTACGTTTTGACAAGTTAAACCTACGTTTCAACAAGTTAAATTTACGGTTTAACAAGTTAAAGTACATTTTTTAGAAGTTAAAGTTCCGTTTTAAAATGTTAAAGCTACGTTTTGACAAGTTAAAGTTACGTTTTGACAAGTTAAAGTATATTTTTTTCAAGTTAAAGTTCCGTTTTAACAAGTGAAAGCTACGTTTCAACAAGTCAAAGTTACGTTTTGACAATTTAAAGTATATTTTTTACAAGTTAAAGTTACTATTTGACAAGTTAAAGTACGTTTCAACAAGTTAAAGTTACCTTTTGACAAAATAAAGTATATTTTTTACAAGTTAAAATTACTATTTAACAAGTTAAAGTATGCTTTTTAGAAGTTAAAGTTACGTTTTGACAAATTAAAGTTTGTTTTTTACTAGTTAAAGTTACGTTTTGAGAAGTTAAAGTTACGTTTCAACAAGTTAAAGGTACGGTCTGATAAGTTAAATTACGTTGCAACAAGTTAAAATTACGTTTTTACAAGTTAAAGTACGTTACAACAAGTTAAAATTACGGTTTGACAAGTTAAAGTTACGTTTTGACAAGTTCAACCTACGTTTCAACAAGTTAAATATACGGTTTAACAAGTTAAAGTACAGTTTTTACAAGTTAAAGTTCCGTTTTAACAAGTTAAAGCTACGTTTTGACAAGTTAAAGTTACGTTTTGACAAGTTAAAGTACATTTTAAACAAGTTAAAGTTCCGTTTTAACAAGTTGAAGCTACGTTTCAACAAGTTAAAGTTCCGTTTCAACAAGTTAAAGTTACGTTTTGACAAGTTAAAGTACATTTTTTACAAGTTAAAGTTCCGTTTTAACAAGTTAAAGCTACGTTTCAACAGGTTAAAGTTACGTTTTGACAATTTAAAGTACATTTTTTACAAGTTAAAGTTCTGTTTTAACAACTTAAAGCTAAGTTTCAACAAGTTAAAGTTACGTTTTGACAAGTTAAAGTACATTTTTTACAAGTTCAAGTACGTTGCAACAAGTTAAAATGACGTTTTGACAAGTTAAAGTACTTTGCAACAAGTTAAAATTACGGTTTGACAAGTTAAAGTTTCGTTTTGACAAGTTAAAACTACGTTTCAACAAGTTAAAGTTACGGTTTAACAAGTTAAAGTACATTTTTTACAAGTTAAAGTTCCGTTTTAACAAGTTAAAGCTACGTTTTGACTAGTTAAAGTTACGTTTTGACAAGTTAAAGTACATTTTTTAAATGTTAAAGTTTCGTTTTAACAAGTTAAAGCTTCGTTTCAACAAGTTAAAGTTACGTTTTGACAATTTAAAATACATTTTTCACAAGTTAAAGTTCCGTTTTAACAAGTTAAAGCTACGTTTTAACAAGTTAAAGCTACGTTTCAACAAGTTAAAGTTACCTTTTGACAAGATAAAGTATATTTTTTACAAGTTAAAGTTACTATTTGACAAGTTAAAGTATGCTTTTTACAAGTTAAAGTTGCGTTTTGACAAGTTAAAGTATGTTTTTTACTAGTTAAAGTTACGTTTTGAGAAGTTAAAGTTACGTTTCAACAAGTTAAAATTACCTTTTGATAAGTTAAATTACGTTGCAACAAGTTAAAATTACGGTTTGACAAGTTAAAGTTACGTTTTGACAAGTTAAACCTACGTTTCAACAAGTTAAAGTTATGGTTGAACAAGTTAAAGTACATTTTTTACAAGTTAAATTTTCGTTTTAACAAGTTAAAGCTACGTTTTGACAAGTTAAAGTTACGTTTTGACAAGTTAAATTACATTTTTTACAAGTTAAAGTTCCGTTTCAACAAGTTAAAGTTACGTTTTGACAAGTTAAAGTACATTTTTTACAAGTTAAAGTTCCGTTTTAACAAGTTATAGCTACATTTCAACAGGTTAAACTTACGTTTTGACAAGTTAAAGTACATTTTTTACAAATTAAAGTTTTGTTTTAACAAGTTAAAGCTACGTTTCAACAAGTTAAAGTTATGTTTTGACAAGTTAAAGTACATTTTTTACAAGTTAAAGTACGTTGCAACAAGTTAAAATTACGTTGCAACAAGTTAAAATACGTTGCAACAAGTTAAAATTACGGTTTGAGAAGTTGAAGTTTCGTTTTGACAAGTTAAACCTACGTTTCAACAAGTTAAATTTACGGTTTAACAAGTTAAAGTACATTTTTTACAAGTTAAAGTTCCGTTTTAACAAGTTAAAGCTACGTTTTGACAAGTTAAATTTACGTTTTGACAAGTTAAAGTACATTTTTTACAAGTTAAAGTTCCGTTTTAACAAGTTAAAGCTACATTTCAACAAGTTAAAGTTACATTTTGACAATTTAAAGTACATTTTTTACAAGTTAAAGTTCCGTTTTAACAACTTAAAGCTACGTTTCAACAAGTTAAAGTTACGTTTTGACAAGTTAAAGTACATTGTTTGCAAGTTAAAGTACGTTGCAACAAGTTAAAATTACGTTTTGACAAGTTGAAGTACGTTGCAACAAGTTAAAATTACGGTTTGACAAGTTAAAGTTACGTTTTGACAAGTTAAACCTATGTTTCAACAAGTTAAATTTACGGTTTAACAAGTTAAAGTACATTTTTTACAAGTTAAAGTTCCATTTTAATAAGTTAAAGCTACGTTTTGACAAGTTAGAGTTACGTTTTGACAAGTTAAAGTACATTTTTTACAAGCTCAAGTTCCGTTTTAACAAGTTAAAGCTACGTTTCAACAAGTTAAACTTACGTTTTGACAATTGAAAGTATATTTTTTACAAGTTAAAGTTACCATTTGACAAGTTAAAGTACGTTTCAACAAGTTAAAGTTACCTTTTGACAAGATAAAGTATATTTTTTACAAGTTAAAATTACTATTTGACAAGGTAAATTATGCTTTTTACAAGTTAAAGTTGCGTTTTAACAAGTTAAAGTATGTTTTTTACTAGTTAAATTTACGTTTTGAGAAGTTAAAGTTACGTTTCAACAAGTTAAAATTACGTTTTGACAAGTTAAAGTACGTTGTAACAAGTTAAAATTACGGTTTGAGAAGTTAAAGTTACGTTTTGACAAGTTAAACCTACGTTTCAACAAGTTAAATTTACGGTTTAACAAGTTAAAGTACATTTCTTACAAGTTAAAGTTCCGTTTTAACAAGTTAAAGCTACGTTTTGACAAGTTAAAGTTACGTTTTGACAAGTTAAAGTACATTTTTTACAAGTTAAAGTGCCATTTCAACAAGTTAAAGTTACGTTTTGACAAGTTAAAGTACATTTTTTACAAGTTAAAGTTCCGTTTTAACAGGTTAAAGTTACATTTCAACAGGTTCAAGTTACGTTTTGACAAGTTAAAGTACATTTTTTACAAATTAAAGTTCCGTTTTAACAACTTAAAGCTACGTTTCAACAAGTTAAAGTTACGTTTTGACAAGTTAAAGTACATTTTTTACAAGTTAAAGTACGTTGCAACAAGTTAAAATTACGTTTTGACAAGTTAAAGTACGTTGCAACAAGTTAAAATTACGGTTTGAGAAGTTAAAGTTACGTTTTGACAAGTTAAACCTACGTTTCAACTAGTTAAATTTACGTTTTAACAAGTTAAAGTACATTTTTTACAAGTTAAAGTTCCGTTTTAACAAGTTAAAGCTACGTTTTGACATGTTAAAGTTACGTTTTGACAAGTTAAAGTACATTCTTTACAAGTTAAAGTTCCGTTTCAACAAGTTAAAGTTACGTTTTGACAAACTAAAGTACATTTTTTACAAGTTAAAGTTCCGTTTAAACAAGTTAAAGCTACATTTCAACAGGTTAAAGTTACGTTTTGACAAGTTAAAGTACATTTTTTACAAATTAAAGTTCCGTTTTAACAAGTTAAAGCTACGTTTCAACGAGTTAAAGTTATGTTTTGACAATTTAAAGTACATTTTTTACAAGTTAAAGTACGTTGCAACAAGTTAAAATTACGTTTTGACAAGTTAAAGTTACGTTTTAACAAGTTAAACCTACGTTTCAACAAGTTAAATTTACGGTTTAACAAGTTAAAGTTCCGTTTTAACAAGTTAAAGCTACGTTTTGACAAGTTAAAGTATATTTTTTACAAGTTAAAGTTCTGTTTTAACAAGTTAAAGCTACGTTTCAACAAGTTAAAGTACGTTTTGACTATTTAAAGTACATTTTTTACAAGTTAAAGTTCCGTTTTAACAACTTAAAGCTACGTTTCAACAAGTTAAAGTTACGTTTTGACAAGTTAAAGTACATTGTTTACAAGTTAAAGTACATTTTTTACAAGTTAAAGTTCCGTTTTAACAAGTTAAAGCTACGTTTTGACAAGTTAGAGTTACGTTTTGACAAGTTAAAGTACATTTTTTACAAGTTAAAGTTCCGTTTTAACAAGTTAAAGCTACGTTTCAACAAGTTAAAGTTACGTTTAGACAATTTAAAGTATATTTTTTACAAGTTAAAGTTACCATTTGACAAGTTAAAGTACGTTTCAACAAGTTAAAGTTACGTTTTGACAAGTTAAAGTACATTGTTTGCAAGTTAAAGTACGTTGCAACAAGTTAAAATTACGGTTTGACAAGTTAAAGTTACGTTTTGACAAGTTAAACCTACGTTTCAACAAGTTAAATTTACGGTTTAACAAGTTAAAGTACATTTTTTACAAGTTAAAGTTCCGTTTTAACAAGTTAAAGCTACGTTTTGACAAGTTAAAGTTACGTTTTGACAAGTTAAAGTACATTTTTTACAAGCTAAAGTTCCATTTTAACAAGTTAAAGCTACGTTTCAACAAGTTAAAGTTACGTTTTGACAATTTAAAGTATATTTTTTACAAGTTAAAGTTACCATTTGACAAGTTAAAGTACGTTTCAACAAGTTAAAGTTACCTTTTGACAAGATAAAGTATATTTTTTACAAGTTAAAGTTACTATTTGACAAGTTAAAGTATGCTTTTTACAAGTTAAAGTTGCGTTTTTACAAGTTAAAGAATGTTTTTTATTAGTTAAAGTTACGTTTTGAGAAGTTAAAGTTACGTTTCAACAAGTTAAAGGTACGGTTTGACAAGTTAAAGTACGTTGCAACAAGTTACAATTACCTTTTGATAAGTTAAAGTACGTTGCAACAAGTTAAAATTACGGTTTGACAAGTTAAAGTTACGTTTTGACAAGTTAAACCTACGTTTCAACAAGTTAAAGTTACGGTTGAACAAGTTAAAGTATATTTTTTACAAGTTAAAGTTCCGTTTTAACAAGTTAAAGCTACGTTTTGACAAGTTAAAGTTACGTTTTGACAAGTTAAAGTACATTTTTTACAAGTTAAAGTTCCGTTTCAACAAGTTAGAGTTACGTTTTGACAAGTTAAAGTACATTTTTTACAAGTTAAAGATCCATTTTAACAAGTTAAAGCTACATTTCAACAGGTTAAAGTTACGTTTTGACAAGTTAAAATACATTTTTTACAAATTAAAGATCCGTTTTAACAAGTTAAAGCTACGTTTCAACAAGTTAAAGTTATGTTTTGACAAGTTAAAGTACATTTTTTACAAGTTAAAGTACGTTGCAACAAGTTAAAATTACGTTTTGACAAGTTAAAGTACGTTGTAACAAGTTAAAATTACGGTTTGAGAAGTTAAAGTTACGTTTTGATAAGTTAAACCTACGTTTCAACAAGTTAAATTTACGGTTTAACAAGTTAAAGTACATTTTTTACAAGTTAAAGTTCCGTTTTAACAAGTTAAAGCTACGTTTTGACAAGTTAAAGTTACGTTTTGACAAGTTAAAGTACATTTTTTACAAGTTAAAGTTCCGTTTCAACAAGTTAGAGTTACGGTTTGACAAGTTAAAGTACATTTTTTACAAGTTAAAGTTCCGTTTTAACAAGTTAAAGCTACGTTTCAACAAGTTAGAGTTACGTTTTGACAATTTAATGTACATTTTTTACAAGTTAAAGTTCCGTTTTAACAAGTTAAAGCTACGTTTCAACAAGTTAAAGTTACGTTTTGACAATTTAAAGTACATTTTTTACAAGTTAAAGTTCCGTTTTAACAACTTAAAGCTACGTTACAACAACTTAAAGTTACGTTTTGCCAAGTTAAAGTACATTGTTTACAAGTTAAAGTACGTTGCAACAAGTTAAAATTACGTTTTGAGAAGTTAAAGTACGTTGCAACAAGTTAAAATTACGGTTTGACAAGTTAAAGTTACGTTTTGACAAGTTAAACCTACGTTTCAACAAGTTAAATTTACGGTTTAACAAGTTAAAGTACATTTTTTACAAGTTAAAGTTCCGTTTTAACAAGTTAAAGCTACGTTTTGACAAGTTAGAGTTACGTTTTGACAAGTTAAAGTACATTTTTTACAAGCTAAAGTTCCGTTTTAACAAGTTAAAGCTACGTTTCAACAAGTTAAAGTTACGTTTTGACAATTTAAAGTATATTTTTTACAAGTTAAAGTTACCATTTGACAAGTTAAAGTACGTTTCAACAAGTTAAAGTTACCTTTTGACAAGATAAAGTATATTTTTTACAAGTTAAAGTTACTATTTGACAAGTTAAAGTATGCTTTTTACAAGTTAAAGTTGCGTTTTTACAAGTTAAAGAATGTTTTTTACTAGTTAAAGTAACGTTTTGAGAAGTTAAAGTTACGTTTCAACAAGTTAATGGTACGGTTTGACAAGTTAAGGTACGTTGCAACAAGTTACAATTACCTTTTGATAAGTTAAAGTACGTTGCAACAAGTTAAAATTACGGTTTGACAAGTTAAAGTTACGTTTTGACAAGTTAAACCTACGTTTCAACAAGTTAAACTTACGGTTGAACAAGTTAAAGTACATTTTTTACAAGTTAAAGTTCCGTTTTAACAAGTTAAAGCTACGTTTTGACAAGTTAAAGTTACGTTTTGACAAGTTAAAGTACATTTTTTACAAGTTAAAGTTCCGTTTCAACAAGTTAGAGTTACGTTTTGACAAGTTAAAGTACATTTTTTACAAGTTAAAGTTCCGTTTTAACAAGTTAAAGCTACGTTTCAACAAGTTAAAGTTACGTTTTGACAATTTAAAGTACATTTTTTACAAGTTAAAGTTCCGTTTTAACAACTTAAAGCTACGTTACAAGAAGTTAAAGTTACGTTTTGACAAGTAAAAGTACATTGTTTACAAGTTAAAGTACGTTGCAACAAGTTAAAATTACGTTTTGAGAAGTTAAAGTACGTTGCAACAAGTTAAAATTACGGTTTGACAAGTTAAAGTTACGTTTTGACAAGTTAAACCTACGTTTCAAAAAGTTAAATTTACGGTTTAACAACTTAAAGTACATTTTTTACAAGTTAAAGTTACGTTTTAACAAGTTAAAGCTCCATTTTGACAAGTTAGAGTTACGTTTTGACAAGTTAAAGTACATTTTTTACAAGCTAAAGTTCCATTTTAACAAGTTAAAGCTACGTTTCAACAAGTTAAAGTTACGTTTTGACAATTTAAAGTATATTTTTTACAAGTTAAAGTTACCATTTGACAAGTTAAAGTACGTTTCAACAAGTTAAAGTTACCTTTTAACAAGATAAAGTATATTTTTTACAAGTTAAAGTTACTATTTGACAAGTTAAAGTACGTTGCAACAAGTTAAAAATACGGTTTGAGAAGTTAAAGTTACGTTTTGACAAGTTAAACCTACGTTTCAACAAGTTAAATTTACAGTTTAACAAGTTAAAGTATATTTATTACAAGTTAAAGTTCCGTTTTAACAAGTTAAAGTTACGTTTTGACAAGTTAAAGTTACGTTTTGACAAGTTAAAGTACATTTTTTACAAGTTAAAGTTCCGTTTTAACAAGTTAAAGCTACGTTTCAACAAGTTAAAGTTACGTTTTAACAATTAAAAGTACATTTTTTACAAGTTAAAGTTCCGTTTTAACAACTTAAAGCTACGTTTCAACAAGTTAAAGTTACGTTTTGACAAGTTAAAGTACATTGTTTACAAGTTAAAGTACGTTGCAACAAGTTAAAATTACGTTTTGAGAAGTTAAAGTACGTTGCAACAAGTTAAAATTACGGTTTGACAAGTTAAAGTTACGTTTTGACAAGTTAAACCTACGTTTCAACAAGTTAAATTTACGGTTTAAGAAGTTAAAGTACATTTATTACAAGTTAAAGTTCCGTTTTAACAAGTTAAAGCTACGTTTTGACAAGTTAAAGTTACCTTTTGACAAGTTAAAGTACATTTTTTACAAGCTAAAGTTCCGTTTTAACAAGTTAAAGCTACGTTTCAACAAGTTAAAGTTACGTTTTGACAATTTAAAGTACATTTTTTACAAGTTAAAGTTCCGTTTTAACAAGTTAAAGCTACGTTTCAACAAGTTAAAGTTACGTTTTGACAATTTAAAGTATATTTTTTACAAGTTAAAGTTTCCATTTGACAAGTTAAATTACGTTTCAACAAGTTAAAGTTACCTTTTGACAAGATAAAGTATATTTTTTACAAGTTAAAGTTACTATTTGACAAGTTAAAGTATGCTTTTTACAAGTTAAAGTTGCGTTTTTACAAGTTAAAGTATGTTTTGTACTAGTTAAAGTTACGTTTTGAGAAGTTAAAGTTACGTTTAAACAAGTTAAAATTACCTTTTGATAAGTTAAAGTACGTTGCAACAAGTTAAAATTACGGTTTGACTAGTTAAAGTTACGTTTTAACAAGTTAAACCTACGTTTCAACAAGTTAAAGTTACGGTTGAACAAGTTAAAGTACATTTTTTACAAGTTAAAGTTCCGTTTTAACAAGTTAAAGCTACGTTTTGATAAGTTAAAGTTACGTTTTGACAAGTTAAAGTGCCATTTCAACAAGTTAAAGTTACGTTTTGACAAGTTAAAGTACATTTTTTACAAGTTAAAGTTCCGTTCTAACAAGTTAAAGTTACATTTCAACAGGTTAAAGTTACGTTTTGACAAGTTAAAGTACATTTTTTACAAATTAAAGTTCCGTTTTAACAAGTTAAAGCTACGTTTCAACAAGTTAAAGTTATGTTTTGACAAGTTAAAGTACATTT
Source organism: Urtica urens (assembly GCA_958296335.1). Classification (NCBI taxonomy): domain Eukaryota; kingdom Viridiplantae; phylum Streptophyta; class Magnoliopsida; order Rosales; family Urticaceae; genus Urtica; species Urtica urens. The sequence continues at coordinate 25,066,387 of OY282520.1, forward strand.
TTTACAAGTTAAAGTACGTTGCAACAAGTTAAAATTACGTTTTGACAAGTTAAAGTACGTTGCAACAAGTTAAAATTACGGTTTGACAAGTTAAAGTTACGTCTTGACAAGTTAAACCTACGTTTCAACAAGTTAAATTTACGGTTTAACAAGTTAAAGTACATTTTTTACAAGTTAAACTTCCGTTTTAACAAGTTCAAGCTACGTTTTGACAAGTTAAAGTTACGTTTGGACAAGTTAAAGTACATTTTAAACAAGTTAAAGTTCCGTTTTAACAAGTTGAAGCTCCGTTTCAACAAGTTAAAGTTCCGTTTCAACAAGTTAAAGTTACGTTTTGATAAGTTAAAGTACTTTTTTTACAAGTTAAAGTTCCGTTTTAACAAGTTAAAGCTACATTTCAACAGGTTAAAGTTACGTTTTGACAAGTTAAAGTACTTTTTTTACAAATAAAAGTTCCGTTTTAACAAGTTAAAGCTATGTTTCAACAAGTTAAAGTTATGTTTTGACAAGTTAAAGTAATTTTTTTACAAGTTAAAGTACGTTGCAACAAGTTAAAGTACGTTTTGACAAGTTAAAGTACGTTGCAACAAGTTAAAATTACGGTTTGAGAAGTTAAAGTTACGTTTTGACAAGTTAAACCTACGTTTCAACAAGTTAAATTTACGGTTTAACAAGTTAAAGTACATTTTTTACAAGTTAAAGTTCCGTTTTAACAAGTTAAAGCTACGTTTTGACAAGTTAAAGTTACGTTTTGACAAGTTAAAGTACATTTTTTACAAGTTAAAGTTCCGTTTTAACAAGTTAAAGCTACGTTTCAACAAGTTAAAGTTACGTTTTGACACTTTAAAGTACATTTTTTACAAGTTAAAGTTCTGTTTTAACAAGTTAAAGCTACATTTCAACAGGTTAAAGTTACGTTTTGACAAGTTAAAGTACTTTTTTTACAAATTAAAGTTCCGTTTTAACAAGTTAAAGCTACGTTTCAACAAGTTAAAATTATGTTTTGACAAGTTAAAGTAAATTTTTTACAAGTTAAAGTACGTTGCAACAAGTTAAAGTACGTTTTGACAAGTTAAAGTACGTTGCAACAAGTTAAAATTACGGTTTGAGAAGTTAATGTTACGTTTTGACAAGTTAAACCTATGTTTCAACAAGTTAAATTTACGGTTTAACAAGTTAAAGTACATTTTTTACAAGTTAAAGTTTCGTTTTAACAAGTTAAAGCTACGTTTTGACAAGTTAAAGTTACGTTTTGACAAGTTAAAGTACATTTTTTACAAGTTAAAGTTCCGTTTCAACAAGTTAGAGTTACGTTTTGACAAGTTAAAGTACATTTTTTACAAGTTAAAGTTCCATTTTAACAAGTTAAAGCTACATTTCAACAGGTTAAAGTTACGTTTTGACAAGTTAAAATACATTTTTTACAAGTTAAAGTTACTATTTGACAAGTTAAAGTATGCTTTTTACAAGTTAAAGTTGCGGTTTTACAAGTTAAATTATGGTTTTTACTAGTTAAAGTTACGTTTTGAGAAGTTAAAGTTACGTTTCAACAAGTTAAAGCTACGTTTCAACAAGTTAAAATTATGTTTTGACAAGTTAAAGTAAATTTTTTACAAGTTAAAGTACGTTGCAACAAGTTAAAGTACGTTTTGACAAGTTAAAGTACGTTGCAACAAGTTAAAATTACGGTTTGAGAAGTTAATGTTACGTTTTGACAAGTTAAACCTATGTTTCAACAAGTTAAATTTACGGTTTAACAAGTTAAAGTACATTTTTTACAAGTTAAAGTTTCGTTTTAACAAGTTAAAGCTACGTTTTGACAAGTTAAAGCTACGTTTTGACAAGTTAAAGTTACGTTTTTACAAGTTAAAGTACATTTTTTACAAGATAAAGCTACGTTTCAACAAGTTAAAGTTACGTTTTGACACTTTAAAGTACATTTTTTACAAGTTAAAGTTACCATTTGACAAGTTAAAGTACGTTTCAACAAGTTAAAGTTACCTTTTGACAAGATAAAGTATATTTTTTACAAGTTAAAGTTACTATTTGACAAGTTAAAGTATGCTTTTTTCAAGTTAAAGTTGCGGTTTTACAAGTTAAATTATGGTTTTTACTAGTTAAAGTTACGTTTTGAGAAGTTAAAGTTACGTTTCAACAAGTTAAAGGTACGGTTTGACAAGTTAAAGTACGTTCCAACAAGTTAAAATTACCTTTTGATAAGTTAAAGTACGTTGCAACAAGTTAAAATTACGGTTTGACAAGTTAAAGTTACGTTTTGACAAGTTAAACCTACGTTTCAACAAGTTAAAGTTAGGGTTGAACAAGTTAAAGTACATTTTTTACAAGTAAAAGTTCCGTTATAACAAGTTAAAGCTACGATTTGACAAGTTAAAGTTACGTTTTGACAAGTTAAAGTACATTTTTTACAAGTTAAAGTTCCGTTTCAACAAGTTAAAGTTACGTTTTGACAAGTTAAAGTACATTTTTTACAAGTTAAAATTCCGTTTTAACAAGTTAAATCTACATTTCAACAGGTTAAAGTTACGTTTTGACAAGTTAAAGTACATTTTTTACAAATTAAAGTTCCGTTTTAACAAGTTAAAGCTACGTTTCAACAAGTTAAACTTATGTTTTGACAAGTTAAAGTACATTTTTTACAAATTAAAGTATGTTGCAACAACTTAAAATTACGTTTTGACAAGTTAAAGTACGTTGCAACAAGTTAAAATTACGGTTTGAGAAGTTAAAGTTACGTCTTGACAAGTTAAACCTACGTTTCAACAAGTTAAATTTACGGTTTAACAAGTTAAAGTACATTTTTTACAAGTTAAAGTTCTGTTTTAACAAGTTAAAGCTACGTTTTGACAAGTTAAAGTTACGTTTTGACAAGTTAAAGTACATTTTTTACAAGTTAAAGTTCCGTTTTAACAAGTTAAAGCTACGTTTCAACAAGTTAAAGTTACGTTTTGACACTTTAAAGTACATTTTTTACAAGTTAAAGTTCCGTTTTAACAACTTAAAGCTACGTTTCAACAAGTTAAAGTTACGTTTTGACAATTTAAAGTATATTTTTTACAAGTTAAAGTTCCGTTTTAACAACTTAAAGCTACGTTTCAACAAGTTAAAGTTACGTTTTGACAAGTTAAAGTACATTGTTTACAAGTTAAAGTACGTTGCAACAAGTTAAAATTACGTTTTGAGAAGTTAAAGTACGTTGCAACAAGTTAAAATTACGGTTTGACAAGTTAAAGTTACGTTTTGACAAGTTAAACCTACGTTTCTACAAGTTAAATTTACGGTTTAAGAAGTTAAAGTACATTTATTACAAGTTAAAGTTCCGTTTTAACAAGTTAAAGCTACATTTTGACAAGTTAAAGTTACCTTTTGACAAGTTAAAGTACATTTTTTACAAGCTAAAGTTCCGTTTTAACAAGTTAAAGCTACGTTTCAACAAGTTAAAGTTACGTTTTGACAATTTAAAGTACATTTTTTACAAGTTAAAGTTCCGTTTTAACAAGTTAAAGCTACGTTTCAACAAGTTAAAGTTACGTTTTGACAATTTAAAGTATATTTTTTACAAGTTAAAGTTTCCATTTGACAAGTTAAATTACGTTTCAACAAGTTAAAGTTACCTTTTGACAAGATAAAGTATATTTTTTACAAGTTAAAGTTACTATTTGACAAGTTAAAGTATGCTTTTTACAAGTTAAAGTTGCGTTTTTACAAGTTAAAGTATGTTTTTTACTAGTTAAAGTTACGTTTTGAGAAGTTAAAGTTACGTTTAAACAAGTAAAAATTACCTTTTGATAAGTTAAAGTACGTTGCAACAAGTTAAAATTACGGTTTGACTAGTTAAAGTTACGTTTTAACAAGTTAAACCTACGTTTCAACAAGTTAAAGTTACGGTTGAACAAGTTAAAGTACATTTTTTACAAGTTAAAGTTCCGTTTTAACAAGTTAAAGCTACGTTTTGATAAGTTAAAGTTACGTTTTGACAAGTTAAAGTACATTTTTTACAAGTTAAAGTGCCATTTCAACAAGTTAAAGTTACGTTTTGACAAGTTAAAGTACATTTTTTACAAGTTAAAGTTCCGTTCTAACAAGTTAAAGTTACATTTCAACAGGTTAAAGTTACGTTTTGACAAGTTAAAGTACATTTTTTACAAATTAAAGTTCCGTTTTAACAAGTTAAAGCTACGTTTCAACAAGTTAAAGTTATGTTTTGACAAGTTAAAGTACATTTTTTACAAGTTAAAGTACGTTGCAACAAGTTAAAATTACGTTTTGAAAAGTTAAAGTACGTTGCAACAAGTTAAAATTACGGTTTGACAAGTTAAAGTTACGTCTTGACAAGTTAAACCTACGTTTCAACAAGTTAAATTTACGGTTTAACAAGTTAAAGTACATTTTTTACAAGTTAAACTTCCGTTTTAACAAGTTCAAGCTACGTTTTGACAAGTTAAAGTTACGTTTGGACAAGTTAAAGTACATTTTAAACAAGTTAAAGTTCCGTTTTAACAAGTTGAAGCTACGTTTCAACAAGTTAAAGTTCCGTTTCAACAAGTTAAAGTTACGTTTTGATAAGTTAAAGTACTTTTTTTATAAGTTAAAGTTCCGTTTTAACAAGTTAAAGCTACATTTCAACAGGTTAAAGTTACGTTTTGACAAGTTAAAGTACTTTTTTTACAAATAAAATTTCCGTTTTAACAAGTTAAAGCTATGTTTCAACAAGTTAAAGTTATGTTTTGACAAGTTAAAGTAATTTTTTTACAAGTTAAAGTACGTTGCAACAAGTTAAAGTACGTTTTGACAAGTTAAAGTACGTTGCAACAAGTTAAAATTACGGTTTGAGAAGTTAAAGTTACGTTTTGACAAGTTAAACCTACGTTTCAACAAGTTAAATTTACGGTTTAACAAGTTAAAGTACATTTTTTACAAGTTAAAGTTCCGTTTTAACAAGTTAAAGCTACGTTTTGACAAGTTAAAGTTACGTTTTGACAAGTTAAAGTACATTTTTTACAAGTTAAAATTCCGTTTTAACAAGTTAAATCTACGTTTCAACAAGTTAAAGTTACGTTTTGACACTTTAAAGTACATTTTTTACAAGTTAAAGTTCTGTTTTAACAAGTTAAAGCTACATTTCAACAGGTTAAAGTTACGTTTTGACAAGTTAAAGTACTTTTTTTACAAATTAAAGTTCCGTTTTAACAAGTTAAAGCTACGTTTCAACAAGTTAAAATTATGTTTTGACAAGTTAAAGTAAATTTTTTACAAGTTAAAGTACGTTGCAACAAGTTAAAGTACGTTTTGACAAGTTAAAGTACGTTGCAACAAGTTAAAATTACGGTTTGAGAAGTTAATGTTACGTTTTGACAAGTTAAACCTATGTTTCAACAAGTTAAATTTACGGTTTAACAAGTTAAAGTACATTTTTTACAAGTTAAAGTTTCGTTTTAACAAGTTAAAGCTACGTTTTGACAAGTTAAAGTTACGTTTTTACAAGTTAAAGTACATTTTTTACAAGATAAAGCTACGTTTCAACAAGTTAAAGTTACGTTTTGACACTTTAAAGTACATTTTTTACAAGTTAAAGTTACCATTTGACAAGTTAAAGTACGTTTCAACAAGTTAAAGTTACCTTTTGACAAGATAAAGTATATTTTTTACAAGTTAAAGTTACTATTTGACAAGTTAAAGTATGCTTTTTACAAGTTAAAGTTGCGGTTTTACAAGTTAAATTATGGTTTTTACTAGTTAAAGTTACGTTTTGAGAAGTTAAAGTTACGTTTCAACAAGTTAAAGGTACGGTTTGACAAGTTAAAGTACGTTCCAACAAGTTAAAATTACCTTTTGATAAGTTAAAGTACGTTGCAACAAGTTAAAATTACGGTTTGACAAGTTAATGTTACGTTTTGACAAGTTAAACCTACGTTTCAACAAGTTAAAGTTACGGTTGAACAAGTTAAAGTACATTTTTTACAAGTAAAAGTTCCGTTATAACAAGTTAAAGCTACGATTTGACAAGTTAAAGTTACGTTTTGACAAGTTAAAGTACATTTTTTACAAGTTAAAGTTCCGTTTCAACAAGTTAAAGTTACGTTTTGACAAGTTAAAGTACATTTTTTACAAGTTAAAATTCCGTTTTAACAAGTTAAATCTACATTTCAACAGGTTAAAGTTACGTTTTGACAAGTTAAAGTACATTTTTTACAAATTAAAGTTCCGTTTTAACAAGTTAAAGCTACGTTTCAACAAGTTAAACTTATGTTTTGACAAGTTAAAGTACATTTTTTACAAATTAAAGTATGTTGCAACAAGTTAAAATTACGTTTTGACAAGTTAAAGTACGTTGCAACAAGTTAAAATTACGGTTTGAGAAGTTAAAGTTACGTCTTGACAAGTTAAACCTACGTTTCAACAAGTTAAATTTACGGTTTAACAAGTTAAAGTACATTTTTTACAAGTTAAAGTTCTGTTTTAACAAGTTAAAGCTACGTTTTGACAAGTTAAAGTTACGTTTTGACAAGTTAAAGTACATTTTTTACAAGTTAAAGTTCCGTTTTAACAAGTTAAAGCTACGTTTCAACAAGTTAAAGTTACGTTTTGACACTTTAAAGTACATTTTTTACAAGTTAAAGTTCCGTTTTAACAACTTAAAGCTACGTTTCAACAAGTTAAAGTTACGTTTTGACAATTTAAAGTATATTTTTTAAAAGTTAAAGTTCCGTTTTAACAACTTAAAGCTACGTTTCAACAAGTTAAAGTTACGTTTTGACAAGTTAAAGTACATTGGTTACAAGTTAAAGTACGTTGCAACAAGTTAAAATTACGTTTTGACAAGTTCAAGTACGTTGCAACAAGTTAAAATTACGGTTTGACAAGTTAAAGTTACGTTTTGACAAGTTAAACCTACGTTTAGACAAGTTAAATTTACGGTTTAACAAGTTAAAGTACATTTTTTACAAGTTAAAGTTCCGTTTTAACAAGTTAAAGCTACGTTTTGACAAGTTAGAGTTACGTTTTGACAAGTTAAAGTACATTTTTTACAAGCTAAAGTTCTGTTTTAACAAGTTAAAGCTACGTTTCAACAAGTTAAAGTTTCGTTTTGACAATTTAAAGTATATTTTTTACAAGTTAAAGTTTCCATTTGACAAGTTAAAGTACGTTTCAACAAGTTAAAGTTACCTTTTGACAAGATAAAGTATATTTTTTACAAGTTAAAGTTACTATTTGACAAGTTAAAGTATGCTTTTTACAAGTTAAAGTTGCGTTTTTACAAGTTAAAGTATGTTTTTTACTAGTTAAAGTTACGTTTTGAGAAGTTAAAGTTACATTTAAACAAGTTAAAATTACCTTTTGATAAGTTAAAGTACGTTGCAACAAGTTAAAATTACGGTTTGACTAGTTAAAGTTACGTTTTAACAAGTTAAACCTACGTTTCAACAAGTTAAAGTTACGGTTGAACAAGTTAAAGTACATTTTTTACAAGTTAAAGTTCCGTTTTAACAAGTTAAAGCTACGTTTTGACAAGTTAAAGTTACGTTTTGACAAGTTAAAGTACATTTTTTACAAGTTAAAGTGCCATTTCAACAAGTTAAAGTTACGTTTTGACAAGTTAAAGTACATTTTTTACAAGTTAAAGTTCCGTTTTAACAAGTTAAAGTTACATTTCAACAGGTTAAAGTTACGTTTTGACAAGTTAAAGTACATTTTTTACAAATTAAAGTTCCGTTTTAACAAGTTAAAGCTACGTTTCAACAAGTTAAAGTTATGTTTTGACAAGTTAAAGTACATTTTTTACAAGTTAAAGTACGTTGAAACAAGTTAAAATTACGTTTTGACAAGTTAAAGTACGTTGCAACAAGTTAAAATTACGGTTTGACAAGTTAAAGTTACGTCTTGACAAGTTAAACCTACGTTTCAACAAGTTAAATTTACGGTTTAACAAGTTAAAGTACATTTTTTACAAGTTAAAGTTCCGTTTTAACAAGTTAAAGCTACGTTTTGACAAGTTAAAGTACATTTTAAACAAGTTAAAGTTCCGTTTTAACAAGTTGAAGCTACGTTTCAACAAGTGAAAGTTACGTTTTGACAATTTAAAGTACATTTTTTACAAGTTAAAGTTCCGTTTTAACAACTTAAAGATACGTTTCAACAAGTTAAACTTACGTTTTGACAAGTTAAAGTACATTGGTTACAAGTTAAAGACGTTCCAACAAGTTAAAAATATGTTTTGACAAGTTAAAGTACGTTGCAACAAGTTAAAATTACGGATTGACAAGTTAAAGTTACGTTTTGACAAGTTAAACCTACGTTTCAACAAGTTAAATTTACGGTTTAACAAGTTAAAGTACATTTTTTACAAGTTAAAGTTCCGTTTTAACAAGTTAAAGCTACGTTTTGACAAGTTAGAGTTACGTTTTGACAAGTTAAAGTACATTTTTTACAAGCTAAAGTTCCGTTTTAACAAGTTAAAGCTACGTTTCAACAAGTTAAAGTTACGTTTTGACAATTTAAAGTATATTTTTTACAAGTTAAAGTTTCCATTTGACAAGTTAAAGTACGTTTCAACAAGTTAAAGTTACCTTTTGACAAGATAAAGTATATGTTTTACAAGTTAAAGTTACTATTTGACAAGTTAAAGTATGCTTTTTACAAGTTAAAGTTGCGTTTTTACAAGTTAAAGTATGTTTTTTACTAGTTAAAGTTACGTTTTGAGAAGTTAAAGTTACGTTTAAACAAGTTAAAATTACCTTTTGATAAGTTAAAGTACGTTTCAACAAGTTAAAATTACCTTTTGATAAGTTAAAGTACGTTGCAACAAGTTAAAATTACGGTTTGACAAGTTAATGTTACGTTTTGACAAGTTAAACCTACGTTTCAACAAGTTAAAGTTAAGGTTGAACAAGTTAAAGTACATTTTTTACAAGTTAAAGTTCCGTTTTAACAAGTTAAAGCTACAATTTGACAATTTAAAGTTACGTTTTGACAAGTTAAAGTACATTTTTTACAAGTTAAAGTTCCGTTTCAACAAGTTAAAGTTACGTTTTGACAAGTTAAAGTACATTTTTGACAAGTTAAAGTTCCGTTTTAACAAGTTAAAGCTACATTTCAACAAGTTAAAGTTACGTTTTGACAAGTTAAAGTACATTTTTTACAAATTAAAGTTCCGTTTTAACAAGTTAAAGCTACGTTTCAACAAGTTAAAGTTATGTTTTGACAAGTTAAAGTACATTTTTTACAAGTTAAAGTACGTTGAAACAAGTTTAAATTACGTTTTGACAAGTTAAAGTACGTTGCAACAAGTTAAAATTACGGTTTGACAAGTTAAAGTTACGTCTTGATAAGTTAAACCTACGTTTCAACAAGTTAAATTTACGGTTTAACAAGTTAAAGTACATTTTTTACAAGTTAAAGTTCCGTTTTAACAAGTTAAAGCTACGTTTTGACAAGTTAAAGTTACGTTTTGACAAGTTAAAGTACATTTTAAACAAGTTAAAGTTCTGTTTTAACAAGTTAAAGCTACGTTTCAACAAGTTAAAGTTACGTTTTGACAATTTAAAGTACATTTTTTACAAGTTAAAGTTCCGTTTTAACAACTTAAAGCTACGTTTCAACAAGTTAAACTTACGTTTTGACAAGTTAAAGTACATTGGTTACAAGTTAAAGTACGTTGCAACAAGTTAAAAATACGTTTTGACAAGTTAAAGTACGTTGCAACAAGTTAAAATTACGGATTGACAAGTTAAAGTTACGTTTTGACAAGTTAAACCTACGTTTCAACAAGTTAAATTTACGGTTTAACAAGTTAAAGTACATTTTTTACAAGTTAAAGTTCCGTTTTAACAAGTTAAAGCTACGTTTTGACAAGTTAGAGTTACGTTTTGACAAGTTAAAGTACATTTTTTACAAGCTAAAGTTCCGTTTTAACAAGTTAAAGCTACATTTCAACAAATTAAAGTTACGTTTTGACAATTTAAAGTATATTTTTTACAAGTTAAAGTTACCATTTGACAAGTTAAAGTACGTTTCAACAAGTTAAAGTTACCTTTTGACAAGATAAAGTATATTTTTTACAAGTTAAAGTTACTATTTGACAAGTTAAATTATGCTTTTTACAAAACGTAACTTTAACTTCTCAAAACGTATGCTTTTTACACCGCCCAATTTGTCGCGGTGTAACGCCAATATTCGCTCTTGGGGGGTGTTTAGCGGAGTGAAGGTCGAAAACTTTCGAAAACTGTCCGGGCGTGGTGGTCTGACCCCTGAGAAGGGTCGGTCGTCGCGACCTTGTTGTCCCCTATTCCTCCTCTTTCGAGGATCGAAATATTCCTTCTCATGGTCCCCTAGCCGGCGACCAGGCTGTCCATTGGTCTTCCTACCGTCTCGGCCTTCCAGGTAGTCCTCCACTCCCATGAATGTGCGAGCGCGCGTCATTAGCTCCGCCATGTCTCTTGGGACCTTTCCGACGATCGACTTCAGGAAGTCACTCGTGCGAATTCCTTCAGTGATTGCTGTGATCGCATCCCTGTCATCGAAGCCTTCGACCTTATGCGATTCTTCAGTGAAACGTGCGAGATACTGTCTCAAAGTTTCATCCCTGCCCTGTCTGATTGACAAGAGATGAGTTTTGGACTTCTTCTGCATCACGAGAGTGGCGAAGCGAGCGAGGAAAGTTTCCTTCAAGATCTTGAAAGAAAGAATACTTCCCGGCTTCAAGCTTCTGAACCACTCAAATCCTGTTCCGGCAAGGGTCAAACTAAAGGCCTGACACAACGTCGCATCTGATTGCCCCTGCATTGACATCCACGTCTCGTAATGTTGGATGTGAAAATGAGGGTCTGTGCGCCCTTCGTATGGAGGAATGGAAGGGAGTTTGAAATTTCCCCCACAGGATTGTGCCAAGATCTGGGCGGAGAAAGAGGAATATGATTCTTCGGCCCCTCCGTAGGGTCGTGGCTTTCCCGACTCTCTCATCTCGATTATTTGGTTTTGGAGGCTTTGGATCATCGTTACCCTATCGAGCCCGTCGGCGGGGCTGGCCGCCGGAGCCAAAGGAGTCACATGGTGCCGCTCGTTAGACGCCTGATCCGCCGCATTGGTCCTTGGACGGCCAAGAGTAACGGCTGGCAGCACATCTCTCTGAGAATTCAACCTCTGTCGGAGGTCTTCGCCCCTGGAATTCCTCTGAGCTGTGAGATGTTCCCTAAGATCCACGTCGGGAATTCGACGAGACGAATCCGGTCACCGTCGAAACGTCCTTCGAGTCCCTCGACTGTCTGCCCCTTCATCCCGCCGCGCGCTTCTATTCTCGAGTCGTGATCGCGATCGACCGCCCCGAGAGTTTGAAGATGGAGCGACTCTGAATTGCGGACCTGGCGGTCGAATCGGCGGGGGTTGGTGTGAAGGTGGTCTTGCGTCCGCTTCTCGATCAGGACGAGGAGTTATTTCGTCCGTCCGAGATTCCCCCACGTATTCGGGGTCGTAACCATCTCGGAACGAACTTTTGTTAATGTCATACCCGAGGAGATCGGCTATGAGTGTATTGTCCACTCCCGGTCGATCCAAAATTTCCGCAAGTCGTCTAGCTGTATCCTCTCGGAGAGCAATGTCGGGATCAGCCCTCGAGCTATAGGACCCGTTCTCGTTCTCACGAGGCTGACCGCCGAGTCGGTGGGGCTTCGAAGGTCATATCTGGCGTTCGTCGCCCGGGTGCCGATGGATGCAACAGGAATCTGACTCATCCTATCGGAGGTTGTTTGATGGGGAACAAGGCTGGCTTTGTCAATTCGCCCCTCCTTCTAGCGCCAAAATGTTGTCGCTCGATTTCGGCCAACGATTTAGGAACCCAGAACGGTTCGACCCAAGGCCGGACCAAGTGATCGCGTTCGGGTTCTAGCGTGTCGAACTCGGTATCCCGAGTCGTGCCTTAGCTGCCAATGGAGTTCGTGCTACGCAGGTATCTGAAATGCAAAGGAATCAAATGAACTACCAAGGGGAAACAGAGGGGGTGCCTCTGTTTACCTCTCCGACGCTCAACATTAGTTGGATTGAGGTGGATAAAAGGGTTTGGAGTTTAGAGGTTTAAGGTTTGAGAGAAACGAGTGAAGTCCGAGTTCAGCAGCGTTTCAGTACTCAAGTATTCGTTACCTGTCATTGGGAATCGTGCCCCATATTTATAAGGTGTGCCCCTAGAGCACATTCGAGCTGGAATTGGCTCTAGGCTGACCAAAGAGGTCTGGAGACGGCCCCTGGCCGAAGGGAGCCTCTCGCCTGGCCTTCGGAATAACGTAAGGTCTTGGTCCGGCCTTTGGCCGAGCCAAGGAGAGGCCGGGGCCGACCTTTGGCCGAGAGGTAGTCTCGCCCGGCCCCTGGCCGGGTGAATAGTTTTGGGCAGCCCTTGGCCGGGCCAAGGAGAGGCCAGGGGTCGGCCTTTGGCCGAGAGGTAGTTTCGCCCGGCCCTTGGCCGGATGAATAGTTCTGAGCCGGCCCTTGGCCGGGCCAAGGAGAAGCCAAAGAGAAATCAAGGCCGGCCATCAACCGAGTGGGGGTTTTCGTCCGGCCTTCGGCCGGGTGAATGGTTCTGGGCCGGCCCTTGGCCGGGCCAAGGGAAAACCAAGGCCGGCCTTCGGCCGAGTTGGAGCTTCATCCGGCCTTTGGCCGGGTGGGTAATCTTGGGCCGGCCTTTGGCCGGGCCAAAGAAAAGAGGAGATGCCGCTGGGCTGGCCTTCGGCCGAAGGAAACGTTTCACTCGGCCTTTGGCCGAGTGGGCAGATCTAGGGCACCGGCCCAAGGCGGGGCTGAGCCTCTTCGGGGGCTTCCGCCGAGCCGTCGTGCATTTTATGCACACAACACTAGCCCCCCGAGTCCGCCATTCGATCGGAGTTCGTGTGGTGGACTCAAATTCTCCCGCCCTCGATCACTGCCCCATTCTCTTTCTTGGTAAGTTTTTCCTCCTATTTTTATTTTATTTTTGACGTCACGCCTAGCCGCACGGGTATGGATCCGACCGACAACGTGTCAGAGAGTGGGACCATTGAGGACGACCTTTTTCCATTCCTCGAGGAACATAACGTGGACTTTGACTCGTTCTGGGGTCAATTTTCCTCTCCCGCACGACCGTTTCCCGCGCTTCCGCTGTCTTCCTCACGCGAGGGAGCTCTTGAGATGGTGGAGGGAGAATATTCTTCTGTTGAAACGTGGCTGGCCGACGGTGAGGTCGGCGACCCATCTCTCGCGGGTCCGGACGGCAAATCTCAGGCGGAACCGGGCGGCGACGTCCGCGTGGGGTTGAGCGGCGACGCACCCCGCGTTGATCCCGGCGGAGATCCTCGGGCGGATCTGGGCAGAAATCCCCGCGCAAGGCTGAGCGACGGCGCGGCTTGCTCCAGCGTGGGAGAGGGTCCTCAGGCGGATTTGGGTGAAGATCCTCGGGTGGATCTGGGCAGAGATCCCCGTGGGAGGCTGGGAGGTGGCGTGTCTCCCGCAGAACCGGTCGGCGACGTCTGTGGGAGGCTGAGCGGCGACGCGCCTCACGGCGATCCGGACGGAGTTCTTCGGGAGGATCCGTGCGGAGATCCTCGCGTGAGGCCGGGCGACGGCACGGCTTGCTCCGGCGTGGGCGAAGATCCTCGGTCGGATCTGGGTGAAGATCCTCGGGCGAAGACGGGTGACAGCGTTGCGTGCACCGGCGTGGGCGAGGATCTGTGCGTGAGCCCGGGGGGCGCGTCCCGAGCTGGCTTGAGGGAGAGACCCCGCGCGGATCTGGGCGGAGACGCCCATGCGGGGCTGGGCGGCGGCGCAGCCTCCGTCGATCTAGATGGAGCTCCCTGCGCAGACCCGGGCGGCGCGTCCTGGGTCGACCCGGGCGAGAGCCCCCGTGTGGGTCTCGGCGCGGATCCGGGCGGCGGCCTTCGAGCGGACCCGAGTAGCGACCTCAACACGGGTCTGGGTGGCGACTTCCACGCGGGCCCGGGCGGCGGCGCGCCCTTTGAAAACAGTGTCGACGCCGAGGGTTGCGACGAGTCGCCCGACCACTGCCCTCGCCCGGTCATCCCCGCCACTTCGACCGCGAGGGAGGAGAGACGCGCGATGTAGTTCCCGGGTGAATAGTTATGGGCCGGCCCTTGGCCGGGCCAAGGAGAAGCCAAAGAGAAATTAAGGCCGGCCATCAACCGAGTGGGAGTTTCATTGGGCCTTCGGCCGGGTGAATGGTTCTGGGCCGGCCCTTGGCCGGGCCAAGGGAAAACCAGGGCCGGCCTTCGGCCGAGTGGGAGCTTCATCCGGCCTTTGGCCGGGTGGATAATCTTGGGCCGGCCTTTGGCCTGGCCAAAGAAAAGAGGAGATGCCGCTGGGCCGGCCTTCAGCCGAAGGAAACTTTTCACTCGGCCTTTGGCCGAGTGGGCAGATCTAGGGCACCGGCCCAAGGCGGGGCCGAGCCTCTTCGGGGGCTTCCGCCGAGCCGTCGTCCATTTTATGCACACAACACTTGTTGAAACGTAATTTTACTTGTCAAATCGTAATTTTAACTTGTCAAAACGTAATTTTACTTGTCAAAATGTACTTTTACTTGTCAAAACGTAATTTGAACTTGTTGAAACGTACTTTAATTTTTCAAAAAGTAATTTGAACTTGTTGAAACGTACTTTAACTAGTAAAAACGTAACTTTAACTTGTAAAAAATGTACTTTAACTTGTCAAATCGTAATTTTAACTTGTTGAAACGTACCTTAACTTGTCTAAACGTATCTTTAACTTTTAGAAAACATAGTTTAACTTGTCAAAACGTAACTTTAACTTTTAAAAACTATACTTTAACTTGTCAAAAAGTAATTTTAACTTGTTGAAACGTACTTTAACTTGTCAAAACGTAACTTTAACTTGTAAAAGTCATAGTTTAACTTGTCAAAACGTAACTTTAACTTGTAAAAAATTTACTTTAACTTGTCAAAAAGTAATTTTAATTTGCTGAAACGTACTTTAACTTGTCAAAACGTAACTTTAACTTGTAAAAAACATAGTTTAACTTAACAAAACGTAACTTTAACTTGTAAAAAAAATACTTTTACTTGTCAAAATGTAATTTAAACTTGTTGAACCGTATTTAAACTTGTCAAAACGTAACTTTAACTTGTAAAAAATGTACTTTAACTTGTTGAAACGTACTTTAACTGATCAAATAGTAACTTTAACTTGTAAAAAACATACTTTAACTTGTCAAAACGTAACTTTAACTTGTAAAAAAATGTACTTTAATTTGTCAAAAAGTAATTTTAACTTGTTGAAACGTACTTTAACTTGTCAAAACGTAACTTTAACTTGTAAAACATAGTTTAACATGTCAAAACGTAACTTTAACTTGTAAAAAATGTACTTTTACTTGTCAAAACGTAGTTTTAACCTGTTGAAACGTACTTTAACTTGTCAAAACGTAATTTGAACTTGTTGAAACGTACTTTAACTAGTCAAAACGTAACTTTAACTTGTAAAAAATGTATTTTAACTTATCAAATCGTAATTTTATCTTGTTGAAAAGTACTTTAACTTTTCAAAACGTAACTTTAAGTTGTAAAAAACATAGTTTAACTTGTCAAATCGTAACTTTAACTTGTAAAAAATGTACTTTAACTTGTTAAAAAGTAATTTTAAGATGTTGAAACGTAACTTTAACTTGTAAAAAACATACGTTAACTTGTCAGAACGTAATTTTAACTTGTAAAAAATGTACTTTTACTTGTCAAAACGTAATTTGAATTGGTTGAAACGTACTTTAACTTGTCAAAACGTAACTCTAACCTGTAAAAAATGTACTTTAACTTGTCATATCGTAATTTTAACTTGTTGAAACGTACTTTAACTTGTCAAATAGTAACTTTAACTTGTAAAAAACATACTTTAACTTGTCAATACGTAACTTTAACTTGTAAAAAAGGTACTCTAACTTGTCAAAAACAAATTTTTACTTGTTGAAACGTACTTTAACTTGTCAAAACGTAACTTTAACTTGTAAAAAACATAGTTTAACTTGTCAAAAGGTAACTTTAACTTGTAAAAAATGTACTTTTACTTGTCAAAACGTAATTTGAACTTGTTGAAACGAACATTAATTTCTCAAAAAGTAATTTGAACTTGTTGAAACGTACTTTAACTTGTCAAAACGTAACTTTAACTTGTAAAAAATGTACTTTGACTTGTCAAATCGTAATTTTAACTTGTTGAAACGTACTTAAACTTGTCAAAACGTAACTTTAACTTTTAAAAAACATAGTTTAACTTGTCAAAACGTATATTTAACTTGTAAAAACTATACTTTAACTTGTCAAAAAGTAATTTTAACTTGATGAAACGTAATTTAACTTGTCAAAAAGAAACTTTAACTTGTAAAACACATAATTTAACTTGTCAAAACATAACTTTAACTTGTAAAAAAAAATACTTTTACTTGTCAAAATGTAATTTAAACTTGTCAAAACGTAACTTTAACTTGTAAAAAATGTACTTTAACTTGTTAAATCGTAATTTTAACTTGTTGTAACGTACTTTAACTTGTCAAATAGTAACTTTAACTTGTTGAAACGTACTTTAACTTGTCAAACATAACTTTAACTTGTAAAAATATGTACTTTAACTTGTCAAAAAGTAATTTTAACTTGTTGAAACGTACTTTAACTTGTCAAAACGTAACTTTAACTTGTAAAACATAGTTTAACATGTCAAAACGTAACTTTAACTTGTAAAAATTGTACTTTTACTTGTCAAAACGTAATTTTAACCTGTTGAAACGTACTTTAACTTGTCAAAACGTAATTTGAACTTGTTGAAACGTACTTTAACTAGTCAAAACATAACTTTAACTTGTAAAAAATATACTTTAACTTCTCAAATCGAAATTTGAACTTGTTGAAACGTACTTTAACTTTTTAAAATGTAACTTTAAGTTGTAAAAAAAATAGTTTAATTTGTCAAATCGTAACTTTAACTTGTAAAAAATATACTTTAACTTGTCAAAAAGTAATTTTAACTTGTTGAAACGTACTTTAACTTGTCAAAACGTAACTTTAACTTGTAAAGAACATAGTTTAACTTGTCAAATAGTAACTTTAACTTGTAATAAATGTACTTTAACTTGTCAAAACGTAACTTTAACTTGTAAAAAACATAGGTTAACTTGTCAGAACGTAATTTTAACTTGTAAAAAATGTACTTTTACTTGTCAAATCGTAATTTTAACTTGTTGAAACGTACTTTAACTTGTCAAATAGTAACTTTAACTTGTCAAAACATAATTTTAACTTGTAAAAAACATAGTTTAACTTGTCAAAACGTAACTTTAACTTGTAAAAAACGGACTTTAATTTGTCAAAAAGTAATTTTAACTTGTTGAAACGTACTTTAACTTGTCAAAACATAACTTTAACTTGTAAAAAACATAGTTTAACTTGTCAAACCATAACTTGAACTTGTAACAAAAATACTTTTACGTGTCAAATCATAATTTTAACTTGTTGAAACGTACTTTAACTTGTCAAATAGTAACTTTAACTTGTAAAAAACATACTTTAACTTGTCAAAACGTAACTTTAACTTGTAAATAAATGTAATTTAATTTGTCAAAAAGTAATATTAACTTGTTGAAACGTTCTTTAACTTGTCAAAACGTAATTTTATCTTGTTGAAAGGTACTTTAAATTGTCAAAACGTAATTTGAACTTGTTGAAGCGTACTTTAACTTGTCAAAACGTAACTTTAACTTGTAAAAAATGTACTTTAACTTGTCAAATCGTAATTTTAACTTGTTGAAACTTACTTTAACTTGTCAAAAAGTAACTTTAAGTTGTAAAAAACATAGTTAAACTTGTCAAAACGTAACTTTAATTTGTAAAAAATGTACTTTAATTTGTCAAAAAGTAATTTTAACTTGTTGAAACGTACTTTAACTTGTCAAAACGTAACTTTAACTTGTAAAAAACATAGTTTAACTTGTCCAAACGTAACTTTAATTTGTAAAAAATGTACTATTACTTGTCAAAACGTACTTTGAACTTGTTGAAACGCACTTTAACTTGTCAAAACGTAACTTTAACTTGTAAAAAACATAGTTTAACATGTCAAAACGTAACTTTAACTTATAAAAAATATACTTTTACTTGTCAAAACGTAATTTGAACTTGTTGAAACGTACTTTAACTTGTCAAAACGTAACTTTAACCAGTAAAAAATGTATTTGAACTTGCCAAATCGTAATTTAATTTGTTGAAACGTACTTTAACTTTTCAAAAGGTAACTTTAACTTGTAACAAACATAGTTTAACTTGTCAAAACGTAACTTTAACTTGTAACAAATGTACTTTACTTGTCAAAAAATAATTTTAACTTGTTGAAACGTACTTTAACTTGTCAAAACGTAACTTTAACTTGTAAAACATACTTTAACATGTCAAAACGGAACTTTAACTAGTAAAAAATGTACTTTTACGTGTCAAAACGTAATTTTAACCTGTTGAAACGTACTTTAACTTGTCAAAACGTAATTTGAACTTGTTGAAACGTACTTTAACTTGTCAAAACGTAACTTTAACTTGTAAAAAATGTACTTTAACTTGTCAAATCTTAATTTGAACTTGTTGAAACGTACTTTAACTTTTCAAAACGTAACTTTAAGTGGTAAAAAACATAGTTTAACTTGTCAAATCGTAACTTTAACTTGTAAAAAATATACTTTAACTTGTCAAATCGTAATTTTAATTTGTTGAAACGTACTTTAACTTGTCAAAAAGTAACTTTAAGTTGTAAAAAACATAGTTTAACTTGTCAAAACGTAACTTTAATTTGTAAAAAATGTACTTTAATTTGTCAAAAAGTAATTTTAACTTGTTGAAACGTACTTTAACTTGTCAAAACGTAACTTTAACTTGTAAAAAACATAGTTTAACTTGTCCAAACGTAACTTTAACTTGTAAAAAATGTACTATTACTTGTCAAAACGTACTTTGAACTTGTTGAAACGCACTTTAACTTGTCAAAACGTAACTTTAACTTGTAAAAAACATAGTTTAACATGTCAAAACGTAACTTTAACTTGTAAAAAATATACTTTTACTTGTCAAAACGTAATTTGAACTTGTTGAAACGTACTTTAACTTGTCAAAACGTAACTTTAACCAGTAAAAAATGTACTTGAACTTGCCAAATCGTAATTTAATTTGTTGAAACGTACTTTAACTTTTCAAAAGGTAACTTTAACTTGTAACAAACATAGTTTAACTTGTCAAAACGTAACTTTAACTTGTAACAAATGTACTTTACTTGTCAAAAAATAATTTTAACTTGTTGAAACGTACTTTAACTTGTCAAAACGTAACTTTAACTTGTAAAACATAGTTTAACATGTCAAAACGGAACTTTAACTAGTAAAAAATGTACTTTTAAGTGCAAAACGTAATTTTAACCTGTTGAAACGTACTTTAACTTGTCAAAACGTAATTTGAACTTGTTGAAACGTACTTTAACTTGTCAAAACGTAACTTTAACTTGTAAAAATTGTACTTTAACTTGTCAAATCGTAATTTGAACTTGTTGAAACGTACTTTAACTTTTTAAAAAGTAACTTTAAGTGGTAAAAAACATAGTTTAAATTGTCAAATCGTAACTTTAACTTGTAAAAAATTCACTTTAACTTGTCAAAAAGTAATTTTAACTTGTTGAAACGTACTTTAACTTGTCAAAACGTAACTTTAACTTCTTAAAAACATAGTTTAACATGTCAAAACGTAACTTTAACTTGTAAAACATATACTCTTACTTGTCAAAACGTAATTTGAACTTGTTGAAACGTACTTTAACTTGAAAAAACGTAACTTTAACCAGTAAAAAATGTACTTGAACTTGTCAAATCGTAATTTAATTTGTTGAAACGTACTTTAACTTTTCAAAAGGTAACTTTAACTTGTAACAAACATAGTTTAACTTGTCAAAACGTAACTTTAACTTGTAACAAATATACTTTACTTGTCAAAAAATAATTTTAACTTGTTGAAACGTACTTTAACTTGTCAAAACGTACGTTTTACTTGTAAAACATAGTTTAACATGTCAAAACGTAACTTTAACTAGTAAAAAATGTACTTTTACGTGTCAAAACGTAATTTTAACCTGTTGAAACGTATTTTAACTTGTCAAAACGTAATTTGAACTTGTTGAAACGTACTTTAACTTGTCAAAACGTAACTTTAACTTGTCAAAACATAATTTTAACTTGTAAAAAATGTACTTTAACTTGTCAAATCGTAATTTGAACTTGTTGAAACGTACTTTAACTTTTCAAAACGTAACTTTAAGTTGTAAAAAACATAGTTTAACTTGTCAAATCGTAACTTTAACTTGTAAAACATGTACTTTAACGTGTCAAAAAGTAATTTTAACTTGTTGAAACGTACTTTAACTTATTAAAACGTAACTTTAACTGGTAAAAAACATAGTTTAACTTGTCAAAACGTAACTTTAACTTGTAAAAAATGTACTATTACTTGTCAAAACGTACTTTGAACTTGTTGAAACGCACTTTAACTTGTCAAAACGTAATTTTAACTTGTGAAAAACATAGTTTAACATGTCAAAACGTACCTTTAACTTGTAAAAAATGTACTTTTATTTGTCAAAACGTGATTTTAACCTGTTGAAACATATTATAACTTGTGAAAACGTAATTTGAACTGGTTGAAACGTACTTTAACTTGTAAAAACGTAACTTTAACTTGTAAAAAATGTACATTAACTTGTCATATCGTAAATTTTAACTTGTTGAAACGTACTTTAACTTGTCAAATAGTAACTTTAACTTGTAAAAAACATACTTTAACCTGTCAAAACGTAACTTTAACTTGTCAAAAATATACTTTAACTTGTTAAAAAGTAATTTTAACTTGTTGAAACGTACTTTAACTTGTCAAAACGTAACTTTAACTTGTAAAAAACATAGTTTATCTTGTCAAAACGTAACTTTAACTTGTAACGAAAATACTTTTACGTGTCAAAACGTAATTTAAACTTGTTGAAACGTACTTTAACTTGTCAAAACGTAACTTTAACTTGTAAAAAATGTAGTTTAACTTGTCAAATCGTAATTTTAACTTGTTGAAACGTACTTTAACTTGTCAAATAGTAACTTTAACTTTTAAAAAACATACTTTAACTTGTCAAAACGTAACTTTAACTTGTAAATAAATGTTCTTTAACTTGTCAAAAAGTAATTTTAACTTGTTGAAACGTTCTTTAACTTGTCAAAACGTAATTTGAACTTGTGAAAAACATAGTTTAACATGTCAAAACGTAACTTTAACTTGTAAAAAATGCACTTTTACTTGTCAAAACGTAATTTTATCTTGTTGAAAGGTACTTTAACTTGTCAAAACATAATTTGAACTTGTTGAAATATACTTTAGCTTGTCAAAACGTAACTTTAACTTGTAAAAAATGTACTTTAACTTGTCAAATCGTAATTTTATCTTGTTGAAAAGTACTTTAACTTTTCAAAACGTAACTTTAAGTTGTAAAAAACATAGTTTAACTTGTCAAATCGTAACTTTAACTTGTAAAAAATGTACTTTAACTTGTTAAAAAGTAATTTTAAGATGTTGAAACGTAACTTTAACTTGTAAAAAACATACGTTAACTTGTCAGAACGTAATTTTAACTTGTAAAAAATGTACTTTTACTTGTCAAAACGTAATTTGAATTGGTTGAAACGTACTTTAACTTGTCAAAACGTAACTCTAACCTGTAAAAAATGTACTTTAACTTGTCATATCGTAATTTTAACTTGTTGAAACGTACTTTAACTTGTCAAATAGTAACTTTAACTAGTAAAAAACATACTTTAACTTGTCAATACGTAACTTTAACTTGTAAAAAAGGTACTCTAACTTGTCAAAAACAAATTTTTACTTGTTGAAACGTACTTTAACTTGTTAAAACGTAACTTTAACTTGTAAAAAACATAGTTTAACTTGTCAAAAGGTAACTTTAACTTGTAAAAAATGTACTTTTACTTGTCAAAACGTAATTTGAACTTGTTGAAACGAACATTAATTTCTCAAAAAGTAATTTGAACTTGTTGAAACGTACTTTAACCTGTCAAAACGTAACTTTAACTTGTAAAAAATGTACTTTGACTTGTCAAATCGTAATTTTAACTTGTTGAAACGTACTTAAACTTGTCAAAACGTAACTTTAACTTTTAAAAAACATAGTTTAACTTGTCAAAACGTAACTTTAACTTGTAAAAACTATACTTTAACTTGTCAAAAAGTAATTTTAACTTGATGAAACGTAATTTAACTTGTCAAAAAGAAACTTTAACTTGTAAAACACATAATTTAACTTGTCAAAACATAACTTTAACTTGTAAAAAAAAATACTTTTACTTGTCAAAATGTAATTTAAACTTGTCAAAACGTAACTTTAACTTGTAAAAAATGTACTTTAACTTGTTAAATCGTAATTTTAACTTGTTGTAACGTACTTTAACTTGTCAAATAGTAACTTTAACTTGTTGAAACGTACTTTAACTTGTCAAACATAACTTTAACTTGTAAAAATATGTACTTTAACTTGTCAAAAAGTAATTTTAACTTGTTGAAACGTACTTCAACTTGTCAAAACGTAACTTTAACTTGTAAAACATAGTTTAACATGTCAAAACGTAACTTTAACTTGTAAAAACTGTACTTTTACTTGTCAAAACGTAATTTTAACCTGTTGAAACGTACTTTAACTTGTCAAAACGTAATTTGAACTTGTTGAAACGTACTTTAACTAGTCAAAACATAACTTTAACTTGTAAAAAATATACTTTAACTTCTCAAATCGAAATTTGAACTTGTTGAAACGTACTTTAACTTTTTAAAATGTAACTTTAAGTTGTAAAAAAAATAGTTTAATTTGTCAAATCGTAACTTTAACTTGTAAAAAATGTACTTTAACTTGTCAAAAAGTAATTTTAACTTGTTGAAACGTACTTTAACTTGTCAAAACGTAACTTTAACTTGTAAAGAACATAGTTTAACTTGTCAAATAGTAACTTTAACTTGTAATAAATGTACTTTAACTTGTCAAAACGTAACTTTAACTTGTAAAAAACATAAGTTAACTTGTCAGAACGTAATTTTAACTTGTAAAAAATGTACTTTTACTTGTCAAATCGTAATTTTAACTTGTTGAAACGTACTTTAACTTGTCAAATAGTAACTTTAACTTGTCAAAACATAATTTTAACTTGTAAAAAACATAGTTTAACTTGTCAAAACGTAACTTTAACTTGTAAAAAACGGACTTTAATTTGTCAAAAAGTAATTTTAACTTGTTGAAACGTACTTTAACTTGTCAAAACATAACTTTAACTTGTAAAAAACATAGTTTAACTTGTCAAACCATAACTTGAACTTGTAACAAAAATACTTTTACGTGTCAAATCATAATTTTAACTTGTTGAAACGTACTTTAACTTGTCAAATAGTAACTTTAACTTGTAAAAAACATACTTTAACTTGTCAAAACGTAACTTTAACTTGTAAATAAATGTAATTTAATTTGTCAAAAAGTAATATTAACTTGTTGAAACGTTCTTTAACTTGTCAAAACGTAATTTTATCTTGTTGAAAGGTACTTTAAATTGTCAAAACGTAATTTGAACTTGTTGAAGCGTACTTTAACTTGTCAAAACGTAACTTTAACTTGTAAAAAATGTACTTTAACTTGTCAAATCGTAATTTTAACTTGTTGAAACGTACTTTAACTTGTCAAAAAGTAACTTTAAGTTGTAAAAAACATAGTTTAACTTGTCAAAACGTAACTTTAATTTGTAAAAAATGTACTTTAATTTGTTAAAAAGTAATTTTAACTTGTTGAAACGTACTTTAACTTGTCAAAACGTAACTTTAACTTGTAAAAAACATAGTTTAACTTGTCCAAACGTAACTTTAATTTGTAAAAAATGTACTATTACTTGTCAAAACGTACTTTGAACTTGTTGAAACGCACTTTAACTTGTCAAAACGTAACTTTAACTTGTAAAAAACATAGTTTAACATGTCAAAACGTAACTTTAACTTATAAAAAATATACTTTTACTTGTCAAAACGTAATTTGAACTTGTTGAAACGTACTTTAACTTGTCAAAACGTAACTTTAACCAGTAAAAAATGTATTTGAACTTGCCAAATCGTAATTTAATTTGTTGAAACGTACTTTAACTTTTCAAAAGGTAACTTTAACTTGTAACAAACATAGTTTAACTTGTCAAAACGTAACTTTAACTTGTAACAAATGTACTTTACTTGTCAAAAAATAATTTTAACTTGTTGAAACGTACTTTAACTTGTCAAAACGTAACTTTAACTTGTAAAACATAGTTTAACATGTCAAAACGGAACTTTAACTAGTAAAAAATGTACTTTTACGTGTCAAAACGTAATTTTAACCTGTTGAAACGTACTTTAACTTGTCAAAACGTAATTTGAACTTGTTGAAACGTACTTTAACTTGTCAAAACGTAACTTTAACTTGTAAAAAATGTACTTTAACTTGTCAAATCTTAATTTGAACTTGTTGAAACGTACTTTAACTTTTCAAAACGTAACTTTAAGTGGTAAAAAACATAGTTTAACTTGTCAAATCGTAACTTTAACTTGTAAAAAATATACTTTAACTTGTCAAATCGTAATTTTAACTTGTTGAAACGTACTTTAACTTGTCAAAAAGTAACTTTAAGTTGTAAAAAACATAGTTTAACTTGTCAAAACGTAACTTTAATTTGTAAAAAATGTACTTTAATTTGTCAAAAAGTAATTTTAACTTGTTGAAACGTACTTTAACTTGTCAAAACGTAACTTTAACTTGTAAAAAACATAGTTTAACTTGTCCAAACGTAACTTTAACTTGTAAAAAATGTACTATTACTTGTCAAAACGTACTTTGAACTTGTTGAAACGCACTTTAACTTGTCAAAACGTAACTTTAACTTGTAAAAAACATAGTTTAACATGTCAAAACGTAACTTTAACTTGTAAAAAATATACTTTTACTTGTCAAAACGTAATTTGAACTTGTTGAAACGTACTTTAACTTGTCAAAACGTAACTTTAACCAGTAAAAAATGTACTTGAACTTGCCAAATCGTAATTTAATTTGTTGAAACGTACTTTAACTTTTCAAAAGGTAACTTTAACTTGTAACAAACATAGTTTAACTTGTCAAAACGTAACTTTAACTTGTAACAAATGTACTTTACTTGTCAAAAAATAATTTTAACTTGTTGAAACGTACTTTAACTTGTCAAAACGTAACTTTAACTTGTAAAACATAGTTTAACATGTCAAAACGGAACTTTAACTAGTAAAAAATGTACTTTTAAGTGCAAAACGTAATTTTAACCTGTTGAAACGTACTTTAACTTGTCAAAACGTAATTTGAACTTGTTGAAACGTACTTTAACTTGTCAAAACGTAACTTTAACTTGTAAAAATTGTACTTTAACTTGTCAAATCGTAATTTGAACTTGTTGAAACGTACTTTAACTTTTCAAAAAGTAACTTTAAGTGGTAAAAAACATAGTTTAAATTGTCAAATCGTAACTTTAACTTGTAAAAAATTCACTTTAACTTGTCAAAAAGTAATTTTAACTTGTTGAAACGTACTTTAACTTGTCAAAACGTAACTTTAACTTCTTAAAAACATAGTTTAACATGTCAAAACGTAACTTTAACTTGTAAAACATATACTCTTACTTGTCAAAACGTAATTTGAACTTGTTGAAACGTACTTTAACTTGAAAAAACGTAACTTTAACCAGTAAAAAATGTACTTGAACTTGTCAAATCGTAATTTAATTTGTTGAAACGTACTTTAACTTTTCAAAAGGTAACTTTAACTTGTAACAAACATAGTTTAACTTGTCAAAACGTAACTTTAACTTGTAACAAATATACTTTACTTGTCAAAAAATAATTTTAACTTGTTGAAACGTACTTTAACTTGTCAAAACGTACGTTTTACTTGTAAAACATAGTTTAACATGTCAAAACGTAACTTTAACTAGTAAAAAATGTACTTTTACGTGTCAAAACGTAATTTTAACCTGTTGAAACGTATTTTAACTTGTCAAAACGTAATTTGAACTTGTTGAAACGTACTTTAACTTGTCAAAACGTAACTTTAACTTGTCAAAACATAATTTTAACTTGTAAAAAATGTACTTTAACTTGTCAAATCGTAATTTGAACTTGTTGAAACGTACTTTAACTTTTCAAAACGTAACTTTAAGTTGTAAAAAACATAGTTTAACTTGTCAAATCGTAACTTTAACTTGTAAAAAATGTACTTTAACGTGTCAAAAAGTAATTTTAACTTGTTGAAACGTACTTTAACTTATTAAAACGTAACTTTAACTGGTAAAAAACATAGTTTAACTTGTCAAAACGTAACTTTAACTTGTAAAAAATGTACTATTACTTGTCAAAACGTACTTTGAACTTGTTGAAACGCACTTTAACTTGTCAAAACGTAATTTTAACTTGTGAAAAACATAGTTTAACATGTCAAAACGTACCTTTAACTTGTAAAAAATGTACTTTTATTTGTCAAAACGTGATTTTAACCTGTTGAAACATATTATAACTTGTGAAAACGTAATTTGAACTGGTTGAAACGTACTTTAACTTGTAAAAACGTAACTTTAACTTGTAAAAAATGTACATTAACTTGTCATATCGTAAATTTTAACTTGTTGAAACGTACTTTAACTTGTCAAATAGTAACTTTAACTTGTAAAAAACATACTTTAACCTGTCAAAACGTAACTTTAACTTGTCAAAAATATACTTTAACTTGGTAAAAAGTAATTTTAACTTGTTGAAACGTACTTTAACTTGTCAAAACGTAACTTTAACTTGTAAAAAACATAGTTTATCTTGTCAAAACGTAACTTTAACTTGTAACGAAAATACTTTTACGTGTCAAAACGTAATTTAAACTTGTTGAAACGTACTTTAACTTGTCAAAACGTAACTTTAACTTGTAAAAAATGTAGTTTAACTTGTCAAATCGTAATTTTAACTTGTTGAAACGTACTTTAACTTGTCAAATAGTAACTTTAACTTTTAAAAAACATACTTTAACTTGTCAAAACGTAACTTTAACTTGTAAATAAATGTTCTTTAACTTGTCAAAAAGTAATTTTAACTTGTTGAAACGTTCTTTAACTTGTCAAAACGTAATTTGAACTTGTGAAAAACATAGTTTAACATGTCAAAACGTAACTTTAACTTGTAAAAAATGCACTTTTACTTGTCAAAACGTAATTTTATCTTGTTGAAAGGTACTTTAACTTGTCAAAACATAATTTGAACTTGTTGAAATATACTTTAGCTTGTCAAAACGTAACTTTAACTTGTAAAAAATGTACTTTAACTTGTCAAATCGTAATTTTATCTTGTTGAAAAGTACTTTAACTTTTCAAAACGTAACTTTAAGTTGTAAAAAACATAGTTTAACTTGTCATATCGTAACTTTAACTTGTAAAAAATGTACTTTAACTTGTTAAAAAGTAATTTTAAGATGTTGAAACGTAACTTTAACTTGTAAAAAACATACGTTAACTTGTCAGAACGTAATTTTAACTTGTAAAAAATGTACTTTTACTTGTCAAAACGTAATTTGAATTGGTTGAAACGTACTTTAACTTGTCAAAACGTAACTCTAACCTGTAAAAAATGTACTTTAACTTGTCATATCGTAATTTTAACTTGTTGAAACGTACTTTAACTTGTCAAATAGTAACTTTAACTAGTAAAAAACATACTTTAACTTGTCAATACGTAACTTTAACTTGTAAAAAAGGTACTCTAACTTGTCAAAAACAAATTTTTACTTGTTGAAACGTACTTTAACTTGTTAAAACGTAACTTTAACTTGTAAAAAACATAGTTTAACTTGTCAAAAGGTAACTTTAACTTGTAAAAAATGTACTTTTACTTGTCAAAACGTAATTTGAACTTGTTGAAACGAACATTAATTTCTCAAAAAGTAATTTGAACTTGTTGAAACGTACTTTAACCTGTCAAAACGTAACTTTAACTTGTAAAAAATGTACTTTGACTTGTCAAATCGTAATTTTAACTTGTTGAAACGTACTTAAACTTGTCAAAACGTAACTTTAACTTTTAAAAAACATAGTTTAACTTGTCAAAACGTAACTTTAACTTGTAAAAACTATACTTTAACTTGTCAAAAAGTAATTTTAACTTGATGAAACGTAATTTAACTTGTCAAAAAGAAACTTTAACTTGTAAAACACATAATTTAACTTGTCAAAACATAACTTTAACTTGTAAAAAAAAATACTTTTACTTGTCAAAATGTAATTTAAACTTGTCAAAACGTAACTTTAACTTGTAAAAAATGTACTTTAACTTGTTAAATCGTAATTTTAACTTGTTGTAACGTACTTTAACTTGTCAAATAGTAACTTTAACTTGTTGAAACGTACTTTAACTTGTCAAACATAACTTTAACTTGTAAAAATATGTACTTTAACTTGTCAAAAAGTAATTTTAACTTGTTGAAACGTACTTCAACTTGTCAAAACGTAACTTTAACTTGTAAAACATAGTTTAACATGTCAAAACGTAACTTTAACTTGTAAAAACTGTACTTTTACTTGTCAAAACGTAATTTTAACCTGTTGAAACGTACTTTAACTTGTCAAAACGTAATTTGAACTTGTTGAAACGTACTTTAACTAGTCAAAACATAACTTTAACTTGTAAAAAATATACTTTAACTTCTCAAATCGAAATTTGAACTTGTTGAAACGTACTTTAACTTTTTAAAATGTAACTTTAAGTTGTAAAAAAAATAGTTTAATTTGTCAAATCGTAACTTTAACTTGTAAAAAATGTACTTTAACTTGTCAAAAAGTAATTTTAACTTGTTGAAACGTACTTTAACTTGTCAAAACGTAACTTTAACTTGTAAAGAACATAGTTTAACTTGTCAAATAGTAACTTTAACTTGTAATAAATGTACTTTAACTTGTCAAAACGTAACTTTAACTTGTAAAAAACATAAGTTAACTTGTCAGAACGTAATTTTAACTTGTAAAAAATGTACTTTTACTTGTCAAATCGTAATTTTAACTTGTTGAAACGTACTTTAACTTGTCAAATAGTAACTTTAACTTGTCAAAACATAATTTTAACTTGTAAAAAACATAGTTTAACTTGTCAAAACGTAACTTTAACTTGTAAAAAACGGACTTTAATTTGTCAAAAAGTAATTTTAACTTGTTGAAACGTACTTTAACTTGTCAAAACATAACTTTAACTTGTAAAAAACATAGTTTAACTTGTCAAACCATAACTTGAACTTGTAACAAAAATACTTTTACGTGTCAAATCATAATTTTAACTTGTTGAAACGTACTTTAACTTGTCAAATAGTAACTTTAACTTGTAAAAAACATACTTTAACTTGTCAAAACGTAACTTTAACTTGTAAATAAATGTAATTTAATTTGTCAAAAAGTAATATTAACTTGTTGAAACGTTCTTTAACTTGTCAAAACGTAATTTTATCTTGTTGAAAGGTACTTTAAATTGTCAAAACGTAATTTGAACTTGTTGAAGCGTACTTTAACTTGTCAAAACGTAACTTTAACTTGTAAAAAATGTACTTTAACTTGTCAAATCGTAATTTTAACTTGTTGAAACGTACTTTAACTTGCCAAAAAGTAACTTTAAGTTGTAAAAAACATAGTTTAACTTGTCAAAACGTAACTTTAATTTGTAAAAAATGTACTTTAATTTGTTAAAAAGTAATTTTAACTTGTTGAAACGTACTTTAACTTGTCAAAACGTAACTTTAACTTGTAAAAAACATAGTTTAACTTGTCCAAACGTAACTTTAATTTGTAAAAAATGTACTATTACTTGTCAAAACGTACTTTGAACTTGTTGAAACGCACTTTAACTTGTCAAAACGTAACTTTAACTTGTAAAAAACATAGTTTAACATGTCAAAACGTAACTTTAACTTATAAAAAATATACTTTTACTTGTCAAAACGTAATTTGAACTTGTTGAAACGTACTTTAACTTGTCAAAACGTAACTTTAACCAGTAAAAAATGTATTTGAACTTGCCAAATCGTAATTTAATTTGTTGAAACGTACTTTAACTTTTCAAAAGGTAACTTTAACTTGTAACAAACATAGTTTAACTTGTCAAAACGTAACTTTAACTTGTAACAAATGTACTTTACTTGTCAAAAAATAATTTTAACTTGTTGAAACGTACTTTAACTTGTCAAAACGTAACTTTAACTTGTAAAACATAGTTTAACATGTCAAAACGGAACTTTAACTAGTAAAAAATGTACTTTTACGTGTCAAAACGTAATTTTAACCTGTTGAAACGTACTTTAACTTGTCAAAACGTAATTTGAACTTGTTGAAACGTACTTTAACTTGTCAAAACGTAACTTTAACTTGTAAAAAATGTACTTTAACTTGTCAAATCTTAATTTGAACTTGTTGAAACGTACTTTAACTTTTCAAAACGTAACTTTAAGTGGTAAAAAACATAGTTTAACTTGTCAAATCGTAACTTTAACTTGTAAAAAATATACTTTAACTTGTCAAATCGTAATTTTAACTTGTTGAAACGTACTTTAACTTGTCAAAAAGTAACTTTAAGTTGTAAAAAACATAGTTTAACTTGTCAAAACGTAACTTTAATTTGTAAAAAATGTACTTTAATTTGTCAAAAAGTAATTTTAACTTGTTGAAACGTACTTTAACTTGTCAAAACGTAACTTTAACTTGTAAAAAACATAGTTTAACTTGTCCAAACGTAACTTTAACTTGTAAAAAATGTACTATTACTTGTCAAAACGTACTTTGAACTTGTTGAAACGCACTTTAACTTGTCAAAACGTAACTTTAACTTGTAAAAAACATAGTTTAACATGTCAAAACGTAACTTTAACTTGTAAAAAATATACTTTTACTTGTCAAAACGTAATTTGAACTTGTTGAAACGTACTTTAACTTGTCAAAACGTAACTTTAACCAGTAAAAAATGTACTTGAACTTGCCAAATCGTAATTTAATTTGTTGAAACGTACTTTAACTTTTCAAAAGGTAACTTTAACTTGTAACAAACATAGTTTAACTTGTCAAAACGTAACTTTAACTTGTAACAAATGTACTTTACTTGTCAAAAAATAATTTTAACTTGTTGAAACGTACTTTAACTTGTCAAAACGTAACTTTAACTTGTAAAACATAGTTTAACATGTCAAAACGGAAATTTAACTAGTAAAAAATGTACTTTTAAGTGCAAAACGTAATTTTAACCTGTTGAAACGTACTTTAACTTGTCAAAACGTAATTTGAACTTGTTGAAACGTACTTTAACTTGTCAAAACGTAACTTTAACTTGTAAAAATTGTACTTTAACTTGTCAAATCGTAATTTGAACTTGTTGAAACGTACTTTAACTTTTCAAAAAGTAACTTTAAGTGGTAAAAAACATAGTTTAACTTGTCAAATCGTAACTTTAACTTGTAAAAAATTCACTTTAACTTGTCAAAAAGTAATTTTAACTTGTTGAAACGTACTTTAACTTGTCAAAACGTAACTTTAACTTCTTAAAAACATAGTTTAACATGTCAAAACGTAACTTTAACTTGTAAAACATATATTCTTACTTGTCAAAACGTAATTTGAACTTGTTGAAACGTACTTTAACTTGAAAAAACGTAACTTTAACCAGTAAAAAATGTACTTGAACTTGTCAAATCGTAATTTAATTTGTTGAAACGTACTTTAACTTTTCAAAAGGTAACTTTAACTTGTAACAAACATAGTTTAATTTGTCAAAACGTAACTTTAACTTGTAACAAATATACTTTACTTGTCAAAAAATAATTTTAACTTGTTGAAACGTACTTTAACTTGTCAAAACGTACGTTTTACTTGTAAAACATAGTTTAACATGTCAAAACGTAACTTTAACTAGTAAAAAATGTACTTTTACGTGTCAAAACGTAATTTTAATCTGTTGAAACGTATTTTAACTTGTCAAAACGTAATTTGAACTTGTTGAAACGTACTTTAACTTGTCAAAACGTAACTTTAACTTGTCAAAACATAATTTTAACTTGTAAAAAATGTACTTTAACTTGTCAAATCGTAATTTGAACTTGTTGAAACGTACTTTAACTTTTCAAAACGTAACTTCAAGTTGTAAAAAACATAGTTTAACTTGTCAAATCGTAACTTTAACTTGTAAAAAATGTACTTTAACGTGTCAAAAAGTAATTTTAACTTGTTGAAACGTACTTTAACTTATTAAAACGTAACTTTAACTGGTAAAAAACATAGTTTAACTTGTCAAAACGTAACTTTAACTTGTAAAAAATGTACTATTACTTGTCAAAACGTACTTTGAACTTGTTGAAACGCACTTTAACTTGTCAAAACGTAATCTTAACTTGTGAAAAACATAGTTTAACATGTCAAAACGTACCTTTAACTTGTAAAAAATGTACTTTTATTTGTCAAAACGTGATTTTAACCTGTTGAAACATATTATAACTTGTGAAAACGTAATTTGAACTGGTTGAAACGTACTTTAACTTGTCAAAACGTAACTTTAACTTGTAAAAAATGTACATTAACTTGTCATATCGTAAATTTTAACTTGTTGAAACGTACTTTAACCTGTCAAAACGTAACTTTAACTTGTCAAAAATGTACTTTAACTTGTTAAAAAGTAATTTTAACTTGTTGAAACGTACTTTAACTTGTCAAAACGTAACTTTAACTTGTAAAAAAACATAGTTTATCTTGTCAAAACGTAACTTTAACTTGTAACGAAAATACTTTTACGTGTCAAAACGTAATTTAAACTTGTTGAAACGTACTTTAACTTGTCAAAACGTAACTTTAACTTGTAAAAAATGTAGTTTAACTTGTCAAATCGTAATTTTAACTTGTTGAAACGTACTTTAACTTGTCAAATAGTAACTTTAACTTTTAAAAAACATACTTTAACTTGTCAAAACGTAACTTTAACTTGTAAATAAATGTTCTTTAACTTGTCAAAAAGTAATTTTAACTTGTTGAAACGTTCTTTAACTTGTCAAAACGTAATTTGAACTTGTGAAAAACATAGTTTAACATGTCAAAACGTAACTTTAACTTGTAAAAAATGCACTTTTACTTGTCAAAACGTAATTTTATCTTGTTGAAAGGTACTTTAACTTGTCAAAACATAATTTGAACTTGTTGAAATATACTTTAGCTTGTCAAAACGTAACTTTAACTTGTAAAAAATGTACTTTAACTTGTCAAATCGTAATTTTAACTCGTTGAAACGTACTTTAACTTGTCAAAAAGTAACTTTAAATTGTAAAAAACATAGTTTAACTTGTCAAAACGTAACTTTAATTTGTAAAAAATGTACTTTAGTTTGTCAAAAAGTAATTTTAACTTGTTGAAACGTACTCTAACTTGTCAAAACGTAACTTTAACTTGTAAAAAACATAGTTTAACTTGTCAAAACGTAACTTTAACTTGTAAAAAATGTACTATAACTTGTCAAAACGTACTTTGAACTTGTTGAAACGCACTTTAACTTGTCAAAACGTAACTTTAACTTGTAAAAAACATAGTTTAACATGTCAAAACGTAACTTTAACTTGTAAAAAATATACTTTAACTTGTCAAAAAGTAATTTTAGCTTGTTGAAACGTACTTTAACTTGTCAAAATGTAACTTTAACTTGTAAAAAACATAGTTTAACTTGTCAAAACGTAACTTTAACTTGTAAAAAATGTACTATTACTTGTCAAAACGTACTTTGAACTTGTTGAAACGCACTTTAACTTGTCAAAACGTAATTTTAACTTGTAAAAAACATAGTTTAACATGTCAAAACGTAACTTTAACTTGTAAAAAATGTACTTTTTTTTGTCAAAACGTAATTTTAACGTGTTGAAACATATTTTAACTTGTGAAAACGTAATTTAAACTGGTTGAAACGTACTTTAACTATTCAAAACGTAACTTTAACTTGTAAAAAATGTTCATTAACTTGTCATATCGTAAATTTTAAGTTGTTGAAACGTACTTTAACTTGTCAAATAGTAACTTTAACTTGTAAAAAACATAGTTTAACTTGTCAAAACGTAACTTTAACTTGTAAAAAATGTACTTTTATTTCTCAAAACGTAATTTTAACCTATTGAAACATATTTTAACTTGTCAAAAAGTAATTTTAACTTGTTGAAACCTACTTTAACTTGTCAAAATGTAACTTTAACTTGTAAAAAACATAGTTTAACTTGTCAAAACGTAACTTTAACTTGTAAAAAATGTACTATTACTTGTCAAAACGTACTTTGAACTTGTTGAAACGCACTTTAACTTGTCAAAACGTAATTTTAACTTGTAAAAAACATAGTTTAACATGTCAAAACGTAACTTTAACTTGTAAAAAATGTACTTTTATTAGTCAAAACGTAATTTTAACCTGTTGAAACATATTTTAACTTGTGAAAACGTAATTTGAACTGGTTGAAACGTACTTTAACTTGTCAAAACGTAACTTTAACTTGTAAAAAATGTACATTAACTTGTCATATCGTAAATTTTAACTTGTTGAAACGTACTTTAACTTGTCAAATAGTAAGTTTAACTTGTAAAAAACATACTTTAACTTGTCAAAACGTAACTTTAACTTGTCAAAAATGTACTTTAACTTGTCAAAACGTAACTTTAACTTGTCAAAAAGTAATTTTAACTTGTTAAAACGTACTTTAACTTGTCAAAACGTAACTTTAACTTGTAAAAAACATAGTTTAACTTGTCAAAACGTAACTTTAACTTGTAACAAAAATACTTTTACGTGTCAAAACGTAATTTAAACTTGTTGAAACGTACTTTAACTTGTCAAAACGTAACTTTAACTTGTAAAAAATGTAGTTTAACTTGTCAAATCGTAATTTTAACTTGTTGAAACGTACTTTAACTTGTCAAATAGTAACTTTAACTTGTAAATAAATGTTCTTTAACTTGTCAAAAAGTAATTTTAACTTGTTGAAACGTTCTTTAACTTGTCAAACCATAATTTGAACTTGTGAAAAACATAGTTTAACATGTCAAAACGTAACTTTAACTTGTAAAAAATGCACTTTTACTTGTCAAAACGTAATTTTATCTTGTCGAAAGGTACTTTAACTTGTCAAAACATAATTTGAACTTGTTGAAACGTACTTTAACTTGTCAAAACGTAACTTTAACTTGTAAAAAATGTACTTTAACTTGTCAAATCGTAATTTTAACTTGTTGAAACGTACTTTAACTTATCAAAAAGTAACTTTAAATTGTAAAAAACATAGTTTAACTTGTCAAAACGTAACTTTAATTTGTAAAAAGTGTACTTTAGTTTGTCAAAAAGTAATTTTAACTTGTTGAAACGTACTTTAACTTGTCAAAACGTAACTTTAACTTGTAAAAAACATAGTTTAACTTGTCAAAACGTAACTTTAACTTGTAAAAAATGTACTATTACTTGTCAAAACGTACTTTGAACTTGTTGAAACGCACTTTAACTTGTCAAAACGTAATTTTAACTTCTAAAAAACATAGTTTAACATGTCAAAACGTAACTTTAACTTGTAAAAAATATACTTTATTTTGTCAAAAAGTAAATTTAACTTGTTGAAACGTACTTTAACTTGTCAAATCGTAACTTGAACTTGTAAAAAAATAGTTTAACTTGTCAAAACGTAACTTTAACTTGTAAAAAACATAGTTTAACTTGTCAAAACGTAACTTTAACTTGTAACAAAAATACTTTTACGTGTCAAAACGTAATTTAAACTTGTTGAAACGTACTTTAACTTGTCAAAACGTAACTTTAACTTGTAAAAAATGTAGTTTAACTTGTCAAATCGTAATTTTAACTTGTTGAAACGTACTTTAACTTGTCAAATAGTAACTTTAACTTGTAAAAAACATACTTTAACTTGTCAAAACGTAACTTTAACTTGTAAATAAATGTTCTTTAACTTTTCAAAAAGTAATTTTAACTTGTTGAAACGTTCTTTAACTTGTAAAAACGTAATTTGAACTTGTGAAAAACATAGTTTAACATGTCAAAACGTAACTTTAACTTGTAAAAAATGCACTTTTACTTGTCAAAACGTAATTTTATCTTGTTGAAAGGTACTTTAACTTGTCAAAACATAATTTGAACTTGTTGAAACGTACTTTAACTTGTCAAAACGTAACTTTAACTTGTTAAAAATGTACTTTAACTTGTCAAATCGTAATTTTAACTTGTTGAAACGTACTTTAACTTGTCAAAAAGTAACGTTAAATTGTAAAAAACATAGTTTAACTTGTCAAAACGTAACTTTAATTTGTAAAAAATGTACTTTAGTTTGTCAAAAAGTAATTTTAACTTGTTGAAACGTACTTTAACTTGTCAAAACGTAACTTTAACTTGTAAAAAACATAGTTTAACTTGTCAAAACGTAACTTTAACTTGTAAAAAATGTACTATTACTTGTCAAAACGTACTTTGAACTTGTTGAAACGCACTTTAACTTGTCAAAACGTAACTTTAACTTGTAAAAAACATAGTTTAACATGTCAAAACGTAACTTTAACTTGTAAAAAATATACTTTAACTTGTCAAAAAGTAATTTTAACTTGTTGAAACGTACTTTAACTTGTCAAAACGTAACTTTAACTTGTAAAAAACATAGTTTAACTTGTCAAAACGTAACTTTAACTTGTAAAAAATGTACTATTACTTGTCAAAACGTACTTTGAACTTGTTGAAACGCACTTTAACTTGTCAAAACGTAATTTTAACTTGTAAAAAACATAGTTTAACATGTCAAAACGTAACTTTAACTTGTAAAAAATGTACTTTTATTTCTCAAAACGTAATTTTAACCTATTGAAACATATTTTAACTTGTGAAAACGTAATTTGAACTGGTTGAAACGTACTTTAACTTGTCAAAACGTAACTTTAACTTGTAAAAAATGTTCATTAACTTATCATATCGTAAATTTTAACTTGTTGAAACGTACTTTAACTTGTCAAATAGTAACTTTAACTTGTAAAAAACATACTTTAACTTGTCAAAACGTAACTTTAACTTGTAAATAAATGTCCTTTAACTTGTCAAAAAGTAATTTTAACTTGTTGAAACGTTCTTTAACTTGTCAAAACGTAATTTGAACTTGTGAAAAACATAGTTTAACATGTCAAAACGTAACTTTAACTTGTAAAAAATGCACTTTTACTTGTCAAAACGTAATTTTATCTTGTTGATAGGTACTTTAACTTGTCAAAACATAATTTGAACTTGTTGAAACGTACTTTTACTTGTCAAAACGTAACTTTAATTTGTAAAAAATGTACTTTAACTTGTCAAATCGTAAGTTTAACTTGTTGAAACGTACTTTAACTTGTCAAAAAGTAACTTTAAATTGTAAAAAATATAGTTTAACTTGTCAAAACGTAACTTTAATTTGTAAAAAACATAGTTTAACTTGTCAAAACGTAACTTTAATTTGTAAAAAATGTACTTTAGTTTGTCAAAAAGTAATTTTAACTTGTTGAAACGTACTTTAACTTGTCAAAACGTAACTTTAACTTGTAAAAAACATAGTTTAACTTGTCAAAACGTAACTTTAAGTTGTAAAAAATGTACTATTACTTGTCAAAACGTACTTTGAACTTGTTGAAACGCACTTTAACTTGTCAAAACGTAACTTTAACTTGTAAAAAACATAGATTAACATGTCAAAACGTAACTTTAACTTGTAAAAAATATACTTTAATTTGTCAAAAAGTAATTTTAACTTGTTGAAACGTACTTT
The DNA here is from genome assembly GCA_958296335.1 of Urtica urens. Taxonomy (NCBI): domain Eukaryota; kingdom Viridiplantae; phylum Streptophyta; class Magnoliopsida; order Rosales; family Urticaceae; genus Urtica; species Urtica urens. The sequence continues at coordinate 25,104,346 of OY282520.1, forward strand.
AACTTGTCAAAACGTAACTTGAACTTGTAAAAAACATAGTTTAACTTGTCAAAACGTAACTTTAACTTGTAAAAAATGTACTATTACTTGTCAAAACGTACTTTGAACTTGTTGAAACGCACTTTAATTTGTCAAAACGTAATTTTAACTTGTAAAAAACATAGTTTAACATGTCAAAACGTAACTTTAACTTGTAAAAAATGTACTTTTATTTGTCAAAATGTAATTTTAACGTGTTAAAATATACTTTAACTTGTCAAAATGTAATTTGAACTTGTTGAAACGTACTTTAACTTGTCAAAACGTAACTTTAACCTGTAAAAAATGTACTTGAACATGTCAAATCGTAATTTTAACTTGTTGAAATGTACTTTAACTTTTCAAAACGTAACTTTAACTTGTAACAAACATAGTTTAACTTGTCAAAACGTAAATTTAACTTGTAATTACTTTAACTTGTCAAAAAATAATTTTAAGATGTTGAAACGTACTTTAACTTGTCAAAACCTAACTTTAACTTGTAAAAAACAGAGGTTAACTTGTCAAAACGTAATTTTAACTTGTAAAAAATGTTCTTTTACCTGTCAAAACGTAATTTGAACTGGTTGAAACGTACTTTAACTTGTCAAAACGTAACTTTAACATGTAAAAAATGTACTTTAACTTGTCATATCGTAATTTTAACTTATTGAAACGTTCTTTAACTTGTCAAATAGTAACTTTAACTTGTAAAAAACATACTTTAACTTCTCAAAACGTAACTTTAACCTGTAAAAAATGTACTTTAACCTGTCAAAAAGTAATTTTAACTTGTTGAAACGTACTTTAACTTGTCAAAACGTAATTTTAACTTGTAACAAACATAGTTTAACATGTCAAAACGTAACTTTAACTTGTAAAAAATGTACTTTTACTTGTCAAAACGGAATTTTAACTTGTGGAAACATACTTTAACTTGTCAAAACGTAATTTGAACTTGTTGAAACGTACTTTAACTTGTCAAAACATAACTTTAACTTGTAAAAAATGTACTTTAACTTGTCAAATCGTAATTTCAACTTGTTGAAACGTACTTTAACTTGTCAAAACATAAGTTTAAGTTTTAAAAAACATAGTTTAACTTGTCAAAACGTAACATTAACTTGTAAGAAAACATAGTTTAACTTGTCAAAACGTAACTTTAACTTGTCAAAAAGTAATTTTAACTTGTTGAAACGCACTTTAACTTTTGAAAACGTAATTTGAACGTGTTGAAACGTACTTTAACTTGTCAAAACGCAAGTTTAACTTGTAAAAAATGTACTTTAACTTGTTAAAAACATAGGTTAACTTGTCAAAACGTAATTTTAACTTGTAAAAAATGTCCTTTTGCACGTCAAAACGTAATTTGAACTGATTGAAACGAACTTTAACTTGTCAAAACGTAACTTTAACTTGTAAAAAATGTACTTTAACATGTCATATCGATATTTTAACTTGTTGAAACGTACTTTAACTTGTCAAAACGTAACTTTAACTTGTAAAAAATGTACTTTAACTTGTCAAATCGTAATTTTAACTTGTTGAAACGTACTTTAACTTGTCAAAAAGTAACTTTAAAATGTAAAAAACATAGTTTGACTTGTCAAAACGTAACTTTAACATGTAAAAAATGTATTATTACTTGTCAAAACGTACTTTGAACTTGTTGAAACGCACTTTAACTTGTCAAAGCGTAATTTTAACTTGTAAAAAACATAGTTTAACATGTCAAAACGTAACTTTAACTTGTAAAAAATGTACATTTACTTGTGAAAACGTAATTTTAACCTGTTAAAATATACTTTAACTTGTCAAAATGTAATTTGAACTTGTTGAAACGTACTTTAACTTGTCAAAACGTAACTTTAACCTGTAAAAAATGTACTTGAACTTGTCAAATCGTAATTTTAACTTGTTGAAATGTACTTTAACTTTTCAAAACGTAACTTTAACTTGTAACAAACATAGTTTAACATGTCAAAACGTAACTTTAACTTGTAACAAATGTACTTTAACTTGTCAAAAAATAATTTCAAGATGTTGAAACGTACTTTAACTTGTCAAAACCTAACTTTAACTTGTAAAAAACAGAGGTTAACTTGTCAAAACGTAATTTTAACTTGTAAAAAATGTTCTTTTACTTGTAAAAACGTAATTTGAACTGGTTGAAACGTACTTTAACTTGTCAAAACGTAACTTTAACATGTAAAAAATGTACTTTAACTTGTCACAAAGTAATTTTAACTTGTTAAAGCGTACTTTAACTTGTCAAAACGTAACATTAACTTGTAAGAAAACATAGTTTAACTTGTCAAAACGTAACTTTAACTTTTAAAAAATGTACTTTTACTTGTCACAACGTAATTTTAACTTATTGAAACGTACTTTAACTTGTCAAATAGTAACTTTAACTTGTAAAAAACATACTTTAACTTGTCAAAACGTAACTTTAACCTGTAAAAAATGTACATTAACTTGTCAAAAAGTAATTTTAACTTGTTGAAACGTACTTTAACTTGTCAAAACGTAATTTTAACTTGTAAAAAACGTAGTTTAACATGTCAAAACGTAACTTTAACTTTTAAAAAATGTACTTTTACTTGTCAAAACGTAATTTTAACTTGTTGAAACGTACTTTAAATTGTCAAAACGTAACTTTAACTTGTAAAAAACATAGTTTAACTAGTCAAAATGTAACTTTAACTTTTAAAAAAAATACTTTTACTTGTCAAAACAGAATTTAAACTTGTTGAAACGTACTTTAACTTGTCAAATTGTAACTTTAACTTGTAAAAGACATAGTTTAACTTGTCAAAACGTAACTTTAACTTGTAAAAAATGTACTATCACTTGTCAAAACGTACTTTGAACTTGTTCAAACGCACTTTAACTTGTCAAAACGTAACTTTAACTTGTAAAAAACATAGTTTAACATGTAAAAACGAAACTTTAACTTGTAAAAAATGTACTTTTACTTGTCAAAACATAATTTTAACCTGTTAAAATATACTTTAACTTGTCAAAACGTAATTTAAACTTGTTGAAACGTACATTAACTTGTCAAAACGTAACTTTAACCTGTAAAAAATGTACTTGAACTTGTCAAATCGTAATTTTAACTTGTTGAAATGTACTTTAACTTTTCAAAACGTAACTTTAACTTGTAACAAACATAGTTTAACTTGTCAAAACGTAACTTTAACTTGTAACAAATGTACTTTAACTTGTCAAAAAGTAATTTTAACTTGTTGAAACGTACTTTAACTTGTCAAAACGTAATTTTAACTTGTTGAAACGTACTTTAACTTGTCAAAACGTAATTTTAACTTGTAAAAAACATAGTTTAACATGTTAAAACGTAACTTTAACTTTTAAAAAATGTACTTTTACTTGTCAAAACATAATTTTAACTTGTTGAAACGTACTTTAAATTGTCAAAACGTAACTTTAACTTGTAAAAAACATAGTTTAACTAGTCAAAATGTAACTTTAACTTGTAAAAAAAATACTTTTACTTGTCAAAAAAGAATTTAAACTTGTTGAAACGTACTTTAACTTGTCAAAACGTACCTTTAACTTGTAAAAAATATACCTTAACTTGTGAAATCGTAATTTTAACTTGTTGAAACGTTCTTTAACTTGTCAAATAGTAACTTAAACTTGTTAAAAACATAGGTTAACTTGTCAAAACGAAATTTTAACTTGTATAAGATTTCCTTTTACACGTCAAAACTTAATTTGAACTGGTTGAAACGTACTTTAACTTGTCAAAACGTAAGTTTAACTTGTAAAAAATATACTTTAACTTGTCATATCGATATTTTAACTTGTTGAAATGTAATTTAACTTGTCATATAATAACTTTAACTTGTAAAAAACATACTTTAACTTGTCAAAACGTAACTTTAACTTGTAAAAAATGTACTTTAACTTTTCAAAAAGTAATTTTAACTTGTTGAAACTTACTTTAACTTATCAAAACGTAACTTTAACTTGTAAAAAACATAGTTTAACTCGTCAAAACGTAACTTTAACTTGTAACAAAAATAATTTTACTTGTCAAAACGTAATTTAAACTTGTTGAAACGTACTTTAACTTGTCAAAACGTAACTATAACTTTTAAAAAATGTACATTAACTTGTCAAATCGTAATTTTAACTTGTTGAAACGTACTTTAACTTGTCAAATAGTAACTTTAACTTGTAAAAAACATACTTTAACTTCTCAAAACGTAACTTTAACTTTTAAAAAAATGTACTTTAACTTCTCAAATCGTAATTTTAACGTGTTGAAACGTACTTTAACTTGTCAAAAAGTAACTTTAAGTTGTAAAAAACATAGTTTAACTTGTCAAAACGTAACTTTAATTTGTAAAAAATGTTCTTTAATTTGTCAAAAAGTAATTTTAACTTGTTGAAACGTACTTTAACTTGTCAAATTGAAACTTTAACTTGTAAAAGACATAGTTTAACTTGTCAAAACGTAACTTTAACTTGTAAAAAATGTACTATCACTTGTCAAAACGTACTTTGAACTTGTTCAAACGCACTTTAACTTGTCAAAACGTAACTTTAACTTGTAAAAAACATAGTTTAATATGTAAGAACGTAACTTTAACTTGAAAAAATGTACTTTTACTTGTCAAAACGTAATTTTAACCTGTTAAAATATACTTTAACTAGTCAAAACGTAATTTAAACTTGTTGAAACGTACTTTAACTAGTCAAAACGTAACTTTAACCTGTAAAAAATGTACTTGAACTTGTCAAATCGTAATTTTAACTTGTTGAAATGTACTTTAACTTTTCAAAACGTAACTTTAACTTGTAACAAACATAGTTTAACTTGTCAAAACGTACCTTTAACTTGTAACAAATGTACTTTAAGTTGTCAAAAAGTAATTTTAACTTGTTGAAACGTACTTTAACTTGTCAAAACGTAATTTTAACTTGTAAAAAACATAGTTTAACATGTCAAAACGTAACTTTAACTTTTAAAAAATGTACTTTTACTTGTCAAAACGTAATTTTAACTTGTTGAAACGTACTTTAACTTGTCAAAACGTAACTTTAACATGTAAAAAATGTACTTTAACTTGTCATATCGTAATTTTAACTTATTGAAACGTACTTTAACTTGTCAAATAGTAACTTTAACTTGTAAAAAACGTACTTTAACTTGTCAAAACGTAACTTTAACCTGTAAAAAATGTACATTAACTTCTCTAAAAGTAATTTTAACTTGTTGAAACGTACTTTAACTTGTCAAAACGTAATTTTAACTTGTAAAAAACATAGTTGAACATGTCAAAACGTAACTTTAACTTTTAAAAAATGTACTTTTACTTGTCAAAACGTAATTTTAACTTGTTTAAACGTACTTTAAATTGTCAAAACGTAACTTTAACTTGTAAAAAACATAGTTTAACTCGTCAAAACGTAACTTTAACTTGTAACAAAAATACTTTTACTTGTCAAAACTTAATTTAAACTTGTTGAAACGTACTTTAACTTGTCAAAACGTAACTTTAACTTTTTAAAAATGTACATTAACTTGTCAAATCGTAATTTTAACTTGTTGAAACGTACTTTAACTTGTCAAATAGTAACTTTAACTTGTAAAAAACATACTTTAACTTCTCAAAACGTAACTTTAACTTTTAAAAAATGTACTTTAACTTCTCAAATCGTAATTTTAACGTGTTGAAACGTACTTTAACTTGTCAAAAAGTAACTTTAAGTTGTAAAAAACATAGTTTAACTTGTCAAAACGTAACTTTAATTTGTAAAAAATGTTCTTTAATTTGTCAAAAAGTAATTTTAACTTGTTGAAACGTACTTTAACTTGTCAAATTGAAACTTTAACTTGTAAAAGACATAGTTTAACTTGTCAAAACGTAACTTTAACTTGTAAAAAATGTACTATCACTTGTCAAAACGTACTTTGAACTTGTTCAAACGCACTTTAACTTGTCAAAACGTAACTTTAACTTGTAAAAAACATAGTTTAATATGTAAGAACGTAACTTTAACTTGAAAAAATGTACTTTTACTTGTCAAAACGTAATTTTAACCTGTTAAAATATACTTTAACTAGTCAAAACGTAATTTAAACTTGTTGAAACGTACTTTAACTAGTCAAAACGTAACTTTAACCTGTAAAAAATGTACTTGAACTTGTCAAATCGTAATTTTAACTTGTTGAAATGTACTTTAACTTTTCAAAACGTAACTTTAACTTGTAACAAACATAGTTTAACTTGTCAAAACGTACCTTTAACTTGTAACAAATGTACTTTAAGTTGTCAAAAAGTAATTTTAACTTGTTGAAACGTACTTTAACTTGTCAAAACGTAATTTTAACTTGTAAAAAACATAGTTTAACATGTCAAAACGTAACTTTAACTTTTAAAAAATGTACTTTTACTTGTCAAAACGTAATTTTAACTTGTTGAAACGTACTTTAACTTGTCAAAACGTAACTTTAACATGTAAAAAATGTACTTTAACTTGTCATATCGTAATTTTAACTTATTGAAACGTACTTTAACTTGTCAAATAGTAACTTTAACTTGTAAAAAACGTACTTTAACTTGTCAAAACGTAACTTTAACCTGTAAAAAATGTACATTAACTTCTCTAAAAGTAATTTTAACTTGTTGAAACGTACTTTAACTTGTCAAAACGTAATTTTAACTTGTAAAAAACATAGTTGAACATGTCAAAACGTAACTTTAACTTTTAAAAAATGTACTTTTACTTGTCAAAACGTAATTTTAACTTGTTTAAACGTACTTTAAATTGTCAAAACGTAACTTTAACTTGTAAAAAACATAGTTTAACTCGTCAAAACGTAACTTTAACTTGTAACAAAAATACTTTTACTTGTCAAAACTTAATTTAAACTTGTTGAAACGTACTTTAACTTGTCAAAACGTAACTTTAACTTTTTAAAAATGTACATTAACTTGTCAAATCGTAATTTTAACTTGTTGAAACGTACTTTAACTTGTCAAATAGTAACTTTAACTTGTAAAAAACATACTTTAACTTCTCAAAACGTAACTTTAACTTTTAAAAAATGTACTTTAACTTCTCAAATCGTAATTTTAACGTGTTGAAACGTACTTTAACTTGTCAAAAAGTAACTTTAAGTTGTAAAAAACATAGTTTAACTTGTTAAAACGTAACTTTAATTTGTAAAAAATGTTCTTTAATTTGTCAAAAAGTAATTTTAACTTGTTGAAACGTACTTTAACTTGTCAAATTGTAATTTTAACTTGTAAAAGACATAGTTTAACTTGTCAAAACGTAACTTTAACTTGTAAAAAATGTACTATCACTTGTCAAAACGTACTTTAAACTTGTTCAAACGCACTTTAACTCGTCAAAACGTAACTTTAACTTGTAAAAAACATAGTTTAACATGTAAAAACGTAACTTTAACTTGTAAAAAATGTACTTTTACTTGTCAAAACGTAATTTTAAGTTGTTAAAATAAACTTTAACTTGTCAAAACGTAATTTAAACTTGTTGAAACGTACTTTAATTTGTCAAAACGTAACTTTAACCTGTAAAAAATGTACTTGAACTTGTCAAATCGTAATTTTAACTTGTTGAAATGTACTTTAACTTTTCAAAACGTAACTTTAACTTGTAACAAACATAGTTTAACTTGTCAAAAAGTAACTTTAACTTGTAAATAAATGTACTTTAACTTGTCAAAAAGTAATTTTAACTTGTTGAAACGTACTTTAACTTGTCAAATAGTAACTTTAACTTGTAAAAAACATACTTTAACTTGTCAAAACGTAACTTTAACATGTAAAAAATGTACTTTACCTTGTCAAAAAGTAATTTTAACTTGTTGAATCGTACTTTAACTTGTCAATACGTAACTTTAACTTGTAAAAAACATAGGTTAACTTGTCAAAACATAATTTTAACATGTAAAAAATGTACTTTTACTCGTCAAAACGTAATTTAAACTAGTTGAAACGTACTTTAACTTGTCAAAACGTAAATTTAACTTGTAAAAAATGTACCTTAACTTGTCATATCGTAATTTTAACTTGTTGAAACGTACTTTAACTTGTCAAATAGTAACTTTAACTTGTAAAAAACATACTTTAACTTCTCAAAACGTAACTTTAACTTCTCAAATCTTAATTTTAACGTGTTGAAACGTACTTTAACTTGTCAAAACTTAACTTTAACTTTTAAAAAATGTAACTTAACTTGTCAAAACGTAATTTTAACTTGTAAAAAATGTTCTTTTACTAGTCAAAACGTAATTTGAACTGGTTGAAACGTAATTTAACTTGTCAAAACGTAACTTTAACATGTAAAAAATGTACTTTAACTAGTCATATCGTAATTTTAACTTATTGAAACGTACTTTAACTTGTCAAATAGTAACTTTAACTTGTAAAAAACATACTTTAACTTGTCAAAACGTAACTTTAACCTGTAAAAAATGTACATTAACTTGTCAAAAAGTAATTTTAACTTGTTGAAACGTACTTTAACTTGTCAAAGCGTAATTTTATCTTGTAAAAAACATAGTTTAACATGTCAAAACGTAACTTTGACTTTTAAAAAATTTACTTTAACTTCTCAAATCATATTTTTAACTTGTTGAAACGTACTTTAACTTGTCAAAACGTAAGTTTAAGTTTTAAAAAACGTAGTTTAACTTGACAAAACGTAACTTTAACTTGTAAAAAATGTACTTTAACTTGTCAAAAAGTAATTTTAACTTGTTGAAACGTACTTTAAATTGTCAAAACGTAACATTAACTTGAGAAAACACATAGTTTAACTTGTCAAAACGTAACTTTAGCTTGTCAAAAAGTAATTTTAACTTGTTGAAACGTACTTTAACTTTTCAAAACGTAATTTGAACTTGTTGAAACGTACTTTAACTTGTCAAAACGTAACTTTAACTTGTAAAAAATGTACTTTAACTTGTCAAATCGTAATTTTAACTTGTTGAAACGTACTTTAACTTGTCAAAACGTAACTTTAACTTGTTAAAAACATAGGTTAACTTGTCAAAACGTAATTTTAACTTGTAAAAAATGTCCTTTTACACGTCAAAACGTAATTTGAACTAGTTGAAACGTACTTTAAATTGTCAAAACGTAACTTTAACTTGTAAAAAATGTACTTTAACATGTCATATCGATATTTGAACTTGTTGAAACGTACTTTATCTTGTCAAAACGTAACTTTAACTTGTAAAAAATGTACTTTTACTTGTCAAAACGTAATTTTATCTTTTTGAAAGGTACTTTACCTTGTCAAAACGTAATTTGAACTTGTTGAAACGTACTTTAACTTGTCAAAACATAGCTTTAACTTGTAAAAAATGTACTTTAACCTGTCAAAAAGTAATTTTAACTTGTTGAAACGTACTTTAACTTGTCAAAACGTAACTTTAACTTGTAAAAAACATAGTTTAACTTGTCAAAACGTAACTTTAACTTGTAACAAAAATACTTTTACTTGTCAAAACGTAATTTAAACTTGTTGAAACGTACTTTAATTTGTCAAAACGTAACTTTAACTTGTAAAAAAATGTACTTTAACTTGTCAAATCGTAATTTTAACTAGTTGAAACGTACTTTAACTTGTCAAATAGTAACTTTAACTTGTAAAAAACATACTTTAACTTGTCAAATTGTAACTTTAACTTGTAAATAAATGTACTTTAACTTGTCAAAAAGTAATTTTAACTTGTTGAAACGTACTTTAACTTGTCAAATAGTAACTTTAAGTTGTAAAAAACATACTTTAACTTGTCAAAACGTAACTTTAACATGTAAAAAATGTACTTTACCTTGTCAAAAAGTAATTTTAACATGTTGAATCGTACTTTAACTTGTCAATACGTAACTTTAACTTGCAAAAAACATAGGTTAACTTGTCAAAACATAATTTTAACATGTAAAAAATGTACTTTTACTCGTCAAAACGTAATTTAAACTAGTTGAAACGTACTTTAACTTGTCAAAACGTAAATTTAACTTGTAAAAAATGTACCTTAACTTGTCATATCGTAATTTTAACTTGTTGAAACGTACTTTAACTTGTCAAATAGTAACTTTAACTTGTAAAAAACATACTTTAACTTCTCAAAACGTAACTTTAACTTTTAAAAAAATGTACTTTAACTTCTCAAATCTTAATTTTAACGTGTTGAAACGTACTTTAACTTGTCAAAACTTAACTTTAACTTTTAAAAAATGTAACTTAACTTGTCAAAACGTAATTTTAACTTGTAAAAAATGTTCTTTTACTAGTCAAAACGTAATTTGAACTGGTTGAAACGTAATTTAACTTGTCAAAACGTAACTTTAACATGTAAAAAATGTACTTTAACTAGTCATATCGTAATTTTAACTTATTGAAACGTACTTTAACTTGTCAAATAGTAACTTTAACTTGTAAAAAACATACTTTAACTTGTCAAAACGTAACTTTAACCTGTAAAAAATGTACATTAACTTGTCAAAAAGTAATTTTAACTTGTTGAAACGGACTTTAACTTGTCAAAGCGTAATTTTATCATGTAAAAAACATAGTTTAACATGTCAAAACGTAACTTTGACTTTTAAAAAATTTACTTTAACTTCACAAATCATATTTTTAACTTGTTGAAACGTACTTTAACTTGTCAAAACGTAAGTTTAAGTTTTAAAAAACGTAGTTTAACTTGACAAAACGTAACTTTAACTTGTAAAAAATGTACTTTAACTTGTCAAAAAGTAATTTTAACTTGTTGAAACGTACTTTAACTTGTCAAAACGTAACATTAACTTGAGAAAACACATAGTTTAACTTGTCAAAACGTAACTTTAGCGTGTCAAAAAGTAATTTTAACTTGTTGAAACGTACTTTAACTTTTCAAAACGTAATTTGAACTTGTTGAAACGTATTTTAACTTGTCAAAACGTTACTTTAACTTGTAAAAAATGTACTTTAACTTGTCAAATCGTAATTTTAACTTGTTGAAACGTAGTTTAACTTGTCAAAACGTAACTTTAACTTGTTAAAAACATAGGTTAACTTGTCAAAACGTAATTTTAACTTGTAAAAAATGTCCTTTTACACGTCAAAACGTAATTTGAACTAGTTGAAACGTACTTTAAATTGTCAAAACGTAACTTTAACTTGTAAAAAATGTACTTTAACATGTCATATCGATATTTGAACTTGTTGAAACGTACTTTATCTTGTCAAAACGTAACTTTAACTTGTAAAAAATGTACTTTTACTTGTAAAAACGTAATTTTATCTTTTTGAAAGGTACTTTACCTTGTCAAAACGTAATTTGAACTTGTTGAAACGTACTTTAACTTGTCAAAACATAGCTTTAACTTGTAAAAAATGTACTTTAACCTGTCAAAAAGTAATTTTAACTTGTTGAAACGTACTTTAACTTGTCAAAACGTAACTTTAACTTGTAAAAAACATAGTTTAACTTGTCAAAACGTAACTTTAACTTGTAACAAAAATACTTTTACTTGTCAAAACGTAATTTAAACTTGTTGAAACGTACTTTAATTTGTCAAAACGTAACTTTAACTTGTAAAAAAATGTACTTTAACTTGTCAAATCGTAATTTTAACTAGTTGAAACGTACTTTAACTTGTCAAATAGTAACTTTAACTTGTAAAAAACATACTTTAACTTGTCAAATTGTAACTTTAACTTGTAAATAAATGTACTTTAACTTGTCAAAAAGTAATTTTAACTTGTTGAAACGTACTTTAACTTGTCAAATAGTAACTTTAACTTGTAAAAAACATACTTTAACTTGTCAAAACGTAACTTTAACATGTAAAAAATGTACTTTACCTTGTCAAAAAGTAATTTTAACTTGTTGAATCGTACTTTAACTTGTCAATACGTAACTTTAACTTGTAAAAAACATAGGTTAACTTGTCAAAACATAATTTTAACATGTAAAAAATGTACTTTTACTCGTCAAAACATAATTTAAACTAGTTGAAACGTACTTTAACTTGTCAAAACGTAAATTTAACTTGTAAAAAATGTACCTTAACTTGTCATATCGTAATTTTAACTTGTTGAAACGTACTTTAACTTGTCAAATAGTAACTTTAACTTGTAAAAAACATACTTTAACTTCTCAAAACGTAACTTTAACTTTTAAAAAAATGTACTTTAACTTCTCAAATCTTAATTTTAACGTGTTGAAACGTACTTTAACTTGTCAAAACTTAACTTTAACTTTTAAAAAATGTAACTTAACTTGTCAAAACGTAATTTTAACTTGTAAAAAATGTTCTTTTACTAGTCAAAACGTAATTTTAACTGGTTGAAACGTAATTTAACTTGTCAAAACGTAACTTTAACATGTAAAAAATGTACTTTAACTAGTCATATCGTAATTTTAACTTATTGAAACGTACTTTAACTTGTCAAATAGTAACTTTAACTTGTAAAAAACATACTTTAACTTGTCAAAACGTAACTTTAACCTGTAAAAAATGTACATTAACTTGTCAAAAAGTAATTTTAACTTGTTGAAACGTACTTTAACTTGTCAAAGCGTAATTTTATCTTGTAAAAAACATAGTTTAACATGTCAAAACGTAACTTTGACTTTTAAAAAATTTACTTTAACTTCTCAAATCATATTTTTAACTTGTTGAAACGTACTTTAACTTGTCAAAACGTAAGTTTAAGTTTTAAAAAACATAGTTTAACTTGACAAAACGTAACTTTAACTTGTAAAAAATGTACTTTAACTTGTCAAAAAGTAATTTTAACTTGTTGAAACGTACTTTAACTTGTCAAAACGTAACATTAACTTGAGAAAACACATAGTTTAACTTGTCAAAACGTAACTTTAGCTTGTCAAAAAGTAATTTTAACTTGTTTAAACGTACTTTAACTTTTCAAAACGTAATTTGAACTTGTTGAAACGTACTTTAACTTGTCAAAACGTAACTTTAACTTGTAAAAAATGTACTTTAACTTGTCAAATCGTAATTTTAACTTGTTGAAACGTACTTTAACTTGTCAAAACGTAACTTTAACTTGTTAAAAACATAGGTTAACTTGTCAAAACGTAATTTTAACTTGTAAAAAAATGTCCTTTTACACGTCAAAACGTAATTTGAACTAGTTGAAACGTACTTTAAATTGTCAAAACGTAACTTTAACTTGTAAAAAATGTACTTTAACATGTCATATCGATATTTGAACTTGTTGAAACGTACTTTAACTTGTCAAAACGTAACTTTAACTTGTAAAAAATGTACTTTTACTTGTCAAAACGTAATTTTATCTTTTTGAAAGGTACTTTACCTTGTCAAAACGTAATTTGAACTTGTCGAAACGTACTTTAACTTGTCAAAACATAGCTTTAAGTTGTAAAAAATGTACTTTAACCTGTCAAAAAGTAATTTTGACTTGTTGAAACGTACTTTAACTTGTCAAAACGTAACTTTAACTTGTAAAAAACATAGTTTAACTTGTCAAAACGTAACTTTAACTTGTAACAACAATACTTTTACTTGTCAAAACGTAATTTAAACTTGTTGAAACGTACTTTAATTTGTCAAAACGTAACTTTAACTTGTAAAAAAATGTACTTTAACTTGTCAAATCGTAATTTTAACTAGTTGAAACGTACTTTAACTTGTCAAATACTAACTTTAACTTGTAAAAAACATACTTTAACTTGTCAAATTGTAACTTTAACTTGTAAATAAATGTACTTTAACTTGTCAAAAAGTAATTTTAACTTGTTGAAACGTACTTTAACTTGTCAAATAGTAACTTTAACTTGTAAAAAACATACTTTAACTTGTTAAAACGTAACTTTAACAAGTAAAAAATGTACTTTACCTTGTCAAAAAGTAATTTTAACTTGTTGAATCGTACTTTAACTTGTCAATACGTAACTTTAACTTGTAAAAAACATAGGTTAACTTGTCAAAACGTAACTTTAACTTGTAAAAAATGTACTTTAACATGTCATATCGATATTTGAACTTGTTGAAACGTACTTTAACTTGTCAAAACGTAACTTTAACTTGTAAAAAATGTACTTTTACTTGTCAAAACGTAATTTTATCTTTTTGAAAGGTACTTTACCTTGTCAAAACGTAATTTGAACTTGTTGAAACGTACTTTAACTTGTCAAAACATAGCTTTAACTTGTAAAAAATGTACTTTAACCTGTCAAAAAGTAATTTTAACTTGTTGAAACGTACTTTAACTTGTCAAAACGTAACTTTAACTTGTAAAAAACATAGTTTAACTTGTCAAAACGTAACTTTAACTTGTAACAAAAATACTTTTACTTGTCAAAACGTAATTTAAACTTGTTGAACCGTACTTTAATTTGTCAAAACGTAACTTTAACTTGTCAAATCGTAATTTTAACTAGTTGAAACGTACTTTAACTTGTCAAATAGTAACTTTAACTTGTAAAAAACATACTTTAACTTGTCAAATTGTAACTTTAACTTGTAAATAAATGTACTTTAACTTGTCAAAAAGTAATTTTAACTTGTTGAAACGTACTTTAACTTTTCAAATAGTAACTTTAACTTGTAAAAAACATACTTTAACTTGTCAAAACGTAACTTTAACATGTAAAAAATGTACTTTACCTTGTCAAAAAGTAATTTTAACTTGTTGAATCGTACTTTAACTTGTCAATACGTAACTTTAACTTGTAAAAAACATAGGTTAACTTGTCAAAACATAATTTTAACATGTAAAAAATGTACTTTTACTCGTCAAAACGTAATTTAAACTAGTTGAAACGTACTTTAACTTGTCAAAACGTAAATTTAACTTGTAAAAAATGTACCTTAACTTGTCATATCGTAATTTTAACTTGTTGAAACGTACTTTAACTTGTCAAATAGTAACTTTAACTTGTAAAAAACATACTTTAACTTCTCAAAACGTAACTTTAACTTTTAAAAAAATGTACTTTAACTTCTCAAATCTTAATTTTAACGTGTTGAAACGTACTTTAACTTGTCAAAACTTAACTTTAACTTTTAAAAAATGTAACTTAACTTGTCAAAACGTAATTTTAACTTGTTGAAACGTACTTTAACTTGTCAAAACGTAATTTGAACTGGTTGAAACGTAATTTAACTTGTCAAAACGTAACTTTAACATGTAAAAAATGTACTTTAACTAGTCATATCCTAATTTTAACTTATTGAAACGTACTTTAACTTGTCAAATAGTAACTTTAACTTGTAAAAAAACATACTTTAACTTGTCAAAACGTAACTTTAACTTGTAAAAAATGTACTTTAACTTGTCAAATCGTAATTTTAACTTGTTGAAACGTACTTTAAGTTGTCAAAACGTAACTTTAACTTGTTAAAAACATAGGTTAACTTGTCAAAACGTAATTTTAACTTGTAAAAAATGTCCTTTTACACGTCAAAACGTAATTTGAACTGGTTGAAACGTACTTTAACTTGTCAAAACGTAACTTTAACTTGTAAAAAATGTACTTTAACATGTCAAATCGATATTTTAACTTGTTGAAACGTACTTTAACTTGTCAAAACGTAACTTTAACTTGTATAAAACATACTTTAACTTGTCAAAACATAACTTTAACTTCTAAAAAATGTACTTTAACCCGTTAAAAAGTAATTTTAACTTGTTGAAACGTACTTTAACTTGTCAAAACGTAACTTTAACTTGTAAAAAACATAGTTTAACTTGTCAAAACGTAACTTTAACTTGTAACAAAAATACTTTTACTTGTCAAAACGTAATTTAAACTTGTTGAAACGTACTTTAATTTGTCAAAACGTAACTTTAACTTGTAAAAAATGTACTTTAACTTGGCATATCGATATTTTAACTTATTGAAACGTACTTTAACTTGTCAAATAGTAACTTTAACTTGTAAAAAATATACTTTAACTTGTCAAAACGTAACTTTAACTTGTAAAAAATGTACTTTAACTTGTCAAATCGTAATTTTAACTTGTTGAAACGTACTTTAAGTTGTCAAATAGTAACTTTAACTTGTAAAAAACATAGTTTAACTTGTCAAAATTTAACTTTAACTTGTAAAAAAAATACTTTTACTTGTCAAAACGTAATTTAAACTTATTGAAACGTACTTTAACTTGTCAAAACTTAACTTTAACTTGTGAAAAATGTACTTTAACTTGTCAAATCGTAATTTTAACTTGTTGAAACGTGCTTTAACTTGTCAAAACGTGCTTTAACTTGTCAAAACGTGCTTTAACTTGTCAAAACATAATTTTAACATGTAAAAAATGTACTTTTACTCGTCAAAACGTAATTTAAACTAGTTGAAACGTACTTTAACTTGTCAAAACGAAATTTAAATTGTAAAAAATGTACCTTAACTTGTCATATTGTAATTTTAACTTGTTGAAACGTACTTTAACTTGTCAAATAGTAACTTTAACTTGTAAAAAACATACTTTAACTTCTCAAAACGTAACTTTAACTTCTAAAAAAATGTATTTTAACTTCTCAAATCTTAACTTTAACCTGTTGAAACGTACTTTAACTTGTCAAAAAGTAACTTTAAGTTGTAAAAAACATAGTTTAACTTGTCAAAACGTAACTTTAATTTGTAAAAAATGTTCTTTAATTTGTCAAAAAGTAATTTTAACTTGTTGAAACGTACTTTAACTTGTCAAATTGTAACTTTAACTTGTAAAAATGTACATTAACTTGTTAAATCGTAATTTTAATTTGTTGAAACGTACTTTAACTTGTCAAATAGTAACTTTAACTTGGAAAAAACATACTTTAACTTGTCAAAACGTAACTTTACCTTGTAAAAAATGTACTTTAACTTGTCAAAAAGAAATTTTAACTTGTTTAAACGTACTTTAACTTGTCAAAACATAACTTTAACTTGTAAAAAACATAGTTTAACATGTCAAAATGTAACTTTAACTTGTAAAAAAAATATTTTTACTTGTCAAAACGTAATTTAAACTTGTTGTAACGTACTTTAATTTGTCAAAACGTAACTTTAACTTGTAAAAAATGAACTTTAACTTGTCAAAAAGTAATTTTAACTTGTTGAAACGTACTTTAACTTATCAAAACGTAACTTTAAATTGTAAAAAACATAGTTTAACTTGTCAAAACGTAACTTTAACTTGTAAAAAATGTACTTTAACTTGTCAAAAAGTAATTTTAAATTGTTGAAACGTACTTTAACTTGTCAAAACGTAACTTTAACTTGTAGAAGACATAGGTTAACTTGTCAAAACGTTATTTAACATGTAAAAAACTGAACTTTTACTCGTTAAAACGAAATTTAAACTGGTTGAAACGTACTTTAACTTGTCAAAACGTAACTTTAACTTGTAAAAAATGTACTTTAACTTGTCATATCGGAATTTTAACTTGTTGAATCGTACTTTAACTTGTCAAATAGTAACTTTAACTTGTAAAAAACATACTTTAGCTTGTCAAAACGTAACTTTAACATGTAAAAAATGTACTTTAACTTGTCAAAAATTAATTTTAACTTGTTGAAACGTACCATAACTTGTCAATACGTAACTTTAACTTGTAAAAAACATAGGTTAATTTGTCAAAACATAATTTTAAAATGTAAAAAATGTACTTTTACTCGTCAAAACGTAATTTAAACTGGTTGAAACGTACTTTAACTTGTCAAAACGTAAATTTAACTTGAAAAAAATGTACATTAACTTGTTAAATCGTAATTTTAACTTGTTGAAACGTACTTTAACTTGTCAAAAAGTAACTTTAACTTGTAAAAAAATGTACTTTAACTTGTCATATCGATATTTTAACTTCTTGAAATGTACTTTAACTTGTCAAATATTAACTTTAATTTGTAAAAATCATACTTTAACTTGTCAAAACGTAATTTGAACTTGTTGAAACATACTTTAACTTGTCAAAACGTAACTTTAACTTGTAAAAAAATTACATCAACTTGTCAAATCGTAATTTTAACTTGTTGAAACGTGCTTTAACTTTTCAAAAAGTAACTTTAAGTTGTAAAAAAAATAGTTTAACTTGTCAAAACGTAACTTTAATTTGTAAAAAATGTACTTTAACTTGTCAAAAACTAATTTTAACTTGTTTAAACGTACTTTAACTTGTCAAAACGTAACTTTAACATGTAAAAAATTTACTATTACTTGTCAAAAAGTAACTTTAACTTGTAAAAAACATAGTTTAACAGGTCAAAACGTAACTTTAACTTGTAAAAAATGTACTTTTACTTGTCAAAACATAATTTTAACCTGTTGAAACATACTTTAACTTGTCAAAACGTAATTTGAACTTGTTGAAATGTAATTTAACTTTTCAAAACGTAACTTTAACTTGTAAAAAATGTACTTTAACTTGTAAAAATAGTACTATTACTTGTCAAAACGTACTTTGAACTATTTGAAACGCACTTTAACTTGTCAAAACGTAACTTTAACCTGTAAAAAACCTAGTTTATTATGTCAAAACGTAACTTTAACTTGTCAAAAATGTAATTTTCCTTTTCAAAACGTAATTTGAACTTGTTGAAACGTAATTTAACTTGTCAAAACGTAACTTTAAGTTGTAAAAAATGTACTTTAACTTGTAAAAAATGTAGTATTACTTGTCAAAACATACTTTGAACTTGTTGAAATGCATTTTAACTTGTCAAAATATAACTTTAACTTGTACAAAACATAGTTTAACATGTCAAAACGTAGGTTTAACTTGTAAAAAACATAATTTTATCTTGTTGAAAGGAACTTTAACTTGTCAAAACGTAATTTGAACTTGTTGACACGTAAATTAACTTGTCAAAACGTAACTTTAGCTTGTAAAAAATGTACTTTAACCTTTGAAATCGTAATTTTAACTTGTTGAAACGTACTTTAACTTGTCAAAAAGTAACTTTAAGTTGTAAAAAACATAATTTAACTTGTCAAAACGTAACTTTAACATGTAAAAAATTTACTATTACTTGTCAAAACGTACTTTGAACTTGTTGAAACACAATTTAACTTGTCAAAACGTAACTTTAACTTGTAAAAAACATAGTTTAACATGTCAAAACATAACTTTAACTTGTAAAAAATGTACTTTTACTTGTCAAAACGTAATTTTAACCTGTTGAAACATACTTTACATTGTCAAAACGTAATTTGAACTTGTTGAAATGTAATTTAACTTGTCAAAACGTAACTTTAACTTGTAAAAAATGTACTTTAACTTGTAAAAATAGTACTATTACTTGTCAAAACGTACTTTGAACTATTTGAAACGCACTTTAACTTGTCAAAACGTAACTTTAACCTGTAAAAAACCTAGTTTAACATGTCAAACGTAACTTTAACTTGTCAAAAATGTAATTTTCCTTGTCAAAACGTAATTTGAACTTGTTGAAACATAATTTAACTTGTCAAAACGTAACTTTAAGTTGTAAAAAATGTACTTTAACTTGTAAAAAATGTAGTATTACTTGTCAAAACATACTTTGAACTTGTTGAAATGCATTTTAACTTGTCAAAATATAACTTTAACTTGTAAAAAACATAGTTTACCATGTCAAAACGTAGGTTTAACCTGTAAAAAATGTAATTTTACTTGTCAAAACGTAATTTTATCTTGTTGAAAGGAACTTTAACTTGTCAAAACGTAATTTGAACTTGTTTACACGTAAATTAACTTGTCAAAACGTAACTTTAGCTTGTAAAAAATGTACTTTAACCTTTCAAATCGTAATTTTAACTTGTTGAAACGTACTTTAACTTGTCAAAAAGTAACTTTAAGTTGTAAAAAACATAATTTAACTTGTCAAAACGTAACTTTAACTTGTAAAAAACATAGTTTAACATGTCAAAACGTAACTTTAAGTCGTAAAAAATGTACTTTTACTTGTCAAAACGTAATTTTAACTTGTTGAAACATACTTTAACTGGTAATTTGAACTTGTTGGAACGTACTTTAACTTGTGAAAACGTAATTTTAACTTGTAAAAAACATAGGTTAACTTGTCAAAACGTAATTTTAACATGTAAAAAATGTCCATTTACACGTCAAAACGTAATATGAACTGCTTGAAACGTACTTTAACTTGTCAAAACGTAACTTTAACTTGTAAAAAATGTACTTTAACTTGGCATATCGATATTTTAACTTGTTGAAATGTACTTTAACTTGTCAAATAGTAACTTTAACTTGTAAAAAACATACTTTAACTTGTCAAAACGTAACTTTAACTTGTAAAAAATGTACATTAACTTGTCAACAAGTAATTTTAACTTATTGAAACGTACTTTAACTTGTCAAAACGTAACTTTAACTTGTAACAAAAGTACTTTTACTTGTCAAAACGTAATTTAAACTTGTTGAAACGTACTTTAACTTGTAAAAAATGTACTTTAACTTGTCAAATCGTAATTTTAACTTGTTGGAACGTACTTTAACATGTCAAATAGTAACTTTAACTTGTAAAAAACATAGTTTAACATGTCAAAACGTAACTTTAATTTGTAAAAAAAGTACTTTTGCTTGTCAAAACATAATTTTAACCTGTTGAAACATACTTTAACTTGTCAAAACGTAATTTGAACTAGTTGAAACGTACTTTAACTTGTCAAAACGTAACTTTAACTTGTAAAAAATGTACTTTAACTTGTAAAAAATGTACTATTACTTGTCAAAACGTACTTTGAACTTGTGGAAACGCACTTTAACTTGTCAAAACGTATCTTTAACTTGTAAAAAACATAATTTAACATGTCAAAACGTAACTTTAACTTGTAAAAAATGTACTTTTACTTGTCAAAATGTAATTTTATCTTGTTGAAACGTACTTTAACTTCTCAAAACGTAACTTTAACTCGTAAAAGATGTACTTTAACTTGTAAAAAAGTAATTTTAACTTGTTGAAACGTACTTTAACTTGTCAAAACGTAATTTGAACTTGTTGGAACGTACTTTAACTTGTCAAAACGTAATTTTAACTTGTAGAAACATACTTTAACTTGTCAAAACGTAATTTAAACTTGTTTAAACGTACTTTAACTTGTCAAAGCGTAACTTTAACTTGTATAAAATGTACTTTAACCTGTCAAAAAGTAATTTTAACTTGTTGAAACGTACCATAACTTGTCAATACGTAACTTTAACTTGTAAAAAACATAGGTTAATTTGTCAAAACATAATTTTAAAATGTAAAAAATGTACTTTTACTCGTCAAAACGTAATTTAAACTGGTTGAAACGTACTTTAACTTGTCAAAACGTAAATTTAACTTGAAAAAAATGTACATTAACTTGTTAAATCGTAATTTGAACTTGTTGAAACGTACTTTAACTTGTCAAATAGTAACTTTAACTTGTAAAAAAATGTACTTTAACTTGTCATATCGATATTTTAACTTCTTGAAATGTACTTTAACTTGTCAAATATTAACTTTAATTTGTAAAATCATACTTTAACTTGTCAAAACGTAATTTGAACTTGTTGAAACATACTTTAACTTGTCAAAACGTAACTTTAACTTGTAAAAAAATTACATCAACTTGTCAAATCGTAATTTTAACTTGTTGAAACGTGCTTTAACTTTTCAAAAAGTAACTTTAAGTTGTAAAAAAAATAGTTTAACTTGTCAAAACGTAACTTTAATTTGTAAAAAATGTACTTTAACTTGTCAAAAACTAATTTTAACTTGTTGAAACGTACTTTAACTTGTCAAAACGTAACATTAACATGTAAAAAATTTACTATTACTTGTCAAAACGTACTTTGAACTTGTTGAAACGCATTTTAACTTGTCAAAACGTAACTTTAACTTGTAAAAAACATAGTTTAACAGGTCAAAACGTAACTTTAACTTGTAAAAAATGTACTTTTACTTGTCAAAACATAATTTTAACCTGTTGAAACATACTTTAACTTGTCAAAACGTAATTTGAACTTGTTGAAATGTAATTTAACTTTTCAAAACGTAACTTTAACTTGTAAAAAATGTACTTTAACTTGTAAAAATAGTACTATTACTTGTCAAAACGTACTTAGAACTATTTGAAACGCACTTTAACTTGTCAAAACGTAACTTTAACCTGTAAAAAACCTAGTTTAACATGTCAAAACGTACCTTTAACTTGTCAAAAATGTAATTTTCCTTGTCAAAACGTAATTTGAACTTGTTGAAACGTAATTTAACTTGTCAAAACGTAACTTTAAGTTGTAAAAAATGTACTTTAACTTGTAAAAAATGTAGTATTACTTGTCAAAACATACTTTGAACTTGTTGAAATGCATTTTAACTTGTCAAAATATAACTTTAACTTGTACAAAACATAGTTTAACATGTCAAAACGTAGGTTTAACTTGTAAAAAACGTAATTTTATCTTGTTGAAAGGAACTTTAACTTGTCAAAACGTAATTTGAACTTGTTGACACGTAAATTAACTTGTCAAAACGTAACTTTAACTTGTAAAAAATGTACTTTAACCTTTGAAATCGTAATTTTAACTTGTTGAAACGTACTTTAACTTGTCAAAAAGTAACTTTAAGTTGTAAAAAACATAATTTAACTTGTCAAAACGTAACTTTAACATGTAAAAAATTTACTATTACTTGTCAAAACGTACTTTGAACTTGTTGAAACACAATTTAACTTGTCAAAACGTAACTTTAACTTGTAAAAAACATAGTTTAACATGTCAAAACGTAACTTTAACTTGTAAAAAATGTACTTTTACTTGTCAAAACGTAATTTTAACCTGTTGAAACATACTTTACATTGTCAAAACGTAATTTGAACTTGTTGAAATGTAATTTAACTTGTCAAAACGTAACTTTAACTTGTAAAAAATGTACTTTAACTTGTAAAAATAGTACTATTACTTGTCAAAACGTACTTTGAACTATTTGAAACGCACTTTAACTTGTCAAAACGTAACTTTAACCTGTAAAAAACCTAGTTTAACATGTCAAACGTAACTTTAACTTGTCAAAAATGTAATTTTCCTTGTCAAAACGTAATTTGAACTTGTTGAAACGTAATTTAACTTGTCAAAACGTAACTTTAAGTTGTAAAAAATGTACTTTAACTTGTAAAAAATGTAGTATTACTTGTCAAAACATACTTTGAACTTCTTGAAATGCATTTTAACTTGTCAAAATATAACTTTAACTTGTAAAAAACATAGTTTAACATGTCAAAACGTAGGTTTAACCTGTAAAAAATGTAATTTTACTTGTCAAAACGTAATTTTATCTTGTTGAAAGGAACTTTAACTTGTCAAAACGTAATTTGAACTTGTTTACACGTAAATTAACTTGTCAAAACGTAACTTTAGCTTGTAAAAAATGTACTTTAACCTTTCAAATCGTAATTTTAACTTGTTGAAACGTACTTTAACTTGTCAAAAAGTAACTTTAAGTTGTAAAAAACATAATTTAACTTGTCAAAACGTAACTTTAACTTGTAAAAAACATAGTTTAACATGTCAAAACGTAACTTTAAGTCGTAAAAAATGTACTTTTACTTGTCAAAACGTAATTTTAACTTGTTGAAACATACTTTAACTGGTCAAAACGTAATTTGAACTTGTTGGAACGTACTTTAACTTGTCAAAACGTAACTTTAACTTGTAAAAAACATAGGTTAACTTGTCAAAACGTAATTTTAACATGTAAAAAATGTCCATTTACACGTCAAAACGTAATATGAACTGCTTGAAACGTACTTTAACTTGTCAAAACGTAACTTTAACTTGTAAAAAATGTACTTTAACTTGGCATATCGATATTTTAAGTTGTTGAAATGAACTTTAATTTGTCAAATAGTAACTTTAACTTGTAAAAAACATACTTTAACTTGTCAAAACGTAACTTTAACTTGTAAAAAATGTACATTAACTTGTCAACAAGTAATTTTAACTTATTGAAACGTACTTTAACTTGTCAAAACGTAACTTTAACTTGTAACAAAAGTACTTTTACTTGTCAAAACGTAATTTAAACTTGTTGAAACGTACTTTAACTTGTAAAAAATGTACTTTAACTTGTCAAATCGTAATTTTAACTTGTTGGAACGTACTTTAACATGTCAAATAGTAACTTTAACTTGTAAAAAACATAGTTTAACATGTCAAAACGTAACTTTAATTTGTAAAAAATGTACTTTTGCTTGTCAAAACATAATTTTAACCTGTTGAAACATACTTTAACTTGTCAAAACGTAATTTGAACTTGTTGAAACGTACTTTAACTTGTCAAAGCGTAACTTTAACTTGTAAAAAATGTACTTTAACTTGTAAAAAATGTACTATTACTTGTCAAAACGTACTTTGAACTTGTGGAAACGCACTTTAACTTGTCAAAACGTATCTTTAACTTGTAAAAAACATAATTTAACATGTCAAAACGTAACTTTAACTTGTAAAAAATGTACTTTTACTTGTCAAAATGTAATTTTATCTTGTTGAAACGTACTTTAACTTCTCAAAACGTAACTTTAACTCGTAAAAGATGTACTTTAACTTGTAAAAAAGTAATTTTAACTTGTTGAAACGTACTTTAACTTGTCAAAACGTAATTTGAACTTGTTGGAACGTACTTTAACTTGTCAAAACGTAATTTTAACTTGTAGAAACATACTTTAACTTGTCAAAACGTAATTTAAACTTGTTTAAACGTACTTTAACTTGTCAAAACGTAACTTTAACTTGTATAAAATGTACTTTAACTTGTCAAAAAGTAATTTTAACTTGTTGAAACGTACCATAACTTGTCAATACGTAACTTTAACTTGTAAAAAACATAGGTTAATTTGTCAAAACATAATTTTAAAATGTAAAAAATGTACTTTTACTCGTCAAAACGTAATTTAAACTGGTTGAAACGTACTTTAACTTGTCAAAACGTAAATTTAACTTGAAAAAAATGTACATTAACTTGTTAAATCGTAATTTTAACTTGTTGAAACGTACTTTAACTTGTCAAATAGTAACTTTAACTTGTAAAAAAATGTACTTTAACTTGTCATATCGATATTTTAACTTCTTGAAATGTACTTTAACTTGTCAAATATTAACTTTAATTTGTAAAATCATACTTTAACTTGTCAAAACGTAATTTGAACTTGTTGAAACATACTTTAACTTGTCAAAACGTAACTTTAACTTGTAAAAAAATTACATCAACTTGTCAAATCGTAATTTTAACTTGTTGAAACGTGCTTTAACTTTTCAAAAAGTAACTTTAAGTTGTAAAAAAAATAGTTTAACTTGTCAAAACGTAACTTTAATTTGTAAAAAATGTACTTTAACTTGTCAAAAACTAATTTTAACTTGTTGAAACGTACTTTAACTTGTCAAAACGTAACTTTAACTTGTAAAAAATGTACTTTAACTTGTCAAATCGTAATTTTAACTTGTTGAAACGTACTTTAAGTTGTCAAAACGTAACTTTAACTTGTTAAAAACATAGGTTAACTTGTCAAAACGTAATTTTAACTTGTAAAAAATGTCCTTTTACACGTCAAAACGTAATTTGAACTGGTTGAAACGTACTTTAACTTGTCAAAACGTAACTTTAACTTGTAAAAAATGTACTTTAACATGTCATATCGATATTTTAACTTGTTGAAACGTACTTTAACTTGTCAAAACGTAACTTTAACTTGTATAAAACATACTTTAACTTGTCAAAACTTAACTTTAACTTCTAAAAAATGTACTTTAACCCGTTAAAAAGTAATTTTAACTTGTTGAAACGTACTTTAACTTGTCAAAACGTAACTTTAACTTGTAAAAAACATAGTTTAACTTGTCAAAACGTAACTTTAACTTGTAACAAAAATACTTTTACTTGTCAAAACGTAATTTAAACTTGTTGAAACGTACTTTAATTTGTCAAAACGTAACTTTAACTTGTAAAAAATGTACTTTAACTTGGCCTATCGATACTTTAACTTGTTGAAACGTACTTTAACTTGTCAAATAGTAATTTTAACTTGTAAAAAACATACTTTAACTTCTCAAAACGTAACTTTAACTTTTAAAAAAATGTACTTTAACTTCTCAAATCTTAATTTTAACGTGTTGAAACGTACTTTAACTTGTCAAAACTTAACTTTAACTTTTAAAAAATGTACCTTAACTTGTCAAAACGTAATTTTAACTTGTATAAAATGTTCTTTTACTAGTCAAAACGTAATTTGAACTGGTTGAAACGTACTTTAACTTGTCAAAACGTAACTTTAACATGTAAAAAATGTACTTTAACTAGTCATATCGTAATTTTAACTTATTGAAACGTACTTTAACTTGTCAAATAGTAACTTTAACTTGTAAAAAATATACTTTAACTTGTCAAAACGTAACTTTAACTTGTAAAAAATGTACTTTAACTTGTCAAATCGTAATTTTAACTTGTTGAAACGTACTTTAAGTTGTCAAATAGTAACTTTAACTTGTAAAAAACATAGTTTAACTTGTCAAAATTTAACTTTAACTTGTAAAAAAAATACTTTTACTTGTCAAAACGTAATTTAAACTTATTGAAACGTACTTTAACTTGTCAAAACTTAACTTTAACTTGTGAAAAATGTACTTTAACTTGTCAAATCGTAATTTTAACTTGTTGAAACGTGCTTTAACTTGTCAAAACGTAACTTTAACTTGTTAAAAACATAGGTTAACTTGTCAAAACATAATTTTAACATGTAAAAAATGTACTTTTACTCGTCAAAACGTAATTTAAACTAGTTGAAACGTACTTTAACTTGTCAAAACGAAATTTAACTTGTAAAAAATGTACCTTAACTTGTCATATTGTAATTTTAACTTGTTGAAACGTACTTTAACTTGTCAAATAGTAACTTTAACTTGTAAAAAACATACTTTAACTTCTCAAAACGTAACTTTAACTTTTAAAAAAATGTATTTTAACTTCTCAAATCTTAACTTTAACGTGTTGAAACGTACTTTAACTTGTCAAAAAGTAACTTTAAGTTGTAAAAAACATAGTTTAACTTGTCAAAACGTAACTTTAATTTGTAAAAAATGTTCTTTAATTTGTCAAAAAGTCATTTTAACTTGTTGAAACGTACTTTAACTTGTCAAATTGTAACTTTAACTTGTAAAAATGTACATTAACTTGTTAAATCGTAATTTTAATTTGTTGAAACGTACTTTAACTTGTCAAATAGTAACTTTAACTTGGAAAAAACATACTTTAACTTGTCAAAACGTAACTTTACCTTGTAAAAAATGTACTTTAACTTGTCAAAAAGAAATTTTAACTTGTTTAAACGTACTTTAACTTGTCAAAACATAACTTTAACTTGTAAAAAACATAGTTTAACATGTCAAAATGTAACTTTAACTTGTAAAAAAAATATTTTTACTTGTCAAAACGTAATTTAAACTTGTTGTAACGTACTTTAATTTGTCAAAACGTAACTTTAACTTGTAAAAAATGAACTTTAACTTGTCAAAAAGTAATTTTAACTTGTTGAAACGTACTTTAACTTATCAAAACGTAACTTTAAATTGTAAAAAACATAGTTTAACTTGTCAAAACGTAACTTTAAGTTGTAAAAAATGTACTTTAACTTGTCAAAAAGTAATTTTAAATTGTTGAAACGTACTTTAACTTGTCAAAACGTAACTTTAACTTGTAGAAGACATAGGTTAACTTGTCAAAACGTTATTTAACATGTAAAAAACTGAACTTTTACTCGTTAAAACGAAATTTAAACTGGTTGAAACGTACTTTAACTTGTCAAAACGTAACTTTAACTTGTAAAAAATGTACTTTAACTTGTCATATCGGAATTTTAACTTGTTGAATCGTACTTTAACTTGTCAAATAGTAACTTTAACTTGTAAAAAACATACTTTAGCTTGTCAAAACGTAACTTTAACATGTAAAAAATGTACTTTAACTTGTCAAAAATTAATTTTAACTTGTTGAAACGTACCATAACTTGTCAATACGTAACTTTAACTTGTAAAAAACATAGGTTAATTTGTCAAAACATAATTTTAAAATGTAAAAAATGTACTTTTACTCGTTAAAACGTAATTTAAACTGGTTGAAACGTACTTTAACTTGTCAAAACGTAAATTTAACTTGAAAAAAATGTACATTAACTTGTTAAATCGTAATTTTAACTTGTTGAAACGTACTTTAACTTGTCAAATAGTAACTTTAACTTGTAAAAAAATGTACTTTAACTTGTCATATCGATATTTTAACTTCTTGAAATGTACTTTAACTTGTCAAATATTAACTTTAATTTGTAAAAATCATACTTTAACTTGTCAAAACGTAATTTGAACTTGTTGAAACATACTTTAACTTGTCAAAACGTAATTTTAACTTGTAAAAAAATTCCATCAACTTGTCAAATCGTAATTTTAACTTGTTGAAACGTGCTTTAACTTTTCAAAAAGTAACTTTAAGTTGTAAAAAAAATAGTTTAACTTGTCAAAACGTAACTTTAATTTGTAAAAAATGTACTTTAACTTGTCAAAAACTAATTTTAACTTGTTGAAACGTACTTTAACTTGTCAAAACTTAACTTTAACATGTAAAAAATTTACTATTACTTGTCAAAACGTACTTTGAACTTGTTGAAACGCATTTTAACTTGTCAAAACGTAACTTTAACTTGTAAAAAACATAGTTTAACAGGTCAAAACGTAACTTTAACTTGTAAAAAATGTACTTTTACTTGTCAAAACATAATTTTAACCTGTTGAAACATACTTTAACTTGTCAAAACGTAATTTGAACTTGTTGAAATGTAATTTAACTTTTCAAAACGTAACTTTAACTTGTAAAAAATGTACTTTAACTTGTAAAAATAGTACTATTACTTGTCAAAACGTACTTTGAACTATTTGAAACGCACTTTAACTTGTCAAAACGTAACTTTAACCTGTAAAAAACCTAGTTTAACATATCAAAACGTAACTTTAACTTGTCAAAAATGTAATTTTCCTTGTCAAAACGTAATTTGAACTTGTTGAAACGTAATTTAACTTGTCATAACGTAACTTTAAGTTGTAAAAAATGTACTTTAACTTGTAAAAAATGTAGTATTACTTGTCAAAACATACTTTGAACTTGTTGAAATGCATTTTAACTTGTCAAAATATAACTTTAACTTGTAAAAAACATAGTTTAACATGTCAAAACGTAGGTTTAACCTGTAAAAAATGTAATTTTACTTGTCAAAACGTAATTTTATCTTGTTGAAAGGAACTTTAACTTGTCAAAACGTAATTTGAACTTGTTTACACGTAAATTAACTTGTCAAAACGTAACTTTAGCTTGTAAAAAATGTTCTTTAACCTTTCAAATCGTAATTTTAACTTGTTGAAACGTACTTTAACTTGTCAAAAAGTAACTTTAAGTTGTAAAAAACATAATTTAACTTGTCAAAACGTAACTTTAACTTGTAAAAAACATAGTTTAACATGTCAAAACGTAACTTTAAGTCGTAAAAAATGTACTTTTACTTGTCAAAACGTATTTTTAACTTGTTGAAACATACTTTAACTGGTCAAAACGTAATTTGAACTTGTTGGAACGTACTTTAACTTGTCAAAACGTAACTTTAACTTGTAAAAAACATAGGTTAACTTGTCAAAACGTAATTTTAACATGTAAAAAATGTCCATTTACACGTCAAAACGTAATATGAACTGCTTGAAACGTACTTTAACTTGTCAAAACGTAACTTTAACTTGTAAAAAATGTACTTTAACTTGGCATATCGATATTTTAACTTGTTGAAATGTACTTTAACTTGTCAAATAGTAACTTTAACTTGTAAAAAACATACTTTAACTTGTCAAAACGTAACTTTAACTTGTAAAAAATGTACATTAACTTGTCAACAAGTAATTTTAACTTATTGAAACGTACTTTAACTTGACAAAACGTAACTTTAACTTGTAACAAAAGTACTTTTACTTGTCAAAACGTAATTTAAACTTGTTGAAACGTACTTTAACTTGTAAAAAATGTACTTTAACTTGTCAAATCGTAATTTTAACTTGTTGGAACGTACTTTAACATGTCAAATAGTAACTTTAACTTGTAAAAAACATAGTTTAACATGTCAAAACGTAACTTTAATTTGTAAAAAATGTACTTTTGCTTGTCAAAACATAATTTTAACCTGTTGAAACATACTTTAACTTGTCAAAACGTAATTTGAACTT
Source organism: Urtica urens (assembly GCA_958296335.1). Classification (NCBI taxonomy): domain Eukaryota; kingdom Viridiplantae; phylum Streptophyta; class Magnoliopsida; order Rosales; family Urticaceae; genus Urtica; species Urtica urens. Next base: position 25,134,607 of record OY282520.1, read on the forward strand.
GTTGAAACGTACTTTAACTTGTCAAAACGTAACTTTAACTTGTAAAAAATGTACTTTAACTTGTAAAAAATGTACTATTACTTGTCAAAACGTACTTTGAACTTGTGGAAACGCACTTTAACTTGTCAAAACGTATCTTTAACTTGTAAAAAACATAATTTAACATGTCAAAACGTAACTTTAACTTGTAAAAAATGTACTTTTACTTGTCAAAATGTAATTTTATCTTGTTGAAACGTACTTTAACTTCTCAAAACGTAACTTTAACTCGTAAAAGATGTACTTTAACTTGTAAAAAAGTAATTTTAACTTGTTGAAACGTACTTTAACTTGTCAAAACGTAATTTGAACTTGTTGGAACGTACTTTAACTTGTCAAAACGTAATTTTAACTTGTAGAAACATACTTTAACTTGTCAAAACGTAATTTAAACTTGTTTAAACGTACTTTAACTTGTCAAAACGTAACTTTAACTTGTATAAAATGTACTTTAACTTGTCAAAAAGTAATTTTAACTTGTTGAAACGTACCATAACTTGTCAATACGTAACTTTAACTTGTAAAAAACATAGGTTAATTTGTCAAAACATAATTTTAAAATGTAAAAAACGTACTTTTACTCGTCAAAACGTAATTTAAACTGGTTGAAACGTACTTTAACTTGTCAAAACGTAAATTTAACTTGAAAAAAATGTACATTAACTTGTTAAATCGTAATTTTAACTTGTTGAAACGTACTTTAATTTGTCAAATAGTAACTTTAACTTGTAAAAAAATGTACTTTAACTTGTCATATCGATATTTTAACTTCTTGAAATGTACTTTAACTTGTCAAATATTAACTTTAATTTGTAAAATCATACTTTAACTTGTCAAAACGTAATTTGAACTTGTTGAAACATACTTTAACTTGTCAAAACGTAACTTTAACTTGTAAAAAAATTACATCAACTTGTCAAATCGTAATTTTAACTTGTTGAAACGTGCTTTAACTTTTCAAAAAGTAACTTTAAGTTGTAAAAAAAATAGTTTAACTTGTCAAAACGTAACTTTAATTTGTAAAAAATGTACTTTAACTTGTCAAAAACTAATTTTAACTTGTTGAAACGTACTTTAACTTGTCAAAACGTAACATTAACATGTAAAAAATTTACTATTACTTGTCAAAACGTACTTTGAACTTGTTGAAACGCATTTTAACTTGTCAAAACGTAACTTTAACTTGTAAAAAACATAGTTTAACAGGTCAAAACGTAACTTTAACTTGTTAAAAATGTACTTTTACTTGTCAAAACATAATTTTAACCTGTTGAAACATACTTTAACTTGTCAAAACGTAATTTGAACTTGTTGAAATGTAATTTAACTTTTCAAAACGTAACTTTAACTTGTAAAAAATGTACTTTAACTTGTAAAAATAGTACTATTACTTGTCAAAACGTACTTTGAACTATTTGAAACGCACTTTAACTTGTCAAAACGTAACTTTAATCTGTAAAAAACCTAGTTTAACATGTCAAAACGTAACTTTAATTTGTCAAAAATGTAATTTTCCTTGTCAAAACGTAATTTGAACTTGTTGAAACGTAATTTAACTTGTCAAAACGTAACTTTAAGTTGTAAAAAATGTACTTTAACTTGTAAAAAATGTAGTATCACTTGTCAAAACATACTTTGAACTTGTTGAAATGCATTTTAACTTGTCAAAATATAACTTTAACTTGTAAAAAACATAGTTTAACATGTCAAAACGTAGGTTTAACTTGTAAAAAACGTAATTTTATCTTGTTGAAAGGAACTTTAACTTGTCAAAACGTAATTTGAACTTGTTGACACGTAAATTAACTTGTCAAAACGTAACTTTAGCTTGTAAAAAATGTACTTTAACCTTTGAAATCGTAATTTTAACTTGTTGAAACGTACTTTAACTTGTCAAAAAGTAACTTTAAGTTGTAAAAAACATAATTTAACTTGTCAAAACGTAACTTTAACATGTAAAAAATTTACTATTACTTGTCAAAACGTACTTTGAACTTGTTGAAACGCATTTTAACTTGTCAAAACGTAACTTTAACTTGTAAAAAACATAGTTTAACATGTCAAACCGTAACTTTAACTTGTAAAAAATGTACTTTTACTTGTCAAAATGTAATTTTATCTTTTTGAAAGGTACTTTAACTTGTCAAAACGTAATTTGAACTTGTTGAAACGTACTTTAACTTGTCAAAACGTAATTTAACTTGTAAAAAATGCACTTTAACTTGTCAAATCATAATGTTAACTTGTTGAAACGTACTTTAACTTGTCAAAAAGTAACTTTAAGTTGTAAAAATTATAGTTTAACTTGTCAAAACGTAACTTTAACTTGTAAAAAATATAGTATAACTTGTCAAAACGTAACTTTAACAAGTAAAAAATTTACTATTACTTGTTAAAACGTACTTTGAACTTGTTGAAATGCATTTTAACTTGTCAAAACGTAACTTTAACTTGTAAAAAACATAGTTTAACATGTCAAAACGTAACTTTAACTTGTAAAAAATGTACTTTTACTTGTCAAAACGTAATTTTAACCTGTTGAAACATACTTTACATTGTCAAAACTTAATTTGAACTTGTTGAAATGTAATTTAACTTGTCAAAACGTAACTTTAACTTGTAAAAAATGTACTTTAACTTGTAAAAATAGTACTATTACTTGTCAAAACGTACTTTGAACTATTTGAAACGCACTTTAACTTGTCAAAACGTAACTTTAACCTGTAAAAAACCTAGTTTAACATGTCAAACGTAACTTTAACTTGTCAAAAATGTAATTTTCCATGTCAAAACGTAATTTGAACTTGTTGAAACGTAATTTAACTTGTCAAAACGTAACTTTAAGTTGTAAAAAATGTACTTTAACTTGTAAAAAATGTAGTATTACTTGTCAAAACATACTTTGAACTTGTTGAAATGCATTTTAACTTGTCAAAATATAACTTTAACTTGTAAAAAACATAGTTTAACATGTCAAAACGTAGGTTTAACTTGTAAAAAACGTAATTTTATCTTGTTGAAAGGAACTTTAACTTGTCAAAACGTAATTTGAACTTGTTGACACGTAAATTAACTTGTCAAAACGTAACTTTAGCTTGTAAAAAATGTACTTTAACCTTTGAAATCGTAATTTTAACTTGTTGAAACGTACTTTAACTTGTCAAAAAGTAACTTTAAGTTGTAAAAAACATAATTTAACTTGTCAAAACGTAACTTTAACATGTAAAAAATTTACTATTACTTGTCAAAACGTACTTTGAACTTGTTGAAACGCATTTTAACTTGTCAAAACGTAACTTTAACTTGTAAAAAACATAGTTTAACATGTCAAACCGTAACTCTAACTTGTAAAAAATGTACTTTTACTTGTCAAAACGTAATTTTATCTTTTTGAAAGGTACTTTAACTTGTCAAAACGTAATTTGAACTTGTTGAAACGTACTTTAACTTGTCAAAACGTAATTTAACTTGTAAAAAATGCACTTTAACTTGTCAAATCGTAATGTTAACTTGTTGAAACGTACTTTAACTTGTCAAAAAGTAACTTTAAGTTGTAAAAAACATAGTTTAACTTGTCAAAACGTAACTTTAACTTGTAAAAAATATAGTATAACTTGTCAAAACGTAACTTTAACAAGTAAAAAATTTACTATTACTTGTTAAAACGTACTTTGAACTTGTTGAAATGCATTTTAACTTGTCAAAACGTAACTTTAACTTGTAAAAAACATAGTTTAACATGTCAAAACGTAACTTTAACTTGTAAAAAATGTACTTTTACTTGTCAAAACGTAATTTTAACCTGTTGAAACATACTTTACATTGTCAAAACGTAATTTGAACTTGTTGAAATGTAATTTAACTTGTCAAAACGTAACTTTAACTTGTAAAAAATGTACTTTAACTTGTAAAAATAGTACTATTACTTGTCAAAACGTACTTTGAACTATTTGAAACGCACTTTAACTTGTCAAAACGTAACTTTAACCTGTAAAAAACCTAGTTTAACATGTCAAACGTAACTTTAACTTGTCAAAAATGTAATTTTCCATGTCAAAACGTAATTTGAACTTGTTGAAACGTAATTTAACTTGTCAAAACGTAACTTTAAGTTGTAAAAAATGTACTTTAACTTGTAAAAAATGTAGTATTACTTGTCAAAACATACTTTGAACTTGTTGAAATGCATTTTAACTTGTCAAAATATAACTTTAACTTGTAAAAAACATAGTTTAACATGTCAAAACGTAGGTTTAACTTGTAAAAAACGTAATTTTATCTTGTTGAAAGGAACTTTAACTTGTCAAAACGTAATTTGAACTTGTTGACACGTAAATTAACTTGTCAAAACGTAACTTTAGCTTGTAAAAAATGTACTTTAACCTTTGAAATCGTAATTTTAACTTGTTGAAACGTACTTTAACTTGTCAAAAAGTAACTTTAAGTTGTAAAAAACATAATTTAACTTGTCAAAACGTAACTTTAACATGTAAAAAATTTACTATTACTTGTCAAAACGTACTTTGAACTTGTTGAAACGCATTTTAACTTGTCAAAACGTAACTTTAACTTGTAAAAAACATAGTTTAACATGTCAAACCGTAACTCTAACTTGTAAAAAATGTACTTTTACTTGTCAAAACGTAATTTTATCTTTTTGAAAGGTACTTTAACTTGTCAAAACGTAATTTGAACTTGTTGAAACGTACTTTAACTTGTCAAAACGTAATTTAACTTGTAAAAAATGCACTTTAACTTGTCAAATCGTAATGTTAACTTGTTGAAACGTACTTTAACTTGTCAAAAAGTAACTTTAAGTTGTAAAAAACATAGTTTAACTTGTCAAAACGTAACTTTAACTTGTAAAAAATATAGTATAACTTGTCAAAACGTAACTTTAACAAGTAAAAAATTTACTATTACTTGTTAAAACGTACTTTGAACTTGTTGAAATGCATTTTAACTTGTCAAAACGTAACTTTAACTTGTAAAAAACATAGTTTAACATGTCAAAACGTAACTTTAACTTGTAAAAAATGTACTTTTACTTGTCAAAACGTAATTTTAACCTGTTGAAACATACTTTACATTGTCAAAACGTAATTTGAACTTGTTGAAATGTAATTTAACTTGTCAAAACGTAACTTTAACTTGTAAAAAATGTACTTTAACTTGTAAAAATAGTACTATTACTTGTCAAAACGTACTTTGAACTATTTGAAACGCACTTTAACTTGTCAAAACGTAACTTTAACCTGTAAAAAACCTAGTTTAACATGTCAAACGTAACTTTAACTTGTCAAAAATGTAATTTTCCATGTCAAAACGTAATTTGAACTTGTTGAAACGTAATTTAACTTGTCAAAACGTAACTTTAAGTTGTAAAAAATGTACTTTAACTTGTAAAAAATGTAGTATTACTTGTCAAAACATACTTTGAACTTGTTGAAATGCATTTTAACTTGTCAAAATATAACTTTAACTTGTAAAAAACATAGTTTAACATGTCAAAACGTAGGTTTAACTTGTAAAAAACGTAATTTTATCTTGTTGAAAGGAACTTTAACTTGTCAAAACGTAATTTGAACTTGTTGACACGTAAATTAACTTGTCAAAACGTAACTTTAGCTTGTAAAAAATGTACTTTAACCTTTGAAATCGTAATTTTAACTTGTTGAAACGTACTTTAACTTGTCAAAAAGTAACTTTAAGTTGTAAAAAACATAATTTAACTTGTCAAAACGTAACTTTAACATGTAAAAAATTTACTATTACTTGTCAAAACGTACTTTGAACTTGTTGAAACGCATTTTAACTTGTCAAAACGTAACTTTAACTTGTAAAAAACATAGTTTAACATGTCAAACCGTAACTTTAACTTGTAAAAAATGTACTTTTACTTGTCAAAACGTAATTTTATCTTTTTGAAAGGTACTTTAACTTGTCAAAACGTAATTTGAACTTGTTGAAACGTACTTTAACTTGTCAAAACGTAATTTAACTTGTAAAAAATGCACTTTAACTTGTCAAATCGTAATGTTAACTTGTTGAAACGTACTTTAACTTGTCAAAAAGTAACTTTAAGTTGTAAAAAACATAGTTTAACTTGTCAAAACGTAACTTTAACTTGTAAAAAATATAGTATAACTTGTCAAAACGTAACTTTAACAAGTAAAAAATTTACTATTACTTGTTAAAACGTACTTTGAACTTGTTGAAATGCATTTTAACTTGTCAAAACGTAACTTTAACTTGTAAAAAACATAGTTTAACATGTCAAAACGTAACTTTAACTTGTAAAAAATGTACTTTTACTTGTCAAAACGTAATTTTAACCTGTTGAAACATACTTTACATTGTCAAAACGTAATTTGAACTTGTTGAAATGTAATTTAACTTGTCAAAACGTAACTTTAACTTGTAAAAAATGTACTTTAACTTGTAAAAATAGTACTATTACTTGTCAAAACGTACTTTGAACTATTTGAAACGCACTTTAACTTGTCAAAACGTAACTTTAACCTGTAAAAAACCTAGTTTAACATGTCAAACGTAACTTTAACTTGTCAAAAATGTAATTTTCCATGTCAAAACGTAATTTGAACTTGTTGAAACGTAATTTAACTTGTCAAAACGTAACTTTAAGTTGTAAAAAATGTACTTTAACTTGTAAAAAATGTAGTATTACTTGTCAAAACATACTTTGAACTTGTTGAAATGCATTTTAACTTGTAAAAAACATAGTTTAACATGTCAATAGTAGGTTTAACCTGTAAAAAATGTAATTTTACTTGTCAAAACGTAATTTTATCTTGTTGAAAGGAACTTTAACTTGTCAAAACGTAATTTGAACTTGTTTACACGTAAATTAACTTGTCAAAACGTAACTTTAGCTTGTAAAAAATGTACTTTAACCTTTCAAATCGTAATTTTAACTTGTTGAAACGTACTTTAACTTGTCAAAAAGTAACTTTAAGTTGTAAAAAACATAATTTAACTTGTAAAAACGTAACTTTAACTTGTAAAAAACATAGTTTAACATGTCAAAACGTAACTTTAAGTCGTAAAAAATGTACTTTTACTTGTCAAAACGTAATTTTAACTTGTTGAAACGTACTTTAACTTGTCAAAACGTAACTTTAACTTGTAAAAAATGTACTTTAACTTGGCATATCGATATTTTAACTTGTTGAAATGTACTTTAACTTGTCAAATAGTAACTTTAACTTGTAAAAAACATACTTTAACTTGTGAAAACGTAACTTTAACTTGTAAAAAATGTACATTAACTTGTCAACAAGTAATTTTAACTTGTTGAAACGTACTTTAACTTGTCAAAACGTAACATTAACTTGTAAGAAAAGTACTTTTACTTGTCAAAACGTAATTTAAACTTGTTGAAACGTACTTTAACTTGTAAAAAATGTACTTTAACTTGTCAAATCGTAATTTTAACTTGTTGGAACGTACTTTAACATGTCAAATAGTAACTTTAACTTGTAAAAAACCTAGTTTAACATGTCAAAACGTAACTTTAATTTGTAAAAAATGTACTTTTGCTTGTCAAAACATAATTTTAACCTGTTGAAACATACTTTAACTTGTCAAAACGTAATTTGATCTTGTTGAAACGTACTTTGACTTGTCAAAACGTAACTTTAACTTGTAAAAAATGTACTTTAACTTGTAAAAAAATGTACTATTACTTGTCAAAACGTACTTTGAACTTGTGGAAACGCACTTTAACTTGTCAAAACGTATCTTTAACTTGTAAAAAACATAATTTAACATGTCAAAACGTAACTTTAACTTGTAAAAAATGTACTTTAACTTGTCAAAATGTAATTTTATCTTGTTGAAACGTACTTTAACTTCTCAAAACGTAACTTTAACTTGTAAAAGATGTACTTTAACTTGTAAAAAAGTAATTTTAACTTTTTGAAACGTACTTTAACTTGTCAAAACGTAATTTGAACTTGTTGGAACGTACTTTTACTTGTCAAAACGTAATTTTAACTTTTTGAAACATACTTTAACTTGTCAAAACGTAATTTGAACTTGTTGGATGGTACTTTGACTTGTCAAAACGTAACTTTAACTTGTAAAAAACCTAGGTTAACTTGTCAAAACGTAATTTTAACATGTAAAAAATGTCCATTTACACGTCAAAACGTAATATGAACTGCTTAAAACATACTTTAACTTGTCAAAACGTAACTTTAACTTGTAAAAAATGTACTTTAACTTGTAAAAAACATACTTTAACATGTCAAAACGTAACTTTAACTTGTAAAAATGTACTTTTGCTTGTCAAAACATAACTTTAACCTGTTGAAACATACTTTAACTTGTCAAAATGTAATTTGAACTTGTTTAAATGCACTTTAACTTGTCAAGACGTAACTTTAACTTGTAAAAGATGTACTTAAACTTGTAAAAAAGTAATTTTAACTTGTTGAAACGTACTTTGAACTTGTTGAAACGTATCTTTAACTTGTAAAAATGTAATTTTACGTGTCAAAACGTAATTTTAACCTGTTGAAACAAACTTTAACTAGTCAAAACGTAATTTGAACTTGTTGAAACGTACTTTAACTTGTCAAAACGTAACTTTAACTTGTAAAAAATGTACTTTAACTTGTAAAAAATGTACTATTACTTGTCAAAACGTACTTTGAACTTGTGGAAACGCACTTTAACTTGTCAAAACGTATCTTTAACTTGTAAAAAACATAGTTTAACATGTCAAAACGTAACTTTAACTTGTAAAAAATGTACTTTTACTTGTCAAAATGTAATTTTATCTTGTTGAAAGGTACTTTAACTTGTCAAAACGTAATTTGAACTTGTTGAAACGTACATTAACTTGTCAAAACGTAACTTTAACTTGTAAAAAATGTACTTTAACTTGTAAAAAAGTAATTTTAACTTTTTGAAACGTACTTTAACTTGTCAAAACGTAATTTGAACTTGTTGGAACGTACTTTAACTTTTCAAAACGTAATTTTAACTTTTTGAAACATACTTTAACTTGTCAAAACGTAATTTGAACTTGTTGGAACGTACTTTGACTTGTCAAAACGTAACTTTAACTTGTAAAAAACCTAGGTTAACTTGTCAAAACGTAATTTTAACATGTAAAAAATGTCCATTTACACGTCAAAACGTAATATGAACTGCTTGAAACATACTTTAACTTGTCAAAACGTAACTTTAACTTGTAAAAAATGTACTTTAACTTGTAAAAAACATACTTTAACATGTCAAAACGTAACTTTAACTTGTAAAAATGTACTTTTGCTTGTCAAAACATAACTTTAACCTGTTGAAACATACTTTAACTTGTCAAAATGTAATTTGAACTTGTTGAAACGCACTTTAACTTGTCAAGACGTAACTTTAACTTGTAAAAGATGTACTTTAACTTGTAAAAAAGTAATTTTAACTTGTTGAAACGTACTTTGAACTTGTTGAAACGTATCTTTAACTTGTAAAAAATGTAATTTTACGTGTCAAAACGTAATTTTAACCTGTTGAAACAAACTTTAACTTGTCAAAACGTAATTTGAACTTGTTGAAACGTACTTTAACTTGTCAAAACGTAACTTTAACTTGTAAAAAATGTACTTTAACTTGTAAAAAATGTACTATTACTTGTCAAAACGTACTTTGAACTTGTGGAAACGCACTTTAACTTGTCAAAACGTATCTTTAACTTGTAAAAAACATAATTTAACATGTTAAAACGTAACTTTAACTTGTAAAAAATGTACTTTTACTTGTCAAAATGTAATTTTATCTTGTTGAAACGTACTTTAACTTCTCAAAACGTAACTTTAACTTGTAAAAAATGTAATTTGAACTTGTTGAAACGTACTTTAACTTGTCAAAACGTAACTTTAACTTGTAAAAAATGTAATTTAACTTGTCAAATCGTAATGTTAACTTGTTGAAACGTACTTTAACTTGTCAAAAAGTAACTTTAAGTTGTAAAAAACATAGTTTAACTTGTCAAAACGTAACTTTAATTTGTAAAAGTTGTAGTTTAACTTGTCAAAAAGTAATTTTAACTTGTTGAAGCGTACTTTAACTTGTCTAGATGTAACTTTAACTTGTAAAAAACATAGTTTAACATGTCAAATCGTAACTTTAACTTGTAAAAAATATACTTTTACTTGTCAAAACGTAATTCTATCTTGTTGAAAGGTACTTTAACTTGTCAAAACATAATTTGAACTTGTTGAAACGTACTTTAACTTGTCAAAACGTAATTTAACTTGTAAAAAACATAGTTTAACATGTCAAAACGTAACTTTAACTTGTAAAAAATATTCTTTTACTTGTCAAAACGTAATTTTAACCTGTTGAAACATACTTTAAATTGTCAAAACGTAATTTGATCTTGTTGAAACGTACTTTAACTTGTCAAAACGTAACTTTAACTTGTAAAAAATGTACTTTAAATTGTAAAAATAGTACTATTACTTGTCAAAACTTGCTTTGAACTTGTTGAAACGCACTTTAACTTGTCAAAACGTAACTTTAACTTGTAAAAAACGTAATTTAACTTGTCAAATCGTAATGTTAACTTGTTGAAACGTACTTTAACTTGTCAAAAAGTAACTTTAAGTTGTAAAAAACATAGTTTAACTTGTCAAAACGTAACTTTAATTTGTAAAAGTTGTAGTTTAACTTGTCAAAAAGTAATTTTAACTTGTTGAAGCGTACTTTAACTTGTCTAGACGTAACTTTAACTTGTAAAAAACATAATTTAACATGTCAAAACGTAACTTTAACTTGTAAAAAATATACTTTTACTTGTCAAAATGTAATTTTATCTTGTTGAAACGTACTTTAACTTCTCAAAACGTAACTTTAACTCGTAAAAGATGTACTTTAACTTGTAAAAAAGTAATTTTAACTTGTTGAAACGTACTTTAACTTGTCAAAACGTAATTTGAACTTGTTGGAACGTACTTTAACTTGTCAAAACGTAATTTTAACTCGTAGAAACATACTTTAACTTGTCAAAACGTAATTTAAACTTGTTTAAACGTACTTTAACTTGTCAAAACGTAACTTTAACTTGTAAAAAATGTACTATTACTTGTCAAAACGTACTTTGAACTTGTGGAAACGCACTTTAACTTGTCAAAACGTATCTTTAACTTGTAAAAAACATAGTTTAACATGTCAAAACGTAACTTTAACTTGTAAAAAATGTACTTTTACTTGTCAAAATGTAATTTTATCTTGTTGAAAGGTACTTTAACTTGTCAAAACGTAATTTGAACTTGTTGAAACGTACTTTAACTTCTCAAAACGTAACTTTAACTTGTAAAAGATGTACTTTAACTTGTAAAAAAGTAATTTTAACTTTTTGAAACGTACTTTAACTTGTCAAAACGTAATTTGAACTTGTTGGAACGTACTTTTACTTGTCAAAACGTAATTTTAACTTTTTGAAACATACTTTAACTTGTCAAAACGTAATTTGAACTTGTTGGAACGTACTTTGACTTGTCAAAACGTAACTTTAACTTGTAAAAAACCTAGGTTAACTTGTCAAAACGTAATTTTAACATGTAAAAAATGTCCATTTACACGTCAAAACGTAATATGAACTGCTTGAAACATACTTTAACTTGTCAAAACGTAACTTTAACTTGTAAAAAATGTACTTTAACTTGTAAAAAACATACTTTAACATGTCAAAACGTAACTTTAACTTGTAAAAATGTACTTTTGCTTGTCAAAACATAACTTTAACCTGTTGAAACATACTTTAACTTGTCAAAATGTAATTTGAACTTGTTTAAACGCACTTTAACTTGTCAAGACGTAACTTTAACTTGTAAAAGATGTACTTAAACTTGTAAAAAAGTAATTTTAACTTGTTGAAACGTACTTTGAACTTGTTGAAACGTATCTTTAACTTGTAAAAAATGTAATTTTACGTGTCAAAACGTAATTTTAACCTGTTGAAACAAACTTTAACTTGTCAAAACGTAATTTGAACTTGTTGAAACGTACTTTAACTTGTCAAAACGTAACTTTAACTTGTAAAAAATGTACTATTACTTGTCAAAACGTACTTTGAACTTGTGGAAACGCACTTTAACTTGTCAAAACGTATCTTTAACTTGTAAAAAACATAGTTTAACATGTCAAAACGTAACTTTAACTTATAAAAAATGTACTTTTACTTGTCAAAATGTAATTTTATCTTGTTGAAAGGTACTTTAACTTGTCAAAACGTAATTTGAACTTGTTGAAACGTACATTAACTTGTCAAAACGTAACTTTAACTTGTAAAAAATGTACTTTAACTTGTAAAAAAGTAATTTTAGCTTTTTGAAACGTACTTTAACTTGTCAAAACGTAATTTGAACTTGTTGGAACGTACTTTTACTTGTCAAAACGTAATTTTAACTTTTTGAAACATACTTTAACTTGTCAAAACGTAATTTGAACTTGTTGGAACGTACTTTGACTTGTCAAAACGTAACTTTAACTTGTAAAAAACCTAGGTTAACTTGTCAAAACGTAATTTTAACATGTAAAAAATGTCCATTTACACGTCAAAACGTAATATGAACTGCTTGAAACATACTTTAACTTGTCAAAACGTAACTTTAACTTGTAAAAAATGTACTTTAACTTTTAAAAAACATACTTTAACATGTCAAAACGTAACTTTAACTTGTAAAAATGTACTTTTGCTTGTCAAAACATAACTTTAACCTGTTGAAACATACTTTAACTTGTCAAAATGTAATTTGAACTTGTTGAAACGCACTTTAACTTGTCAAGACGTAACTTTAACTTGTAAAAGATGTACTTTAACTTGTAAAAAAGTAATTTTAACTTGTTGAAACGTACTTTGAACTTGTTGAAACGTATCTTTAACTTGTAAAAAATGTAATTTTACGTGTCAAAACGTAATTTTAACCTGTTGAAACAAACTTTAACTTGTCAAAACGTAATTTGAACTTGTTGAAACGTACTTTAACTTGTCAAAACGTAACTTTAACTTGTAAAAAATGTACTTTAACTTGTAAAAAATGTACTATTACTTGTCAAAACGTACTTTGAACTTGTGGAAACGCACTTTAACTTGTCAAAACGTATCTTTAACTTGTAAAAAACATAATTTAACATGTCAAAACGTAACTTTAACTTGTAAAAAATGTACTTTTACTTGTCAAAATGTAATTTTATCTTGTTGAAACGTACTTTAACTTCTCAAAACGTAACTTTAACTTGTAAAAAATGTAATTTGAACTTGTTGAAACGTACTTTAACTTGTCAAAACGTAACTTTAACTTGTAAAAAATGTAATTTAACTTGTCAAATCGTAATGTTAACTTGTTGAAACGTACTTTAACTTGTCAAAAAGTAACTTTAAGTTGTAAAAAACATAGTTTAACTTGTCAAAACGTAACTTTAATTTGTAAAAGTTGTAGTTTAACTTGTCAAAAAGTAATTTTAACTTGTTGAAGCGTACTTTAACTTGTCTAGACGTAACTTTAACTTGTAAAAAACATAGTTTAACATGTCAAATCGTAACTTTAACTTGTAAAAAATATACTTTTACTTGTCAAAACGTAATTCTATCTTGTTGAAAGGTACTTTAACTTGTCAAAACATAATTTGAACTTGTTGAAACGTACTTTAACTTGTCAAAACGTAATTTAACTTGTAAAAAACATAGTTTAACATGTCAAAACGTAACTTTAACTTGTAAAAAATATTCTTTTACTTGTCAAAACGTAATTTTAACCTGTTGAAACATACTTTAAATTGTCAAAACGTAATTTGATCTTGTTGAAACGTACTTTAACTTGTCAAAACGTAACTTTAACTTGTAAAAAATGTACTTTAAATTGTAAAAATTGTACTATTACTTGTCAAAACTTGCTTTGAACTTGTTGAAACGCACTTTAACTTGTCAAAACGTAACTTTAACTTGTAAAAAACGTAATTTAACTTGTCAAATCGTAATGTTAACTTGTTGAAACGTACTTTAACTTGTCAAAAAGTAACTTTAAGTTGTAAAAAACATAGTTTAACTTGTCAAAACGTAACTTTAATTTGTAAAAGTTGTAGTTTAACTTGTCAAAAAGTAATTTTAACTTGTTGAAGCGTACTTTAACTTGTCTAGACGTAACTTTAACTTGTAAAAAACATAGTTTAACATGTCAAATCGTAACTTTAACTTGTAAAAAATATACTTTTACTTGTCAAAACGTAATTCTATCTTGTTGAAAGGTACTTTAACTTGTCAAAACATAATTTGAACTTGTTGAAACGTACTTTAACTTGTCAAAACGTAATTTAACTTGTAAAAAACATAGTTTAACATGTCAAAACGTAACTTTAACTTGTAAAAAATATTCTTTTACTTGTCAAAACGTAATTTTAACCTGTTGAAACATACTTTAAATTGTCAAAACGTAATTTGATCTTGTTGAAACGTACTTTAACTTGTCAAAACGTAACTTTAACTTGTAAAAAATGTACTTTAAATTGTAAAAATTGTACTATTACTTGTCAAAACTTGCTTTGAACTTGTTGAAACGCACTTTAACTTGTCAAAACGTAACTTTAACTTGTAAAAAACATAGTTTAACATGTCAAAACGTAACTTTAACTTGTAAAAAATGTACTTTTAGTTGTCAAAACGTAATTCTATCTTGTTGAAAGGTACTTTAACTTGTCAAAACATAATTTGAACATGTTGAAACGTACTTTAACTTGTCAAAACGTAACTTTAACTTGTAAAAAACATAGTTTAACATGTCAAAACGTAACTTTAACTTGTAAAAAATGTTCTTTTACTTGTCAAAACGTAATTTTAACCTGTTCAAACATACTTTAACTTGTCAAAACGTAATTTTAACTTGTTGAAACGTACTTTAACTTGTCAAAACGTAACTTGAACTTATAAAAAATGTACTTTAACTTGTATAAAATGTAGTATTACTTGTCAAAACGTACTTCGAACTTGTTGAAATGCACTTTAACTTGTCAAAACGTAACTTGAACTTGTAAAAAACATAGTTTAACATGTCAAAACGTAACTTTAACTTGTAAAAAATGTTCTTTTACTTGTCAAAACGTAATTTTAACCTGTTCAAACATACTTTAACTTGTCAAAACGTAATTTTAACTTGTTGAAACGTACATTAACTTGTCAAAACTTAACTTGAACTTATAAAAAATGAACTTTAACTTGTAAAAAATGTAGTATTACTTGTCAAAACGTACTTCGAACTTGTTGAAATGCACTTTAACTTGTCAAAACGAAACTTGAACTTGTAAAAAACATAGTTTAACATGTCAAAACGTAACTTTAACTTGTAAAAAATGTACTTTTACTTATCAAAACATAATTTTATCTTGTTGAAAGGTACTTTAACTTGTCAAAACGTAATTTGAACTTGTTGAAACGTACTTTAACTTGTCAAAACGTAACTTTAACTTGTAAAAAATGTAATTTAACTTGTCAAATCGTAATGTTAACTTGTTGAAACGTACTTTAACTTGTCAAAAAGTAACTTTAAGTTGTAAAAAACATAGTTTAACTTGTCAAAACGTAACTTTAATTTGTAAAAGTTGTAGTTTAACTTGTCAAAAAGTAATTTTAACTTGTTGAAGCGTACTTTAACTTGTCTAGATGTAACTTTAACTTGTAAAAAACATAGTTTAACATGTCAAATCGTAACTTTAACTTGTAAAAAATATACTTTTACTTGTCAAAACGTAATTCTATCTTGTTGAAAGGTACTTTAACTTGTCAAAACATAATTTGAACTTGTTGAAACGTACTTTAACTTGTCAAAACGTAATTTAACTTGTAAAAAACATAGTTTAACATGTCAAAACGTAAATTTAACTTGTAAAAAATATTCTTTTACTTGTCAAAACGTAATTTTAACCTGTTGAAACATACTTTAAATTGTCAAAACGTAATTTGATCTTGTTGAAACGTACTTTAACTTGTCAAAACGTAACTTTAACTTGTAAAAAATGTACTTTAAATTGTAAAAATTGTACTATTACTTGTCAAAACTTACTTTGAACTTGTTGAAACGCACTTTAACTTGTCAAAACGTAACTTTAACTTGTAAAAAACATAGTTTAACATGTCAAAACGTAACTTTAACTTGTAAAAAATGTACTTTTACTTGTCAAAACGTAATTCTATCTTGTTGAAAGGTACTTTAACTTGTCAAAACATAATTTGAACATGTTGAAACGTACTTTAACTTGTCAAAACGTAACTTTAACTTGTAAAAAACATAGTTTAACATGTCAAAACGTAACTTTAACTTGTAAAAAATATTCTTTTACTTGTCAAAACGTAATTTTAACCTGTTGAAACATACTTTAACTTGTCAAAACGTAATTTGAACTTGTTGAAACGTACTTTAACTTGTCAAAACGTAACTTTAACTAGTAAAAAATGTACTTTAACTTGTAAAAAATGTAGTATTACTTGTCAAAACGTACTTTGAACTTGTTGAAATGCACTTTAACTTGTCAAAACGTAACTTTAACTTGTAAAAAACATAGTTTAACATGTCCAAACGTAACTTTAACTTGTAAAAAATGTATTTTTACTTGTCAAAACATAATTTTATCTTGTTGAAAGGTATTTTAACTTGTCAAAACGTAATTTGAACTTGTTGAAACGTACTTTAACTTGTCAAAATGTAACTTTAACTTGTAAAAAATGTAATTTAACTTGTCAAATCGTAATGTTAACTTGTTGAAACGTACTTTAACTAGTCAAAAAGTAACTTTAAGTTGTAAAAACATAGTTTAACTTGTCAAAACGTAAATTTAATTTGTA
The DNA here is from genome assembly GCA_958296335.1 of Urtica urens. NCBI lineage: Eukaryota > Viridiplantae > Streptophyta > Magnoliopsida > Rosales > Urticaceae > Urtica > Urtica urens. The sequence continues at coordinate 25,151,504 of OY282520.1, forward strand.
AAAAAATTTATTTTAACTTGTCATAAATTAATTTTAACTTGTTGAAACGTACTTTAACTTGTCAAAACGTAACTTTAACTTGTATAATACAGAGTTTAACTTGTCAAAACGTAGCTTTAACTTGTAAAAAAATGTACTATTACTTGTCAAAACGTACTTTGAACTTGTTGAAACGCACTTTAACTTGTAAAGACGTAACTTTAACTTGTAAAAAACATAGTTTAACATGTCAAAACGTAACTTTAAATTGTAAAAAATGTACTTTTACTTGTCAAAACGTAATTTTAACCTGTTGAAACATACTTTAACTTATCAAAACGTAATTTGAACTTGTTGAAACGTACTTTAACTTGTCAAAACGTAACTTTAACATGTAAAAAATGTACTTTAACTTGTAAAAAATGTACTATTACCTGTCAAAACGTACTTTGAACTTGTTGAAACGTACTTTAACTTGTCAAAACGTAACTTTAACATGTAAAAAATGTACTTTAACTTGTAAAAAAATGTACTATTACTTGTCAAAACGTACTTTGAACTTGTTGAAATGCACTTTAACTTGTCAAAACGTAAATTTAACTTGTAAAAAGCCTAGGTTAACAAGTCAAAAGTTAACTTTAACTTGTAAAAAATGTACGTTTACCTGTTAAAACGTAATTTTATCTTGTTGAAAGGTACTTTAACTTGTCAAAACGTAATTTGAACTTGTTGAAACGTACTTTAACTTGTCAAAACATAACTTTAACTTGTAAAAAATGTACTTTAACTTGTCAAATCGTAATGTTAACTTGTTGAAACGTACTTTAACTTGTCAAAAAGTAACTTTAAGTTGTATAAAACATAGTTTAACTTGTCAAAACGTAATTTTAATTTGTGAAAAATGTACTTTAACTTGTCAAAAAGTTGTTTTAACTTGTTGAAATGTACTTTAACTTGTCAAAACGTAAATTTAACTTGTATAATACAGAGTTTAACTTGTCAAAACGTAACTTTAACTTGTAAAAAATGTACTATTACTTGTCAAAACGTACTTTGAACTTGTTGAAACGCACTTAAACTTGTCAAGACGTAACTTTAACTTGTAAAAAGCCTAGTTTAACATGTCAAAATGTAACTTTAACTTGTAAAAAATGTACTTTTGCCTGTCAAAACGTAATTTTATCTTGTTGAAAGGTACTTTAACTTGTCTAAACGTAAGTTGAACTTGTTGAAACATACTTTAACGTGTCAAAACGTAACTTTAACTTGTATAAAATGTACTTTTACTTGTCAAAACGTAATTTTATCTTGTTAAAAGGTACTTTACCTTGTCAAAACGTAATTTGAACTTGTTGAAACGTACTTTAACTTGTCAAAACATAACTTTAACTTGTAAAAAATGTACTTTAACTTGTCAAATCGTAATGTTAACTTGTTGAAACGTACTTTAACTTGTCAAAAGTAACTTTAAGTTGTATAAAACATAGTTTAACTTGTCAAAACGTAACTTTAATTTGTGAAAAATGTACTTTAACTTGTCAAAAAGTAATTTTAACTTGTTGAAATGTACTTTAACTTGTCAAAACGTAACTTTAACTTGTAAAAAAATGTACTATTACTTGTCAAAACGTACTTTGAACTTGTTGAAACGTCCTTTAACTTGTCAAAAAGTAATTTTAACTTGTTGAAACGTACTTTAACTTGTCCAGACGTAACTTTAACTTGTAAAAAACATAGTTTAACATGTCAAATCGTAACTTTAACTTGTAAAAAATGTACTTTAACTTGTCAAAAAGTAGTTTTAACTTGTTGAAATGTACTTTAACTTGTCAAAACGTAACTTTAACTTGCAAAAAATGTCCTAGTACTTGTGAAAACGTACTTTGAACTTGTTGAAACGCACTTTAACTTGTCAAGACGTAACTTTAACTTGTAAAAAACATAGTTTAACATATAAAAACGTAACTTTAACTTGTAAATAATGTACTTTTACTTGTCAAAACGTAATTTTAACCTGTTGAAACATACTTTAACTTGTCAAAACGTAACTTTAACTTGTAAAAAATGTACTTTAAATTGTAAAAATTGTACTATTACTTGTCAAAACTTACTTTGAACTTGTTGAAATGCACTTTAACTTGTCAAAACATAACTTTAACTTGTAAAAAACATAGTTTAACATGTCAAAACGTAACTTTAACTTGTTAAATATGTACTTTTACTTGTCAAAACGTAATTCTATCCTGTTGAAAGGTACTTTAACTTGTCAAAACATAATTTGAACTTGTTGAAACGTACTTTACCTTGTCAAAACGTAACTTTAACTTGTAAAAAACATAGTTTAACTTGTCAAAACGTAACTTTAACTTGTAAAAAATATTCTTTTACTTGTCAAAACGTAATTTTAACCTGTTGAAACATACTTTAACTTGTCAAACCGTAATTTGAACTTGTTGAAACGTACTTTAACTTGTCAAAACGTAACTTTAACTAGTAAAAAATGTACTTTAACTTGTAAAAAATGTAGTATTACTTGTCAAAACGTACTTTGAACTTGTTGAAACGCATTTTAACTTGTCAAAACGTAACTTTAACTTGTAAAAAACATAGTTTAACATGTCAAAACGTAACTTTAACTTGTAAAAAATGTATTTTTACTTGTCAAAACATAATTTTATCTTGTTGAAAGGTATTTTAACTTGTCAAAAAGTAATTTGAACTTGTTGAAACGTACTTTAACTTGTCAAAAAGTAACTTTAACTTGTAAAAAATGTAATTTAACTTGTCAAATCGTAATGTTAACTTGTTGAAACGTACTTTAATTTGTCAAAAAGTAACTTTAAGTTGTAAAAACATAGTTTAAATTGTCAAAACGTAAATTTAATTTGTAAAAAATTTATTTCAACTTGTCAAAAATTAATTTTAACTTGTTGAAACGTACTTTAACTTGTCAAAATGTAACTTTAACTTGTATAATACAGAGTTTAACTTGTCAAAACGTAACTTTAACTTGTAAAAAATGTACTATTACTTGTCAAAACGTACTTTGAACTTGTTGAAACGCACTTTAACTTGTCAAGACGTAACTTCAACTTGTAAAAAGCCTAGTTTAACATGTCAAAACGTAACTTTAACTTGTAAAAAATGTACTTTTGCCTGTCAAAACGTAATTTTATCTTGTTGAAAGGTACTTTAACTTGTCAAAACGTAAGTTGAACTTGTTGAAACGTACTTTAACGTGACAAAACGTAACTTTAACTTGTAAAAAATGTACTTTTACTTGTCAAAACGTAATTTTATCTTGTTAAAAGGTATTTTACCTTGTCAAAACGTAATTTGAACTTGTTGAAACGTACTTTAACTTGTCAAAACATAACTTTAACTTGTAAAAAATGTACTTTAACTTGTCAAATCGTAATGTTAAGTTGTTGAAACGTACTTTAACTTGTCAAAAGTAACTTTAAGTTGTATAAAACATAGTTTAACTTGTCAAAACGTAACTTTAATTTGTGAAAAATGTACTTTAACTTGTCAAAAAGTAATTTTAACTTGTTGAAATGTACTTTAACTTGTCAAACCGTAACTTTAACTTGTAAAAAATGTACTATTACTTGTCAAAACGTAATTTTAACTTGTTGAAACGTACTTTAACTTGTCAAGACGTAACTTTAACTTGTAAAAAACATAGTTTAACATGTCAAATCGTAACTTTAACTTGTAAAAAATGTACTTTTACTTGTCAAAACGTAATTCTATCTTGTTGAAAGGTACTTTAACTTGTCAAAACATAATTTGAACTTGTTGAAACGTACTTTAACTTGTCAAAACGTAACTTTAACTTGTAAAAAACATAGTTTAACATGTCAAAACGTAACTTTAACTTGTAAAAAATATTCTTTTACTTGTCAAAACGTAATTTTAACCTGTTGAAACATACTTTAACTTGTCAAAACGTAATTTGAACTTGTTGAAACGTACTTTAACTTGTCAAAACGTAACTTTAACTAGTAAAAAATGTACTTTAACTTGTAAAAAATGTAGTATTACTTGTCAAAACGTACTTTGAACTTGTTGAAACACATTTTAACTTGTCAAAACGTAACTTTAACTTGTAAAAAACATAGTTTAACATGTCAAAACGTAACTTTAACTTGTAAAAAATGTACTTTTACTTGTCAAAACATAATTTTATCTTGTTGAAAGGTATTTTAACTTGTCAAAACGTAATTTGAACTTGTTGAAACGTACTTTAACTTGTCAAAAAGTAACTTTAACTTGTAAAAAATGTAATTTAACTTGTCAAAACATAATTTGAACTTGTTGAAACGTACTTTAACTTGTCAAAACGTAACTTTAACTTGTAAAAAACATAGTTTAACATGTTAAATCGTAACTTTAACTTGTAAAAAATATTCTTTTACTTGTCAAAACGTAATTTTAACTTGTTGAAACATACTTTAACTTGTCAAAACGTAATTTTAACTTGTTGAAACGTACTTTAACTTGTCAAAACGTAACTTTAACTAGTAAAAAATGTACTTTAACTTGTAAAAAATGTAGTATTACTTGTCAAAACGTACTTTGAACTTGTTGAAACGCATTTTAACTTGTCAAAACGTAACTTTAACTTGTAAAAAACATAGTTTAACATGTCAAAACGTAACTTTAACTTGTAAAAAATGTACTTTTACTTGTCAAAACATAATTTTATCTTGTTGAAAGGTATTTTAACTTGTCAAAACGTAATTTGAACTTGTTGAAACGTACTTTAACTTGTCAAAAAGTAACTTTAACTTGTAAAAAATGTAATTTAACTTGTCAAAACATAATTTGAACTTGTTGAAACGTACTTTAACTTGTCAAAACGTAACTTTAACTTGTAAAAAACATAGTTTAACATGTCAAAACGTAACTTTAACTTGTAAAAAATATTCTTTTACTTGTCAAAACGTAATTTTAACCTGTTGAAACATACTTTAACTTGTCAAAACGTAATTTGAACTTGTTGAAACGTACTTTAACTTGTCAAAACGTAACTTTAACTAGTAAAAAATGTACTTTAACTTGTAAAAATGTAGTATTACTTGTCAAAACATACTTTGAACTTGTTGAAACGCAATTTAACTTGTCAAAACGTAACTTTAACTTGTAAAAAACATAGTTTAACATGTCAAAACGTAACTTTAACTTGTAAAAAATGTACTTTTACTTGTCAAAACATAATTTTATCTTGTTGAAAGGTATTTTAACTTGTCAAAACGTAATTTGAACTTGTTGAAACGTACTTTAACTTGTCAAAAAGTAACTTTAACTTGTAAAAAATGTAATTTAACTTGTCAAATCGTAATGTTAAGTTGTTGAAACGTACTTTAATTTGTCAAAAAGTAACTTTAAGTTGTAAAAACATAGTTTAAATTGTCAAAACGTAAATTTAATTTGTAAAAAATTTATTTTAACTTGTCAAAAATTAATTTTAACTTGTTGAAACGTACTTTAACTTGTCAAAACGTAACTTTAACTTGTATAATACAGAGTTTAACTTGTCAAAACGTAACTTTAACTTGTAAAAAATGTACTATTACTTGTCAAAACGTACTTTGAACTTGTTGAAACGCACTTTAACTTGTCAAGACGTAACTTTAACTTGTAAAAGCCTAGTTTAACATGTCAAAACGTAACTTTAACTTGTAAAAAATGTACTTTTGCCTGTCAAAACGTAATTTTATCTTGTTGAAAGGTACTTTAACTTGTCAAAACGTAAGTTGAACTTGTTGAAACGTACTTTAACGTGTCAAAACGTAACTTTAACTTGTAAAAAATGTACTTTTACTTGTCAAAACGTAATTTTATCTTGTTAAAAGGTACTTTACCTTGTCAAAACGTAATTTGAACTTGTTGAAACGTACTTTAACTTGTCAAAACATAACTTTAACTTGTAAAAAATGTACTTTAACTTGTCAAATCGTAATGTTAACTTGTTGAAACATACTTTAACTTGTCAAAAGTAACTTTAAGTTGTATAAAACATAGTTTAACTTGTCAAAACGTAACTTTAATTTGTGAAAAATGTACTTTAACTTGTCAAAAAGTAATTTTAACTTGTTGAAATGTACTTTAACTTGTCAAAACATAACTTTAACTTGTGAAAAATGTACTATTACTTGTCAAAACGTACTTTGAACTTGTTGAAACGTCCTTTAACTTGTCAAAAAGTAATTTTAACTTGTTGAAACGTACTTTAACTTGTCAAGACGTAACTTTAACTTGTAAAAAACATAGTTTAACATGTCAAATCGTAACTTTAACTTGTAAAAAATGTACTTTTACTTGTCAAAACGTAATTCTATCTTGTTGAAAGGTACTTTAACTTGTCTAAACATCATTTGAACTTGTTGAAACGTACTTTAACTTGTCAAAACGTAACTTTAACTTGTAAAAAACATAGTTTAACATGTCAAAACGTAACTTTAATTTGTGAAAAATGTACTTTAACTTGTCAAAAAGTAATTTTAACTTGTTGAAATGTACTTTAACTTGTCAAAACGTAACTTTAACTTGTGAAAAATGTACTATTACTTGTCAAAACGTACTTTGAACTTGTTGAAACGTCCTTTAACTTGTCAAAAAGTAATTTTAACTTGTTGAAACGTACTTTAACTTGTCAAGACGTAACTTTAACTTGTAAAAGCCTAGTTTAACATGTCAAAACGTAACTTTAACTTGTAAAAAATGTACTTTTGCCTGTCAAAACGTAATTTTATCTTGTTGAAAGGTACTTTAACTTGTCAAAACGTAAGTTGAACTTGTTGAAACGTACTTTAACGTGTCAAAACGTAACTTTAACTTGTAAAAAATGTACTTTTACTTGTCAAAACGTAATTTTATCTTGTTAAAAGGTACTTTACCTTGTTAAAACGTAATCTGAACTTGTTGAAACGTACTTTAACTTGTCAAAAAGTAACTTTAAGCTGTTAAAAACATAGTTTAACTTGTCAAAACGTAACTTTAATTTGTAAAAGTTGTAGTTTAACTTGTCAAAAAGTAATTTTAACTTGTTGAAGCGTACTTTAACTTGTCAAGACGTAACTTTAACTTGTAAAAAACATAGTTTAACATGTCAAATCGTAACTTTAACTTGTAAAAAATGTACTTTTACTTGTCAAAACGTAATTCTATCTTGTTGAAAGGTACTTTAACTTGTCAAAACATAATTTGAACTTGTTGAAACGTACTTTAACTTGTCAAAACGTAACTTTAACTTGTAAAAAACATAGTTTAACTTGTCAAAACGTAACTTTAACTTGTAAAAAATATTCTTTTACTTGTCAAAACGTAATTTTAACCTGTTGAAACATACTTTAAATTGTCAAAACGTAATTTGAACTTGTTGAAACGTACTTTAACTTGTCAAAACGTAACTTTAACTAGTAAAAAATGTACTTTAACTAGTAAAAAATGTAGTATTACTTGTCAAAACGTACTTTGAACTTGTTGAAACGCATTTTAACTTGTCAAAACGTAACTTTAACTTGTAAAAAACATAGTTTAACATGTCAAAACGTAACTTTAACTTGTAAAAAATGTACTTTTACTTGTCAAAACATAATTTTATCTTGTTGAAAGGTATTTTAACTTGTCAAAACGTAATTTGACCTTGTTGAAACGTACTTTAACTTGTCAAAATGTAACTTTAACTTGTAAAAGATGTAATTTAACTTGTCAAATTGTAATGTTAACTTGTTGAAACGTACTTTAACTTGTCAAAAAGTAACTTTAAGTTGTAAAAACATAGTTTAACTTGTCAAAACGTAAATTTAATTTGTAAAAAATTTATTTTAACTTGTCAAAAATTAATTTTAACTTGTTGAAACGTACTTTAACTTGTCAAAACGTAACTTTAACTTGTATAATACAGAGTTTAACTTGTCAAAACGTAACTTTAACTTGTAAAAAATGTACTATTACTTGTCAAAACGTACTTTGAACTTGTTGAAATGCACTTTAACTTGTCAAGACGTAACTTTAACTTGTAAAAAGCCTAGTTTAACATGTCAAAACGTAACTTTAACTTGTAAAAAATGTACTTTTGCCTGTCAAAACGTAATTTTATCTTCTTGAAAGGTACTTTAACTTGTCAAAACGTAAGTTGAACTTGTTGAAACGTACTTTAACGTGTCAAAACGTAACTTTAACTTGTAAAAAATGTACTTTTACTTGTCAAAACGTAATTTTATCTTGTTAAAAGGTACTTTACCTTGTCAAAACGTAATTTGAACTTGTTGAAACGTACTTTAACTTGTCAAAACATAACTTTAACTTGTAAAAAATGTACTTTAACTTGTCAAATCGTAATGTTAACTTGTTGAAACATACTTTAACTTGTCAAAAGTAACTTTAAGTTGTATAAAACATAGTTTAACTTGTCAAAACGTAACTTTAATTTGTGAAAAATGTACTTTAACTTTTCAAAAAGTAATTTTAACTTGTTGAAATGTACTTTAACTTGTCAAAACGTAACTTTAACTTGTGAAAAATGTACTATTACTTGTCAAAACGTACTTTGAACTTGTTGAAACGTCCTTTAACTTGTCAAAAATTAATTTTAACTTGTTGAAACATACTTTAACTTGTCAAGACGTAACTTTAACTTGTAAAAAACATAGATTACATGTCAAATCGTAACTTTAACTTGTAAAAAATGTACTTTTACTTGTCAAAACGTAATTCTATCTTGTTGAAAGGTACTTTAACTTGTCAAAACATAATTTGAACTTGTTGAAACGTACTTTAACTTGTCAAAACGTAACTTTAACTTGTAAAAAACACAGTTTAACATGTCAAAACGTAACTTTAACTTGTAAAAAATATTCTTTTACTTGTCAAAACTTCATTTTAACCTGTTGAAACATACTTTAAATTGTCAAAACGTAATTTGAACTTGTTGAAACGTACTTTAACTTGTCAAAACGTAACTTTAACTAGTAAAAAATGTACTTTAACTTGTAAAAAATGTAGTATTACTTGTCAAAACGTACTTTGAACTTGTTGAAACGCATTTTAACTTGTCAAAACGTAACTTTAACTTGTAAAAAACATAGTTTAACATGTCAAAACGTAACTTTAACTTGTAAAAAATGTACTTTTACTTGTCAAAACATAATTTTATCTTGTTGAAAGGTATTTTAACTTGTCAAAACGTAATTTGAACTTGTTGAAACGTACTTTAACTTGTCAAAATGTAACTTTAACTTGTAAAAAATGTAATTTAACTTGTCAAATCGTAATCTTAACTTGTTGAAACGTACTTTAACTTGTCAAAAAGTAACTTTAAGTTGTAAAAACATAGTTTAACTTGTCAAAACGTAAATTTAATTTGTAAAAAATTTATTTTAACTTGTCAAAAATTAATTTTAACTTGTTGAAACGTACTTTAACTTGTCAAAACGTAACTTTAACTTGTATAATAAAGAGTTTAACTTGTGAAAACGTAACTTTAACTTGTAAAAAATGTACTATTACTTGTCAAAACGTACTTTGAACTTGTTGAAATGCACTTTAACTTGTCAAGACGTAACTTTAACTTGTAAAAAGCCTAGTTTAACATGTCAAAACGTAACTTTAACTTGTAAAAAATGTACTTTTGCTTGTCAAAACGTAATTTTATCTTGTTGAAAGGTACTTTAACTTGTCAAAACGTAAGTTGAACTTGTTGAAACGTACTTTAACGTGTCAAAACGTAACTTTAACTTGTAAAAAATGTACTTTTACTTGTCAAAACGTAATTTTATCTTGTTAAAAGTTACTTTACCTTGTCAAAACGTAATTTGAACTAGTTGAAACGTACTTTAACTTGTCAAAACATAACTTTAACTTGTAAAAAATGTACTTTAACTTGTCAAATCGTAATGTTAACTTGTTGAAACGTACTTTAACTTGTCAAAAGTAACTTTAAGTTGTATAAAACATAGTTTAACTTGTCAAAACGTAACTTTAATTTGTGAAAAATGTACTTTGACTTGTCAAAAAGTAATTTTAACTTGTTGAAATGTACTTTAACTTGTCAAAACGTAACTTTAACTTGTGAAAAATGTACTATTACTTGTCAAAACGTACTTTGAACTTGTTGAAACGTCCTTTAACTTGTCAAAAAGTAATTTTAACTTGTTGAAACGTACTTTAACTTGTCAAGACATAACTTTAACTTGTAAAAAACATAGTTTAACATGTCAAATCGTAACTTTAACTTGTAAAAAATGTACTTTTACTTGTCAAAACGTAATTCTATCTTGTTGAAAGGTACTTTAACTTGTCAAAACATAATTTGAACTTGTTGAAACATACTTTAACTTGTCAAAACGTAACTTTAACTTGTAAAAAACATAGTTTAACTTGTCAAAACGTAACTTTAACTTGTAAAAAATATTCTTTTACTTGTCAAAACGTAATTTTAACCTGTTGAAACATACTTTAAATTGTCAAAACGTAATTTGAACTTGTTGAAACGTACTTTAACTTGTCAAAACGTAACTTTAACTAGTAAAAAATGTACTTTAACTTGTAAAAAATGTAGTATTACTTGTCAAAACGTACTTTGAACTTGTTGAAACGCATTTTAACTTGTCAAAACGTAACTTTAACTTGTAAAAAACATAGTTTAACATGTCAAAACGTAACTTTAACTTGTAAAAAATGTACTTTTACTTGTCAAAACATAATTTTATCTTGTTGAAAGGTATTTTAACTTGTCAAAACGTAATTTGAACTTGTTGAAACGTACTTTAACTTGTCAAAATGTAACTTTAACTTGTAAAAGATGTAATTTAACTTGTCAAATTGTAATGTTAACTTGTTGAAACGTACTTTAACTTGTCAAAAAGTAACTTTAAGTTGTAAAAACATAGTTTAACTTGTCAAAACGTAAATTTAATTTGTAAAAAATTTATTTTAACTTGTCAAAAATTAATTTTAACTTGTTGAAACATACTTTAACTTGTCAAAACGTAACTTTAACTTGTATAATACAGAGTTTAACTTGTCAAAACGTAACTTTAACTTGTAAAAAATGTACTATTACTTGTCAAAACGTACTTTGAACTTGTTGAAATGCACTTTAACTTGTCAAGACGTAACTTTAACTTGTAAAAAGCCTAGTTTAACATGTCAAAACGTAACTTTAACTTGTAAAAAATGTACTTTTGCCTGTCAAAACGTAATTTTATCTTCTTGAAAGGTACTTTAACTTGTCAAAACGTAAGTTGAACTTGTTGAAACGTACTTTAACGTGTCAAAACGTAACTTTAACTTGTAAAAAATGTACTTTTACTTGTCAAAACGTAATTTTATCTTGTTAAAAGGTACTTTACCTTGTCAAAACGTAATTTGAACTTGTTGAAACGTACTTTAACTTGTCAAAACATAACTTTAACTTGTAAAAAATGTACTTTAACTTGTCAAATCGTAATGTTAACTTGTTGAAACATACTTTAACTTGTCAAAAGTAACTTTAAGTTGTATAAAACATAGTTTAACTTGTCAAAACGTAACTTTAATTTGTGAAAAATGTACTTTAACTTTTCAAAAAGTAATTTTAACTTGTTGAAATGTACTTTAACTTGTCAAAATGTAACTTTAACTTGTGAAAAATGTACTATTACTTGTCAAAACGTACTTTGAACTTGTTGAAACGTCCTTTAACTTGTCAAAAATTAATTTTAACTTGTTGAAACATACTTTAACTTGTCAAGACGTAACTTTAACTTGTAAAAAACATAGTTTAACATGTCAAATCGTAACTTTAACTTGTAAAAAATGTACTTTTACTTGTCAAAACGTAATTCTATCTTGTTGAAAGGTACTTTAACTTGTCAAAACATAATTTGAACTTGTTGAAACGTACTTTAACTTGTCAAAACGTAACTTTAACTTGTAAAAAACATAGTTTAACATGTCAAAACGTAACTTTAACTTGTAAAAAATATTCTTTTACTTGTCAAAACTTCATTTTAACCTGTTGAAACATACTTTAAATTGTCAAAACGTAATTTGAACTTGTTGAAACGTACTTTAACTTGTCAAAACGTAACTTTAACTAGTAAAAAATGTACTTTAACTTGTAAAAAATGTAGTATTACTTGTCAAAACGTACTTTGAACTTGTTGAAACGCATTTTAACTTGTCAAAACGTAACTTTAACTTGTAAAAAACATAGTTTAACATGTCAAAACGTAACTTTAACTTGTAAAAAATGTACTTTTACTTGTCAAAACATAATTTTATCTTGTTGAAAGGTATTTTAACTTGTCAAAACGTAATTTGAACTTGTTGAAACGTACTTTAACTTGTCAAAATGTAACTTTAACTTGTAAAAGATGTAATTTAACTTGTCAAATTGTAATGTTAACTTGTTGAAACGTACTTTAACTTGTCAAAAAGTAACTTTAAGTTGTAAAAACATAGTTTAACTTGTCAAAACGTAAATTTAATTTGTAAAAAATTTATTTTAACTTGTCAAAAATTAATTTTAACTTGTTGAAACGTACTTTAACTTGTCAAAACGTAACTTTAACTTGTATAATACAGAGTTTAACTTGTCAAAACGTAACTTTAACTTGTAAAAAATGTACTATTACTTGTCAAAACGTACTTTGAACTTGTTGAAATGCACTTTAACTTGTCAAGACGTAACTTTAACTTGTAAAAAGCCTAGTTTAACATGTCAAAACGTAACTTTAACTTGTAAAAAATGTACTTTTGCCTGTCAAAACGTAATTTTATCTTCTTGAAAGGTACTTTAACTTGTCAAAACGTAAGTTGAACTTGTTGAAACGTACTTTAACGTGTCAAAACGTAACTTTAACTTGTAAAAAATGTACTTTTACTTGTCAAAACGTAATTTTATCTTGTTAAAAGGTACTTTACCTTGTCAAAACGTAATTTGAACTTGTTGAAACGTACTTTAACTTGTCAAAACATAACTTTAACTTGTAAAAAATGTACTTTAACTTGTCAAATCGTAATGTTAACTTGTTGAAACATACTTTAACTTGTCAAAAGTAACTTTAAGTTGTATAAAACATAGTTTAACTTGTCAAAACGTAACTTTAATTTGTGAAAAATGTACTTTAACTTTTCAAAAAGTAATTTTAACTTGTTGAAATGTACTTTAACTTGTCAAAATGTAACTTTAACTTGTGAAAAATGTACTATTACTTGTCAAAACGTACTTTGAACTTGTTGAAACGTCCTTTAACTTGTCAAAAATTAATTTTAACTTGTTGAAACATACTTTAACTTGTCAAGACGTAACTTTAACTTGTAAAAAACATAGTTTAACATGTCAAATCGTAACTTTAACTTGTAAAAAATGTACTTTTACTTGTCAAAACGTAATTCTATCTTGTTGAAAGGTACTTTAACTTGTCAAAACATAATTTGAACTTGTTGAAACGTACTTTAACTTGTCAAAACGTAACTTTAACTTGTAAAAAACATAGTTTAACATGTCAAAACGTAACTTTAACTTGTAAAAAATATTCTTTTACTTGTCAAAACTTCATTTTAACCTGTTGAAACATACTTTAAATTGTCAAAACGTAATTTGAACTTGTTGAAACGTACTTTAACTTGTCAAAACGTAACTTTAACTAGTAAAAAATGTACTTTAACTTGTAAAAAATGTAGTATTACTTGTCAAAACGAACTTTGAACTTGTTGAAACGCATTTTAACTTGTCAAAACGTAACTTTAACTTGTAAAAAACATAGTTTAACATGTCAAAACGTAACTTTAACTTGTAAAAAATGTACTTTTACTTGTCAAAACATAATTTTATCTTGTTGAAAGGTATTTTAACTTGTCAAAACGTAATTTGAACTTGTTGAAACGTACTTTAACTTGTCAAAATGTAACTTTAACTTGTAAAAGATGTAATTTAACTTGTCAAATTGTAATGTTAACTTGTTGAAACGTACTTTAACTTGTCAAAAAGTAACTTTAAGTTGTAAAAACATAGTTTAACTTGTCAAAACGTAAATTTAATTTGTAAAAAATTTATTTTAACTTGTCAAAAATTAATTTTAACTTGTTGAAACGTACTTTAACTTGTCAAAACGTAACTTTAACTTGTATAATAAAGAGTTTAACTTGTCAAAACGTAACTTTAACTTGTAAAAAATGTACTATTACTTGTCAAAACGTACTTTGAACTTGTTGAAATGCACTTTAACTTGTCAAGACGTAACTTTAACTTGTAAAAAGCCTAGTTTAACATGTCAAAACGTAACTTTAACTTGTAAAAAATGTACTTTTGCCTTTCAAAACGTAATTTTATCTTGTTGAAAGGTACTTTAACTTGTCAAAACGTAAGTTGAACTTGTTGAAACGTACTTTAACGTGTCAAAACGTAACTTTAACTTGTAAAAAATGTACTTTTACTTGTCAAAACGTAATTTTATCTTGTTAAAAGTTACTTTACCTTGTCAAAACGTAATTTGAACTAGTTGAAACGTACTTTAACTTGTCAAAACATAACTTTAACTTGTAAAAAATGTACTTTAACTTGTCAAATCGTAATGTTAATTTGTTGAAACGTACTTTAACTTGTCAAAAGTAACTTTAAGTTGTATAAAACATAGTTTAACTTGTCAAAACGTAACTTTAATTTGTGAAAAATGTACTTTGACTTGTCAAAAAGTAATTTTAACTTGTTGAAATGTACTTTAACTTGTCAAAACGTAACTTTAACTTGTGAAAAATGTACTATTACTTGTCAAAACGTACTTTGAACTTGTTGAAACGTCCTTTAACTTGTCAAAAAGTAATTTTAACTTGTTGAAACGTACTTTAACTTGTCAAGACATAACTTTAACTTGTAAAAAACATAGTTTAACATGTCAAATCGTAACTTTAACTTGTAAAAAATGTACTTCTACTTGTCAAAACGTAATTCTATCTTGTTGAAAGGTACTTTAACTTGTCAAAACATAATTTGAACTTGTTGAAACGTACTTTAACTTGTCAAAACGTAACTTTAACTTGTAAAAAACATAGTTTAACATGTCAAAACGTAACTTTAACTTGTAAAAAATATTCTTTTACTTGTCAAAACGTAATTTTAACCTGTTGAAACATACTTTAAATTGTCAAAACGTAATTTGAACTTGTTGAAACGTACTTTAACTTGTCAAAACGTAACTTTAACTAGTAAAAAATGTACTTTAACTCGTAAAAAATGTAGTATTACTTGTCAAAACGTACTTTGAACTTGTTGAAACGCATTTTAACTTGTCAAAACGTAACTTTAACTTGTAAAAAACATAGTTTAACATGTCAAAACGTAACTTTAACTTGTAAAAAATGTACTTTTACTTGTCAAAACATAATTTTATCTTGTTGAAAGGTATTTTAACTTGTCAAAACGTAATTTGAACTTGTTGAAACGTACTTTAACTTGTCAAAATGTAACTTTAACTTGTAAAAGATGTAATTTAACTTGTCAAATCGTAATGTTAACTTGTTGAAACGTACTTTAACTTGTCAAAAAGTAACTTTAAGTTGTAAAAACATAGTTTAACTTGTCAAAACGTAAATTTAATTTGTAAAAAATTTATTTTAACTTGTCAAAAATTAATTTTAACGTGTTGAAACGTACTTTAACTTGTCAAAACGTAACTTTAACTTGTATAATACAGAGTTTAACTTGTCAAAACGTAACTTTAACTTGTAAAAAATGTACTATTACTTGTCAAAACGTACTTTGAACTTGTTGAAATGCACTTTAACTTGTCAAGACGTAACTTTAACTTGTAAAAAGTCTAGTTTAACATGTCAAAACGTAACTTTAACTTGTAAAAAATGTACTTTTGCCTGTCAAAACGTAATTTTATCTTGTTGAAAGGTACTTTAACTTGTCAAAACGTAAGTTGAACTTGTTGAAACGTACTTTAACGTGTCAAAACGTAACTTTAACTTGTAAAAAATGTACTTTTACTTGTCAAAACGTAATTTTATCTTGTTAAAAGGTACTTTACCTTGTCAAAACGTAATTTGAACTAGTTGAAACGTACTTTAACTTGTCAAAACATAACTTTAACTTGTAAAAAATGTACTTTAACTTGTCAAATCGTAATGTTAACTTGTTGAAACGTACTTTAACTTGTCAAAAGTAACTTTAAGTTGTATAAAACATAGTTTAACTTGTCAAAACGTAACTTTAATTTGTGAAAAATGTACTTTGACTTGTCAAAAAGTAATTTTAACTTGTTGAAATGTACTTTAACTTGTCAAAACGTAACTTTAACTTGTGAAAAATGTACTATTACTTGTCAAAACGTACTTTGAACTTGTTGAAACGTCCTTTAACTTGTCAAAAAGTAATTTTAACTTGTTGAAACGTACTTTAACTTGTCAAGACATAACTTTAACTTGTAAAAAACATAGTTTAACATGTCAAATCGTAACTTTAACTTGTAAAAAATGTACTTCTACTTGTCAAAACGTAATTCTATCTTGTTGAAAGGTACTTTAACTTGTCAAAACATAATTTGAACTTGTTGAAACGTACTTTAACTTGTCAAAACGTAACTTTAACTTGTAAAAAACATAGTTTAACATGTCAAAACGTAACTTTAACTTGTAAAAAATATTCTTTTACTTGTCAAAACGTAATTTTAACCTGTTGAAACATACTTTAAATTGTCAAAACGTAATTTGAACTTGTTGAAACGTACTTTAACTTGTCAAAACGTAACTTTAACTAGTAAAAAATGTACTTTAACTCGTAAAAAATGTAGTATTACTTGTCAAAACGTACTTTGAACTTGTTGAAACGCATTTTAACTTGTCAAAACGTAACTTTAACTTGTAAAAAACATAGTTTAACATGTCAAAACGTAACTTTAACTTGTAAAAAATGTACTTTTACTTGTCAAAACATAATTTTATCTTGTTGAAAGGTATTTTAACTTGTCAAAACGTAATTTGAACTTGTTGAAACGTACTTTAACTTGTCAAAATGTAACTTTAACTTGTAAAAGATGTAATTTAACTTGTCAAATCGTAATGTTAACTTGTTGAGACGTACTTTAACTTGTCAAAAAGTAACTTTAAGTTGTAAAAACATAGTTTAACTTGTCAAAACGTAAATTTAATTTGTAAAAAATTTATTTTAACTTGTCAAAAATTAATTTTAACGTGTTGAAACGTACTTTAACTTGTCAAAACGTAACTTTAACTTGTATAATACAGAGTTTAACTTGTCAAAACGTAACTTTAACTTGTAAAAAATGTACTATTACTTGTCAAAACGTACTTTGAACTTGTTGAAATGCACTTTAACTTGTCAAGACGTAACTTTAACTTGTAAAAAGTCTAGTTTAACATGTCAAAACGTAACTTTAACTTGTAAAAAATGTACTTTTGCCTGTCAAAACGTAATTTTATCTTGTTGAAAGGTACTTTAACTTGTCAAAACGTAAGTTGAACTTGTTGAAACGTACTTTAACGTGTCAAAACGTAACTTTAACTTGTAAAAAATGTACTTTTACTTGTCAAAACGTAATTTTATCTTGTTAAAAGGTACTTTACCTTGTCAAAATGTAATTTGAACTTGTTGAAACGTACTTTAACTTGTCAAAACATAACTTTAACTTGAAAAAAATGTACTTTAACTTGTCAAATCGTAATGTTAACTTGTTGAAACGTAATTTAACTTGTCAAAAGTAACTTTAAGTTGTATAAAACATAGTTTAACTTGTCAAAACGTATCTTTAATTTGTGAAAAATGTACTTTAACTTGTCAAAAAGTAATTTTAACTTGTTGAAATGTACTTTAACTTGTCAAAACGTAACTTTAACTTGTGAAAAATGTACTATTACTTGTCAAAACGTACTTTGAACTTGTTGAAACGTCCTTTAACTTGTCAAAAAGTAATTTTAACTTGTTGAAACGTACTTTAACTTGTCAAGACGTAACTTTAACTTGTAAAAAACATAGTTTAACATGTCAAATCGTAACTTTAACTTGTAAAAAATGTACTTCTACTTGTCAAAACGTAATTCTATCTTGTTGAAAGGTACTTTAACTTGTCAAAACATAATTTGAACTTGTTGAAACGTACTTTAACTTGTCAAAACGTAACTTTAACTTGTAAAAAACATAGTTTAACATGTCAAAACGTAACTTTAACTTGTAAAAAATATTCTTTTACTTGTCAAAACGTAATTTTAACCTGTTGAAACATACTTTAAATTGTCAAAACGTAATTTGAACTTGTTGAAACGTACTTTAACTTGTCAAAACGTAACTTTAACTAGTAAAAAATGTACTTTAACTCGTAAAAAATGTAGTATTACTTGTCAAAACGTACTTTGAACTTGTTGAAACGCATTTTAACTTGTCAAAACGTAACTTTAACTTGTAAAAAACATAGTTTAACATGTCAAAACGTAACTTTAACTTGTAAAAAATGTACTTTTACTTGTCAAAACATAATTTTATCTTGTTGAAAGGTATTTTAACTTGTCAAAACGTAATTTGAACTTGTTGAAACGTACTTTAACTTGTCAAAATGTAACTTTAACTTGTAAAAGATGTAATTTAACTTGTCAAATCGTAATGTTAACTTGTTGAAACGTACTTTAACTTGTCAAAAAGTAACTTTAAGTTGTAAAAACATAGTTTAACTTGTCAAAACGTAAATTTAATTTGTAAAAAATTTATTTTAACTTGTCAAAAATTAATTTTAACGTGTTGAAACGTACTTTAACTTGTCAAAACGTAACTTTAACTTGTATAATACAGAGTTTAACTTGTCAAAACGTAACTTTAACTTGTAAAAAATATACTATTACTTGTCAAAACGTACTTTGAACTTGTTGAAATGCACTTTAACTTGTCAAGACGTAACTTTAACTTGTAAAAAGTCTAGTTTAACATGTCAAAACGTAACTTTAACTTGTAAAAAATGTACTTTTGCCTGTCAAAACGTAATTTTATCTTGTTGAAAGGTACTTTAACTTGTCAAAACGTAAGTTGAACTTGTTGAAACGTACTTTAACGTGTCAAAACGTAACTTTAACTTGTAAAAAATGTACTTTTACTTGTCAAAACGTAATTTTATCTTGTTAAAAGGTACTTTACCTTGTCAAAACGTAATTTGAACTTGTTGAAACGTACTTTAACTTGTCAAAACATAACTTTAACTTGTAAAAAATGTACTTTAACTTGTCAAATCGTAATGTTAACTTGTTGAAACGTACTTTAACTTGTCAAAAGTAACTTTAAGTTGTATAAAACATAGTTTAACTTGTCAAAACGTAACTTTAATTTGTGAAAAATGTACTTTAACTTGTCAAAAAGTAATTTTAACTTGTTGAAATGTACTTTAACTTGTCAAAACGTAACTTTAACTTGTAAAAAATGTACTATTACTTGTCAAAACGTACTTTGAACTTGTTGAAACGTCCTTTAACTTGTCAAAAAGTAATTTTAACTTGTTGAAACGTACTTTAACTTGTCAAGACGTAACTTTAACTTGTAAAAAACATAGTTTAACATGTCAAATCGTAACTTTAACTTGTAAAAAATGTACTTTTACTTGTCAAAACGTAATTCTATCTTGTTGAAAGGTACTTTAACTTGTCAAAACATAATTTGAACTTGTTGAAACGTACTTTAACTTGTCAAAACGTAACTTTAACTTGTAAAAAACATAGTTTAACATGTCAAAACATAACTTTAACTTGTAAAAAATGTTCTTTTACTTGCCAAAACGTAATTTTAACCTGTTGAAACATACTTTAACTTGTCAAAACGTAATTTGAACTTGTTGAAACGTACTTTAACTTGTCAAAACGTATCTTTAACTTGTAAAAAATGTACTATAACTTTTAAAAAATGTAGTATTACTTGTCAAAACGTACTTTGAACTTGTTGAAATGCACTTTAACTTGTCAAAACGTAACTTTAACTTGTCAAAAACATAGTTTAACATGTCAAAACGTAACTTTAACTTGTAAAAAATGTACTTTTACTTGTCAAAACATAATTTTATCTTGTTGAAAGGTACTTTAACTTGTCAAAACGTAATTTGAACTTGTTGAAACGTACTTTAACTTGTCAAAACGTAACTTTAACTTGTAAAAAATGTAATTTAACTTGTCAAATCGTAATGTTAACTTGTTGAAACGTACTTTAACTTGTCAAAAAGTAACTTTAAGCTGTAAAAACATAGTTTAACTTGTCAAAACGTAACTTTAATTTGTAAAAAATGTATTTTAACTTGTCAAAAAGTAATTTTAACTTGTTGAAACGTACTTTAACTTGTGAAAACGTAACTTTAACTTGTAAAATACAGAGTTTAACTTGTCAAAACGTAACTTTAACTTGTAAAAAATGTACTATTACTTGTCAAAACGTACTTTGAACTTGTTGAAACGCACTTTAACTTGTCAAGACGTTACTTTAACTTGTAAAAAGCCTAGTTTAACATGTCAAAACGTAACTTTAACTTGTAAAAAATGTACTTTTGCCTGTCAAAACGTAATTTTAACTTGTTGAAAGGTACTTTAACTTGTCAAAACGTAATTAGAACTTGTTGAAACGTACTTTAACGTGTCAAAACGTAACTTTTACTTGTAAAAAATGTACTTTTTCGTGTCAAAACGTAATTTTATCTTGTTGAAAGGTACTTTACCTTGTCAAAACATAATTTGAACTTGTTGAAACGTACTTTAACTTGTCAAAACATAACTTTAACTTGTAAAAAATGTACTTTAACTTGTCAAATCGTAATGTTAACTTGTTGAAACGTACTTTAACTTGTCAAAAGAACTTTAAGTTGTATAAATCATAGTTTAACTTGTCAAAACGTAACTTTAATTTGTGAAAAATTTACTTCAACTTGTCAAAAACTAATTTTAACTTGTTGAAATGTACTTTACCTTGTCAAAACGTAACTTTAACTTGTAAAAATGTAGTATTACTTGTCAAAACATATTTTGAACTTGTTGAAACGCCCTTTAACTTGTCAAAAAGTAATTTTAACTTGTTGAAACGTACTTTAACTTGTCAAGACTTAACTTTAACTTGTAAAAAACATAGTTTAACATGTCAAATCGTAACTTTAACTTGTAAAAAATGTACTATTACTTGTCAAAACGTATTTTGAACTTGTTGAAACGCCCTTTAACTTGTCAAAAAGTAATTTTAACTTGTTTAAACGTACATTAACTTGTCAAGACATAACTTTAACTTGTAAAAAACATAGTTTAACATGTGAAATCGTAACTTTAACTTGTAAAAAATGTACTTTTACTTGTCAAAACGTAATTCTATCTTGTTGAAAGGTACTTTAACTTGTCAAAACATAATTTGAACTTGTTGAAACGTACTTTAACTTGTCAAAACGTAAATTTAACTTGTAAAAAACATAGTTTAACATGTCAAAACGTAACTTTAACTTGTAAAAAATGTTCTTTTACTTGTCAAAACGTAATTTTAACCTGTTGAAACATACTTTAACTTGTCAAAACGTAATTTGAACTTGTTGAAACGTACTTTAACTTGTAAAAAATGTACTTTAACTTGTAAAAAATGTAGTATTACTTGTCAAAACGTACTTTGAACTTGTTGAAATGCACTTTAACTTGTCAAAACGTAACTTTAACTTGTAAAAAACATAGTTTAACATGTTAAAACGTAACTTTAACTTGTAAAAAATGTACTTTTACTTGTCAAAACATAATTTTGTCTTGTTGAAAGGTACTTTAACTTGTCAAAGCGTAATTTGAACTTGTTGAAACGTACTTTAACTTGTCAAAATGTAACTTTAACTTGTAAAAAATGTTATTTAACTTGTCAAATCGTAATGTTAACTTGTTGAAACGTATTTTAACTTGTCAAAAAGTAACTTTAAGTTGTAAAAAACATAGTTTAACTTGTCAAAACGTAACTTTAATTTGTAAAAAATATACTTTAACTTCTCAAAAAGTTATTTTAACTTGTTGAAACGTACTTTAACTTGTCAAAACGTAACTTTAACTTGTAAAAAACATAGTTTAACTTGTCAAAACGTAACTTTAACTTGTAAAAAATGTACTATTACTAGTCAAAACGTACTTTGAACTTGTTGAAACGCACTTTAACTTGTCAAGACGTAACTTTAACTTGTAAAAAGCCTAGTTTAACATGTCAAAACGTACCTTTAACTTGTAAAAAATGTACCTTTGCCTGTCAAAACGTAATTTTATCTTGTTGAAAGGTACTTTAACTTGTCAAAACGTAATTTGAACTTGTTGAAACGTACTTTAACTTGTCAAAACGTAACTTTAACTTGTAAAAAATGTACTTTTACTTGTCAAAACGTAAGTTTATCTTGTTGAAAGGTACTTTACCTTGTCAAAACGTAATTTGAACTTGTTGAAACGTACTTTAACTTGTCAAAACATAACTTTAACTTGTAAAAAATGTACTTTAACTTGTTAAATCGTAATGTTAACTTGTTGAAACGTACTTTAACTTGTCAAAAGTAACTTTAAGTTGTATAAATCATAGTTTAACTTGTCAAAACGTAACTTTAATTTGTGAAAAATGTACTTTAACTTGTCAAAAACTAATTTTAACTTGTTGAAATGTACTTTAACTTGTCAAAACGTAACTTTAACTTGTAAAAAATGTACTATTACTCGTCAAAACGTATTTTGAACTTGTTGAAACGCCCTTTAACTAGTCAAAAAGTAATTTTAACTTGTTGAAACGTACTTTAACTTGTAAAGACTTAACTTTAACTTGTAAAAAACATAGTTTAACATGTCAAATCGTAACTTTAACTTGTAAAAAATTTACTATTACTTGTCCAAACGTATTTTGAACTTGTTGAAACGCCCTTTAACTTGTCAAAAAGTAATTTTAACTTGTTGAAACGTAATTTAACTTGTCAAGACGTAACTTTAACTTGTAAAAAACATAGTTTAACATGTCAAATCGTAACTTTAACTTGTAAAAAATGTACTTTTACTTGTCAAAACGTAATTCTATCTTGTTGAAAGGTACTTTAACTTGTCAAAACATAATTTGAACTTGTTGAAACGTACTTTAACTTGTCAAAACGTAAATTTAACTTGTAAAAAACATAGATTAACATGTCAAAACGTAACTTTAACTTGTAAAAAATGTTCTTTTACTTGTCAAAAAGTAATTTTAACCTGTTGAAACATACTTTAACTTGTCAAAACGTAATTTGAACTTGTTGAAACGTACTTTAACTTGTCAAAACGTATCTTTAACTTGTATAAAATGTACTTTAACTTGTAAAAAATGTAGTATTACTTGTCAAAACGTACTTTGAACTTGTTGAAATGCACTTTAACTTGTCAAAACGTAACTTTAACTTGTAAAAAACATAGTTTAACATGTTAAAACGTAACTTTAACTTGTCAAAACATAATTTTATCTTGTTAAAAGGTACTTTAACTTGTCAAAACGTAATTTGAACTTGTTGAAACGTACTTTAACTTGTCAAAACGTAACTTTAACTTGTAAAAAATGTTATTTAACTTGTCAAATCGTAATGTTAACTTGTTTAAACGTACTTTAACTTGTCAAAAAGTAACTTTAAGTTGTAAAAAACATAGTTTAACTTGTCAAAACGTAACTTTAATTTGTAAAAAATATACTTTAACTTCGCAAAAAGTTATTTTAACTTGTTGAAACGTACTTTAACTTGTCAAAACATAACTTTAACTTGTAAAAATTGTACTATTACTTGTCAAAACGTACTTTGAACTTGTTGAAACGCACTTTAACTTTTCAAAAAGTAATTTTAACTTGTTGAAACGTACTTTAACTTGTCAAGACGTAACTTTAACTTGTAAAAAACATAGTTTAACATGTCAAATCGTAACTTTAACTTGTAAAAAATGTACTTTTACTTGTCAAAACGTAATTCTATCTTGTTGAAAGGTACTTTAACTTGTCAAAACATAATTTGAACTTGATGAAACGTACTTTAACTTGTCAAAACGTAACTTTAACTTGTAAAAAATGTACTTTTACTTGTCAAAACATAATTTTATCTTGTTGGAAGGTACTTTAACTTGTCAAAACGTAATTTGAACTTCTTGAAACGTACTTTAACTTGTCAAAACGTAACTTTAACTTGTAAAAAATGTAATTTTACTTGTCAAATCGTAATGTTAATATGTTGAAACGTACTTTAACTTGTCAAAAAGTAACTTTAAATTGTAAAAAACATAGTTTAACTTGTCAAAACGTAACTTTAACTTGTCAAAATTGTACTTTAACTTGTCAAAAGTAATTTTAACTTGTTGAAACGTACTTTAACTTGTCAAAACGTAACTTTAACTTGTAAAAAACAGAGTTTAACTTGTCAAAACGTAGCTTTAACTTGTAAAAAATGTAATATTACTTGTCAAAACGTACTTTGAACTTGTTTAAACGCACTTTAACTTGTCAAGACGTAACTTTAACTTGTAAAAAACATAGTTTAACATGTCAAAACGTAACTTTAAATTGTTAAAAATGTACTTTTACTTGTCAAAACGTAATTTTAACCTGTTGAAACATACTTTAACTTGTCAAAACGTAATTTGAACTTGTTGAAACGTACTTTAACTTGTCAAAACGGAACTTTAACATGTAAAAAATGTACTTTAACTTGTAAAAAATGTACTATTACTTGTCAAAACGTACTTTGAACTTGTTGAAATACACTTTAACTTGTCAAAACGTAACTTTAACTTGTAAAAAATGTACTACTACTTGTCCAAACGTACTTTGAACTTGTTGAAACGCACTTTAACTTGTCAAGACGTAACTTTAACTTGTAAAAAATGTACTTTTACTTGTCAAAATATAATTTTAACCTGTTGAAACATACTTTAACTTGTCAAAACGTAATTTGAACTTGTTAAAACGTACTTTAACTTGTCAAAACGTAACTTTAACTTGTAAAAAATGCACTTTAACTTGTAAAAATTGTACTATTACTTGTCAAAACGTACTTTGAACTTGTTGAAACGAACTTTAACTTGTCAAAACGTAACTTTAACTTGTAAAAAACATAGTTTAACATGTCAAAACGTAACTTTAACTTGTAAAAATGTACTTTTATTTGTCAAAACGTAATTCTATCTTGTTGAAAGGTACTTTAACTTGTCAAAACATAATTTGAACTTGTTGAAACGTACTTTAACTTGTCAAAACGTAACTTTAACTTGCAAAAAACATAGTTTAACATGTCAAAACGTAACTTTAACTTGTAAAAAATGTACTTTTACTTGTCAAAACGTAATTTTAACCTGTTGAAACATACTTTAACTTGTCAAAACGTAATTTGAACTTGTTGAAACGTACTTTAACTTGTCAAAACGTAACTTTAACTTGTAAAAAATGTACTTTAACTTGTAAAAAATGTAGTATTACTTGTCAAAACGTAACTTTAACTTGTAAAAATTGTACTATTACTTGTCAAAACGTACTTTGAACTTGTTGACGCACTTTAACTTGTCAAAAAGTAATTTTAACTTGTTGAAACGTACTTTAACTTGTCAAGACGTAACTTTAACTTGTAAAAAACATAGTTTAACATGTCAAATCGTAACTTTAACTTGTAAAAAATGTACTTTTACTTGTCAAAACGTAATTCTATCTTGTTGAAAGGTACTTTAACTTGTCAAAACATAATTTAAACTTGATGAAACGTACATTAACTTGTCAAAACGTAATTTTAACTTGTAAAAAACATAGTTTAACATGTCAAAACGTAACTTTAACTTGTAAAAACTGTTCTTTTACTTGTCAAAACGTAATTTTAACCTGTTGAAACATACTTTAACTTGTCAAAACGTAATTTGAACTTGTTGAAACGTACTTTAACTTATCAAAACGTAAATTTAACTTGTAAAAAATGTACTTTAAATTGTAAAAAATGTAGTATTACTTGTCAAAACGTACTTTGAACTTGTTGAAATGCACTTTAACTTGTCAAAACGTAACTTTAACTTGTAAAAAACATAGTTTAACATGTCAAAACGTAACTTTAACTTGTAAAAAATGTACTTTTACTTGTCAAAACATAATTTTATCTTGTTGAAAGGTACTTTAACTTGTCAAAACGTAATTTGAACTTGTTGAAACGTACTTTAACTTGTCAAAACGTAACTTTAACTTGTAAAAAATGTAATTTAACTTGTCAAATCGTAATGTTAACATGTTGAAACGTACTTTAACTTGTCAAAAAGTAACTTTAAGTTGTAAGAAACATAGTTTAACTTGTCAAAACGTAACTTTAACTTGTCAAAATTGTACTATAACTTGTCAAAAAGTAATTTTAACTTGTTGAAACGTACTTTAACTTGTCAAAACGTAACTTTAACTTGTAAAAAACAGAGTTTAACTTGTCAAAACGTAGCTTTAACTTGTAAAAAATGTACTATTACTTGTCAAAACGTACTTTGAACTTGTTTAAACGCACTTTAACTTGTCAAGACGTAACTTTAACTTGTAAAAAACATAGTTTAACATGTCAAAACGTAACTTTAAATTGTTAAAAATGTACTTTTACTTGTCAAAACGTAATTTTAACCTGTTGAAACATACTTTAACTTGTCAAAACGTAATTTGAACTTGTTGAAACGTATTTTAACTTGTCAAAACGTAACTTTAACATGTAAAAAATGTACTTTAACTTGTAAAAAATGTACTATTACTTGTCAAAACGTACTTTGAACTTGTTGAAATACACTTTAACTTGTCAAAACGTAACTTTAACTTATAAAAAATGTACTACTACTTGTCAAAACGTACTTTGAACTTGTTGAAACGCACTTTAACTTGTCAAGACGTAACTTTAACTTGTAAAAAATGTACTTTTACTTGTCAAAATATAATTTTACCCTGTTGAAACATACTTTAACTTGTCAAAATGTAATTTGAACTTGTTGAAACGTACTTTAACTTGTCAAAACGTAACTTTAACTTGTAAAAAATGCATTTTAACTTGTAAAAATTGTACTATTACTTGTCAAAACGTACTTTGAACTTGTTGAAACGCACTTTAACTTGTCAAAACGTAACTTTAACTTGTAAAAAACATAATTTAACATGTCAAAACGTAACTTTAACTTGTAAAAAATGTACTTTTACTTGTCAAAACGTAATTCTATCTTGTTGAAAGGTACTTTAACTTGTCAAAACATAATTTGAACTTGTTGAAATGTACTTTAACTTGTCAAAACGTAATTTTAACTTGTAAAAAATGTAGTTTAACTTGTAAAAAATGTAGTATTACTTGTCAAAACGTACTTTGAACTTGTTGAAATGCACTTTAACTTGTCAAAACGTAACTTTAACTTGTAAAAAACATAGTTTAACATGTCAAAACGTAACTTTAACTTGTAAAAAATGTACTTTTACTTGTCAAAACGTAATTCTATCTTGTTGAAAGGTACTTTAACTTGTCAAAACATAATTTGAACTTGTTGAAACGTACTTTAACTTGTCAAAACGTAACTTAAACTTGTAAAAACATAGTTTAACATGTCAAAACGTAACTTTAACTTGTAAAAAATGTACTTTTACTTGTCAAAACGTAATTTTAACCTGTTGAAACATACTTTAACTTGTCAAAACGTAATTTGAACTTGTTGAAACGTACTTTAACTTGTCAAAACGTAACTTTAACTTGTAAAAAATGTACTTTAACTTGTAAAAAATGTAGTATTACTTGTCAAAACGTAACTTTAACTTGTAAAAAATGTACTTTAACTTGTCAAATCGTAATTTTAACTTGTTGAAACGTACTTTAACTTGTCAAAACGTAACTTTAACTTGTAAAAACTGTACTATTACTTGTCAAAACGTACTTTGAACTTGTTGACGCACTTTAACTTGTCAAAAAGTAATTTTAACTTGTTGAAACGTACTTTAACTTGTCAAGACGTAACTTTAACTTGTAAAAAACATAGTTTAACATGTCAAAACGTAACATTAAATTGTTAAAAATGTACTTTTACTTGTCAAAACGTAATTTTAACCTGTTGAAACATAATTTAACTTGTCAAAACGTAATTTGAACTTGTTGAAACGTACTTTAACTTGTCAAAACGGAACTTTAACATGTAAAAAATGTACTTTAACTTGTAAAAAATGTACTATTACTTGTCAAAACGTACTTTGAACTTGTTGAAATACACTTTAACTTGTCAAAACGTAACTTTAACTTGTAAAAAATGTACTACTACTTGTCCAAACGTACTTTGAACTTGTTGAAACGCACTTTAACTTGTCAATACGTAACTTTAACTTGTAAAAAATGTACTTTTACTTGTCAAAATATAATTTTAACCTGTTGAAACATACTTTAACTTGTCAAAACGTAATTTGAACTTGTTGAAACGTACTTTAACTTGTCAAAACGTAACTTTACCTTGTAAAAAATGCACTTTAACTTGTAAAAATTGTACTATTACTTTTCAAAACGTACTTTGAACTTGTTGAAACGAACTTTAACTTGTCAAAACGTAACTTTAACTTGTAAAAAACATAGTTTAACATGTCAAAACGTAACTTTAACTTGTAAAAAATGTACTTTTACTTGTCAAAACGTAATTCTATCTTGTTGAAAGGTACTTTAACTTGTCAAAACATAATTTGAACTTGTTGAAACGTACTTTAACTTGTCAAAACGTAACTTTAACTTGTAAAAAACATAGTTTATTATGTCAAAACGTAACTTTAACTTGTAAA
Source organism: Urtica urens (assembly GCA_958296335.1). NCBI lineage: Eukaryota > Viridiplantae > Streptophyta > Magnoliopsida > Rosales > Urticaceae > Urtica > Urtica urens. The sequence continues at coordinate 25,180,248 of OY282520.1, forward strand.
AAATGTACTTTTACTTGTCAAAACGTAATTTTAACCTATTGAAACATACTTTAACTTGTCAAAACGTAATTTGAACTTGTTGAAACGTACTTTAACTTGTCAAAACGTAACTTTAACTTGTAAAAAATGTACTTTAACTTGTAAAAAATGTAGTATTACTTGTCAAAACGTAACTTTAACTTGTAAAAAATGTACTTTAACTTGTCAAATCGTAATTTTAACTTGTTGAAACGTACTTTAACTTGTCAAAACGTAACTTTAACTTGTAAAAATTGTACTATTACTTGTCAAAACGTACTTTGAACTTGTTGACGCACTTTAACTTGTCAAAAAGTAATTTTAACTTGTTGAAACGTACTTTAACTTGTCAAGACGTAACTTTAACTTGTAAAAAACATAGTTTAACATGTCAAAACGTAACTTTAAATTGTTAAAAATGTACTTTTACTTGTCAAAACGTAATTTTAACCTGTTGAAACATACTTTAACTTGTCAAAACGTAATTTGAACTTGTTGAAACGTACTTTAACTTGTCAAAACGGAACTTTAACATGTAAAAAATGTACTTTAACTTGTAAAAAATGTACTATTACTTGTCAAAACGTACTTTGAACTTGTTGAAATACACTTTAACTTGTCAAAACGTAACTTTAACTTGTAAAAAATGTACTACTACTTGTCCAAACGTACTTTGAACTTGTTGAAACGCACTTTAACTTGTCAATACGTAACTTTAACTTGTAAAAAATGTACTTTTACTTGTCAAAATATAATTTTAACCTGTTGAAACATACTTTAACTTGTCAAAACGTAATTTGAACTTGTTGAAACGTACTTTAACTTGTCAAAACGTAACTTTACCTTGTAAAAAATGCACTTTAACTTGTAAAAATTGTACTATTACTTGTCAAAACGTACTTTGAACTTGTTGAGACGAACTTTAACTTGTCAAAACGTAACTTTAACTTGTAAAAAACATAGTTTAACATGTCAAAACGTAACTTTAACTTGTAAAAAATGTACTTTTACTTGTCAAAACGTAATTCTATCTTGTTGAAAGGTACTTTAACTTGTCAAAACATAATTTGAACTTGTTGAAACGTACTTTAACTTGTCAAAACGTAACTTTAACTTGTAAAAAACATAGTTTATTATGTCAAAACGTAACTTTAACTTGTAAAAAATGTACTTTTACTTGTCAAAACGTAATTTTAACCTGTTGAAACATACTTTAACTTGTCAAAACGTAATTTGAACTTGTTGAAACGTACTTTAACTTGTCAAAACGTAACTTTAACTTGTAAAAAATGTACTTTAACTTGTAAAAAATGTAGTATTACTTGTCAAACGTAACTTTAACTTGTAAAAAATGTACTTTAACTTGTCAAATCGTAATTTTAACTTGTTGAAACGTACTTTAACTTGTCAAAACGTAACTTTAACTTGTAAAAATTGTACTATTACTTGTCAAAACGTACTTTGAACTTGTTGACGCACTTTAACTTGTCAAAACGTAATTTGAACTTGTTGAAACGTACTTTAACTTGTCAAAAAGTAATTTTAACTTGTTGAAACGTACTTTAATTTGTCAAAACGTAACTTTAACTTCTAAAAAACATAGTTTAACATGTCAAAACGTAACTTTAACTTGTAAAAAATGTACTTTAACTTGTCAAAACGTAATTTTATCTTTTTGAAAGGTACTTTAACTTGTCAAAACGTAATTTGAACTTGTTGAAACGTACTTTAACTTGTAAAAAATGTACTTCAACTAGTTAAATCGTAATTTTAACTTGTTGAAACGTACTTTAACTTGTCAAAACGTAACTTTAACTTGTAAAAATTGTACTATTACTTGTCAAAACGTACTTTAACTTGTCAAGAAGTAATTTTAACTTGTAGAAACGTACTTTAACTTGTCAAGACGTAACTTTAACTTGTAAAAAACATAGTTTAACATGTCAAATCGTAACTTTAACTTGTAAAAAATGTACTTTTACTTGTCCAAACGTAATTCTATCTTGTTGAAAGGTACTTTAACTTGTCAAAACATAATTTAAACTTGATGAAACGTACTTTAACTTGTCAAAACGTAATTTTAACTTGTAAAAAACATAGTTTAACATGTCAAAACGTAACTTTAACTTGTAAAATCTGTTCTTTTACTTGTCAAAACGTAATTTTAACCTGTTGAAACATACTTTAACTTGTCAAAACGTAATTTGAACTTGTTGAAACGTACTTTAACTTGTCAAAACGTAAATTTAACTTGTAAAAAATGTACTTTAACTTGTAAAAAATGTAGTATTACTTGTCAAAACGTACTTTGAACTTGTTGAAATGCACTTTAACTTGTCAAAACGTAACTTTAACTTGTAAAAAACATAGTTTAACATGTCAAAACGTAACTTTAACTTGTAAACAATGTACTTTTACTTGTCAAAACATAATTTTATCTTGTTGAAAGGTACTTTAACTTGTCAAAACGTAATTTGAACTTGTTGAAACGTACTTTAACTTGTCAAAACGTAACTTTACCTTGTAAAAAATGTAATTTAACTTGTCAAATCGTAATGTTAACATGTTGAAACGTACTTTAACTTGTCAAAAAGTAACTTTAAGTTGTAAAAAACATAGTTTAACTTGTCAAAACGTAACTTTAACTTGTCAAAAATGTTCTTTTACTTGTCAAAACGTAATTTTAACCTGTTGAAACATACTTTAACTTGTCAAAACGTAATTTGAACTTGTTGAAACGTACTTTAACTTGTCAAAACGTAACTTTAACTTGTAAAAAATGTACTTTAACTTGTAGAAAATGTAGTATTACTTGTCAAAACGTAACTTTAACTTGTAAAAAATGTACTTTAACTTGTCAAATCGTAATTTTAACTTGTTGAAACGTACTTTAACTTGTCAAAAAGTAACTTTAAGTTGTAAAAAAAAGAGTTTAACTTGTCAAAACGTAACATTAACTTGTAAACAATGTACTATTACTTGTCAAAACATACTTTGAACTTGTTGAAAAGCACTTTAACTTGTCAAGACGTAACTTTAACTTGGAAAAAACATAGTTTAACATGTCAAAACGTAACTTTAACTTGTAAAAAATGTACTTTTACTGGTCAAAACGTAATTCTATCTTGTTGAAAGGTACTTTAACTTGTCAAAACATAATTTGAACTTGTTGAAACGTACTTTAACTTGTCAAAACGTAACTTTAACTTGTAAAAAACATAGTTTAACATGTCAAAACGTAACTTTAACTTGTAAAAAATGTTCTTTTACTTGTCAAAACGTAATTTTAACCTGTTGAAACATACATTAACCTGTCAAAACGTAATTTGAACTTGTTGAAACGTACTTTAACTTGTCAAAACGTAACTTTAACTTGTAAAAATGTACTTTAACTTGTAAAAAATGTAGTATTACTTTTCAAAACGTACTTTGAACTTGTTGAAATGCACTTTAACTTGTCAAAACGTAACTTTAACTTGTAAAAAACATAGTTTAACATATCAAAACGTAACTTTAACTTGTAAAAAATGTACTTTTACTTGTCAAAACATAATTTTATCTTGTTGAAAGGTACTTTAACTTGTCAAAACGTAATTTGAACTTGTTGAAACGTACTTTAACTTGTCAAAACCTAACTTTAACTTGTAAAAAATGTACTTTAACTTGTCAAATCGTAATTTTAACTTGTTGAAACGTACTTTAACTTGTCAAAAAGTAACTTTAAGTTGTAAAAAACATAGTTTAACTTGTCAAAACGTAACTTTAATTTGTAAAAAATGTACTTTAACTTGTCAAAAACTAATTTTAACTTGTTGAAACATACTTTAACTTGTCAAAACGTAACTTTAACTTGTAAAAAACATAGTTTAACTTGCCAAAACGTAACTTTAACTTGTAAAAAATGTACTATTACTTGTCAAAATGTACTTTGAACTTGTTGAAACGCACTTTAACTTGTCCAAACGTAACTTTAACTTTCTAAAAACATAGTTTAACATGTCAAAACGTAACTTTAACTTGTAAAAAATGTACTTTTACTTGTCAAAACGTAATTTTATGTTGTTGAAAGGTACTTTAACTTGTCAAAACGTAATTTGAAATTGTTGAAACGTACTTTAACTTGTCAAAACGTAACTTTAACTTGTAAAAAATGTACTTTAACTTGTCAAATCGTAATTTTAACTTGTTGAAACGTACTTTAACTTGTCGAAAAGTAACTTTAAGTTGTAAAAAACATAGTTTAACTTGTCAAAACGTAACTTTAATTTGTAAAAAATGTATTTTAACTTGTCAAAAAATAATTTTAACTTGTTGAAACGTACTTTAACTTGTCAAACGTACCTTTAACTTGTAAAAAACAGAGTTTAACTTGTCAAAACGTAACTTTAACTTGTAAAAAATGTACTATTACTTGTCAAAACGTACTTTGAACTTGTTGAAACGCACTTTAACTTGTCAAAACGTAACTTTAACTTGTAAAAAGCCTAGTTTAACATGTCAAAACGTAACTTTAACTTGTAAAATATGTACTTTTGCCTGTCAAAACGTAATTTTATCTTGTTGAAAGGTACTTTACCTTGTCAAAACGTAATTTGAACTTGTTGAAACGTACTTTAACTTGTCAAAACCTAACTTTAACTTGTAAAAAATGTACTTTAACTTGTCAAATCGAAATGTTAACTTGTTGAAACGTAATTTAACTTCTCAAAAAGTAACTTTAAGTTGTATAAAACATAGTTTAACTTGTCGAAACGTAACTTTAATTTGTGAAAAATGTACTTTAACTTGTCAAAAAGTAATTTTAACTTGTTGAAATGTACTTTAACTTGTCAAAACGTAACTTTAACTTGTTAAAAATGTACTATTTAATTGTAAAAACGTACTTTGAACTTGTTGAAACGCACTTTAACTTGTCAAGACGTAACTTTAACTTGTAAAAAACATAGTTTAACATATAAAAACGTAACTTTAACTTATAAAAATGTACTTTTACTTGTCAAAACGTAATTTTATCCTGTTGAAACATACTTTAACTTGTCAAATCGTAATTTGAACTTGTTGAAACGTAGTTTAACTTGTCAAAACGTAACTTTAACTTGTAAAAAATGTATTTTAACTTGTAAAAATTGTACTATTACTTTTCAAAACGTACTTTGAACTTGTTGAAACGCACTTTACCTTGTCAAAACGTAACTTTAACTTGTAAAAAACATAGTTTAACATGTCAAAACTTAACTTTAACTTGTAAAAAATGTTCTTTTACTTGTCAAAACGTAATTTTAACCTGTTGAAACATACTTTAACTTGTCAAAACGTAATTTGAACTTGTTGAAACTTACTTTAACTTGTCAAAACGTAACTTTAATTTGTAAAAAATGTACTTTAACTTGTAAAAAATTTAGTATTACTTGTCAAAACGTACTTTGAACTTGTTGAAATGCACTTTAACTTGTCAAAACGTAACTTTAACTTGTAAAAAACATAGTTTAACATGTCAAAACGTAACTTTAACTTGTATAAAATGTACTTTTACTTGTCAAAACAAAATTTTATCTTGTTGAAAGGTACTTTAACTTGTCAAAACATAATTTGAACTTGTTGAAACGTACTTTAACTTGTAAAATGCCTAGTTTAACATGTCAAAACGTAACTTTAACTTGTAAAAAATGTACTTTTACTTGTCAAAACGTAATTCTATCTCGTTGAAAGGTACTTTAACTTGTCAAAACATAATTTGAACTTGTTGAAACGTACTTTAACTTGTCAAAACGTAACTTTAACTTGTAAAAAACATAGTTTAAGATGTCAAAACGTAACTTTAACTTGTAAAAAATTTTCTTTTACTTGTCAAAACGTAATTTTAACCTGTTGAAACATACTTTAACTTGTCAAAACGTAATTTGAACTTGTTGAAACTTACTTTAACTTGTCAAAACGTAACTTTAACTTGTAAAAAACATAGTTTAACATATAAAAACGTAACTTTAACTTATAAAAATGTACTTTTACTTGTCAAAACGTAATTTTATCCTGTTGAAACATACTTTAACTTGTCAAATCGTAATTTGAACTTGTTGAAACGTAGTTTAACTTGTCAAAACGTAACTTTAACTTGTAAAAAATGTATTTTAACTTGTAAAAATTGTACTATTACTTTTCAAAACGTACTTTGAACTTGTTGAAACGCACTTTACCTTGTCAAAACGTAACTTTAACTTGTAAAAAACATAGTTTAACATGTCAAAACTTAACTTTAACTTGTAAAAAATGTTCTTTTACTTGTCAAAACGTAATTTTAACCTGTTGAAACATACTTTAACTTGTCAAAACGTAATTTGAACTTGTTGAAACTTACTTTAACTTGTCAAAACGTAACTTTAATTTGTAAAAAATGTACTTTAACTTGTAAAAAATTTAGTATTACTTGTCAAAACGTACTTTGAACTTGTTGAAATGCACTTTAACTTGTCAAAACGTAACTTTAACTTGTAAAAAACATAGTTTAACATGTCAAAACGTAACTTTAACTTGTAAAAAATGTACTTTTACTTGTCAAAACAAAATTTTATCTTGTTGAAAGGTACTTTAACTTGTCAAAACATAATTTGAACTTGTTGAAACGTACTTTAACTTGTAAAATGCCTAGTTTAACATGTCAAAACGTAACTTTAACTTGTAAAAAATGTACTTTTACTTGTCAAAACGTAATTCTATCTCGTTGAAAAAGGTACTTTAACTTGTCAAAACATAATTTGAACTTGTTGAAACGTACTTTAACTTGTCAAAACGTAACTTTAACTTGTAAAAAACATAGTTTAAGATGTCAAAACGTAACTTTAACTTGTAAAAAATTTTCTTTTACTTGTCAAAACGTAATTTTAACCTGTTGAAACATACTTTAACTTGTCAAAACGTAATTTGAACTTGTTGAAACGTACTTTAATTTGTCAAAACGTAACTTTAACTTGTAAAAAATGTACTTTAACTTGTAAAAAATGTAGTATTACTTGTCAAAACGTACTTTGAACTTGTTGGAATACACTTTAACTTGTCAAAACGTAACTTTAACTTGTAAAAAACATAGCTTAACATGTCAAAACGTAACTTTAACTTGTAAAAAATGTACTTTTACTTGTCAAAACATAATTTTATCTTGATGAAAGGTACTTTAACTTTTCAAAACATAATTTGAACTTGTTGAAACGTAGTTTAACTTGTCAAAACGTAACTTTAACTTGTAAAAAATGTAATTTAACTTTTTAAATCGTAATGTTAACTTGTTGAAACGTACTTTAACTTGTCAAAACGTAATTTTAAGTTGTAAAAAACATAGTTTAACTTGTCAAAACGTAACTTTAATTTGAAAAAATTGTACTTTAACTTGTCAAAAAGTAATTTTAACTTGTTGAAACGTACTTTAACTTGTCAAAACATAACTTTAACTTGTAAAAAACGTACTTTAACTTGTCAAATCGTAATGTTAACTTGTTGAAACGTACTTTAACTTGTCAAAAAGTAACTTTAAGTTGTATAAAACATAGTTTAACTTGTCAAAACGTAACTTTAATTTGTGAAAAATGTACTTTAACTTGTCAAAAAGTAATTTTAACTTGTTTAAATGTACTTTAACTTGTCAAAACGTAACTTTAACTTGTAAAAAATGTACTATTACTTGTCAAAACGTACTTTGAACTTGTTGAAACGCACTTTAACTTGTCAAGACGTAACTTTAACTTGTAAAAAACATAGTTTAACATATAAAAACGTAACTTTAACTTGTAAAAAATGAACTTTTACTTGTCAAAACGTAATTTTAACCTGTTGAAACATACTTTAACTTGTCAAAACGTAATTTGAACTTGTTGAAACGTAATTTAACTTGTCAAAACGTAACTTTAACTTGTAAAAAATATACTTTAACTTGTAAAAATTCTACCATTACTTGTCAAAACGTACTTTGAACTTGTTGAAACACATTTTAACTTGTAAAAAGCCTAGTTTAACATGTCAAAACGTAATTTTAACTTGTAAAAAATGTACTTTTACTTGTCAAAACGTAATTCTATCTCGTTGAAAGGTACTTTAACTTGTCAAAACATAATTTGAACTTGTTGAAACGTACTTTAACTTGTCAAAATGTAACTTTAACTTGTAAAAAACATAGTTTAACATGTCAAAACGTAACTTTAAATTGTAAAAAATGTTCTTTTACCTGTCAAAACGTAATTTTAACCTGTTGAAACATACTTTAACTTGTCCAAACGTAATTTGAAGTTGTTGAAACGTACTTTAAATTGTCAAAACGTAACTTTAACTTGTAAAAAATGTACTTTAACATGTAAAAAATGTAGTATTACTTGTCAAAACATACTTTGAACTTGTTGAAATGCACTTTAACTTGTCAAAACGTAACTTTAACTTGTAAAAAACATAGTTTAACATGTCAAAACGTAACTTTAACTTGTAAAAAATGTACTTTTACTCGTCAAAACATATTTTTATCTTGTTGAAAGGTACTTTAACTTGTCAAAACGTAATTTGAACTTGTTGTAACGTACTTTAACTTGTCAAAACGTAACTTTAACTTGTAAAAAATGTAATTTAACTTGTCAAATCGTAATGTTAACTTGTTGAAACGTACTTTAACTTGTCAAAAAGTAACTTTAAGTTGTAAAAAACATAGTTTAACTTGTCAAAACGTAACTTTAATTTGTAGAAATTGTACTTTAACTTGTCAAAAACATATTTTAACTTGTTGAAACGTACTTTAACTTGTCAAAACGTAATTTTAACTTGTAAAAAACAGAGTTTAACTTGTCAAAACGTAACTTTAACTTGTAAAAAATGTACTATTACTTGTCAAAACGTACTTTGAACTTGTTGAAACGCACTTTAACTTGTCAAGACGTAAGTTTAACTTGTAAAAAACATAGTTTAACATGTCAAAACGTCACTTTAAATTGTAAAAAATGTACTTTTACTTGTCAAAACATAATTTTAACCTGTTGAAACATACTTTAACTTGTCAAAACGTTAATTGAACTTGTTGAAATGTACTTTAACTTGTCAAAACGTTAATTGAACTTGTTGAAACGTACTTTAACTTGTCAAAACGTAACTTTAACATGTAAAAAATGTACTTTAACTTGTAAAAAATGTACTATTACTTGTCAAAACGTACTTTGAACTTGTTGAAACGCACTTTAACTTGTCAAAACGTAACTTTAACTTGTAAAAAGCCTAGTTTAATATGTCAAACCGTAACTTTAACTTGTAAAAAATGTACTTTTGCCTGTTAAAACGTAATTTTATATTGTTGAAAGGTACTTTAACTTGTCAAAACGTAATTTGAACTTCTTGAAACGTACTTTAACTTGTCAAAACGTAACTTTAACTTGTAAAAAATGTACTTTTACTTGTCAAAACGTAATTTTATCTTTTTGAAAGGTACTTTACCTTGTCAAAACGTAATTTGAACTTGTTGAAACATACTTTAACTTGTCAAAACATAACTTTAACTTGTAAAAAATATACTTTAACTTGTCAAATCGTAATGTTAACTTGTTGAAACATAGTTTAACTTGTCAAAACGTAACTTTAATTTGTGAAAAATGTACTTTAACTTGTCAAAAAGTAATTTTAACTTGTTTAAATGTACTTTAACTTGTCAAAACGTAACTTTAACTTGTAAAAAATGTACTATTACTTGTCAAAACGTACTTTGAACTTGTTGAAACGCACTTTAACTTGTCAAGACGTAACTTTAACTTGTAAAAAACATAGTTTAACATATAAAAACGTAACTTTAACTTGTAAAAAATGTACTTTTACTTGTCAAAACGTAATTTTAACCTGTTGAAACATACTTTAACTTGTCTAAACGTAATTTGAACTTGTTGAAACGTAATTTAACTTGTCAAAACGTAACTTTAACTTGTAAAAAATATACTTTAACTTGTAAAAATTGTACCATTACTTGTCAAAACGTACTTTGAACTTGTTGAAACACATTTTAACTTGTCAAAACGTAACTTTAAATTGTAAAAAACATAGTTTAACATGTCGAAATGTAACTTTAACTTGTAAAAAATGTACTTTTACTTGTCAAAATGTAATTCTATCTTGTTCAAAGGTACTTTAACTTGTCAAAACATAATTTCAACTTGTTGAAACGTACATTAACTTGTCAAAACGTAACTTTAACTTGTAAAAAATATAGTTTAACATGTCAAAACGTAACTTTAAATTGAAAAAATTGTTCTTTTACCTGTCAAAACATAATTTTAACTTGTTGAAACATACTTTAACTTGTCCAAACGTAATTTGAACTTGTTGAAACGTACTTTAAATTGTCAAAACGTAACTTTAACTTGTAAAAAATGTACTTTAACTTGTAAAAAATGTAGTATTACTTGTCAAAACGTACTTTGAACTTGTTGAAATGCACTTTAACTTGTCAAAACGTAACTTTAACTTGTAAAAAACATAGTTTAACATGTCAAAACGTAACTTTAACTTGTAAAAAATGTACTTTTACTTGTCAAAACATAATTTTATGTTGTTGAAAGGTACTTTAACTTGTCAAAACGTAATTTGAAATTGTTGAAACGTACTTTAACTTGTCAAAACGTAACTTTAACTTGTAAAAAAGTACTTTAACTTGTCAAATCGTAATTTTAACTTGTTGAAACGTACTTTAACTTGTCGAAAAGTAACTTTAAGTTGTAAAAAACATAGTTTAACTTGTCAAAACGTAACTTTAATTTATAAAAAATGTATTTTAACTTGTCAAAAAATAATTTTAACTTGTTGAAACGTACTTTAACTTGTCAAACGTACCTTTAACTTGTAAAAAACAGAGTTTATCTTGTCAAAACGTAACTTTAACTTGTAAAAAATGTACTATTACTTGTCAAAACGTAACTTGAACTTGTTGAAACGCACTTTAACTTGTCAAGACGTAACTTTAACTTGTAAAAAACATAGTTTAACATGTCAAAACGTAACTTTAACTTGTAAAAAATGTACTTTTACCTGTCAAAACGTAATTTTAACCTGTTGAAACATACTTTAACTTGTCAAAACGTAATTTGAACTTGTTTAAACGTACTTTAACTTGTCAAAACGTAACTTTACATGTAAAAAATGTACTTTAACTTGTAGAAAATGTACTATTACTTGTCAAAACGTACTTTGAACTTGTTGAAACGCACTTTAACTTGTCAAAACGTAACTTTAACTTGTAAAAAGCCTAGTTTAACATGTCAAAACGTAACTTTAACTTGTAAAAAATGTACTTTTGCCTGTCAAAACGTAATTTTATCTTGTTGAAATGTACTTTACCTTGTCAAAACGTAATTTGAACTTGTTGAAACGTACTTTAACTTGTCAAAACCTAACTTTAACTTGTAAAAAATGTACTTTAACTTGTCAAATCGTAATGTTAACTTGTTGAAACGTAATTTAACGTGTCAAAAAGTAACTTTAATTTGTATAAAACATAGTTTAACTTGTAGAAACGTAACTTTAATTTGTGAAAAATGTACTTTAACTTGTCAAAAAGTAATTTTAACTTGTTGAAATGTACTTTAACTTGTCAAAACGTAACTTTAACTTGTTAAAAATGTACTATTTAATTGTAAAAACGTACTTTGAATTTGTTGAAACGCACTTTAACTTGTCAAGACATAACTTTAACTTGTAAAAAACATAGTTTAACATATAAAAACGTAACTGTAACTTATAAAAAATGTACTTTTACTTGTCAAAACGTAATTTTATCCTGTTGAAACATACTTTAACTTGTCAAAACGTAATTTGAACTTGTGGAAACGTAACTTTAACTTGTAAAAAATGTATTTTAACTTGTAAAAATTGTACTATTACTTTTCAAAACGTACTTTGAACTTGTTGAAATGCACTTTAACTTGTCAAAACGTAACTTTAACTTGTAAAAAACATAGTTTAACATGTCAAAACGTAACTTTAACTTGTAAAAAATGTACTTTTACTTGTCAAAACATAATTTTATCTTGTTGAAAGGTACTTTAACTTGTCAAAACATAATTTGAACTTATTGAAACGTACTTTAACTTGTAAAAAGCCTAGTTTAACATGTCAAAACGTAACTTTAACTTATAAAAAATGTACTTTTACTTGTCAAAATGTAATTTTATCCTGTTGAAACATACTTTAACTTGTCAAAACGTAATTTGAACTTGTTGAAACGTACTTTAACTTGTCAAAACGTAACTTTAACTTGTAAAAAATGTATTTTAACTTGTAAAAATTGTACTATTACTTTTCAAAACGTACTTTGAACTTGTTGAAACGCACTTTAACTTGTCAAAACGTAACTTTAACTTGTAAAAAACATAGTTTAACATGTCAAAACTTAACTTTAACTTGCAAAAAATGTTCTTTTACTTGTCAAAACGTAATTTTAACCTGTTGAAACATACTTAAACTTGTCAAAACGTAATTTGAACTTGTTGAAACGTACTTTAACTTGTCAAAACGTAACTTTAACTTGTAAAAAATGTACTTTAACTTGTAAAAAATTTAGTATTACTTGTCAAAACGTACTTTGAACTTGTTGAAATGCACTTTAACTTGTCAAAACGTAACTTTAACTTGTAAAAAACATAGTTTAACATGTCGAAATGTAACTTTAACTTGTAAAAAATGTACTTTTACTTGTCAAAATGTAATTCTATCTTGTTCAAAGGTACTTTAACTTGTCAAAACATAATTTCAACTTGTTGAAACGTACTTTAATTTGTCAAAACGTAACTTTAACTTGTAAAAAATATAGTTTAACATGTCAAAACGTAACTTTAAATTGAAAAAATTGTTCTTTTACCTGTCAAAACGTAATTTTAACTTGTTGAAACATACTTTAACTTGTCCAAACGTAATTTGAACTTGTTGAAACGTACTTTAAATTGTCAAAACGTAACTTTAACTTGTAAAAAATGTACTTTAACTTGTAAAAAATGTAGTATTACTTGTCAAAACGTACTTTGAACTTGTTGAAATGCACTTTAACTTGTCAAAAGTAACTTTAACTTGTAAAAAACATAGTTTAACATGTCAAAACGTAACTTTAACTTGTAAAAAATGTACTTTTACTTGTCAAAACATAATTTTATGTTGTTGAAAGGTACTTTAACTTGTCAAAACGTAATTTGAAATTGTTGAAACGTACTTTAACTTGTCAAAACGTAACTTTAACTTGTAAAAAATGTACTTTAACTTGTCAAATCGTAATTTTAACTTGTTGAAACGTACTTTAACTTGTCGAAAAGTAACTTTAAGTTGTAAAAAACATAGTTTAACTTGTCAAAACGTAACTTTAATTTGTAAAAAATGTATTTTAACTTGTCAAAAAATAATTTTAACTTGTTCAAACGCACTTTAACTTGTCAAACGTACCTTTAACTTGTAAAAAACATAGTTTAACTTGTCAAAACGTAACTTTAACTTGTAAAAAATGTACTATTACTTGTCAAAATGTAACTTGAACTTGTTGAAACACACTTTAACTTGTCAAGACGTAACTTTAACTTGTAAAAAACATAGTTTAACATGTCAAAACGTAACTTTAACTTGTAAAAAATGTACTTTTACTTGTCAAAACGTAATCTTAACCTGTTGAAACATACTTTAACTTGTCAAAACGTAATTTGAACTTGTTTAAACGTACTTTAACTTGTCAAAACGTAACTTTACATGTAAAAAATGTACTTTAACTTGTAGAAAATGTACTATTACTTGTCAAACCGTACTTTGAATTTGTTGAAACGCACTTTAACTTGTCAAAACGTAACTTTAACTTGTAAAAAGCCTAGTTTAACATGTCAAAACGTAACTTTAACTTGTAAAAAATGTACTTTTGCCTGTCAAAACGTAATTTTATCTTGTTGAAATGTACTTTACCTTGTCAAAACGTATTTTGAACTTGTTGAAACGTACTTTAACTTGTCAAAACCTAACTTTAACTTGTAAAAAATGTACTTTAACTTGTCAAATCGTAATGTTAACTTGTTGAAACGTAATTTAACTTGTCAAAAAGTAACTTTAAGTTGTATAAAACATAGTTTAACTTGTAGAAACGTAACTTTAATTTGTGAAAAATGTACTTTAACTTGTCAAAAAGTAATTTTAACTTGTTGAAATGTACTTTAACTTGTCAAAACGTAACTTTAACTTGTTAAAAATGTACTATTTAATTGTAAAAACGTACTTTGAATTTGTTGAAACGCACTTTAACTTGTCAAGACGTAACTTTAACTTGTAAAAAACATAGTTTAACATATAAAAACGTAACTGTAACTTATAAAAAATGTACTTTTACTTGTCAAAACGTAATTTTATCCTGTTGAAACATACTTTAACTTGACAAAACGTAATTTGAACTTGTGGAAACGTAGTTTAACTTGTCAAAACGTAACTTTAACTTGTAAAAAATGTATTTTAACTTGTAAAAATTGTACTATTACTTTTCAAAACGTACTTTGAACTTGTTGAAACGCACTTTAACTTGTCAAAATGTAACTTTAACTTGTAAAAATCATAGTTTAACATGTCAAAACTTAACTTTAACTTGTAAATAATGTTCTTTTACTTGTCAAAACGTAATTTTAACCTGTTGAAACATACTTTAACTTGCCAAAACGTAATTTGAACTTGTTGAAACGTACTTTAACTTGTCAAAACGTAACTTTAACTTGTAAAAAATGTACTTTAACTTGTAAAAAACTTTAGTATTACTTGTCAAAACGTACTTTGATCTTGTTGAAATGCACTTTAACTTGTCAAAACGTAACTTTAACTTGTAAAAAACATAGTTTAACATGTCAAAACGTAACTTTAACTTGTAAAAAATGTACTTTTACTTGTCAAAACATAATTTTATCTTGTTGAAAGGTACTTTAACTTGTCAAAACATAATTTGAACTTGTTGAAACGTACTTTAACTTGTAAAAAGCCTAGTTTAACATGTCAACACGTAACTTTAACTTGTAAAAAATGTACTTTTACTTGTCAAAACGTAATTCTATCTTGTTCAAAGGTACTTTAACCTGTCAAAACGTAACTTTAACTTGTAAAAAACATAGTTTAACATGTCAAAACGTAACTTTAAATTGTAAAAAATGTTCTTTTACCTGTCAAAACGTAATTTTAACCTGTTGAAACATACTTTAACTTGTCCAAACGTAATTTGAACTTGTTGAAACGTACTTTAAATTGTCAAAACGTAACTTTAACTTGTAAAAAATGTACTTTAACTTGTAAAAAATGTAGTATTACTTGTCAAAACGTACTTTGAACTTGTTGAAATGCACTTTAACTTTTCAAAACGTAACTTTAACTTGTAAAAAACATAGTTTAACATGTCAAAACGTAACTTTAACTTGTAAAAAATGTACTTTTACTTGTCAAAACATAATTTTATCTTGTTGAAAGGTACATTAACTTGTCAAAACGTAATTTGAACTTGTTGTAACGTACTTTAACTTGTCAAAACGTAATTTTAACTTGTAAAAAATGTAATTTAACTTGTCAAATCGTAATGTTAACTTGTTGAAACGTACTTTAACTTGTCAAAAAGTAACTTTAAGTTGTAAAAAACATAGTTTAACTTGTCAAAACGTAACTTTAATTTGTAGAAATTGTACTTTAACTTGTCAAAAAGTAAGTTTAAGTTGTATAAAACATAGTTTAACTTATCAAAACGTAACTTTAATTTGTAAAAAATGTACTTTAACTTGTCAAAAAGTAATTTTAACTTGTTGAAACGTACTTTAACTTGTCAAAACGTAATTTTAACTTGTAAAAAACAGAGTTTAACTTGTCAAAACGTAACTTTAACTTGTAAAAAATGTACTATTACTTGTCAAAACGTACTTTGAATTTGTTGAAACGCACTTTAACTTGTCAAGACGTAACTTTAACTTGTAAAAAACATAGTTTAACATGTCAAAACGTCACTTTAAATTGTAAAAAATGTACTTTTACTTGTCCAAACATAAATTTAACCTATTGAAACATACTTTAACTTGTCAAAACGTTAATTGAACTTGTAGAAACGTACTTTAACTTGTCAAAACGTAACTTTAACATGTAAAAAATGTACTTTAACTTGTAAAAAATGTACTATTACTTGTCAAAACGTATTTTGAACTTGTTGAAACGCACTTTAACTTGTCAAAACGTAACTTTAACTTGTAAAAAGCCTAGTTTAATATGTCAAACCGTAACTTTAACTTGTAAAAAATGTACTTTTGCCTGTCAAAACGTAATTTTATCTTGTTGAAAGGTACTTTAACTTGTCAAAACGTAATTTGAACTTGTTGAAACGTACTTTAACTTGTCAAAACGTAACTTTAACTTGTAAAAAATGTACTTTTACTTGTCAAACCGTAATTTTATCTTGTTGAAAGGTACTTTACCTTGTCAAACGTAATTTGAACTTGTTGAAACGTACTTTAACTTGTCAAAACGTAATTTGAACTTGTTGAAACGTAATTTAACTTGTCAAAACGTAACTTTAACTTGTAAAAAATATACTTTAACTTGTAAAAATTGTACCATTACTTGTCAAAACGTACTTTGAACTTGTTGAAACACATTTTAACTTGTCAAAACGTAACTTTAAATTGTAAAAAACATAGTTTAACATGTCGAAATGTAACTTTAACTTGTAAAAAATGTACTTTTACTTGTCAAAATGTAATTCTATCTTGTTCAAAGGTACTTTAACTTGTCAAAACATAATTTCAACTTGTTGAAACGTACATTAACTTGTCAAAACGTAACTTTAACTTGTAAAAAATATAGTTTAACATGTCAAAACGTAACTTTAAATTGAAAAAATTGTTCTTTTACCTGTCAAAACGTAATTTTAACTTGTTGAAACATACTTTAACTTGTCCAAACGTAATTTGAACTTGTTGAAACGTACTTTAAATTGTCAAAACGTAACTTTAACTTGTAAAAAATGTACTTTAACTTGTAAAAAATGTAGTATTACTTGTCAAAACGTACTTTGAACTTGTTGAAATGCACTTTAACTTGTCAAAACGTAACTTTAACTTGTAAAAAACATAGTTTAACATGTCAAAACGTAAGTTTAACTTGTAAAAAATGTACTTTTACTTGTCAAAACATAATTTTATGTTGTTGAAAGGTACTTTAACTTGTCAAAACGTAATTTGAAATTGTTGAAACGTACTTTAACTTGTCAAAACGTAACTTTAACTTGTAAAAAAGTACTTTAACTTGTCAAATCGTAATTTTAACTTGTTGAAACGTACTTTAACTTGTCGAAAAGTAACTTTAAGTTGTAAAAAACATAGTTTAACTTGTCAAAACGTAACTTTAATTTGTAAAAAATGTATTTTAACTTGTCAAAAAATAATTTTAACTTGTTGAAACGTACTTTAACTTGTCAAACGTACCTTTAACTTGTAAAAAACAGAGTTTATCTTGTCAAAACGTAACTTTAACTTGTAAAAAATGTACTATTACTTGTCAAAACGTAACTTGAACTTGTTGAAACGCACTTTAACTTGTCAAGACGTAACTTTAACTTGTAAAAAACATAGTTTAACATGTCAAAACGTAACTTTAACTTGTAAAAAATGTACTTTTACCTGTCAAAACGTAATTTTAACCTGTTGAAACATACTTTAACTTGTCAAAACGTAATTTGAACTTGTTTAAACGTACTTTAACTTGTCAAAACGTAACTTTACATGTAAAAAATGTACTTTAACTTGTAGAAAATGTACTATTACTTGTCAAAACGTACTTTGAACTTGTTGAAACGCACTTTAACTTGTCAAAACGTAACTTTAACTTGTAAAAAGCCTAGTTTAACATGTCAAAACGTAACTTTAACTTGTAAAAAATGTACTTTTGCCTGTCAAAACGTAATTTTATCTTGTTGAAATGTACTTTACCTTGTCAAAACGTAATTTGAACTTGTTGAAACGTACTTTAACTTGTCAAAACCTAACTTTAACTTGTAAAAAATGTACTTTAACTTGTCAAATCGTAATGTTAACTTGTTGAAACGTAATTTAACGTGTCAAAAAGTAACTTTAATTTGTATAAAACATAGTTTAACTTGTAGAAACGTAACTTTAATTTGTGAAAAATGTACTTTAACTTGTCAAAAAGTAATTTTAACTTGTTGAAATGTACTTTAACTTGTCAAAACGTAACTTTAACTTGTTAAAAATGTACTATTTAATTGTAAAAACGTACTTTGAATTTGTTGAAACGCACTTTAACTTGTCAAGACATAACTTTAACTTGTAAAAAACATAGTTTAACATATAAAAACGTAACTGTAACTTATAAAAAATGTACTTTTACTTGTCAAAACGTAATTTTATCCTGTTGAAACATACTTTAACTTGTCAAAACGTAATTTGAACTTGTGGAAACGTAACTTTAACTTGTAAAAAATGTATTTTAACTTGTAAAAATTGTACTATTACTTTTCAAAACGTACTTTGAACTTGTTGAAATGCACTTTAACTTGTCAAAACGTAACTTTAACTTGTAAAAAACATAGTTTAACATGTCAAAACGTAACTTTAACTTGTAAAAAATGTACTTTTACTTGTCAAAACATAATTTTATCTTGTTGAAAGGTACTTTAACTTGTCAAAACATAATTTGAACTTATTGAAACGTACTTTAACTTGTAAAAAGCCTAGTTTAACATGTCAAAACGTAACTTTAACTTATAAAAAATGTACTTTTACTTGTCAAAATGTAATTTTATCCTGTTGAAACATACTTTAACTTGTCAAAACGTAATTTGAACTTGTTGAAACGTACTTTAACTTGTCAAAACGTAACTTTAACTTGTAAAAAATGTATTTTAACTTGTAAAAATTGTACTATTACTTTTCAAAACGTACTTTGAACTTGTTGAAACGCACTTTAACTTGTCAAAACGTAACTTTAACTTGTAAAAAACATAGTTTAACATGTCAAAACTTAACTTTAACTTGCAAAAAATGTTCTTTTACTTGTCAAAACGTAATTTTAACCTGTTGAAACATACTTAAACTTGTCAAAACGTAATTTGAACTTGTTGAAACGTACTTTAACTTGTCAAAACGTAACTTTAACTTGTAAAAAATGTACTTTAACTTGTAAAAAATTTAGTATTACTTGTCAAAACGTACTTTGAACTTGTTGAAATGCACTTTAACTTGTCAAAACGTAACTTTAACTTGTAAAAAACATAGTTTAACATGTCGAAATGTAACTTTAACTTGTAAAAAATGTACTTTTACTTGTCAAAATGTAATTCTATCTTGTTCAAAGGTACTTTAACTTGTCAAAACATAATTTCAACTTGTTGAAACGTACTTTAATTTGTCAAAACGTAACTTTAACTTGTAAAAAATATAGTTTAACATGTCAAAACGTAACTTTAAATTGAAAAAATTGTTCTTTTACCTGTCAAAACGTAATTTTAACTTGTTGAAACATACTTTAACTTGTCCAAACGTAATTTGAACTTGTTGAAACGTACTTTAAATTGTCAAAACGTAACTTTAACTTGTAAAAAATGTACTTTAACTTGTAAAAAATGTAGTATTACTTGTCAAAACGTACTTTGAACTTGTTGAAATGCACTTTAACTTGTCAAAAGTAACTTTAACTTGTAAAAAACATAGTTTAACATGTCAAAACGTAACTTTAACTTGTAAAAAATGTACTTTTACTTGTCAAAACATAATTTTATGTTGTTGAAAGGTACTTTAACTTGTCAAAACGTAATTTGAAATTGTTGAAACGTACTTTAACTTGTCAAAACGTAACTTTAACTTGTAAAAAATGTACTTTAACTTGTCAAATCGTAATTTTAACTTGTTGAAACGTACTTTAACTTGTCGAAAAGTAACTTTAAGTTGTAAAAAACATAGTTTAACTTGTCAAAACGTAACTTTAATTTGTAAAAAATGTATTTTAACTTGTCAAAAAATAATTTTAACTTGTTCAAACGCACTTTAACTTGTCAAACGTACCTTTAACTTGTAAAAAACATAGTTTAACTTGTCAAAACGTAACTTTAACTTGTAAAAAATGTACTATTACTTGTCAAAACGTAACTTGAACTTGTTGAAACACACTTTAACTTGTCAAGACGTAACTTTAACTTGTAAAAAACATAGTTTAACATGTCAAAACGTAACTTTAACTTGTAAAAAATGTACTTTTACTTGTCAAAACGTAATCTTAACCTGTTGAAACATACTTTAACTTGTCAAAACGTAATTTGAACTTGTTTAAACGTACTTTAACTTGTCAAAACGTAACTTTACATGTAAAAAATGTACTTTAACTTGTAGAAAATGTACTATTACTTGTCAAACCGTACTTTGAATTTGTTGAAACGCACTTTAACTTGTCAAAACGTAACTTTAACTTGTAAAAAGCCTAGTTTAACATGTCAAAACGTAACTTTAACTTGTAAAAAATGTACTTTTGCCTGTCAAAACGTAATTTTATCTTGTTGAAATGTACTTTACCTTGTCAAAACGTATTTTGAACTTGTTGAAACGTACTTTAACTTGTCAAAACCTAACTTTAACTTGTAAAAAATGTACTTTAACTTGTCAAATCGTAATGTTAACTTGTTGAAACGTAATTTAACTTGTCAAAAAGTAACTTTAAGTTGTATAAAACATAGTTTAACTTGTAGAAACGTAACTTTAATTTGTGAAAAATGTACTTTAACTTGTCAAAAAGTAATTTTAACTTGTTGAAATGTACTTTAACTTGTCAAAACGTAACTTTAACTTGTTAAAAATGTACTATTTAATTGTAAAAACGTACTTTGAATTTGTTGAAACGCACTTTAACTTGTCAAGACGTAACTTTAACTTGTAAAAAACATAGTTTAACATATAAAAACGTAACTGTAACTTATAAAAAATGTACTTTTACTTGTCAAAACGTAATTTTATCCTGTTGAAACATACTTTAACTTGACAAAACGTAATTTGAACTTGTGGAAACGTAGTTTAACTTGTCAAAACGTAACTTTAACTTGTAAAAAATGTATTTTAACTTGTAAAAATTGTACTATTACTTTTCAAAACGTACTTTGAACTTGTTGAAACGCACTTTAACTTGTCAAAATGTAACTTTAACTTGTAAAAATCATAGTTTAACATGTCAAAACTTAACTTTAACTTGTAAATAATGTTCTTTTACTTGTCAAAACGTAATTTTAACCTGTTGAAACATACTTTAACTTGCCAAAACGTAATTTGAACTTGTTGAAACGTACTTTAACTTGTCAAAACGTAACTTTAACTTGTAAAAAATGTACTTTAACTTGTAAAAAACTTTAGTATTACTTGTCAAAACGTACTTTGATCTTGTTGAAATGCACTTTAACTTGTCAAAACGTAACTTTAACTTGTAAAAAACATAGTTTAACATGTCAAAACGTAACTTTAACTTGTAAAAAATGTACTTTTACTTGTCAAAACATAATTTTATCTTGTTGAAAGGTACTTTAACTTGTCAAAACATAATTTGAACTTGTTGAAACGTACTTTAACTTGTAAAAAGCCTAGTTTAACATGTCAACACGTAACTTTAACTTGTAAAAAATGTACTTTTACTTGTCAAAACGTAATTCTATCTTGTTCAAAGGTACTTTAACCTGTCAAAACGTAACTTTAACTTGTAAAAAACATAGTTTAACATGTCAAAACGTAACTTTAAATTGTAAAAAATGTTCTTTTACCTGTCAAAACGTAATTTTAACCTGTTGAAACATACTTTAACTTGTCCAAACGTAATTTGAACTTGTTGAAACGTACTTTAAATTGTCAAAACGTAACTTTAACTTGTAAAAAATGTACTTTAACTTGTAAAAAATGTAGTATTACTTGTCAAAACGTACTTTGAACTTGTTGAAATGCACTTTAACTTTTCAAAACGTAACTTTAACTTGTAAAAAACATAGTTTAACATGTCAAAACGTAACTTTAACTTGTAAAAAATGTACTTTTACTTGTCAAAACATAATTTTATCTTGTTGAAAGGTACATTAACTTGTCAAAACGTAATTTGAACTTGTTGTAACGTACTTTAACTTGTCAAAACGTAATTTTAACTTGTAAAAAATGTAATTTAACTTGTCAAATCGTAATGTTAACTTGTTGAAACGTACTTTAACTTGTCAAAAAGTAACTTTAAGTTGTAAAAAACATAGTTTAACTTGTCAAAACGTAACTTTAATTTGTAGAAATTGTACTTTAACTTGTCAAAAAGTAAGTTTAAGTTGTATAAAACATAGTTTAACTTATCAAAACGTAACTTTAATTTGTAAAAAATGTACTTTAACTTGTCAAAAAGTAATTTTAACTTGTTGAAACGTACTTTAACTTGTCAAAACGTAATTTTAACTTGTAAAAAACAGAGTTTAACTTGTCAAAACGTAACTTTAACTTGTAAAAAATGTACTATTACTTGTCAAAACGTACTTTGAATTTGTTGAAACGCACTTTAACTTGTCAAGACGTAACTTTAACTTGTAAAAAACATAGTTTAACATGTCAAAACGTCACTTTAAATTGTAAAAAATGTACTTTTACTTGTCCAAACATAAATTTAACCTATTGAAACATACTTTAACTTGTCAAAACGTTAATTGAACTTGTAGAAACGTACTTTAACTTGTCAAAACGTAACTTTAACATGTAAAAAATGTACTTTAACTTGTAAAAAATGTACTATTACTTGTCAAAACGTATTTTGAACTTGTTGAAACGCACTTTAACTTGTCAAAACGTAACTTTAACTTGTAAAAAGCCTAGTTTAATATGTCAAACCGTAACTTTAACTTGTAAAAAATGTACTTTTGCCTGTCAAAACGTAATTTTATCTTGTTGAAAGGTACTTTAACTTGTCAAAACGTAATTTGAACTTGTTGAAACGTACTTTAACTTGTCAAAACGTAACTTTAACTTGTAAAAAATGTACTTTTACTTGTCAAACCGTAATTTTATCTTGTTGAAAGGTACTTTACCTTGTCAAACGTAATTTGAACTTGTTGAAACGTACTTTAACTTGTCAAAACATAACTTTAACTTGTAAAAAATATACTTTAACTTGTCAAATCGTAATGTTAACTTGTTGAAACGTACTTTAACTTGTCAAAAAGTAACTTTAAGTTGTATAAAACATAGTTTAACTTGTCAAAACGTAACTTTAATTTGTGAAAAATGTACTTTAACTTGTCAAAAAATAATTTTAACTTGTTGAAATGTACTTTAACTTGTCAAAACGTAACTTTAACTTGTAAAAAATGTATATTACTTGTCAAAACGTACTTTGAACTTGTTGAAACGCACGTTAACTTGTCAAGACGTAACTTTAACTTGTAAAAAACATAGTTTAACATATAAAAACGTAACTTTAACTTGTAAAAAATGTAATTTTACTTGTCAAAACGTAATTTTAACCTGTTGAAACATACTTTAACTTGTCAAAACGTAATTTGAACTTGTTGAAACGTACTTTAACTTGTCAAAACGTAACTTTAACTTGTAAAAAATGTACTTTAACTTGTCAAATCTTAATTTAAACTTGTTGAAACGTACTTTAACTTGTGAAAAAGTAACTTTAAGTTGTAAAAAACATAGTTTAACTTGTCAAAACGTAACTTTTATTTGTACAAAATGTACTTTAACTTGTCAAAAAGTAATTTTAACTTGTTGAAACGTACTTTAACTTGTCAAAACGTAAGTTTAACTTGTAAAAAACAGAGTTTAACTTGTCAAAACGTAACTTTAACTTGTAAAAAATGTACTATTACTTGTCAAAACGTACTTTGAATTTGTTGAAACGCACTTTAACTTGTCAAGACGTAACTTTAACTTGTAAAAAACATAGTTTAACATGTCAAAACGTAACTTTAAATTGTAAAAAATGTAATTATACTTGTCAAAACGTAATTTTAACCTGTTGAAACATACTTTAACTTGTCAAAACGTAATTTGAACTTGTTGAAACGTACTTTAACTTGTCAAAACGTAACTTTAACATGTAAAAAATAGGGATAAAGAGGTATATACCCTTCTATAGTATTGAGTTTGCAAAATACCCAATTTTTTGTAAGTTTTGGTTAATACCCAGTTGTAAAAATTAACGCAAATTATCGGACTATTATACCCTTTTCGGTTTTGTAATTTTTGGAAATTAATTTCCGAAAATTAAATAAATTATGGCCGGATTTTATGCATAAAGATACACTCAATTTCTCTCTCCAATTAAAGAGCCGGATATGTTGGAAATTAATAAAAATTAATGAAGACTTTTAATTTTTGGAGGGAGAAATTGTTTTGGAAAGTTGTTATATACCCCATCAAATCTCTTAAACTCTAACCCCCTTCAACACTCAAACTTACTCTCTCTCATTCCCACCGAAACACAAACGCACGTAACTATTCTCTCTCTTGAATCCGAGTTGTCACTTTCTCTCACTCTAAACCAATACTACTATCTCATCTATTCTCTCTCTACGAATAGTAATCTACGATTTCAATGGCCTCGAAGGAAGATAAGAAGCCAGCGAAGGAGAAGTCGGTGGAGGAGAAGAAAACTCCGGCGACCGAGAAAGCTCTAAATCAATAGAACCCGAAATAATGAAAGAAACTTCCCCCGGAGAGAAGAAGAAGAAGATGATGAAGAAGTCGGCGACCGGCGAAAAGAAAAAGAGTATGACGAAGAAGAACGTTCATATAGTTCTTATTTTATTGTATTACATCTGTAATTTGTTTCCCCCTCAAATATTTCAATTAGATCTGTATTTTTTTCTCCCCTAGAATCATTATGAACTTATTCGTCACAGAAATTAACGAAAATTAATAGTTACTGTACAACACGTTATTAACAGAGAGACAAATTAACCAAAATTAATACGAAAATAATATAAATTTTAGGAATAAGTAACATAACTGAATTATAAAATAAATTTTTAAATTTCAAAATCTCAAGATTATATTTAACTGATATAAATTTCATTTATTAGTAATAGATACCGAATTTTTGGTCACCATTTTTGGAAATAAAAAGGTAAAGTTTATTTTTTAAATAAAAAAAGATTTTAGACTAAACATATTCGGAAAGAATATATCTTAACATCAATTTGGAATTATTCGAATTAATAGTTAAAACTATTAACAGAATGGAATAAGGCTACAAAACAGGAAATTCGTAACTATGCACCACAAATTAACCAAAATTAACACGTAAAATAGTGTTCTTTTTCATATCAGTTACCATATTTTAAGTTTCAAAATCAAAAAATAAATTTCAAGATTCAAGATTATATTTGACTGATTCGAAATTCAATTATTGACTATATGAATTATAGATAAAAAGGGAAATATCAATTAAGTTTATAATCAATAACAACTACAAAATAGGATAGGATATTTGTAACTGTACAACATACTAGCAGTAGAGGCACATATTAACCAAAATTAATACGAAAATCATATAGATTTTGGGAATCAGTAAACATAGGTGAATTACAAAATAAATTTTTAAATTTCAAATTCTCAATATTATATTCGATTGATATTAATTTCATTTATTACTAATAGATACCGAATATCTGGGCATCTTTTTAGGAAAGAAAAAGATAAGATTTTATTTTTTAAATCAAACAAGATTTTAGGCTAAATATATTCGGAAAGAATATATCTTAATTGGAATTATTCGCATCAATAGTTAAAATTAAAAACAGAATGGAATATATCAATTAATACTGCAAAAAAAAGGCTACAAAACAGGAAATTCGTAGCTGTACACCAGAAATTAACCAAAATTAACACGTAAAGCAGTGTCTGTTTAAAATAGCCATTAATGACAGAAATGAACTAAATCGATTGTAAATTAAAGAAGATAGTTGACTATATCAAAAAAATATTAAAACCATTAAATAACGATTTCAAATCTGAAAGTTGAAAATTAACGTCGAAATCCCGTGATCTAAGGTAAATATGCGTTAATTGAGTCCCATGAAATAAGGTGGATAGATAAGATTAAAATGTGCGTGTATATAAATTAACAGAAATTAACCCGGTCTGTTATGCAACAGTTTAAAATGAAATCGAGAATAAATATTGAAATATTTAATATTTAATTTTTCATTTGACTAATTCAAATTAAAGATATTCATCAATACAATTGATCATTTGACTAATTCAATTAAAAGATATTCATCAAAACATTAATTAACAAAGGAATTCGAATTCCATAAAAACAGAAACTAAAAACAGCAAAGGATTAAAAGTCAACGTGTATACAAATTAACGCAAATTAACTACTAAATCGAGTCTGTTTAGAAGAGCAATTAATTACGGAAATGAAATAACAATACAATCATACAAAATCGATTGCTTCTTAATTTATTTGGCTAAAGTTGACTAAATAAAAAAGATATCACTCCAATAAATAACGATTTCAAATAAGAAAGTTGAAAATTATATCAACTTCCCGAAATCTCAGGTAATATGCGTCAATTAAGTCCCGAAATCTGAGATAAAGATGTGCGTGCATACAAATTAACACAAATTAACTAATACTGGGGGAGTAAAATTTGTAACCGACTTTTTATAAATATAGCAATTAATGATTTATGAATTTATCTGAATGAAATATATATGAATAAAATTAAAGAAAATATAAAATGGTTTATGCATTTATTAGTTGACTAATTCAAAATCATATTAACAAAAATAAACAAAACTGTCGCAGTTTTAAATAAAGAAAATTAAAACTAATTTCCGAAATTTCCGGTTAATTTCTGTTAATTACGAACATCCGGAAAGAAAAAAAAAAAGGGCAAATCCGGAAATACAACTACTTAAAAATATGCCACGTAAGACTAATTGGGTAGATTTTAAACATTTGCAAAACATTGGGTATTTTACAATTGCAACGTTTCATGTGGCTTAATTAGAGCAATTCTTCTAAAAAATATACTTTAACTTGTAAAGAATGTACTATTACTTGTCAAAACGTACTTTGAACTTGTTGAAACGCACTTTAACTTGTCAAAACGTAACTTTAACTTGTAAAAAGCCTAGGTTAACATGTCAAAACGTAACTTTAACTTGTAAATAATTTACTTTTGCTTGTCAAAACGTAATTTTATCTTGTTGAAAGGTACTTTAACTTGTCAAAACGTAATTTGAACTTGTTGAAACGTACTTTAACTTGTCAAAACGTAACTTTAACTTGTAAAAAATGTACTTTTACTTGTCAAAACGTAATTTATCTTTTTGAAAGGTACTTTACCTTGTCAAAACGTAATTTGAACTTGTTTAAACGTACTTTAACTTGTCAAAACATAACTTTAACTTGTAAAAAATGTACTTTAACTTGTCAAATCGTAATGTTAACTTGTTGAAACGTACTTTAACTTGTCAAAAAGTAACTCTAAGTTGTATAAAACATAGTTTAACTTGTCAAAACGTAACTTTAATTTCTAAAAAATGTACTTTAACTTGTCAAAAAGTAATTTTAACTTGTTTAAATGTACTTTAACTTGTCAAAACGTAACTTTAACTTGTAAAAAAAGTACTATTACTTGTCAAAACGTACTTTGAACTTGTTGAAACGCACTTTAACTTGTAAAGACGTAACTTTAACTTGTAAAAAACATAGTTTAACATGTCAAAACGTAACTTTAACTTGTCAAATCGTAATGTTAACTTGTTGAAACGTACTTTAACTTGTCAAAAAGTAACTCTAAGTTGTATAAAACATAGTTTAACTTGTCAAAACGTAACTTTAATTTCTAAAAAATGTACTTTAACTTGTCAAAAAGTAATTTTAACTTGTTTAAATGTACTTTAACTTGTCAAAACGTAACTTTAACTTGTAAAAAATGTACTATTACTTGTCAAAACGTACTTTGAACTTGTTGAAACGCACTTTAACTTGTCAAGACGTAACTTTAACTTGTAAAAAACATAGTTTAACATATAAAAACGTAACTTTAACTTGTAAAAAATGTACTTTTACTTGTCAAAAAGTAATTTTAACTTGTTGAAACATACTTTAACTTGTCAAAACGTAATTTGAACTTGTTGAAACGTAATTTAACTTGTCAAAACGTAACTTTAACTTGTAAAAAATATACTTTAACTTGTAAAAATTGTACCATAACTTGTCAAAACGTACTTTGAACTTGTTGAAACACATTTTAACTTGTCAAAACGTAACTTTAACTTGTAAAAAACATAGTTTAACATGTCAAAATGTAACTTTAACTTGTAAAAAATGTACTTTTACTTGTCAAAACGTAATTCTATCTTGTTCAAAGGTACTTTAACTTGTCGAAACATAATTTCAACTTGTTGAAACGTACTTTAACTTGTCAAAACGTAACTTTAACTTGTAAAAAACATAGATTAACATATCAAAACGTAACTTTAAATTGTAAAAATTGTTCTTTTACCTGTCAAAACGTAATTTTAACTTGTTGAAACATACTTTAACTTGACCAAACGTAATTTGAACTTGTTGAAACGTACTTTAAATTGTCAAAACGTAACTTTAACTTGTAAAAAATGTAGTATTACTTGTCAAAACGTACTTTGAACTTGTTGAAATGCACTTTAACTTGTCAAAACGTAACTTTAACTTGTAAAAAACATAGTTTAACATGTCAAAACGTAACTTTAACTTGTAAAAAATGTACTTTTACTTGTCAAAACATAATTTTATCTTGTTGAAACGTACTTTAACTTGTCAAAACGTAACTTTAACTTGTAAAAAATGTAATTTAACTTGTCAAATCGTAATGTTAACTTGTTGAAACGTACTTTAACTTGTCAAAAAGTAACTTTAAGTTGTAAAAAACATAGTTTAACTTGTCAAAACGTAACTTTAATTTGTAAAAATTGTACTTTAACTTGTCAAAAACTAATTTTAACTTGTTGAAATGTACTTTAACTTGTCAAAACGTAATTTTAGCTTGTAAAAAACAGAGTTTAACTTGTCAAAACGTAACTTTAACTTGTAAAAAATGTACTATTACTTGTCAAAACGTACTTTGAATTTGTTGAAACGCACTTTAACTTGTCAAGACGTAACTTTAACTTGTAAAAAACATAGTTTAACATTTCAAAACGTAACTTTAAATTGTAAAAAATGTAATTATACTTGTCAAAACGTAATTTTAACCTGTTGAAACATACTTTAACTTGTCAAAACGTAATTTGAACTTGTTGAAACGTAATTTAATTTGTCAAAACGTAACTTTAACTTGTAAAAAATATACTTTAACTTGTAAAAATTGTACCATTACTTGTCAAAACGTACTTTGAACTTGTTGAAACACATTTTAACTTGTCAAAACGTAACTTTAACTTGTAAAAAACATAGTTTAACATGTCAAAATGTAACTTTAACTTGTAAAAAATGTACTTTTACTTGTCAAAACGTAATTCTATCTTGTTCAAAGGTACTTTAACTTGTCGAAACATAATTTCAACTTGTTGAAACGTACTTTAACTTGTCAAAACGTAACTTTAACTTGTAAAAAACATAGTTTAACATGTCAAAACGTAACTTTAAATTGTAAAAATTGTTCTTTTACCTGTCAAAACGTAATTTTAACTTGTTGAAACATACTTTAACTTGTCCAAACGTAATTTGAACTTGTTGAAACGTACTTTAAATTGTCAAAACGTAACTTTAACTTGTAAAAAATGTACTTTACCTTGTAAAAAATGTAGTATTACTTGTCAAAACGTACTTTGAACTTTTTGAAATGCACTTTAACTTGTCAAAACGTAACTTTAACTTGTAAAAATCATAGTTTAACATGTCAAAATGTAACTTTAACTTGTAAAAAATGTACTTTTACTTGTCAAAACATAATTTTATCTTGCTGAAACGTACTTTAACTTGTCAAAACGTAATTTGAACTTGTTGAAACGTACTTTAACTTGTCAAAACGTAACTTTAACTTGTAAAAAATTTAATTTAACTTGTCAAATCGTAATGTTAACTTGTTGAAACGTACTTTAACTTGTCAAAAAGTAACTTTAAGTTGTAAAAAACATAGTTTAACTTGTCAAAACGTAACTTTAATTTGTAAAAATTGTACTTTAACTTGTCAAAAAGTAATTTTAACTTGTTGAAACGTACTTTAACTTGTCAAGACGTAATTTTAACTTGTAAAAAATAGAGTTTAACTTGTTAAAACGTAACTTTAACATGTAAAAAATGTACTTTAACTTGTAAAAAATGTACTATTACTTGTCAAAACGTACTTTGAACTTGTTGAAACGCACTTTAACTTGTCAAAACGTAACTTTAACTTGTAAAAAGCCTAGTTTAATATGTCAAACCGTAACTTTAACTTGTAAAAAATGTACTTTTGCCTGTCAAAACGTAATTTTATCTTGTTGAAAGGTACTTTAACTTGTCAAAACGTAATTTGAACTTGTTGAAACGTACTTTAACTTGTCAAAACGTAACTTTAACTTGTAATAAATGTACTTTTACTTTTCAAACCGTAATTTTATCTTGTTGAAAGGTACTTTACCTTGTCAAACGTAATTTGAACTTGTTGAAACGTACTTTAACTTGTCAAAACATAACTTTAATTTGTAAAAAATATACTTTAACTTGTCAAATCGTAATGTTAACTTGTTGAAACGTACTTTAACTTGTCAAAAAGTAACTTTAAGTTGTATAAAACATAGTTTAACTTGTCAAAACGTAACTTTAATTTGTGAAAAATGTACTTTAACTTGTCAAAAAATAATTTTAACTTGTTGAAATGTACTTTAACTTGTCAAAACGTAACTTTAACTTGTAAAAAATGTATATTACTTGTCAAAACGTACTTTGAACTTGTTGAAACGCACATTAACTTGTCAAGACGTAACTTTAACTTGTAAAAAACATAGTTTAACATATAAAAACGTAACTTTAACTTGTAAAAAATGTACTTTTACTTGTCAAAACGTAATTTTAACCTGTTGAAACATACTTTAACTTGTCAAAACGTAATTTGAACTTGTTGAAACGTACTTTAACTTGTCAAAACGTAACTTTAACTTGTAAAAAATGTACTTTAACTTGTCAAAACGTAACTTTAACTTGTAAAAAATGTATATTACTTGTCAAAACGTACTTTAAACTTGTTAAAACGTACTTTAACTTGTCAAAACGTAACTTTAACTTGTAAAAAACATAGTTTAACATGTCAAAACGTAACTTTAAATTGTAAAAAATGTTCTTTTACCTGTCAAAACGTAATTTTAACCTGTTGAAACATACTTTAACTTGTCCAAACGTAATTTGAACTTGTTGAAACGTACTTTAAATTGTCAAAACGTAACTTTAACTTGTAAAAAATGTACTTTAACTTGTAAAAAATGTAGTATTACTTGTCAAAACGTACTTTGAACTTGTTGAAATGCACTTTAACTTGTCAAAACGTAACTTTAACTTGTAAAAAACATAGTTTAACATGTCAAAACGTAACTTTAACTTGTAAAAAATGTACTTTTACTTGTCAAAACATAATTTTATCTTGTTGAAAGGTACTTTAACTTGTCAAAACGTAATTTGAACTTGTTGTAACGTACTTTAACTTGTCAAAACGTAACTTTAACTTGTAAAAACTGTAATTTAACTTGTCAAATCGTAATGTTAACTTGTTGAAACGTACTTTAACTTGTCAAAAAGTAACTTTAAGTTGTAAAAAACATAGTTTAACTTGTCAAAAAGTAACTTTAATTTGTAAAAATTGTACTTTAACTTGTCAAAAACTAATTTTAACTTGTTGAAACGTACTTTAACTTGTCAAAACGTAATTTTAACTTGTAAAAAATAGAGTTTAACTTGTCAAAACGTAACTTTAACTTGTAAAAAATGTACTATTACTTGTCAAAACGTACTTTGAACTTGTTGAAACGCACTTTAACTTGTCAAGACGTAACTTAAACTGTTAAAAAACATAGTTTAACATGTCAAAACGTCACTTTGAATTGTAAAAAATGTACTTTTACTTGTCAAAATGTACTTTGAACTTGTTGAAACGCACTTTAACTTGTCAAAACGTAACTTTAACTTGTAAAAAGCCTAGTTTAATATGTCAAAACGTAACTTTAACTTGTAAAAAATGTACTTTTGCCTGTCAAAACGTAATTTTATTTTGTTGAAAGGTACTTTAACTTGTCAAAACGTAATTTGAACTTGTTGAAACGTACTTTAACTTGTCAAAACGTAACTTTAACTTGTAAAAAATGTACTTTTACTTGTCAAACCGTAATTTTATCTTGTTGAAAGGTACTTTACCTTGTCAAACGTAATTTGAACTTGTTGAAACGTACTTTAACTTGTCAAAACATAACTTTAACTTGTAAAAAATATACTTTAACTTGTCAAAAAGTAACTTTAAGCTGTATAAAACATAGTTTAACTTGTCAAAACGTAACTTTAATTTGTGAAAAATGTACTTTAACTTGTCAAAAAATAATTTTAACTTGTTGAAATGTACTTTAACTTGTCAAAACGTAACTTTAACTTGTAAAAAATGTATATTACTTGTCAAAACGTACTTTGAACTTGTTGAAACGGGCGTTAACTTGTTAAGACGTACTTTAACTTGTTAAAAATATAGTTTAGCATATAAAAACGTAACTTTAACTTCTAAAAAATGTACTTTTACTTGTCAAAACGTAATTTTAACCTGTTAAAACATACTTTAACTTTTCAAAACGTAATTTGAACTTGTTGAAACATACTTTAACTTGTCAAAACGTAACTTTAACTTGTAAAAAATGTACTTTAACTTGTCAAATTGTAATTTCAACTTGTTGAAACGTACTTTAACTTGTGAAAAAGTAACTTTAAGTTGTAAAAAACATAGTTTAACTTGTCAAAACGTAACTTTAATTTGTAAAAAATGTACTTTAACTTGTCATAAAGTAATTTTAACTTGTTGAAACGTACTTTAACTTGTCAAAACGTAACTTTAACTTGTAAAAAACATATTTTAACTTGTCAAAACGTAACTTTAACTTGAAAAAATGTACTATTACTTGTCAAAACGTACTATGAACTTGTTGAAACGCACTTTAACTTGTCAAGACGTAACTTTAACTTGTAAAAAACATAGTTTAACATGTCAAAACGTAACTTTAACTTGTAAAAAATGTACTTTTACTTGTCAAAACGTAATTTTATGCTCTTGAAACATACTTTAACTTGTAAAAACGTAATTTGTACTTGTTGAAACGTACTTTAACTTGTCAAAACGTAATTTTAACTTGTAAAAAATGTACTTTAACTTGTAAAAATTGTACTATTACTTGTCAAAACATACTTTGAACTTGTTGAAACGCACTTTAACTTGTCAAAACGTAACTTTAACTTGTAAAAAACATAGTTTAACATATCAAAACGTAACTTAAACTTGTAAAAAATGTACTTTTACTTGTCAAAACGTAATTTTAACCTGTTGAAACATACTTTAACTTGTCAAAACATAATTTGAACTTGTTGAAACGTACTTTAACTTGTCAAAACGTAACCTTAACTTGTAAAAAATGTACTTTAACTTGTAAAAAATGTACTGTTACTTGTCAAAACGTACTTTGAACTTGTTGAAATGCACTTTAACTTGTCAAAACGTAACTTTAAGTTGTAAAAATCATAGTTTAACATGTCAAAACGTAACTTTAACTTGTAAAAAATGTACTTTAACTTGTCAAAACGTAATTTTATCTTGTTGAAAGGTACTTTAACTTGTCAAAACGTAATTTGAACTTGTTGAAACGTACTTTAACTTGTCAAAACGTAACTTTAACTTGTAAAAAATGTAATTTAACTTGTAAAATCGTAATGTTAACTTGTTGAAACGTACTTTAACTTGTTAAAAAGTAAGTTTAAGTTGTAAAAAACATAGTTTAACTTGTCAAAACGTAACTTTAATTTGTAAAAAATGTACTTTAACTTGTCCAAAAGTAATTTTAACTTGTTGAAACGTACGTTAACTTGTCAAAACGTAACTTTAACTTGTAAAAAATAGAGTTTAACTTGTCAAAACGTAAATTTAACTTGTAAAAAATGTACTAGTACTTGTCAAAACGTACTTTGAACTTGTTGAAACGCACTTTAACTTGTCAAGACGTAACTTAAACTTGTAAAAAACATAGTTTAACATGTCAAAACGTAACTTTAACGTGTAAAAAATGTACTTTTACTTGTCAAAACGTTATTTTAACCTGTTGAAACATACTTTAACTTGTTAAAACGTAATTTAAACTTGTTGAAACATACGCTGACTTGTCAAACGTAACTTTAACTTGTGAAAAATTTACTTTAACTTGTAAAAAATATACTATTACTTGTCAAAACGTACTTTGAACTTGTTGAAACGCACTTTAACTTCTCAAAACATAACTTTAACTTGTAAAAAACATAGTTTAACATGTTAAAACGTAACTTTAACTTGTAAAAAATGTAGTTTTACTTGTCAAAACGTAATTTTATATTGTTAAAAGGTACTTTAACTTGTCAAAACGTAATTTGAACTTGTTGTTAACTTGTCAAAAAGTAAGTTTAAGTTGTATAAAACATAGTTTAACTTGTCAAAACGTAACTTTAATTTGTAAAAAATGAACTTTAACTTGTTGAAACGTACTTTAACTTGTCAAAACGTAACTTTAACTTGGAAAAAAACATAGTTTAACTTGCACAAACGTAACTTTCACTTGTAAAAAATGTACTATTACTTGTCAAAACGTACTTTGAACTTGTTGAAACGCACTTTAACTTGTTAAGACGTAACTTTAACTTGTAAAAAAAATAGTTTAACATGTCAAAACGTAACTTTAACTTGTAAAAAATGTACTTTTACTTGTCAAAACGTAATTTCAACTTGTTGAAACATACTTTAACTTGTCAAAACGTAATTTGAACTTGTTGAAAGGTACTTTAACTTGTTAAAACGTAACTTTAACTTGTAAAAAATTTAATTTAACTTGTAAAAATTGTGCTATTACTTGTCAAAACGTACTTTGAACTTGTTGAAACGCAATTTAACTTGTCAAAACGTAACTTTAGCTTGTAAAAAACATAGTTTAACATGTCAAAACGGAACTTAACTTGTAAAAAATGTACTTTTACTTTTCAAAACGTAATTTTATCTTGTTGAAAGGTACTTTAATTTGTCAAAACGTAATTTGAACTTGTTGAAACGTACTTTAATTTGTCAAAACGTAACTTTAACTTGTTAAAAATGTACTTTAACTTGTCAAATGGTAGTGTTAACTTGTTGAAACGTACTTTAACTTGTCAAAAAGTAACTTTAAGTTGTATAAAACATAGTTTAACTTGTCAAAACGTAACTTTAATTTGTAAAAAATAGACTTTAACATGTCAAAAAGTAATTTTAACTTGTTGAAACGTACTTTAACTTGTCAAAACGTAACTTTAACTTGTAAAAAACATAGTTTAACATCTCAAAACGTAAATTTAACTTTTAAAAAATCTACTTTTACTTGTCAAAACGTAATGTTAACTTGTTGAAACGTACTTTAACTTGTCAAAAAGTAAGTTTAAGTTGTATAAAACATAGTTTAACTTGTCAAAACTTAACTTTAATTTGTAAAAAATGTACTTTAACTTGTTAAAAAGTAATTTTAACTTGTTAAAAAGTAATTTTAACTTGTTGAAACGTACTTTAACTTCTCAAAAAGTAACTTTAAGTTGTATTAAACATTGTTTAACTTGTCAAACGTAACTTTAATTTGTAAAAAATGTACTTTAACTTGTCAAAAAGTAATTTTAACTTGTTGAAACGTACTTTGACTTGTCAAAACGTAACTTTAACTTGTAAAATATGTAATTTAACTTGTCAAATCGTAATGTTAACTTTTTGAAACGTACTTTAACTTGTCAAAAAGTAAGTTTAAGTTGTATAAAACAAAGTTTAACTTGTCAAAACGTAAGTTTAATTTGTAAAAAATATACTTTAACATGTCAAAAAGTAATTTTAACTTGTTGAAACGTACTTTAACTTGTCAAAAACATAGTTGAACTTGTCAAAACGTAACTTTCACGTGTAAAAAATGTACTATTACTTGTCAAAACGTACTTTGAACTTGTTGAAACGCACTTTAACTTGTCAAAACGTAACTTTAACTTGTAAAAAAAATAGTTTAACATGTCAAAACGTAACTTTAACTTGTAAAAAATGTACTTTTACTTGTCAAAACATAATTTTAACCTGTTGAAACATACTTTAACTTGTCAAAACGTAATTTAAACTTGTTGAAACGTACTTTAACTTGTCAAAACGTAACTTTAACTTGTATAAAATTTAATTTAACTTGTATAAAATGTACTATTACTTGTCAAAACGTACTTTGAACTTGTTGAAACGCACTTTAACTTGTCAAATCATAACTTTAACTTGTAAAAAACATAGTTTAACATGTCAAAACGTAAATTTAACTTGTAAAAAATCTACTTTTATTTGTCAAAACGTAATTTTATCTTGTTGAAAGGTACTTTAACTTGTCAAAACGTTATTTGAACTTGTTGAAACGTACTTTAACTTGTCAAAACGTAACTTTAACTTGTAAAAAATGTACTTTAACTTGTCAAATCGTAATGTTAACTTGTTGAAACGTACTTTAACTTGTCAAAAAGTAAGTTTAAGTTGTATAAAACATAGTTTAACTTGTCAAAACGTAACTTTAATTTGTAAAAAATGTACTTTAACTTGTAAAAAAGTAATTTTAACTTTTTGAAACGTACTTTAACTTGTCAAAACGTAACTTTAACTTGTAAAAAATGTACTTTAACTTGTCAAATCGTAATGTTAACTTGTTGAAACGTACTTTAACTTGTCAAAAAGTAACTTTAAGTTGTATAAAACATAGTTTAACTTGTCAAAACGTAACTTTAATTTGTAAAAAATGTACTTTAACTTGTCAAAAAATAATTTTAACTTGTTGAAATGTACTTTAACTTGTCAAAACGTAACTTTAACTTGTAAAAAATGTATATTACTTGTCAAAACGTACTTTGAACTTGTTGAAACGGGCGTTAACTTGTCAAGACGTACTTTAACTTGTTAAAAATATAGTTTAGCATATAAAAACGTAACTTTAACTTCTAAAAAATGTACTTTTACTTGTCAAAACGTAATTTTAACCTGTTAAAACATACTTTAACTTTTCAAAACGTAATTTGAACTTGTTGAAACATACTTTAACTTGTCAAAACGTAACTTTAACTTGTAAAAAATGTACTTTAACTTGTCAAATTGTAATTTCAACTTGTTGAAACGTACTTTAACTTGTGAAAAAGTAACTTTAAGTTGTAAAAAACATAGTTTAACTTGTCAAAACGTAACTTTAATTTGTAAAAAATGTACTTTAACTTGTCATAAAGTAATTTTAACTTGTTGAAACGTACTTTAACTTGTCAAAACGTAACTTTAACTTGTAAAAAACATATTTTAACTTGTCAAAACGTAACTTTAACTTGAAAAAATGTACTATTACTTGTCAAAACGTACTATGAACTTGTTGAAACGCACTTTAACTTGTCAAGACGTAACTTTAACTTGTAAAAAACATAGTTTAACATGTCAAAACGTAACTTTAACTTGTAAAAAATGTACTTTTACTTGTCAAAACGTAATTTTATGCTCTTGAAACATACTTTAACTTGTAAAAACGTAATTTGTACTTGTTGAAACGTACTTTAACTTGTCAAAACGTAATTTTAACTTGTAAAAAATGTACTTTAACTTGTAAAAATTGTACTATTACTTGTCAAAACATACTTTGAACTTGTTGAAACGCACTTTAACTTGTCAAAACGTAACTTTAACTTGTAAAAAACATAGTTTAACATATCAAAACGTTACTTAAACTTGTAAAAAATGTACTTTTACTTGTCAAAACGTAATTTTAACCTGTTGAAACATACTTTAACTTGTCAAAACATAATTTGAACTTGTTGAAACGTACTTTAACTTGTCAAAACGTAACCTTAACTTGTAAAAAATGTACTTTAACTTGTAAAAAATGTACTGTTACTTGTCAAAACGTACTTTGAACTTGTTGAAATGCACTTTAACTTGTCAAAACGTAACTTTAAGTTGTAAAAATCATAGTTTAACATGTCAAAACGTAACTTTAACTTGTAAAAAATGTACTTTTACTTGTCAAAACATAATTTTAACCTGTTGAAACATACTTTAACTTGTCAAAACGTAATTTAAACTTGTTGAAACGTACTTTAACTTGTCAAAACGTAACTTTAACTTGTATAAAATTTAATTTAACTTGTATAAAATGTACTATTACTTGTCAAAACGTACTTTGAACTTGTTGAAACGCACTTTAACTTGTCAAATCATAACTTTAACTTGTAAAAAAACATAGTTTAACATGTCAAAACGTAAATTTAACTTGTAAAAAATCTACTTTTATTTGTCAAAACGTAATTTTATCTTGTTGAAAGGTACTTTAACTTGTCAAAACGTTATTTGAACTTGTTGAAACGTACTTTAACTTGTCAAAACGTAACTTTAACTTGTAAAAAATGTACTTTAACTTGTCAAATCGTAATGTTAACTTGTTGAAACGTACTTTAACTTGTCAAAAAGTAAGTTTAAGTTGTATAAAACATAGTTTAACTTGTCAAAACGTAACTTTAATTTGTAAAAAATGTACTTTAACTTGTAAAAAAGTAATTTTAACTTTTTGAAACGTACTTTAACTTGTCAAAACGTAACTTTAACTTGTAAAAAATGTACTTTAACTTGTCAAATCGTAATGTTAACTTGTTGAAACGTACTTTAACTTGTCAAAAAGTAACTTTAAGTTGTATAAAACATAGTTCAACTTGTCATAACGTAACTTTAATTTGTAAAAAATGTACTTTAACTTGTCAAAAAATAATTTTAACTTGTTGAAATGTACTTTAACTTGTCAAAACGTAACTTTAACTTGTAAAAAATGTATATTACTTGTCAAAACGTACTTTGAACTTGTTGAAACGGGCGTTAACTTGTCAAGACGTACTTTAACTTGTTAAAAATATAGTTTAGCATATAAAAACGTAACTTTAACTTCTAAAAAATGTACTTTTACTTGTCAAAACGTAATTTTAACCTGTTAAAACATACTTTAACTTTTCAAAACGTAATTTGAACTTGTTGAAACATACTTTAACTTGTCAAAACGTAACTTTAACTTGTAAAAAATGTACTTTAACTTGTCAAATTGTAATTTCAACTTGTTGAAACGTACTTTAACTTGTGAAAAAGTAACTTTAAGTTGTAAAAAACATAGTTTAACTTGTCAAAACGTAACTTTAATTTGTAAAAAATGTACTTTAACTTGTCATAAAGTAATTTTAACTTGTTGAAACGTACTTTAACTTGTCAAAACGTAACTTTAACTTGTAAAAAACATATTTTAACTTGTCAAAACGTAACTTTAACTTGAAAAAATGTACTATTACTTGTCAAAACGTACTATGAACTTGTTGAAACGCACTTTAACTTGTCAAGACGTAACTTTAACTTGTAAAAAACATAGTTTAACATGTCAAAACGTAACTTTAACTTGTAAAAAATGTACTTTTACTTGTCAAAACGTAATTTTATGCTCTTGAAACATACTTTAACTTGTAAAAACGTAATTTGTACTTGTTGAAACGTACTTTAACTTGTCAAAACGTAATTTTAACTTGTAAAAAATGTACTTTAACTTGTAAAAATTGTACTATTACTTGTCAAAACATACTTTGAACTTGTTGAAACGCACTTTAACTTGTCAAAACGTAACTTTAACTTGTAAAAAACATAGTTTAACATATCAAAACGTTACTTAAACTTGTAAAAAATGTACTTTTACTTGTCAAAACGTAATTTTAACCTGTTGAAACATACTTTAACTTGTCAAAACATAATTTGAACTTGTTGAAACGTACTTTAACTTGTCAAAACGTAACCTTAACTTGTAAAAAATGTACTTTAACTTGTAAAAAATGTACTGTTACTTGTCAAAACGTACTTTGAACTTGTTGAAATGCACTTTAACTTGTCAAAACGTAACTTTAAGTTGTAAAAATCATAGTTTAA
Organism: Urtica urens; assembly: GCA_958296335.1. Taxonomy (NCBI): domain Eukaryota; kingdom Viridiplantae; phylum Streptophyta; class Magnoliopsida; order Rosales; family Urticaceae; genus Urtica; species Urtica urens. Next base: position 25,220,464 of record OY282520.1, read on the forward strand.
CATGTCAAAACGTAACTTTAACTTGTAAAAAATGTACTTTAACTTGTCAAAACGTAATTTTATCTTGTTGAAAGGTACTTTAACTTGTCAAAACGTAATTTGAACTTGTTGAAACGTACTTTAACTTGTCAAAACGTAACTTTAACTTGTAAAAAATGTAATTTAACTTGTAAAATCGTAATGTTAACTTGTTGAAACGTACTTTAACTTGTTAAAAAGTAAGTTTAAGTTGTAAAAAACATAGTTTAACTTGTCAAAACGTAACTTTAATTTGTAAAAAATGTACTTTAACTTGTCCAAAAGTAATTTTAACTTGTTGAAACGTACTTTAACTTGTCAAAACGTAACTTTATCTTGTAAAAAATAGAGTTTAACTTGTCAAAACGTAAATTTAACTTGTAAAAAATGTACTAGTACTTGTCAAAACATACTTTGAACTTGTTGAAACGCACTTTAACTTGTCAAGACGTAACTTAAACTTGTAAAAAACATAGTTTAACATGTCAAAACGTAACTTTAACTTGTAAAAAATGTACTTTTACTTGTCAAAACGTTATTTTAACCTGTTGAAACATACTTTAACTTGTTAAAACGTAATTTAAACTTGTTGAAACATACGCTGACTTGTCAAACGTAACTTTAACTTGTGAAAAATTTACTTTAACTTGTAAAAAATGTACTATTACTTGTCAAAACGTACTTTGAACTTGTTGAAACGCACTTTAACTTCTCAAAACATAACTTTAACTTGTAAAAAACATAGTTTAACATGTTAAAACGTAATTTTATATTGTTAAAAGGTACTTTAACTTGTCAAAACGTAATTTGAACTTGTTGTTAACTTGTCAAAAAGTAAGTTTAAGTTGTATAAAACATAGTTTAACTTGTCAAAACGTAACTTTAATTTGTAAAAAATGAACTTTAACTTGTTGAAACGTACTTTAACTTGTCAAAACGTAACTTTAACTTGTAAAAAACATAGTTTAACTTGCACAAACGTAACTTTCACTTGTAAAAAATGTACTATTACTTGTCAAAACTTACTTTGAACTTGTTGAAACGCACTTTAACTTGTTAAGACGTAACTTTAACTTGTAAAAAAAATAGTTTAACATGTCAAAACGTAACTTTAACTTGTAAAAAATGTACTTTTACTTGTCAAAACGTAATTTTAACTTGTTGAAACATACTTTAACTTGTCAAAACGTAATTTGAACTTGTTGAAAGGTACTTTAACTTGTTAAAACGTAACTTTAACTTGTAAAAAATTTAATTTAACTTGTAAAAATTGTGCTATTACTTGTCAAAACGTACTTTGAACTTGTTGAAACGCAATTTAACTTGTCAAAACGTAACTTTAGCTTGTAAAAAACATAGTTTAACATGTCAAAACGGAACTTAACTTGTAAAAAATGTACTTTTACTTTTCAAAACGTAATTTTATCTTGTTGAAAGGTACTTTAATTTGTCAAAACGTAATTTGAACTTGTTGAAACGTACTTTAATTTGTCAAAACGTAACTTTAACTTGTTAAAAATGTACTTTAACTTGTCAAATGGTAGTGTTAACTTGTTGAAACGTACTTTAACTTGTCAAAAAGTAACTTTAAGTTGTATAAAACATAGTTTAACTTGTCAAAACGTAACTTTAATTTGTAAAAAATAGACTTTAACATGTCAAAAAGTAATTTTAACTTGTTGAAACGTACTTTAACTTGTCAAAACGTAACTTTAACTTGTTAAAAACATAGTTTAACATGTCAAAACGTAAATTTAACTTTTAAAAAATCTACTTTTACTTGTCAAAACGTAATGTTAACTTGTTGAAACGTACTTTAACTTGTCAAAAAGTAAGTTTAAGTTGTATAAAACATAGTTTAACTTGTCAAAACTTAACTTTAATTTGTAAAAAATGTACTTTAACTTGTTAAAAAGTAATTTTAACTTGTTGAAACGTACTTTAACTTCTCAAAAAGTAACTTCAAGTTGTATTAAACATTGTTTAACTTGTCAAACGTAACTTTAATTTGTAAAAAATGTACTTTAACTTGTCAAAAAGTAATTTTAACTTGTTGAAACGTACTTTGACTTGTCAAAACGTAACTTTAACTTGTAAAATATGTAATTTAACTTGTCAAATCGTAATGTTAACTTTTTGAAACGTACTTTAACTTGTCAAAAAGTAACTTTAAGTTGTATAAAACAAAGTTTAACTTGTCAAAACGTAAGTTTAATTTGTAAAAAATATACTTTAACATGTCAAAAAGTAATTTTAACTTGTCGAAACGTACTTTAACTTGTCAAAAACATAGTTGAACTTGTCAAAACGTAACTTTCACGTGTAAAAAATGTACTATTACTTGTCAAAACGTACTTTGAACTTGTTGAAACGCACTTTAACTTGTCAAAACGTAACTTTAACTTGTAAAAAAAATAGTTTAACATGTCAAAACGTAACTTTAACTTGTAAAAAATGTACTTTTACTTGTCAAAACATAATTTTAACCTGTTGAAACATACTTTAACTTGTCAAAACGTAATTTAAACTTGTTGAAACGTACTTTAACTTGTCAAAACGTAACTTTAACTTGTATAAAATTTAATTTAACTTGTATAAAATGTACTATTACTTGTCAAAACGTACTTTGAACTTGTTGAAACGCACTTTAACTTGTCAAATCATAACTTTAACTTGTAAAAAACATAGTTTAACATGTCAAAACGTAAATTTAACTTGTAAAAAATCTACTTTTATTTGTCAAAACGTAATTTTATCTTGTTGAAAGGTACTTTAACTTGTCAAAACGTAATTTTAACTTGTTGAAACGTACTTTAACTTGTCAAAACGTAACTTTAACTTGTAAAAAATGTACTTTAACTTGTCAAATCGTAATGTTAACTTGTTGAAACGTACTTTAACTTGTCAAAAAGTAAGTTTAAGTTGTATAAAACATAGTTTAACTTGTCAAAACGTAACTTTAATTTGTAAAAAATGTACTTTAACTTGTCAAAAAGTAATTTTAACTTGTTGAAACGTACTTTAACTTGTCAAAACGTAACTTTAACTTGTAAAAAATGTACTTTAACTTGTCAAATCGTAATGTTAACTTGTTGAAACGTACTTTAACTTGTCAAAAAGTAACTTTAAGTTGTATAAAACATAGTTTAACTTGTCAAAACGTAACTTTAATTTGTAAAAAATGTACTTTAACTTGTCAAAAAGTAATTTTAACTTGTTGAAACGTACTTTAACTTGTCAAAACGTAACTTTAACTTGTAAATAACATAGTTAAACTTGCCAAAACGTAACTTTCACTTGTAAAAAATGTACTATTACTTGTCAAAACGTACTTTGAACTTGTAAAAAATTTAATTTAACTTGTCAAGACGTAACTTTAACTTGTAAAAAAAATAGTTTAACATGTAAAAACGTAACTTTAACTTGTAAAAAATGTACTTTTACTTATCAAAACGTAATTTTAACTTGTTGAAACATACTTTAACTTGTCAAAACGTAATTTGAACTTGTTGAAAGGTACTTTAACTTGTTAAAACGTAACTTTAACTTGTAAAAAATTTAATTTAACTTGTAAAAATTGTGCTATTACTTGTCAAAACGTACTTTGAACTTGTTGAAACGCAATTTAACTTGTCAAAACGTAACTTTAGCTTGTAAAAAACATAGTTTAACATGTCAAAACGGAACTTAACTTGTAAAAAATGTACTTTTACTTTTCAAAACGTAATTTTATCTTGTTGAAAGGTACTTTAATTTGTCAAAACGTAATTTGAACTTGTTGAAACGTACTTTAATTTGTCAAAACGTAACTTTAACTTGTTAAAAATGTACTTTAACTTGTCAAATGGTAGTGTTAACTTGTTGAAACGTACTTTAACTTGTCAAAAAGTAACTTTAAGTTGTATAAAACATAGTTTAACTTGTCAAAACGTAACTTTAATCTGTAAAAAATAGACTTTAACATGTCAAAAAGTAATTTTAACTTGTTGAAACGTACTTTAACTTGTCAAAACGTAACTTTAACTTGTTAAAAACATAGTTTAACATGTCAAAACGTAAATTTAACTTTTAAAAAATCTACTTTTACTTGTCAAAACGTAATGTTAACTTGTTGAAACGTACTTTAACTTGTCAAAAAGTAAGTTTAAGTTGTATAAAACATAGTTTAACTTGTCAAAACTTAACTTTAATTTGTAAAAAATGTACTTTAACTTGTTAAAAAGTAATTTTAACTTGTTGAAACGTACTTTAACTTCTCAAAAAGTAACTTCAAGTTGTATTAAACATTGTTTAACTTGTCAAACGTAACTTTAATTTGTAAAAAATGTACTTTAACTTGTCAAAAAGTAATTTTAACTTGTTGAAACGTACTTTGACTTGTCAAAACGTAACTTTAACTTGTAAAATATGTTATTTAACTTGTCAAATCGTAATGTTAACTTTTTGAAACGTACTTTAACTTGTCAAAAAGTAACTTTAAGTTGTATAAAACAAAGTTTAACTTGTCAAAACGTAAGTTTAATTTGTAAAAAATATACTTTAACATGTCAAAAAGTAATTTTAACTTGTCGAAACGTACTTTAACTTGTCAAAAACATAGTTGAACTTGTCAAAACGTAACTTTCACGTGTAAAAAATGTACTATTACTTGTCAAAACGTACTTTGAACTTGTTGAAACGCACTTTAACTTGTCAAAACGTAACTTTAACTTGTAAAAAAAATAGTTTAACATGTCAAAACGTAACTTTAACTTGTAAAAAATGTACTTTTACTTGTCAAAACATAATTTTAACCTGTTGAAACATACTTTAACTTGTCAAAACGTAATTTAAACTTGTTGAAACGTACTTTAACTTGTCAAAACGTAACTTTAACTTGTATAAAATTTAATTTAACTTGTATAAAATGTACTATTACTTGTCAAAACGTACTTTGAACTTGTTGAAACGCACTTTAACTTGTCAAATCATAACTTTAACTTGTAAAAAACATAGTTTAACATGTCAAAACGTAAATTTAACTTGTAAAAAATCTACTTTTATTTGTCAAAACGTAATTTTATCTTGTTGAAAGGTACTTTAACTTGTCAAAACGTAATTTGAACTTGTTGAAACGTACTTTAACTTGTCAAAACGTAACTTTAACTTGTAAAAAATGTACTTTAACTTGTCAAATCGTAATGTTAACTTGTTGAAACGTACTTTAACTTGTCAAAAAGTAAGTTTAAGTTGTATAAAACATAGTTTAACTTGTCAAAACGTAACTTTAATTTGTAAAAAATGTACTTTAACTTGTCAAAAAGTAATTTTAACTTGTTGAAACGTACTTTAACTTGTCAAAACGTAACTTTAACTTGTAAAAAATGTACTTTAACTTGTCAAATCGTAATGTTAACTTGTTGAAACGTACTTTAACTTGTCAAAAAGTAACTTTAAGTTGTATAAAACATAGTTTAACTTGTCAAAACGTAACTTTAATTTGTAAAAAATGTACTTTAACTTGTCAAAAAGTAATTTTAACTTGTTGAAACGTACTTTAACTTGTCAAAACGTAACTTTAACTTGTAAAAAACATAGTTAAACTTGCCAAAACGTAACTTTCACTTGTAAAAAATGTACTATTACTTGTCAAAACGTACTTTGAACTTGTAAAAAATTTAATTTAACTTGTCAAGACGTAACTTTAACTTGTATAAAACATAGTTTAACATGTAAAAACGTAACTTTAACTTGTAAAAAATGTACTTTTACTTATCAAAACGTAATTTTAACTTGTTGAAACATACTTTAACTTGTCAAAACGTAATTTGAACTTGTTGAAACGTACTTTAACTTGTCAAAACGTAACTTTAACTTGTAAAAAATTTAATTTAACTTGTAAAAAATGTGCTATTACTTGTCAAAACGTACTTTGAACTTGTTGAAACGCACTTTAACTTGTCAAATCGTAACTTTAATTTGTAAAAAACATAGTTTAACATTTCAAAACGTAAATTTAACTTGTAAAAAATCTACTTTTACTTGTCAAAACGTAATTTTATCTTGTTGAAAGGTACTTTAACTTGTCAAAACGTAATTTGAACTTGTTGAAACGTACTTTAACTTGTCAAAACGTAACTTTAACTTGTAAAAAATGTACTTTAACTTGTCAAATCCTAATGTTAACATGTTGAAACGTACTTTAACTTGTCAAAAAGTAAGTTTAAGTTGTATAAAACATAGTTTAACTTGTCAAAACGTAACTTTTATTTGTATAAATTGTACTTTAACTTGTCAAAAACTAATTTTAACTTGTTGAAACGTACTTTAACTTGTTAAAACGTAACTTTAACTTGTAAAAAATGTACTTTAACTTGTCAAATCGTAATGTTAACTTGTTGAAACGTACTTTAACTTGTCAAAAAGTAACTTTAAGTTGTATAAAACATAGTTTAACGTGTCAAAACGTAACTTTAATTTGTAAAAAATGTACTTTAACTTGTGAAAAAGTAATTTTAACTTGTTGAAACGTACTTTAACTTGTCAAAACGTAACTTTAACTTGTAAAAAATGTACTTTAAGTTGTCAAATCGTAATGTTAACTTGTTGAAACGTACTTTAACTTGTCAAAAAGTAAGTTTAAGTTGTATAAAACATAGTTTAACTTGTCAAAACGTAACTTTAATTTGTAAAAAATGTACTTTAACTTGTCAAAAAGTAATTTTAACTTGTTGAAACGTACTTTAACTTGTCAAAACGTAACTTTAACTTGTAAAAAATGTACTTTAACTTGTCAAATCGTAATGTTAACTTGTTGAAACGTACTTTAACTTGTCAAAAAGTAAGTTTAAGTTGTATAAAACATAGTTTAACTTGTCAAAACGTAACTTTAATTTGTAAAAAATGTAATTTAACTTGTCAAAAAGTAATTTTAACTTGTTGAAATGTACTTTAAATTGTCAAAACGTAACTTTAACTTGTAAAAAAATGTACTTTAACTTGTCAAATCGTAATGTTAACTTGTTGAAACGTACTTTAACTTGTCAAAAAGTAACTTTAAGTTGTATAAAACATAGTTTAACTTGTCAAAACGTAACTTTAATTTGTAAAAAATGTACTTTAACTTGTCAAAAAGTAATTTTAACTTGTTGAAACGTACTTTAACTTGTCAAAACGTAACTTTAACTTGTAAAAAATGTACTTTAACTTGTCAAATCGTAATGTTAACTTGTTGAAACGTACTTTAACTTGTCAAAAAGTAACTTTAAGCTGTATAAAACATAGTTTAACTTGTCAAAACGTAACTTTAATTTGTAAAAAATGTACTTTAACTTGTCAAAAAGTAATTTTAACTTGTTGAAACGTACTTTAACTTGTCGAAACGTAACTTTAACTTGTAAAAAACATAGTTTAACTTGCCAAAACGTAACTTTCACTTGTAAAAAATGTACTATTACTTGTCAAAACGCACTTTGAACTTGTAAAAAATTTAATTTAACTTGTCAAGACGTAACTTTAACTTGTAAAAAAAATAGTTTAACATGTAAAAACGTAACTTTAACTTGTAAAAAATGTACTTTTACTTATCAAAACGTAATTTTAACTTGTTGAAACATACTTTAACTTGTCAAAACGTAATTTGAACTTGTTGAAACGTACTTTAACTTGTCAAAACGTAACTTTAACTTGTAAAAAATTTAATTTAACTTGTAAAAAATGTGCTATTACTTGTCAAATCGTAACTTTAACTTGTAAAAAACATAGTTTAACATTTCAAAACGTAAATTTAACTTGTAAAAAATCTACTTTTACTTGTCAAAACGTAATTTTATCTTGTTGAAAGGTACTTTAACTTGTCAAAACGTAATTTGAACTTGTTGAAACGTACTTTAACTTGTCAAAACGTAACTTTAACTTGTAAAAAATGTACTTTAACTTGTCAAATCATAATGTTAACATGTTGAAACGTATTTTAACTTGTCAAAAAGTAAGTTTAAGTTGTATAAAACATAGTTTAACTTGTCAAAACGTAACTTTAATTTGTAAAATTGTACTTTAACTTGTCAAAAAGTAATTTTAACTTGTTGAAACGTACTTTAACTTGTTAAAACGTAACTTTAACTTGTAAAAAATGTACTTTAACTTGTCAAATCATAATGTTAACTTGTTGAAACGTACTTTAACTTGTCAAAAAGTAACTTTAAGTTGTATAAAACATAGTTTAACTTGTCAAAACGTAACATTAATTTGTAAAAAATGTACTTTAACTTGTCAAAAAGTAATTTTAACTTGTTGAAACGTACTTTAACTTGTCAAAACGTAACTTTAACTTGTAAAAAATGTACATTAAGTTGTCAAATCGTAATGTTAACTTGTTGAAACGTACTTTAACTTGTCAAAAAGTAAGTTTAAGTTGTATAAAACATAGTTTAACTTGTCAAAATATAACTTTAATTTGTAAAAAATGTACTTTAACTTGTCAAAAAGTAATTTTAACTTGTTGAAACGTACTTTAACTTGTCAAAACGTAACTTTAACTTGTAAAAAATGTACTTTAACTTGTCAAATCGTAATGTTAACTTGTTGAAACGTACTTTAACTTGTCAAAAAGTAACTTTAAGCTGTATAAAACATAGTTTAACTTGTCAAAACGTAACTTTAATTTGTAAAAAATGTACTTTAACTTGTCAAAAAGTAATTTTAACTTGTTGAAACGTACTTTAACTTGTCGAAACGTAACTTTAACTTGTAAAAAACATAGTTTAACTTGCCAAAACGTAACTTTCACTTGTAAAAAATGTACTATTACTTGTCAAAACGCACTTTGAACTTGTAAAAAATTTAATTTAACTTGTCAAGACGTAACTTTAACTTGTAAAAAAAATAGTTTAACATGTAAAAACGTAACTTTAACTTGTAAAAAATGTACTTTTACTTATCAAAACGTAATTTTAACTTGTTGAAACATACTTTAACTTGTCAAAACGTAATTTGAACTTGTTGAAACGTACTTTAACTTGTCAAAACGTAACTTTAACTTGTAAAAAATTTAATTTAACTTGTAAAAAATGTGCTATTACTTGTCAAATCGTAACTTTAACTTGTAAAAAACATAGTTTAACATTTCAAAACGTAAATTTAACTTGTAAAAAATCTACTTTTACTTGTCAAAACGTAATTTTATCTTGTTGAAAGGTACTTTAACTTGTCAAAACGTAATTTGAACTTGTTGAAACGTACTTTAACTTGTCAAAACGTAACTTTAACTTGTAAAAAATGTACTTTAACTTGTCAAATCATAATGTTAACATGTTGAAACGTATTTTAACTTGTCAAAAAGTAAGTTTAAGTTGTATAAAACATAGTTTAACTTGTCAAAACGTAACTTTAATTTGTAAAATTGTACTTTAACTTGTCAAAAAGTAATTTTAACTTGTTGAAACGTACTTTAACTTGTTAAAACGTAACTTTAACTTGTAAAAAATGTACTTTAACTTGTCAAATCATAATGTTAACTTGTTGAAACGTACTTTAACTTGTCAAAAAGTAACTTTAAGTTGTATAAAACATAGTTTAACTTGTCAAAACGTAACATTAATTTGTAAAAAATGTACTTTAACTTGTCAAAAAGTAATTTTAACTTGTTGAAACGTACTTTAACTTGTCAAAACGTAACTTTAACTTGTAAAAAATGTACATTAAGTTGTCAAATCGTAATGTTAACTTGTTGAAACGTACTTTAACTTGTCAAAAAGTAAGTTTAAGTTGTATAAAACATAGTTTAACTTGTCAAAATATAACTTTAATTTGTAAAAAATGTACTTTAACTTGTCAAAAAGTAATTTTAACTTGTTGAAACGTACTTTGACTTGTCAAAACGTAACTTTAACTTGTAAAATATGTAATTTAACTTGTCAAATCGTAATGTTAACTTTTTGAAACGTACTTTAACTTGTCAAAAAGTAACTTTAAGTTGTATAAAACAAAGTTTAACTTGTCAAAACGTAAGTTTAATTTGTAAAAAATATACTTTAACATGTCAAAAAGTAATTTTAACTTGTCGAAACGTACTTTAACTTGTCAAAAACATAGTTGAACTTGTCAAAACGTAACTTTCACGTGTAAAAAATGTACTATTACTTGTCAAAACGTACTTTGAACTTGTTGAAACGCACTTTAACTTGTCAAAACGTAACTTTAACTTGTAAAAAAAATAGTTTAACATGTCAAAACGTAACTTTAACTTGTAAAAAATGTACTTTTACTTGTCAAAACATAATTTTAACCTGTTGAAACATACTTTAACTTGTCAAAACGTAATTTAAACTTGTTGAAACGTAATTTAACTTGTCAAAACGTAACTTTAACTTGTATAAAATTTAATTTAACTTGTATAAAATGTACTATTACTTGTCAAAACGTACTTTGAACTTGTTGAAACGCACTTTAACTTGTCAAATCATAACTTTAACTTGTAAAAAACATAGTTTAACATGTCAAAACGTAAATTTAACTTGTAAAAAATCTACTTTTATTTGTCAAAACGTAATTTTATCTTGTTGAAAGGTACTTTAACTTGTCAAAACGTAATTTGAACTTGTTGAAACGTACTTTAACTTGTCAAAACGTAACTTTAACTTGTAAAAAATGTACTTTAACTTGTCAAATCGTAATGTTAACTTGTTGAAACGTACTTTAACTTGTCAAAAAGTAAGTTTAAGTTGTATAAAACATAGTTTAACTTGTCAAAACGTAACTTTAATTTGTAAAAAATGTACTTTAACTTGTCAAAAAGTAATTTTAACTTGTTGAAACGTACTTTAACTTGTCAAAACGTAACTTTAACTAGTAAAAAATGTACTTTAACTTGTCAAATCGTAATGTTAACTTGTTGAAACGTACTTTAACTTGTCAAAAAGTAACTTTAAGTTGTATAAAACATAGTTTAACTTGTCAAAACGTAACTTTAATTTGTAAAAAATGTACTTTAACTTGTCAAAAAGTAATTTTAACTTGTTGAAACGTACTTTAACTTGTCAAAACGTAACTTTAACTTGTAAAAAACATAGTTAAACTTGCCAAAACGTAACTTTCACTTGTAAAAAATGTACTATTACTTGTCAAAACGTACTTTGAACTTGTAAAAAATTTAATTTAACTTGTCAAGACGTAACTTTAACTTGTAAAAAAAATAGTTTAACATGTAAAAACGTAACTTTAACTTGTAAAAAATGTACTTTTACTTATCAAAACGTAATTTTAACTTGTTGAAACATACTTTAACTTGTCAAAACGTAATTTGAACTTGTTGAAACGTACTTTAACTTGTCAAAACGTAACTTTAACTTGTAAAAAATTTAATTTAACTTGTAAAAAATGTGCTATTACTTGTCAAAACGTACTTTGAACTTGTTGAAACGCACTTTAACTTGTCAAATCGTAACTTTAATTTGTAAAAAACATAGTTTAACATTTCAAAACGTAAATTTAACTTGTAAAAAATCTACTTTTACTTGTCAAAACGTAATTTTATCTTGTTGAAAGGTACTTTAACTTGTCAAAACGTAATTTGAACTTGTTGAAACGTACTTTAACTTGTCAAAACGTAACTTTAACTTGTAAAAAATGTACTTTAACTTGTCAAATCGTAATGTTAACATGTTGAAACGTACTTTAACTTGTCAAAAAGTAAGTTTAAGTTGTATAAAACATAGTTTAACTTGTCAAAACGTAACTTTTATTTGTATAAATTGTACTTTAACTTGTCAAAAACTAATTTTAACTTGTTGAAACGTACTTTAACTTGTTAAAACGTAACTTTAACTTGTAAAAAATGTACTTTAACTTGTCAAATCGTAATGTTAACTTGTTGAAACGTACTTTAACTTGTCAAAAAGTAACTTTAAGTTGTATAAAACATAGTTTAACGTGTCAAAACGTAACTTTAATTTGTAAAAAATGTACTTTAACTTGTGAAAAAGTAATTTTAACTTGTTGAAACGTACTTTAACTTGTCAAAACGTAACTTTAACTTGTAAAAAATGTACTTTAAGTTGTCAAATCGTAATGTTAACTTGTTGAAACGTACTTTAACTTGTCAAAAAGTAAGTTTAAGTTGTATAAAACATAGTTTAACTTGTCAAAACGTAACTTTAATTTGTAAAAAATGTACTTTAACTTGTCAAAAAGTAATTTTAACTTGTTGAAACGTACTTTAACTTGTCAAAACGTAACTTTAACTTGTAAAAAATGTACTTTAACTTGTCAAATCGTAATGTTAACTTGTTGAAACGTACTTTAACTTGTCAAAAAGTAACTTTAAGTTGTATAAAACATAGTTTAACTTGTCAAAACGTAACTTTAATTTGTAAAAAATGTAATTTAACTTGTCAAAAAGTAATTTTAACTTGTTGAAATGTACTTTAAATTGTCAAAACGTAACTTTAACTTGTAAAAAAATGTACTTTAACTTGTCAAATCGTAATGTTAACTTGTTGAAACGTACTTTAACTTGTCAAAAAGTAACTTTAAGTTGTATAAAACATAGTTTAACTTGTCAAAACGTAACTTTAATTTGTAAAAAATGTACTTTAACTTGTCAAAAAGTAATTTTAACTTGTTGAAACGTACTTTAACTTGTCAAAACGTAACTTTAACTTGTAAAAAATGTACTTTAACTTGTCAAATCGTAATGTTAACTTGTTGAAACGTACTTTAACTTGTCAAAAAGTAACTTTAAGCTGTATAAAACATAGTTTAACTTGTCAAAACGTAACTTTAATTTGTAAAAAATGTACTTTAACTTGTCAAAAAGTAATTTTAACTTGTTGAAACGTACTTTAACTTGTCGAAACGTAACTTTAACTTGTAAAAAACATAGTTTAACTTGCCAAAACGTAACTTTCACTTGTAAAAAATGTACTATTACTTGTCAAAACGCACTTTGAACTTGTAAAAAATTTAATTTAACTTGTCAAGACGTAACTTTAACTTGTAAAAAAAATAGTTTAACATGTAAAAACGTAACTTTAACTTGTAAAAAATGTACTTTTACTTATCAAAACGTAATTTTAACTTGTTGAAACATACTTTAACTTGTCAAAACGTAATTTGAACTTGTTGAAACGTACTTTAACTTGTCAAAACGTAACTTTAACTTGTAAAAAATTTAATTTAACTTGTAAAAAATGTGCTATTACTTGTCAAATCGTAACTTTAACTTGTAAAAAACATAGTTTAACATTTCAAAACGTAAATTTAACTTGTAAAAAATCTACTTTTACTTGTCAAAACGTAATTTTATCTTGTTGAAAGGTACTTTAACTTGTCAAAACGTAATTTGAACTTGTTGAAACGTACTTTAACTTGTCAAAACGTAACTTTAACTTGTAAAAAATGTACTTTAACTTGTCAAATCATAATGTTAACATGTTGAAACGTATTTTAACTTGTCAAAAAGTAAGTTTAAGTTGTATAAAACATAGTTTAACTTGTCAAAACGTAACTTTAATTTGTAAAATTGTACTTTAACTTGTCAAAAAGTAATTTTAACTTGTTGAAACGTACTTTAACTTGTTAAAACGTAACTTTAACTTGTAAAAAATGTACTTTAACTTGTCAAATCATAATGTTAACTTGTTGAAACGTACTTTAACTTGTCAAAAAGTAACTTTAAGTTGTATAAAACATAGTTTAACTTGTCAAAACGTAACATTAATTTGTAAAAAATGTACTTTAACTTGTCAAAAAGTAATTTTAACTTGTTGAAACGTACTTTAACTTGTCAAAACGTAACTTTAACTTGTAAAAAATGTACATTAAGTTGTCAAATCGTAATGTTAACTTGTTGAAACGTACTTTAACTTGTCAAAAAGTAAGTTTAAGTTGTATAAAACATAGTTTAACTTGTCAAAATATAACTTTAATTTGTAAAAAATGTACTTTAACTTGTCAAAAAGTAATTTTAACTTGTTGAAACGTACTTTAACTTGTCAAAACGTAACTTTAACTTGTAAAAAATGTACTTTAACTTGTCAAATCGTAATGTTAACTTGTTGAAACGTACTTTAACTTGTCAAAAAGTAACTTTAAGTTGTATAAAACATAGTTTAACTTGTCAAAACGTAACTTTAATTTGTAAAAAATGTACTTTAACTTGTCAAATCGTAATGTTAACTTGTTGAAACGTACTTTAACTTGTCAAAACGTAACTTTAACTTGTAAAAAATGTACTTTAACTTGTCAAATCGTAATGTTAACTTGTTGAAACGTACTTTAACTTGTCAAAAAGTAACTTTAAGTTGTATAAAACATAGTTTAACTTGTCAAAACGTAACTTTAATTTGTAAAAAATGTACTTTAACTTGTCAAAAAGTAATTTTAACTTGTTGAAACGTACTTTAACTTGTCAAAACGTAACTTTAACTTGTAAAAAATGTACTTTAACTTGTCAAATCGTAATGTTAACTTGTTGAAACGTACTTTAACTTGTCAAAAAGTAACTTTAAGTTGTATAAAACATAGTTAACTTGTCAAAACGTAACTTTAATTTGTAAAAAATGTACTTTAACTTGTCAAAAAGTAATTTTAACTTGTTGAAACGTACTTTAACTTGTCGAAACGTAACTTTAACTTGTAAAAAACATAGTTTAACTTGACAAAACGTAACTTTCACTTGTAAAAAATGTGCTATTACTTGTCAAAACGCACTTTGAACTTGTAAAAAATTTAATTTAACTTGTCAAGACGTAACTTTAACTTGTAAAAAAAATAGATTAACATGTAAAAACGTAACTTTAACTTGTAAAAAATGTACTTTTACTTATCAAAACGTAATTTTAACTTGTTGAAACATACTTTAAGTTGTCAAAACGTAATTTGAACTTGTTGAAACGTACTTTAACTTGTCAAAACGTAACTTTAACATGTAAAAAATTTAATTTAACTTGTAAAAAATGTGCTATTACTTGTCAAATCGTAACTATAACTTGTAAAAAACATAGTTTAACATTTCAAAACGTAAATTTAACTTGTAAAAAATCTACTTTTACTTGTCAAAACGTAATTTTATCTTGTTGAAAGGTACTTTAACTTGTCAAAACGTAATTTGAACTTGTTGAAACGTACTTTAACTTGTCAAAACGTAACTTTAACTTGTAAAAAATGTACTTTAACTTGTCAAATCATAATGTTAACATGTTGAAACGTACTTTAACTTGTCAAAAAGTAAGTTTAAGTTGTATAAAACATAGTTTAACTTGTCAAAACGTAACTTTAATTTGTAAAATTGTACTTTAACTTGTCAAAAAGTAATTTTAACTTGTTGAAACGTACTTTAACTTGTTAAAACGTAACTTTAACTTGTAAAAAATGTACTTTAACTTGTCAAATCATAATGTTAACTTGTTGAAACGTACTTTAACTTGTCAAAAAGTAACTTTAAGTTGTATAAAACATAGTTTAACTTGTCAAAACGTAACTTTAATTCTTAAAAAATGTACTTTAACTTGTCAAAAAGTAATTTTAACTTGTTGAAACGTACTTTATCTTGTCAAAACGTAACTTTAACTTGTAAAAAATGTACTTTAACTTGTCAAATCGTAATGTTAACTTGTTGAAACGTACTTTAACTTGTCAAAAAGTAACTTTAAGTTGTATAAAACATAGTTTACTTGTCAAACGTAACTTTAATTTGTAAAAAATGTACTTTAACTTGTCAAAAAGTAATTTTAACTTGTTGAAACATACTTTAACTTGTCAAAACGTAACTTTAACTTGTAAAAAACATAGTTTAACTTGCCAAAACGTAACTTTCACTTGTAAAAAATGTACTATTACTTGTCAAAACGTTCTTTGAACTTGTTGAAACACACTTTAACTTGTTAAAAAAATAGTTTAACATGTCAAAACGTAACTTTAACTTGTAAAAAATGTACTTTTACTTGTCAAAACGTAATTTTAACTTGTTGAAACATACTTTAACTTGTCAAAACGTAATTTGAACTTGTTGAAACGTACTTTAACTTGTAAAAAATATAATTTAACTTGTAAAAAATGTGCTATTACTTGTCAAAACGTACTTTGAACTTGTTGAAACGCACTTTAACTTGTCAGAACGTAACTTTAGCTTGTGAAAAACATAGTTTAACATGTCAAAACATAACTTAACTTGTAAAAAATGTACTTTTACTTGTCAAAACGTAATTTTATCTTATTGAAAGGTACTTTAACTTGTCAAAACGTAATTTGAACTTATTGAAACGTACTTTAACTTGTCAAAACGTAACTTTAACTTGTAAAAAATGTACTTTAACTTGTCAAATCGTAATGTTAACTTGTTGAAACGTACTTTAACTTGTCAAAAAGTAACTTTAAGTTGTATAAAACATAGTTTAACTTGTCAAAACTTAACTTTAATTTGTAAAAAATGTACTTTAACTTGTTAAAAAGTAATTTTAACTTGTTGAAACGTACTTTAACTTGTGAAAACGTAACTTTAACTTGTAAAAAACATAGTTTAACTTGTCAAAACGTAACTTTCACTTGTAAAAAATGTACAATTACTTGTCAAAACGTACTTTGAACTTATTGAAACGCACTTTAACTTGTAAAGACGTAACTTTAACTTGTAAAAAACATAGTTTAACATGTCAAAACGTAACTTTAACTTGTAAAAAATGTACTTTTACTTGTCAAAACATAATTTTAACCTGTTGAAACATACTTTAACTTGTCAAAACGTACTTTGAACTTGTTGAAACGTACTTTAACTTGTCAAAACGTAACTTTAACTTGTAAAAAATTTAATTTAACTTGTAAAATATGTACTATTACTTGTCAAAACGTACTTTGAACTTGTTGAAACGCACTTTAACTTGTCAAAACGTAACTTTAACTTGTAAAAAACATAGTTTAACATGTCAAAACGTAAATTTAACTTGTAAAAAATCTACTTTTACTTGTCAAAACGTAATTTTATCTTGTTGAAAGGTACTTTAACTTGTCAAAACGTAATTTGAACTTGTTGAAACGTACTTTAACTTGTCAAAACGTAACTTTAACTTGTAAAAAATGTACTTTAAGTTGTCAAATCGTAATGTTAACTTGTTGAAACGTACTTTAACTTGTCAAAAAGTAAGTTTAAGTTGTATAAAACATAGTTTAACTTGAACGTAACTTTAATTTGTAAAAAATGTACTTTAACTTGTCAAAAAGTAATTTTAACTTGTTGAAACGTACTTTAACTTGTCAAAACGTAACTTTAACTTGTAAAAATGTACTTTAACTTGTCAAATCGTAATGTTAACTTGTTGAAACATACTTTAACTTGTCAAAAAGTAACTTTAAGTTGTATAAAACATAGTTTAACTTGTCAAAACGTAACTTTAATTTGTAAAAAATGTACTTTAACTTGTCAAAAAGTAATTTTAACTTGTTGAAACGTACTTTAACTTGTCAAAACGTAACTTTAACTTGTAAAAAACATAGTTTAACTTGCCAAAACGTAACTTTCACTTGTAAAAAATGTACTATTACTCGTCAAAACGTACTTTGAACTTGTTGAAACACACTGTAACTTGTAAAAAAAATAGTTTAACATGTCAAAACGTAACTTTAACTTGTAAAAAATGTACTTTTACTTGTCAAAACGTAATTTTAACTTGTTGAAACATACTTTAACTTGTCAAAACGTAATTTGAACTTGTTGAAACGTACTTTAACTTGTCAAAACGAAACTTTAACTTGTAAAAAATATAATTTAACTTGTAAAAAATGTGCTATTACTTGTCAAAACATACTTTGAACTTGTTGAAACGCACTTTAACTTGTCAAAACGTAACTTTAGCTTGTAAAAAACATAGTTTAACATGTCAAAACATAACTTAACTTGTAAAAATTGTACTTTTACTTGTCAAAACGTAATTTTATCTTGTTGAAAGGTACTTTAATTTGTCAAAACGTAATTTGAACTTGTTAAAACGTACTTTAACTTGTCAAAACGTAACTTTAACTTGTCAAAAATGTACTTTAACTTGTCAAATCGTAATGTTAACTTGTTGAAACATAACTTTCACTTGTAAAAAATGTACAATTACTTGTCAAAACGTACTTTGAACTTGTTGAAACGCACTTTAACTTGTAAAGACGTAACTTTAACTTGTAAAAAACATAGTTTAACATGTCAAAACGTAACTTTAACTTGTAAAAAATGTACTTTTACTTGTCAAAACATAATTTTAACCTGTTGAAACATACTTTAACATGTCAAAACGTACTTTGAACTTGTTGAAACGTACTTTAACTTGTCAAAACGTAACTTTAACTTGTAAAAAATTTAATTTAACTTGTAAAATATGTACTATTACTTGTCAAAGCGTACTTTGAACTTGTTGAAACGCACTTTAACTTGTCAAAACGTAACTTTAACTTGTAAAAAACATAGTTTAACATGTCAAAACGTAAATTTAACTTGTATAAAATCTACTTTTACTTGTCAAAACGTAATTTTATCTTGTTGAAAGGTACTTTAACTTGTCAAAACGTAATTTGAACTTGTTGAAACGTACTTTAACTTGTCAAAACGTAACTTTAACTTGTAAAAAATGTACTTTAAGTTGTCAAATCGTAATGTTAACTTGTTGAAACGTACTTTAACTTGTCAAAAAGTAAGTTTAAGTTGTATAAAACATAGTTTAACTTGTCAAAACGTAACTTTAATTTGTAAAAAATGTACTTTAACTTGTCAAAAAGTAATTTTAACTTGTTGAAACGTACTTTAACTTGTCAAAACGTAACTTTAACTTGTAAAAATGTACTTTAACTTGTCAAATCGTAATGTTAACTTGTTGAAACGTACTTTAACTTGTCAAAAAGTAACTTTAAGTTGTATAAAACATAGTTTAACTTGTCAAAACGTAACTTTAATTTGTAAAAAATGTACTTTAACTTGTCAAAAAGTAATTTTAACTTGTTGAAACGTACTTTAACTTGTCAAAACGTAACTTTAACTTGTAAAAAACATAGTGTAACTTGCCAAAACGTAACTTTCACTTGTAAAAAATGTACTATTACTTGTCAAAACGTACTTTGAACTTGTTGAAACACACTGTAACTTGTAAAAAAAATAGTTTAACATGTCAAAACGTAACTTTAACTTGTAAAAAATGTACTTTTACTTGTCAAAACGTAATTTTAACTTGTTGAAACATACTTTAACTTGTCAAAACGTAATTTGAACTTGTTGAAACGTACTTTAACTTGTCAAAACGAAACTTTAACTTGTAAAAAATATAATTTAACTTGTAAAAAATGTGCTATTACTTGTCAAAACGTACTTTGAACTTGTTGAAACGCACTTTAACTTGTCAAAACGTAACTTTAGCTTGTAAAAAACATAGTTTAACATGTCAAAACGTAACTTTAACTTGTAAAAAATGTACTTTTACTTGTCAAAACGTAATTTTAACTTGTTGAAACATACTTTAACTTGTCAAAACGTAATTTGAACTTGTTGAAACGTACTTTAACTTGTCAAAACGAAACTTTAACTTGTAAAAAATATAATTTAACTTGTAAAAAATGTGCTATTACTTGTCAAAGCGTACTTTGAACTTGTTGAAACGCACTTTAACTTGTCAAAACGTAACTTTAACTTGTAAAAAACATAGTTTAACATGTCAAAACGTAAATTTAACTTGTATAAAATCTACTTTTACTTGTCAAAACGTAATTTTATCTTGTTGAAAGGTACTTTAACTTGTCAAAACGTAATTTGAACTTGTTGAAACGTACTTTAACTTGTCAAAACGTAACTTTAACTTGTAAAAAATGTACTTTAAGTTGTCAAATCGTAATGTTAACTTGTTGAAACGTACTTTAACTTGTCAAAAAGTAAGTTTAAGTTGTATAAAACATAGTTTAACTTGTCAAAACTTAACTTTAATTTGTAAAAAATGTACTTTAACTTGTTAAAAAGTAATTTTAACTTGTTGAAACGTACTTTAACTTGTGAAAACGTAACTTTAACTTGTAAAAAACATAGTTTAACTTGTCAAAACGTAACTTTCAATTGTAAAAAATGTACAATTACTTGTCAAAACGTACTATGAACTTGTTGAAACGCACTTTAACTCGTAAAGACGTAACTTTAACTTGTAAAAAACATAGTTTAACATGTCAAAACGTAACTTTAACTTGTAAAAAAATGTACTTTAACATGTCAAAACGTAATTTTAATTTGTTGAAACATACTTTAACTTAACGAAACGTAATTTGAACTTGTTGAAACGTACTTTAACTTGTCAAAACGTAACTTTAACTTGTAAAAAATTTAATTTAACTTGTAAAATATGTACTATTACTTGTCAAAACGTACTTTGAACTTGTTGAAACGCACTTTAACTTGTCAAAACGTAACTTTAACTTGTAAAAAACATAGTTTAACATGTCAAAACGTAAATTTAACTTGTAAAAAATCTACTTTTACTTGTCAAAACGTAATTTTATCTTGTTGAGAGGTACTTTAACTTGTCAAAACGTAATTTGAACTTATTGAAACGTACTTTAACTTGTCAAAACGTAACTTTAACTTGTAAAAAATGTACTTTAAGTTGTCAAATCGTAATGTTAACTTGTTGAAACGTACTTTAACTTGTCAAAAAGTAAGTTTAAGTTGTATAAAACATAGTTTAACTTGTCAAAACGTAACTTTAATTTGTAAAAAATGTACTTTAACTTGTCAAAAAGTAATTTTAACTTGTTGAAACGTACTTTAACTTGTCAAAACGTAACTTTAATTTGTAAAATTGTACTTTAACTTGTCAAAAAGTAATTTTAACTTGTTGAAATGTACTTTAACTTGTTAAAACGTAACTTTAACTTGTAAAAAATGTACTTTAACTTGTCAAATCATAATGTTAACTTGTTGAAACGTACTTTAACTTGTTAAAAAGTAACTTTAAGTTGTATAAAACATAGTTTAACTTGTCAAAACGTAATTTGAATTTGTAAAAAATGTACTTTAACTTGTCAAAAAGTAATTTTAACTTGTTGAAACGTACTTTAACTTGTCAAAACGTAACTTTAACTTGTAAAAAATGTACTTTAACTTGTCATATCGTAATGTTAACTTGTTGAAACGTACTTTAACTTGTCAAAAAGTAACTTTAAGTTGTATAAAACATAGTTTAACTTGTCGAAACGTAACTTTAATTTGTAAAAAATGTAATTTAACTTGTCAAAAAGTAATTTTAACTTGTTGAAACGTACTTTAACTTGTCAAAACGTAACTTTAACTTGTAAAAAACATAGTTTAACTTGCCAAAACGTAACTTTCACTTGTAAAAAATGTACTATTACTTGTCAAAACGTACTTTGAACTTGTTGAAACACACTTTAACTTGTCAAAAAGTAACTTTAAGTTGTATAAAATATAGTTTAACTTGTCAAAACGTAACTTTAATTTGTAAAAAATGTACTTTAACTTGTCAAAAAGTAATTTTAACTTGTTCAAACGTACTTTAACTTGTCAAAACATAACTTTAACTTGTAAAAAACATAGTTTAACTTGCCAAAACATAACTTTCACTTGTAAAAAATGTACTATTACTTGTCAAAACGTACTTTGAACTTGTTGAAACACACTTTAACTTGTAAAAAAAATAGTTTAACATGTCAAAACGTAACTTTAACTTGTAAAAAATGTACTTTTACTTGTCAAAACGTAATTTTAACTTGTTGAAACATACTTTAACTTGTCAAAACGTAATTTGAACTTGTTGAAACGTACTTTAACTTGTCAAAACGAAACTTTAACTTGTAAAAAATATAATTTAACTTGTAAAAAATGTGCTATTACTTGTCAAAACGTACTTTGAACTTGTTGAAACGCACTTTAACTTGTCAAAACGTAACTTTAGCTTGTAAAAAACATAGTTTAACATGTCAAAACATAACTTAACTTGTAAAAATTGTACTTTTACTTGTCAAAACGTAATTTTATCTTGTTGAAAGGTACTTTAATTTGTCAAAACGTAATTTGAACTTGTTAAAACGTACTTTAACTTGTCAAAACGTAACTTTAACTTGTCAAAAATGTACTTTAACTTGTCAAATCGTAATGTTAACTTGTTGAAACGTAACTTTCACTTGTAAAAAATGTACAATTACTTGTCAAAACGTACTTTGAACTTGTTGAAAAGCACTTTAACTTGTAAAGACGTAACTTTAACTTGTAAAAAACATAGTTTAACATGTCAAAACGTAACTTTAACTTGTAAAAAATGTACTTTTACTTGTCAAAACATAATTTTAACCTGTTGAAACATACTTTAACATGTCAAAACGTACTTTGAACTTGTTGAAACGTACTTTAACTTGTCAAAACGTAACTTTAACTTGTAAAAAATTTAATTTAACTTGTAAAATATGTACTATTACTTGTCAAAGCGTACTTTGAACTTGTTGAAACGCACTTTAACTTGTCAAAACGTAACTTTAACTTGTAAAAAACATAGTTTAACATGTCAAAACGTAAATTTAACTTGTATAAAATCTACTTTTACTTGTCAAAACGTAATTTTATCTTGTTGAAAGGTACTTTAACTTATCAAAACGTAATTTGAACTTGTTAAAACGTACTTTAACTTGTCAAAACGTAACTTTAACTTGTCAAAAATGTACTTTAACTTGTCAAATCGTAATGTTAACTTGTTGAAACATAACTTTCACTTGTAAAAAATGTACAATTACTTGTCAAAACGTACTTTGAACTTGTTGAAACGCACTTTAACTTGTAAAGACGTAACTTTAACTTGTAAAAAACATAGTTTAACATGTCAAAACGTAACTTTAACTTGTAAAAAATGTACTTTTACTTGTCAAAACATAATTTTAACCTGTTGAAACATACTTTAACATGTCAAAACGTACTTTGAACTTGTTGAAACGTACTTTAACTTGTCAAAACGTAACTTTAACTTGTAAAAAATTTAATTTAACTTGTAAAATATGTACTATTACTTGTCAAAGCGTACTTTGAACTTGTTGAAACGCACTTTAACTTGTCAAAACGTAACTTTAACTTGTAAAAAACATAGTTTAACATGTCAAAACGTAAATTTAACTTGTATAAAATCTACTTTTACTTGTCAAAACGTAATTTTATCTTGTTGAAAGGTACTTTAACTTGTCAAAACGTAATTTGAACTTGTTGAAACGTACTTTAACTTGTCAAAACGTAACTTTAACTTGTAAAAAATGTACTTTAAGTTGTCAAATCGTAATGTTAACTTGTTGAAACGTACTTTAACTTGTCAAAAAGTAAGTTTAAGTTGTATAAAACATAGTTTAACTTGTCAAAACGTAACTTTAATTTGTAAAAAATGTACTTTAACTTGTCAAAAAGTAATTTTAACTTGTTGAAACGTACTTTAACTTGTCAAAACGTAACTTTAACTTGTAAAAAATGTACTTTAACTTGTCAAATCGTAATGTTAACTTGTTGAAACGTACTTTAACTTGTCAAAAAGTAACTTTAAGTTGTATAAAACATAGTTTAACTTGTCAAAACGTAACTTTAATTTGTAAAAAATGTACTTTAACTTGTCAAAAAGTAATTTTAACTTGTTGAAACGTACTTTAACTTGTCAAAACGTAACTTTAACTTGTAAAAAACATAGTTTAACTTGCCAAAACGTAACTTTCACTTGTAAAAAATGTACTATTACTTGTCAAAACGTAACTTTAACTTGTAAAAAATGTACTTTTACTTGTCAAAACGTAATTTTAACTTGTTGAAACATACTTTAACTTGTCGAACCGTAATTTGAACTTGTTGAAACGTACTTTAACTTGTCAAAACGAAACTTTAACTTGTAAAAAATATAATTTAACTTGTAAAAAATGTGCTATTACTTGTCAAAACGTACTTTGAACTTGTTGAAACGCACTTTAACTTGTCAAAACGTAACTTTAGCTTGTAAAAAACATAGTTTAACATGTCAAAACATAACTTAACTTGTAAAAATTGTACTTTTACTTGTCAAAACGTAATTTTATCTTGTTGAAAGGTACTTTAATTTGTCAAAACGTAATTTGAACTTGTTAAAACGTACTTTAACTTGTCAAAACGTAACTTTAACTTGTCAAAAATGTACTTTAACTTGTCAAATCGTAATGATAACTTGTCAAAACGTAACTTTCACTTGTAAAAAATGTACAATTACTTGTCAAAACGTACTTTGAACTTATTGAAACGCACTTTAACTTGTAAAGACGTAACTTTCACTTGTAAAAAATGTACTTTTACTTGTCAAAACATAATTTTAACCTGTTGAAACATATTTTAACTTGTCAAAACGTACTTTGAACTTGTTGAAACGTACTTTAACTTGTCAAAACGTAACTTTAACTTGTAAAAAATTTAATTTAACTTGTAAAATATGTACTATTACTTGTCAAAGCGTACTTTGAACTTGTTGAAACGCACTTTAACTTGTCAAAACGTATTTTTAACTTGTAAAAAACATAGTTTAACATGTCAAAACGTAAATTTAACTTGTATAAAATCTACTTTTTCTTGTCAAAACGTAATTTTATCTTGTTGAAAGGTACTTTAACTTGTCAAAACGTAATTTGAACTTGTTGAAACGTACTTTAACTAGTCAAAACGTAACTTTAACTTGTAAAAAATGTACTTTAAGTTGTCAAATCGTAATGTTAAGTTGTTGAAACGTACTTTAACTTGTCAAAAAGTAAGTTTAAGTTGTATAAAACATAGTTTAACTTGTCAAAACGTAACTTTAATTTGTAAAAAATGTACTTTAACTTGTCAAAAAGTAATTTTAACTTGTTGAAACGTACTTTAACTTGTCAAAACGTAACTTTAACTTGTAAAAAATGTACTTTAACTTGTCAAATCGTAATGTTAACTTGTTGAAACGTACTTTAACTTGTCAAAAAGTAACTTTAAGTTGTATAAAACATAGTTTAACTTGTCAAAACGTAACTTTAATTTGTAAAAAATGTACTTTAACTTGTCAAAAAGTAATTTTAACTTGTTGAAACGTACTTTAACTTGTCAAAACGTAACTTTAACTTGTAAAAAACATAGTTTAACTTGCCAAAACGTAACTTTCACTTGTAAAAAATGTACTATTACTTGTCAAAACGTACTTTGAACTTGTTGAAACACACTTTAACTTGTAAAAAAAATAGTTTAACATGTCAAAACGTAACTTTAACTTGTAAAAAATTTACTTTTACTTGTCAAAACGTAATTTTAACTTGTTGAAACATACTTTAACTTGTCAAAACGTAATTTGAACTTGTTGAAACGTACTTTAACTTGTCAAAACGAAACTTTAACTTGTAAAAAATATAATTTAACTTGTAAAAAATGTGCTATTACTTGTCAAAACGTACTTTGAACTTGTTGAAACGCACTTTAACTTGTCAAAACGTAACTTTAGCTTGTAAAAAACATAGTTTAACATGTCAAAACATAACTTAACTTGTAAAAATTGTACTTTTACTTGTCAAAACGTAATTTTATCTTGTTGAAAGGTACTTTAATTTGTCAAAACGTAATTTGAACTTGTTAAAACGTACTTTAACTTGTCAAAACGTAACTTTAACTTGTCAAAAATGTACTTTAACTTGTCAAATCGTAATGTTAACTTGTTGAAACGTAACTTTCACTTGTAAAAAATGTACAATTACTTGTCAAAACGTACTTTGAACTTGTTGAAACGCACTTTAACTTGTAAAGACGTAACTTTAACTTGTAAAAAACATAGTTTAACATGTCAAAACGTAACTTTAACTTGTAAAAAATGTACTTTTACTTGTCAAAACATAATTTTAACCTGTTGAAACATACTTTAACATGTCAAAACGTACTTTGAACTTGTTGAAACGTACTTTAACTTGTCAAAACGTAACTTTAACTTGTAAAAAATTTAATTTAACTTGTAAAATATGTACTATTACTTGTCAAAGCGTACTTTGAACTTGTTGAAACGCACTTTAACTTGTCAAAACGTAACTTTAACTTGTAAAAAACATAGTTTAACATGTCAAAACGTAAATTTAACTTGTATAAAATCTACTTTTACTTGTCAAAACGTAATTTTATCTTGTTGAAAGGTACTTTAACTTGTCAAAACGTAATTTGAACTTGTTGAAACGTACTTTAACTTGTCAAAACGTAACTTTAACTTGTAAAAAATGTACTTTAAGTTGTCAAATCGTAATGTTAACTTGTTGAAACGTACTTTAATTTGTCAAAAAGTAAGTTTAAGTTGTATAAAACATAGTTTAACTTGTCAAAACGTAACTTTAATTTGTAAAAAATGTACTTTAACTTGTCAAAAAGTAATTTTAACTTGTTGAAACGTACTTTAACTTGTCAAAACGTAACTTTAACTTGTAAAAAATGTACTTTAACATGTCAAATCGTAATGTTAACTTGTTGAAACGTACTTTAACTTGTCAAAAAGTAACTTTAAGTTGTATAAAACATAGTTTAACTTGTCAAAACGTAACTTTAATTTGTAAAAAATGTACTTTAACTTGTCAAAAAGTAATTTTAACTTGTTGAAACGTACTTTAACTTGTCAAAACGTAACTTTAACTTGTAAAAAACATAGTTTAACTTGCCAAAACGTAACTTTCACTTGTAAAAAATGTACTATTACTTGTCAAAACGTACTTTGAACTTGTTGAAACACACTTTAACTTGTAAAAAAAATAGTTTAACATGTCAAAACGTAACTTTAACTTGTAAAAAATGTACTTTTACTTGTCAAAACGTAATTTTAACTTGTTGAAACATATTTTAACTTGTCAAAACGTAATTTGAACTTGTTGAAACGTACTTTAACTTGTCAAAACGAAACTTTAACTTGTAAAAAATATAATTTAACTTGTAAAAAATGTGCTATTACTTGTCAAAACGTACTTTGAACTTGTTGAAACGCACTTTAACTTGTCAAAACGTAACTTTAGCTTGTAAAAAACATAGTTTAACATGTCAAAACATAACTTAACTTGTAAAAATTGTACTTTTACTTGTCAAAACGTAATTTTATCTTGTTGAAAGGTACTTTAATTTGTCAAAACGTAATTTGAACTTGTTAAAACGTACTTTAACTTGTCAAAACGTAACTTTAACTTGTCAAAAATGTACTTTAACTTGTCAAATCGTAATGTTAACTTGTTGAAACGTAACTTTCACTTGTAAAAAATGTACAATTACTTGTCAAAACGTACTTTGAACTTGTTGAAAAGCACTTTAACTTGTAAAGACGTAACTTTAACTTGTAAAAAACATAGTTTAACATGTCAAAACGTAACTTTAACTTGTAAAAAATGTACTTTTACTTGTCAAAACATAATTTTAACCTGTTGAAACATACTTTAACATGTCAAAACGTACTTTGAACTTGTTGAAACGTACTTTAACTTGTCAAAACGTAACTTTAACTTGTAAAAAATTTAATTTAACTTGTAAAATATGTACTATTACTTGTCAAAGCGTACTTTGAACTTGTTGAAACGCACTTTAACTTGTCAAAACGTAACTTTAACTTGTAAAAAACATAGTTTAACATGTCAAAACGTAAATTTAACTTGTATAAAATCTACTTTTACTTGTCAAAACGTAATTTTATCTTGTTGAAAGGTACTTTAACTTGTCAAAACGTAATTTGAACTTGTTGAAACGTACTTTAACTTGTCAAAACGTAACTTTAACTTGTAAAAAATGTACTTTAAGTTGTCAAATCGTAATGTTAACTTGTTGAAACGTACTTTAACTTGTCAAAAAGTAAGTTTAAGTTGTATAAAACATAGTTTAACTTGTCAAAACGTAACTTTAATTTGTAAAAAATGTACTTTAACTTGTCAAAAAGTAATTTTAACTTGTTGAAACGTACTTTAACTTGTCAAAACGTAACTTTAACTTGTAAAAAATGTACTTTAACTTGTCAAATCGTAATGTTAACTTGTTGAAACGTACTTTAACTTGTCAAAAAGTAACTTTAAGTTGTATAAAACATAGTTTAACTTGTCAAAACGTAACTTTAATTTGTAAAAAATGTACTTTAACTTGTCAAAAAGTAATTTTAACTTGTTGAAACGTACTTTAACTTGTCAAAACGTAACTTTAACTTGTAAAAAACATAGTTTAACTTGCCAAAACATAACTTTCACTTGTAAAAAATGTACTATTACTTGTCAAAACGTACTTTGAACTTGTTGAAACACACTTTAACTTGTAAAAAAAATAGTTTAACATGTCAAAACGTAACTTTAACTTGTAAAAAATGTACTTTTACTTGTCAAAACGTAATTTTAACTTGTTGAAACATACTTTAACTTGTCAAAACGTAATTTGAACTTGTTGAAACGTACTTTAACTTGTCAAAACGAAACTTTAACTTGTAAAAAATATAATTTAACTTGTAAAAAATGTGCTATTACTTGTCAAAATGTACTTTGAACTTGTTGAAACGCACTTTAACTTGTCAAAACGTAACTTTAGCTTGTAAAAAACATAGTTTAACATGTCAAAACATAACTTAACTTGTAAAAAATGTACTTTTACTTGTCAAAACGTAATTTTATCTTGTTGAAAGGTACTTTAATTTGTCAAAACGTAATTTGAACTTGTTAAAACGTACTTTAACTTGTCAAAACGTAACTTTTACTTGTCAAAAATGTACTTTAACTTGTCAAATCGTAATGTTAACTTGTTGAAACGTAACTTTCACTTGTAAAAAATGTACAATTACTTGTCAAAACGTACTTTGAACTTGTTGAAACGCACTTTAACTTGTAAAGACGTAACTTTAACTTGTAAAAAACATAGTTTAACATGTCAAAACGTAACTTTAACTTGTAAAAAATGTACTTTTACTTGTCAAAACATAATTTTAACCTGTTGAAACATACTTTAACATGTCAAAACGTACTTTGAACTTGTTGAAACGTACTTTAACTTGTCAAAACGTAACTTTAACTTGTAAAAAATTTAATTTAACTTGTAAAATATGTACTATTACTTGTCAAAGCGTACTTTGAACTTGTTGAAACGCACTTTAACTTGTCAAAACGTAACTTTAACTTGTAAAAAACATAGTTTAACATGTCAAAACGTAAATTTAACTTGTATAAAATCTACTTTTACTTGTCAAAACGTAATTTTATCTTGTTGAAAGGTACTTTAACTTGTCAAAACGTAATTTGAACTTGTTGAAACGTACTTTAACTTGTCAAAACGTAACTTTAACTTGTAAAAAATGTACTTTAAGTTGTCAAATCGTAATGTTAACTTGTTGAAACGTACTTTAATTTGTCAAAAAGTAAGTTTAAGTTGTATAAAACATAGTTTAACTTGTCAAAACGTAACTTTAATTTGTAAAAAATGTACTTTAACTTGTCAAAAAGTAATTTTAACTTGTTGAAACGTACTTTAACTTGTCAAAACGTAACTTTAACTTGTAAAAAATGTACTTTAACTTGTCAAATCGTAATGTTAACTTGTTGAAACGTACTTTAACTTGTCAAAAAGTAACTTTAAGTTGTATAAAACATAGTTTAACTTGTCAAAACGTAACTTTAATTTGTAAAAAATGTACTTTAACTTGTCAAAAAGTAATTTTAACTTGTTGAAACGTACTTTAACTTGTCAAAACGTAACTTTAACTTGTAAAAAACATAGTTTAACTTGCCAAAACATAACTTTCACTTGTAAAAAATGTACTATTACTTGTCAAAACGTACTTTGAACTTGTTGAAACACACTTTAACTTGTAAAAAAAATAGTTTAACATGTCAAAACGTAACTTTAACTTGTAAAAAATGTACTTTTACTTGTCAAAACGTAATTTTAACTTGTTGAAACATATTTTAACTTGTCAAAACGTAATTTGAACTTGTTGAAACGTACTTTAACTTGTCAAAACGAAACTTTAACTTGTAAAAAATATAATTTAACTTGTAAAAAATGTGCTATTACTTGTCAAAATGTACTTTGAACTTGTTGAAACGCACTTTAACTTGTCAAAACGTAACTTTAGCTTGTAAAAAACATAGTTTAACATGTCAAAACATAACTTAACTTGTAAAAAATGTACTTTTACTTGTCAAAACGTAATTTTATCTTGTTGAAAGGTACTTTAATTTGTCAAAACGTAATTTGAACTTGTTAAAACGTACTTTAACTTGTCAAAACGTAACTTTTACTTGTCAAAAATGTACTTTAACTTGTCAAATCGTAATGTTAACTTGTTGAAACGTAACTTTCACTTGTAAAAAATGTACAATTACTTGTCAAAACGTACTTTGAACTTGTTGAAACGCACTTTAACTTGTAAAGACGTAACTTTAACTTGTAAAAAACATAGTTTAACATGTCAAAACGTAACTTTAACTTGTAAAAAATGTACTTTTACTTGTCAAAACATAATTTTAACCTGTTGAAACATACTTTAACATGTCAAAACGTACTTTGAACTTGTTGAAACGTACTTTAACTTGTCAAAACGTAACTTTAACTTGTAAAAAATTTAATTTAACTTGTAAAATATGTACTATTACTTGTCAAAGCGTACTTTGAACTTGTTGAAACGCACTTTAACTTGTCAAAACGTAACTTTAACTTGTAAAAAACATAGTTTAACATGTCAAAACGTAAATTTAACTTGTATAAAATCTACTTTTACTTGTCAAAACGTAATTTTATCTTGTTGAAAGGTACTTTAACTTGTCAAAACGTAATTTGAACTTGTTGAAACGTACTTTAACTTGTCAAAACGTAACTTTAACTTGTAAAAAATGTACTTTAAGTTGTCAAATCGTAATGTTAACTTGTTGAAACGTACTTTAATTTGTCAAAAAGTAAGTTTAAGTTGTATAAAACATAGTTTAACTTGTCAAAACGTAACTTTAATTTGTAAAAAATGTACTTTAACTTGTCAAAAAGTAATTTTAACTTGTTGAAACGTACTTTAACTTGTCAAAACGTAACTTTAACTTGTAAAAAATGTACTTTAACTTGTCAAATCGTAATGTTAACTTGTTGAAACGTACTTTAACTTGTCAAAAAGTAACTTTAAGTTGTATAAAACATAGTTTAACTTGTCAAAACGTAACTTTAATTTGTAAAAAATGTACTTTAACTTGTCAAAAAGTAATTTTAACTTGTTGAAACGTACTTTAACTTGTCAAAACGTAACTTTAACTTGTAAAAAACATAGTTTAACTTGCCAAAACATAACTTTCACTTGTAAAAAATGTACTATTACTTGTCAAAACGTACTTTGAACTTGTTGAAACACACTTTAACTTGTAAAAAAAATAGTTTAACATGTCAAAACGTAACTTTAACTTGTAAAAAATGTACTTTTACTTGTCAAAACGTAATTTTAACTTGTTGAAACATATTTTAACTTGTCAAAACGTAATTTGAACTTGTTGAAACGTACTTTAACTTGTCAAAACGAAACTTTAACTTGTAAAAAATATAATTTAACTTGTAAAAAATGTGCTATTACTTGTCAAAATGTACTTTGAACTTGTTGAAACGCACTTTAACTTGTCAAAACGTAACTTTAGCTTGTAAAAAACATAGTTTAACATGTCAAAACATAACTTAACTTGTAAAAAATGTACTTTTACTTGTCAAAACGTAATTTTATCTTGTTGAAAGGTACTTTAATTTGTCAAAACGTAATTTGAACTTGTTAAAACGTACTTTAACTTGTCAAAACGTAACTTTTACTTGTCAAAAATGTACTTTAACTTGTCAAATCGTAATGTTAACTTGTTGAAACGTAACTTTCACTTGTAAAAAATGTACAATTACTTGTCAAAACGTACTTTGAACTTGTTGAAACGCACTTTAACTTGTAAAGACGTAACTTTAACTTGTAAAAAACATAGTTTAACATGTCAAAACGTAACTTTAACTTGTAAAAAATGTACTTTTACTTGTCAAAACATAATTTTAACCTGTTGAAACATACTTTAACATGTCAAAACGTACTTTGAACTTGTTGAAACGTACTTTAACTTGTCAAAACGTAACTTTAACTTGTAAAAAATTTAATTTAACTTGTAAAATATGTACTATTACTTGTCAAAGCGTACTTTGAACTTGTTGAAACGCACTTTAACTTGTCAAAACGTAACTTTAACTTGTAAAAAACATAGTTTAACATGTCAAAACGTAAATTTAACTTGTATAAAATCTACTTTTACTTGTCAAAACGTAATTTTATCTTGTTGAAAGGGACTTTAACTTGTCAAAACGTAATTTGAACTTGTTGAAACGTACTTTAACTTGTCAAAACGTAACTTTAACTTGTAAAAAATGTACTTTAAGTTGTCAAATCGTAATGTTAACTTGTTGAAACGTACTTTAATTTGTCAAAAAGTAAGTTTAAGTTGTATAAAACATAGTTTAACTTGTCAAAACGTAACTTTAATTTGTAAAAAATGTACTTTAACTTGTCAAAAAGTAATTTTAACTTGTTGAAACGTACTTTAACTTGTCAAAACGTAACTTTAACTTGTAAAAAATGTACTTTAAGTTGTCAAATCGTAATGTTAACTTGTTGAAACGTACTTTAATTTGTCAAAAAGTAAGTTTAAGTTGTATAAAACATAGTTTAACTTGTCAAAACGTAACTTTAATTTGTAAAAAATGTACTTTAACTTGTCAAAAAGTAATTTTAACTTGTTGAAACGTACTTTAACTTGTCAAAACGTAACTTTAACTTGTAAAAAATGTACTTTAACTTGTCAAATCGTAATGTTAACTTGTTGAAACGTACTTTAACTTGTCAAAAAGTAACTTTAAGTTGTATAAAACATAGTTTAACTTGTCAAAACGTAACTTTAATTTGTAAAAAATGTACTTTAACTTGTCAAAAAGTAATTTTAACTTGTTGAAACGTACTTTAACTTGTCAAAACGTAACTTTAACTTGTAAAAAACATAGTTTAACTTGCCAAAACATAACTTTCACTTGTAAAAAATGTACTATTACTTGTCAAAACGTACTTTGAACTTGTTGAAACACACTTTAACTTGTAAAAAAAATAGTTTAACATGTCAAAACGTAACTTTAACTTGTAAAAAATGTACTTTTACTTGTCAAAACGTAATTTTAACTTGTTGAAACATATTTTAACTTGTCAAAACGTAATTTGAACTTGTTGAAACGTACTTTAACTTGTCAAAACGAAACTTTAACTTGTAAAAAATATAATTTAACTTGTAAAAAATGTGCTATTACTTGTCAAAATGTACTTTGAACTTGTTGAAACGCACTTTAACTTGTCAAAACGTAACTTTAGCTTGTAAAAAACATAGTTTAACATGTCAAAACATAACTTAACTTGTAAAAAATGTACTTTTACTTGTCAAAACGTAATTTTATCTTGTTGAAAGGTACTTTAATTTGTCAAAACGTAATTTGAACTTGTTAAAACGTACTTTAACTTGTCAAAACGTAACTTTTACTTGTCAAAAATGTACTTTAACTTGTCAAATCGTAATGTTAACTTGTTGAAACGTAACTTTCACTTGTAAAAAATGTACAATTACTTGTCAAAACGTACTTTGAACTTGTTGAAACGCACTTTAACTTGTAAAGACGTAACTTTAACTTGTAAAAAACATAGTTTAACATGTCAAAACGTAACTTTAACTTGTAAAAAATGTACTTTTACTTGTCAAAACATAATTTTAACCTGTTGAAACATACTTTAACATGTCAAAACGTACTTTGAACTTGTTGAAACGTACTTTAACTTGTCAAAACGTAACTTTAACTTGTAAAAAATTTATTTAACTTGTAAAATATGTACTATTACTTGTCAAAGCGTACTTTGAACTTGTTGAAACGCACTTTAACTTGTCAAAACGTAACTTTAACTTGTAAAAAACATAGTTTAACATGTCAAAACGTAAATTTAACTTGTATAAAATCTACTTTTACTTGTCAAAACGTAATTTTATCTTGTTGAAAGGTACTTTAACTTGTCAAAACGTAATTTGAACTTGTTGAAACGTACTTTAACTTGTCAAAACGTAACTTTAACTTGTAAAAAATGTACTTTAAGTTGTCAAATCGTAATGTTAACTTGTTGAAACGTACTTTAATTTGTCAAAAAGTAAGTTTAAGTTGTATAAAACATAGTTTAACTTGTCAAAACGTAACTTTAATTTGTAAAAAATGTACTTTAACTTGTCAAAAAGTAATTTTAACTTGTTGAAACGTACTTTAACTTGTCAAAACGTAACTTTAACTTGTAAAAAATGTACTTTAACTTGTCAAATCGTAATGTTAACTTGTTGAAACGTACTTTAACTTGTCAAAAAGTAACTTTAAGTTGTATAAAACATAGTTTAACTTGTCAAAACGTAACTTTAATTTGTAAAAAATGTACTTTAACTTGTCAAAAAGTAATTTTAACTTGTTGAAACGTACTTTAACTTGTCAAAACGTAACTTTAACTTGTAAAAAACATAGTTTAACTTGCCAAAACATAACTTTCACTTGTAAAAAATGTACTATTACTTGTCAAAACGTACTTTGAACTTGTTGAAACACACTTTAACTTGTAAAAAAAATAGTTTAACATGTCAAAACGTAACTTTAACTTGTAAAAAATGTACTTTTACTTGTCAAAACGTAATTTTAACTTGTTGAAACATATTTTAACTTGTCAAAACGTAATTTGAACTTGTTGAAACGTACTTTAACTTGTCAAAACGAAACTTTAACTTGTAAAAAATATAATTTAACTTGTAAAAAATGTGCTATTACTTGTCAAAATGTACTTTGAACTTGTTGAAACGCACTTTAACTTGTCAAAACGTAACTTTAGCTTGTAAAAAACATAGTTTAACATGTCAAAACATAACTTAACTTGTAAAAAATGTACTTTTACTTGTCAAAACGTAATTTTATCTTGTTGAAAGGTACTTTAATTTGTCAAAACGTAATTTGAACTTGTTAAAACGTACTTTAACTTGTCAAAACGTAACTTTTACTTGTCAAAAATGTACTTTAACTTGTCAAATCGTAATGTTAACTTGTTGAAACGTAACTTTCACTTGTAAAAAATGTACAATTACTTGTCAAAACGTACTTTGAACTTGTTGAAACGCACTTTAACTTGTAAAGACGTAACTTTAACTTGTAAAAAACATAGTTTAACATGTCAAAACGTAACTTGAACTTGTAAAAAATGTACTTTTACTTGTCAAAACATAATTTTAACCTGTTGAAACATACTTTAACATGTCAAAACGTACTTTGAACTTGTTGAAACGTACTTTAACTTGTCAAAACGTAACTTTAACTTGTAAAAAATTTAATTTAACTTGTAAAATATGTACTATTACTTGTCAAAGCGTACTTTGAACTTGTTGAAACGCACTTTAACTTGTCAAAACGTAACTTTAACTTGTAAAAAACATAGTTTAACATGTCAAAACGTAAATTTAACTTGTATAAAATCTACTTTTACTTGTCAAAACGTAATTTTATCTTGTTGAAAGGGACTTTAACTTGTCAAAACGTAATTTGAACTTGTTGAAACGTACTTTAACTTGTCAAAACGTAACTTTAACTTGTAAAAAATGTACTTTAAGTTGTCAAATCGTAATGTTAACTTGTTGAAACGTACTTTAATTTGTCAAAAAGTAAGTTTAAGTTGTATAAAACATAGTTTAACTTGTCAAAACGTAACTTTAATTTGTAAAAAATGTACTTTAACTTGTCAAAAAGTAATTTTAACTTGTTGAAACGTACTTTAACTTGTCAAAACGTAACTTTAACTTGTAAAAAATGTACTTTAACTTGTCAAATCGTAATGTTAACTTGTTGAAACGTACTTTAACTTGTCAAAAAGTAACTTTAAGTTGTATAAAACATAGTTTAACTTGTCAAAACGTAACTTTAATTTGTAAAAAATGTACTTTAACTTGTCAAAAAGTAATTTTAACTTGTTGAAACGTACTTTAACTTGTCAAAACGTAACTTTAACTTGTAAAAAACATAGTTTAACTTGCCAAAACATAACTTTCACTTGTAAAAAATGTACTATTACTTGTCAAAACGTACTTTGAACTTGTTGAAACACACTTTAACTTGTAAAAAAAATAGTTTAACATGTCAAAACGTAACTTTAACTTGTAAAAAATGTACTTTTACTTGTCAAAACGTAATTTTAACTTGTTGAAACATACTTTAACTTGTCAAAACGTAATTTGAACTTGTTGAAACGTACTTTAACTTGTCAAAACGAAACTTTAACTTGTAAAAAATATAATTTAACTTGTAAAAAATGTGCTATTACTTGTCAAAATGTACTTTGAACTTGTTGAAACGCACTTTAACTTGTCAAAACGTAACTTTAGCTTGTAAAAAACATAGTTTAACATGTCAAAACATAACTTAACTTGTAAAAAATGTACTTTTACTTGTCAAAACGTAATTTTATCTTGTTGAAAGGTACTTTAATTTGTCAAAACGTAATTTGAACTTGTTAAAACGTACTTTAACTTGTCAAAACGTAACTTTTACTTGTCAAAAATGTACTTTAACTTGTCAAATCGTAATGTTAACTTGTTGAATCGTAACTTTCACTTGTAAAAAATGTACAATTACTTGTCAAAACGTACTTTGAACTTGTTGAAACGCACTTTAACTTGTAAAGACGTAACTTTAACTTGTAAAAAACATAGTTTAACATGTCAAAACGTAACTTTAACTTGTAAAAAATGTACTTTTACTTGTCAAAACATAATTTTAACCTGTTGAAACATACTTTAACATGTCAAAACGTACTTTGAACTTGTTGAAACGTACTTTAACTTGTCAAAACGTAACTTTAACTTGTAAAAAATTTAATTTAACTTGTAAAATATGTACTATTACTTGTCAAAGCGTACTTTGAACTTGTTGAAACGCACTTTAACTTGTCAAAACGTAACTTTAACTTGTAAAAAACATAGTTTAACATGTCAAAACGTAAATTTAACTTGTATAAAATCTACTTTTACTTGTCAAAACGTAATTTTATCTTGTTGAAAGGTACTTTAACTTGTCAAAACGTAATTTGAACTTGTTGAAACGTACTTTAACTTGTCAAAACGTAACTTTAACTTGTAAAAAATGTACTTTAAGTTGTCAAATCGTAATGTTAACTTGTTGAAACGTACTTTAATTTGTCAAAAAGTAAGTTTAAGTTGTATAAATCATAGTTTAACTTGTCAAAACGTAACTTTAATTTGTAAAAAATGTACTTTAACTTGTCAAAAAGTAATTTTAACTTGTTGAAACGTACTTTAACTTGTCAAAACGTAACTTTAACTTGTAAAAAATGTACTTTAACTTGTCAAATCGTAATGTTAACTTGTTGAAACGTACTTTAACTTGTCAAAAAGTAACTTTAAGTTGTATAAAACATAGTTTAACTTGTCAAAACGTAACTTTAATTTGTAAAAAATGTACTTTAACTTGTCAAAAAGTAATTTTAACTTGTTGAAACGTACTTTAAATTGTCAAAACGTAACTTTAACTTGTAAAAAACATAGTTTAACTTTCCAAAACGTAACTTTCACTTGTAAAAAATGTACTATTACTTGTCAAAACGTACTTTGAACTTGTTGAAACAAACTTTAACTTGTAAAAAAAATAGTTTAACATGTCAAAACGTAACTTTAACTTGTAAAAAATGTACTTTTACTTGTCAAAACGTAATTTTAACTTGTTGAAACATATTTTAACTTGTCAAAACGTAATTTGAACTTGTTGAAACGTACTTTAACTTGTCAAAACGAAACTTTAACTTGTAAAAAATATAATTTAACTTGTAAAAAATGTGCTATTACTTGTCAAAACGTACTTTGAACTTGTTGAAACGCACTTTAACTTGTCAAAACGTAACTTTAGCTTGTAAAAAACATAGTTTAACATGTCAAAACATAACTTAACTTGTAAAAATTGTACTTTTACTTGTCAAAACGTAATTTTATCTTGTTGAAAGGTACTTTAATTTGTCAAAACGTAATTTGAACTTGTTAAAACGTACTTTAACTTGTCAAAACGTAACTTTAACTTGTCAAAAATGTACTTTAACTTGTCAAATCGTAATGTTAACTTGTTGAAACGTAACTTTCACTTGTAAAAAATGTACAATTACTTGTCAAAACGTACTTTGAACTTGTTGAAAAGCACTTTAACTTGTAAAGACGTAACTTTAACTTGTAAAAAACATAGTTTAACATGTCAAAACGTAACTTTAACTTGTAAAAAATGTACTTTTACTTGTCAAAACATAATTTTAACCTGTTGAAACATACTTTAACATGTCAAAACGTACTTTGAACTTGTTGAAACGTACTTTAACTTGTCAAAACGTAACTTTAACTTGTAAAAAATTTAATTTAACTTGTAAAATATGTACTATTACTTGTCAAAGCGTACTTTGAACTTGTTGAAACGCACTTTAACTTGTCAAAACGTAACTTTAACTTGTAAAAAACATAGTTTAACATGTCAAAACGTAAATTTAACTTGTATAAAATCTACTTTTACTTGTCAAAACGTAATTTTATCTTGTTGAAAGGTACTTTAACTTGTCAAAACGTAATTTGAACTTGTTGAAACGTACTTTAACTTGTCAAAACGTAACTTTAACTTGTAAAAAATGTACTTTAAGTTGTCAAATCGTAATGTTAACTTGTTGAAACGTACTTTAACTTGTCAAAAAGTAAGTTTAAGTTGTATAAAACATAGTTTAACTTGTCAAAACGTAACTTTAATTTGTAAAAAATGTACTTTAACTTGTCAAAAAGTAATTTTAACTTGTTGAAACGTACTTTAACTTGTCAAAACGTAACTTTAACTTGTAAAAAATGTACTTTAACTTGTCAAATCGTAATGTTAACTTGTTGAAACGTACTTTAACTTGTCAAAAAGTAACTTTAAGTTGTATAAAACATAGTTTAACTTGTCAAAACGTAACTTTAATTTGTAAAAAATGTACTTTAACTTGTCAAAAAGTAATTTTAACTTGTTGAAACGTACTTTAACTTGTCAAAACGTAACTTTAACTTGTAAAAAACATAGTTTAACTTGCCAAAACATAACTTTCACTTGTAAAAAATGTACTATTACTTGTCAAAACGTACTTTGAACTTGTTGAAACACACTTTAACTTGTAAAAAAAATAGTTTAACATGTCAAAACGTAACTTTAACTTGTAAAAAATGTACTTTTACTTGTCAAAACGTAATTTTAACTTGTTGAAACATACTTTAACTTGTCAAAACGTAATTTGAACTTGTTGAAACGTACTTTAACTTGTCAAAACGAAACTTT
Organism: Urtica urens; assembly: GCA_958296335.1. Lineage (NCBI taxonomy): Eukaryota > Viridiplantae > Streptophyta > Magnoliopsida > Rosales > Urticaceae > Urtica > Urtica urens. The sequence continues at coordinate 25,259,864 of OY282520.1, forward strand.
AACTTGTAAAAAATATAATTTAACTTGTAGAAAATGTGCTATTACTTGTCAAAACGTACTTTGAACTTGTTGAAACGCACTTTAACTTGTCAAAACGTAACTTTAGCTTGTAAAAAACATAGTTTAACATGTCAAAACATAACTTAACTTGTAAAAAATGTACTTTTACTTGTCAAAACGTAATTTTATCTTGTTGAAAGGTACTTTAATTTGTCAAAACGTAATTTGAACTTGTTAAAACGTACTTTAACTTGTCAAAACGTAACTTTTACTTGTCAAAAATGTACTTTAACTTGTCAAATCGTAATGTTAACTTGTTGAAACGTAACTTTCACTTGTAAAAAATGTACAATTACTTGTCAAAACGTACTTTGAACTTGTTGAAACGCACTTTAACTTGTAAAGACGTAACTTTAACTTGTAAAAAACATAGTTTAACATGTCAAAACGTAACTTTAACTTGTAAAAAATGTACTTTTACTTGTCAAAACATAATTTTAACCTGTTGAAACATACTTTAACATGTCAAAACGTACTTTGAACTTGTTGAAACGTACTTTAACTTGTCAAAACGTAACTTTAACTTGTAAAAAATTTAATTTAACTTGAAAAATATGTACTATTACTTGTCAAAACGTACTTTGAACTTGTTGAAACGCACTTTAACTTGTCAAAACGTAACTTTAACTTGTAAAAAACATAGTTTAACATGTCAAAACGTAAATTTAACTTGTATAAAATCTACTTTTACTTGTCAAAACGTAATTTTATCTTGTTGAAAGGTACTTTAACTTGTCAAAACGTAATTTGAACTTGTTGAAACGTACTTTAACTTGTCAAAACGTAACTTTAACTTGTAAAAAATGTACTTTAAGTTGTCAAATCGTAATGTTAACTTGTTGAAACGTACTTTAACTTGTCAAAAAGTAAGTTTAAGTTGTATAAAACATAGTTTAACTTGTCAAAACGTAACTTTAATTTGTAAAAAATGTACTTTAACTTGTCAAAAAGTAATTTTAACTTGTTGAAACGTACTTTAACTTGTCAAAACGTAACTTTAACTTGTAAAAAATGTACTTTAACTTGTCAAATCGTAATGTTAACTTGTTGAAACGTACTTTAACTTGTCAAAAAGTAACTTTAAGTTGTATAAAACATAGTTTAACTTGTCAAAACGTAACTTTAATTTGTAAAAAATGTACTTTAACTTGTCAAAAAAGTAATTTTAACTTGTTGAAACGTACTTTAACTTGTCAAAACGTAACTTTAACTTGTAAAAAACATAGTTTAACTTGCCAAAACGTAACTTTCACTTGTAAAAAATGTACTATTACTTGTCAAAACGTACTTTGAACTTGTTGAAACACACTTTAACTTGTAAAAAAAATAGTTTAACATGTCAAAACGTAACTTTAACTTGTAAAAAATGTACTTTTACTTGTCAAAACGTAATTTTAACTTGTTGAAACATATTTTAACTTGTCAAAACGTAATTTGAACTTGTTGAAACGTACTTTAACTTGTCAAAACGAAACTTTAACTTGTAAAAAATATAATTTAACTTGTAAAAAATGTGCTATTACTTGTCAAAACGTACTTTGAACTTGTTGAAACGCACTTTAACTTGTCAAAACGTAACTTTAGCTTGTAAAAAACATAGTTTAACATGTCAAAACATAACTTAACTTGTAAAAATTGTACTTTTACTTGTCAAAACGTAATTTTATCTTGTTGAAAGGTACTTTAATTTGTCAAAACGTAATTTGAACTTGTTAAAACGTACTTTAACTTGTCAAAACGTAACTTTAACTTGTCAAAAATGTACTTTAACTTGTCAAATCGTAATGTTAACTTGTTGAAACGTAACTTTCACTTGTAAAAAATGTACAATTACTTGTCAAAACGTACTTTAAACTTGTTGAAAAGCACTTTAACTTGTAAAGACGTAACTTTAACTTGTAAAAAACATAGTTTAACATGTCAAAACGTAACTTTAACTTGTAAAAAATGTACTTTTACTTGTCAAAACATAATTTTAACCTGTTGAAACATACTTTAACATGTCAAAACGTACTTTGAACTTGTTGAAACGTACTTTAACTTGTCAAAACGTAACTTTAACTTGTAAAAAATTTAATTTAACTTGTAAAATATGTACTATTACTTGTCAAAGCGTACTTTGAACTTGTTGAAACGCACTTTAACTTGTCAAAACGTAACTTTAACTTGTAAAAAACATAGTTTAACATGTCAAAACGTAAATTTAACTTGTATAAAATCTACTTTTACTTGTCAAAACGTAATTTTATCTTGTTGAAAGGTACTTTAACTTGTCAAAACGTAATTTGAACTTGTTGAAACGTACTTTAACTTGTCAAAACGTAACTTTAACTTGTAAAAAATGTACTTTAAGTTGTCAAATCGTAATGTTAACTTGTTGAAACGTACTTTAACTTGTCAAAAAGTAAGTTTAAGTTGTATAAAACATAGTTTAACTTGTCAAAACGTAACTTTAATTTGTAAAAAATGTACTTTAACTTGTCAAAAAGTAATTTTAACTTGTTGAAACGTACTTTAACTTGTCAAAACGTAACTTTAACTTGTAAAAAATGTACTTTAACTTGTCAAATCGTAATGTTAACTTGTTGAAACGTACTTTAACTTGTCAAAAAGTAACTTTAAGTTGTATAAAACATAGTTTAACTTGTCAAAACGTAACTTTAATTTGTAAAAAATGTACTTTAACTTGTCAAAAAGTAATTTTAACTTGTTGAAACGCACTTTAACTTGTCAAAACGTAACTTTAACTTGTAAAAAACATAGTTTAACATGTCAAAACGTAAATTTAACTTGTATAAAATCTACTTTTACTTGTCAAAACGTAATTTTATCTTGTTGAAAGGTACTTTAACTTGTCAAAACGTAATTTGAACTTGTTGAAACGTACTTTAACTTGTCAAAACGTAACTTTAACTTGTAAAAAATGTACTTTAAGTTGTCAAATCGTAATGTTAACTTGTTGAAACGTACTTTAATTTGTCAAAAAGTAAGTTTAAGTTGTATAAAACATAGTTTAACTTGTCAAAACGTAACTTTAATTTGTAAAAAATGTACTTTAACTTGTCAAAAAGTAATTTTAACTTGTTGAAACGTACTTTAACTTGTCAAAACGTAACTTTAACTTGTAAAAAATGTACTTTAACTTGTCAAATCGTAATGTTAACTTGTTGAAACGTACTTTAACTTGTCAAAAAGTAACTTTAAGTTGTATAAAACATAGTTTAACTTGTCAAAACGTAACTTTAATTTGTAAAAAATGTACTTTAACTTGTCAAAAAGTAATTTTAACTTGTTGAAACGTACTTTAACTTGTCAAAACGTAACTTTAACTTGTAAAAAACATAGTTTAACTTGCCAAAACATAACTTTCACTTGTAAAAAATGTACTATTACTTGTCAAAACGTACTTTGAACTTGTTGAAACACACTTTAACTTGTAAAAAAAATAGTTTAACATGTCAAAACGTAACTTTAACTTGTAAAAAATGTACTTTTACTTGTCAAAACGTAATTTTAACTTGTTGAAACATATTTTAACTTGTCAAAACGTAATTTGAACTTGTTGAAACGTACTTTAACTTGTCAAAACGAAACTTTAACTTGTAAAAAATATAATTTAACTTGTAAAAAATGTGCTATTACTTGTCAAAATGTACTTTGAACTTGTTGAAACGCACTTTAACTTGTCAAAACGTAACTTTAGCTTGTAAAAAACATAGTTTAACATGTCAAAACATAACTTAACTTGTAAAAAATGTACTTTTACTTGTCAAAACGTAATTTTATCTTGTTGAAAGGTACTTTAATTTGTCAAAACGTAATTTGAACTTGTTAAAACGTACTTTAACTTGTCAAAACGTAACTTTTACTTGTCAAAAATGTACTTTAAGTTGTCAAATCGTAATGTTAACTTGTTGAAACGTAACTTTCACTTGTAAAAAATGTACAATTACTTGTCAAAACGTACTTTGAACTTGTTGAAACGCACTTTAACTTGTAAAGACGTAACTTTAACTTGTAAAAAACATAGTTTAACATGTCAAAACGTAACTTTAACTTGTAAAAAATGTACTTTTACTTGTCAAAACATAATTTTAACCTGTTGAAACATACTTTAACATGTCAAAACGTACTTTGAACTTGTTGAAACGTACTTTAACTTGTCAAAACGTAACTTTAACTTGTAAAAAATTTAATTTAACTTGTAAAATATGTACTATTACTTGTCAAAGCGTACTTTGAACTTGTTGAAACGCACTTTAACTTGTCAAAACGTAACTTTAACTTGTAAAAAACATAGTTTAACATGTCAAAACGTAAATTTAACTTGTATAAAATCTACTTTTACTTGTCAAAACGTAATTTTATCTTGTTGAAAGGGACTTTAACTTGTCAAAACGTAATTTGAACTTGTTGAAACGTACTTTAACTTGTCAAAACGTAACTTTAACTTGTAAAAAATGTACTTTAAGTTGTCAAATCGTAATGTTAACTTGTTGAAACGTACTTTAATTTGTCAAAAAGTAAGTTTAAGTTGTATAAAACATAGTTTAACTTGTCAAAACGTAACTTTAATTTGTAAAAAATGTACTTTAACTTGTCAAAAAGTAATTTTAACTTGTTGAAACGTACTTTAACTTGTCAAAACGTAACTTTAACTTGTAAAAAATGTACTTTAACTTGTCAAATCGTAATGTTAACTTGTTGAAACGTACTTTAACTTGTCAAAAAGTAACTTTAAGTTGTATAAAACATAGTTTAACTTGTCAAAACGTAACTTTAATTTGTAAAAAATGTACTTTAACTTGTCAAAAAGTAATTTTAACTTGTTGAAACGTACTTTAACTTGTCAAAACGTAACTTTAACTTGTAAAAAACATAGTTTAACTTGCCAAAACATAACTTTCACTTGTAAAAAATGTACTATTACTTGTCAAAACGTACTTTGAACTTGTTGAAACACACTTTAACTTGTCAAAACGTAACTTTAGCTTGTAAAAAACATAGTTTAACATGTCAAAACATAACTTAACTTGTAAAAAATGTACTTTTACTTGTCAAAACGTAATTTTATCTTGTTGAAAGGTACTTTAATTTGTCAAAACGTAATTTGAACTTGTTAAAACGTACTTTAACTTGTCAAAACGTAACTTTTACTTGTCAAAAATGTACTTTAACTTGTCAAATCGTAATGTTAACTTGTTGAAACGTAACTTTCACTTGTAAAAAATGTACAATTACTTGTCAAAACGTACTTTGAACTTGTTGAAACGCACTTTAACTTGTAAAGACGTAACTTTAACTTGTAAAAAACATAGTTTAACATGTCAAAACGTAACTTTAACTTGTAAAAAATGTACTTTTACTTGTCAAAACATAATTTTAACCTGTTGAAACATACTTTAACATGTCAAAACGTACTTTGAACTTGTAGAAACGTACTTTAACTTGTCAAAACGTAACTTTAACTTGTAAAAAATTTAATTTAACTTGTAAAATATGTACTATTACTTGTCAAAGCGTACTTTGAACTTGTTGAAACGCACTTTAACTTGTCAAAACGTAACTTTAACTTGTAAAAAACATAGTTTAACATGTCAAAACGTAAATTTAACTTGTATAAAATCTACTTTTACTTGTCAAAACGTAATTTTATCTTGTTGAAAGGTACTTTAACTTGTCAAAACGTAATTTGAACTTGTTGAAACGTACTTTAACTTGTCAAAACGTAACTTTAACTTGTAAAAAATGTACTTTAAGTTGTCAAATCGTAATGTTAACTTGTTGAAACGTACTTTAATTTGTCAAAAAGTAAGTTTAAGTTGTATAAAACATAGTTTAACTTGTCAAAACGTAACTTTAATTTGTAAAAAATGTACTTTAACTTGTCAAAAAGTAATTTTAACTTGTTGAAACGTACTTTAACTTGTCAAAACGTAACTTTAACTTGTAAAAAATGTACTTTAACTTGTCAAATCGTAATGTTAACTTGTTGAAACGTACTTTAACTTGTCAAAAAGTAACTTTAAGTTGTATAAAACATAGTTTAACTTGTCAAAACGTAACTTTAATTTGTAAAAAATGTACTTTAACTTGTCAAAAAGTAATTTTAACTTGTTGAAACGTACTTTAACTTGTCAAAACGTAACTTTAACTTGTAAAAAACATAGTTTAACTTTCCAAAACGTAACTTTCACTTGTAAAAAATGTACTATTACTTGTCAAAACGTACTTTGAACTTGTTGAAACACACTTTAACTTGTAAAAAAAATAGTTTAACATGTCAAAACGTAACTTTAACTTGTAAAAAATGTACTTTTACTTGTCAAAACGTAATTTTAACTTGTTGAAACATATTTTAACTTGTCAAAACGTAATTTGAACTTGTTGAAACGTACTTTAACTTGTCAAAACGAAACTTTAACTTGTAAAAAATATAATTTAACTTGTAAAAAATGTGCTATTACTTGTCAAAACGTACTTTGAACTTGTTGAAACGCACTTTAACTTGTCAAAACGTAACTTTAGCTTGTAAAAAACATAGTTTAACATGTCAAAACATAACTTAACTTGTAAAAATTGTACTTTTACTTGTCAAAACGTAATTTTATCTTGTTGAAAGGTACTTTAATTTGTCAAAACGTAATTTGAACTTGTTAAAACGTACTTTAACTTGTCAAAACGTAACTTTAACTTGTCAAAAATGTACTTTAACTTGTCAAATCGTAATGTTAACTTGTTGAAACGTAACTTTCACTTGTAAAAAATGTACAATTACTTGTCAAAACGTACTTTGAACTTGTTGAAAAGCACTTTAACTTGTAAAGACGTAACTTTAACTTGTAAAAAACATAGTTTAACATGTCAAAACGTAACTTTAACTTGTAAAAAATGTACTTTTACTTGTCAAAACATAATTTTAACCTGTTGAAACATACTTTAACATGTCAAAACGTACTTTGAACTTGTTGAAACGTACTTTAACTTGTCAAAACGTAACTTTAACTTGTAAAAAATTTAATTTAACTTGTAAAATATGTACTATTACTTGTCAAAGCGTACTTTGAACTTGTTGAAACGCACTTTAACTTGTCAAAACGTAACTTTAACTTGTAAAAAACATAGTTTAACATGTCAAAACGTAAATTTAACTTGTATAAAATCTACTTTTACTTGTCAAAACGTAATTTTATCTTGTTGAAAGGTACTTTAACTTGTCAAAACGTAATTTGAACTTGTTGAAACGTACTTTAACTTGTCAAAACGTAACTTTAACTTGTAAAAAATGTACTTTAAGTTGTCAAATCGTAATGTTAACTTGTTGAAACGTACTTTAACTTGTCAAAAAGTAAGTTTAAGTTGTATAAAACATAGTTTAACTTGTCAAAACGTAACTTTAATTTGTAAAAAATGTACTTTAACTTGTCAAAAAGTAATTTTAACTTGTTGAAACGTACTTTAACTTGTCAAAACGTAACTTTAACTTGTAAAAAATGTACTTTAACTTGTCAAATCGTAATGTTAACTTGTTGAAACGTACTTTAACTTGTCAAAAAGTAACTTTAAGTTGTATAAAACATAGTTTAACTTGTCAAAACGTAACTTTAATTTGTAAAAAATGTACTTTAACTTGTCAAAAAGTAATTTTAACTTGTTGAAACGTACTTTAACTTGTCAAAACGTAACTTTAACTTGTAAAAAACATAGTTTAACTTGCCAAAACATAACTTTCACTTGTAAAAAATGTACTATTACTTGTCAAAACGTACTTTGAACTTGTTGAAACACACTTTAACTTGTAAAAAAAATAGTTTAACATGTCAAAACGTAACTTTAACTTGTAAAAAATGTACTTTTACTTGTCAAAACGTAATTTTAACTTGTTGAAACATACTTTAACTTGTCAAAACGTAATTTGAACTTGTTGAAACGTACTTTAACTTGTCAAAACGAAACTTTAACTTGTAAAAAATATAATTTAACTTGTAAAAAATGTGCTATTACTTGTCAAAACGTACTTTGAACTTGTTGAAACGCACTTTAACTTGTCAAAACGTAACTTTAGCTTGTAAAAAACATAGTTTAACATGTCAAAACATAACTTAACTTGTAAAAAATGTACTTTTACTTGTCAAAACGTAATTTTATCTTGTTGAAAGGTACTTTAATTTGTCAAAACGTAATTTGAACTTGTTAAAACGTACTTTAACTTGTCAAAACGTAACTTTTACTTGTCAAAAATGTACTTTAACTTGTCAAATCGTAATGTTAACTTGTTGAAACGTAACTTTCACTTGTAAAAAATGTACAATTACTTGTCAAAACGTACTTTGAACTTGTTGAAACGCACTTTAACTTGTAAAGACGTAACTTTAACTTGTAAAAAACATAGTTTAACATGTCAAAACGTAACTTTAACTTGTAAAAAATGTACTTTTACTTGTCAAAACATAATTTTAACCTGTTGAAACATACTTTAACATGTCAAAACGTACTTTGAACTTGTTGAAACGTACTTTAACTTGTCAAAACGTAACTTTAACTTGTAAAAAATTTAATTTAACTTGAAAAATATGTACTATTACTTGTCAAAACGTACTTTGAACTTGTTGAAACGCACTTTAACTTGTCAAAACGTAACTTTAACTTGTAAAAAACATAGTTTAACATGTCAAAACGTAAATTTAACTTGTATAAAATCTACTTTTACTTGTCAAAACGTAATTTTATCTTGTTGAAAGGTACTTTAACTTGTCAAAACGTAATTTGAACTTGTTGAAACGTACTTTAACTTGTCAAAACGTAACTTTAACTTGTAAAAAATGTACTTTAAGTTGTCAAATCGTAATGTTAACTTGTTGAAACGTACTTTAACTTGTCAAAAAGTAAGTTTAAGTTGTATAAAACATAGTTTAACTTGTCAAAACGTAACTTTAATTTGTAAAAAATGTACTTTAACTTGTCAAAAAGTAATTTTAACTTGTTGAAACGTACTTTAACTTGTCAAAACGTAACTTTAACTTGTAAAAAATGTACTTTAACTTGTCAAATCGTAATGTTAACTTGTTGAAACGTACTTTAACTTGTCAAAAAGTAACTTTAAGTTGTATAAAACATAGTTTAACTTGTCAAAACGTAACTTTAATTTGTAAAAAATGTACTTTAACTTGTCAAAAAAGTAATTTTAACTTGTTGAAACGTACTTTAACTTGTCAAAACGTAACTTTAACTTGTAAAAAACATAGTTTAACTTGCCAAAACGTAACTTTCACTTGTAAAAAATGTACTATTACTTGTCAAAACGTACTTTGAACTTGTTGAAACACACTTTAACTTGTAAAAAAAATAGTTTAACATGTCAAAACGTAACTTTAACTTGTAAAAAATGTACTTTTACTTGTCAAAACGTAATTTTAACTTGTTGAAACATATTTTAACTTGTCAAAACGTAATTTGAACTTGTTGAAACGTACTTTAACTTGTCAAAACGAAACTTTAACTTGTAAAAAATATAATTTAACTTGTAAAAAATGTGCTATTACTTGTCAAAACGTACTTTGAACTTGTTGAAACGCACTTTAACTTGTCAAAACGTAACTTTAGCTTGTAAAAAACATAGTTTAACATGTCAAAACATAACTTAACTTGTAAAAATTGTACTTTTACTTGTCAAAACGTAATTTTATCTTGTTGAAAGGTACTTTAATTTGTCAAAACGTAATTTGAACTTGTTAAAACGTACTTTAACTTGTCAAAACGTAACTTTAACTTGTCAAAAATGTACTTTAACTTGTCAAATCGTAATGTTAACTTGTTGAAACGTAACTTTCACTTGTAAAAAATGTACAATTACTTGTCAAAACGTACTTTGAACTTGTTGAAAAGCACTTTAACTTGTAAAGACGTAACTTTAACTTGTAAAAAACATAGTTTAACATGTCAAAACGTAACTTTAACTTGTAAAAAATGTACTTTTACTTGTCAAAACATAATTTTAACCTGTTGAAACATACTTTAACATGTCAAAACGTACTTTGAACTTGTTGAAACGTACTTTAACTTGTCAAAACGTAACTTTAACTTGTAAAAAATTTAATTTAACTTGTAAAATATGTACTATTACTTGTCAAAGCGTACTTTGAACTTGTTGAAACGCACTTTAACTTGTCAAAACGTAACTTTAACTTGTAAAAAACATAGTTTAACATGTCAAAACGTAAATTTAACTTGTATAAAATCTACTTTTACTTGTCAAAACGTAATTTTATCTTGTTGAAAGGTACTTTAACTTGTCAAAACGTAATTTGAACTTGTTGAAACGTACTTTAACTTGTCAAAACGTAACTTTAACTTGTAAAAAATGTACTTTAAGTTGTCAAATCGTAATGTTAACTTGTTGAAACGTACTTTAACTTGTCAAAAAGTAAGTTTAAGTTGTATAAAACATAGTTTAACTTGTCAAAACGTAACTTTAATTTGTAAAAAATGTACTTTAACTTGTCAAAAAGTAATTTTAACTTGTTGAAACGTACTTTAACTTGTCAAAACGTAACTTTAACTTGTAAAAAATGTACTTTAACTTGTCAAATCGTAATGTTAACTTGTTGAAACGTACTTTAACTTGTCAAAAAGTAACTTTAAGTTGTATAAAACATAGTTTAACTTGTCAAAACGTAACTTTAATTTGTAAAAAATGTACTTTAACTTGTCAAAAAGTAATTTTAACTTGTTGAAACGTACTTTAACTTGTCAAAACGTAACTTTAACTTGTAAAAAACATAGTTTAACTTGCCAAAACATAACTTTCACTTGTAAAAAATGTACTATTACTTGTCAAAACGTACTTTGAACTTGTTGAAACACACTTTAACTTGTAAAAAAAATAGTTTAACATGTCAAAACGTAACTTTAACTTGTAAAAAATGTACTTTTACTTGTCAAAACGTAATTTTAACTTGTTGAAACATACTTTAACTTGTCAAAACGTAATTTGAACTTGTTGAAACGTACTTTAACTTGTCAAAACGAAACTTTAACTTGTAAAAAATATAATTTAACTTGTAAAAAATGTGCTATTACTTGTCAAAACGTACTTTGAACTTGTTGAAACGCACTTTAACTTGTCAAAACGTAACTTTAGCTTGTAAAAAACATAGTTTAACATGTCAAAACATAACTTAACTTGTAAAAAATGTACTTTTACTTGTCAAAACGTAATTTTATCTTGTTGAAAGGTACTTTAATTTGTCAAAACGTAATTTGAACTTGTTAAAACGTACTTTAACTTGTCAAAACGTAACTTTTACTTGTCAAAAATGTACTTTAACTTGTCAAATCGTAATGTTAACTTGTTGAAACGTAACTTTCACTTGTAAAAAATGTACAATTACTTGTCAAAACGTACTTTGAACTTGTTGAAACGCACTTTAACTTGTAAAGACGTAACTTTAACTTGTAAAAAACATAGTTTAACATGTCAAAACGTAACTTTAACTTGTAAAAAATGTACTTTTACTTGTCAAAACATAATTTTAACCTGTTGAAACATACTTTAACATGTCAAAACGTACTTTGAACTTGTTGAAACGTACTTTAACTTGTCAAAACGTAACTTTAACTTGTAAAAAATTTAATTTAACTTGAAAAATATGTACTATTACTTGTCAAAACGTACTTTGAACTTGTTGAAACGCACTTTAACTTGTCAAAACGTAACTTTAACTTGTAAAAAACATAGTTTAACATGTCAAAACGTAAATTTAACTTGTATAAAATCTACTTTTACTTGTCAAAACGTAATTTTATCTTGTTGAAAGGTACTTTAACTTGTCAAAACGTAATTTGAACTTGTTGAAACGTACTTTAACTTGTCAAAACGTAACTTTAACTTGTAAAAAATGTACTTTAAGTTGTCAAATCGTAATGTTAACTTGTTGAAACGTACTTTAACTTGTCAAAAAGTAAGTTTAAGTTGTATAAAACATAGTTTAACTTGTCAAAACGTAACTTTAATTTGTAAAAAATGTACTTTAACTTGTCAAAAAGTAATTTTAACTTGTTGAAACGTACTTTAACTTGTCAAAACGTAACTTTAACTTGTAAAAAATGTACTTTAACTTGTCAAATCGTAATGTTAACTTGTTGAAACGTACTTTAACTTGTCAAAAAGTAACTTTAAGTTGTATAAAACATAGTTTAACTTGTCAAAACGTAACTTTAATTTGTAAAAAATGTACTTTAACTTGTCAAAAAAGTAATTTTAACTTGTTGAAACGTACTTTAACTTGTTAAAACGTAACTTTAACTTGTAAAAAACATAGTTTAACTTGCCAAAACGTAACTTTCACTTGTAAAAAATGTACTATTACTTGTCAAAACGTACTTTGAACTTGTTGAAACACACTTTAACTTGTAAAAAAAATAGTTTAACATGTCAAAACGTAACTTTAACTTGTAAAAAATGTACTTTTACTTGTCAAAACGTAATTTTAACTTGTTGAAACATACTTTAACTTGTCAAAACGTAATTTGAACTTGTTGAAACGTACTTTAACTTGTCAAAACGAAACTTTAACTTGTAAAAAATATAATATAACTTGTAAAAAATGTGCTATTACTTGTCAAAACGTACTTTGAACTTGTTGAAACGCACTTTAACTTGTCAAAACGTAACTTTAGCTTGTAAAAAACATAGTTTAACATGTCAAAACATAACTTAACTTGTAAAAAATGTACTTTTACGTGTCAAAACGTAATTTTATCTTGTTGAAAGGTACTTTAATTTGTCAAAACGTAATTTGAACTTGTTAAAACGTACTTTAACTTGTCAAAACGTAACTTTTACTTGTCAAAAATGTACTTTAACTTGTCAAATCGTAATGTTAACTTGTTGAAACGTAACTTTCACTTGTAAAAAATGTACAATTACTTGTCAAAACGTACTTTGAACTTGTTGAAACGCACTTTAACTTGTAAAGACGTAACTTTAACTTGTAAAAAACATAGTTTAACATGTCAAAACGTAACTTTAACTTGTAAAAAATGTACTTTTACTTGTCAAAACATACTTTTAACCTGTTGAAACATACTTTAACATGTCAAAACGTACTTTGAACTTGTTGAAACGTACTTTAACTTGTCAAAACGTAACTTTAACTTGTAAAAAATTTAATTTAACTTGAAAAATATGTACTATTACTTGTCAAAACGTACTTTGAACTTGTTGAAACGCACTTTAACTTGTCAAAACGTAACTTTAACTTGTAAAAAACATAGTTTAACATGTCAAAACGTAAATTTAACTTGTATAAAATCTACTTTTACTTGTCAAAACGTAATTTTATCTTGTTGAAAGGTACTTTAACTTGTCAAAACGTAATTTGAACTTGTTGAAACGTACTTTAACTTGTCAAAACGTAACTTTAACTTGTAAAAAATGTACTTTAAGTTGTCAAATCGTAATGTTAACTTGTTGAAACGTACTTTAACTTGTCAAAAAGTAAGTTTAAGTTGTATAAAACATAGTTTAACTTGTCAAAACGTAACTTTAATTTGTAAAAAATGTACTTTAACTTGTCAAAAAGTAATTTTAACTTGTTGAAACGTACTTTAACTTGTCAAAACGTAACTTTAACTTGTAAAAAATGTACTTTAACTTGTCAAATCGTAATGTTAACTTGTTGAAACGTACTTTAACTTGTCAAAAAGTAACTTTAAGTTGTATAAAACATAGTTTAACTTGTCAAAACGTAACTTTAATTTGTAAAAAATGTACTTTAACTTGTCAAAAAAGTAATTTTAACTTGTTGAAACGTACTTTAACTTGTCAAAACGTAACTTTAACTTGTAAAAAACATAGTTTAACTTGCCAAAACGTAACTTTCACTTGTAAAAAATGTACTATTACTTGTCAAAACGTACTTTGAACTTGTTGAAACACACTTTAACTTGTAAAAAAAATAGTTTAACATGTCAAAACGTAACTTTAACTTGTAAAAAATGTACTTTTACTTGTCAAAACGTAATTTTAACCTGTTGAAACATACTTTAACTTGTCAAAACGTAATTTGAACTTGTTGAAACGTACTTTAACTTGTCAAAACGAAACTTTAACTTGTAAAAAAATATAATTTAACTTGTAAAAAATGTGCTATTACTTGTCAAAACGTACTTTGAACTTGTTGAAACGCACATTAACTTGTCAAAACGTAACTTTAACTTGTAAAAAACATAGTTTAACATGTCAAAACGTAACTTTAACTTGTAAAAAATGTACATTTACTTGTCAAAACGTAATTTTATCTTGTTGAAAGGTACTTTAACTTGTCAAAACGTAATTTGAACTTGTTGAAACTTACTTTAACTTGTCAAAACGTAACTTTAACTTGTAAAAAATGTACTTTAACTTGTCAAATCGTAATGTTAACTTTGTGAAACGTACTTTAACTTGTCAAAAATGTACAATTACTTGTCAAAACGTACTTTGAACTTGTTGAAACGCACTTTAACTTGTAAAGACGTAACTTTAACTTGTAAAAAACATAGTTTAACATGTCAAAACGTAACTTTAACTTGTAAAAAATGTACTTTTACTTGTCAAAACATAATTTTAACCTGTTGAAACATACTTTAACATGTCAAAACGTACTTTGAACTTGTTGAAACGTACTTTAACTTGTCAAAACATAACTTTAACTTGTAAAAAATTTAATTTAACTTGTAAAATATGTACTATTACTTGTCAAAGCGTACTTTGAACTTGTTGAAACGCACTTTAACTTGTCAAAACGTAACTTTAACTTGTAAAAAACATAGTTTAACATGTCAAAACGTAAATTTAACTTGTATAAAATCTACTTTTACTTGTCAAAACGTAATTTTATCTTGTTGAAAGGTACTTTAACTTGTCAAAACGTAATTTGAACTTGTTGAAACGTACTTTAACTTGTCAAAACGTAACTTTAACTTGTAAAAAATGTACTTTAAGTTGTCAAATCGTAATGTTAACTTGTTGAAACATACTTTAACTTGTCAAAAAGTAAGTTTAAGTTGTATAAAACATAGTTTAACTTGTCAAAACGTAACTTTAATTTGTAAAAAATGTACTTTAACTTGTCAAAAAGTAATTTTAACTTGTTGAAACGTACTTTAACTTGTCAAAACGTAACTTTAACTTGTAAAAAATGTACTTTAACTTGTCAAATCGTAATGTTAACTTGTTGAAACGTACTTTAACTTGTCAAAAAGTAACTTTAAGTTGTATAAAACATAGTTTAACTTGTCAAAACGTAACTTTAATTTGTAAAAAATGTACTTTAACTTGTCAAAAAAGTAATTTTAACTTGTTGAAACGTACTTTAACTTGTCAAAACGTAACTTTAACTTGTAAAAAATATAGTTTAACTTGCCAAAACGTAACTTTCACTTGTAAAAAATGTACTATTACTTGTCAAAACGTACTTTGAACTTGTTGAAACACACTTTAACTTGTAAAAAAAATAGTTTAACATGTCAAAACATAACTTTAACTTGTAAAAAATGTACTTTTACTTGTCAAAACGTAATTTTAACCTGTTGAAACATACTTTAACTTGTCAAAACCTAATTTGAACTTGTTGAAACGTACTTTAACTTGTCAAAACGAAACTTTAACTTGTAAAAAATATAATTTCACTTGTAAAAAATGGGCTATTACTTGTCAAAACGTACTTTGAACTTGTTGAAACGCACTTTAACTTGTCAAAACGTAACTTTAACTTGTAAAAAACATAGTTTAACATGTCAAAACGTAACTTTAACTTGTAAAAAATGTACATTTACTTGTCAAAACGTAATTTTATCTTGTTGAAAGGTACTTTAACTTGTCAAAACGTAATTTGAACTTATTGAAACGTACTTTAACTTGTCAAAACGTAACTTTAACTTGTAAAAAATGTACTTTAACTTGTCAAATCGTAATGTTAACTTGTTGAAACGTACTTTAACTTGTCAAAAAGTAACTTTAAGTTGTATAAAACATAGTTTAACTTGTCAAAACTTAACTTTAATTTGTAAAAAATGTACTTTAACTTGTTAAAAAGTAATTTTAACTTGTTGAAACGTACTTTAACTTGTGAAAACGTAACTTTAACTTGTAAAAAACATAGTTTAACTTGTCAAAACGTAACTTTCACTTGTAAAAAATGTACAATTACTTGTCAAAACGTACTTTGAACTTGTTGAAACGCACTTTAACTTGTAAAGATGTAACTTTAACTTGTAAAAAACATAGTTTAACATGTCAAAACGTAACTTTAACTTGTTAAAAATGTACTTTTACTTGTCAAAACATAATTTTAACCTGTTGTAACATACTTTAACTTGTCAAAACGTAATTTGAACTTGTTGAAACGTACTTTAACTTGTCAAAACGTAACTTTAACTTGTAAAAAATTTAATTTAACTTGGAACATATGTACTATTACTTGTCAAAACGTACTTTGAACTTGTTGAAACGCACTTTAACTTGTCAAAACGTAACTTTAACTTGTAAAAAACATAGTTTAACATGTCAAAACGTAAATTTAACTTGTAAAAAATCTACTTTTACTTGTCAAAACGTAATTTTATCTTGTTGAAAGGTACTTTAACTTGTCAAAACGTAATTTGAACTTGTTGAAACGTACTTTAACTTGTCAAAACATAACTTTAACTTGTAAAAAATGTACTTTAAGTTGTCAAATCGTAATGTTAACTTGTTGAAACGTACTTTAACTTGTCAAAAAGTAAGTTTAAGTTGTATAAAACATAGTTTAACTTGTCAAAACGTAACTTTAATTTGTAAAAAATGTACTTTAACTTGTCAAAAAGTAACTTAAACTTGTTGAAACGTACTTTAACTTGTCAAAACGTAACTTTAACTTGTAAAAAATGTACTTTAACTTGTCAAATCGTAATGTTAACTTGTTGAAACGTACTTTAACTTGTCAAAAAGTAACTTTAAGTTGTATAAAACATAGTTTAACTTGTCAAAACGTATCTTTAATTTGTAAAAAATGTACTTTAACTTGTCAAAAAGTAATTTTAACTTGTTGAAACGTACTTTAACTTGTCAAAACGTAACTTTAACTTGTAAAAAACATAGTTTAACTTGCCAAAACGTAACTTTCACTTGTAAAAAATGTACTATTACTTGTCAAAACGTACTTTGAACTTGTTGAAACACACTTTAACTTGTAAAAAAAATAGTTTAACATGTCAAAACGTAACTTTAACTTGTTGAAACGTACTTTAACTTGTCAAAACGAAACTTTAACTTGTAAAAAATATAATTTAACTTGTAAAAAATGTGCTATTACTTGTCAAAACGTACTTTGAACTTGTTGAAACGCACTTTAACTTGTCAAAACGTAACTTTAGCTTGTAAAAAACATAGTTTAACATGTCAAAACATAACTTCACTTGTAAAAAATGTACTTTTACTTGTCAAAACGTAATTTTATCTTGTTGAAAGGTACTTTAATTTGTCAAAACGTAATTTGAACTTGTTGAAACGTACTTTAACTTGTCAAAACGTAATTTTAACTTATCAAAAATGTACTTTAACTTGTCAAATCGTAATGTTAACTTGTTGAAACGTACTTTAACTTGTCAAAAAGTAACTTTAAGTTATATAAAACATAGTTTAACTTGTCAAAACGTAACTTACTTTAACATGTCAAAAAGTAATTTTAACTTGTTGAAACGTACTTTAACTTGTCAAGACGTAACTTTAACTTGTAATATACATAGTTTAACTTGTCAAAACGTAACTTTCACTTGTAAAAAATGTACTATTACTTGTCAAAACGTACTTTGAACTTGTTAAAACGCACTTTAGCTTGTCAAAACGTAACTTTAACTTGTAAAAAACATAGTTTAACATGTCAAAACGTAACTTTAACGTGTAAAAAATGTACTTTTACTTTTCAAAACATAATTTGAACTTGTTGAAACGTACTTTAACTTGTCAAAACATAACTTTAACTTGTAAAAAATTTAATTTAACTTGTAAAAAATGTACTTTTACTTGTCAAAACGTACTTTGAACTTGTTGAAACGCACTTTAACTTGTCAAAACGTAACTTTAGCTTGTAAAAGACATAGTTTAACATGTCAACACGTAACTTAACTTGTAAAAAATGTACTTTTACTTGTCAAAACGTAATTTTATCTTGTTGAAAGGTACTTTAATTTGTCAAAACGTAATTTGAACTTGTTGAAACGTACTTTAACTTGTCAAAAAGTAACTTTAAATTGTAAAAACTGTAATTTAACTTGTCAAATCGTAATGTTAACTTGTTGAAACGTACTTTAACTTGTCAAAAAGTAACTTTAAGTTGTATAAAACATAGTTTAACTTGTCAAAACTTAACTCTAATTTGTAAAAAATGTACTTTAACTTGTCAAAAATTAATTTTAACTTGTTGAAACGGACTTTAACTTGTCAAAACGTAACTTTAACTTGTAAAAAACATAGTTTAACTTGTCAAAACGTAACTTTCACTTGTAAAAAATGTACAATTACTCGTCAAAACGTACTTTGAACTTGTTGAAACGCACTTTAACTTGTAAAGACGTAACTTTAACTTGTAAAAAACATAGTTTAACATGTCAAAACGTAACTTTAACTTGTAAAAAACATAAATTTAACCTGTTGAAACATACTTTAACTTGTCAAAACGTAATTTGGACTTGTTGAAACGTACTTTAACTTGTCAAAACGTAACTTTAACTTGTAAAAAATGTACTTTAACTTGTCAAATCGTAATGTTAACTTGTTGAAACGTACTTTAACTTGTCAAAAAGTAACTTTAAGTTGTATAAAACAAAGTTTAGCTTGTCAAAACATAACTTTAATTTGTAAAAAATGTACTATTACTTGTCAAAACGTACTTTGAACTTGTTGAAACGCACTTTAACTTGTCAAAACGTAACTTTAACTTGTAAAAAACATAGTTTAACTTGTCAAAACGTAAATTTAACTTGTAAAAAAATCTACTTTTACTTGTCAAAACGTAATTTTATCTTGTTGAAAGGTACTTTAACTTGTCAAAACGTAATTTGAACTTGTTGAAACGTACTTTAACTTGTCAAAACGTAACATTAACTTGTAAAAAATGTACTTTAACTTGTCAAATCTTAATGTTAACTTGTTGAAACGTACTTTAACTTGTCAAAAAGTAACTTTAAGATGTATAAAACATAGTTTAACTTGTCAAAACGTAACTTTAATTTGTAAAAAATGTACTTTAACTTGTCAAAAAGTAATTTTAACTTGTTGAAACGTACTTTAACTTGTCAAAACGTAACTTTAACTTGTAAAAAATTTAATTTAACTTGTAAAAAATGTACTATTACTTGTCAAAACGTACTTTGAACTTGTTGAAACGCACTTTAACTTGTCAAAACGTAACTTTAGCTAGTAAAAAACATAGTTTAACATGTCAAAACGTAACTTAACTTGTAAAAAATGTACTTTTACTTGTCAAAACGTAATTTTATCTTGTTGAAAGGTACTTTAATTTGTCAAAACGTAATTTGAACTTGTTGAAACGTACTTTAACTTGTCAAAAAGTAACTTTAAATTGTAAAAACTGTAATTTAACTTGTCAAATCGTAATGTTAACTTGTTGAAACGTACTTTAACTTGTCAAAAAGTAACTTTAAGTTGTATAAAACATAGTTTAACTTGTCAAAACTTAACTCTAATTTGTAAAAAAGTACTTTAACTTGTCAAAAATTAATTTTAACTTGTTGAAACGGACTTTAACTTGTCAAAACGTAACTTTAACTTGTAAAAAACATAGTTTAACTTGTCAAAACGTAAATTTCACTTGTAAAAAATGTACAATTACTCGTCAAAACGTACTTTGAACTTGTTGAAACGCACTTTAACTTGTAAAGACGTAACTTTAACTTGTAAAAAACATAGTTTAACATGTCAAAACGTAACTTTAACTTGTAAAAAATGTACTTTTACTTGTCAAAACATAAATTTAACCTGTTGAAACATACTTTAACTTGTCAAAACGTAATTTGGACTTGTTGAAACGTACTTTAACTTGTCAAAACGTAACTTTAACTTGTAAAAAATGTACTTTAACTTGTCAAATCGTAATGTTAACCTGTTGAAACGTACTTTAACTTGTCAAAAAGTAACTTTAAGTTGTATAAAACAAAGTTTAACTTGTGAAAACTTAACTTTAATTTGTAAAAAATGTATTATTACTTGTCAAAACGTACTTTGAACTTGTTGAAACGCACTTTAACTTGTCAAAACGTAACTTTAACTTGTAAAAAACATAGTTTAACTTGTCAAAACGTAAATTTAACTTGTAAAAAAATCTACTTTTACTTGTCAAAACGTAATTTTATCTTGTTGAAAGGTACTTTAACTTGTCAAAACGTAATTTGAACTTGTTGAAACGTACTTTAACTTGTCAAAACGTAACATTAACTTGTAAAAAATGTACTTTAACTTGTCAAATCGTAATGTTAACTTGTTGAAACGTACTTTAACTTGTCAAAAAGTAACTTTAAGACGTATAAAACATAGTTTAACTTGTCAAAACGTAACTTTAATTTGTAAAAAATGTACTTTAACTTGTCCAAAAGTAATTTTAACTTGTTGAAACGTACTTTAACTTGTAAAGAATTTAATTTAACTTGTAAAAAATGTACTATTACTTGTCAAAACGTACTTTGAACTTGTTGAAACGCACTTTAACTTGTCAAAACGTAACTTTAGCTTGTAAAAAACATAGTTTAACATGTCAAAACGTAACTTAACTTGTAAAAAATGTACTTTTACTTGTCAAAACGTAATTTTATCTTGTTGAAAGGTACTTTAATTTGTCAAAACGTAATTTGAACTTGTTGAAACGTACTTTAACTTGTCAAAACGTAACTTTAACTTGTAAAAAATGTACTTTAACTTGTCAAATCGTAATGTTAACTTGTTGAAACGTACTTTAACTTGTCCAAAAGTAACTTTAAGTTGTATAAAACATAGTTTAATTTGTCAAAACTTAATTTTAATTTGTAAAAAATATACTTTAAATTGTCAAAAAGTAATTTTAACTTGTTGAAACGAAATGTAACTTGTCAAAACGTAACTTTAACTTGTAAAAAAAATAGTTTAACTTGTCAAAACGTAACTTTCACTTGTAAAAAATGTACAATTACTTGTCAAAACGTACTTTGAACTTGTTGAAACGCACTTTAACTTGTCAAAACGTAACTTTAACTTGTAAAAAATATAGTTTAACATGTCCAAACGTAACTTTAACTTGTAAAAAATGTACTTTTACTTGTCAAAACGTTATTTATCTTGTTTAATGGTACTTTAACTTGTCAAAACGTAATTTGAACTTGTTGAAACGTACTTTAACTTGTCAAAACGTAACTTTAACTTGTAAAAAATGTACTTTAACTTGTCAAATCGTAATGTTAACTTGTTGAAACGTACTTTAACTTATCAAAAAGTAACTTTAAGTTGTATAAAATATAGTTTAACTTGTCAAAACTTAACTTTAATTTGTAAAAAATGTAGTTTAACTTGTCAAAAAGTAATTTTAACTTGTTGAAACGGACTTTAACTTGTGAAAACGTAACTTTAACTTGTAAAAAACATAGTTTAACTTGTCAAAACGTAACTTTCACTTGTAAAAAATGTACAATTACTTGTCAAAACGTACTTTGAACTTGTTGAAACGCACTTTAACTTGTAAAGACGTAACTTTAACTTGTAAAAAATATAGTTTAACATGTCCAAACGTAACTTTAACTTGTAAAAAATGTACTTTTACTTGTCAAAACATAATTTTAACTTGTTGAAACATACTTTAACTTGTCAAAACGTAATTTGAACTTGTTGAAACGTACTTTAACTTGTCAAAACGTAACTTTAACTTATAATAAATGTACTTTAACTTGTCAAATCGTAATGTTAACTTGTTGAAACGTACTTTAACTTGTCAAAAAGTAACTTTAAGTTGTATAAAACAAAGTTTAACTTTTTAAAACTTAACTTTAATTTGTAAAAAATCTACTATTACTTGTCAAATCGTACTTTGAACTTGTTGAAACGCACTTTAACTTGTCAAAACGTAACTTTAACTTGTAAAAAACATAGTTTAACTTGTCAAAACGTAAATTTAACTTGTAAAAAAAATCTACTTTTACTTGTCAAAACGTAATTTTATCTTGTTGAAAGGTACTTTAACTTGTCAAAACGTAACTTTAACTTGTAAAAAATTTAATTTAACTTGTAAAATATGTACTATTACTTGTCAAAACGTACTTTGAACATGTTGAAACGCACTTTAACTTCTCAAAACGTAACTTTAACTTGTAAAAAACATAGTTTAACATGTCAAAACGTAAATTTAACTTGTAAAAAAATCTACTTTTACTTGTCAAAACGTAATTTTATCTTGTTGAAAGGTACTTTAACTTGTCAAAACGTAATTTGAACCTGTTGAAACGTACTTTAACTTGTCAAAACGTAACATTAACTTGTAAAAAATGTACTTTAACTTGTCAAATCGTAATGTTAACTTGTTGAAACGTACTTTAACTTGTCAAAAAGTAACTTTAAGTTGTATAAAACATAGTTTAACTTGTCAAAACTTAACTTTAATTTGTAAAAAATGTACTTTAACTTGTCAAAAATTAATTTTAACTTGTTGAAACGGACTTTAACTTGTCAAAACGTAACTTTAACTTGTAAAAAACATAGTTTAACTTGTCAAAACGTAACTTTCACTTGTAAAAAATGTACAATTACTTGTCAAAACGTATTTTGAACTTGTTGAAACGCACTTTAACTTGTTAAGACGTAACTTTAACTTGTAAAAAACATAGTTAAACATGTCAAACCGTAACTTTAACTTGTAAAAAATGTACTTTTACTTGTCAAAACGTAATTTTAATTTGTTGAAACATACTTTAACTTGACGAAACGTAATTTGAACTTGTTGAAACGTACTTTAACTTGTCAAAACGTAACTTTAACTTGTAAAAAATTTAATTTAACTTGTAAAATATGTACTATTACTTGTCAAAACGTACTTTGAACTTGTTGAAACGCACTTTAACTTGTCAAAACGTAACTTTAACTTTTAAAAAACATAGTTTAAAATGTTAAAACGTAAATTTAACTTGTAAAAAATCTACTTTTACTTGTCAAAACGTAATTTTATCTTTGTTGAAAGGTACTTTAACTTGTCAAAATGTAATTTGAACTTGTTGAAACGTACTTTAACTTGTCAAAACGTAACTTTAACTTGTAAAAAATGTACTTTAACTTGTCAAATCGTAATGTTAACTTGTTGAAACGTACTTTAACTTGTCAAAAAGTAACTTTAAGTTTTATAAAACATCGTTTAACTTGTCAAAACTTAACTTTAATTTGTAAAAAATGTACTTTAAATTGTCAAAAAGTAATTTTAACTTGTTGAAACGGAATTTAACTTGTCAAAACGTAACTTTAACTTGTAAAAAACATAGTTTACCTTGTCAAAACGTAACTTGCACTTGTAAAAAATGTACAATTACTTGTCAAAACGTACTTTGAACTTGTTGAAACGCACTTTAACTTGTCAAAACGTAACTTTAACTTGTAAAAAATATAGTTTAACATGTCAAAACGTAACTTTAATTTGTAAAAAATGTACTTTTACTTGTCAAAACATAATTTTAACCTGTTGAAACATACTTTAACTTGTCAAAACGTACTTTGAACTTGTTGAAACGTACTTTACATTGTCAAAACGTAACTTTAACTTGTAATAAATGTACTTTAACTTGTCAAATCGTAATGTTAACTTGTTGAAACGTACTTTAACTTGTCAAAAAGTAACTTTAAGTTGTATAAAACAAAGTTTAACTTTTTAAAACATAACTTTAATTTGTAAAAAATGTACTATTACTTGTCAAAACATACTTTGAACTTGTTGAAACGCACTTTAACTTGTCAAAACGTAACTTTAACTTGTAAAAAACATAGTTTAACTTGTCAAAACGTAACTTTCACTTGTAAAAAATGTACAATTACTTGTCAAAACGTATTTTGAACTTGTTGAAACGCACTTTAACTTGTTAAGACGTAACTTTAACTTGTAAAAAACATAGTTTAACATGTCAAAACGTAACTTTAACTTGTAAAAAATGTACTTTTACTTGTCAAAACGTAATTTTAATTTGTTGAAACATACTTTAACTTGACGAAATGTATTTTGAACTTGTTGAAACGTACTTTAACTTGTCAAAACGTAACTTTAACTTGTAAAAAATTTAATTTAACTTGTAAAATATGTACTCTTACTTGTCAAAACGTACTTTGAATTTGTTGAAACGCACTTTAACTTGTCAAAACGTAACTTTAACTTGTAAAAAACATAGTTTAACATGTCAAAACGTAAAGTTGACTTGTAAAAAAATCTACTTTTACTTGTCAAAACGTAATTTTATCTTGTTGAAAGGTACTTTAACTTGTCAAAACGTAATTTGAACTTGTTGAAACGTACTTTAACTTGTCAAAACGTAACATGAACTTGTAAAAAATGTACTTTAACTTGTCAAATCGTAATGTTAACTTGTTGAAACGTACTTTAACTTGTCAAAAAGTAACTTTAAGACATATGAAACATAGTTTAACTTGTAAAAACGTAACTTTCACTTGTAAAAAATGTACAATTACTTGTCAAAACGTATTTTGAACTTGTTCAAACGCTCTTTAACTTGTAAAGACGTAACTTTAACTTGTAAAAAACATAGTTTAACATGTCAAAACGTAACTTTAACTTGTAAAAAATGTACTTTTACTTGTCAAAACGTAATTTTAATTTGTTGAAACATACTTTAACTTGACGAAACGTAATTTGAACTTGTTGAAACGTACTTTAACTTGTCAAAACGTAACTTTAACTTGTAAAAAATTTAATTTAACTTGTAAAATATGTACTATTACTTGTCAAAACGTACTTTGAACTTGTTGAAACGCACTTTAACTTGTCAAAACGTAACTTTAACTTTTAAAAAACATAGTTTAACATGTTAAAACGTAAATTTAACTTGTAAAAAATCTACTTTTACTTGTCAAAACGTAATTTTATCTTTGTTGAAAGCTACTTTAACTTGTCAAAACGTAATTTGAACTTGTTGAAACGTACTTTAACTTGTCAAAACGTAACTTTAACTTGTAAAAAATGTACTTTAACTTGTCAAATCGTAATGTTAACTTGTTGAAACGTACTTTAACTTGTCAAAAAGTAACTTTAAGTTGTATAAAACATAGTTTAACTTGTCAAAACTTAACTTTAATTTGTAAAAATTGTACTTTAAATTGTCAAAAAGTAATTTTAACTTGTTGAAACAGAATTTAACTTGTCAAAACGTAACTTTAACTTGTAAAAAACATAGTTTAACTTGTCAAAACGTAACTTTCACTTGTAAAAAATGTACAATTACTTGTCAAAACGTACTTTGAACTTGTTAAAACGCACTTTAACTTGTCAAAACGTAACTTTAACTTGTAAAAAATATAGTTTAACATGTCAAAACGTAACTTTAACTTGTAAAAAATGTACTTTTACTTGTCAAAACATAATTTTAACCTGTTGAAACATACTTTAACTTGTCAAAATATAATTTGAACTTGTTGAAACGTACTTTAACTTGTCAAAACGTAACTTTAACTTGTAAAAAATGTACTTTAACTTGTCAAATCGTAATGTTAACTTGTTGAAACGTACTTTAACTTGTCAAAAAGTAACTTTAAGTTGTATAAAACATAGTTTAACTTGTCAAAACGTAACTTTAATTTGTAAAAAATGTACTTTAACATGTCAAAAAGTAATTTTAACTTCTTGAAACGTACTTTAACTTGTCAAAACGTAACTTTAACTTGTAAAAAATGTACTTTAACTTGTCAAATCGTAATGTTAACTTGTTGAAACGTACTTTAACTTGTCAAAAAGTAACTTTAAGTTGTATAAAACATAGTTTAACTTGTCAAAACGTAACTTTAATTTGTAAAAACTATACTTTAACATGTCAAAAAGTAATTTTAACTTGTTGAAACATACTTTAACTTGTCAAAACGTAACTTTAACTTGTAAAAAACATAGTTTAACTTGTCAAAACGTAACTTTCACTTGTAAAAAATGTACAATTACTTGTCAAAACGTACTTTGAACTTGTTGAAACGCACTTTAACTTGTCAAAACGTAACTTTAACTTGTAAAAAATATAGTTTAACATGTCAAAACGTAACTTTAATTTGTAAAAAATGTACTTTTACTTGTCAAAACATAATTTTAACCTGTTGAAACATACTTTAACTTGTCAAAACGTAATTTGAACTTGTTGAAACGTACTTTAACTTGTCAAAACGTAACTTTAACTTGTAATAAATGTACTTTAACTTGTCAAATCGTAATGTTAACTTGTTGAAACGTACTTTTACTTGTCAAAAAGTAACTTTACGTTGTATAAAACAAAGTTTAACTTTTTAAAACTTAACTTTAATTTGTAAAAAATGTACTATTACTTGTCAAAACGTACTTTGAACTTGTTGAAACGCACTTTAACTTGTCAAAACGTAACTTTAACTTGTAAAAAACATAGTTTAACTTGTCACAACGTAACTTTCACTTGTAAAAAATGTACAATTACTTGTCAAAACGTACTATGAACTTGTTGAAACGCACTTTATTTTGTAAAGACGTAACTTTAACTTGTAAAAAACATAGTTTAACATGTCAAAACGTAACTTTAACGTGTAAAAAATGTACTTTTACTTGTCAAAACGTAATTTTAATTTGTTGAAACATACTTTAACTTGACGAAACGTATTTTGAACTTGTTGAAACGTACTTTAACTTGTCAAAACGTATCTTTAACTTGTAAAAAATTTAATTTAACTTGTAAAATATGTACTATTACTTGTCAAAACGTACTTTGAATTTGTTGAAACACACTTTAACTTGTCAAAACGTAACTTTAACTTGTAAAAAACATAGTTTAACATGTCAAAACGTAAATTTGACTTGTAAAAAAATCTACTTTTACTTGTCAAAACATAATTTTATCTTGTTGAAAGGTACTTTAACTTCTCAAAACGTAGTTTGAACTTGTTGAAACGTACTTTAATTTGTCAAAACGTAACATTAACTTGTAAAAAATGTACTTTAACTTGTCAAATCGTAATGTTAACTTGTTGAAACGTACTTTAACTTGTCAAAAAATAACTTTAAGACGTATGAAACATAGTTTAACTTGTCAAAACGTAACTTTAACTTGTAAAAAACATACTTTAACTTGTCAAAACGTAATTTGAACTTGTTGAAACGTACTTTAACTTGTCAAAACGTAACGTAACTTTAACTTGTAAAAAATGTACTTTAACTTGTAAAAAACTTTAGTATAACTTGTCAAAACGTACTTTGAACTTGTTGAAATGCACTTTAACTTGTCAAAACGTAACTTTAACTTGTAAAAAACATAGTTTAACATGTCAAAACGTAAATTTAACTTGTTGAAACGTACTTTAACTTATCAAAACGTAACTTTAACTTGTAAAAAATTTAATTTAACTTGTAAAAAATATACTATTACTTGTCAAAACGTACTTTGAACTTGTTGAAACGCACTTTAACTTGTCAAAACGTAACTTTAACTCGTAAAAAACATAGTTTAACATGTCAAAACGTAACTTTAACTTGTAAAAAATCTACTTTTACTTGTCAAAACGTAATTTTATCTTGTTGAAAGGTACTTTAACTTGTCAAAACGTAATTTGAACTTGTTGAAACGTACTTTAAGTTGTCAAAACGTAACTTTAACTTATAAAAAATGTACTTTAACTTGTCAAATCGTAATGTTAACTTGTTGAAACGTACTATAACTTGTCAAAAAGTAACTTTAAGTTGTACAAAACATCGTGTAACTTGTCAAAACTTAACTTTAATTTGTAAAAAATATACTTTAACATGTCAAAAAGTAATTTTAACTTGTTGAAACGTACTTTAACTTGTCAAAACGTAACTTTAACTTGTAAAATACATAGTTTAACTTGTCAAAACGTAACTTTCACTTGTAAAAAATGTACTACTACTTGTAAAAACGTACTTTGAACTTGTTAAAACACACTTTAACTTGTCAAAACGTAACTTTAACTTGTAAAAAACATAGTTTAACATGTCAAAACGTAACTTTAACTCGTAAAAAATGTACTTTTACTTGTCAAAACATAATTTGAACTTGTTGAAACGTACTTTAACTTGTCAAAACGTAACTTTAACTTGTAAAAAATTTAATTTAACTTGTAAAAAATGTACTATTACTTGTCAAAACGTACTTTGAACTTGTTGAAACGCACTTTAACTTGTAAAGACGTAACTTTAACTTGTAAAAAACATAGTTTAACATGTCAAAACGTAACTTTAGAGTGTAAAAAATGTACTTTTACTTGTCAAAACGTAATTTTAATTTGTTGAAACATACTTTAACTTTACGAAACGTAATTTGAACTTGTTGAAACGTACTTTAACTTGTCAAAACGTAACTTTAACTTGTAAAAAATTTAATTTAACTTGTAAAATATGTACTATTACTTGTCAAAACGTACTTTGAACTTGTTGAAACGCACTTTAACTTGTCAAAACGTAACTTTAACTTGTAAAAAACATAGTTTAACTTGTCAGAACGTAACTTTCACTTGTAAAAAATGTACAATTACTTGTCAAAACGTACTTTGAACTTGTTGAAACGCACTTTATTTTGTAAAGACGTAACCTTAACTTGTAAAAAACTTAGTTTAACATGTCCAAACGTAACTTTAACATGTAAAAAATGTACTTTTACCTGTCAAAACGTAATTTTAATTTGTTGAAACATACTTTAACTTGACGAAATGTATTTTGAACTTGTTGAAACGTACTTTAACTTGTCAAAACGTAACTTTAACTTGTAAAAAATTTAATTTAACTTGTAAAATATGTACTCTTACTTGTCAAAACGTACTTTGAATTTGTTGAAACGCACTTTAACTTGTCAAAATGTAACTTTAACTTGTAAAAAACATAGTTTAACATGTCAAAACGTAAAGTTGCCTTGTAAAAAAATCTACTTTTACTTGTCAAAACGTAATTTTATCTTGTTGAAAGGTACTTTAACTTGTCAAAACGTAATTTGAACTTGTTGAAACGTACTTTAACTTGTCCAAATGTAACATGAACTTGTAAAAAATGTACTTTAACTTGTCAAATCGTAATGTTAACTTGTTGAAACGTACTTTAACTTGTCAAAAAGTAACTTTAAGACATATGAAACATAGTTTAACTTGTCAAAACGTAACTTTCACTTGTAAAAAATGTACAATTACTTGTCAAAACGTACTTTGAACTTGTTGAAACGCTCTTTAACTTGTAAAGACGTAACTTTAACTTGTAAAAAACATAGTTTAACATGTCAAAATGTAACTTTAACTTGTAAAAAATGTACTTTTACTTGTCAAAACGTAATTTTAATTTGTTGAAACATACTTTAACTTGACGAAACGTAATTTGAACTTGTTGAAACGTACTTTAACTTGTAAAAAACATAGTTTAACTTGTCACAACGTAACTTTCACTTGTAAAAAATGTACAATTACTTGTCAAAACGTACTATGAACTTGTTGAAACGCACTTTATTTTGTAAAGACGTAACTTTAACTTGTAAAAAACATAGTTTAACATGTCAAAACGTAATTTTAACTTGTAAAAGATGTACTTTTACTTGTCAAAACGTAATTTTAATTTGTTGAAACATACTTTAACTTGACGAAACGTAATTTGAACTTGTTGAAACGTACTTTAACTTGTCAAAACGTAACTTGAACTTGTAAAAAATTTAATTTAACTTAAAAAATATGTACTATTACTTGTCAAAACGTACTTTGAACTTGTTGAAACGCACTTTAACTTGTCAAAACGTAACTTTAACTTTTAAAAAACATAGTTTAACATGTTAAAATGTAAATTTAACTTGTAAAAAAACTACTTTTACTTGTCAAAACGTAATTTTATCTTGTTGAAAGCTACTTTAACTTGTCAAAACGTAGTTTGAACTTGTTGAAACGTACTTTAACTTGTCAAAACGTAACATTAACTTGTAAAAAATGTACTTTAACTTGTCAAATCGTAATGTTAACTTGTTGAAACGTACTTTAACTTGTCAAAAAATAACTTTAAGACGTATGAAACATAGTTTAACTTGTCAAAACGTAACTTTAACTTGTAAAAAACATACTTTAACTTGTCAAAACGTAATTTGAACTTGTTGAAACGCACTTTAACTTGTCAAAACGTAACTTTAACTTGTAAAAAATGTACTTTAACTTGTAAAAAACTTTAGTATTACTTGTCAAAACGTACTTTGAACTTGTTGAAATGCACTTTAACTTGTCAAAACGTAACTTTAACTTGTAAAAAACATAGGTTAACATGTCAAAACGTAACTTTAACTTGTTGAAATGTACTTTAACTTGTCAAAACGTAACTTTAACTTGTAAAATACATAGTTTAACATGTGAAAACGTAATTTTAACTTGTTAAAAACATAGTTTAACATGTCAAAACGTAACTTTAACTTGTAAAAAATGTACTATTACTTGTCAAAACGTACTTTGAACTTGTTGAAACATACTTTAACTTGTCAAAACGTAATTTTAACTTGTTAAAAACGTACTTTAACTTGTCAAAACGTAACTTTAACTTGTAAAAACTTGTAAAAAATGTATTATTACTTGTCAAAACGTACTATGAACTTGTTGAAACGGACTTTAACTTGTCAAAATGTAACTTTAACTTGTAAAAAACATAGTTTAACTTGTCAAAACGTAACTTTCACTTGTAAAAAATGTACAATTACTTGTCAAAACGTGCTTTGAACTTGTTGAAACGCACTTTAACTTGTAAAGACGTAACTTTAACTTGTAAAAAACATAGTTTAACATGTCAAAACGTAATTTTAACTTGTAAAAGATGTACTTTTACTTGTCAAAACGTAATTTTAATTTGTTGAAACATACTTTAACTTGACGAAACGTAATTTGAACTTGTTGAAACGTACTTTAACTTGTCAAAACGTAACTTTAACTTGTAAAAAATTTAATTTAACTTAAAAAATATGTACTATTACTTGTCAAAACGTACTTTGAACTTGTTGAAACGCACTTTAACTTGTCAAAACGTAACTTTAACTTTTAAAAAACATAGTTTAACATGTTAAAATGTAAATTTAACTTGTAAAAAATCTACTTTTACTTGTCAAAACGTAATTTTATCTTGTTGAAAGGTACTTTAACTTGTCAAAACATAATTTGAACTTGTTGAAACGTACTTTAACTTGTCAAAACGTAACTTTAACTTGTAAAAAATGTACTTTAACTTGTCAAATCGTAATGTTAACTTGTTGAAACGTACTTTAACTTGTCAAAAAGTAACTTTAAGTTGTATAAAACATAGTTTAACTTGTCAAAATGTAAATTTAATTTGTAAAAAATATACTTTAACATGTCAAAAAGTAATTTTAACTTGTTGAAACGTACTTTAACTTGTCAAAACGTAACTTTAACTTGTAAAAAACATAGTTTAACTTGTCAAAACGTAACTTTCACTTGTAAAAAATGTACTATTACTTGTCAAAACGTACTTTGAACTTGTTGAAACGCACTTTAACTTGTCAAAACGTAACTTTAACTTGTAAAAAATATAGTTTAACATGTCAAAACGTAACTTAAACTTGTAAAAAATGTACTTTTACTTGTCAAAACATAATTTTAACCTGTTGAAACATACTTTAACTTGTCAAAACGTAATTTGAACTTGTTGAAACGTACTTTAACTTGTCAAAACGTAACTTTAACTTGTAAAAAATGTACTATTACTTGTCAAAACGTACTTTGAACTTGTTGAAAATGTACTTTAACTTGTCAAATCGTAACTTTAACTTGTAAAAAACATAGTTTAACATGTCAAAACGTAGCTTTAACTTGTAATAAATGTACTTTTACTTGTTAAAACGTAATTTTAACCTGTTGAAACATACTTTAACTTGTCAAAACTTAATTTGAACTTGTTGAAACGCACTTTAACTTGTCAAAACGTAACTTTAACTTGTAAAAAACATAGTTTAACATGTCAAAACGTATCTTTAACTTGTAAAAAATGTACTTTTACTTATCAAAACGTAATTTTATCCTGTTGAAACATACTTTAACTTGTCAAAACGTAATTTGAACTTGTTGAAACGTACTTTAACTTGTCAAAACGTAAGTTTAACTTGTAAAAAACATAGTTTAACTTGTCAAAACGTAATTTTAACTTGTAAAAAATGTACTATTACTTGTCAAAACGTACTTTGAACTTGTTGAAACATACTTTAACTTGTCAAATCGTAACTTTAACTTGTAAAAAACATAGTTTAACATGTCAAAACGTAGCTTTAACTTGTAATAAATGTACTTTTACTTGTCAAAACGTAATTTTAACCTGTTCAAACATACTTTAACTATTCAAAAAGTAATTTGAATGTGTTGAAACGTATTTTAACTTATCAAAAAGTAACTTTAATTTGTAAAAAATGTACTTTAACTTGTCAAACAGTAATTTTAACTTGTTGAAACGTACTTTAACTTGTCAAAACGTAACTTTAACTTGTAAAATACATAGTTTAACATGTCAAAACGTAACTTTAACTTGTAAAAAATGTATTATTACTTGTCAAAACGTACTTTGAACTTGATGAAACGCACTTTAACTTGTCAAGACGTAACTTTAACTTGTAAAAAACATAGTTTAACATGTCAAAACGTTACTTGAACTTGTAAAAAATGTACTTTTACTTGTCAAAACGTAATTTTAACCTGTTGAAACATACTTTAATTTGTCAAAACGTAATTTGAACTTGTTGAAACGTACTTTAACTTATCAAATCGTAAGTTTAACTTGTAAAAAATTTACTTTAACTTGTAAAAAATGTACTATTCCTTGTCAAAACGTACTTTGAACTTGTTGAAACGCACTTTAACTTGTCAAAACGTAACTTTAACTTGTAAAAAACATAGTTTAACATGTCAAAATGTAACTTTTACTTGTAAAAAATGTACTATTACTTGTAAAAACGTACTTTGAACTTGTTGAAACGCACTTTAACTTGTCAAAACGTAGCTTTAACTTGTAAAAAACAGAGTTTAACATGTCAAAACGTAACTTTAACTTGTAAAAAATGAACTTTTACTTGTCAAAACGTAATTTTAACCTGTTGAAACATACTTTAACTTGTCAAAACGTAATTTTAACCTGTTCAAACATACTTTAACTTGTCACAACGTAATTTGAACTTGTTGAAACGTATTTTAACTTGTCAAAACGTAACTTTAACTTGTAAAAAATGTACTTTAACTTGTAAAAATTGTACTATTACTTGTCAAAACGTACTTTGAATTTGTTGAAACGCACTTTAACTTGTCAAAACGTAACATTTAACTAGTAAAAACAAAGTTTAACATGTCAAAACGTAACTTTAACTTGTAAAAAATGAACTTTTACTTGTCAAAACGTAATTTTAACCTGTTGAAACATACTTTAACTTGTCAAAACGTAATTTGAACTTGTTGAAACGTACTTTAACTTGTCAAAACGTAACTTTAACTTGTAAAAAATGTACTTTAACTTGTAAAAATTGTACTATTACTTGTCGAAACGTACTTTGAACTTTTTGAAACGCACTTTAACTTGTCAAAACTTAACTTTAACTTGTAAAAAATATACTTTTACTTGTCAAAACGTAATTTTAACCTGTTGAAACATACATTGACTTGTCAAAACGTAATTTGAACTTGTTGAAACGTACTTTAACTTGTCAAAACGTAATTTGAACTTGTTGAAACGTACTTTAACTTGTCAAAACGTAACTTTAACTTGTAAAAAACATAGTTTAACATGTCAAAACGTAACTTTAACTTGTAAAAAATGTTCTTTTACTTGTCAAAACGTAATTTTAACCTGTTGAAACATACTTTAACTTGTCAAAACGTACTTTAACTTGTCAAAACGTAACTTTAACTTTTAAAAATTGTACATTACCTTGTAAAAAATTTACTATTACTTGTCAAAACGTACTTTGAACTTGTTGAAATGCACTTTAACTTGTCAAAACGTAACTTTAACTTGTAAAAAACATAGTTTAACATGTCAAAACGTAACTTTAACTTGTAAAAAATGTACTATTACTTGTCAAAACGTAATTTTATCTTGTTGAAAGGTACTTTAACTTGTCAAAACGTAATTTGAACTTGTTGAAACGTACTTTAACTTGTCAAAACATAACTTTAACTTGTAAAAAATATACTTTAACTTGTCAAAACGTAATTTTAACTTGTTGAAATGTACTTTAACTTTTCAAAAACTAACTTTAAGTTGTAAAAAACATAGTTTAACTTGTCAAAACGTTACTTTAATTTGTAAAATGTGTAACTTAACTTGTCAAAAAGTTATTTTAACTTGTTGAAACGTACTTTAACTTGTCAAAACGTAACTTTAACTTGTAAAAAACATAGTTTAACTTGTCAAAACGTAACTTTCACTTCTAAAAAAAAAGTACTATTACTTGTTAAAACGTACTTTGAAGTTGTTGAAACGCACTTTAACTTGTCAAAACGTAACTTTAACTTGTAAAAAATATAGTTTAACATGTCAAAACGTAACTTTAACTTGTAAAAAATGTACTTTTCTTGTCAAAACGTAATTTTAACTTGTTGAAACATACTTTAAGTTGTCAAAACGTAATTCGAAATTGTTGAAACGTACTTTAACTTGTCAAAACGTAACTTTAACTAGTAAAAAATGTACTTTAACTTGTAAAAATTGTACTATTAATTGTCAAAACGTACTTTGAACTTGTTGAAACGCACTTTAACTTGTCAAAACGTAACTTTAACTTGTAAAAACTTAGTTTAACATGTCAAAACGTAACTTTAACTTGTAAAAAATGTACTTTTACTTGTCAAAACGTAATTTTATATTGTTGAAAGGTACTTTAACTTGTCATAACGTAATTTGAACTAGTTGAAACATACTTTAACTTGTCAAAACGTAACTTTAACTTGTAAAAAACGTACGTTAACTTGTCAAATCGTAATGTTAACTTGTTGAAACGTACTTTAACTTGTCAAAAAGTAACTTTAAGTTGTATAAAACATAGTTTAACTAGTCAAAACGTAACTTTATTTTGTAAAAAATGTACTTTAACTTGTCAAACAGTAATTTTAACTTGTTGAAACGTACTTTAACTTGTCAAAACGTAACTTTAACTTGTAAAATACATAGTTTAACATGTCAAAACGTAACTTTAACTTGTAAAAAATGTACTATTACTTGTCAAAACGTACTTTGAACTTGATGAAACGCACTTTAACTTGTCAAGACGTAACTTTAACTTGTCAAGACGTAATTTTAACCTGTTGAAACATACTTTAACTTGTCAAAATGTAATTTGAACTTGTTGAAACGTACTTTAACTTGTCAAATCGGAATTTTAACTTTTTAAAAATTTACTTTAACTTGTAAAAAATGTACTATTACTTGTCAGAACGTACTTTGAACTTGTTGAAATGCACTTTAGCTTGTCAAAACGTAACTTTAACTTGTAAAAAACATAGTTTAACATGTCAAAACGTAACTATAACTTGTTGAAACGTACTTTAACTTGTCAAAACGTAACTTTAACTTGTAAAATACATAGTTTAACATGTGTAAACGTAACTTTAACTTGTAAAAAATGTACTATTACTTGTCAAAACGTACTTTGAACTTGATGAAACGCACTTTAACTTGTCAAGACGTAACTTTAACTTGTAAAAAACATAGGTTAACATGTCAAAACGTTACTTGAACTTGTAAAAAATGTACTTTTACTTGTCAAAACGTAATTTTAACCTGTTGAAACATACTTTAACTTGTCAAAACGTAATTTGAACTTGTTGAAACGTACTTTAACTTATCAAATCGTAAGTTTAACTTGTAAAAAATTTACTTTAACTTGTAAAAAATGTACTATTACTTGTCAAAACGTAATTTTATCTTGTTGAAAGGTACTTTAACGTGTCAATACGTAATTTGAACTTGTTGAAACGTACTTTAACTTGTCAAAACGTAATTTAACTTATAAAAAATGTACTTTAACTTGTCAAATCGTAATTTTAAGTTGTTGAAACGTACTTTAAATTGTCAAAACGTAACTTTAACTTGTAAAAAACATAGTTTAACATGTCAAAACGTAACTTTAACTTGTAAAAAATGTAATTTTACTTGTCAAAACGTAATTTTAACTTGTTGAAACATACTTTAACTTGTCAAAACGTAATTTGAACTTGTTGAAACGTACTTTAACTTGTCAAAACGTAACTTTAACTTGTAAAATATTTAATATAACTTTTAAAAAATGTACTATTACTTGTCAGAACGTACTTTGAACTTGTTGAACCGCACTTTAACTTGTCAAAACGTAACTTTAACTTGTAAAAAACATAGTTTAACATGTCAAAACGTAACTTTAACTTGTAAAAAATGTACTTTTACTTGTCAAAACGTAATTTTATGTTGTTGAAAGGTACTTTAACTAGTCAAAACGTAATTTGAACTTGTTGAAACGTACTTTAACTTGTCAAAACGTAACTTTAACTTGTAAAAAATGTACTTTAACTTGTCAAATCGTAATTTTAACTTGTTGAAACGTACTTTAAGTTGTCAAAACATAACTTTAACTTGTAAAAAACATAGTTTAACATGTCAAAACGTAACTTTAACTTGTATAAAATGTAATTTTACTTGTCAAAACGTAATTTTAACCTGTTGAAACATACTTTTACTTGTCAAAACCTAATCTGAACTTGTTGAAACGTACTTTAACTTGTCAAAACGTAACTTTAACTTGTAAAAAACATAGTTTCACTTGTCAAAACGTAACTTTAACTTGTAAAAAATGTACTATTACTTGTCAAAACGTACTTTGAACTTGTTGAAACGCACTTTAACTTTTCAAAACGTAACTTTAACTTGTAAAAAACATAGCTTATCTTGTCAAAACGTAACTTTAACTTCTTAAAAATGTTTTTTTACTTGTCAAAACGTAATTTTAACTTGTTGAAACATACTTTAACTTGTCAAAACGTAATTTGAACTTGTTGAAACGTACTTTAACTTGTCAAAACGTAACTTTAACTTGTAAAAAATTTAATTTAACTTGTAAAAAATGTACTATTACTTGTCAAAACGTACTTTGAACTTGTTGAAACGCACTTT
Source organism: Urtica urens (assembly GCA_958296335.1). Classification (NCBI taxonomy): domain Eukaryota; kingdom Viridiplantae; phylum Streptophyta; class Magnoliopsida; order Rosales; family Urticaceae; genus Urtica; species Urtica urens. Next base: position 25,297,294 of record OY282520.1, read on the forward strand.
AACTTGTCAAAACATAACTTTAACTTGTAAAAAAGATAGTGTAACATGTCAAAACATAACTTCAACTTGTAAAAAATTAGCTTTTACTTGTCAAAACGTAATTTTATCTTGTTGAAAGGTACTTTAACTTGTCAAAACGTAATTTCAACTTGTTGAAACATACTTTAACTTGTCAAAACGTAATTTAACTTGTAAAAAAAGTTCGTTAACTTGTCAAATCGTAATTTTAACTTGTTGAAACGTAACTTTAACTTGTAATAAATGTAATTTTTCTTTGTCAAAACGTAATTTTAACCTGTTGAAACATAATTTGACTTGTCAAAACGTAATTTGAACTTGTTGAAACGTATTTTAACTTGTTGAAACGTATTTTAACTTGTTGAAACGCACTTTAACTTGTCAAAACGTAACTTTAACTTGTAAAAAACATAGTTTAACATGTCAAAACATAACTTTAACTTGTAAAAAATGTACTTTAACTTGTAAAAATTGTACTATTACTTGTTAAAACGTACTTTGAACTTGTTGAAACACACTTTAACTTGTCAAAACGTAACTTTAACTTGTAAAAACATAGTTTAACATGTCAAAACGTAACTTTAACTTGTAAAAAATGTACTTTTACTTGTCAAAGCATAATTTTATCTTGTTGAAAGGTACTTTAACTTGTCAAAACGTAATTTGAACTAGTTGAAACGTACTTTAACTTGTCAAAACGTAACTTTAACTTGTATAAAACATACTTTAACTTGTCAAATCATAATGTTAACTTGTTGAACCGTACTTTAACTAGTCAAAAAGTAACTTTAAGTTGTATAAAACATAGTTTAACTAGTCAAAACGTAACTTTAATTTGTAAAAAATGTACTTTAACTTGTCAAACGTAATTTTAACCTGTTCAAACATACTTTAACTTGTCACAACGTAATTTGAACTTGTTGAAACGTATTTTAACTTGTCAAAACGTAACTTTAACTTGTAAAAAATGTACTTTAACTTGTAAAAATTGTACTATTACTTGTCAAAACGTACTTTGAATTTGTTGAAACGCACTTTAACTTGTCAAAACGTAACATTTAACTAGTAAAAACAAAGTTTAACATGTCAAAACGTAATTTTAACTTCTAAAAAATGAACTTTTACTTGTCAAAACGTAATTTTAACCTGTTGAAACATACTTTAACTTGTCAAAACGTAGTTTGAACTTGTTGAAACGTACTTTAACTTGTCAAAACGTAACTTTAACTTGTAAAAAATGTACTTTAACTTGTAAAAATTGTATTATTACTTGTCGAAACGTACTTTGAACTTTTTGAAACGCACTTTAACTTGTCAAAACGTAACTTTAACTTGTAAAAAATGTACTTTTACTTGTCAAAACGTAATTTTAACCTGTTGAAACATACATTGACTTGTCAAAACGTTATTTGAACTTGTTGAAACGTACTTTAACTTGTCAAAACGTAATTTGAACTTGTTGAAACGTACTTTAACTTGTCAAAACGTAACTTTAACTTGTAAAAAACATAGTTTAACATGTCAAAACGTAACTTTAACTTGTAAAAAATGTTCTTTTACTTGTCAAAACGTAATTTTAACCTGTTGAAACATACTTTAACTTGTCAAAACGTACTTTAACTTGTCAAAACGTAACTTTAACTTTTAAAAATTGTACATTACCTTGTAAAAAATTTACTATTACTTGTCAAAACGTACTTTGAACTTGTTGAAATGCACTTTAACTTGTCAAAACGTAACTTTAACTTGTAAAAAACATAGTTTAATATGTCAAAACGTAACTTTAACTTGTAAAAAATGTACTATTACTTGTCAAAACGTAATTTTATCTTGTTGAAAGGTACTTTAACTTGTCAAAACGTAATTTGAACTTGTTGAAACGTACTTTAACTTGTCAAAACATAACTTTAACTTGTAAAAAATATACTTTAACTTGTCAAATCGTAATTTTAACTTGTTGAAATGTACTTTAACTTTTCAAAAACTAACTTTAAGTTGTAAAAAACATAGTTTAACTTGTCAAAACGTTACTTTATTTTGTAAAATGTGTAACTTAACTTGTCAAAAAGTTATTTTAACTTGTTGAAACGTACTTTAACTTGTCAAAACGTAACTTTAACTTGTAAAAAACATAGTTTAACTTGTCAAAACGTAACTTTCACTTCTAAAAAATGTACTATTACTTGTTAAAACGTACTTTGAACTTGTTGAAACGCACTTTAACTTGTCAAAACGTAACTTTAACTTGTAAAAAACATAGTTTAACATGTCAAAACGTAACTTTAACTTGTAAAAAATGTACTTTTACTTGTCAAAACGTAATTTTAACTTGTTGAAACATACTTTAAGTTGTCAAAACGTAATTCGAAATTGTTGAAACGTACTTTAACTTGTCAAAACGTAACTTTAACTAGTAAAAAATGTACTTTAACTTGTAAAAATTGTACTATTAATTGTCAAAACGTACTTTGAACTTGTTGAAACGCACTTTAACTTGTCAAAACGTAACTTTATCTTGTAAAAACATAGTTTAACATGTCAAAACGTAACTTTAACTTGTAAAAAATGTACTTTTACTTGTCAAAACGTAATTTTATCTTGTTGAAAGGTACTTTAACTTGTCATAACGTAATTTGAACTAGTTGAAACATACTTTAACTTGTCAAAACGTAACTTTAACTTGTAAAAAACGTACTTTAACTTGTCAAATCGTAATGTTAACTTGTTGAAACGTACTTTAACTTGTCAAAAAGTAACTTTAAGTTGTATAATACATAGTTTAACTAGTCAAAACGTAACTTTATTTTGTAAAAAATGTACTTTAACTTGTCAAACAGTAATTTTAACTTGTTGAAACGTACTTTAACTTGTCAAAACGTAACTTTAACTTGTAAAATACATAGTTAACATGTCAAAACGTAACTTTAACTTGTAAAAAATGTACTATTACTTGTCAAAACGTACTTTGAACTGGATGAAACGCACTTTAACTTGTCAAGACGTAACTTTAACTTGTAAAAAATGTACTTTTACTTGTCAAAACGTAATTTTAACCTGTTGAAACATACTTTAACTTGTCAAAATGTAATTTGAACTTGTTGAAACGTACTTTAACTTGTCAAATCGTAACTTTAACTTTTAAAAAATTTACTTTAACTTGTAAAAAATGTACTATTACTTGTCAGAACGTACTTTGAACTTGTTGAAACGCACTTTAGCTTGTCAAAACGTAACTTTAACTTGTAAAAAACATAGTTTAACATGTCAAAACGTAACTTTAACTTGTTGAAACGTACTTTAACTTGTCAAAACGTAACTTTAAATTGTAAAAAATGTACTATTACTTGTCAAAACGTACTTTGAACTTGATGAAACGCACTTTAACTTGTCAAGACGTAACTTTAACTTGTAAAAAACATAGTTTAACATGTCAAAACGTTACTTGAACTTGTAAAAAATGTACTTTTACTTGTTAAAATGTAACTTTAACTTGTAAAAAACATACTTTAACTTGTCAAAACGTAATTTTAACTTGTAAAAAACATAATTTAACATGTAAAAAATGTACTTTAACTTGTCAAAACGTAATTGACACTTGTTGGAACGTACTTTAACTTTTAAAAATGTAACTTTAACTTGTAAAAAACACACTTTAACTTGTCAAAACGTAACTTTAACTTGTAAAAAATTTAATTTAACTTGTAAAAAATGTACTATTACTTGTCAAAACGTACTTTGAACTTGTTGAAACGCACTTTAACTTGTCAAAACATAACTTTAACTTGTAAAAAAGATAGTGTAACATGTCAAAACAAAAATTCAACTTGTAAAAAATTTGCTTTTACTTGTCAAAACGTAATTTTATCTTGTTGAAAGGTACTTTAACTTGTCAAAACGTAATTTCAACTTGTTGAAACATACTTTAACTTGTCAAAACGTAATTTAACTTGTAAAAAAAGTTCTTTAACTTGTCAAATCGTAATTTTAACTTGTTGCATCGTAACTTTAACTTGTAATAAATGTACTTTTACTTGTCAAAACGTAATTTTAACCTGTTGAAACATACTTTGACTTGTCAAAACGTAATTTGAACTTGTTGAAACGTATTTTAACTTGTTGAAACGCACTTTAACTTGTCAAAACGTAACTTTAACTTGTAAAAAACATAGTTTAACATGTCAAAACACAACTTTAACTTGTAAAAAATGTACTTTAACTTGTAAAAATTGTACTATTACTTGTTAAAACGTACTTTGAACTTGTTGAAACACACTTTAACTTGTCAAAACGTAACTTTAACATGTAAAAACATAGTTTAACATGTCAAAACGTAACTTTAACTTGTAAAAAATGTACTTTTACTTGTCAAAACATAATTTTATCTTGTTGAAAGGTACTTTAACTTGTCAAAACGTAATTTGAACTAGTTGAAACGTACTTTAACTTGTCAAAACGTAACTTTAACTTGTAAAAAACATACTTTAACTTGTCAAATCGTAATGTTAACTTGTTGAACCGTACTTTAACTGGTCAAAAAGTAACTTTAAGTTGTATAAAACATAGTTTAACTAGTCAAAACGTAACTTTAATTTGTAAAAAATGTACTATTACTTGTCAGAACGTACTTTGAACTTGTTGAAATGCACTTTAGCTTGTCAAAACGTAACTTTAACTTGTAAAAAACATAGTTTAACATGTCAAAACGTAACTATAACTTGTTGAAACGTACTTTAACTTGTCAAAACGTAACTTTAACTTGTAAAATACATAGTTTAACATGTCAAAACGTAACTTTAACTTGTAAAAAATGTACTATTACTTGTCAAAACGTACTTTGAACTTGATGAAACGCACTTTAACTTGTCAAGACGTAACTTTAACTTGTAAAAAACATAGTTTAACATGTCAAAACGTTACTTGAACTTGTAAAAAATGTACTTTTACTTGTCAAAACGTAATTTTAACCTGTTGAAACATACTTTAACTTGTCAAAATGTAATTTGAACTTGTTAAAACGTACTTTAACTTGTCAAATCGTAACTTTAACATGTCAAAACGTAACTTTAACTTGTAAAAAATGTACTATTACTTGTCAAAACGTACTTTGAACTTGATGAAACGCACTTTAACTTGTCAAGACGTAACTTTAACTTGTAAAAAACATAGTTTAACATCTCAAAACGTTACTTGAACTTGTAAAAAATGTACTTTTACTTGTCAAAACGTAATTTTAACCTGTTGAAACATACTTTAACTTGTCAAAATGTAATTTGAACTTGTTAAAACGTACTTTAACTTGTCAAATCGTAACTTTAACTTGTAAAAAATTTACTTTAACTTGTAAAAAATGTACTATTACTAGTCAAAACGTACTTTGAACTTGTTGAAACGCACTTTAACTTGTCAGAACATAACTTTAACTTGTAAAAAATATAGTTTAACATGTCAAAACATAACTTTAACTTGTAAAAAATATACTCTTACTTGTCAAAACGTAATTTTATCTTGTTGAAAGGTACTTTAACTTGTCAAAACGTAATTTGAACTTGTTGAAACGTACTTTAACTTGTCAAAACGTAACTTTAACTTGTAAAAAATGTACTTTAACTTGTCAAACAGTAATTTTAACTTGTTGAAACGTACTTTAACTTGTCAAAACGTAACTTTAACTTGTAAAAAACATAGTTTAACATGTCAAAACGTAACTTTAACTTGTAAAAAATGTAATTTTACTTGTCAAAACGTAATTTTAACTTGTTGAAACATACTTTAACTTGTCAAAACGTAATTTGAACTTGTTGAAACGTACTTTAACTTGTCAAAACGTAACTTTAACTTGTAAAAAATGTACTTTAACTTGTGAAACAGTAATTTTAACTTGTTGAAACGTACTTTAACTTGTCAAAACGTAACTTTAACTTGTAAAAAACATAGTTTAACATGTCAAAACGTAACTTTAACTTGTAAAAAATTTAATTTTACTTGTCAAAACGTAATTTTAACTTGTTGAAACATACTTTAACTTGTCAAAACGTAATTTGAACTTGTTGAAACGTACTTTAACTTGTCAAAACGTAACTTTAACTTGTAAAATATTTAATTTAACTTGTAAAAAATGTACTATTACTTGTCAGAACGTACTTTGAACTTGTTGAAACGCACTTTAACTTGTCAAAACGTAACTTTAACTTGTAAAAAACATAGTTTAACATGTTAAAACGTAACTTTAACTTGTAAGAAATGTACTTTTACTTGTCAAAACGTAATATTATCTTGTTGAAAGGTACTTTAACTTGTGAAAACGTAATTTGAACTTGTTGAAACGTACTTAAACTTGTTAAAACGTAACTTTAACTTGTAAAAAACATAGTTTAACTTGTCAAAACGTAAATTTTACTTGTAGAAAATGTACTATTACTTGTCAAAAGGTACTTTGAACTTGTTGAAACGCACTTTAACTTGTCAAAAAGTAACTTTAACTTGTAAAAAACATAGTTTAACATGTCAAAACGTAACTTTAACTTGTAAAAAACATAGTTTAACATGTCAAAACGTAACTTTAACTTGTAAAAAATGTAATTTTACTTGTCAAAACGTAATTTTTACTTGTTGAAACATACTTTAACTTGTCAAAACGTAATTTGAACTTGTTGAAACGTACTTTAACTTGTCAATACGTAACTTTAACTTGTAAAAAATGTACTATTACTTGTCAAAACGTACTTTGAACTTGTTGAAACGCACTTTAACTTGTCAAATCGTAACTTTAACTTGTGAAAAACATAGTTTAACATGTCAAAACGTAACTTTAACTTCTAAAAAATGTACTTTTTCTTGTCAAAACGTAATTTTAACGTGTTCAAACATACTTTAACTTGTCAAAACGTAATTCGAAATTGTTGAAACGTACTTTAACTTGTCAAAACGTAACTTTAACTTGTAAAAAATTTACTTTAACTTGTTAAAAATGTACTATTACTTGTCAAAACATACTTTGAACTTGTTGAAACGCACTTTAACTTGTCAAAACTTAACATTAACTTGTAAAAAACATAGTTTAACATGTCAAAACGTAACTTTAACTTGTAAAAAATTTACTTTTACTTGTCAAAACGTAATTTATCTTGTTGAAAGGTACTTTAACTTGTCAAAACGTAATTTGAACTTGTTGAAACGTACTTTAACTTGTCAAAACGTAGCTTTAACTTGTAAAAAATGTACTTTAACTTGTCAAATCATAATTTTAACTTGTTGAAATGTACTTTAACTTTTCAAAAAGTAACTTTAAGTTGTAAAAAACATAGTTTTACTTGTCGAAACATAACTTTAATTTGTAAAAAATGTACATTAACTTGTCAAAAAGTAATTTTAACTTGTTGAAACGTACTTTAACTTGTCAAAACGTAACTTTAACTTGTCAAAAACATAGTTTAACTTGTCATAACGTAACTTTCACTTGTAAAAAATGTACTATTACCTGTCAAAACGTACTTTAAACTTGTTGAAACGCACATTAACTTGACAAAACGTAACTTTAACTTGTAAATAACATAGTTTAACATGTCAAAACGTAACTTTAACTTGTAAAAAATGTACTTTTACTTGTCAAAACGTAATTTTAACCTGTTGAAAAATACTTTGACTTGTCAAAACGTAATTTGAACTTGTTGAAACGTACTTTAACTTGTCAAAACGTAACTTTAACTTGTAAAAAACATAGTTTAACTTGTCAAAACGTAACTTTTACTTGTAAAAAATGTTCTTTAACTTGTCAAAACGTAATTTGAACTTGTTGAAACGTACTTTAACTTGTCAAAACGTAACTTTAACTTGTAAAATATTAAATTTAATTTGTAAAAAATGTACTATTACTTGTCAGAACGTACTTTGAACTTGTTGAAACGCACTTTAACTTGTCAAAACGTAACTTTAACTTGTAAAAAACATAGTTTAACATGTCAAAACGTAACTTGAAGTTGTAAAAAATGTACTTTTAGTTGTCAAAACGTAATTTTATCTTGTTGAAAGGTACTTTAACTAGTCAAAACGTAATTTGAACTTGTTGAAACGTACTTTAACTTGTCAAAATGTAACTTTAACTTGTAAAAAATGTACTTTAACTTGTCAAATCGTAATTTTAACTTGTTGAAACGTACTTTAAGTTGTCAAAACGTAACTTTAACTTGTAAAAAACATAGTTTAACATGTCAAAACGTAACTTTAACTTGTAAAAAATGTACTATTACTTGTCAAAACGTACTTTGAACTTGTTGAAACGCACTTTAACTTTTCAAAACGTAACTTTAACTTGTAAAAAACATAGCTTATCATGTCAAAACGTAACTTTAAATTGTTAAAAATGTGCTTTTACTTATCAAAACGTAATTTTAACTTGTTGAAACATACTTTAACTTGTCAAACAGTAATTTTAACTTGTTGAAACGTACTTTAACTTGTCAAACGTAACTTTAACTTGTCAAAAACATAGTTTAACATGTCAAAACGTAACTTTAACTTGTAAAAAATGTACTATTACTTGTCAAAACGTAATTTTAACCTGTTGAAACATACTTTGACTTGTCAAAACGTAATTTGAACTTTTTGAAACATACTTTAACTTGTCAAAACGTAACTTTAACTTGTAAAATATTTAATATAACTTTTTAAAAATGTACTATTACTTGTCAGAACGTACTTTGAACTTGTTGAAACGCACTTTCACTTGTCAGAACATAACTTTAACTTGTAAAAAACATAGTTTAACATGTCAAAACATAACTATAACTTTTAAAAAATATACTCTTACTTGTCAAAACGTAATTTTATCTTGTTGAAAGGTACTTTAACTTGTCAAAACGTAATTTGAACTTGTTGAAACATACTTTAACTTGTCAAAACGTAATTTAACTTGTAAAAAATGTACTTTAACTTGTCAAATGGGAATTTTAACTTGTTGAAACGTATTTAACTTGTCAAAAAGTAACTTTAAGTTGTAAAGAACATAGTTTAACTTTTCAAAACATAACTTTAATTGTTATAAAATGTACTTTAATTTGTCAAAAAGTAATTTTAACTTGTTGAAACGTACTTTAACTTGTCAAAACGTAACTTTAATTTGTAAAAAACAAAGTTTAACATGTCAAAACGTAACTTTAACTTGTAAAAAATGTAATTTTACTTGTCAAAACGTAATTTTTACTTGTTGAAACATACTTTAACTTGTCAAAACGTAATTTGAACTTGTTGAAACGTACTTTAACTTGTCAAAACGTAACTTTAACTTGTAAAATATTTAATTTAACTTGTAAAAAATGTACTATTACTTGTCAGAATGTACTTTGAACTTGTTGAAACGCACTTTAACTTGTTAAAACGTAACTTTAACTTGTAAAAAACATAGTTTAACTTGTCAAATCGTAATATTAACTTGTTGAAACGTACTTTAACTTGTCAAAAAGTAACTTTAAGCTGTATAAAACATAGTTTAACTAGTCAAAACGTAACTTTAATTTGTAAAAAATGTACTTTAACTTGTCAAACAGTAATTTTAACTTGTTGAAACGTACTTTAACTTGTCAAAACGTAACTTTAACTTGTCAAAAACATAGTTTAACATGTCAAAACGTAACTTTAACTTGTAAAAAATGTACTATTACTTGTCAAAACGTACTTTGAACTTGTTGAAACGAACTTTAACTTGTCAAGACGTAACTTTAACTCATAAAAAACATAGTTTAACATGTCAAAACGTTACTTGAACATTTAAGAAATGTAATTTTACTTTTCAAAACGTAATTCTAACCTGTTGAAACATACTTTAACTTGTCAAAATGTAATTTGAACTTGTTGAAACGTACTTTAACTTGTCAAATCGTAACTTTAACTTGTAAAAAATTTACTTTAACTTGTAAAAAATGTAGTATTACTTGTCAAAACGTACTTTGAACTTGTTGGAACGCACTTTAACTTGTCAGAACGTAACTTTAACTTGTAAAAAACATAGTTTAACTTGTCAAAACTTAACTTTAACTTGTAAAAAATTTACTTTTACTTGTCAAAACGTAATTTTAACCTGTTGAAACATACTTTAACTTGTCAAAACGTAATTTGAACTTGTTGAAACGTACTTTGACTTGTCAAAACGTAACTTTAACTTGTAAAAAACATAGTTTCACTTGTCAAAACGTAACTTTAACTTGTAAAAAATGTACTATTACTTGTCAAAACGTACTTTGAACTTGTTGAAACGCACTTTAACTTGTCAAATCGTAACTTTAACTTGTGATAAACATAGTTTCACATGTCAAAACGTAACTTTACCTTGTAAAAAAAGTACTTTTTCTTGTCAAAACGTAATTTTAGCGTGTTGAAACATACTTTAACTAGTCAAAACGTAATTCGAAATTGTTGAAACGTACTTTAACTTGTCAAAACGTAACTTTAACTTGTAAAAAATTTACTTTAACTTGTTAAAAATGTACTATTATTTGTCAAAACATACTTTGAACTTGTTGAAACGCACTTTAACTTGTACAAAACATAGTTTAACAGGTCAAAATGTAACTTTAACTTGTAAAAAATTTACTTTTACTTGTCACAACGTAATTTTATCTTGTTGAAAGGTACTTTAACTTGTCAAAACGTAATTTGAACTTGTTGAAACGTACTTTAACTTGTCAAAACGTAACTTTAACTTGTAAAAAATTTACTTTAACTTGTCAAATCGTAATTTTAACTTGTCAAAACGTAACTTTAACTTGTAAAAAACATAGTTTAACTTGTCAAATCGTAACTTTTACTTGTAAAAAGTGTACTATTACTTGTCAAAACGTACTTTGAACTTGTTGAAACGCACTTTAACTTGTCAAAACGTAACTTTAACTTGTAAAAAACATAGTTTAACATGTCAAAACGTAACTTTAACTTTTAAAAAATGTACTTTTACTTGTCAAAACGTAATTTTAACCTGTTGAAAAATACTTTGACTTGTCAAAACGTAATTTGAACTTGTTGAAACGTACTTTAACTTTTCAAAACGTAACTTTAACTTGTAAAAAACATAGTTTAACTTGTCAAAACGTAACTTTTACTTGTAAAAAATGTACTATTACTTATCAAAACGTAATTTGAACTTGTTGAAACGTACTTAAACTTGTTAAAACGTAACTTTAACTTGTAAAAAACATAGTTTAACTTGTCAAAACGTAACTTTAACTTGTAAAAAATGTACTATTACTTGTCAAAACGTACTTTGAACTTGTTGAAACGCACTTTAACTTTTCAAATCGTAACTTTAACTTGTAAAAAACATAGTTTAACATGTCAAAACGTAACTTTAACTTGTAAAAAATGTACTTTTACTTGTCAAAACGTAATTTTAACCTGTTGAAACATACTTTGACTTGTCAAAACGTAATTTGAACTTGTTGAAACGTACTTTAACTTGTCAAACCGTAACTTTAACTTCTAAGAAAATGTACTTTAACTTGTAAAAATTGTACTATTACTTGTCAAAACGTACTTTGAATTGTTGAAACGTACTTTAACAAGTCAAAACGTAACTTTAACTTGTAAAAACATAGTTTAACATGTCAAAACGTAACTTTAACTTGTAAAAATGTACTTTTACTTGTCAAAACGTAATTTTATCTTGTTGAAAGGTACTTTAACTTGTCAAAACGTAATTTGAACTTGTTGAAACGTACTTTAACTTGATAAAACGTAACTTTAACTTGTAAAAAACTTACTTTAACTTGTCAAATCATAATGTTAACTTGTTGGAACGTACTTTAACTTGTCAAAAAGTAACTTTAAGCTGTATAAAACCTAGTTTAACTAGTCAAAACGTAACTTTAACTTGTAAAAAATGTACTTTAACTTGTCAAACAGTAATTTTAACTTGTTGAAACGTACTTAAACTTGTCAAAAAGTAACTTTAACTTGTAAAAAACATAGTTTAACATGTCAAAACGTAACTTTAACTTGTAAAAAATGTACTATTACTTGTCAAAACGTACTTTGAACTTGTTGAAACGCACTTTAACTTGTCAAGACGTAACTTTAACTTGTAAAAAACATAGTTTAACATGTCAAAACGTTACTTGAACTTGTAAAAAATGTACTTTTACTTTTCAAAACGTAATTTTAACCTGTTGAAACATACTTTAACTTGTCAAATATTAATTTGAACTTGTTGAAACGTACTTTAACATGTCAAATCATAACTTTAACTTGTAAAAAATTTACTTTAACTTGTAAAAAATGTAGTATTACTTGTCAAAACGTACTTTGAACTTGTTGAAACTCACTTTAACTTGTCAGAACGTAAAACTTGTAAAAAACATAGTTTAACATGTCAAAACATAACTTTAATTTGTAAAAAATGTACTTTTACTTGTCAAAACGTAACTTTAACTTGTAAAAAACATAGTTTAACTTGTCAAAACGTAACTTTTACTTGTAAAAAATGTACTATTACTTGCCAAAACGTACTTTGAACTTGTTGAAACGCACTTTAACTTGTAAAAAACATAGTTTAACATGTCAAAACGTAACTTTAACTTGTAAAAAATGTACTTTTACTTGTCAAAACGTAATTTTATCTTCTTGAAAGGTACTTTAAATTGTCAAAACGTAATTTGAACTTGTTGAAACGTACTTTAACTTGTCAAAACGTAACTTTAACTTGTAAAAAACATAGTTTAACTTGTAAAAACGTAACTTTAACTTGTAAAAAATGTATTTTAACTTGTCAAATCGTAATTTAAACTTGTTGAAACGTACTTTAACTTGTCAAAAAGTAACTATAAGTTGTAAAAAACATAGTTTAACTTGTCAAAACGTAACTTTTACTTGTAAAAAATGTACTATTACTTATCAAAACGTAATTTGAACTTGTTGAAACGTACTTAAACTTGTTAAAACGTAACTTTAACTTGTAAAAAACATAGTTTAACTTGTCAAAACGTAACTTTAACTTGTAAAAAATGTACTATTACTTGTCAAAACGTACTTTGAACTTGTTGAAACGCACTTTAACTTTTCAAATCGTAACTTTAACTTGTAAAAAACATAGTTTAACATGTCAAAACGTATCTTTAACTTGTAAAAAATGTACTTTTACTTGTCAAAACGTAATTTTAACCTGTTGAAACATACTTTGACTTGTCAAAACGTAATTTGAACTTGTTGAAACGTACTTTAACTTGTCAAACCGTAACTTTAACTTCTAAGAAAATGTACTTTAACTTGTAAAAATTGTACTATTACTTGTCAAAACGTACTTTGAATTGTTGAAACGTACTTTAACTTGTCAAAACGTAACTTTAACTTGTAAAAACATAGTTTAACATGTCAAAACGTAACTTTAACTTGTAAAAATGTACTTTTACTTGTCAAAACGTAATTTTATCTTGTTGAAAGGTACTTTAACTTGTCAAAACGTAATTTGAACTTGTTGAAACGTACTTTAACTTGATAAAACGTAACTTTAACTTGTAAAAAACTTACTTTAACTTGTCAAATCATAATGTTAACTTGTTGGAACGTACTTTAACTTGTCAAAAAGTAACTTTAAGCTGTATAAAACCTAGTTTAACTAGTCAAAACGTAACTTTAACTTGTAAAAAATGTACTTTAACTTGTCAAACAGTAATTTTAACTTGTTGAAACGTACTTAAACTTGTCAAAAAGTAACTTTAACTTGTAAAAAACATAGTTTAACATGTCAAAACGTAACTTTAACTTGTAAAAAATGTACTATTACTTGTCAAAACGTACTTTGAACTTGTTGAAACGCACTTTAACTTGTCAAGACGTAACTTTAACTTGTAAAAAACATAGTTTAACATGTCAAAACGTTACTTGAACTTGTAAAAAATGTACTTTTACTTTTCAAAACGTAATTTTAACCTGTTGAAACATACTTTAACTTGTCAAATAGTAATTTGAACTTGTTGAAACGTACTTTAACTTGTCAAATCATAACTTTAACTTGTAAAAAATTTACTTTAACTTGTAAAAAATGTAGTATTACTTGTCAAAACGTACTTTGAACTTGTTGAAACTAACTTTAACTTGTCAGAACGTAAAACTTGTAAAAAACATAGTTTAACATGTCAAAACATAACTTTAATTTGTAAAAAATGTACTTTTACTTGTCAAAACGTAACTTTAACTTGTAAAAAACATAGTTTAACTTGTCAAAACGTAACTTTTACTTGTAAAAAATGTACTATTACTTGCCAAAACGTACTTTGAACTTGTTGAAACGCACTTTAACTTGTAAAAAACATAGTTTAACATGTCAAAACGTAACTTTAACTTGTAAAAAATGTACTTTTACTTGTCAAAACGTAATTTTATCTTCTTGAAAGGTACTTTAAATTGTCAAAACGTAATTTGAACTTGTTGAAACGTACTTTAACTTGTCAAAACGTAACTTTAACTTGTAAAAAACATAGTTTAACTTGTAAAAACGTAACTTTAACTTGTAAAAAATGTATTTTAACTTGTCAAATCGTAATTTAAACTTGTTGAAACGTACTTTAACTTGTCAAAAAGTAACTATAAGTTGTAAAAAACATAGTTTAACTTGTCAAAACGTAACTTTAATTTGTAAAAAATGTACTTTAACTTGTCAAAAAGTTATTTTAACTTGTTGAAACGTACTTTAACTTGTCAAAACGTAACTTTAACTTGTAAAAAACATAGTTTAACATGTCAAAACGTAACTTTAACTTGTAAAAAATGTACTATTACTTGTCAAAACGTACTTTGAACTTGTTGAAACGCACTATAACTTGTCAAGACGTAACTTAAACTTGTAAAAAACATAGTTTAACATGTCAAAACGTTACTTGAACTTGTAAAAAATGTACTTTAACTTGTAAAAATTATACTATTACTTGTCAAAACGTACTTTGAACTTGTTGAAACGCACATTAACTTGTAAAAACGTAACTTTAACTTGTAAATAACATAGTTTAACATGTCAAAACGAAACTTTAACTTGTAAAAAATGTGCTTTTATTTGTCAAACGTAATTTTAACTTGTTGAAACATACTTTAACTTGTCATAACGTAATTTGAACTTGTTGAAACGTACTTTAACTTGTCAAAACGTAACTTTAACTTGTAAAAAACATAGTTTAACTTGTCAAAACGTAACTTTTACTTGTAAAAAATGTACTATTACTTGTCAAAAGGTACTTTGAACTTGTTGAAACGCACTTTAACTTGTCAAAACGTAACTTTAACTTGTAAAAAACATAGTTTAACATGTCAAAACGTAACTTTAACTTGTAAAAAATGTACTTTTACTTCTCAAAACGTAATTTTAACCTGTTGAAAAATACTTTGACTTGTCAAAACGTAATTTGAACTTGTTGAAACGTACTTTAACTTTTCTAAACGTAACTTTAACTTGTAAAAAACATAGTTTAACTTGTCAAAACGTAACTTTTACTTGTAAAAAATGTACTATTACTTGTCAAAACGTAATTTGAACTTGTTGAAACGTACTTAAACTTGTAAAAAACATAGTTTAACTTGTCAAAACGTAACTTTAACTTGTAAAAAATGTACTATTACATGTCAAAACGTACTTTGAACTTGTTGAAACGCACTTTAACTTTTCAAATCGTAACTTTAACTTGTAAAAAACATAGTTTAACATGTCAAAACGTAACTTTAACTTGTAAAAAATGTACTTTTACTTGTCAAAACGTAATTTTAACCTGTTGAAACATACTTTGACTTGTCAAAACGTTATTTCAACTTGTTGAAACGTACTTTAACTTGTCAAACCGTAACTTTAACTTGTAAAAAATGTACTTTAACTTGTAAAAATTGTACTATTACTTGTCAAAACGTACTTTGAACTTGTTGAAACGCACTTTAACTTTTCAAAACGTAAAACTTGTAAAAAACATAGTTTAACATGTCAAAACATAACTTTAATTTGTAAAAAATGTAGTTTTACTTGTCAAAACGTAACTTTAACTTGTAAAAAACATAGTTTAACTTGTCAATACGTAACTTTTACTTGTAAAAAATGTACTATTACTTGTCAAAACGTACTTTGAACTTGTTGAAACGCACTTTAACTTGTCAAAAACGTAACTTTAACTTGTAAAAAACATAGTTTAACATGTCAAAACGTAACTTTAACTTGTAAAAAATGTATTTTTACTTGTCAAAATGTAATTTTATCTTGTTGAAAGGTAGTTTAACTTGTCAAAACGTAATTTGAACTTGTTGAAACGTACTTTACCTTGTCAAAACGTAACTTTAACTTGTAAAAAACATAGTTTAACTTGTCAAAACGTAACTTTTACTTGTAAAAAATGTACTATTACTTGTCAAAACGTACTTTGAACTTGTTGAAACGCACTTTAACTTGTCAAGACGTAACTTTAACTTGTAAAAAACATAGTTTAACATGTCAAAACGAAAATTTAACTTGTAAAAAATGTACTTTTACTTGTCAAAACGTAATTTTATCTTCTTGAAAGGAACTTTAACTTGTCAAAACGTAATTTGAACTTGTTGAAACGTACTTTAACTTGTCAAAACGTAACTTTCACTTGTAAAAAACATAGTTTAACTTGTCAAAACGTAACTTTTACTTGTAAAAAATGTACTATTACTTGCCAAAACGTACTTTGAACTTGTTGAAACGCACTTTAACTTGTCAAAACGTAACTTTAACTTGTAAAAAACATAGTTTAACATGTCAAAACGTAACTTTAACTTGTAAAAAATGTACTTTTACTTCTCAAAACGTAATTTTAACCTGTTGAAAAATACTTTGACTTGTCAAAACGTAATTTGAACTTGTTGAAACGTACTTTAACTTTTCTAAACGTAACTTTAACTTGTAAAAAACATAGTTTAACTTGTCAAAACGTAACTTTTACTTGTAAAAAATGTACTATTACTTGTCAAAACGTAATTTGAACTTGTTGAAACGTACTTAAACTTGTAAAAAACATAGTTTAACTTGTCAAAACGTAACTTTAACTTGTAAAAAATGTACTATTACATGTCAAAACGTACTTTGAACTTGTTGAAACGCACTTTAACTTTTCAAATCGTAACTTTAACTTGTAAAAAACATAGTTTAACATGTCAAAACGTAACTTTAACTTGTAAAAAATGTACTTTTACTTGTCAAAACGTAATTTTAACCAGTTGAAACATACTTTGACTTGTCAAAACGTTATTTCAACTTGTTGAAACGTACTTTAACTTGTCAAACCGTAACTTTAACTTGTAAAAAATGTACTTTAACTTGTAAAAATTGTACTATTACTTGTCAAAACGTACTTTGAACTTGTTGAAACGCACTTTAACTTTTCAAAACGTAAAACTTGTAAAAAACATAGTTTAACATGTCAAAACATAACTTTAATTTGTAAAAAATGTAGTTTTACTTGTCAAAACGTAACTTTAATTTGTAAAAAACATAGTTTAACTTGTCAATACGTAACTTTTACTTGTAAAAAATGTACTATTACTTGTCAAAACGTACTTTGAACTTGTTGAAACGCACTTTAACTTGTCAAAAACGTAACTTTAACTTGTAAAAAACATAGTTTAACATGTCAAAACGTAACTTTAACTTGTAAAAAATGTATTTTTACTTGTCAAAATGTAATTTTATCTTGTTGAAAGGTAGTTTAACTTGTCAAAACGTAATTTGAACTTGTTGAAACGTACTTTACCTTGTCAAAACGTAACTTTAACTTGTAAAAAACATAGTTTAACTTGTCAAAACGTAACTTTTACTTGTAAAAAATGTACTATTACTTGTCAAAACGTACTTTGAACTTGTTGAAACGCACTTTAACTTGTCAAGACGTAACTTTAACTTGTAAAAAACATAGTTTAACATGTCAAAACGAAAATTTAACTTGTAAAAAATGTACTTTTACTTGTCAAAACGTAATTTTATCTTCTTGAAAGGAACTTTAACTTGTCAAAACGTAATTTGAACTTGTTGAAACGTACTTTAACTTGTCAAAACGTAACTTTCACTTGTAAAAAACATAGTTTAACTTGTCAAAACGTAACTTTTACTTGTAAAAAATGTACTATTACTTGCCAAAACGTACTTTGAACTTGTTGAAACGCACTTTAACTTGTCAAAACGTAACTTTAACTTGTAAAAAACATAGTTTAACATGTCAAAACGTAACTTTAACTTGTAAAAAATGTACTTTTACTTGTCAAAACGTAATTTTAAACTGTTGAAAAATAGTTTTACTTGTCAAAACGTAATTTGAACTTGTTGAAACTTACTTTAACTTGTCAAAACGTAACTTTAACTTGTAAAAAATTTAATTCAATTTGTAAAAAATTTAATTTAACTTGTAAAAAATGTACTATTACTTGTCAAAACGTACTTTGAAATTGTTGAAACGCACTTTAACTTGTCAAAACGTAACTTTAACTTGTAAAAAACATAGTTTAACATGTCAAAACGTAACTTTAACTTGTGATAAATGTACTTTTATTTGTCAAAACGTAATTTTATCTTGTTGAAAGGTACTTTAACTTGTCAAAAGGTAATTTAAACTTGTCAAAACGTAATGTTAACTTGTAAAATATTTACTTTAACTTGTAAAAAATATACTATTACTTATCAAAACGTACTTTGAACTTTTTGAAACGCACTTTAACTTGTCAAAACGTAACTTTAACTTGTAAAAAATGTACTTTAAGTTGTCAAAACGTAATTTTAACTTGTTGAAACATACTTTAACTTGTCAAAACGTAATTTTAACTTGTTGAAACGTCCTTTAACATGTCAAAACGTAACTTTAACTTGTTAAAAACGTACTTTAACTTGTCAAAACGTAACTTTAACTTGTAAAAAATTTAATTTAACTTGTAAAAAATGTACTATTACTTGTCAAAACGTACTTTGAACTTGTTGAAACGCACTTTAAGTTGTCAAAACGTATTTTTAACTTGTAAAAAACATAGTTTAACATGTCAAAACGTAACTTTAACTTGTAAAAAATGTACTTTTATTTGTCAAAACGTAATTTTATCTTGTTGAAAGGTAATTTAACTAGTCAAAACGTAACTTTAACTTGTAAAAATTTAATTTAACTTGTAAAAAATGTACTATTACTTGTCAAAACGTACTTTGAACTTGTTGAAACGCACTTTAACTTGTCAAGACGTAACTTTAACTTGTAAAAAACATAGTTTAACTTGTCAAAACGTTACTTGAACTTGTGAAAAATGTACTTTAACTTGTAAAAATTATACTATTACTTGTCAAAACGTACTTTGAACTTGTTGAAACGCACTTTAACTTGTCAAAATGTAACTTTAACTTGTAAAAATGTAACTTTAACTTGTAAAAAACATAGTTTAACATGTCAAAACGTAACTTTAACTTGTAAAAAATGTACTTTTACTTGTCAAAACGTAATTTTAACTGGTTGAAACATACTTTAACTTGTCAAAACGTAATTTGAACTTGTTGAAACGTAATTTAACTTGTCAAAACGAAACTTTAAGTTGTAAAAAATTTAATTTAAATTATAAAAAATGTACTAATACTTGTCAAAACGTACTTTGAACTTGTTGAAACGCACTTTAACATGTCAAAACGTAACTTTAACTTGTAAAAAACATAATTTAACATGTCAAAACGTAACTTTAAGTTGTAAAAAATGTACTTTTATTTGTCAAAACGTAATTTTATCTTGTTGAAAGGTAATTTAACTTGTCAAAACGTAATTTGAACATGTCAAAACGTAACTTTAACTTGTAAAAAATGTACTTTTACTTGTCAAAATGTAATTTTAACTTGTTGAAACATACTTTAACTTGTCAAAACGTAATTTTAACATGTTGAAACGTACTTTAACATGTCAAAACGTAACTTTAACTTGTTAAAAACGTACTTTAACTTGTCAAAACGTAACTTTAACTTGTAAAAAATTTAATTTAACTTGTTAAAAATGTACTATTACTTGTCAAAACGTACTTTGAACTTGTTGAAACGCACTTTAAGTTGTCAAAACGTATTTTTAACTTGTAAAAAACATAGTTTAACATGTCAAAACGTAACTTTAACTTGTAAAAAATGTACTTTTATTTGTCAAAACGTAATTTTATCTTGTTGAAAGGTAATTTAACTAGTCAAAACGTAACTTTAACTTGTAAAAATTTAATTTAACTTGTAAAAAATGTACTATTACTTGTCAAAACGTACTTTGAACTTGTTGAAACGCACTTTAACTTGTCAAGACGTAACTTTAACTTGTAAAAAACATAGTTTAACATGTCAAAATGTTACTTGAACTTGTGAAAAATGTACTTTAACTTGTAAAAATTATACTATTACTTGTCAAAACGTACTTTGAACTTGTTGAAACGCACTTTAACTTGTCAAAATGTAACTTTAACTTGTAAAAAACATAGTTTAACATGTCAAAACGTAACTTTAACTTGTAAAAAATGTACTTTTACTTGTCAAAACGTAATTTTAACTGGTTGAAACATACTTTAACTTGTCAAAACGTAATTTGAACTTGTTGAAACGTAATTTAACTTGTCAAAACGAAACTTTAAGTTGTAAAAAATTTAATTTAAATTGTAAAAAATGTACTAATACTTGTCAAAACGTACTTTGAACTTGTTGAAACGCACTTTAACATGTCAAAACGTAACTTTAACTTGTAAAAAACATAATTTAACATGTCAAAACGTAACTTTAAGTTGTAAAAAATGTACTTTTATTTGTCAAAACGTAATTTTATCTTGTTGAAAGGTACTTTAACTTGTCAAAACGTAATTTGAACTTGTCAAAACGTAATGTTAACTTGTATAATATTTACTTTAACTTGTAAAAAATGTACTATTACTTATCAAAACGTACTTTGAACTTGTTGAAACGCACTTTAACTTGTCAAAACGTAACTTTAACTTGTAAAAAATGTACTTTAAGTTGTCAAAACGTAATTTTAACTTGTTGAAACATACTTTAACTTGT
The DNA here is from genome assembly GCA_958296335.1 of Urtica urens. Lineage (NCBI taxonomy): Eukaryota > Viridiplantae > Streptophyta > Magnoliopsida > Rosales > Urticaceae > Urtica > Urtica urens. The sequence goes on from OY282520.1 coordinate 25,318,328, forward strand.
CAAAACGTAATTTTAACTTGTTGAAACGTCCTTTAACATGTCAAAACGTAACTTTAACTTGTTAAAAACGTACTTTAACTTGTCAAAACGTAACTTTAACTTGTAAAAAATTTAATTTAACTTGTAAAAAATGTACTATTACTTGTCAAAACGTACTTTGAACTTGTTGAAACGCACTTTAACTTATCAAAACGTATTTTTAACTTGTAAAAAACATAGTTAAACATGTCAAAACCTAACTTTAACTTGTAAAAAATGTACTTTTACTTGTCAAAACGTAATTTTAACCTGTTGAAAAATACTTTTACTTGTCAAAACGTAATTTGAACTTGTTGAAACGTACTTTAACTTGTCAAAACGTAACTTTAACTTGTAAAAAATTTAATTCAACTTGTAAAATATTTAATTTAACTTGTAAAAAATGTACTATTACTTGTCAAAACGTACTTTGAAATTGTTGAAACGCACTTTAACTTGTCAAAACGTAACTTTAACTTGTAAAAAACATAGTTTAACATGTCAAAACGTAACTTTAACTTGTGATAAATGTACTTATATTTGTCAAAACGTAATTTTATCTTGTTGAAAGGTACTTTAACTTGTCAAAACGTAATTTGAACTTGTCAAAACGTAATGTTAACTTGTAATATATTTACTTTAACTTGTAAAAAATATACTATTACTTATCAAAACGTACTTTGAACTTGTTGAAACGCACTTTAACTTGTAAAAACGTAACTTTAACTTGTAAAAAATGTACTTTTACTTGTCAAAACGTAATTTTAACTTGTTGAAACATACTTTAACTTGTCAAAACGTAATTTTAACATGTTGAAACGTACTTTAACATGTCAAAACGTAACTTTAACTTGTTAAAAACGTACTTTAACTTGTCAAAACGTAACTTTAACTTGTAAAAAATTTAATTTAACTTGTAAAAAATGTACTATTACTTGTCAAAACGTACTTTGAACTTGTTGAAACGCACTTTAAGTTGTCAAAACGTATTTTTAACTTGTAAAAAACATAGTTTAACATGTCAAAACGTAACTTTAACTTGTAAAAAATGTACTTTTATTTGTCAAAACGTAATTTTATCTTGTTGAAAGGTAATTTAACTTGTCAAAACGTAACTTTAACTTGTAAAAATTTAATTTAACTTGTAAAAAATGTACTATTACTTGTCAAAACGTACTTTGAACTTGTTGAAACGCACTTTAACTTGTCAAGACGTAACTTTAACTTGTAAAAAACATAGTTTAACATGTCAAAACGTTACTTGAACTTGTGAAAAATGTACTTTAACTTGTAAAAATTATACTATTACTTGTCAAAACGTACTTTGAACTTATTGAAACGCACTTTAACTTGTCAAAATGTAACTTTAACTTGTAAAAAACATAGTTTAACATGTCAAAACGTAACTTTAACTTGTGATAAATGTACTTATATTTGTCAAAACGTAATTTTATCTTGTTGAAAGGTACTTTAACTTGTCAAAACGTAATTTGAACTTGTCAAAACGTAATGTTAACTTGTAATATATTTACTTTAACTTGTAAAAAATATACTATTACTTATCAAAACGTACTTTGAACATGTTGAAACGCACTTTAACTTGTAAAAACGTAACTTTAACTTGTAAAAAATGTACTTTTACTTGTCAAAACGTAATTTTAACTTGTTGAAACATACTTTAACTTGTCAAAACGTAATTTTAACATGTTGAAACGTACTTTAACATGTCAAAACGTAACTTTAACTTGTTAAAAACGTACTTTAACTTGTCAAAACGTAACTTTAACTTGTAAAAAATTTAATTTAACTTGTAAAAAATGTACTATTACTTGTCAAAACGTACTTTGAACTTGTTGAAACGCACTTTAAGTTGTCAAAACGTATTTTTAACTTGTAAAAAACATAGTTTAACATGTCAAAACGTAACTTTAACTTGTAAAAAATGTACTTTTATTTGTCAAAACGTAATTTTATCTTGTTGAAAGGTAATTTAACTTGTCAAAACGTAACTTTAACTTGTAAAAATTTAATTTAACTTGTAAAAAATGTACTATTACTTGTCAAAACGTACTTTGAACTTGTTGAAACGCACTTTAACTTGTCAAGACGTAACTTTAACTTGTAAAAAACATAGTTTAACATGTCAAAACGTTACTTGAACTTGTGAAAAATGTACTTTAACTTGTAAAAATTATACTATTACTTGTCAAAACGTACTTTGAACTTATTGAAACGCACTTTAACTTGTCAAAATGTAACTTTAACTTGTAAAAAACATAGTTTAACATGTCAAAACGTAACTTTAACTTGTAAAAAATGTACTTTTACTTGTCAAAACGTAATTTTAACTGGTTGAAACATACTTTAACTTGTCAAAACGTAATTTGAACTTGTTGAAACGTAATTTAAGTTGTCAAAACGAAACTTTAAGTTGTAAAAAATTTAATTTAACTTGTAAAAAATGTACTAATACTTGTCAAAACGTACTTTGAACTTGTTGAAACGCACTTTAACATGTCAAAACGTAACTTTAACTTGTAAAAAACATAATTTAACATGTCAAAACGTAACTTTAAGTTGTAAAAAATGTACTTTTATTTGTCAAAACGTAATTTTATCTTGTTGAAAGGTACTTTAACTTGTCAAAACGTAATTTGAACTTGTCAAAACGTAATGTTAACTTGTATAATATTTACTTTAACTTGTAAAAAATGTACTATTACTTATCAAAACGTACTTTGAACTTGTTGAAACGCACTTTAACTTGTCAAAACGTAACTTTAACTTGTAAAAAATGTACTTTAAGTTGTCAAAACGTAATTTTAACTTGTTGAAACATACTTTAACTTGTCAAAACGTAATTTTAACTTGTTGAAACGTCCTTTAACATGTCAAAACGTAACTTTAACTTGTTAAAAACGTACTTTAACTTGTCAAAACGTAACTTTAACTTGTAAAAAATTTAATTTAACTTGTAAAAAATGTACTATTACTTGTCAAAACGTACTTTGAACTTGTTGAAACGCACTTTAACTTGTCAAAACGTATTTTTAACTTGTAAAAAACATAGTTAAACATGTCAAAACCTAACTTTAACTTGTAAAAAATGTACTTTTACTTGTCAAAACGTAATTTTAACCTGTTGAAAAATACTTTTACTTGTCAAAACGTAATTTGAACTTGTTGAAACGTACTTTAACTTGTAAAAAATTTAATTCAACTTGTAAAATATTTAATTTAACTTGTAAAAAATGTACTATTACTTGTCAAAACGTACTTTGAAATTGTTGAAACGCACTTTAACTTGTCAAAACGTAACTTTAACTTGTAAAAAACATAGTTTAACATGTCAAAACGTAACTTTAACTTGTGATAAATTTACTTTTATTTGTCAAAACGTAATTTTATCTTGTTGAAAGGTACTTTAACTTGTCAAAACGTAATTTGAACTTGTCAAAACGTAATGTTAACTTGTAAAATATTTACTTTAACTTGTAAAAAATATACTATTACTTATCAAAACGTACTTTGAACTTGTTGAAACGCCTTTTAACTTGTCAAAACGTAACTTTAACTTGTAAAAAATGTACTTTTACTTGTCAAAACGTAATTTTAACTTGTTGAAACATACTTTAACTTGTCAAAACGTAATTTTAACATGTTGAAACGTACTTTAACATGTCAAAACGTAACTTTAACTTGTTAAAAACGTACTTTAACTTGTCAAAACGTAACTTTAACTTGTAAAAAATTTAATTTAACTTGTAAAAAATGCACTATTACTTGTCAAAACGTACTTTGAACTTGTTGAAACGCACTTTAAGTTGTCAAAACGTATTTTTAACTTGTAAAAAACATAGTTTAACATGTCAAAACGTAACTTTAACTTGTAAAAAATGTAATTTTATTTGTCAAAACGTAATTTTATCTTGTTGAAAGGTAATTAAACTTGTCAAAACGTAACTTTAACTTGTAAAAATTTAATTTAACTTGTAAAAAATGTACTATTACTTGTCAAAACGTACTTTGAACTTGTTGAAACGCACTTTAACTTGTCAAGACGTAACTTTAACTTGTAAAAAACATAGTTTAACATGTCAAAACGTTACTTGAACTTGTGAAAAATGTACTTTAACTTGTAAAAATTATACTATTACTTGTCAAAACGTACTTTGAACTTGTTGAAACGCACTTTAACTTGTCAAAATGTAACTTTAACTTGTAAAAAAAATAGTTTAACATGTCAAAACGTTACTTTAACTTGTAAAAAATGTACTTTTACTTGTCAAAACGTAATTTTAACTGGTTGAAACATACTTTAACTTGTCAAAACGTAATTTGAACTTGTTGAAACGTAATTTAACTTGTCAAAACGAAACTTTAAGTTGTAAAAAATTTAATTTAACTTGTAAAAAATGTACTAATACTTGTCAAAACGTACTTTGAACTTGTTGAAACGCACTTTAACATGTCAAAACGTAACTTTAACTTGTAAAAAACATAATTTAACATGTCAAAACGTAACTTTAAGTTGTAAAAAATGTACTTTTATTTGTCAAAACGTAATTTTATCTTGTTGAAAGGTACTTTAACTTGTCAAAACGTAATTTGAACTTGTCAAAACGTAATGTTAACTTGTATAATATTTACTTTAACTTGTAAAAAATGTACTATTACTTATCAAAACGTACTTTGAAGTTGTTGAAACGCACTTTAACTTGTCAAAACATAACTTTAACTTGTAAAAAATGTACTTTAAGTTGTCAAAACGTAATTTTAACTTGTTGAAACATACTTTAACTTGTCAAAACGTAATTTTAACTTGTTGAAACGTCCTTTAACATGTCAAAACGTAACTTTAACTTGTTAAAAACGTACTTTAACTTGTCAAAACGTAACTTTAACTTGTAAAAAATTTAATTTAACTTGTAAAAAATGTACTAATACTTGTCAAAACGTACTTTGAACTTGTTGAAACGCACTTTAACATGTCAAAACGTAACTTTAACTTGTAAAAAACATAATTTAACATGTCAAAACGTAACTTTAAGTTGTAAAAAATGTACTTTTATTTGTCAAAACGTAATTTTATCTTGTTGAAAGGTACTTTAACTTGTCAAAACGTAATTTGAACTTGTCAAAACGTAATGTTAACTTGTAAAATATTTACTTTAACTTGTAAAAAATATACTATTACTTATCAAAACGTACTTTGAACTTGTTGAAACGCACTTTAACTTGTCAAAACGTAACTTTAACTTGTAAAAAATGTACTTTTACTTGTCAAAACGTAATTTTAACTTGTTGAAACATACTTTAACTTGTCAAAACGTAATTTTAACATGTTGAAACGTACTTTAACATGTCAAAACATAACTTTAACTTGTTAAAAACGTACTTTAACTTGTCAAAACGTAACTTTAACTTGTAAAAAATTTAATTTAACTTGTAAAAAATGTACTATTACTTGTCAAAACGTACTTTGAACTTGTTGAAACGCACTTTAAGTTGTCAAAACGTATTTTTAACTTGTAAAAAACATAGTTTAACATGTCAAAACGTAACTTTAACTTGTAAAAAATGTACTTTTATTTGTCAAAACGTAATTTTATCTTGTTGAAAGGTAATTTAACTTGTCAAAACGTAACTTTAACTTGTAAAAATTTAATTTAACTTGTAAAAAATTTACTATTACTTGTCAAAACATACTTTGAACTTGTTGAAACGCACTTTAACTTGTCAAGACGTAACTTTAATTTGTAAAAAACATAGTTTAACATGTCAAAACGTTACTTAAACTTGTGAAAATGTACTTTAACTTGTAAAAATTATACTATTACTTGTCAAAACGTACTTTGAACTTATTGAAACGCACTTTAACTTGTAAAAAACATAGTTTAACATGTCAAAACGTAACTTTAACTTGTAAAAACTGTACTTTTACTTGTCAAAACGTAATTTTAACTGGTTGAAACATACTTTAACTTGTCAAAACGTAATTTGAACTTGTTGAAACGTACTTTAACTTGTCAAAACGAAACTTTAAGTTGTAAAAAATTTAATTTAACTTGTAAAAAATGTAATAATACTTGTCAAAACATACTTTGAACTTGTTGAAACGCACTTTTACATGTCAAAACGTAAGTTTAACTTGTAAAAAACATAATTTAACATGTCAAAACAGTAACTTTAAGTTGTAAAAAATGTACTTTTATTTGTCAAAACGTAATTTTATCTTGTTGAAAGGTACTTTAACTTGTCAAAACATAATTTGAACTTGTCAAAACGTAATGTTAACTTGTATAATATTTACTTTAACTTGTAAAAAATGTACTATTACTTATCAAAACGTACTTTGAACTTGTTGAAACGCACTTTAACTTGTCAAAACGTAACTTTAACTTGTAAAAAATGTACTTTAAGTTGTCAAAACGTAATTTTAACTTGTTGAAACATACTTTAACTTGTCAAAACGTAATTTTAACGTGTTGAAACGTCCTTTAACATGTCAAAACGTAACTTTAACTTGTTAAAAACGTACTTTAACTTGTCAAAACGTAACTTTAACTTGTAAAAAATTTAATTTAACTTGTAAAAAATGTACTATTACTTGTCAAAACGTACTTTGAACTTGTTGAAACGCACTTTAACTTGTCAAAACGTAACTTTAACTTGTTGAAACATACTTTAACTTGTCAAAACGTAATTTTAACATGTTGAAACGTACTTTAAAATGTCAAAACGTAACTTTAACTTGTTAAAAACGTACTTTAACTTGTCAAAACGTAACTTTAACTTGTAAAAAATTTAATTTAACTTGTAAAAAATGTACTATTACTTGTCAAAACGTACTTTGAACTTGTTGAAACGCACTTGAAGTTGTCAAAACGTATTTTTAACTTGTAAAAAACATAGTTTAACATGTCAAAACGTAACTTTAACTTGTAAAAAATGTACTTTTATTTGTCAAAACGTAATTTTATCTTGTTGAAAGGTAATTTAACTTGTCAAAACGTAACTTTAACTTGTAAAAATTTAATTTAACTTGTAAAAAATGTACTATTACTTGTCAAAACGTACTTTGAACTTGTTGAAACGCACTTTAACTTGTCAAGACGTAACTTTAACTTGTAAAAAACATAGTCTAACATGTCAAAACGTTACTTGAACTTGTGAAAAATGTACTTTAACTTGTAAAAATTATACTATTACATGTCAAAACGTACTTTGAACTTATTGAAACGCACTTTAACTTGTCAAAATGTAACTTTAACTTGTAAAAAACATAGTTTAACATGTCAAAACGTAACTTTAACTTGTAAAAAATGTACTTTTACTTGTCAAAACGTAATTTTAACTGGTTGAAACATACTTTACCTTGTCAAAACGTAATTTGAACTTGTTGAAACGTAATTTAACTTGTCAAAAAGAAACTTTAAGTTGTAAAAAATTTAATTTAACTTGTAAAAAATGTACTAATACTTGTCAAAACGTACTTTGAACTTGTTGAAACGCACTTTAACATGTCAAAACGTAACTTTAACTTGTAAAAAACATAATTTAACATGTCAAAACGTAACTTTAAGTTGAAAAAATGTACTTTTATTTGTCAAAACGTAATTTTATCTTGTTGAAAGGTACTTTAACTTGTCAAAACGTAATTTGAACTTGTCAAAACGTAATGTTAACTTGTATAATATTTACTTTAACTTGTAAAAAATGTACTATTACTTATCAAAACGTACTTTGAACTTGTTGAAACGCACTTTAACTTGTCAAAACGTAACTTTAACTTGTAAAAAATGTACTTTAAGTTGTCAAAACGTAATTTTAACTTGTTGAAACATACTTTAACTTGTCAAAACGTAATTTTAACTTGTTAAAACGTCCTTTAACATGTCAAAACGTAACTTTAACTTGTTAAAAACGTACCATAACTTGTCAAAACGTAACTTTAACTTGTAAAAAATTTAATTTAACTTGTAAAAAATGTATTATTACTTGTCAAAACGTACTTTGAACTTGTTGAAACGCACTCTAACTTGTCAAAACGTATTTTTAACTTGTAAAAAACATAGTTAAACATGTCAACACCTAACTTTAACTTGTAAAAAATGTACTTTTACTTGTCAAAACGTAATTTTAACCTGTTGAAAAATACTTTTACTTGTCAAAACGTAATTTGAACTTGTTGAAACGTACTTTAACTTGTCAAAACGTAACTTTAACTTGTAAAAAATTTAATTCAACTTGTAAAAAATTTAATTTAACTTGTAAAAAATGTACTATTACTTGTCAAAACGTACTTTGAAATTGTTGAAACGCACTTTAACTTGTCAAAACGTAACTTTAACTTGTAAAAAACATAGTTTAACATGTCAAAACGTAACTTTAACTTGTGATAAATATACTTTTATTTGTCAAAACGTAATTTTATCTTGTTGAAAGGTACTTTAACTTGTCAAAACGTAATTTGAACTTGTCAAAACGTAATGTTAACTTGTAAAATATTTACTTTAACTTGTAAAAAATATACTATTACTTATCAAAACGTACTTTGAACTTGTTGAAACGCACTTTAACTTGTCAAAACGTAACTTTAACTTGTAAAAAACATACTTTTACTTGTCAAAACGTAATTTTAACTTGTTGAAACATACTTTAACTTGTCAAAACGTAATTTTAACATGTTGAACGTACTTTAACATGTCAAAACATAACTTTAACTTGTTAAAAACGTACTTTAACTTGTCAAACCGTAACTTTAACTTGTAAAAAATTTAATTTAACTTGTAAAAAATGTACTATTACTTGTCAAAACGTACTTTGAACTTGTTGAAACGCACTTTAAGTTGTCAAAACATATTTTTAACTTGTAAAAAACATAGTTTAACATGTCAAAACGTAACTTTAACTTGTAAAAAATGTACTTTTATTTGTCAAAACGTAATTTTATCTTGTTGAAAGGTAATTTAACTTGTCAAAACGTAACTTTAACTTGTAAAAATTTAATTTAACTTGTAAAAAATTTACTATTACTTGTCAAAACATACTTTGAACTTGTTGAAACGCACTTTAACTTGTCAAGACGTAACTTTAATTTGTAAAAAACATAGCTTAACATGTCAAAACGTTACTTGAACTTGTGAAAATGTACTTTAACTTGTAAAAATTATACTATTACTTGTCAAAACGTACTTTGAACTTGTTGAAACGCACTTTAACTTGTCAAAATGTAACTTTAACTTGTAAAAAACATAGTTTAACATGTCAAAACGTAACTTTAACTTGTAAAAAATGTACTTTTACTTGTCAAAACGTAATTTTAACTGGTTGAAACATACTTTAACTTGTCAAAACGTAATTTGAACTTGTTGAAACGTACTTTAACTTGTCAAAACGAAACTTTAAGTTGTAAAAAATTTAATTTAACTTGTAAAAAATGTACTAATACTTGTCAAAACATACTTTGAACTTGTTGAAACGCACTTTTACATGTCAAAACGTAAGTTTAACTTGTAAAAAACATAATTTAACATGTCAAAACGTAACTTTAAGTTGTAAAAAATGTACTTTTATTTGTCTAAACGTAATTTTATCTTCTTGAAAGGTACTTTAACTTGTCAAAACGTAATTTGAACTTGTCAAAACGTAATGTTAACTTGTATAATATTTACTTTAACTTGTAAAAAATGTACTATTACTTATCAAAACGTACTTTGAACTTGTTGAAACGCACTTTAACTTGTCAAAACGTAACTTTAACTTGTAAAAAATGTACTTTAAGTTGTCAAAACGTAATTTTAACTTGTTGAAACATACTTTAACTTGTCAAAACGTAATTTAAACTTGTTGAAACGTCCTTTAACATGTCAAAACGTAACTTTAAGTTGTAAAAAATTTAATTTAACTTGTAAAAAATGTACTAATACTTGTCAAAACGTACTTTGAACTTGTTGAAACGCACTTTTACATGTCAAAACGTAACTTTAACTTGTAAAAAACATAATTTAACATGTTAAAACGTAACTTTAAGTTGTAAAAAATGTACTTTTATTTGTCAAAACGTAATTTTATCTTGTTGAAAGGTACTTTAACTTGTCAAAACGTAATTTGAACTTGTCAAAACGTAATGTTAACTTGTATAATATTTACTTTAACTTGTAAAAAATGTACTATTACTTATCAAAACGTACTTTGAACTTGTTGAAACGCACTTTAACTTGTCAAAACGTAACTTTAACTTGTAAAAAATGTACTTTAAGTTGTCAAAACGTAATTTTAACTTGTTGAAACATACTTTAACTTGTCAAAACGTAATTTTAACTTGTTGAAACGTCCTTTAACATGTCAAAACGTAACTATAACTTGTTAAAAACGTACATTAACTTGTCAAAACGTAACTTTAACTTGTAAAAAATTTAATTTAACTTGTAAAAAATGTACTATTACTTGTCAAAACGTACTTTGAACTTGTTGAAACACACTTTAACTTGTCAAAACGTATTTTTAACTTGTAAAAAACATAGTTTAATATGTCAAAACCTAACTTTAACTTGTAAAAAATGTACTATTACTTGTCAAAACGTACTTTGAACTTGTTGAAACGCACTTTAACTTGTCAAGACATAACTTTAACTTGTAAAAAACATAGTTTAACATGTCAAAACGTTACTTGAACTTGTAAAAAATGTACTTTAATTTGTAAAAATTATATTATTACTTGTAAAAACGTACTATGAACTTGTTGAAACGCACTTTAACTTGTCAAAACGTAACTTTAACTTGTAAAAAACATAGTTTAACATGACAAAACGTAACTTTAACTTGTAAATCTTGTACTTTTACTTGTCAAAACGTAATTTTAACTTGTTGAAACATACTTTAACTTGTCAAAACGTAATTTGAACTTGTTGAAACGTACTTTAACTTGTCAAAACGTATTTTTAACTTGTAAAAAATTTAATTTAACTTGTAAAAAATGTACCATTACTTGTCAAAGCGTACTCTGAACTTGTTGAAACGCACTTTAACTTGTCAAAACGTAACTTTAACTTGTTAAAAACATAGTTTAACATGTCAAAACGTAACTTTAACTTGTAAAAAATGTACTATTACTTGTCAAAACGTACTTTGAACTTGTTGAAACGCAATTTAACTTCTCAAGACGTAACTTCAACTTGTAAAAAACATAGTTTAACATGTCAAAACGTTACTTGAACTTGTAAAAAATGTACTTTAACTTGTAAAAATTATACTATTACTTGTCCAAACGTAGTTTGAACTTGTTGAAACACATTTTAACTTGTCAAAACGTAACTTTAACTTGTAAAAAACATAGTTTAACATGTCAAAACGTAACTTTAACTTGTAAAAAATGTACTTTTACTTGTCAAAATGTAATTTTAACTTGTTGAAACATACTTTAACTTGTCAAAACGTAATTTAAACTTGTTGAAACGTACTTGAACTTGTCAAAACGTAACTTTAACTTGTAAAAAATTTAATTTAACTTGTAAAAAATTTAATTTAACTTGTAAAAATGTACTATTACTTGTCAAAACGTACTTTGAACTTGTTGAAACGCACTTTAACTTGTCAAAACGTAACTTTAACGTGTAAAAAACATAGTTTAACATGTCAAAACGTAACTTTAAATTTTTAAAAACGTACTTTAACTTGTCAAAACGTAACTTTAACTTATCAAAAATTTAATTTAACTTGTAAAAAATGTACTATTACTTGTCAAAACGTACTTTGAACTTGTTGAAACGCACTTTAACTTGTCAAGACGTAACTTTAACTTGTAAAAAACATAGTTTAACATGTCAAAACGTTACTTGAACTTGTGAAAATGTACTTTAACTTGTAAAAATTATACTATTACTTGTCAAAACGTACTTTGAACTTGTTGAAACGCACTTTAACTTGTCAAAATGTAACTTTAACTTGTAAAAAACAGAGTTTAACATGTCAAAAACGTAACTTTAACTTGTAAAAAATGTACTTTTACTTGTCAAAACGTAATTTTAACTGGTTGAAACATACTTTAACTTGTCAAAACGTAATTTAAACTTGTTGAAAGGTACTTTAACTTGTCAAAACGAAACTTTAAGTTGTAAAAAATTTAATTTAACTTGTAAAAAATGTACTAATACTTGTCAAAACGTACTTTGAACTTGTTGAAACGCACTTTTACATGTCAAAACGTAACTTTAACTTGTAAAAAACATAATTTAACATGTCAAAACGTAACTTTAAGTTGTAAAAAATGTACTTTTATTTGTCAAAACGTAATTTTATCTTGTTGAAAGGTACTTTAACTTGTCAAAACGTAATTTGAACTTGTCAAAACGTAATGTTAACTTGTATAATATTTACTTTAACTTGTAAAAAATGTACTATTACTTATCAAAACGTACTTTGAACTTGTTGAAACGCACTTTAACTTGTCAAAACGTAACTTTAACTTGTAAAAAATGTACTTTTACTTGTCAAAATGTAATTTTAACTTGTTGAAACATACTTTAACTTGTCAAAACGTAATTTGAACTTGTTGAAACGTACTTTAACTTGTCAAAAGGTAACTTTAACTTGTAAAAAGTTTAATTTAACTTGTAAAAAATTTAATTTAACTTGTAAAAAATGTACTATTACTTGTCAAAACGTACTTTGAACTTGTTGAAACGCACTTTAACTTGTCAAAACGTAACTTTAACGTGTAAAAAACATAGTTTAACATGTCAAAACGTAACTTTAACTTTTTAAAAACGTACTTTAACTTGTCAAAACGTAACTTTAACTTGTCAAAAATTTAATTTAACTTGTAAAAAATGTACTATTACTTGTCAAAACGTACTTTGAACTTGTTGAAACGCACTTTAACTTGTAAAAAAAGTATTTTTACTTGTCAAAACGTAATTTTAACTTGTTGAAACATACTTTAACTTGTCAAAACGTAATTTTAACATGTATAAACGTACTTTAACATGTCAAAACGTAACTTTAACATGTTAAAAACGTACTTTAACTTGTCAAAACGTAACTTTAACTTGTAAAAAATTTAATTTAACTTGTAAAAAATATACTATTACTTGTCAAAACGTACTTTGAACTTGTTGAAACGCACTTTAACTTGTCAAAACGTAACTTTAAGTTGTAAAAAATTTAATTTAACTTGTAAAAAATGTACTAATACTTGACAAAACGTACTTTGAACTTGTTGAAATGCACTTTAACATGTCAAAACGTAATTTTAACTTGTAAAACACATAGTTATACATGTCAAAACGTAACTTTAACTTGTAAAAATGTACTTTTATTTGTCAAAACGTAATTTTATCTTGTTGAAAGGTACTTTAATTTGTAAAAAATTTAATTTAACTTGTAAAAAATGTACTATTACTTGTCGAAACGTACTTTGAACTTGTTGAAACGCACTTTAACTTGTCAAGACGTAACTTTAACTTGTAAAAAATGTACTATTACTTATCAAAACGTACTTTGAACTTGTTGAAACGCACTTTAACTTGTCAAAACGTAACTTTAACTTGTAAAAAATGTACTTTTACTTGTCAAAACGTAATTTTAACTTGTTGAAACATACTTTAACTTGTCAAAACGTAATTTTAACTTGTTGAAACGTCCTTTAACATGTCAAAACGTAACTTTAACTTTTTAAAAACGTACTTTAACTTGTCAAAACGTAACTTTAACTTGTAAAAACTTTAATTTAACTTGTAAAAAATGTACTATTACTTGTCAAAACGTACTTTGAACTTATTGAAACACACTTTAACTTGTCAAAACGTATTTTTAACTTGTAAAAAACATAGTTTAACATGTCAAAACCTAACTTTAACTTGTAAAAAATGTACTTTTATTTGTCAAAACGTAATTTTATCTTGTTGAAAGGTACTTTAACTTGTCAAAACGTAACTTTAACTTGTAAAAAATGTACTTTAACTTGTGAAACAGTAATTTTAACTTGTTGAAACGTACTTTAACTTGTCAAAACGTAACTTTAACTTGTAAAAAACATAGTTTAACATGTCAAAACGTAACTTTAACTTGTAAAAAATTTAATTTTACTTGTCAAAACGTAATTTTAACTTGTTGAAACATACTTTAACTTGTCAAAACGTAATTTGAACTTGTTGAAACGTACTTTTACTTGTCAAAACGTAACTTTAACTTGTAAAATATTTAATTTAACTTGTAAAAAATGTACTATTACTTGTCAGAACGTACTTTGAACTTGTTGAAACGCACTTTAACTTGTCAAAACGTAACTTTAACTTGTAAAAAACATAGTTTAACATGTTAAAACGTAACTTTAACTTGTAAGAAATGTACTTTTACTTGTCAAAACGTAATATTATCTTGTTGAAAGGTACTTTAACTTGTGAAAACGTAATTTGAACTTGTTGAAACGTACTTAAACTTGTTAAAACGTAACTTTAACTTGTAAAAAACATAGTTTAACTTGTCAAAACGTAAATTTTACTTGTAGAAAATGTACTATTACTTGTCAAAAGGTACTTTGAACTTGTTGAAACGCACTTTAACTTGTCAAAAAGTAACTTTAACTTGTAAAAAACATAGTTTAACATGTCAAAACGTAACTTTAACTTGTAAAAAACATAGTTTAACATGTCAAAACGTAACTTTAACTTGTAAAAAATGTACTTTTACATGTCAAAACGTAATTTTAACCTGTTGAAACATACTTTAACTTGTCAAAACGTAATTTGAACTTGTTGAAACGTACTTTGACTTGTCAATACGTAACTTTAACTTGTAAAAAATGTACTATTACTTGTCAAAACGTACTTTGAACTTGTTGAAACGCACTTTAACTTGTCAAAACGTAACTTTAAGTTGTAAAAAATTAAATTTAACTTGTAAAAAATGTACTAATACTTGACAAAACGTACTTTGAACTTGTTGAAATGCACTTTAACATGTCAAAACGTAACTTTAACTTGTAAAAAACATAATTTAACATGTCAAAACGTAACTTTAACTTGTAAAAAATGTACTTTTATTTGTCAAAACGTAATTTTATCTTGTTGAAAGGTACTTTAACTTGTCAAAACGTAACTTTAACTTGTAAAAAATTTAATTTAACTTGTAAAAAATGTACTATTACTTGTCAAAACGTACTTTGAACTTGTTGAAACGCACTTTAACTTGTCAAGACGTAACTTTAACTTGTAAAAAACATAGTTTAACATGTCAAAACGTTGCTTGAACTTGTGAAAAATGTACTTTAACTTGTAAAAACTAAACTATTACTTGTCAAAACGTACTTTGAACTTGTTGAAACGCATTTTAACTTGTTGAAACGTATTTTTAACTTGTTAAAAACATAGTTTAACATGTCAAAACGTAACTTTAACTTGTAAAAAATTTACTATTACTTGTCAAAACGTACTTTGAACTTGTTGAAACGCAATTTAACTTGTCAAGACGTAACTTTAACTTGTAAAAAACATAGTTTAACATGTCAAAACGTTACTTGAACTTGTGAAAAATGTACTTTAACTTGTAAAAATTATACTATTACTTGTCAAAATGTACTTTGAACTTGTTGAAACGCACTTTAACTTGTAAAAAACATAGTTTAACATGTCAAAACGTAACATTAACTTGTAAAAAATGTACTTTTACTTGTCAAAACGTAATTTTAACTTGTTGAAACATACTTTAACTTGTCAAAACGTAATTTGAACTTGTCAAAATGTAATGTTAACTTGTAAAATATTTACTTTAAATTGTAAAAAATGTACTATTACTTATCAAAACGTACTTTGAACTTGTTGAAACGCACTTTAACTTGTCAAAACGTAACTTTAACTTGTAAAAAATGTACTAATACTTGACAAAACGTACTTTGAACTTGTTGAAATGCACTTTAACATGTCAAAACGTAACTTTAACTTGTAAAAAACATAATTTAACATGTCAAAACGTAACTTTAACTTGTAAAAAATGTACTTTTATTTGTCAAAACGTAATTTTATCTTGTTGAAAGGTACTTTAACTTGTCAAAACGTAACTTTAACTTGTAAAAAATTTAATTTAACTTGTAAAAAATGTACTATTACTTGTCAAAACGTACTTTGAACTTGTTGAAACGCACTTTAACTTGTAAAAAATGTACTTTTACTTGTCAAAACGTAATTTTAACTTGTTGAAACATACTTTAACTTGTCAAAACGTAATTTTAACATGTTGAAACGTACTTTAACATGTCAAAACGTAACTTTAACTTGTTAAAAGCGTAATTTAACTTGTCAAAACGTAACTTTAACTTGTAAAAAATTTAATTTAACTTGTAAAAAATGTACTATTACTTGTCAAAACGTACTTTGAACTTGTTGAAACGCACTTTAACTTGTCAAAACGTAACTTTAAGTTGTAAAAAATTTAATTTAACTTGTAAAAAATGTACTAATACTTGACAAAACGTACTTTGAACTTGTTGAAATGCACTTTAACATGTCAAAACGTAACTTTAACTTGTAAAAAACATAATTTAACATGTCAAAACGTAACTTTAACTTGTAAAAAATGTACTTTTATTTGTCAAAACGTAATTTTATCTTGTTGAAAGGTACTTTAACTTGTCAAAACGTAACTTTAACTTGTAAAAAATTTAATTTAACTTGTAAAAAATGTACTATTACTTGTCAAAACGTACTTTGAACTTGTTGAAACGCACTTTAACTTGTCAAGACGTAACTTTAACTTGTAAAAAACATAGTTTAACATGTCAAAACGTTGCTTGAACTTGTGAAAAATGTACTTTAACTTGTAAAAACTAAACTATTACTTGTCAAAACGTACTTTGAACTTGTTGAAACGCATTTTAACTTGTCGAAACGTAACTTTAACTTGTTAAAAACATAGTTTAACATGTCAAAACGTAACTTTAACTTGTAAAAAATGTACTATTACTTGTCAAAACGTACTTTGAACTTGTTGAAACGCAATTTAACTTGTCAAGACGTAACTTTAACTTGTAAAAAACATAGTTTAACATGTCAAAACGTTACTTGAACTTGTGAAAAATGTACTTTAACTTGTAAAAATTATACTATTACTTGTCAAAATGTACTTTGAACTTGTTGAAACGCACTTTAACTTGTAAAAAACATAGTTTAACATGTCAAAACGTAACATTAACTTGTAAAAAATGTACTTTTACTTGTCAAAACGTAATTTTAACTTGTTGAAACATACTTTAACTTGTCAAAACGTAATTTGAACTTTTCAAAATGTAATGTTAACTTGTAAAATATTTACTTTAAATTGTAAAAAATGTACTATTACTTATCCAAACGTACTTTGAACTTGTTGAAACGCACTTTAACTTGTCAAAACGTAACTTTAACTTGTAAAAAATGTACTAATACTTGACAAAACGTACTTTGAACTTGTTGAAATGCACTTTAACATGTCAAAACGTAACTTTAACTTGTAAAAAACATAATTTAACATGTCAAAACGTAACTTTAACTTGTAAAAAATGTACTTTTATTTGTCAAAACGTAATTTTATCTTGTTGAAAGGTACTTTAACTTGTCAAAACGTAACTTTAACTTGTAAAAAATTTAATTTAACTTGTAAAAAATGTACTATTACTTGTCAAAACGTACTTTGAACTTGTTGAAACGCACTTTAACTTGTCAAGACGTAACTTTAACTTGTAAAAAACATAGTTTAACATGTCAAAACGTTGCTTGAACTTGTGAAAAATGTACTTTAACTTGTAAAAACTAAACTATTACTTGTCAAAACGTACTTTGAACTTGTTGAAACGCATTTTAACTTGTCGAAACGTAACTTTAACTTGTTAAAAACATAGTTTAACATGTCAAAACGTAACTTTAACTTGTAAAAAATGTACTATTACTTGTCAAAACGTACTTTGAACTTGTTGAAACGCAATTTAACTTGTCAAGACGTAACTTTAACTTGTAAAAAACATAGTTTAACATGTCAAAACGTTACTTGAACTTGTGAAAAATGTACTTTAACTTGTAAAAATTATACTATTACTTGTCAAAATGTACTTTGAACTTGTTGAAACGCACTTTAACTTGTAAAAAACATAGTTTAACATGTCAAAACGTAACATTAACTTGTAAAAAATGTACTTTTACTTGTCAAAACGTAATTTTAACTTGTTGAAACATACTTTAACTTGTCAAAACGTAATTTGAACTTTTCAAAATGTAATGTTAACTTGTAAAATATTTACTTTAAATTGTAAAAAATGTACTATTACTTATCAAAACGTACTTTGAACTTGTTGAAACGCACTTTAACTTGTCAAAACGTAACTTTAACTTGTAAAAAATGTACTAATACTTGACAAAACGTACTTTGAACTTGTTGAAATGCACTTTAACATGTCAAAACGTAACTTTAACTTGTAAAAAACATAATTTAACATGTCAAAACGTAACTTTAACTTGTAAAAAATGTACTTTTATTTGTCAAAACGTAATTTTATCTTGTTGAAAGGTACTTTAACTTGTCAAAACGTAACTTTAACTTGTAAAAAATTTAATTTAACTTGTAAAAAATGTACTATTACTTGTCAAAACGTACTTTGAACTTGTTGAAACGCACTTTAACTTGTCAAGACGTAACTTTAACTTGTAAAAAACATAGTTTAACATGTCAAAACGTTGCTTGAACTTGTGCAAAATGTACTTTAACTTGTAAAAACTAAACTATTACTTGTCAAAATGTACTTTGAACTTGTTGAAACGCATTTTAACTTGTCGAAACGTAACTTTAACTTGTTAAAAACATAGTTTAACATGTCAAAACGTAACTTTAACTTGTAAAAAATGTACTATTACTTGTCAAAACGTACTTTGAACTTGTTGAAACGCAATTTAACTTGTCAAGACGTAACTTTAACTTGTAAAAAACATAGTTTAACATGTCAAAACGTTACTTGAACTTGTGAAAAATGTACTTTAACTTGTAAAAATTATACTATTACTTGTCAAAATGTACTTTGAACTTGTTGAAACGCACTTTAACTTGTAAAAAACATAGTTTAACATGTCAAAACGTAACATTAACTTGTAAAAAATGTACTTTTACTTGTCAAAACGTAATTTTAACTTGTTGAAACATACTTTAACTTGTCAAAACGTAATTTGAACTTTTCAAAATGTAATGTTAACTTGTAAAATATTTACTTTAAATTGTAAAAATTGTACTATTACTTATCAAAACGTACTTTGAACTTGTTGAAACGCACTTTAACTTGTCAAAACGTAACTTTAACTTGTAAAAAATGTACTAATACTTGACAAAACGTACTTTGAACTTGTTGAAATGCACTTTAACATGTCAAAACGTAACTTTAACTTGTAAAAAACATAATTTAACATGTCAAAACGTAACTTTAACTTGTAAAAAATGTACTTTTATTTGTCAAAACGTAATTTTATCTTGTTGAAAGGTACTTTAACTTGTCAAAACGTAACTTTAACTTGTAAAAAATTTAATTTAACTTGTAAAAAATGTACTATTACTTGTCAAAACGTACTTTGAACTTGTTGAAACGCACTTTAACTTGTCAAGACGTAACTTTAACTTGTAAAAAACATAGTTTAACATGTCAAAACGTTGCTTGAACTTGTGAAAAATGTACTTTAACTTGTAAAAACTAAACTATTACTTGTCAAAACGTACTTTGAACTTGTTGAAACGCATTTTAACTTGTCGAAACGTAACTTTAACTTGTTAAAAACATAGTTTAACATGTCAAAACGTAACTTTAACTTGTAAAAAATGTACTATTACTTGTCAAAACGTACTTTGAACTTGTTGAAACGCAATTTAACTTGTCAAGACGTAACTTTAACTTGTAAAAAACATAGTTTAACATGTCAAAACGTTACTTGAACTTGTGAAAAATGTACTTTAACTTGTAAAAATTATACTATTACTTGTCAAAATGTACTTTGAACTTGTTGAAACGCACTTTAACTTGTAAAAAACATAGTTTAACATGTCAAAACGTAACATTAACTTGTAAAAAATGTACTTTTACTTGTCAAAACGTAATTTTAACTTGTTGAAACATACTTTAACTTGTCAAAACGTAATTTGAACTTGTCAAAATGTAATGTTAACTTGTAAAATATTTACTTTAAATTGTAAAAAATGTACTATTACTTATCAAAACGTACTTTGAACTTGTTGAAACGCACTTTAACTTGTCAAAACGTAACTTTAACTTGTAAAAAATGTACTAATACTTGACAAAACGTACTTTGAACTTGTTGAAATGCATTTTAACATGTCAAAACGTAACTTTAACTTGTAAAAAACATAATTTAACATGTCAAAACGTAACTTTAACTTGTAAAAAATGTACTTTTATTTGTCAAAACGTAATTTTATCTTGTTGAAAGGTACTTTAACTTGTCAAAACGTAACTTTAACTTGTAAAAAATTTAATTTAACTTGTAAAAAATGTACTATTACTTGTCAAAACGTACTTTGAACTTGTTGAAACGCACTTTAACTTGTCAAGACGTAACTTTAACTTGTAAAAAACATAGTTTAACATGTCAAAACGTTGCTTGAACTTGTGCAAAATGTACTTTAACTTGTAAAAACTAAACTATTACTTGTCAAAATGTACTTTGAACTTGTTGAAACGCATTTTAACTTGTCGAAACGTAACTTTAACTTGTTAAAAACATAGTTTAACATGTCAAAACGTAACTTTAACTTGTAAAAAATGTACTATTACTTGTCAAAACGTACTTTGAACTTGTTGAAACGCAATTTAACTTGTCAAGACGTAACTTTAACTTGTAAAAAACATAGTTTAACATGTCAAAACGTTACTTGAACTTGTGAAAAATGTACTTTAACTTGTAAAAATTATACTATTACTTGTCAAAATGTACTTTGAACTTGTTGAAACGCACTTTAACTTGTAAAAAACATAGTTTAACATGTCAAAACGTAACATTAACTTGTAAAAAATGTACTTTTACTTGTCAAAACGTAATTTTAACTTGTTGAAACATACTTTAACTTGTCAAAACGTAATTTGAACTTGTCAAAATGTAATGTTAACTTGTAAAATATTTACTTTAAATTGTAAAAAATGTACTATTACTTATCAAAACGTACTTTGAACTTGTTGAAACGCACTTTAACTTGTCAAAACGTAACTTTAACTTGTAAATAATGTACTAATACTTGACAAAACGTACTTTGAACTTGTTGAAATGCACTTTAACATGTCAAAACGTAACTTTAACTTGTAAAAAACATAATTTAACATGTCAAAACGTAACTTTAACTTGTAAAAAATGTACTTTTATTTGTCAAAACGTAATTTTATCTTGTTGAAAGGTACTTTAACTTGTCAAAACGTAACTTTAACTTGTAAAAAATTTAATTTAACTTGTAAAAAATGTACTATTACTTGTCAAAACGTACTTTGAACTTGTTGAAACGCACTTTAACTTGTCAAGACGTAACTTTAACTTGTAAAAAACATAGTTTAACATGTCAAAACGTTGCTTGAAGTTGTGAAAAATGTACTTTAACTTGTAAAAACTAAACTATTACTTGTCAAAACGTACTTTGAACTTGTTGAAACGCATTTTAACTTGTCGAAACGTAACTTTAACTTGTTAAAAACATAGTTTAACATGTCAAAACGTAACTTTAACTTGTAAAAAATGTACTATTACTTGTCAAAACGTACTTTGAACTTGTTGAAACGCAATTTAACTTGTCAAGACGTAACTTTAACTTGTAAAAAACATAGTTTAACATGTCAAAACGTTACTTGAACTTGTGAAAAATGTACTTTAACTTGTAAAAATTATACTATTACTTGTCAAAATGTACTTTGAACTTGTTGAAACGCACTTTAACTTGTAAAAAACATAGTTTAACATGTCAAAACGTAACATTAACTTGTAAAAAATGTACTTTTACTTGTCAAAACGTAATTTTAACTTGTTGAAACATACTTTAACTTGTCAAAACGTAATTTGAACTTGTCAAAATGTAATGTTAACTTGTAAAATATTTACTTTAAATTGTAAAAAATGTACTATTACTTATCAAAACGTACTTTGAACTTGTTGAAACGCACTTTAACTTGTCAAAACGTAACTTTAACTTGTAAAAAATGTACTAATACTTGACAAAACGTACTTTGAACTTGTTGAAATGCATTTTAACATGTCAAAACGTAACTTTAACTTGTAAAAAACATAATTTAACATGTCAAAACGTAACTTTAACTTGTAAAAAATGTACTTTTATTTGTCAAAACGTAATTTTATCTTGTTGAAAGGTACTTTAACTTGTCAAAACGTAACTTTAACTTGTAAAAAATTTAATTTAACTTGTAAAAAATGTACTATTACTTGTCAAAACGTACTTTGAACTTGTTGAAACGCACTTTAACTTGTCAAGACGTAACTTTAACTTGTAAAAAACATAGTTTAACATGTCAAAACGTTGCTTGAACTTGTGAAAAATGTACTTTAACTTGTAAAAACTAAACTATTACTTGTCAAAACGTACTTTGAACTTGTTGAAACGCATTTTAACTTGTCGAAACGTAACTTTAACTTGTTAAAAACATAGTTTAACATGTCAAAACGTAACTTTAACTTGTAAAAAATGTACTATTACTTGTCAAAACGTACTTTGAACTTGATGAAACGCAATTTAACTTGTCAAGACGTAACTTTAACTTGTAAAAAACATAGTTTAACATGTCAAAACGTTACTTGAACTTGTGAAAAATGTACTTTAACTTGTAAAAATTATACTATTACTTGTCAAAATGTACTTTGAACTTGTTGAAACGCACTTTAACTTGTAAAAAACATAGTTTAACATGTCAAAACGTAACATTAACTTGTAAAAAATGTACTTTTACTTGTCAAAACGTAATTTTAACTTGTTGAAACATACTTTAACTTGTCAAAACGTAATTTGAACTTGTCAAAATGTAATGTTAACTTGTAAAATATTTACTTTAAATTGTAAAAAATGTACTATTACTTATCAAAACGTACTTTGAACTTGTTGAAACGCACTTTAACTTGTCAAAACGTAACTTTAACTTGTAAAAAATGTACTAATACTTGACAAAACGTACTTTGAACTTGTTGAAATGCACTTTAACATGTCAAAACGTAACTTTAACTTGTAAAAAACATAATTTAACATGTCAAAACGTAACTTTAACTTGTAAAAAATGTACTTTTATTTGTCAAAACGTAATTTTATCTTGTTGAAAGGTACTTTAACTTGTCAAAACGTAACTTTAACTTGTAAAAAAATTTAATTTAACTTGTAAAAAATGTACTATTACTTGTCAAAACGTACTTTGAACTTGTTGAAACGCACTTTAACTTGTCAAGACGTAACTTTAACTTGTAAAAAACATAGTTTAACATGTCAAAACGTTGCTTGAACTTGTGAAAAATGTACTTTAACTTGTAAAAACTATACTATTACTTGTCAAAACGTACTTTGAACTTGTTGAAACGCACTTTAACTTGTCGAAACGTAACTTTAACTTGTTAAAACATAGTCTAACATGTCAAAACGTAACTTTAACTTGTAAAAAATGTACTATTACTTGTCAAAACGTACTTTGAACTTGTTGAAACACACTTTAACTTGTCAAGACGTAACTTTAACTTGTAAAAAACATAGTTTAACATGTCAAAACGTTACTTGAACTTGTGAAAAATGTACTTTAACTTGTAAAAATTATACTATTACTTGTCAAAACGTACTTTGAACTTGTTGAAACGCACTTTAACTTGTCAAAACGTAACTTTAACTTGTAAAATACATAGTTTAACATGTCAAAACGTAACATTAACTTGTAAAAAATGTACTTTTACTTGTCAAAACGTAATTTTAACTTGTTGAAACATACTTTAACTTGTCAAAACGTAATTTTAACTTGTTAAAAACGTACTTTAACTTGTCAAAACGTAACTTTAACTTGTAAAAACTTGTAAAAAATGTACTATTACTTATCAAAACATACTTTGAACTTGTTGAAACGCACTTTAACTTGTCAAAACGTATGTTTAACTTGTAAAAAACAAAGTTTAACATGTCAAAACCTAACTTTAACTTGTAAAAATTGTACTTTTACTTGTCAAAACGTAATTTTAACTTGTTGAAACATACTTTAACTTGTCAAAACGTAATATGAACTTGTTGAAACGTACTTTAACTTGTCAAAACGTAACTTTAACTTGTCAAAAATTTAATTTAACTTGTAAAAAATGTACTATTACTTGTCAAAACGTACTCTGAACTTGTTGAAACGTACTTTAACTTGTCAAAACGTAATTTTAACTTGTTAAAAACATAGTTTAACATGTCAAAACGTACCTTTAACTTGTAAAAAATGTACTATTACTTGTCAAAACGTACTTTGAACTTGTTGAAACATACTTTAACTTGTCAAAACGTAATTTTAACTTGTTAAAAACGTACTTTAACTTGTCAAAACGTAACTTTAACTTGTAAAAACTTGTAAAAAATGTATTATTACTTGTCAAAACGTACTATGAACTTGTTGAAACGCACTTTAACTTGTCAAAACGTAACTTTAACTTGTAAAAAACATAGTTTAACATGACAAAACGTAACTTTAACTTGTAAAAATTGTACTTTTACTTGTCAAAACGTAATTTTAACTTGTTGAAACATACTTTAACTTGTCAAAACGTAATATGAACTTGTTGAAACGTACTTTAACTTGTCAAAACGTAACTTTAACTTGTAAAAAATTTAATTTAACTTGTAAAAAATGTACTATTACTTGTCAAAACGTACTCTGAACTTGTTGAAACGCACTTTAACTTGTCAAAACGTAATTTTAACTTGTTAAAAACATAGTTTAACATGTCAAAACGTAACTTTAACTTGTAAAAAATGTACTTTTACTTGACAAAACTTACTTTGAACTTGTTGAAACGCACTTTAACTTGTCAAGACGTAACTTCAACTTGTAAAAAACATAGTTTAACATGTCAAAACGTTACTTGAACTTGTAAAAAATGTACTTTAACTTGTAAAAATTATACTATTACTTTCAAAACGTACTTTGAACTTGTTGAAACACATTTTAACTTGTCAAAACGTAACTTTAACTTGTAAAAAACATAGTTTAACATGCCAAAACGTAACTTTAACTTGTAAAAAATGTACTTTTACTTGTCAAAACGTAATTTTAATTTGTTGAAACATACTTTAACTTGTCAAAACGTAATTTGAACTTGTTGAAACATACTTTAACTTGTCAAAACGTAATTTTAACTTGTAAAAAATATAATTTAACTTGTAAAAAATTTAATTTAACTTGTAAAAAATTTAATTTAACTTGTAAAAAATGTACTATTACTTGTCAAAACGTACTTTGAACTTGTTGAAACGCACTTTAACTTGTCAAAACGTAACTTTAACTTGTAAAAAACATAGTTTAACATGTCAAAACGTAACTTTAACTTGTAAAAAATGTACTTTTATTTGTCAAAACGTAATTTTATCTTGTTGAAAGGTACTTTAACTTGTCAAAACGTAATTTGAACTTGTCAAAACGTAATGTTAACTTGTAAAATATTTACTTTAACTTGTAAAAAATATACTATTACTTATCAAAACGTACTTTGAACTTGTTGAAACCCACTTTAACTTGTCAAAACGTAACTTTAACTTGTAAAAAATGTACTTTTACTTGTCAAAACGTAATTTTAACTTGTTGAAACGTACTTTAACTTGTCAAAACGTACTTTGAACTTGTTGAAACGCACTTTAACTTGTCAAAACGTAACTTTAACTTGTAAAAAACATAGTTTAACATGTCAAAACGTAACTTTAACTTCTAAAAAATGTACTTTTACTTGTCAAAACGTAATTTTAACTTGTTGAAACATACTTTAAGTTGTCAAAACGTAATTTGAACTTGTTGAAACGTACTTTAACTTGTCAAAACGTAACTTTATTTGAAAAAAATTTAATTTAACTTGTAAAAAATGTACTTTTACTTGTCAAAACATACTTTGAACTTGTTGAAACGCACTTTAACTTGTCAAAACGTATTTTGAACTTGTAAAAAACATAGTTTAACATGTCAAAACGTAACTTTAACTTGTAAAAAATGTACTTTTATTTGTCAAAACGTAATTTTATCTTGTTTAAAGGTACTTTAACTTGTCAAAACGTAATTTGAACTTGTTAAAACGTAATGTTAACTTGTAAAATATTTACTTTAACTTGTAAAAAATGTACTATTACTTATCAAAACATACTTTGAACTTGTTGAAACGCACTTTAACTTGTAAAAACGTAACTTTAACTTGTAAAAAATGTACTTTTACTTGTCAAAACGTAATTTTAACTTGTTGAAACATACTTTAACTTGTCAAAACGTAATTTTAACTTGTTGAAACGTCCTTTAACATGTCAAAATGTAACTTTAACTTGTTAAAAACGTACTTTAACTTGTCAAAACGTAACTTTAACTTGTAAAAAATTTAATTTAACTTGTAAAAAATGTACTATTACTTGTCAAAACGTACTTTGAACTTGTTGAAACGCACTTTAACTTGTCAAAACGTATTTTTAACTTGTAAAAAACATAGTTTAACATGTCAAAACGTAACTTTAACTTGTAAAAAATGTACTTTTATTTGTCAAAACGTAATTTTATCTTGTTGAAAGGTAATTTAACTTGTCAAAACGTAACTTTAACTTGTAAAAATTTAATTTAACTTGTAAAAAATGTACTATTACTTGTCAAAACGTACTTTGAACTTGTTGAAACGCACTTTAACTTGTCAAGACGTAACTTTAACTTGTAAAAAACATAGTTTAACATGTCAAAACGTTGCTTGAACTTGTGAAAAATGTACTTTAACTTTTAAAAACTATAATATTACTTGTCAAAACGTACTTTGAACTTGTTGAAACGCACTTTAACTTGTCAAAACGTAACTTTAACTTGTAAAAAACATAGTTTAACATGTCAAAACGTTACTTTAACTTGTAAAAAATGTACTTTTACTTGTCAAAACGTAATTTTAACTTGTTGAAACATACATTAACTTGTCAAAACGTAATTTTAACTTGTTGAAACGTACTTTAACTTGTCAAAACGTAACTTTAACTAGTAAAAAATTTAATTTAACTTGTAAAAAATGTACTATTACTTGTCAAAACATACTTTGAACTTGTTGAAACGCAATTTAACTTGTCAAAACGTAACTTTAACTTGTAAAAAACATAGTTTTAACATGTCAAAACGTAACTTTAACTTGTAAAAAATGTACTTTTACTTGTCAAAACGTAATTTTAACTTGTTGAAACATACTTTAACTTGTCAAAACGTAATATGAACTTGTTGAAACGTACTTTAATTTGTCAAAACGTAACATTAACTTGTAAAAAATTTAATTTAATTTGTAAAAAATGTACTATTACTTGTAAAAACGTACTCTGAACTTGTTGAAACGCACTTTAATTTGTCAAAACGTAACTTTAACTTGTTAAAAACATAGTTTAACGTGTCAAAACGTAACTTTAACTTGTAAAAAATGTACTATTACTTGTCAAAACGTACTTTGAACTTGTTGAAACGCACTTTAACTTGTCAAGACGTAACTTCAACCTGTAAAAAACATAGTTTAACATGTCAAAACGTTACTTGAACTTTTAAAAAATGTACTTTAACTTGTAAAAATTATACTATTACTTTCAAAACGTACTTTAAACTTGTTGAAACACATTTTAACTTGTCAAAACGTAACTTTAACTTGTAAAAAACATAGTTTAACATGTCAAAACGTAACTTTAACTTGTAAAAAATGTACTTTTACTTGTTAAAACGTAATTTTAACTTGTTGAAACATACTTTAACTTGTCAAAACGTAATATGAACTTGTTGAAACGTACTTTAACTTGTCAAAACGTAACTTTAACTTGTCAAAAATTTAATTTAACTTGTAAAAAATGTACTATTACTTGTCAAAACGTACTCTGAACTTGTTGAAACGTACTTTAACTTGTCAAAACGTAATTTTAACTTGTTAAAAACATAGTTTAACATGTCAAAACGTAACTTTAACTTGTAAAAAATGTACTATTACTTGTCAAAACGTACTTTGAACTTGTTGAAACATACTTTAACTTGTCAAAACGTAATTTTAACTTGTTAAAAACGTACTTTAACTTGTCAAAACGTAACTTTAACTTGTAAAAACTTGTAAAAAATGTATTATTACTTGTCAAAACGTACTATGAACTTGTTGAAACGCACTTTAACTTGTCAAAACGTAACTTTAACTTGTAAAAAACATAGTTTAACATGACAAAACGTAACTTTAACTTATAAAAATTGTACTTTTACTTGTCAAAACGTAATTTTAACTTGTTGAAACATACTTTAACTTGTCAAAACGTAATATGAACTTGTTGAAACGTACTTTAACTTGTCAAAACGTAACTTTAACTTGTAAAAAATTTAATTTAACTTGTAAAAAATGTACTATTACTTGTCAAAACGTACTCTGAACTTGTTGAAACGCACTTTAACTTGTCAAAACGTAATTTTAACTTGTTAAAAACATAGTTTAACATGTCAAAACGTAACTTTAACTTGTAAAAAATGTACTTTTACTTGTCAAAACGTACTTTGAACTTGTTGAAACGCACTTTAACTTGTCAAGACGTAACTTCAACTTGTAAAAAACATAGTTTAACATGTCAAAACGTTACTTGAACTTGTAAAAAATGTACTTTAACTTGTAAAAATTATACTATTACTTTCAAAACGTACTTTGAACTTGTTGAAACACATTTTAACTTGTCAAAACGTAACTTTAACTTGTAAAAAACATAGTTTAACATGCCAAAACGTAACTTTAACTTGTAAAAAATGTACTTTTACTTGTCAAAACGTAATTTTAATTTGTTGAAACATACTTTAACTTGTCAAAACGTAATTTGAACTTGTTGAAACATACTTTAACTTGTCAAAACGTAATTTTAACTTGTAAAAAATTTAATTTAACTTGTAAAAAATTTAATTTAACTTGTAAAAAATTTAATTTAACTTGTAAAAAATGTACTATTACTTGTCAAAACGTACTTTGAACTTGTTGAAACGCACTTTAACTTGTCAAAACGTAACTTTAACTTGTAAAAAACATAGTTTAACATGTCAAAACGTAACTTTAACTTGTAAAAAATGTACTTTTATTTGTCAAAACGTAATTTTATCTTGTTGAAAGGTACTTTAACTTGTCAAAACGTAATTTGAACTTGTCAAAACGTAATGTTAACTTGTAAAATATTTACTTTAACTTGTAAAAAATATACTATTACTTATCAAAACGTACTTTGAACTTGTTGAAACCCACTTTAACTTGTCAAAACGTAACTTTAACTTGTAAAAAATGTACTTTTACTTGTCAAAACGTAATTTTAACTTGTTGAAACATACTTTAACTTGTCAAAACGTACTTTGAACTTGTTGAAACGCACTTTAACTTGTCAAAACGTAATTTTAACTTGTAAAAAACATAGTTTAACATGTCAAAACGTAACTTTAACTTCTAAAAAATGTACTTTTACTTGTCAAAACGTAATTTTAACTTGTTGAAACATACTTTAAGTTGTCAAAACGTAATTTAAACTTGTTGAAACGTACTTTAACTTGTCAAAACGTAACTTTATTTGAAAAAAATTTAATTTAACTTTTAAAAAATGTACTTTTACTTGTCAAAACATACTTTGAACTTGTTGAAACGCACTTTAACTTGTCAAAACGTATTTTGAACTTGTAAAAAACATAGTTTAACATGTCAAAACGTAACTTTAACTTGTAAAAAATGTACTTTTATTTGTCAAAACGTAATTTTATCTTGTTTAAAGGTACTTTAACTTGTCAAAACGTAATTTGAACTTGTTAAAACGTAATGTTAACTTGTAAAATATTTACTTTAACTTGTAAAAAATGTACTATTACTTATCAAAACATACTTTGAACTTGTTGAAACGCACTTTAACTTGTAAAAACGTAACTTTAACTTGTAAAAAATGTACTTTTACTTGTCAAAACGTAATTTTAACTTGTTGAAACATACTTTAACTTGTCAAAACGTAATTTTAACTTGTTGAAACGTCCTTTAACATGTCAAAATGTAACTTTAACTTGTTAAAAACGTACTTTAACTTGTCAAAACGTAACTTTAACTTGTAAAAAATTTAATTTAACTTGTAAAAAATGTACTATTACTTGTCAAAACGTACTTTGAACTTGTTGAAACGCACTTTAACTTGTCAAAACGTATTTTTAACTTGTAAAAAACATAGTTTAACATGTCAAAACGTAACTTTAACTTGTAAAAAATGTACTTTTATTTGTCAAAACGTAATTTTATCTTGTTGAAAGGTAATTTAACTTGTCAAAACGTAACTTTAACTTGTAAAAATTTAATTTAACTTGTAAAAAATGTACTATTACTTGTCAAAACGTACTTTGAACTTGTTGAAACGCACTTTAACTTGTCAAGACGTAACTTTAACTTGTAAAAAACATAGTTTAACATGTCAAAACGTTGCTTGAACTTGTGAAAAATGTACTTTAACTTTTAAAAACTATAATATTACTTGTCAAAACGTACTTTGAACTTGTTGAAACGCACTTTAACTTGTCAAAACGTAACTTTAACTTGTAAAAAACATAGTTTAACATGTCAAAACGTTACTTTAACTTGTAAAAAATGTACTTTTACTTGTCAAAACGTAATTTTAACTTGTTGAAACATACATTAACTTGTCAAAACGTAATTTTAACTTGTTGAAACGTACTTTAACTTGTCAAAACGTAACTTTAACTAGTAAAAAATTTAATTTAACTTGTAAAAAATGTACTATTACTTGTCAAAACATACTTTGAACTTGTTGAAACGCAATTTAACTTGTCAAAACGTAACTTTAACTTGTAAAAAACATAGTTTTAACATGTCAAAACGTAACTTTAACTTGTAAAAAATGTACTTTTACTTGTCAAAACGTAATTTTAACTTGTTGAAACATACTTTAACTTGTCAAAACGTAATATGAACTTGTTGAAACGTACTTTAACTTGTCAAAACGTAACATTAACTTGTAAAAAATTTAATTTAATTTGTAAAAAATGTACTATTACTTGTAAAAACGTACTCTGAACTTGTTGAAACGCACTTTAATTTGTCAAAACGTAACTTTAACTTGTTAAAAACATAGTTTAACGTGTCAAAACGTAACTTTAACTTGTAAAAAATGTACTATTACTTGTCAAAACGTACTTTGAACTTGTTGAAACGCACTTTAACTTGTCAAGACGTAACTTCAACCTGTAAAAAACATAGTTTAACATGTCAAAACGTTACTTGAACTTTTAAAAAATGTACTTTAACTTGTAAAAATTATACTATTACTTTCAAAACGTACTTTAAACTTGTTGAAACACATTTTAACTTGTCAAAACGTAACTTTAACTTGTAAAAAACATAGTTTAACATGTCAAAACGTAACTTTAACTTGTAAAAAATGTACTTTTACTTGTTAAAACGTAATTTTAACTTGTTGAAACATACTTTAACTTGTCAAAACGTAATATGAACTTGTTGAAACGTACTTTAACTTGTCAAAACGTAACTTTAACTTGTCAAAAATTTAATTTAACTTGTAAAAAATGTACTATTACTTGTCAAAACGTACTCTGAAATTGTTGAAACGTACTTTAACTTGTCAAAACGTAATTTTAACTTGTTAAAAACATAGTTTAACATGTCAAAACGTAACTTTAACTTGTAAAAAATGTACTATTACTTGTCAAAACGTACTTTGAACTTGTTGAAACATACTTTAACTTGTCAAAACGTAATTTTAACTTGTTAAAAACGTACTTTAACTTGTCAAAATGTAACTTTAACTTGTAAAAACTTGTAAAAAATGTATTATTACTTGTCAAAACGTACTATGAACTTGTTGAAACGCACTTTAACTTGTCAAAACGTAACTTTAACTTGTAAAAAACATAGTTTAACATGACAAAACGTAACTTTAACTTGTAAAAATTGTACTTTTACTTGTCAAAACGTAATTTTAACTTGTTGAAACATACTTTAACTTGTCAAAACGTAATATGAACTTGTTGAAACGTACTTTAACTTGTCAAAACGTAACTTTAACTTGTAAAAAATTTAATTTAACTTGTAAAAAATGTACTATTACTTGTCAAAACGTACTCTGAACTTGTTGAAACGCACTTTAACTTGTCAAAACGTAATTTTAACTTGTTAAAAACATAGTTTAACATGTCAAAACGTAACTTTAACTTGTAAAAAATGTACTTTTACTTGTCAAAACGTACTTTGAACTTGTTGAAACGCACTTTAACTTGTCAAGACGTAACTTCAACTTGTAAAAAACATAGTTTAACATGTCAAAACGTTACTTGAACTTGTAAAAAATGTACTTTAACTTGTAAAAATTATACTATTACTTTCAAAACGTACTTTGAACTTGTTGAAACACATTTTAACTTGTCAAAACGTAACTTTAACTTGTAAAAAACATAGTTTAACATGCCAAAACGTAACTTTAACTTGTAAAAAATGTACTTTTACTTGTCAAAACGTAATTTTAATTTGTTGAAACATACTTTAACTTGTCAAAACGTAATTTGAACTTGTTGAAACATACTTTAACTTGTCAAAACGTAATTTTAACTTGTAAAAAATTTAATTTAACTTGTAAAAAATTTAATTTAACTTGTAAAAAATTTAATCTAACTTGTAAAAAATGTACTATTACTTGTCAAAACGTACTTTGAACTTGTTGAAACGCACTTTAACTTGTCAAAACGTAACTTTAACTTGTAAAAAACATAGTTTAACATGTCAAAACGTAACTTTAACTTGTAAAAAATGTACTTTTATTTGTCAAAACGTAATTTTATCTTGTTGAAAGGTACTTTAACTTGTCAAAACGTAATTTGAACTTGTCAAAACGTAATGTTAACTTGTAAAATATTTACTTTAACTTGTAAAAAATATACTATTACTTATCAAAACGTACTTTGAACTTGTTGAAACCCACTTTAACTTGTCAAAACGTAACTTTAACTTGTAAAAAATGTACTTTTACTTGTCAAAACGTAATTTTAACTTGTTGAAACATACTTTAACTTGTCAAAACGTACTTTGAACTTGTTGAAACGCACTTTAACTTGTCAAAACGTAATTTTAACTTGTAAAAAACATAGTTTAACATGTCAAAACGTAACTTTAACTTCTAAAAAATGTACTTTTACTTGTCAAAACGTAATTTTAACTTGTTGAAACATACTTTAAGTTGTCAAAACGTAATTTGAACTTGTTGAAACGTACTTTAACTTGTCAAAACGTAACTTTATTTGAAAAAAATTTAATTTAACTTGTAAAAAATGTACTTTTACTTGTCAAAACATACTTTGAACTTGTTGAAACGCACTTTAACTTGTCAAAACGTATTTTGAACTTGTAAAAAACATAGTTTAACATGTCAAAACGTAACTTTAACTTGTAAAAAATGTACTTTTATTTGTCAAAACGTAATTTTATCTTGTTTAAAGGTACTTTAACTTGTCAAAACGTAATTTGAACTTGTTAAAACGTAATGTTAACTTGTAAAATATTTACTTTAACTTGTAAAAAATGTACTATTACTTATCAAAACATACTTTGAACTTGTTGAAACGCACTTTAACTTGTAAAAACGTAACTTTAACTTGTAAAAAATGTACTTTTACTTGTCAAAACGTAATTTTAACTTGTTGAAACATACTTTAACTTGTCAAAACGTAATTTTAACTTGTTGAAACGTCCTTTAACATGTCAAAATGTAACTTTAACTTGTTAAAAATGTACTTTAACTTGTCAAAACGTAACTTTAACTTGTAAAAATTTAATTTAACTTGTAAAAAATGTACTATTACTTGTCAAAACGTACTTTGAACTTGTTGAAACGCACTTTAACTTGTCAAGACGTAACTTTAACTTGTAAAAAACATAGTTTAACATGTCAAAACGTTGCTTGAACTTGTGAAAAATGTACTTTAACTTTTAAAAACTATAATATTACTTGTCAAAACGTACTTTGAACTTGTTGAAACGCACTTTAACTTGTCAAAACGTAACTTTAACTTGTAAAAAACATAGTTTAACATGTCAAAACGTTACTTTAACTTGTAAAAAATGTACTTTTACTTGTCAAAACGTAATTTTAACTTGTTGAAACATACATTAACTTGTCAAAACGTAATTTTAACTTGTTGAAACGTACTTTAACTTGTCAAAACGTAACTTTAACTAGTAAAAAATTTAATTTAACTTGTAAAAAATGTACTATTACTTGTCAAAACATACTTTGAACTTGTTGAAACGCAATTTAACTTGTCAAAACGTAACTTTAACTTGTAAAAAACATAGTTTTAACATGTCAAAACGTAACTTTAACTTGTAAAAAATGTACTTTTACTTGTCAAAACGTAATTTTAACTTGTTGAAACATACTTTAACTTGTCAAAACGTAATATGAACTTGTTGAAACGTACTTTAACTTGTCAAAACGTAACATTAACTTGTAAAAAATTTAATTTAATTTGTAAAAAATGTACTATTACTTGTAAAAACGTACTCTGAACTTGTTGAAACGCACTTTAATTTGTCAAAACGTAACTTTAACTTGTTAAAAACATAGTTTAACGTGTCAAAACGTAACTTTAACTTGTAAAAAATGTACTATTACTTGTCAAAACGTACTTTGAACTTGTTGAAACGCACTTTAACTTGTCAAGACGTAACTTCAACCTGTAAAAAACATAGTTTAACATGTCAAAACGTTACTTGAACTTTTAAAAAATGTACTTTAACTTGTAAAAATTATACTATTACTTTCAAAACGTACTTTAAACTTGTTGAAACACATTTTAACTTGTCAAAACGTAACTTTAACTTGTAAAAAACATAGTTTAACATGTCAAAACGTAACTTTAACTTGTAAAAAATGTACTTTTACTTGTTAAAACGTAATTTTAACTTGTTGAAACATACTTTAACTTGTCAAAACGTAATATGAACTTGTTGAAACGTACTTTAACTTGTCAAAACGTAACTTTAACTTGTCAAAAATTTAATTTAACTTGTAAAAAATGTACTATTACTTGTCAAAACGTACTCTGAAATTGTTGAAACGTACTTTAACTTGTCAAAACGTAATTTTAACTTGTTAAAAACATAGTTTAACATGTCAAAACGTAACTTTAACTTGTAAAAAATGTACTATTACTTGTCAAAACGTACTTTGAACTTGTTGAAACATACTTTAACTTGTCAAAACGTAATTTTAACTTGTTAAAAACGTACTTTAACTTGTCAAAACGTAACTTTAACTTGTAAAAACTTGTAAAAAATGTATTATTACTTGTCAAAACGTACTATGAACTTGTTGAAACGCACTTTAACTTGTCAAAACGTAACTTTAACTTGTAAAAAACATAGTTTAACATGACAAAACGTAACTTTAACTTGTAAAAATTGTACTTTTACTTGTCAAAACGTAATTTTAACTTGTTGAAACATACTTTAACTTGTCAAAACGTAATATGAACTTGTTGAAACGTACTTTAACTTGTCAAAACGTAACTTTAACTTGTAAAAAATTTAATTTAACTTGTAAAAAATGTACTATTACTTGTCAAAACGTACTCTGAACTTGTTGAAACGCACTTTAACTTGTCAAAACGTAATTTTAACTTGTTAAAAACATAGTTTAACATGTCAAAACGTAACTTTAACTTGTAAAAAATGTACTTTTACTTGTCAAAACGTACTTTGAACTTGTTGAAACGCACTTTAACTTGTCAAGACGTAACTTCAACTTGTAAAAAACATAGTTTAACATGTCAAAACGTTACTTGAACTTGTAAAAAATGTACTTTAACTTGTAAAAATTATACTATTACTTTCAAAACGTACTTTGAACTTGTTGAAACACATTTTAACTTGTCAAAACGTAACTTTAACTTGTAAAAAACATAGTTTAACATGCCAAAACGTAACTTTAACTTGTAAAAAATGTACTTTTACTTGTCAAAACGTAATTTTAATTTGTTGAAACATACTTTAACTTGTCAAAACGTAATTTGAACTTGTTGAAACATACTTTAACTTGTCAAAACGTAATTTTAACTTGTAAAAAATTTAATTTAACTTGTAAAAAATTTAATTTAACTTGTAAAAAATTTAATCTAACTTGTAAAAAATGTACTATTACTTGTCAAAACGTACTTTGAACTTGTTGAAACGCACTTTAACTTGTCAAAACGTAACTTTAACTTGTAAAAAACATAGTTTAACATGTCAAAACGTAACTTTAACTTGTAAAAAATGTACTTTTATTTGTCAAAACGTAATTTTATCTTGTTGAAAGGTACTTTAACTTGTCAAAACGTAATTTGAACTTGTCAAAACGTAATGTTAACTTGTAAAATATTTACTTTAACTTGTAAAAAATATACTATTACTTATCAAAACGTACTTTGAACTTGTTGAAACCCACTTTAACTTGTCAAAACGTAACTTTAACTTGTAAAAAATGTACTTTTACTTGTCAAAACGTAATTTTAACCTGTTGAAACATACTTTAACTTGTCAAAACGTACTTTGAACTTGTTGAAACGCACTTTAACTTGTCAAAACGTAACTTTAACTTGTAAAAAACATAGTTTAACATGTCAAAACGTAACTTTAACTTCTAAAAAATGTACTTTTACTTGTCAAAACGTAATTTTAACTTGTTGAAACATACTTTAAGTTGTCAAAACGTAATTTGAACTTGTTGAAACGTACTTTAACTTGTCAAAACGTAACTTTATTTGAAAAAAATTTAATTTAACTTGTAAAAAATGTACTTTTACTTGTCAAAACATACTTTGAACTTGTTGAAACGCACTTTAACTTGTCAAAACGTATTTTGAACTTGTAAAAAACATAGTTTAACATGTCAAAACGTAACTTTAACTTGTAAAAAATGTACTTTTATTTGTCAAAACGTAATTTTATCTTGTTTAAAGGTACTTTAACTTGTCAAAACGTAATTTGAACTTGTTAAAACGTAATGTTAACTTGTAAAATATTTACTTTAACTTGTAAAAAATGTACTATTACTTATCAAAACATACTTTGAACTTGTTGAAACGCACTTTAACTTGTAAAAACGTAACTTTAACTTGTAAAAAATGTACTTTTACTTGTCAAAACGTAATTTTAACTTGTTGAAACATACTTTAACTTGTCAAAACGTAATTTTAACTTGTTGAAACGTCCTTTAACATGTCAAAATGTAACTTTAACTTGTTAAAAATGTACTTTAACTTGTCAAAACGTAACTTTAACTTGTAAAAATTTAATTTAACTTGTAAAAAATGTACTATTACTTGTCAAAACGTACTTTGAACTTGTTGAAACGCACTTTAACTTGTCAAGACGTAACTTTAACTTGTAAAAAACATAGTTTAACATGTCAAAACGTTGCTTGAACTTGTGAAAAATGTACTTTAACTTTTAAAAACTATAATATTACTTGTCAAAACGTACTTTGAACTTGTTGAAACGCACTTTAACTTGTCAAAACGTAACTTTAACTTGTAAAAAACATAGTTTAATATGTCAAAACGTTACTTTAACTTGTAAAAAATGTACTTTTACTTGTCAAAACGTAATTTTAACTTGTTGAAACATACATTAACTTGTCAAAACGTAATTTTAACTTGTTGAAACGTACTTTAACTTGTCAAAACGTAACTTTAACTAGTAAAAAATTTAATTTAACTTGTAAAAAATGTACTATTACTTGTCAAAACATACTTTGAACTTGTTGAAACGCAATTTAACTTGTCAAAACGTAACTTTAACTTGTAAAAAACATAGTTTTAACATGTCAAAACGTAACTTTAACTTGTAAAAAATGTACTTTTACTTGTCAAAACGTAATTTTAACTTGTTGAAACATACTTTAACTTGTCAAAACGTAATATGAACTTGTTGAAACGTACTTTAACTTGTCAAAACGTAACATTAACTTGTAAAAAATTTAATTTAACTTGTAAAAAATGTACTATTACTTGTAAAAACGTACTCTGAACTTGTTGAAACGCACTTTAATTTGTCAAAACGTAACTTTAACTTGTTAAAAACATAGTTTAACGTGTCAAAACGTAACTTTAACTTGTAAAAAATGTACTATTACTTGTCAAAACGTACTTTGAACTTGTTGAAACGCACTTTAACTTGTCAAGACGTAACTTCAACCTGTAAAAAACATAGTTTAACATGTCAAAACGTTACTTGAACTTTTAAAAAATGTACTTTAACTTGTAAAAATTATACTATTACTTTCAAAACGTACTTTAAACTTGTTGAAACACATTTTAACTTGTCAAAACGTAACTTTAACTTGTAAAAAACATAGTTTAACATGTCAAAACGTAACTTTAACTTGTAAAAAATGTACTTTTACTTGTTAAAACGTAATTTTAACTTGTTGAAACATACTTTAATTTGTCAAAACGTAATTTGAACTTGTTGAAACGTACTTTAACTTGTCAAAACGTAACTTTAACTTGTAAAAAATTTAATTTAACTTGTAAAAAATTTAATTTAACTTGTAAAAAATGTACTATTACTTGTCAAAACGTACTTTG
Source organism: Urtica urens (assembly GCA_958296335.1). Taxonomy (NCBI): domain Eukaryota; kingdom Viridiplantae; phylum Streptophyta; class Magnoliopsida; order Rosales; family Urticaceae; genus Urtica; species Urtica urens. Next base: position 25,357,191 of record OY282520.1, read on the forward strand.
AACTTGTTGAAACGCACTTTAACTTGTCAAAACGTAACTTTAACTTGTAAAAAACATAGTTTAACATGTCAAAACGTAACTTTAACTTGTAAAAAATGTACTTTTATTTGTCAAAACGTAATTTTATCTTGTTGAAAGGTACTTTAACTTGTCAAAACGTAATTTGAACTTGTCAAAACGTAATGTTAACTTGTAAAATATTTACTTGAACTTGTAAAAAATATACTATTACTTATCAAAACGCACTTTGAAATTGTTGAAACGCACTTTAACTTGTCAAAACGTAACTTTAACTTGTAAAAAATGTACTTTTACTTGTCAAAACATAATTTTAACTTGTTGAAACATACTTTAACTTGTCAAAACGTAATTTTAACTTGTTGAAACGTACTTTAACATGTCAAAACGTAACTTTAACTTTTTAAAAACGTACTTTAACTTGTCAAAACGTAACTTTAACTTGTAAAAAATTTAATTTAACTTGTAAAAAATGTACTATTACTTGTCAAAACGTACTTTGAACTTGTTGAAACGCACTTTAACTTGTCAAAACATATTTTTAACTTGTAAAAAACATAGTTTAACATTTCAAAACGTAACTTTAACTTGTAAAAAATGTACTTTTATTTGTCAAAACGTAATTTTATATTGTTGAAAGGTAATTTAACTTGTCAAAACGTAACTTTAACTTGTAAAAAATTTAATTTAACTTTTAAAAAATGTACTATTACTTGTCAAAACGTACTTTGAACTTGTTGAAACGCACTTTAACTTGTCAAGACGTAACTTTATCTTGTAAAAAACATAGTTTAACATGTCAAAACGTTACTTGAACTTGTGAAAAATGTACTTTAACTTGTAAAAATTATATTATTACTTGTCAAAACGTACTTTGAACTTGTTGAAACACACTTTAACTTGTCAAAACGTAACTTTAACTTGTAAAAAACATAGTTTAACATGTCAAAACGTAACTTTAACTTGTAAAATATGTACTTTCACTTGTCAAAACGTAATTTTAACTTGTTGAAACATACTTTAACTTGTCAAAACGTAATTTGAACTTGTTGAAACGTACTTTAACTTGTCAAAACGTAACTTTATTTGTAAAAAATTTAATTTAACTTGTAAAAAATGTACTTTTACTTGTCAAAACATACTTTGAACTTGTTGAAACGCACTTTAACTTGTCAAAACGTATTTTTAACTTGTAAAAAACATAGTTTAACATGTCAAAACGTAACTTTAACTTGTAAAAAATGTACTTTTATTTGTCAAAACGTAATTTTATCTTGTTGAAAGGTACTTTAACTTGTCAAAACGTAATTTGAACTTGTTAAAACGTAATGTTAACTTGTAAAATATTTACTTTAACTTGTAAAAAATGTACTATTACTTATCAAAACATACTTTGAACTTGTTGAAACGCACTTTAACTTGTAAAAACGTAACTTTAACTTGTAAAAAATGTACTTTTACTTGTTAAAACGTAATTTTAACTTGTTGAAACATACTTTAACTTGTCAAAACATAATTTTAACTTGTTGAAACGTCCTTTAACATGTCAAAACGTAACTTTAACTTGTTAAAAACGTACTTTAACTTGTCAAAACGTAACCTTAACTTGTAAAAAATATAATTTAACTTGTAAAAAATGTACTATTACTTGTCAAAACGTACTTTGAACTTGTTGAAACGCACTTTAACTTGTCAAAACGTATTTTTAACTTGTAAAAAATATAGTTTAACATGTCAAAACGTAACTTTAACTTGTAAAAAATGTACTTTTATTTGTCAAAACGTAATTTTATCTTGTTGAAAGGTACTTTAACTTGTCAAAACGTAACTTTAACTTGTAAAAAATTTACTTTAACTTGTAAAAAATGTACTATTACTTGTCAAAACGTACTTTGAACTTGTTGAAACGCACTTTAACTTGTCAAGGCGTAACTTTAACTTGTAAAAAACATAGTTTAACATGTCAAAACGTTACTTTAGCTTGTAAAAAATGTACTTTTATTTGTCAAAACGTAATTTTATATTGTTGAAAGGTAATTTAACTTGTCAAAACGTTACTTTAACTTGTAAAAAATTTAATTTAACTTGTAAAAAATGTACTATTACTTGTCAAAACGTACTTTGAACTTGTTGAAACGCACTTTAACTTGTCAAGACGTAACTTTAACTTGTAAAAAACATAGTTTAACATGTCAAAACGTTACTTGAACTTGTGAAAAATGTACTTTAACTTGTAAAAATTATATTATTACTTGTCAAAACGTACTTTGAACTTGTTGAAACACACTTTAACTTGTCAAAACGTAACTTTAACTTGTAAAAAACATAGTTTAACATGTCAAAACGTAACTTTAACTTGTAAAAAATGTACTTTCACTTGTCAAAACGTAATTTTAACTTGTTGAAACATACTTTAACTTGTCAAAACGTAATTTGAACTTGTTGAAACGTACTTTAACTTGTCAAAACGTAACTTTATTTGTAAAGAATTTAATTTAACTTGTAAAAAATGTACTTTTACTTGTCAAAACATACTTTGAACTTGTTGAAACGCACTTTAACTTGTCAAAACGTATTTTTAACTTGTCAAAAACATAGTTTAACATGTCAAAACGTAACTTTAACTTGTAAAAAATGTACTTTTATTTGTCAAAACGTAATTTTATCTTGTTGAAAGGTACTTTAACTTGTCAAAACGTAATTTGAACTTGTAAAATATTTACTTTAACTTGTAAAAAATGTACTATTACTTATCAAAACATACTTTGAACTTGTTGAAACGCACTTCAACTTGTAAAAACGTAACTTTAACTTGTAAAAAATGTACTTTTACTTGTCAAAACGTAATTTTAACTTGTTGAAACATACTTTAACTTGTCAAAACATAATTTTAACTTGTTGAAACGTCCTTTAACATGTCAAAACGTAACTTTAACTTGTTAAAAACGTACTTTAACTTGTCAAAACGTAACCTTAACTTGTAAAAAATATAATTTAACTTGTAAAAAATGTACTATTACTTGTCAAAACGTACTTTGAACTTGTTGAAACGCACTTTAACTTGTCAAAACGTATTTTTAACTTGTAAAAAATATAGTTTAACATGTCAAAACGTAACTTTAACTTGTAAAAAATGTACTTTTATTTGTCAAAACGTAATTTTATCTTGTTGAAAGGTACTTTAACTTGTCAAAACGTAACTTTAACTTGTAAAAAAATTTAATTTAACTTGTAAAAAATGTACTATTACTTGTCAAAACGTACTTTGAACTTGTTGAAACGCACTTTAACTTGTCAAGACGTAACTTTAACTTGTAAAAAACATAGTTTAACATGTCAAAACGTTGCTTGAACTTGTGAAAAATGTACTTTAACTTGTAAAAACTATACTATTACTTGTCAAAACGTACTTTGAACTTGTTGAAACGCAATTTAACTTGTCAAAACGTAACTTTAACTTGTAAAAAACATAGTTTAACATGTCAAAACGTTACTTTAACTTGTAAAAAATGTACTTTTACTTGTCAAAACGTAATTTTAACTTGTTGAAACATACATTAACTTGTCAAAACGTAATTTGAAATTGTTGAAACGTACTTTAACTTGTCAAAACGTAACTTTAACTTGTAAAAAATTTAATTTAACATGTAAAAAATGTACTATTACTTGTCAAAACTTACTTTGAACTTGTTGAAACACAATTTAACATGTCAAAACGTAACTTTAACTTGTAAAAAATGTACTTTTACTTTTCAAAACGTAATTTTAACTTGTTGAAACATACTTTAACTTGTCAAAACTTAATTTGAACTTGTTGAAAGGTACTTTAACTTGTCAAAACGTAACTTTATTTGTAAAAAGTTTAATTTAACTTGTAAAAAATGTACTTTTACTTGTCAAAACATACTTTGAACTTGTTGAAACGCACTTTAACTTGTCAAAACGTATTTTTAACCTGTAAAAAACATAGTTTAACATGTCAAAACGTAACTTTAACTTGTAAAAAATGTACTTTTATTTGTCAAAACGTAATTTTATCTTGTTGAAAGGTACTTTAACTTGTCAAAACGTAACTTTAACTTGTAAAAAATTTACTTTAACTTGTAAAAAATGTACTATTACTTGTCAAAATGTACTTTGAACTTGTTGAAACGCACTTTAACTTGTCAAGACGTAACTTTAACTTGTAAAAAACATAGTTTAACATGTCAAAACGTTACTTGAACTTGTAAAAAATGCACTTTCACTTGTAAAAATTATACTATTACTTGTCAAAAAGTACTTTGAACTTGTTGAAACACATTTTAACTTGTCAAAACGTAACTTTAACTTGTAAAAAACATAGTTTAACATGTCAAAACGTAACTTTAACTTGTAAAAAATGTACTTTTACTTGTCAAAACGTAATTTTAACTTGTTGAAACAAACTTTAACATGTCAAAACGTAATTTGAACTTGTTGAAACGTACTTTAACTTGTAAAAACGTAACTTTAACTTGTAAAAAATTTAATTTAACTTGTAAAAAATGTACTGTTACATGTCAAAACGTAATTTTAACTTGTTGAAACATACTTTAACTTGTCAAAACGTAATTTTAACCTGTTGAAACGTACTTTAACTTGTCAAAACGTAACTTTAACTTGTTAAAAACATAGTTTAACATGTCAAAACGTAACTTTAACTTGTAAAAAATGTACTATTACTTGTCAAAACGTACTTTGAACTTGTTGAAACGCACTATAACTTGTCAAGACGTAACTTTAACTTGTAAAAAACGTAGTTTAACATGTCAAAACGTTATTTGAACTTGTAAAAAATGTACTTTCACTTGTAAAAATTATACTATTCCTTGTCAAAAACTACTTTGAACTTGTTGAAACACATTTTAACTTGTCAAAACGTAACTTTAACTTGTAAAAAACATAGTTTAACATGTCAAAACGTAATTTTAACTTGTAAAAAATGTACTTTTACTTGTCAAAACGTACTTTGAACATGTTGAAACGCACTTTGACTTGTCAAAACGTATTTTGAACTTGTAAAAACATAGTTTAACATGTCAAAACGTAACTTTAACTTGTAAAAAATGTACTTTTATTTGTAAAAACGTAATTATATCTTGTTGAAAGGTACTTTAACTTGTCAAAACCTAACTTTAACTTGTAAAAAATTTAATTTAACTTGTAAAAAATGTACTATTACTTGTCAAAACGTACTTTGAACTTGTTGAAATGCACTTTAACTTGTCAAGACGTAACTTTAACTTGTAATAAACATAGTTTATCATGTCAAAACGTTACTTGAACTTGTGAAAAATGTACTTCAACTTGTAAAAATTATACTATTACTTGTCAAAACTTACTTTGAACTTGTTGAAACGCACTTTAACTTGTCAAGACGTAACTTTAACTTGTAAAAAACATAGTTTAACATGTCAAAACGTTGCTTGAACTTGTGAAAAATGTACATTTACTTGTCAAAACGTAATTTTAACTTGTTGAAACATACTCTAACATGTCAAAACGTACTTTGACCTTGTTGAAACGCACTTTAACTTGTCAAAATGTAACTTTAACTTGTAAATAACATAGTTTAACATGTCAAAACGTAACTTTAACTTGTAAAAAATGTACTTTTATTTGTCAAAACGTAATTTTATATTGTTGAAAGGTAATTTAACTTGTCAAAACGTAACTTTAACTTGTAAAAAATTTAATTTAACTTGTAAAAAATGTACTATTACTTGTCAAAACGTACTTTGAACTTGTTGAAACGCACTTTAACTTGTCAAGACGTAACTTTAACTTGTAAAAAACATAGTTTAACTTGTCAAAACGTTACTTGAACTTGTGAAAAATGTACTTGAACTTGTGAAAATAATACTATTACTTGTCAAAACGTACTTTGAACTTGTTGAAACGCACTTTAACTTGTCAAAACGTAACTTTAACTTGTAAAAAACATAGTTTAACATGTCAAATCGTAACTTTAACTTGTAAAAAATGTACTTTTACTTGTCAAAACGTAATTTTAACTTGTTGAAACATACTTTAACTTGTCAAAACGTAATTTGAACTTGTTGAAACGTACTTTAACTTGTCAAAACGTAACTTTATTTGTAAAAAATTTAATTTAACTTGTTAAAAATGTACTTTTACTTGTCAAAACATACTTTGAACTTGTTGAAACGCACTTTAACTTGTCAAAACGTATTTTTAACTTGTAAAAAACATAGTTTAACATGTCAAAACGTAACTTTAACTTGTAAAAAATGTACTTTTATTTGTCAAAACGTAATTTTATCTTGTTGAAAGGTACTTTAACTTGTCAAAACGTAATTTGAACTTGTTAAACCGTAATGTTAACTTGTAAAATATTTACTTTAACTTGTAAAAAATGTACTATTACTTATCAAAACATACTTTGAACTTGTTGAAACGCACTTTAACTTGTAAAAACGTAACTTTAACTTGTAAAAAATGTACTTTTACTTGTCAAAACGTAATTTTAACTTGTTGAAACATACTTTAACTTGTCAAAACATAATTTTAACTTGTTGAAACGTCCTTTAACATGTCAAAACGTAACTTTAACTTGTTAAAAACGTACTTTAACTTGTCAAAACGTAACCTTAACTTGTAAAAAATATAATTTAATTTGTAAAAAATGTACTATTACTTGTCAACACGTACTTTGAACATGTTGAAACGCACTTTGACTTGTCAAAACGTATTTTGAACTTGTAAAAACATAGTTTAACATGTCAAAACGTAACTTTACCTTGTAAAAAATGTACTTTTATTTGTAAAAACGTAATTATATCTTGTTGAAAGGTACTTTAACTTGTCAAAACCTAACTTTAACTTGTAAAAAATTTAATTTAACTTGTAAAAAATGTACTATTACTTGTCAAAACGTACTTTGAACTTGTTGAAATGCACTTTAACTTGTCAAGACGTAACTTTAACTTGTAATAAACATAGTTTATCATGTCAAAACGTTACTTGAACTTGTGAAAAATGTACTTCAACTTGTAAAAATTATACTATTACTTGTCAAAACTTACTTTGAACTTGTTGAAACGCACTTTAACTTGTCAAGACGTAACTTTAACTTGTAAAAAACATAGTTTAACATGTCAAAACGTTGCTTGAACTTGTGAAAAATGTACATTTACTTGTCAAAACGTAATTTTAACTTGTTGAAACATACTCTAACATGTCAAAACGTACTTTGACCTTGTTGAAACGCACTTTAACTTGTCAAAATGTAACTTTAACTTGTAAAAAACATAGTTTAACATGTCAAAACGTAACTTTAACTTGTAAAAAATGTACTTTTATTTGTCAAAACGTAATTTTATATTGTTGAAAGGTAATTTAACTTGTCAAAACGTAACTTTAACTTGTAAAAAATTTAATTTAACTTGTAAAAAATGTACTATTACTTGTCAAAACGTACTTTGAACTTGTTGAAACGCACTTTAACTTGTCAAGACGTAACTTTAACTTGTAAAAAACATAGTTTAACATGTCAAAACGTTACTTGAACTTGTGAAAAATGTACTTGAACTTGTAAAAATTATACTATTACTTGTCAAAACGTACTTTGAACTTGTTGAAACGCACTTTAACTTGTCAAAACGTAACTTTAACTTGTAAAAAACATAGTTTAACATGTCAAATCGTAACTTTAACTTGTAAAAAATGTACTTTTACTTGTCAAAACGTAATTTTAACTTGTTGAAACATACTTTAACTTGTCAAAACGTAATTTGAACTTGTTGAAACGTACTTTAACTTGTCAAAACGTAACTTTATTTGTAAAAAATTTAATTTAACTTGTTAAAAATGTACTTTTACTTGTCAAAACATACTTTGAACTTGTTGAAACGCACTTTAACTTGTCAAAACGTATTTTTAACTTGTAAAAAACATAGTTTAACATGTCAAAACGTAACTTTAACTTGTAAAAAATGTACTTTTATTTGTCAAAACGTAATTTTATCTTGTTGAAAGGTACTTTAACTTGTCAAAACGTAATTTGAACTTGTTAAACCGTAATGTTAACTTGTAAAATATTTACTTTAACTTGTAAAAAATGTACTATTACTTATCAAAACATACTTTGAACTTGTTGAAACGCACTTTAACTTGTAAAAACGTAACTTTAACTTGTAAAAAATGTACTTTTACTTGTCAAAACGTAATTTTAACTTGTTGAAACATACTTTAACTTGTCAAAACATAATTTTAACTTGTTGAAACGTCCTTTAACATGTCAAAACGTAACTTTAACTTGTTAAAAACGTACTTTAACTTGTCAAAACGTAACCTTAACTTGTAAAAAATATAATTTAACTTGTAAAAAATGTACTATTACTTGTCAAAACGTACTTTGAACTTGTTGAAACGCACTTTAACTTGTCAAAACGTCTTTTAACTTGTAAAAAATATAGTTTAACATGTCAAAACGTAACTTTAACTTGTAAAAAATGTACTTTTATTTGTCAAAACGTAATTTTATCTTGTTGAAAGGTACTTTAACTTGTCAAAACGTAACTTTAAATTGTAAAAAAAATTAATTTAACTTGTAAAAAATGTACTATTACTTGTCAAAACGTACTTTGAACTTGTTGAAACGCAATTTAACTTGTCAAGACGTAACTTTAACTTGTAAAAAACATAGTTTAACATGTCAAAACGTTGCTTGAACTTGTGAAAAATGTACTTTAACTTGTAAAAACTATACTATTACTTGTCAAAACGTACTTTGAACTTGTTGAAACGCACTTTAACTTGTCAAAACGTAACTTTAACTTGTAGAAAACATAGTTTAACATGTCAAAACGTTACTTTAACTTGTAAAAAATGTACTTTTACTTGTCAAAACGTAATTTTAACTTGTTGAAACATACATTAACTTGTCAAAACGTAATTTGAACTTGTTGAAACGTACTTTAACTTGTCAAAACGTAACTTTAACTTGTAAAAAATCTAATTTAACATGTAAAAAATGTACTATTACTTGTCAAAACGTACTTTGAACTTGTTGAAACGCAATTTAACATGTCAAAACGTAACTTTAACTTGTAAAAAATGTACTTTTACTTTTCAAAACGTAATTTTAACTTGTTGAAACATACTTTAACTTGTCAAAACGTAATTTGAACTTGTTGAAAGGTACTTTAACTTGTCAAAACGTAACTTTATTTGTAAAAAGTTTAATTTAACTTGTAAAAAATGTACTTTTACTTGTCAAAACATACTTTGAACTTGTTGAAACGCACTTTAACTTGTCAAAACGTATTTTTAACTTGTAAAAAACATAGTTTAACATGTCAAAACGTAACTTTAACTTGTAAAAAATGTACTTTTATTTGTCAAAACGTAATTTTATCTTGTTGAAAGGTACTTTAACTTGTCAAAACGTAACTTTAACTTGTAAAAAATTTACTTTAACTTGTAAAAAATGTACTATTACTTGTCAAAACGTACTTTGAACTTGTTGAAACGCACTTTAACTTGTCAAGACGTAACTTTAACTTGTAAAAAACATAGTTTAACATGTCAAAACGTTACTTGAACTTGTAAAAAATGTACTTTCACTTGTAAAAATTATACTATTACTTGTCAAAAAGTACTTTGTACTTGTTGAAACACATTTTAACTTGTCAAAACGTAACTTTAACTTGTAAAAAACATAGTTTAACATGTCAAAACGTAACTTTAACTTGTAAAAAATGTACTTTTACTTGTCAAAACGTAATTTTAACTTGTTGAAACAAACTTTAACATGTCAAAACGTAATTTGAACTTGTTGAAACGTACTTTAACTTGTCAAAACGTAACTTTAACTTGTAAAAAATTTAATTTAACTTTTAAAAAATGTACTGTTACATGTCAAAACGTAATTTTAACTTGTTGAAACATACTTTAACTTGTCAAAACGTAATTTTAACCTGTTGAAACGTACTTTAACTTGTCAAAACGTAACTTTATCTTGTTAAAAACATAGTTTAACATGTCAAAACGTAACTTTAACTTGTAAAAAATGTACTATTTCTTGTCAAAACGTACTTTGAACTTGTTGAAACGCACTTTAACTTGTCAAGACGTAACTTTAACTTGTAAAAAACGTAGTTTAACATGTCAAAACGTTATTTGAACTTGTAAAAAATTTACTTTCACTTGTAAAAATTATACTATTCCTTGTCAAAAAGTAATTTGAACTTGTAGAAACACATTTTAACTTGTCAAAACGTAACTTTAACTTGTAAAAAATATAGTTTAACATGTCAAAACGTAATTTTAACTTGTAAAAAATGTACTTTTACTTGTCAAAACGTACTTTGAACATGTTGAAACGCACTTTGACTTGTCAAAACGTATTTTGAACTTGTAAAAACATAGTTTAACATGTCAAAACGTAACTTTAACTTGTAAAAAATGTACTTTTATTTGTAAAAACGTAATTATATCTTGTTGAAAGGTACTTTAACTTGTCAAAACCTAACTTTAACTTGTAAAAAATTTAATTTAACTTGTAAAAAATGTACTATTACTTGTCAAAACGTACTTTGAACTTGTTGAAATGCACTTTAACTTGTCAAGACGTAACTTTAACTTGTAATAAACATAGTTTATCATGTCAAAACGTTACTTGAACTTGTGAAAAATGTACTTCAACTTGTAAAAATTATACTATTACTTGTCAAAACTTACTTTGAACTTGTTGAAACGCACTTTAACTTGTCAAGACGTAACTTTAACTTGTAAAAAACATAGTTTAACATGTCAAAACGTTGCTTGAACTTGTGAAAAATGTACTTTTACTTGTCAAAACGTAATTTTAACTTGTTGAAACATACTTTAACATGTCAAAACGTACTTTGACCTTGTTGAAACGCACTTTAACTTGTCAAAATGTAACTTTAACTTGTAAATAACATAGTTTAACATGTCAAAACGTAACTTTAACTTGTAAAAAATGTACTTTTATTTGTCAAAACGTAATTTTATTTTGTTGAAAGGTACTTTAACTTGTCAAAACGTAATTTGAACTAGTCAAAACGTAATGTTAACTTGTAAATATTTACTTTAACTTGTAAAAAATGTACTATTACTTATCAAAACGTACTTTGAACTTGTTGAAACGCACTTTAACTTGTCAAAACGTAAATTTAACTTGTAAAAAATGTACTTTTACTTGTCAAAACATAATTTTAACTTGTTGAAACATACTTTAACTTGTCAAAACGTAATTTTAACTTGTTGAAACGTACTTTAACTTTTCGAAACGTAACTTTGACTTGTTAAAAACATAGTTTAACATGTCAAAACGTAACTTTAACTTGTTAAAAATGTTCTATTACTTGTCAAAACGTACTTTGAACTTGTTGAAACGCACTTTAACTTGTCAAGACGTAACTTTAGCTTGTGAAAAACATAGTTTAACATGTTAAAATGTTACTTGAACTTGTGAAAAATGTACTTTAACTTGTAAAAATTATACTATAACTTGTCAAAACGTACTTTGAACTTTTTGAAACGCACTTTAACTTGTCAAAACGTAACTTTAACTTGTAAAAAACATAGTTTAACATGTCCAAACGTAATTTGAACTTGTTGAAACGTACTTTAACTTGTCAAAACGTAACTTTAAGTTGTAAAAAATTTAATTTAACTTGTAAAAAATGTACTAATACTTGACAAAACGTACTTTGAACTTGTTGAAACGCACTTTAACATGTCAAAACGTAACTTTAACTTGTAAAAAATATAGTTTAACATGTCAAAACGTAACTTTAAGTTGTAAAAAATGTACTTTTATTTGTCAAAACGTAATTTTATCTTGTTGAAAGTTACTTTAACTTGTCAAAACGTAATTTGAACTTGTCAAAACGTAATTTTAACTTGTAAAATATTTACTTTAACTTGTAAAAAATAAACTATTACTTATCAAAACGTACTTTGAACTTGTTGAAACGTACTTTAACATGTCAAAACGTAACTTTAACTTGTAAAAAACATAGTTTAACATGTCAAGACGTAACTTTAACTTGTAAAAAATGTACTTTAACTTGTAAAAATTATACTATTACTTGTCAAACGTACTTTGAACTTGTTGAAACGCACTTTAACTTGTCAAAACGTAACTTTAACTTGTAAAAAATTTAATTTAACTTGTAAAAAATGTACTATTCCTTGTCAAAACGTACTTTGAACTTGTTGAAACGCAATTTAACTTGTCAAAACGTAACTTTAACTTGTAAAAAACATAGTTTTAACATGTCAAAACGTAACTTTAACTTGTAAAAAATGTACTTTTACTTGTCAAAACGTAATTTTAACTTGTTGAAACATACTTTAACTTGTCAAAACGTAATTTGAACTTGTTGAAACGTACTTTAACTTGTCAAAACGTAACTTTATTTGTAAAAAATTTAATTTAACTTGTAAAAAATGTACTTTTACTTGTCAAAACGTACTTTGAACTTGTTGAAACGCACTTTAACTTGTCAAAACGTATTTTTAACTTGTAAAAAAAATAGTTTAACATGTCAAAACGTAACTTTAACTTGTAAAAAATATACTTTTATTTGTCAAAACGTAATTTTATCTTGTTGAAAGGTACTTTAACTTGTCAAAACGTAACTTTAACTTGTAAAAAATTTAATTTAACTTGTAAAAAATGTACTATTACTTGTCAAAACGTACTTTGAACTTGTTGAAACGCACTTTAACTTGTCAAGACGTAACTTTAACTTGTAAAAAACATAGTTTAACATGTCAAAACGTTGCTTGAACTTGTGAAAAATGTACTTTAACTTGTAAAAACTATACTATTACTTGTCAAAACGTACTTTGAACTTGTTGAAACGCACTTTCACTTGTCAAAACGTAACATTAACTTGTAAAAAACATAATTTAACATGTCAAAACGTAACTTTAACTTGTAAAAAATGTACTTTTACTTGTCAAAACGTAATTTTAACTTGTTGAAACATACATTAACTTGTCAAAACATAATTTGAACTTGTTGAAATGTACTTTAACTTGTCAAAACGTAACTTTAAGTTGTAAAAAATTTAATTTAACTTGTAAAAAATGTACTAATACTTGACAAAACGTACTTTGAACTTGTTGAAACGCACTTTAACATGTCAAAACGTAACTTTAACTTGTAAAAAACATAGTTTAACATGTCAAAACGTAACTTTATGTTGTAAAAAATGTACTTTTATTTGTCAAAACGTAATTTTATCTTGTTGAAAGGTACTTTAACTTGTCAAAACGTAATTTTAACTTGTCAAAACGTAATTTTAACTTGTAAAATATTTAATTTAACTTGTAAAAAATGAACTATTACTTATCAAAACGTACTTTGAACTTGTTGAAACGCACTTTAACATGTCAAAACGTAACTTTAACTTGTAAAAAATGTACTATTACTTGTCAAAACGTACTTTGAAGTTGTTGAAACGCACTTTAACTTGTCAAGACGTAACTTTAATTTGTAAAAAACATAGTTTAACATGTCAAAACGTTACTTGAACTTGTGAAAAATGTACTTTAACTTGTAAAAATTATACTATTACTTGTCAAAACGTACTTTGAACTTGTTGAAACGCACTTTAACTTGTCAAAACGTATTTTTAACTTGTAAAAAACAAAGTTTAACATGTCAAAACGTAACTTTAACTTGTAAAAAATGTACTTTTATTTGTCAAAACGTAATTTTATCTTGTTGAAAGGTAATTTAACTTGTCAAAACGTAAATTTAACTTGTAAAAAATTTAATTTAACTTGTAAAAAATGTACTATTACTTGTCAAAACGTACTTTGAACTTGTTGAAACGCACTTTAACTTGTCAAGACGTAACTTTTACTTGTAAAAAACATAGTTTAACATGTCAAAACGTTACTTGAAGTTGTGAAAAATGTACTTTAACTTGTAAAAATTATACTATTACTTGTCAAAACGTACTTTGAACTTGTTGAAACGCACTTTAACTTGTCAAAACGTAACTTTAACTTGTAAAAAACATAGTTTAACATGTCAAAACGTAACTTTAACTTGTAAAAAATGTACTTTTACTTGTCAAAACGTAATTTGAACTTGTTGAAACATACTTGAACTTGTCAAAACGTAATTTGAACTTGTTGAAACATACTTTAACTTGTCAAAACGTAATTTGAACTTGTTGAAACGTACTTTAACTTGTCAAAACGTAACTTTAACCTGTAAAAAATTTAATTTAACTTGTAAAAAATTTAATTTAACTTGTAAAAAATGTACTATTACTTGTCAAAACGTACTTTGAACTTGTTGAAACGCACTTTAACTTGTCAAAACGTAACTTTAACTTGTAAAAAACATAGTTTAACATGTCAAAACGTAACTATAAATTAAAGTTACGTTTTGACAAGTTACACTATGTTTTTTACAACTTAAAGTTACTTTTTGACAAGTTAAAGTACGTTTCAATAAGTTAAAATTCCGATTTGACAAGTTAAAGTACATTTTTTACAAGTTAAAGTTACGTTTTGACTTGTTAAACTATGTTTTTTACAAGTTAAAGTTACGTTTTGACAAGTTAAAGTGCGTTTCAAAAAGTTAAAAGTACGTTTTGACAAGTAATAGTAGATTTTTTACAAGTTAAAGTTACGTTTTGACAAGTTAAACTATGTTTTTTACAATATAAAGTTACGTTTTGACAAAATAAAGTACGTTTCAACAAGTTAAAATTACTTTTTGACAAGTTAAAGTACGTTTCAACAAGTTAAAATTTCGATTTGAAACATAAAGTACATTTTTTACAAGTTAAAGTACGTTTCAACAAGTTCAAATTACGTTTTGACAAGTTAAAGTACCTTTCAACAAGATAAAATTACGTTTTGACGGGTAAAAGTACATTTTTTACAAGTTAAAGTTACGTTTTGACATGTTAAACTATGATTTTGACAAGTTAAAGTTACGTTTTGACAAGTTAAAGTACGTTTTAACAAGTTAAAATTACTTTTTGACAAGTTTAAGTATGTTTCAACAGGTTAAAATTACGTGTTGAGAAGTAAAAGTACATTTTTTTCAAGTTAAAGTTACGTTTTGACAAGTTAAAGTGGGTTATAACAAGTTCAAAGTACGTTTTGACAAGTAATAGTACATTTTTTACAAGTTAAAGTACATTTTTTTCAAGTTAAAATTACGTTTTGTTAAGTTAAAGTATGTTTCAACAAGTTCAAAGTACGTTTTGACAAGTAATAGTACATTTTTTTACAAGTTAAAGTACGTTTTTTACAAGTTAAAGATACGTTTTGACAAGTTAAAGTATGTTTCAACAGGTTTAAATTACGTTTTGACAAGTTAAAGTATGTTTCAACAGGTTAAAATTACGTTTTGTCAAGTAAAAGTACATTTTTTACAAGTTAAAGTTACGTTTTGACATGTTAAACTATGTTTTTTACAAGTTAAAGTTAAGTTTTGACAAGTTAAAGTGCGTTTCAACAAGTTCAAAGTACGTTTTGACAAGTAATAGTACATTTTTTACAAGTTAAAGTTACGTTTTGACAAGTTAAACTATGTTTTTTACGAGTTAAAGTTACGGTTCTACAAGTTAAAGTATGTTTCAACAAGTTAAAATTACTTTTTGACAAGTTAAAGTATATTTTTTACAAATTAAATTTATGTTTCGACAAGTTAAACTATGTTTTTTACAACTTAAAGTTACTTTTTGACAAGTTAAAGTACGTTTCAACAAGTTCAAATTACGTTTTGACAAGTTAAAGTACATTTTTTTACAAGTTAAAGTCACGTTTTGACAAGTTAAAATACGTTTCAACAAGTTCAAATTACGTTTTGACAAGTTAAAGTACCTTTCAACAAGATAAAATTACGTTTTGACAAGTAAAAGTACATTTTTTACAAGTTAAATTTACGTTTTGACATGTTAAACTATGTTTTTTACAAGTTAAAGTTACGTTTTAACAAGTTAACCTATGTTTTTTTCGAATTAAAGTTACGTTTTGACAAGTTAAAGTGCGTTTCAACAAGTTCAAAGTACGTTTTGACATGTAATAGTACATTTTTTACAAGTTAAGGTTACGTTTTGACAAGTTAAACTATGTTTTTTACAATATAAAGTTACGTTTTGACAAAATAAAGTACGTTTCAACAAGTTAAAATTACTTTTTGACAAGTTAAAGTACGTTTCAACAAGTTAAAATTTCGATTTGAAACATAAAGTACATTTTTTACAAGTTAAGTTACGTTTTGACAAGTTAAAGTACGTTTCAACAAGTTCAAATTACGTTTTGACAAGTTAAAGTACCTTTCAACAAGATAAAATTACGTTTTGACGGGTAAAAGTACATTTTTTACAAGTTAAAGTTACGTTTTGACATGTTAAACTATGATTTTGACAAGTTAAAGTTACGTTTTGACAAGTTAAAGTACATTTTTTACAAGTTAAAGTTACGTTTTGACTTGTTAAACTATGTTTTTTACAAGTTAAAGTTACGTTTTGACAAGTTAAAGTGCGTTTCAAAAAGTTCAAAGTACGTTTTGACAAGTAATAGTAGATTTTTTACAAGTTAAAGTTACGTTTTGACAAGTTAAACTATGTTTTTTACAATATAAAGTTACGTTTTGACAAAATAAAGTACGTTTCAACAAGTTAAAATTACTTTTTGACAAGTTAAAGTACGTTTCAACAAGTTAAAATTTCGATTTGAAACATAAAGTACATTTTTTACAAGTTAAGTTACGTTTTGACAAGTTAAAGTACGTTTCAACAAGTTCAAATTACGTTTTGACAAGTTAAAGTACCTTTCAACAAGATAAAATTACGTTTTGACGGGTAAAAGTACATTTTTTACAAGTTAAAGTTACGTTTTGACATGTTAAACTATGATTTTGACAAGTTAAAGTTACGTTTTGACAAGTTAAAGTACGTTTTAACAAGTTAAAATTACTTTTTGACAAGTTTAAGTATGTTTCAACAGGTTAAAATTACGTGTTGAGAAGTAAAAGTACATTTTTTTCAAGTTAAAGTTACGTTTTGACAAGTTAAAGTGGGTTATAACAAGTTCAAAGTACGTTTTGACAAGTAATAGTACATTTTTTACAAGTTAAAGTACATTTTTTTCAAGTTAAAATTACGTTTTGTTAAGTTAAAGTATGTTTCAACAAGTTCAAAGTACGTTTTGACAAGTAATAGTACATTTTTTTACAAGTTAAAGTACGTTTTTTACAAGTTAAAGATACGTTTTGACAAGTTAAAGTATGTTTCAACAGGTTTAAATTACGTTTTGACAAGTTAAAGTATGTTTCAACAGGTTAAAATTACGTTTTGTCAAGTAAAAGTACATTTTTTACAAGTTAAAGTTACGTTTTGACATGTTAAACTATGTTTTTTACAAGTTAAAGTTAAGTTTTGACAAGTTAAAGTGCGTTTCAACAAGTTCAAAGTACGTTTTGACAAGTAATAGTACATTTTTTACAAGTTAAAGTTACGTTTTGACAAGTTAAACTATGTTTTTTACGAGTTAAAGTTACGGTTCTACAAGTTAAAGTATGTTTCAACAAGTTAAAATTACTTTTTGACAAGTTAAAGTATATTTTTTACAAATTAAATTTATGTTTCGACAAGTTAAACTATGTTTTTTACAACTTAAAGTTACTTTTTGACAAGTTAAAGTACGTTTCAACAAGTTCAAATTACGTTTTGACAAGTTAAAGTACATTTTTTTACAAGTTAAAGTCACGTTTTGACAAGTTAAAATACGGTTCAACAAGTTCAAATTACGTTTTGACAAGTTAAAGTACCTTTCAACAAGATAAAATTACGTTTTGACAAGTAAAAGTACATTTTTTACAAGTTAAATTTACGTTTTGACATGTTAAACTATGTTTTTTACAAGTTAAAGTTACGTTTTAACAAGTTAACCTATGTTTTTTTCGAATTAAAGTTACGTTTTGACAAGTTAAAGTGCGTTCCAACAAGTTCAAAGTACGTTTTGACATGTAATAGTACATTTTTTACAAGTTAAGGTTACGTTTTGACAAGTTAAACTATGTTTTTTACAATATAAAGTTACGTTTTGACAAAATAAAGTACGTTTCAACAAGTTAAAATTACTTTTTGACAAGTTAAAGTACGTTTCAACAAGTTAAAATTTCGATTTGAAACATAAAGTACATTTTTTACAAGTTAAGTTACGTTTTGACAAGTTAAAGTACGTTTCAACAAGTTCAAATTACGTTTTGACAAGTTAAAGTACCTTTCAACAAGATAAAATTACGTTTTGACGGGTAAAAGTACATTTTTTACAAGTTAAAGTTACGTTTTGACATGTTAAACTATGATTTTGACAAGTTAAAGTTACGTTTTGACAAGTTAAAGTACATTTTTTACAAGTTAAAGTTACGTTTTGACTTGTTAAACTATGTTTTTTACAAGTTAAAGTTACGTTTTGACAAGTTAAAGTGCGTTTCAAAAAGTTCAAAGTACGTTTTGACAAGTAATAGTAGATTTTTTACAAGTTAAAGTTACGTTTTGACAAGTTAAACTATGTTTTTTACAATATAAAGTTACGTTTTGACAAAATAAAGTACGTTTCAACAAGTTAAAATTACTTTTTGACAAGTTAAAGTACGTTTCAACAAGTTAAAATTTCGATTTGAAACATAAAGTACATTTTTTACAAGTTAAGTTACGTTTTGACAAGTTAAAGTACGTTTCAACAAGTTCAAATTACGTTTTGACAAGTTAAAGTACCTTTCAACAAGATAAAATTACGTTTTGACGGGTAAAAGTACATTTTTTACAAGTTAAAGTTACGTTTTGACATGTTAAACTATGATTTTGACAAGTTAAAGTTACGTTTTGACAAGTTAAAGTACGTTTTAACAAGTTAAAATTACTTTTTGACAAGTTTAAGTATGTTTCAACAGGTTAAAATTACGTGTTGAGAAGTAAAAGTACATTTTTTTCAAGTTAAAGTTACGTTTTGACAAGTTAAAGTGGGTTATAACAAGTTCAAAGTACGTTTTGACAAGTAATAGTACATTTTTTACAAGTTAAAGTACATTTTTTTCAAGTTAAAATTACGTTTTGTTAAGTTAAAGTATGTTTCAACAAGTTCAAAGTACGTTTTGACAAGTAATAGTACATTTTTTTACAAGTTAAAGTACGTTTTTTACAAGTTAAAGATACGTTTTGACAAGTTAAAGTATGTTTCAACAGGTTTAAATTACGTTTTGACAAGTTAAAGTATGTTTCAACAGGTTAAAATTACGTTTTGTCAAGTAAAAGTACATTTTTTACAAGTTAAAGTTACGTTTTGACATGTTAAACTATGTTTTTTACAAGTTAAAGTTAAGTTTTGACAAGTTAAAGTGCGTTTCAACAAGTTCAAAGTACGTTTTGACAAGTAATAGTACATTTTTTACAAGTTAAAGTTACGTTTTGACAAGTTAAACTATGTTTTTTACGAGTTAAAGTTACGGTTCTACAAGTTAAAGTATGTTTCAACAAGTTAAAATTACTTTTTGACAAGTTAAAGTATATTTTTTACAAATTAAATTTATGTTTCGACAAGTTAAACTATGTTTTTTACAACTTAAAGTTACTTTTTGACAAGTTAAAGTACGTTTCAACAAGTTCAAATTACGTTTTGACAAGTTAAAGTACATTTTTTTACAAGTTAAAGTCACGTTTTGACAAGTTAAAATACGTTTCAACAAGTTCAAATTACGTTTTGACAAGTTAAAGTACCTTTCAACAAGATAAAATTACGTTTTGACAAGTAAAAGTACATTTTTTACAAGTTAAATTTACGTTTTGACATGTTAAACTATGTTTTTTACAAGTTAAAGTTACGTTTTAACAAGTTAACCTATGTTTTTTTCGAATTAAAGTTACGTTTTGACAAGTTAAAGTGCGTTTCAACAAGTTCAAAGTACGTTTTGACATGTAATAGTACATTTTTTACAAGTTAAGGTTACGTTTTGACAAGTTAAACTATGTTTTTTACAAGTTAAAGTTACGTTTTGACAAGTTAAAGTACGTTTCAACAAGTTAAAATTACTTTTTGACAAGTTAAAGTACATTTTTTACAAGTTAAAGTTACGTTTTGACAAGTTAACGTACGTTTCAACGAGTTCAAATTACGTTTTGACAAGTAAAAGTACATTTTATACAAGTTAAAATTACGTTTTGACAAGTTAACCTATGTTTTTTACAAGTTAAAGTTACGTTTTGACAAGTTAAAGTACGTTTAACCATTTTAAAAATACTTTTTGACAAGTTAAAGTACATTGGTTACAAGTTAAAGTTACGTTTTGACAAGTTAAACTATGTTTTTTTAAAGTTAAAGTTATGTTTTGAAAACTTAAAGTACGTTTCAACAAGTTAAAATTACGATTTGACAAGTTCAAGTACATTTTTTACAAGTTAAAGTTATGTTTTGACAAGTTAAAATACGTTTCAACAAGTTCAAAGTACGTTTTGACAGGTTAAAGTATGTTTCAACAGGTTAAAATTATGTTTTGACAAGTAAAAGTACATTTTTTACAAGTTAAAGTTACGTTTTGACATGTTAAACTATGTTTTTTACAAGTTAATGTTACGTTTAGACAAGTTAAAGTGCGTTTCAACAAGTTCAAGTACGTTTTGACAAGTAATAGTACATTTTTTACAAGTTAAAGTTACGTTTTGACAAGTTAAAATATGTTTTATACAATATAAAGTTACATTTTGACAAAATAAAGTACATTTCAACAAGTTAAAATTACTTTTTGACAAGTTAAAGTTTGTTTTTTACAACTTAAAGTTACTTTTTGACAAGTTAAAGTACGCTTAAACAAGGTAAAATTACGATTTGAAAGTTAAAGTACATTTTTTACAAGTTAAGTTACGTTTTGACAAGTTAAAGTACTTTTCAACAAGTTGAAATTACGTTTTGACAAGTTAAAGTACCTTTCAACAAGATAAAATTACGTTTTGACAAGTAAAAGTACATTTTTTACAAGTTAAAGTTACGTTTTGACATGTTAAACTATGATTTTTACAAGTTAAAGTTACGTTTTGACAAGTAAAAGTACGTTTCAACAAGTTAAAATTACTTTTTGACAAGTTCAAGTATGTTTCAACAGGTTAAAATTACGTGTGGACAAGTAAAAGTACATTTTTTACAAGGTAAAGTTACGTTTTGACAAGTTAAAGTGCCTTACAACAAGTTCAAAGTACGTTTTGACAAGTAATAGTACATTTTTTACAAGTTAAAGTACATTTTTTTCAAGTTAAAGTTACGTTTTGATAAGTTAAAATATGTTCCAACAAGTTCAAAGTACGTTTTGACAAGTAATAGTACATTTTTTACTAGTTAAAGTACATTTTTTACAAGTTAAAGTTACGTTTTGACAAGTTAAAGTATGTTTCCAGAAGTTCAAATTACGTTTTGACAAGTTAAAGTATGTTTCAACAGGTTAAAATTACGTTTTGACAAGTAAAAGTACATTTTTTACAAATTAAAGTTACGTTTTGACATGTTAAACTATGTTTTTTACAAGTTAAAGTTACTATTTGACAAGTTAAAGTCCGTTTTAACAAGTTAAAATTACGATTTGACAAGTTAAAGTACATTTTTTACAAGTTAAAGTAACGTTTTGAGAAGTTAAAGTATATTTCAACAGGTTAAAATTACGTTTTGACAAGTAAAAGTTCATTTCAACAAGTTCAAATTACGTTTTGACAGGTTCAAGTATGTTTCAATAGGTTAATATTATGTTTTGACAAGTAAAAGTACATTTTTTACAAGTTAAAGTTACGTTTTGTCATGTTAAACTATGTTTTTTACATGTTAAAGTTATGATTTGACAAGTTAAAGTGCGTTTCAACAAGTTCAAAGTACGTTTTGACAAGTAATAGTACATTTTTTACAAGTTAAAGTTACGTTTTGACAAGTTAAACTATCTTTTTTACAAGTTAAAGTTACGTTTTGACAAGTTAAAGTACGTTTAAACAAGTTAAAATTACTTTTTTGACAAGTTAAACTACATTTTTTACAAACTAAAGTTACGTATTGACAAGTTAAACTATGTTTTTTACAACTTAAATTTACTTTTTGACAAGTTAAAGTACGTTTCGACAAGTTAAAATTACGATTTAACTAGTTGAAGTACATTTTTTACAAGTTAAAGTACGTTTCAACAAGTTCAAATTACGTTTTGACAAGTTAAAGTACCTTTCAAAAAGATAAAATTACGTTTTGACAAGTTAAAGTACATTTTTTACAAGTTAAAGTTACGTTTTGACATGTTAAACTATGTTTTTTAAAAGTTAAAGTTACGTTTTGACAAATTAAAGTACGTTTCAACAAGTTAAAATTACTTTTTGACAAGTTAAAGTACATTTCTTACAAGTTATAGTTACGTTTTGACAAGTTAAAGTACGTTTCAACGAGTTCAAATTACGTTTTGACAAATAAAAGTACATTTTATACAAGTTAAAGTCACGTTTTGACAAGTTAAAGTATATTTTTTTACAAGTTAAAGTCACGTTTTGACAAGTTAAAATACGTTTCAACAAGTTCAAATTACGTTTTGACAAGTTAAAGTACCTTTCAACAAGATAAAATTACGTTTTGACAAGTAAAAGTACATTTTTTACAAGTTAAATTTCCGTTTTGACATGTTAAACTATGTTTTTTACAAGTTAAAGTTACTATTTGACAAGTTAAAGTACGTCTCAACAAGTTAAAATTACGATTTGACAAGTTAAAGTACATTTTTTACAAATTAAAGTTACGTTTTGACAAGTTAAACTATGTTTTTTACAACTTAAAGTTACTTTTTGACAAGTTAAAGAACGTTTCAATAAGTTAAAATTACGATTTGACAAGTTAAAGTACATTTTTTACAAATTAAAGTTACGTTTTGACAAGTTTAACTATGTTTCAACAAGCTCAAATTACGTTTTGACAAGTTAAAGTACCTTTCAACAAGATAAAATTACGTTTTGACAGGTAAGAGTACATTTTTTACAAGTTAAATTTACGTTTTGACATGTTAAACTATGTTTTTTACAAGTTAAAGTTACGTTTTAACAAGTTAACCTATGTTTTTTTCGAATTAAAGTTACGTTTTGACAAGTTAAAGTGCGTTTCAACAAGTTCAAAGTACGTTTTGACATGTAATAGTACATTTTTTACAAGTTAAGGTTACGTTTTGACAAGTTAAACTATGTTTTTTACAAGTTAAAGTTACGTTTTGACAAGTTAAAGTACGTTTCAACAAGTTAAAATTACTTTTTGACAAGTTAAAGTACATTTTTTACAAGTTAAAGTTACGTTTTGACAAGTTAACGTACGTTTCAACGAGTTCAAATTACGTTTTGACAAGTAAAAGTACATTTTATACAAGTTAAAATTACGTTTTGACAAGTTAACCTATGTTTTTTACAAGTTAAAGTAACGTTTTGACAAGTTAAAGTACGTTTAACCATTTTAAAAATACTTTTTGACAAGTTAAAGTACATTGGTTACAAGTTAAAGTTACGTTTTGACAAGTTAAACTACGTTTAAACAAGGTAAAATTACGATTTGAAAGTTAAAGTACATTTTTTACAAGTTAAAGTTACGTTTTGACAAGTAAAAGTACGTTTCAACAAGTTAAAATTACTTTTTGACAAGTTCAAGTATGTTTCAACAGGTTAAAATTACGTGTGGACAAGTAAAAGTACATTTTTTACAAGGTAAAGTTACGTTTTGACAAGTTAAAGTGCCTTACAACAAGTTCAAAGTACGTTTTGACAAGTAATAGTACATTTTTTACAAGTTAAAGTACATTTTTTTCAAGTTAAAGTTACGTTTTGATAAGTTAAAATATGTTCCAACAAGTTCAAAGTACGTTTTGACAAGTAATAGTACATTTTTTACTAGTTAAAGTACATTTTTTACAAGTTAAAGTTACGTTTTGACAAGTTAAAGTATGTTTCCAGAAGTTCAAATTACGTTTTGACAAATTAAAGTATGTTTCAACAGGTTAAAATTACGTTTTGACAAGTAAAAGTACATTTTTTACAAGTTAAAGTTACGTTTTGACATGTTAAAGTATGTGTTTTACAAGTTAAAGTTACTATTTGACAAGTTAAAGTCCGTTTTAACAAGTTAAAATTACGATTTGACAAGTTAAAGTACATTTTTTACAAGTTAAAGTTACGTTTTGAGAAGTTAAAGTATGTTTCAACAGGTTAAAATTACGTTTTGACAAGTAAAAGTTCATTTCAACAAGTTCAAATTACGTTTTGACAGGTTAAAGTATGTTTCAACAGGTTAATATTATGTTTTGACAAGTAAAAGTACATTTTTTACAAGTTAAAGTTACGTTTTGTCATGTTAAACTATGTTTTTTACATGTTAAAGTTATGTTTTGACAAGTTAAAGTGCGTTTCAACAAGTTCAAAGTACGTTTTGACAAGTAATAGTACATTTTTTACAAGTTAAAGTTACGTTTTGACAAGTTAAACTATCTTTTTTACAAGTTAAAGTTACGTTTGGACAAGTTAAAGTACGTTTAAACAAGTTAAAATTACTTTTTTGATAAGTTAAACTACATTTTTTACAAACTAAAGTTACGTATTGACAAGTTAAACTCTGTTTTTTACAACTTAAATTTACTTTTTGACAAGTTAAAGTACGTTTCAACAAGTAAAATTACGATTTAACAAGTTGAAGTACATTTTTACAAGTTAAAGTACGTTTCAACAAGTTCAAATTACGTTTTGACAAGTTAAAGTACCTTTCAAAAAGATAAAATTACGTTTTGACAAGTTAAAGTACATTTTTTACAAGTTAAAGTTACGTTTTGACATGTTAAATTATGTTTTTTACAAGTTAAAGTTACGTTTTGACATGTTAAACTATGTTTTTTACAAGTTAAAGTTACGTTTTGACAAATTAAAGTACGTTTCAACAAGTTAAAATTACTTTTTGACAAGTTAAGGTACATTTTTTTACAAGTTAAAGTTACGTTTTGACAAGTTAAAGTATGTTTTTTACAAGTTAAAGTTACTATTTAACAAGTAAAAGTACGTTTTAACAAGTTAAAATTACGATTTGACAAGTTAAAGTACATTTGTTACAAGTTAAAGTTATGTTTTGACAAGTTAAAGTGCGTTTCAACAAGTTCAAAGTACGTTTTGACAAATTAAACTATGTTTTTTACAAGTTAAAGTTACGTTTTGACAAGTTAAAATTCGTTTCAACAAGTTAAAATTACTTTTTTTACAAGTTAAAGTACATTTTTTACAAATTAAAGTTATGTTTCGACAAGTTAAACTATGTTTTTTACAACTTAAAGTTACTTTTTGACAAGTTAAAGTACGTTTCAACAAGTTCAAATTACGTTTTGACAAGTTAAAGTACATTTTTTACAAGTTAAAGTCACGTTTTGACAAGTTAAAATACGTTTCAACAAGTTCAAATTACGTTTTGACAAGTTAAAGTACCTTTCAACAAGATAAAATTACGTTTTGACAATTAAAAGTACATTTTTTACAAGTTAAAATTACGTTTTGACATGTTAAACTATGTTTTTTACAAGTTAATGTTATGTTTAGACAAGTTAAAGTGCGTTTCAACAAGTTCAAAGTACGTTTTGACAAGTAATAGTACATTTTTTACAAGTTAAATTACGTTTTGACAAGTTAAAATATGTTTTTTTACAATATAAAGTTACGTTTTGACAAAATAAAGTACGTTTCAACAAGTTAAAATTACTTTTTGACACGTTAAAGTTAGTTTTTTACAACTTAGAGTTACTTTTTGACAAGTTAAAGTACGTTTCAACAAGTTAAAATTACGATTTGAAAGTTAAAGTACATTTTTTACAAGTTAAGTTACGTTTTGACAAGTTAAAGTACGTTTCAACAAGTTCAAATTACGTTTTGACAAGTTAAAGTACCTTGCAACAAGATAAAATTACGTTTTGACAAGTAAAAGTACATTTTTTACAAGTTAAAGTTACGTTTTGACATGTTAAACTATGATTTTTACAACTTAAAGTTACGTTTTGACAAGTAAAAGTACGTTTCAACAAGTTAAAATTACTTTTTGACAAGTTCAAGTATGTTTCAACAGGTTAAAATTACGTGTTGACAAGTTAAAGTACATTTTTTTCAAGTTAAAGTTACGTTTTGATAAGTTAAAGTATGTTTCAACAAGTTCAAAGTACGTTTTGACAAGTAATAGTACATTTTTTACTAGTTAAAGTACATTTTTTACAAGTTAAAGTTACGTTTTGACAAGTTAAAGTATGTTTCCAGAAGTTCAAATTACGTTTTGACAAGTTAAAGTATGTTTCAACAGGTTAAAATTACGTTTTGACAGGTAAAACTACATTTTTTACAAGTTAAAGTTACGTTTTGACATGTTAAACTATGTTTTTTACAAGTTAAAGTAACTATTTGACAAGTTAAAGTCCATTTCAACAAGTTAAAATTAAGATTTGACAAGTTAAAGTACATTTTTTACAAGTTAAAGTTACGTTTTGAGAAGTTAAAGTACGTTTCAACAAGTTCAAATTACGTTTTGAGAAGTTAAAGTATGTTTCATCAGGTTAAAATTACGTTTTGACAAGTTAAAGTATGTTTCAACAGGTTAAAATTACGTTTTGACAAGTAAAAATACATTTTTTACAAGTTAAAGTTACGTTTTGACATGTTAAACTATGTTTTTTACAAGTTAATGTTACGTTTTGAAAAGTTAAAGTATGTTTCAACAAGTTCAAATTACGTTTTGACAAGTTAAAGTATGTTTCAACAGGTTAAAATTACGTTTTGACAGGTAAAACTACATTTTTTACAAGTTAAAGTTACGTTTTAACAAGTTAAACTATGTTTTTTACAACTTAAAGTTACGTTCTGACAAGTTAAAGTACGTTTCAACAAGTTAAAATTACAATTTGACAAGTTTAAGTACATTTTTTACAAGTTAAAGTCACGTTTTGACAAGTTAAAATACGTTTCAACAAGTTCAAATTACGTTTTGACAAGTTAAAGTACCTTTCAATAAGATAAAATTACGTTTTGAC
This sequence comes from Urtica urens, assembly GCA_958296335.1. Classification (NCBI taxonomy): domain Eukaryota; kingdom Viridiplantae; phylum Streptophyta; class Magnoliopsida; order Rosales; family Urticaceae; genus Urtica; species Urtica urens. The sequence continues at coordinate 25,384,303 of OY282520.1, forward strand.
AAGTAAAAGTACATTTTTTACAAGTTAAAGTTACGTTTTGACATGTTAAACTATGTTTTTTACAAGTTAAAGTTACTATTTAACAAGTTAAACTACGTTTCAACAAGTTAAAATTACGATTTGACAAGTTAAAGTACATTTGTTACAAGTTAGAGTTACGTTTTGACAAGTTAAACTATGTTTTTTACAAGTTAAAGTTACGTTTTAACAAGTTAAAGTTCGTTTCAACAAGTTAAAATTACTTTTTGACAAGTTAAAGTACATTTTTAACAAGTTAAAGTTACATTTTGACAAGTTAAAGTATGTTTTTTACAACTTAAAGTTACTATTTGACAAGTTAAAGTACATTTCAACAAGTTAAAATATCGATATGACAAGTTAAACTACATTTTTTACTAGTTAAAGTTACGTTTTGACAAGTTAAAGTACGTTTCAACCAGTTCAAATTACGTTTTGACGTGTAAAAGGACATTTTTTACAAGTTAAAATTATGTTTTGACAAGTTAACCTATGTTTTTAAGAAGTTATAGTTACTTTTTGACAAGTTAAAGTACGTTTCAACAAGTTAAAATTTCGATTTAACAAGTTAAGGTATATTTTTTACAAGTTAAAGTTACGTTTTGACAAGTAAAGTACTTTTCAACAGGTTTAAATTACGTTTTGACAAGTAAAGGTATTTTTTTTACAAGTTAAAGTTACATTTTGACAAGTTAAACTATGTTTTTTACAAGTTAAAGTTACTATTTGACAAGTTAAAGTACGTTTCAACAAGTTAAAATTACGATTGACAAGTTAAAGTACATTTTTTACAAGTTAAAGTTACGTTTTGACAAATTAAAGTACGTTTCAACAAGTTCAAATTACGTTTTGAGAAATTAAAGTACGTTTCAACAAGTTAAAATTACGTTTTGACAAGTAAAAGTACATTTTTTACAAGTTAAAGTTACGTTTTGACATGTTAAACTATGTTTTTTACAAGTTAAACTTACGTTTTGACAAGTTAACGTACGTTTCAACAAGTTAAAATTACTTTTTGACAAGTTAAAGTACCGTTTTTTACAAGTTAAAGTTACGTTTTGACAAGTTAAACTACATTTCAACGAGTTCAATTTAACTTTTGAAAAGTAAAAGTACATTTTTTACAAGATAAAATTAAGTTTTGACAAGTTAACCTATGTCTTTTACAAGTTAAAGTTACGTTTTGACAAGTTAAAGTACGTTTCAACATCTTAATATCTTTTTGACAAGTTAAAGTACATTTTTTACAAGTTAAAGTTATGTTTTGACAAGTTAAACTATGTTTTTTTACAAGTTAAAGTTATCTTTTGAAAAGTTAAAGTAAGTTTCAACAAGTTAAAAGTACGATTTGACAAGTTCAAGTACATTTTTTACAAGATAAAGTTAGGTTTTAACAAGTTAAAGTACGTTTCAACAAGTTCTAATTACGTTTTGACAAGTTAAAGTATCTTTCAACAGGTTAAAATTATGTTTTGACAAGTAAAAGTTGATTTCAACAAGTTCAAATTACGTTTTGACTGGTTAAAGTATGTTTCAACAGGTTAAAATTATGTTTTGACAAGTAAAAGTACATTTTTTACAAGTAAAAGTACATTTTTTACAAGTTAAAGTTACGTTTTGACATGTTAAACTATGTTTTTTTCAAGTTAATTTTACGTTTAGACAAGTTAAAGTGCGTTTCAACAAGTTCAAGTACGTTTTGACAAGTAATAGTACATTTTTTACAAGTTAAAGTTACGTTTTGACAAGTTAAAATATGTTTTATACAATATAAAGTTACATTTTGACAAAATAAAGTACGATTCAACAAGTTAAAATTACTTTTTGACAAGTTAAAGTTTGTTTTTTACAACTTAAAGTTACTTTTTGACCAGTTAAAGTACGTTTCAACAAGTTAAAATTACGATTTGAAAGTTAAAGTACATTTTTTACAAGTTAAGTTACGTTTGGACAAGTTAAAGTACTTTTCAACAAGTTCAAATTACGTTTTGACAAGTTAAAGTACCTTTCAACAAGATAAAATTACGTTTTGACAAGTAAAAGTCTATTTTTTACAAGTTAAAGTTACGTTTTGACATGTTAAACTATGATTTTTACAAGTTAAAGTTACGTTTTGACAAGTAAAAGTACGTTTCAACAAGTTAAAATTACTTTTTGACAAGTTCAAGTATGTTTCAACAGGTTAAAATTACGTGTTGACAAGTAAAAGTACATTTTTTACAAGGTAAAGTTACGTTTTGACAAGTTAAAGTGCCTTACAACAAGTTCAAAGTACGTTTTGACAAGTAATAGTACATTTTTTACAAGTTAAAGTACATTTTTTCAAGTTAAAGTTACGTTTTGATAAGTTAAAGTATGTTCCAACAAGTTCAAAGTACATTTTTTACTAGTTAAAGTACATTTTTTACAAGTTAAAGTTACGTTTTGACAAGTTAAACTATGTTTTTTACAAGTTAAAGTTACGTTTTGACAAGTTCAAGTACGTTTCAACAAGTTAAAATTACTTTTTGACAAGTTAAAGTACATTTTTTACAAATTAAAGTTACATTTTGACAAGTTAAACTATGTTTTTTACAACTTAAAGTTACTTTTTGACAAGTTAAAGTACGTTTCAACAAGTTAAAATTACGATTTGACAAGTTAAAGTACATTTTTAACAAGTTAAAGTTACGTTTTGACAAGTTAAAGTACGTTTCAACAAGTTCAAATTACGTTTTGAGAAATAAAAGTACGTTTCAACAAGTTAAAATTACGTTTTGAGAAGTACAAGTACATTTTTTACAAGTTAAAGTTACATTTTGACATGTTAAACTATGTTTTTTACAAATTAAAGTTACGTTTTGACAAGTTAAAGTGCGTTTCAACAAGTTCAAAGTACGTTTTGACAAGTAATAGTACATTTTTTACAAGTTAAAGTTACGTTTTGACAAGTTAAACTATGTTTTTTACGAGTTAAAGTTACGGTTCTATAAGTTAAAGTATGTTTCAACAAGTTAAAATTACTTTTTTACAAGTTAAAGTACATTTTTTACAAGTTAAAGTTACGTTTTGACAAGTTAAACTACATTTCAACGAGTTCAATTTACCTTTTGACAAGTAAAAGTACATTTTTTACAAGTTAAAATTAATTTTTGACAAGTTAACCTATGTTTTTTTACTAGTTAAAGTTACGTTCTGACAAGTTAAAGTACGTTTCAACATCTTAAAATCTTTTTGACAAGTTAAAGTACATTTGTTACAAGTTAAAGTTACGTTTTGACATGTTAAACTATGTTTTTTACAAGTTAAACTTAAGTTTTGAAAAGTTAAAGTAAGTTTTAATAAGTTAAAAGTACGATTTGACAAGTTCAAGTACATTTTTTACAAGATAAAGTTACGTTTTAACAAGTTAAAGTACGTTTCAACAAGTTCAAATTACGTTTTAACAAGTTAAAGCATGTTTCAACAGGTTAAAATTACGTTTTGACAAGTAAAAGTTCATTTCAAAAAGTTCAAATTACATTTTGACAGGTTAAAGTATGTCTCAACAGGTTAAAATTATGATTTGACAATTAAAAGTACATTTTTTACAAGTTAAAGTTACGTTTTGACATGTTAAACTATGTTTTTTACAAGTTAAACTTACGTTTTGACAAGTTAAAGTACGTTTCAACAAATTAAAATTACTTTTTGACAAGTTAAAATACATTTTTTACAAGTTAAAGTTACGTTTTGACAAGTTAAACTATGTTTTTTACAAGTTAAAGTTACGTTTTGACAAGTTAAACTATGTTTTTTACAAGTTAAAGTTACGTTTTGACAAGTTAAAGTACGTTTGAACAAGTTAAAATTACTTTTTGACAAGTTAAAGTACATTTTTTACAAATTAAAGTTACGTATTGACAAGTTAAACTATGTTTTTTATAACTTAAATTTACTTTTTGACAAGTTAAAGTACGTTTCAACAAGTTAAAATTACGATTTAACAAGTTGAAGTACATTTTTTACAAGTTAAAGTACGTTTCAACAAGTTCAAATTACGTTTTGACAAGTTAAAGTACCTTTCAAAAAGATATAATTACGTTTTGACAAGTTAAAGTACATTTTTTACAAGTTAAAGTTACGTTTTGACATGTTAAACTATGTTTTTTACAAGTTAAAGTTACGTTTTGACAAATTAAAGTACGTTTCAACAAGTTAAAATTACTTTTTGACAAGTTAAGGTACATTTTTTTACAAGTTAAAGTTACGTTTTGACAAGTTAAAGTATGTTTTTTACAAGTTAAAGTTACTATTTGACAAGTTAAAGTACGTTTCAACAAGTTAAAATTACGATTTGACAAGTTAAAGTACATTTGTTACAAGTTAAAGTTACGTTTTCACAAGTTAAACTATATTTTTTACAAGTTAAAGTTACGTTTTGACAAGTTAAAGTACGTTTCAACAAGTTAAAATTACGTTTTGACAAGTAAAAGTACATTTTTTACAAGTTAAAGTTACGTTTTGACATGTTAAACTATGTTTTTTACAAGTTAAAGTTACGTTTTGACAAGTTAAAGTGCGTTTCAACAACTTCAAAGTACGTTTTGACAGGTAATAGTACATTTTTTACAAGTTAAAGTTACGTTTTGACAAGTTAAACTATGTTTTTTACGAGTTAAAGTTACGGTTCTACAAGTTAAAGTATGTTTCGACAAGTTAAAATTACTTTTTTACAAGTTAAAGTACATTTTTTACAAATTAAAGTTATGTTTCGACAAGTTAAACTATGTTATAGAACTTAATGTTACTTTTTGACAAGTTAAAGTACGTTTAAACAAGTTCAAATTACGTTTTGACAAGTTAAAGTACATTTTTTACAAGTTAAAGTCACGTTTTGACAAGTTAAAATACGTTTCAACAAGTTCAAATTACGTTTTGACAAGTTAAAGTACCTTTCAACAAGATAAAATTACGTTTTGACAAGTAAAAGTACATTTTTTACAAGTTAAAGTTACGTTTTGACATGTTAAACTATGTTTTTTACAAGTTAAAGTTACTATTTAACAAGTTAAAGTACATTTCAACAAGTTAAAATTACGATTTGACAAGTTAAAGTACATTTTTTAGAAGTTAAAGTTACGTTTTGACAAGTTAAAATACGTTTCAACAAGTTCAAATTACGTTTTGAAATGTTAAAGTACCTTTCAACAAGATAAAATTACGTTTTGACAAGTTAAAGTACGTTTCAACAAGTTAAACTTACTTTTTGACAAGTTAAAGTACATTTTTTACAAGTTAAGGTTACGTTTTGACAAGTTAAAGTTACTATTTAACAAGTTAAAGTACGTTTCAACAAGTTAAAATTACGATTTGAAAAGTTAATGTATATTTTTTACAAGTTAAAGTTACGTTTTGACAAGTTAAAGTACGTTTCAACAAGTTCAAATTACGTTTTGAGAAATTAAAGTACGTTTCAACAAGTTAAAATTACGTTTTGACAAGTAAAAGTACATTTTTTACAAGTTAAAGTTACGTTTTGGCATGTTAAACTATGTTTTTTACAAGCTAAAGTACGTTTCAACAAGTTAAAATTACTATTTGACAAGTTAAAGTACATTTTTTACAAGTTCAAGTTACGTTTTGACAAGTTAAAGTACGTTTCAACAAGTTCAAATTACGTTTTGATAAATTAAAGTACGTTTCAACAAGTTAAAATTACGTTTTGACAAGTAAAAGTACATTTTTTACAAGTTAAAGTTACGTTTTGACATGTTAAACCATGTTTTTGAGAAGTTAAAGTTACGTTTTGACAAGTTAAAGTACGTTTCAACAAGTTAAAATTACTTTTTGACAAGTTAAAGTACATTTTTTACAAGTTAAAGTTACGTTTTGACAAGTTAAACTACATTTCAACGAGTTCAATTTACCTTTTGACAAGTAAAAGTACATTTTTTACAAGTTAAAATTAAGTTTTGACAAGTTAAAGTACCTTTCAATATTTTAAAATCTTTTTGACAAGTTAAAGTACATTTGTTACAAGTTAAAGTTACGTTTTGACAAGTTAAACTATGTTATTTACAAGTTAAACTATGTTTTTTACAAGTTAAAGTTATGTTTTGAAAAGTTAAATTAAGTTTCAACAAGTTAAAAGTACGATTTGACAAGTTCAAGTACATTTTTTACAAGATAAAGTTACGTTTTAACAAGTTAAAGTACGTTTCAACAAGTTCAAATTACGTTTTGACAAGTTAAAGCATGTTTCAACAGGTTAAAATTACGTTTTGACAAGTAAAAGTTCATTTCAACAAGTTCAAATTACGTTTTGACAGGTTAAAGTATGTTTCAACAGGTTAAAATTATGTTTTGACAAGTAAAAGTACATTTTTTACAAGTTAAAGTTACGTTTTGACATGTTAATATGTTTTTTACATGTTAAAGTTATGTTTTGACAAGTTAAAGTGCGTTTCAACAAGTTCAAAGTACGTTTTGACAAGTAATAGTACATTTTTTACAAGTTAAAGTTACGTTTTGAAAAGTTAAACTATGTTTTTTACGAGTTAAAGTTACGGTTCTACAAGTTAAAGTATGTTTCAAGAAGTTAAAATTACTTTTTTACAAGTTAAAGTACATTTTTTACAAATTAAAGTTATGTTTCGACAAGTTAAACTATGTTTTTTACAACTTAAAGTTACTTTTTGACAAGTTAAAGTACGTTTTAACAAGTTCAAATTACATTTTGACAAGTTAAATTACATTTTTTACAAGTTAAAGTCACGTTTTGACAAGTTAAAATACGTTTCAACAAGTTCAAATTACGTTTTGACAAGTTAAAGTACCTTTCAACAAGATAAAATTACGTTTTGACAAGTAAAAGTACATTTTTTACAAGTTAAAGTTACGTTTTGACATGTTAAACTATGTTTTTTACAAGTTAAAGTTACTATTTAACAAGTTAAAGTACGTTTCAACGAGTTAAAATTACGATTTGACAAGTTAAAGTACATTTTTTACAAGTTAAAGTTACGTTTTGACAAGTTAAAGTACGTTTCAACAAGTTCAAATTACGTTTTTAGAAGTTGAAGTATGTTTCAACAGGTTAAAATTACGTTTTGACAAGTTAAAGTATGTTTCAACAGGTTAAAATTACGTTTTGACAAGTAAAAGTACATTTTTTACAAGTTAAAGTTACGTTTTGACATGTTAAACTATGTTTTTTATAAGTTAAAGTTACGTTTTGACAAGTTAAAGCGCGTTTCAATAAGTTCAAAGTACGTTTTGACAAGTAATAGTACATTTTTTACAAGTTAAAGTTACGTTTTGACAAGTTAAACTATGTTTTTTACGAGTTAAAGTTACGGTTCTACAAGTTAAAGTACTTTTTTTACAAATTAAAGTTATGTTGCGACAAGTTAAACTATGTTTTTTACAACTTAAAGTTACTTTTTGACAAGTTAAAGTACGTTTCAAAAAGTTCAAATTACGTTTTGACAAGTTAAAGTACATTTTTGACAAGTTAAAGTCACGTTTTGACAAGTTAAAATACGTTTCAACAAGTTAAAATTACGATTTGACAAGTTAAAGTACATTTTTTAGAAGTTAAAGTTACGTTTTGACAAGTTAAAATACGTTTCAACAAGTTCAAATTACGTTTTGAAATGTTAAAGTACCTTTCAACAAGATAAAATTACGTTTTGACAAGTTAAAGTACGTTTCAACAAGTTAAACTTACTTTTTGACAAGTTAAAGTACATTTTTTACAAGTTAAGGTTACGTTTTGACAAGTTAAAGTTACTATTTAACAAGTTAAAGTACGTTTCAACAAGTTAAAATTACGATTTGAAAAGTTAATGTATATTTTTTACAAGTTAAAGTTACGTTTTGACAAGTTAAAGTACGTTTCAACAAGTTCAAATTACGTTTTGAGAAATTAAAGTACGTTTCAACAAGTTAAAATTACGTTTTGACAAGTAAAAGTACATTTTTTACAAGTTAAAGTTACGTTTTGGCATGTTAAACTATGTTTTTTACAAGCTAAAGTACGTTTCAACAAGTTAAAATTACTATTTGACAAGTTAAAGTACATTTTTTACAAGTTCAAGTTACGTTTTGACAAGTTAAAGTATGTTTCAACAAGTTCAAATTACGTTTTGATAAATTAAAGTACGTTTCAACAAGTTAAAATTACGTTTTGACAAGTAAAAGTACATTTTTTACAAGTTAAAGTTACGTTTTGACATGTTAAACCATGTTTTTGAGAAGTTAAAGTTACGTTTTGACAAGTTAAAGTACGTTTCAACAAGTTAAAATTACTTTTTGACAAGTTAAAGTACATTTTTTACAAGTTAAAGTTACGTTTTGACAAGTTAAACTACATTTCAACGAGTTCAATTTACCTTTTGACAAGTAAAAGTACATTTTTTACAAGTTAAAATTAAGTTTTGACAAGTTAAAGTACCTTTCAATATTTTAAAATCTTTTTGACAAGTTAAAGTACATTTGTTACAAGTTAAAGTTACGTTTTGACAAGTTAAACTATGTTATTTACAAGTTAAACTATGTTTTTTACAAGTTAAAGTTATGTTTTGAAAAGTTAAATTAAGTTTCAACAAGTTAAAAGTACGATTTGACAAGTTCAAGTACATTTTTTACAAGATAAAGTTACGTTTTAACAAGTTAAAGTACGTTTCAACAAGTTCAAATTACGTTTTGACAAGTTAAAGCATGTTTCAACAGGTTAAAATTACGTTTTGACAAGTAAAAGTTCATTTCAACAAGTTCAAATTACGTTTTGACAGGTTAAAGTATGTTTCAACAGGTTAAAATTATGTTTTGACAAGTAAAAGTACATTTTTTACAAGTTAAAGTTACGTTTTGACATGTTAATATGTTTTTTACATGTTAAAGTTATGTTTTGACAAGTTAAAGTGCGTTTCAACAAGTTCAAAGTACGTTTTGACAAGTAATAGTACATTTTTTACAAGTTAAAGTTACGTTTTGAAAAGTTAAACTATGTTTTTTACGAGTTAAAGTTACGGTTCTACAAGTTAAAGTATGTTTCAAGAAGTTAAAATTACTTTTTTACAAGTTAAAGTACATTTTTTACAAATTAAAGTTATGTTTCGACAAGTTAAACTATGTTTTTTACAACTTAAAGTTACTTTTTGACAAGTTAAAGTACGTTTTAACAAGTTCAAATTACATTTTGACAAGTTAAATTACATTTTTTACAAGTTAAAGTCACGTTTTGACAAGTTAAAATACGTTTCAACAAGTTCAAATTACGTTTTGACAAGTTAAAGTACCTTTCAACAAGATAAAATTACGTTTTGACAAGTAAAAGTACATTTTTTACAAGTTAAAGTTACGTTTTGACATGTTAAACTATGTTTTTTACAAGTTAAAGTTACTATTTAACAAGTTAAAGTACGTTTCAACGAGTTAAAATTACGATTTGACAAGTTAAAGTACATTTTTTACAAGTTAAAGTTACGTTTTGACAAGTTAAAGTACGTTTCAACAAGTTCAAATTACGTTTTGACAAGTTAAAGTATGTTTCAACAGGTTAAAATTACGTTTTGACAAGTTAAAGTATGTTTCAACAGGTTAAAATTACGTTTTGACAAGTAAAAGTACATTTTTTACAAGTTAAAGTTACGTTTTGACATGTTAAACTATGTTTTTTATAAGTTAAAGTTACGTTTTGACAAGTTAAAGCGCGTTTCAATAAGTTCAAAGTACGTTTTGACAAGTAATAGTACATTTTTTACAAGTTAAAGTTACGTTTTGACAAGTTAAACTATGTTTTTTACGAGTTAAAGTTACGGTTCTACAAGTTAAAGTCTGTTTCAACAAGTTAAAATTACTTTTTTACAAGTTAAAGTACTTTTTTTACAAATTAAAGTTATGTTGCGACAAGTTAAACTATGTTTTTTACAACTTAAAGTTACTTTTTGACAAGTTAAAGTACGTTTCAAAAAGTTCAAATTACGTTTTGACAAGTTAAAGTACATTTTTGACAAGTTAAAGTCACGTTTTGACAAGTTAAAATACGTTTCAACAAGTTCAAATTACGTTTTGACAAGTTAAAGTACCTTTCAACAAGATAAAATTACGTTTTGACAAGTAAAAGTACATTTTTTACAAGTTAAAGTTACGTTTTGACATGTTAAACTATATTTTTTACAAGTTAAAGTTACTATTTAACAAGTTAAAGAACGTTTCAACAAGTTAAAATTACGATTTGACAAGTTAAAGTACATTTTTTAGAAGTTAAAGTTACGTTTTGACAAGTTAAAGTACGTTTCAACAAGTTCAAATTATGTTTTGAGAAATTAAAGTACGTTTCAACAAGTTAAAATTACGTTTTGACAAGTAAAAGTACATTTTTTACAAGTTAAAGTTACGTTTTGACATGTTAAACTATGTTTTTTACAAGTTAAAGTTACTATTTAACAAGTTAAAGCACGTTTCAACAAGTTCAAATTACGTTTTGACAAGTTAAAGTACCTTTCAAAAAGATAAAATTACGTTTTGAGAAGTAAAAGTACATTTTTTACAAGTTAAAGTTACGTTTTGACATGTTAAACTATGTTTTTTACAAGTTAAAGTTACGTTTTGACAAATTAAAGTACGTTTCAACAAGTTAAAATTACGATTTGACAAGTTAAAGTACATTTGTTACAAGTTAAAGTTACGTTTTGACAAGTTAAACTATGTTTTTTACAAGTTAAAGTTACGTTTTGACAAGTTAAAGTACGTTTCAACAAGTTCAAATTACATTTTGACAAGTTAAATTATGTTTCAACAGGTTAAAATTACGTTTTGACAAGTAAAAGTACATTTTTTACAAGTTAAACTTACGTTTTGACATGTTAAACTATGTTTTTTAGAAGTTAAAGTTACGTTTTGACAAGTTAAAATTAATATTTGACAAGTTAAAGTACATTTTTTACAAGTTAAAGTTACGTTTTGACAAGTTAAACTATGTTTTTTACGAGTTAAAGTTACGGTTCTACAAGTTAAAGTATGTTTCGACAAGTTAAAATTACTTTTTTACAAGTTAAAGTACATTTTTTACAAATTAAAGTTATGTTTCGACAAGTTAAACTATGTTTTAGAACTTAATGTTACTTTTTGACAAGTTAAAGTACGTTTAAACAAGTTCAAATTACGTTTTGACAAATTAAAGTACATTTTTTACAAGTTAAAGTCACGTTTTGACAAGTTAAAATACGTTTCAACAAGTTCAAATTACGTTTTGACAAGTTAAAGTACCTTTCAACAAGATAAAATTACGTTTTGACAAGTAAAAGTACATTTTTTACAAGTTAAAGTTACGTTTTGACATGTTAAACTATGTTTTTAACAAGTTAAAGTTACTATTTAACAAGTTAAAGTACATTTCAACAAGTTAAAATTACGATTTGACAAGTTAAAGTACATTTTTTAGAAGTTAAAGTTACGTTTTGACAAGTTAAAATACGTTTCAACAAGTTCAAATTACGTTTTGAAATGTTAAAGTACCTTTCAACAAGATAAAATTACGTTTTGACAAGTTAAAGTACGTTTCAACAAGTTAAACTTACTTTTTGACAAGTTAAAGTACATTTTTTACAAGTTAAGGTTACGTTTTGACAAGTTAAAGTTACTATTTAACAAGTTAAAGTACGTTTCAACAAGTTAAAATTACGATTTGAAAAGTTAATGTATATTTTTTACAAGTTAAAGTTACGTTTTGACAAGTTAAAGTACGTTTCAACAAGTTCAAATTACGTTTTGAGAAATTAAAGTACGTTTCAACAAGTTAAAATTACGTTTTGACAAGTAAAAGTACATTTTTTACAAGTTAAAGTTACGTTTTGGCATGTTAAACTATGTTTTTTACAAGCTAAAGTACGTTTCAACAAGTTAAAATTACTATTTGACAAGTTAAAGTACATTTTTTACAAGTTCAAGTTACGTTTTGACAAGTTAAAGTACGTTTCAACAAGTTCAAATTACGTTTTGAGAAATTAAAGTACGTTTCAACAAGTTAAAATTACGTTTTGACAAGTAAAAGTACATGTTTTACAAGTTAAAGTTACGTTTTGACATGTTAAACTATGTTTTTGAGAAGTTAAAGTTACGTTTTGACAAGTTAAAGTACGTTTCAACAAGTTAAAATTACTTTTTGACAAGTTAAAGTACATTTTTTACAAGTTAAAGTTACGTTTTGACAAGTTAAACTACATTTCAACGAGTTCAATTTACCTTTTGACAAGTAAAAGTACTTTTTTTACAAGTAAAAATTAAGTTTTGACAAGTTAAAGTACGTTTCAATATTTTAAAATCTTTTTGACAAGTTAAAGTACATTTGTTACAAGTTAAAGTTACGTTTTGACAAGTTAAACTATGTTTTTTACAAGTTAAAGTTATGTTTTGAAAAGTTAAATTAAGTTTCAACAAGTTAAAAGTACGATTTGACAAGTTCAAGTACATTTTTTACAAGATAAAGTTACGTTTTAACAAGTTAAAGTACGTTTCAACAAGTTCAAATTACGTTTTGACAAGTTAAAGCATGTTTCAACAGGTTAAAATTACGTTTTGACAAGTAAAAGTTCATTTCAACAAGTTCAAATTACGTTTTGACAGGTTAAAGTATGTTTCAACAGGTTAAAATTATGTTTTGACAAGTAAAAGTACATTTTTTACAAGTTAAAGTTACGTGTTGACATGTTAATATGTTTTTTACATGTTAAAGTTATGTTTTGACAAGTTAAAGTGCGTTTCAACAAGTTCAAAGTACGTTTTGACAAGTAATAGTACATTTTTTACAAGTTAAAGTTACGTTTTAAAAGTTAAACTATGTTTTTTACGAGTTAAAGATACGGTTCTACAAGTTAAAGTATGTTTCAAGAAGTTAAAATTACGTTTTGACAAGTAAAAGTACATTTTTTACAAGTTAAAGTTACGTTTTGACATGTTAAACTATATTTTTTACAAGTTAAAGTTACTATTTAACAAGTTAAAGAACGTTTCAACAAGTTAAAATTACGATTTGACAAGTTAAAGTACATTTTTTAGAAGTTAAAGTTACGTTTTGACAAGTTAAAGTACGTTTCAACAAGTTCAAATTATGTTTTGAGAAATTAAAGTACGTTTCAACAAGTTAAAATTACGTTTTGACAAGTAAAAGTACATTTTTTACAAGTTAAAGTTACGTTTTGACATGTTAAACTATGTTTTTTACAAGTTAAAGTTACTATTTAACAAGTTAAAGTACGTTTCAACAAGTTCAAATTACGTTTTGACAAGTTAAAGTACCTTTCAAAAAGATAAAATTACGTTTTGAGAAGTAAAAGTACATTTTTTACAAGTTAAAGTTACGTTTTGACATGTTAAACTATGTTTTTTACAAGTTAAAGTTACGTTTTGACAAATTAAAGTACGTTTCAACAAGTTAAAATTACGATTTGACAAGTTAAAGTACATTTGTTACAAGTTAAAGTTACGTTTTGACAAGTTAAACTATGTTTTTTACAAGTTAAAGTTACGTTTTGACAAGTTAAAGTACGTTTCAACAAGTTAAAATTACTTTTTGACAAGTTAAAGTACATTTTTTACAAGTTAAAGTTACGTTTTGACAAGTTAAAGTACGTTTCAACAAGTTCAAATTACGTTTTGACAAGTTAAATTATGTTTCAACAGGTTAAAATTACGTTTTGACAAGTAAAAGTACATTTTTTACAAGTTAAACTTACGTTTTGACATGTTAAACTATGTTTTTTAGAAGTTAAAGTTACGTTTTGACAAGTTAAAATTAATATTTGACAAGTTAAAGTACATTTTTTACAAGTTAAAGTTACGTTTTGACAAGTTAAACTACATTTCAACAAGTTCAATTTACCTTTTCGACAAGTTAAACTATGTTTTTTACAGCTTAAAGTTAGTTTTTGACAAGTTAAAGTACGTTTCAACAAGTTCAAATTACGTTTTGACAAGTTAAAGTACATTTTTGACAAGTTAAAGTCACGTTTTGAGAAGTTAAAATACCTTTCAACAAGATAAAATTACGTTTTGACAAGTAAAAGTACATTTTTTACAAGTTAAAGTTACGTTTTGACATGTTAAACTATATTTTTTACAAGTTAAAGTTACTATTTAACAAGTTAAAGAACGTTTCAACAAGTTAAAATTACAATTTGACAAGTTAAAGTACATTTTTTAGAAGTTAAAGTTACGTTTTGACAAGTTAAAGTACGTTTCAACAAGTTCAAATTATGTTTTGAGAAATTAAAGTACGTTTCAACAAGTTAAAATTACGTTTTGACAAGTAAAAGTACATTTTTTACAAGTTAAAGTTACGTTTTGACATGTTAAACTATGTTTTTTACAAGTTAAAGTTACTATTTAGCAAGTTAAAGTACGTTTCAACAAGTTCAAATTACGTTTTTACAAGTTAAAGTACCTTTCAAAAAGATAAAATTACGTTTTGAGAAGTAAAAGTACATTTTTTACAAGTTAAAGTTACGTTTTGACAAATTAAAGTACGCTTCAAAAAGTTAAAATTACGATTTGACAAGTTAAAGTACATTTGTTACAAGTTAAAGTTACGTTTTGACAAGTTAAACTATGTTTTTTACAAGTTAAAGTTACGTTTTGACAAGTTAAAGTACGTTTCAACAAGTTAAAATTACTTTTTGACAAGTTAAAGTACATTTTTTACAAGTTAAAGTTACGTTTTGACAAGTTAAAGTACGTTTCAACAAGTTCAAATTACGTTTTGACAAGTTAAAGTATGTTTCAACAGGTTAAAATTATGTTTTGACAAGTAAAAGTACATTTTTTACAAGTTAAAGTTACGTTTTGACATCCTAAACTATATTTTTTACAAGTTAAAGTTACGTTTTGACAAGTTAAAGTGCGTTTCAACAAGTTCAAAGTACGTTTTGACAAGTAATAGTACATTTTTTACAAGTTAAAGTTACGTTTTGACAAGTTAAACTATGTTTTTTACAAGTTAAAGTTACTTTTTGACAAGTTAAAGTACGTTTAATCAAGTTAAAATTACTTTTTGACAAGTTAAAGTACATTTTTTACAAATTAAAGTTACGTATTGACAAGTTAATGTATGTTTTTTACAACTTAAAGTTGGTTTTTGACAAGTTAAAGTACGTTTCAACAAGTTAAAATTAAGATTTGACAAGTTAAAGTACATTTGTTACAAGTTAGAGTTACGTTTTGACAAGTTAAACTATGTTTTTTACAAGTTAAAGTTAAGTTTTGACAAGTTAAAGTACGTTTCAACAAGTTAAAATTACTTTTTGACAATTTAAAGTACATTTTTTACAAGTTAAAGTTACGTTTTGACAAGTTAAAGTATATTTTTTACAACTTAAAGTTACTATATGACAAGTTAAAATACATTTCAACAAGTTAAAGTATCGATATGACAAGTTAAAGTACATTTTTTACAAGTTAAAGTTACGTTTGGACAAGTTAAAGTACGTTTCAACCAGTTCAAATTACGTTTTGACGTGTAAAAGGACGTTTTTTACAAGTTAAAATTACGTTTTGACAAGTTAACCTATGTTTTTAAGAAGTTAAAGTTACGTTTTGACAAGTTAAAGTACGTTTCAACAAGTTAAAATTTCGATTTCACATGTTAAAGTATATTTTTTACAAGTTAAAGTAACGTTTTGACAAGTAAAGTACTTTTCAACAAGTTTAAATTATGTTTTGACAAGTAAAAGTATTTTTTTTACAAGTTAAAGTTACATTTTGACAAGTTAAACTATGTTTTTTACAAGTTACAGTTACGTTTTGACAAGTTAAAGTACGTTTCAACAAGTTAAAATTTCTTTTTGACAAGTTAAAGTATATTTTTACAAGTTAAAGTTACGTTTTGACAAGTTAAAGTATGTTTTTTACAAGTTAAAGTTACTATTTGACAAGTTAAAGTACGTTTCAACAAGTTCAAATTAAGTTTTGACAAGTTAAAGTATGTTCAACACGTTAAAATTACGTTTTGACAAGTTAAACTATGTTTTTTACAAATTAAAGCTACGTTTTGACAAGTTAAAGTACGTTTCAACAAGTTAAAATTACTATTTGACAAGTTAAAGTATGTTCAACACGTTAAAATTACGTTTTGACAAGTTAAACTATGTTTTTTACAAATTAAAGCTACGTTTTGACCAGTTCAAGTTACGTTTTGACAAGTTAATCAATGTTTTTTACAAGTTAAATTTACGTTTTGACATGTTAAAGTACGTTTCAAAAAGTTAAAATTACTTTTTGACAAGTTAAAGTACATTTTTTACAAATTAAAGTTACGTTTTGACAAGTTAACCTATGTTTTTTACAACTTAAATTTACTTTTTGACTAGTTAAAGTGCGTTTCAACAATTTAAAATTACGATTTGACAATTTAAAGTACATTTTTTACAAGTTAAAATTACGTTTAGACAAGTTTAAGTACGTTTCAACAAGTCTAAATTACTTTTTGACAAGTAAAAGTATTTTTTTACAATTTAAAGTTACATTTTGACAAGTTAAACTATGTTTTTTACAAGTTAAAGTTACGTTTTGACAAGTTAAAGTACGTTTCAACAAGTTAAAATTACTTTTTGACAAGTTAAAGTACATTTTTTACAAGTTAAAGTTACGTTTTGAGAAGTTAAAGTATGTTTTTTACAAGTTAAAGTTACTATTTGACAAGTTAAAGTACGTTTCAACAAGTTCAAATTAAGTTTTGACAAGTTAAAGTATGTTTCAACAGGTCAAAATTACGTTTTGACAAGTAAAAGTCAACAAGTTCAAATTACATTTTGACAAGTTAAACTCTATTTTTTACAAGTTAAAGTTACGTTTTGACAAGTTAAAGTACGTTTCAACAAGTTAAAATTACTTTTTGACAAGTTAAAGTAAATTTCAACAAGTTAAAATTACGATTTGACAAGTTAAGGTACATTTTTTACAAGTTAAATTACGTTTTGACTAGTTAAAGTACGTTTCAACAAGTTCAAATTATCGTTTGACAAGTTAAAGTACCTTTCAACAAGATAAAATTACGTTTTGACAAGTAAAAGTACATTTTTTACAAGTTAAAGTTACGTTTTGACATGTTAAACTATATTTTTACAAGTTAAAGTTACGTTTTGACAAGTTAATGTACGTTTCAACAAGTTTAAAGTACGTTTTGACAAGTAATAGTACATTTTTTACAAGTTAAAGTTACTTTTTGACAAGTTAAGGTACGTTTCAACAAGTTCAAATTACGTTTTGACAAGTTAAAGTAACTTTCAACGGGTTAAAATTACGTTTTGACAAGTAAAATTACATTTTTTACAAGTTAAAGTTACGTTTTGACATGTTAAACTATGTTTTTTACAAGTTAAAGTTACGTTTTAACAAGTTAAAGTGCGTTTCAACAAGTTCAAAGTACGTTTTGACAAGTAAAACTACATTAATTACAAGTTAAAGTTACGTTTTGACAAGTTAATCTATATTTTTTACAAGTTAAAGTTACGTTTTGACAAGTTAAAGTACGTTTCAACAAGTTAAAATTTTGATTTCACATGTTAAAGTATATTTTTTACAAGTTAAAGTCACGTTTTGACAAGTAAAGTACTTTTCAACAAGTTTAAATTATGTTTTGACAAGTAAAAGTATTTTTTTTACAAGTTAAAGTTACATTTTGACAAGTTAAACTATGTTTTTTACAAGTTACAATTACGTTTTGACAAGTTAAAGTACGTTTCAACAAGTTAAAATTTCTTTTTGACAAGTTAAAGTATATTTTTACAAGTTAAAGTTACGTTTTGACAAGTTAAAGTATGTTTTTTACAAGTTAAAGTTACTATTTGACAAGTTAAAGTACGTTTCAAGAAGTTCAAATTAAGTTTTGACAAGTTAAAGTATGTTCAACACGTTAAAATTACGTTTTGACAAGTTAAACTATGTTTTTTACAAATTAAAGCTATGTTTTGACAAGTTAAAGTACGTTTCAACAAGTTAAAATTACTATTTGACAAGTTAAAGTATGTTCAACACGTTAAAATTACGTTTTGACAAGTTAAACTATGTTTTTTACAAATTAAAGCTACGTTTTGACCAGTTCAAGTTACGTTTTGACAAGTTAATCAATGTTTTTTACAAGTTAAATTTACGTTTTGACAAGTTAAAGTACGTTTCAAAAAGTTAAAATTACTTTTTGACAAGTTAAAGTACATTTTTTACAAATTAAAGTTACGTTTTGACAAGTTAACCTATGTTTTTTACAACTTAAATTTACTTTTTGACTAGTTAAAGTGCGTTTCAACAATTTAAAATTACGATTTGACAAGTTAAAGTACATTTTTTACAAGTTAAAGTTACGTTTAGACAAGTTTAAGTACGTTTCAACAAGTTTAAATTACTTTTTGACAAGTAAAAGTATTTTTTTACAAGTTAAAGTTACATTTTGACAAGTTAAACTATGTTTTTTACAAGTTAAAGTTACGTTTTGACAAGTTAAAGTACGTTTCAACAAGTTAAAATTACTTTTTGACAAGTTAAAGTACATTTTTTACAAGTTAAAGTTACGTTTTGAGAAGTTAAAGTATGTTTTTTACAAGTTAAAGTTACTATTTGACAAGTTAAAGTACGTTTCAACAAGTTCAAATTAAGTTTTGACAAGTTAAAGTATGTTTCAACAGGTTAAAATTACGTTTTGACAAGTAAAAGTCAACAAGTTCAAATTACATTTTGACAAGTTAAACTCTATTTTTTACAAGTTAAAGTTACGTTTTGACAAGTTAAAGTACGTTTCAACAAGTTAAAATTACTTTTTGACAAGTTAAAGTAAATTTCAACAAGTTAAAATTACGATTTGACAAGTTAAGGTACATTTTTTACAAGTTAAATTACGTTTTGACTAGTTAAAGTACGTTTCAACAAGTTCAAATTATCGTTTGACAAGTTAAAGTACCTTTCAACAAGATAAAATTACGTTTTGACAAGTAAAAGTACATTTTTTTACAAGTTAAAGTTACGTTTTGACATGTTAAACTATATTTTTACAAGTTAAAGTTACGTTTTGACAAGTTAATGTACGTTTCAACAAGTTTAAAGTACGTTTTGACAAGTAATAGTACATTTTTTACAAGTTAAAGTTACTTTTTGACAAGTTAAGGTACGTTTCAACAAGTTCAAATTACGTTTTGACAAGTTAAAGTAACTTTCAACAGGTTAAAATTACGTTTTGACAAGTAAAATTACATTTTTTACAAGTTAAAGTTACGTTTTGACATGTTAAACTATGTTTTTTACAAGTTAAAGTTACGTTTTAACAAGTTAAAGTGCGTTTCAACAAGTTCAAAGTACGTTTTGACAAGTAAAACTACATTAATTACAAGTTAAAGTTACGTTTTGACAAGTTAATCTATATTTTTTACAAGTTAAAGTTACGTTTTGACAAGTTAAAGTACGTTTCAACAAGTTAAAATTTTGATTTCACATGTTAAAGTATATTTTTTACAAGTTAAAGTAACGTTTTGACAAGTAAAGTACTTTTCAACAAGTTTAAATTATGTTTTGACAAGTAAAAGTATTTTTTTTACAAGTTAAAGTTACATTTTGACAAGTTAAACTATGTTTTTTACAAGTTACAATTACGTTTTGACAAGTTAAAGTACGTTTCAACAAGTTAAAATTTCTTTTTGACAAGTTAAAGTATATTTTTACAAGTTAAAGTTACGTTTTGACAAGTTAAAGTATGTTTTTTACAAGTTAAAGTTACTATTTGACAAGTTAAAGTACGTTTCAAGAAGTTCAAATTAAGTTTTGACAAGTTAAAGTATGTTCAACACGTTAAAATTACGTTTTGACAAGTTAAACTATGTTTTTTACAAATTAAAGCTACGTTTTGACAAGTTAAAGTACGTTTCAACAAGTTAAAATTACTATTTGACAAGTTAAAGTATGTTCAACACGTTAAAATTACGTTTTGACAAGTTAAACTATGTTTTTTACAAATTAAAGCTACGTTTTGACCAGTTCAAGTTACGTTTTGACAAGTTAATCAATGTTTTTTACAAGTTAAATTTACGTTTTGACAAGTTAAAGTACGTTTCAAAAAGTTAAAATTACTTTTTGACAAGTTAAAGTACATTTTTTACAAATTAAAGTTACGTTTTGACAAGTTAACCTATGTTTTTTACAACTTAAATTTACTTTTTGACTAGTTAAAGTGCGTTTCAACAATTTAAAATTACGATTTGACAAGTTAAAGTACATTTTTTACAAGTTAAAGTTACGTTTAGACAAGTTTAAGTACGTTTCAACAAGTTTAAATTACTTTTTGACAAGTAAAAGTATTTTTTTACAAGTTAAAGTTACATTTTGACAAGTTAAACTATGTTTTTTACAAGTTAAAGTTACGTTTTGACAAGTTAAAGTACGTTTCAACAAGTTAAAATTACTTTTTGACAAGTTAAAGTACATTTTTTACAAGTTAAAGTTACGTTTTGAGAAGTTAAAGTATGTTTTTTACAAGTTAAAGTTACTATTTGACAAGTTAAAGTAAGTTTCAACAAGTTCAAATTAAGTTTTGACAAGTTAAAGTATGTTTCAACAGGTTAAAATTACGTTTTGACAAGTAAAAGTCAATAAGTTCAAATTACATTTTGACAAGTTAAACTCTGTTTTTTACAAGTTAAAGTTACGTTTTGACAAGTTAAAGTACGTTTCAACAAGTTAAAATTACTTTTTGACAAGTTAAAGTAAGTTTCAACAAGTTAAAATTACGATTTGACAAGTTAAGGTACATTTTTTACAAGTTAAATTACGTTTTGACTAGTTAAAGTACGTTTCAACAAGTTCAAATTATCATTTGACAAGTTAAAGTACCTTTCAACAAGATAAAATTACGTTTTGACAAGTAAAAGTACATTTTTTACAAGTTAAAGTTACGTTTTGACATGTTAAACTATGTTTTTTACAAGTTAAAGTTACTTTTTGACAAGTTAAGGTACGTTTCAACAAGTTCAAATTACGTTTTGACAAGTTAAATTAACTTTCAACAGGTTAAAATTACGTTTTGACAAGTAAAATTACATTTTTTACAAGTTAAAGTTACGTTTTGACATGTTAAACTATGTTTTCTACAAGTTAAAGTTACGTTTTAACAAGTTAAAGTGCGTTTCAACAAGTTCAAAGTACGTTTTGACAAGTAAAACTACATTAATTACAAGTTAAAGTTACGTTTTGACAAGTTAATCTATATTTTTTACTAGTTAAAGTTACGTTTTGACAAGTTAAAGTACGTTTCAACAAGTTAAAATTACTTTTTGACAAGTTAAAGTACATTTTTTACAAATTAAAGCTACGTTTTGACCAGTTCAAGTTACGTTTTGACAAGTTAATCAATGTTTTTTACAAGTTAAATTTACGTTTTGACAAGTTAAAGTACGTTTCAAAAAGTTAAAATTACTTTTTGACAAGTTAAAGTACATTTTTTACAAATTAAAGTTACGTTTTGACAAGTTAACCTATGTTTTTTACAACTTAAATTTACTTTTTGACTAGTTAAAGTGCGTTTCAACAATTTAAAATTACGATTTGACAAGTTAAAGTACATTTTTTACAAGTTAAAGTTACGTTTAGACAAGTTTAAGTACGTTTCAACAAGTTTAAATTACTTTTTGACAAGTAAAAGTATTTTTTTACAAGTTAAAGTTACATTTTGACAAGTTAAACTATGTTTTTTACAAGTTAAAGTTACGTTTTGACAAGTTAAAGTACGTTTCAACAAGTTAAAATTACTTTTTGACAAGTTAAAGTACATTTTTTACAAGTTAAAGTTACGTTTTGAGAAGTTAAAGTATGTTTTTTACAAGTTAAAGTTACTATTTGACAAGTTAAAGTAAGTTTCAACAAGTTCAAATTAAGTTTTGACAAGTTAAAGTATGTTTCAACAGGTTAAAATTACGTTTTGACAAGTAAAAGTCAATAAGTTCAAATTACATTTTGACAAGTTAAACTCTGTTTTTTACAAGTTAAAGTTACGTTTTGACAAGTTAAAGTACGTTTCAACAAGTTAAAATTACTTTTTGACAAGTTAAAGTAAGTTTCAACAAGTTAAAATTACGATTTGACAAGTTAAGGTACATTTTTTACAAGTTAAATTACGTTTTGACCAGTTAAAGTACGTTTCAACAAGTTCAAATTATCATTTGACAAGTTAAAGTACCTTTCAACAAGATAAAATTACGTTTTGACAAGTAAAAGTACATTTTTTACAAGTTAAAGTTACGTTTTGACATGTTAAACTATGTTTTTTACAAGTTAAAGTTACTTTTTGACAAGTTAAGGTACGTTTCAACAAGTTCAAATTACGTTTTGACAAGTTAAATTAACTTTCAACAGGTTAAAATTACGTTTTGACAAGTAAAATTACATTTTTTACAAGTTAAAGTTACGTTTTGACATGTTAAACTATGTTTTCTACAAGTTAAAGTTACGTTTTAACAAGTTAAAGTGCGTTTCAACAAGTTCAAAGTACGTTTTGACAAGTAAAACTACATTAATTACAAGTTAAAGTTACGTTTTGACAAGTTAATCTATATTTTTTACAAGTTAAAGTTACGTTTTGACAAGTTAAAGTACGTTTCAACAAGTTAAAAGTACTTTTTGACAAGTTAAAGTACATTTTTTACAAATTAAAGTTACGTTTTGACAAGTTAAACTATGTTTTTTACAACTTAAAGTTACTTTTTGACAAGTTAAAGTACGTTTCAACAAGTTAAAATTACGGTTTGACAAGTTAAAGTTACATTTTGGCAAGTTAAAGTACGTTTTGACAAGTTAAAGTACCTTTCAACAAGGTAAAATTACGTTTTGACAAGTTAACCTATGTTTTTAACAAGTTAAAGTTACGTTTTGACAAGTTAAAGTACGTTTTAACAAGTTAAAATTACGATTTGACAAGTTAAAGTACATTTTTTACAAGTTAAAGTTACGTTTTGACAAGTTAAAGTACGTTTCAACGAGTTTAAATTACGTTTTGACAAGTAAAAGAATTTTTTTTACAAGTTAAAGTTACATTTTGACAAGTTAAACTATGTTTTTTACAAGTTAAAGTTACGTTTTGACAAGTTAAAGTACGTTTCAAAAAGTTAAACTTACTTTTTGACAAGTTAAAGTACATTTTTTACAAATTAAAGTTACGTTTTGACAAGTTAAAGTACGTTTCAACAAGTTCAAATTACGTTTTGAGAAATTAAAGTACGTTTCAACAAGTTCAAATTACGTTTTGACAAGTTAAAGTATGTTTCAACAGGTTAAAATTACGTTTTGACATGTAAAAGTACATTTTTTACAAGTTAAAGTTACGTTTTGACATTTTAAACTATGTTTTTTACAAGTTAAAGTTACGTTTTGCAAGTTAAAGTGCGTTTCAACAAGTTCTAAGTACGTTTTAACAAGTAAAAGTACATTTTTTACAAGTTAAAGTTACGTTTTGACAAGTTAATCTATGTTTTTTACAAGTTAAAGTTACGTTTTGACAAGTTAAAGTACGTTTCAACAAGTTAAAAATACTTTTTGACAAGTTAAAATACATTTTTTACAACTTAAAGTTACTTTTTGACAAATTAAAGTACGTTTCAACAAGTTAAAATTACGATTTGACAAGTTAAAGTACATTTTTACAAGTTAAAGTTACGTTTTGGCAAGTTAAAGTACGTTTTGACAAGTTAATGTACCTTTCAACAACTTAAAATTACGTTTTGACAAGTTAACCTATGTTTTTAACAGGTTAAAGTTACGTTTTCACAAGTTAAAGTACGTTTCAACAAATTAAAATTACGATTTGACAAGTTAAAGTACATTTTTTAAAAGTGAAAGATACGTTTTGACAAGTTAAAGTACGTTTCAACAAGTTTAAATTACGTTTTGACAAGTAAAAGTATTTTTTTTACAAGTTAAAGTTTCATTTTGACAAGTTAAACTATGTTTTTTACAAGTTAAAGTTATGTTTTGACAAGTTAAAGTACGTTTCAACAAGTTAAAATTACTTTTTGACAAGTTAAAGTACATTTGTTACAAGTTAAAGTTACGTTTTAACAAGTTAAAGTATATTTTTTACAAGTTAAAGTTACTATTTGACAAGTTAAAGTACGTTTCAACAAGTTCAAATTAAGTTTTGACAAGTTAAAGTACATTTTTTACACGTTAAAGTTACGTTTTGACAAGTTAGAGTACGTTTCAACAAGTTCAAATTACGTTTTGACAAGTTAAAGTACGTTTCAACAAGTTAAAATTACGTTTTGACAAGTAAAAGTACATTTTTTACAAGTTAAAGTTACGTTTTGACATGTTAAACTATGTTTCTTACAAGTTAAAGTTACGTTTTGACAAGTCAGAGTACGTTTCAACAAGTTAAAGTTACGTTTTGACAAGTTAAAGTATGTTTTTTACAAGTTAAAGTTACGTTTTGACGAGTTAAGGTACGTTTCAACATGTTCAAATTACGTTTTGATAAGTTAAAGTATGTTTCAACAGGTTAAAATTACGTTTTGACATGTAAAAGTACATTTTTTACAAGTTAAAGTTATGTTTTAACATGTTAAACTATGTTTTTTACAAGTTAAAAATACGTTTTGACAAGTTAAAGTGCGTTTCATCAAGTTCAAAGTACGTTTTGACAAGTAATAGTACATATTTTACAAGTTAAAGTTACGTTTTGACAAGTTAATCTATGTTTTTTACAAGTTAAAGTTACGTTTTGACAAATAAAGTACGTTTCAACAAGTTAAAATTACTTTTTGATAAGTTAAAGTACATTTTTTACAAATTAAAGTTACGTTTTGACAAGTTAACGTATGTTTTTTACAACATAAAGTTACTTTTTGACAAGTTAAAGTGCGTTTCAACAAGTAAAATTACGATTTGACAAGTTAAAGTACATTTTTTACAAGTTAAAGTTACGTTTTGGCAAGTTAAAGTACGTTTTGACAAGTTAAAGTACCTTTCAACAAGTTAAAATTACGTTTTGACAAGTACAGATTTTACAAGTTAAAGTTACGTTTTGACATGTTAAACAATGTTTTTTACAAGTAAATGTTACTTTTTGACAAGTTAAAGTGGGTTTCAACAAGTTCAAAGTACGTTTTGACAAGTAATAGTACATTTTTTACAAGTTAAAGTTACGTTTTGACAAGTTAAAGTACGTTTAAACAAGTTAAAATTACTTTTTGACAAGTTAAAGTACATTTTTTACAAATTAAAGTTACGTTTTGACAAGTTAAACTATGTTTTTTCCAAACTTAAAGTTACATTTTGACAAGTTAAAGTACGTTTCAACAAGTTAAAATTACGATTTAACAAGTTAAAGTACATTTTTTACAAAGTAAAGTTACGTTTTGACAAGTTAAAGTATGTTTTTTACAAGTTAAAGTTACTATTTGACAAGTTAAAGTACATTTCAACAAGTTAAAATATCGATATGACAAGTTAAAGTACATTTTTTAGAAATTAAATTTACGTTTTCACAAGTTAAAGTACGTTTCAACAAGTTAAAATTACGTTTTGACAAGTAAAAGTACATTTTTTACAAGTTAAAGTTACGTTTTGAAAAGTCAGAGTACGTTTCAACAAGTTAAAGTTACGTTTTGACATGTTAAACTATGTTTTTTACAAGTTAAAGTTACGTTTTGCAAGTTAAAGTGCGTTTCAACCGGTTAAAATTACGTTTTGACAAGTAAAAGTACATTTTTTACAAGTTAAAGTTATGTTTTCACATGTTAAACTATATTTTTTAAAAGTTTAAAATACGTTTTGACAAGTTAAAGTACGTTTCAACAAGTTAAAATTACTTATTGACAAGTTAAAGTACATTTTTTACAAATTAAAGTTACGTTTTGACAAGTTAAACTATGTTTTTTACAACTTAAAGTTACTTTTTGACAAATTAAAGTACATTTCAACAAGTTAACATTACGATTTGACAAGTTAAAGTACATTTTTTACAAGTTAAAGTTACGTTTTGGCAAGTTAAAGTACGTTTTGACAAGTTAAAGTACCTTTCAACAAGTTAAAATTACGTTTTGACAAGTTAACCTATGTTTTTAACAAGTTAAAGTTACGTTTTCACAAGTTAAAGTACGTTTTGACAAGTTAAAGTACGTTTCAACAAATTAAAATTACGATTTGACAAGTTAAAGTACATTTTTTACAAGTTAAAGTTACGTTTTGACAAGTTAAAGTACGTTTCAACAAGTTTAAATTACGTTTTAACAAGTAAAAGTATTTTTTTTACAAGTTAAAGTTACATTTTGACAAGTTAAACTATGTTTTTTACAAGTTAAAGTTACGTTTTGACAAGTTAAAGTACGTTTCAACAAGTTAAAATTACTTTTTGACAAGTTTAAGTACATTTGTTACAAGTTAAAGTTACGTTTTAACAAGTTAAAGTATATTTTTGACAAGTTAAAGTTACTATTTGACAAGTTAAAGTACGTTTCAACAAGTTCAAATTAAGTTTTGACAAGTTAAAGTACATTTTTTACAAGTTAAAGTAAATTTTTTACAAGTTAAAGTTATGTTTTGACAAGTTAGAGTACGTTTCAACAAGTTCAAATTACGTTTTGACAAGTTAAAGTACGTTTCAACAAGTTAATATTACGTTTTGACAAGTAAAAGTACATTTTTTACAAGTTAAAGTTACGTTTTGACATGTTAAACTATGTTTTTTACAAGTTAAAGTTACGTTTTGACAATTCAGAGTACGTTTCAACAAGTTAAAGTTACGTTTTGACAAGTTAAAGTATGTTTTTTACAAGTTAAAGTTACGTTTTGACGAGTTAAGGTAAGTTTCAACAAGTTCAAATTACGTTTTGACAAGTTAAAGTATGTTTCAACAGGTTAAAATTACGTTTTGACAAGTAAAAGTACATTTTTTACAAGTTAAAGTTATTTTTTAACATGTTAAACTATGTTTTATACAAGTTAAAAATACGTTTTGACAAGTTAAAGTGTGTTTCATCAAGTTCAAAGTACGTTTTGACAAGTAATAGTACATATTTTACAAGTTAAAGTTACGTTTTGACAAGTTAACCTATGTTTTTTACAACATAAAGTTACTTTTTGACAAGTTAAAGTGCGTTTCAACAAGTTAAAATTACGATTTGACAAGTTAAAGTACATTTTTTACAAGATAAAGTTACGTTTTGGCAAGTTAAAGTACGTTTTGACAAGTTAAAGTACCTTTCAACAAGTTAAAATTACGTTTTGACAAGTACAGATTTTACAAGTTAAAGTTACGTTTAGACATGTTAAACTATGTTTTTAACAAGTAAATGTTACTTTTTGAAAAGTTAAAGTGCGTTTCAACAAGTTCAAAGTACGTTTTGACAAGTAATAGTACATTTTTTACAAGTTAAAGTTACGTTTTGACAAGTTAAAGTACGTTTAAACAAGTTAAAATTACTTTTTGACAAGTTAAAGTACATTTTTTACAAATTAAAGTTACGTTTTGACAAGTTAAACTATGTTTTTTACAACTTAAAGTTACTTTTTGACAAGTTAAAGTACGTTTCAACAAGTTAAAATTACGATTTAACAAGTTAAAGTAAACTTTTTACAAGTTAAAGTTACGTTTTGACAAGTTAAAGTATGTTTCAACAAGTTCAAATTACGCTTTAACAAGTTAAAGTACCTTTCAACAAGATAAAATTAAGTTTTGACAAGTAAAAGCACATTTTTTACAAGTTAAAGTTACGTTTTGACATGTTAAACAATGTTTTTTACAAGTTAAACTTACGTTTTGACAAGTTAAAGTGCGTTTCAACAAGTTCAAAGTACGTTTTGAATAGTAATAGTACATATTTTACAAGTTATAGTTACGATTTGACAAGTTAATCTATGTTTTTTACAATTTAAAGTTACGTTTTGACAAGTTAAAGTACGTTTCAACAAGTTAAAATTACTTTTTGACAAGTTAAAGTACATTTTTTACAAATTAAAGTTACGTTTTGACAAGTTAAACTATGTTTTTTACAACTTAAAGTTATTTTTTGACAAGTTAAAGTACGTTTCAATAAGTTTGACAAGTTAAAGTACATTTTTTACAAGTTAAAGTTATGTTTAGACAAGTTAAAGTACGTTTCAACAAGTTTAAATTACTTTTTGACAAGTAAAAGTATTTTTGTTACAAGTTAAAGTTACGTTTTGACAAGTTAAACTATGTTTTTACAAGTTAAAGTTACGTTTTGACAAGTTAAAGTACGTTTCAACAAGTTAAAATTACTTTTTGACAAGTTAAAGTACATTTCAACAAGTTAAAATATCGATATGACAAGTTAAAGTACATTTTTTGCAAATTAAACTTACGTTTTCACAAGTTAAAGTACGTTTCAACCAGTTCAAATTACGTTTTGACTTGTAAAAGGACATTTTTTACAAGTTAAAATTATGTTTTGACAAGTTAACCTATGTTTTTAACAAGTTCATGTTACGTTTTGACAAGTTAAAGTACGTTTCAACAAGTTAAAATTACGTTTTGACAAGTAAAAGTACATTTTTTACAAGTTAAAGTTACGTTTTGACATATTAAACTATGTTTTTTACAAGTTAAAGTTACGCTGTGACAAGTCAGAGTACGTTTCAACAAGTTAAAGTTACGTTTTGACAAGTTAAAGTATGTTTTTTACAAGTTAAAGTTACGTTTTGACGAGTTAAGGTACGTTTCAACAAGTTCAAATTACGTTTTGACAAGGTAAAGTATGTTTCAACACGTTAAAATTACGTTTTGACAAGTAAAAGTACATTTTTTACAAGTTAAAGTTATGTTTTAACATGTTAAACTATATTTTTTACAAGTTAAAAATACGTTTTGACAAGTTAAAGTGCGTTTTAACAACTTCAAAGTACGTTTTGACAAGTAATAGTACATATTTTACAAGTTAAAGTTACGTTTTGACAAGTTAATCTATGTTTTTTACAAGTTAAAGTTACGTTTTGACAAGTTAAAGTACGTTTCAACAAGTTAAAATTACTTTTTGATAAGTTAAAGTACATATTTTACAAATTAAAGTTACGTTTTGACAAGTTAACCTATGTTTTTTACAACATAAAGTTACTTTTTGACAAGTTAAAGTGCGTTTCAACAAGTTAAAATTACGATTTGACAAGTTAAAGTACATTTTTTACAAGTTAAAGTTACGTTTTGGAAAGTTAAAGTACGTTTTGACAAGTTAAAGTACCTTTCAACAAGTTAAAATTACGTTTTGACAAGTACAGATTTTACAAGTTAAAGTTACGTTTTGACATGTTAAACTATGTTTTTAACAAGTAAATGTTACTTTTTGAAAAGTTAAAGTGCGTTTCAACAAGTTCAAAGTACGTTTTGACAAGTAATAGTACATTTTTTACAAGTTAAAGTTACGTTTTGACAAGTTAAAGTACGTTTAAACAAGTTAAAATTACTTTTTGACAAGTTAAAGTACATTTTTTACAAATTAAAGTTACGTTTTGACAAGTTAAACTATGTTTTTTACAACTTAAAGTTACTTTTTGACAAGTTAAAGTACGTTTCAACAAGTTAAAATTACGATTTAACAAGTTAAAGTAAATTTTTTACAAGTTAAAGTTACGTTTTGAAAAGTTAAAGTACGTTTCAACAAGTTCAAATTACGCTTTAACAAGTTAAAGTACCTTTCAACAAGATAAAATTACGTTTTGACAAGTAAAAGCACATTTTTTACAAGTTAAAGTTACGTTTTGACATGATAAACAATGTTTTTTACAAGTTAAAGTTACGTTTTGACAAGTTAAAGTGCGTTTCAACAAGTTCAAAGTAAGTTTTGAATAGTAATAGTACATTTTTTACAAGTTTTAGTTACGATTTGACAAGTTAATCTATGTTTTTTATAATTTAAAATTACGTTTTGACAAGTTAAAGTACGTTTCAACAAGTTAAAATTACTTTTTGACAAGTTAAAGTACATTTTTTACAAATTAAAGTTACGTTTTGACAAGTTAAACTATGTTTTTTACAACTTAAAGTTACTTTTTTGACAAGTTAAAGTACGTTTCAATAAGTTAAAATTACGATTTGACAAGTTAAAGTACATTTTTTACAAGTTAAAGATTCGTTTAGACAAGTTAAAGTACGTTTCAACAAGTTTAAATTACTTTTTGACAAGTAAAAGTATTTATGTTACAAGTTAAAGTTACGTTTTGACAAGTTAAACTATGTTTTTTACAAGTTAAAGTTACGTTTTGACAAGTTAAAGTACGTTTCAACAAGTTAAAGTTACTTTTTGACAAGTTAAAGTACATTTTTTACAAGGTAAACTTACGTTTTGACAAGTTAAAGTATGTTTTTTACAAGTTAAAGTTACTATTTGACAAGTTAAAGTACATTTCAACAAGTTAAAATATCGATATGACAAGTTAAAGTACATTTTTTACAAATTAAACTTACGTTTTCACAAGTTAAAGTACGTTTCAACCAGTTCAAATTACGTTTTGACTTGTAAAAGGACATTTTTTACAAGTTAAAATTATGTTTTGATAAGTTAACCTATGTTTTTAAGAGGTTCAAGTTACGTTTTGACAAATTAAAGTACGTTTCAACAAGTTAAAATTACGATTTGACAAGTTAAAGTACATTTTTTACAAGTTAAAGTTACGTTTAGACAAGTTAAAGTACGTTTCAACAAGTTAAAATTACTTTTTGATAAGTTAAAGTACATTTTTTACAAATTTAAATTACGTTTTGACAAGTTAACCTATGTTTTTTACAACATAAAGTTACTTTTTGTCAAATTAAAGTGCGTTTCAACAAGTTAAAATTACGATTTGACAAGTTAAAGTACATTTTTTACAAGTTAAAGTTACGTTTTGGCAAGTTAAAGTACGTTTTGACAAGTTAAAGTACCTTTCAACAAGTTAAAATTACGTTTTGACAAGTACAGATTTTGTAAGTTAAAGTTACGTTTTGACATGTTAAACTATGTTTTTTACAAGTAAAAGTTACTTTTTGACAAGTTAAAGTGCGTTTCAACAAGTTCAAAGTACGTTTTGACAAGTAATAGTACATTTTTTACAAGTTAAAGCTACGTTTTGACTAGTTAAACTATGTTTTTTACAAGTTAAAGTTACGTTTTGACAAGTTAAAGTACGTTTAAATAAGTTAAAATTACTTTTTGACAAGTTAAAGTAAATTTTTTACAAATTAAAGTTACGTTTTGACAAGTTAAACTATGTTTTTTACATCTTAAAGTTACTTTTTGACAAGTTAAAGTACGTTTCAACAAGTTAAAATTACGATTTAACAAGTTAAAGTAAATTTTTTACAAGTTAAAGTTACGTTTTGAAAAGTTAAAGTACGTTTCAACAAGTTCAAATTACGCTTTAACAAGTTAAAGTACCTTTCAACAAGATAAAATTAGGTTTTGACAAGTAAAAGCACATTTTTTACTAGTTAAAGTTACGTTTTGACATGTTAAACAATGTTTTTTACAAGTTAAAGTTACGTTTTGACAAGTTAAAGTGCGTTTCAACAAGTTCAAAGTACGTTTTGAATAGTAATAGTACATTTTTTACAAGTTATAGTTACGATTTGACAACTTAATCTATGTTTTTTACAATTTAAAATTACGTTTTGACAAGTTAAAGTACGTTTCAACAAGTTAAAATTACTTTTTGACAAGTTAAAGTACATTTTTTACAAATTATAGTTACGTTTTGACAAATTAAACTATGTTTTTTACAACTTAAAGTTACTTTTTGACAAGTTAAAGTACGTTTCAATAAGTTAAACTTACGGTTTGACAAGTTAAAGTACATTTTTTACAAGTTAAAGTTACGTTTAGACAAGTTAAAGTACGTTTCAACAAGTTTAAATTACTTTTTGACAAGTAAAAGTATTTTTGTTACAAGTTAAAGTTACGTTTTGACAAGTTAAACTATGTTTTTTACAAGTTAAAGTTACGTTTTGACAAGTTAAAGTACGTTTCAACAAGTTAAAGTTACTTTTTGACAAGTTAAAGTACATTTTTTACAAGGTAAAGTTACGTTTTGACAAGTTAAAGTATGTTTTTTACAAGTTAAAGTTACTATTTGACAAGTTAAAGTACATTTCAACAAGTTAAACCATCGACATGACAAGTTAAAGTACATTTTTTACAAGTTAAACTTACGTTTTGACAAGTTAAAGTACGTTTCAACCAGTTCAAATTACGTTTTGACTTGTAAAAGGACATTTTTTAGAAGTTAAAATTATGTTTTGACAAGTTAACCTATGTTTTTAACAGGTTCAAGTTACGTTTTGACAAGTTAAAGTACGTTTCAACAAGTTAAAATTACGCTTTGACAAGTTAAAGTACATTTTTTACAAGTTAAAGTTACGTTTTGACAAGTTAGAGTACGTTTCAACAAGTTTATACTACGTTTTGACAATTAATTTTTTTTTTTTTTTACAAGTTAAAGTTACATTTTGACAAGTTAAACTATGTTTTTTACAAGTTAAAGTTACGTTTTGACAAGTTAAAATACGTTTCAACAAGTTAAAATTACTTTTTGACAAGTTAACGTACATTTTATACAAGTTAAAGTTACGTTTTGAGAAGTTAAAGTATGTTTTTTAGAAGTTAAAGTTACTATTTGACAAGTTAAAGTACGTTTTCAACAAGTTCAAATTAAGTTTTGACAAGTTAAAGTATGTTTCAACAAGTTAAAATTACGTTTTGACAAGTAAAAGTACATTTCAACAAGTTCAAATTATGTTTTGACAAGTTAAACTCTGTTTTTTACATGTTAAAGTTATGTTTTGACAAGTTAAAGTACGTTTCAACAAGTTAAAATTACGATTTGACAAGTTCAAGTACATTTTTTACAAGTTAAAGTTACGTTTAGACAAGTTAAAGTACGTTTCAACAAGTTTAAATTACTTTTTGACAAGTAAAAGTATTTTTGTTACAAGTTAAAGTTACGTTTTGACAAGTTAAACCATGTTTTTTACAAGTTAAAGTTACGTTTTGACAAGTTAAAGTACGTTTCAACAAGTTAAAGTTACTTTTTGACAAGTTAAAGTACATTTTTTACAAGTTAAAGTTACGTTTTGACAAGTTAAAGTTTGTTTTTTACAAGTTAAAGTTACTATTTGACAAGTTAAAGTACATTTCAACTAGTTAAAATATCGATATGACAAGTTAAAGTACATTTTTTACAAGTTAAAGTTACGTTTTGACAAGTTAAAGTACGTTTCAACCAGTTCAAATTACGTTTTGACTTGTAAACGGACAATTTTTTGAAGTTAAAGTTACGTCTTGACAAGTTAAACTCTGTTTTTTACATGTTAAAGTTACGTTTTGACAAGTTAAAGTACGTTTCAACAAATTAAAATTACGATTTGACAAATAAAAGTACATTTTTTACAAGTTAAAATTACATTTTGACAAGTTAAACTATATTTTTTACAAGTTAAAGTTACTATTTGACAATATAAATTACGTTGCTACAAGTTAAAATTAGTTTTTGACATGTTAAAGTACATTTTTTACAAGTTAAAGTTACGTTTTGACAAGTTAAAGTATGTTTTTTACAAGTTAAAGTTACTATTTGACAAGTTAAAGTACATTTCAACAAGTTAAAATATCGATATGACAAGTTAAAGTACATTTTTTACAAGTTAAAGTTACGTTGTAACAAGTTAAAGTA
Organism: Urtica urens; assembly: GCA_958296335.1. Lineage (NCBI taxonomy): Eukaryota > Viridiplantae > Streptophyta > Magnoliopsida > Rosales > Urticaceae > Urtica > Urtica urens. The sequence continues at coordinate 25,417,966 of OY282520.1, forward strand.
CGTTTCAACAAGTTCAAATTACGTTTTGACTTTTAAAAGGACATTTTTTACAAGTTAAAATTATGTTTTGACAAGTTAACCTATGTTTTTAACAAGTTCAAGTTACGTTTTGCGAAGTTAAAGTACGTTTCAACAAGTTAAAATTACGATTTGACAAGTTAAAGTACATTTTTTACAAGTTAAAGTTACGTTTTGACATGTTAAACTATGTTTTTTACAAGTTAAAGTTACGTTTTGACATGTTAAACAATGTTTTTTACAAGTTAAAGTTACGTTTTGACAAGTTAAAGTGCGTTTCAACAAGTTCAAAGTAAGTTTTGAATAGTAATAGTACATTTTTTACAAGTTATAGTTACGATTTGACAAGTTAATCTATGTTTTTTACAATTTAAAATTACGTTTTGACAAGTTAAAGTACGTTTCAACAAGTTAAAATTACTTTTTGACAAGTTAAAGTACATTTTTTACAAATTAAAGTTACGTTTTGACAAGTTAAACTATGTTTTTTACAACTTAAAGTTACTTTTTGACAAGTTAAAATACGTTTCAATAAGTTAAAATTACGATTTGACAAGTTAAAGTACATTTTTTACAAGTTAAAGTTACGTTTAGACAAGTTAAAGTACGTTTCAAGAAGTTTAAATTACTTTTTGACAAGTAAAAGTATTTATGTTACAAGTTAAAGTTACGTTTTGACAAGTTAAACTATGTTTTTTACAAGTTAAAGTTACGTTTTGACAAGTTAAAGTACGTTTCAACAAGTTAAAGTTACTTTTTGACAAGTTAAAGTACATTTTTTACAAGGTAAAGTTACGTTTTGACAAGTTAAAGTATGTTTTTTACAAGTTAAAGTTACTATTTGACAAGTTAAAGTACATTTCAACAAGTTAAAATATCTATATGACAAGTTAAAGTACATTTTTTACAAATTAAACTTACGTTTTCACAAGTTAAAGTACGTTTCAACCAGTTCAAATTACGTTTTGACTTGTAAAAGGACATTTTTTACAAGTTAAAATTATGTTTTGACAAGTTAACCTATGTTTTTAACAAGTTCAAGTTACGTTTTGACAAGTTAAAGTACGTTTCAACAAGTTAAAATTACGTTTTGACAAGTAAAAGTACATTTTTTACAAGTTAAAGTTACGTTTTGACATGTTAAACTATGTTTTTTACAAGTTAAAGTTACGTTTTGACATGTTAAACTATGTTTTTTACAAGTAAAAGTTACTTTTTGACAAGTTAAAGTGCGTTTCAACAAGTTCAAAGTACGTTTTGACAAGTAATACTACATTTTTTACAAGTTAAAGTTACGTTTTGACAAGTTAAACTATGTTTTTAACAAGTTAAAGTTACGTTTTGACAAGTTAAAGTACGTTTCAACAAGTTAAAATTACGTTTTGACAAGTAAAAGTACATTTTTTACAAGTTAAAGTTACGTTTTGACATGTTAAACTATGTTTTTTACAAGTTAAAGTTACGTTTTGACATGTTAAACTATGTTTTTTACAAGTAAAAGTTACTTTTTGACAAGTTAAAGTGCGTTTCAACAAGTTCAAAGTACGTTTTGACAAGTAATAGTAGATTTTTTACAAGTTAAAGTTACGTTTTGACAAGTTAAACTATGTTTTTTACAAGTTAAAGTTACGTTTTGACAAGTTAAAGTGCGTTTAATCAAGTTAAAATTACTTATTGACAACTTAAAGTAATTTTTTTACAAATTAAAGTTACGTTTTGACAAGTTAAACTATGTTTTTTACAACTTAAAGTTACTTTTTGACAAGTTAAAGTACGTTTCAACAAGTTAAAATTACGATTTAACAAGTTAAAGTAAATTTTTTACAAGTTAAAGTTACATTTTGACAAGTTAAAGTACGTTTCAACAAGTTCAAATTACGCTTTAACAAGTTAAAGTACCTTTCAACAAGATAAAATTACGTTTTGACAAGTAAAAGCACATTTTTTACAAGTTAAAGTTACGTTTTGACATGTTAAACAATGTTTTTTACAAGTTAAAGTTACGTTTTGACAAGTTAAAGTGCGTTTCAATAAGTTCAAAGTACGTTTTGAATAGTAATAGTACATTTTTTACAAGTTATAGTTACGATTTGACAACTTAATCTATGTTTTTTACAATTTAAAATTACGTTTTGACAAGTTAAAGTACGTTTCAACAAGTTAAAATTACTTTTTGACAAGTTAAAGTACATTTTTTACAAAGTAAAGTTACGTTTTGACAAGTTAAACAATGTTTTTTACAACTTAAAGTTACTTTTTGACAAGTTAAAGTACGTTTAAATAAGTTAAAATTACGATTTGACAAGTTAAAGTACATTTTTTACAAGTTAAAATTACGTTTAGACAAGTTAAAGTACGTTTCAACAAGTTTAAATTACTTTTTGACAAGTAAAAGTATTTTTGTTACAAGTTAAAGTTACGTTTGGACAAGTTAAACTATGTTTTTTACAAGTTAAAGTTACGTTTTGACAAGTTAAAGTACGTTTCAACAAGTTAAAGTTACTTTTTGACAAGTTAAAGTACATTTTTTACAAGGTAAAGTTACGTTTTGACAAGTTAAAGTATGTTTTTTACAAGTTAAAGTTACTATTTGACAAGTTAAAGTACATTTCAACAAGTTAAACCATCGACATGACAAGTTAAAGTACATTTTTTACAAGTTAAACTTACGTTTTGACAAGTTAAAGTACGTTTCAACCAGTTCAAATTACGTTTTGACTTGTAAAAGGACATTTTTTAGAAGTTAAAATTATGTTTTGACAAGTTAACCTATGTTTTTAACAAGTTCAAGTTATGTTTTGACAAGTTAAAGTACGTTTCAACAAGTTAAAATTACGCTTTGACAAGTTAAAGTACATTTTTTACAAGTTAAAGTTACGTTTTGACATGTTAAACTATGTTTTTTACAAGTTAAAGTTACGTTTTGACATGTTAAACTATGTTTTTTACAAGTAAAAGTTACTTTTTGACAAGTTAAAGTGCGTTTCAACAAGTTCAAAGTACGTTTTGACAAGTAATACTACATTTTTTACAAGTTAAAGTTACGTTTTGACAAGTTAAACTATGTTTTTAACAAGTTCAAGTTACGTTTTGACAAGTTAAAGTACGTTTCAACAAGTTAAAATTACGTTTTGACAAGTAAAAGTACATTTTTTACAAGTTAAAGTTACGTTTTGACATGTTAAACTATGTTTTTTACAAGTTAAAGTTACGTTTTGACATGTTAAACAATGTTTTTTACAAGTTAAAGTTACGTTTTGACAAGTTAAAGTGCGTTTCAACAAGTTCAAAGTAAGTTTTGAATAGTAATAGTACATTTTTTACAAGTTATAGTTACGATTTGACAAGTTAATCTATGTTTTTTACAATTTAAAATTACGTTTTGACAAGTTAAAGTACGTTTCAACAAGTTAAAATTACTTTTTGACAAGTTAAAGTACATTTTTTACAAATTAAAGTTACGTTTTGACAAGTTAAACTATGTTTTTTACAACTTAAAGTTACTTTTTGACAAGTTAAAATACGTTTCAATAAGTTAAAATTACGATTTGACAAGTTAAAGTACATTTTTTACAAGTTAAAGTTACGTTTAGACAAGTTAAAGTACGTTTCAAGAAGTTTAAATTACTTTTTGACAAGTAAAAGTATTTATGTTACAAGTTAAAGTTACGTTTTGACAAGTTAAACTATGTTTTTTACAAGTTAAAGTTACGTTTTGACAAGTTAAAGTGCATTTTTTACAAGTTAAAGTTACGTTTTGACATGTTAAACTATGTTTTTTACAAGTTAAAGTTACGTTTTGACATGTTAAACTATGTTTTTTACAAGTAAAAGTTACTTTTTGACAAGTTAAAGTGCGTTTCAACAAGTTCAAAGTACGTTTTGACAAGTAATAGTAGATTTTTTACAAGTTAAAGTTACGTTTTGACAAGTTAAACTATGTTTTTTACAAGTTAAAGTTACGTTTTGACAAGTTAAAGTGCGTTTAATCAAGTTAAAATTACTTATTGACAACTTAAAGTAATTTTTTTACAAATTAAAGTTACGTTTTGACAAGTTAAACTATGTTTTTTACAACTTAAAGTTACTTTTTGACAAGTTAAAGTACGTTTCAACAAGTTAAAATTACGATTTAACAAGTTAAAGTAAATTTTTTACAAGTTAAAGTTACATTTTGACAAGTTAAAGTACGTTTCAACAAGTTCAAATTACGCTTTAACAAGTTAAAGTACCTTTCAACAAGATAAAATTACGTTTTGACAAGTAAAAGCACATTTTTTACAAGTTAAAGTTACGTTTTGACATGTTAAACAATGTTTTTTACAAGTTAAAGTTACGTTTTGACAAGTTAAAGTGCGTTTCAATAAGTTCAAAGTACGTTTTGAATAGTAATAGTACATTTTTTACAAGTTATAGTTACGATTTGACAACTTAATCTATGTTTTTTACAATTTAAAATTACGTTTTGACAAGTTAAAGTACGTTTCAACAAGTTAAAATTACTTTTTGACAAGTTAAAGTACATTTTTTACAAAGTAAAGTTACGTTTTGACAAGTTAAACAATGTTTTTTACAACTTAAAGTTACTTTTTGACAAGTTAAAGTACGTTTAAATAAGTTAAAATTACGATTTGACAAGTTAAAGTACATTTTTTACAAGTTAAAATTACGTTTAGACAAGTTAAAGTACGTTTCAACAAGTTTAAATTACTTTTTGACAAGTAAAAGTATTTTTGTTACAAGTTAAAGTTACGTTTGGACAAGTTAAACTATGTTTTTTACAAGTTAAAGTTACGTTTTGACAAGTTAAAGTACGTTTCAACAAGTTAAAGTTACTTTTTGACAAGTTAAAGTACATTTTTTACAAGGTAAAGTTACGTTTTGACAAGTTAAAGTATGTTTTTTACAAGTTAAAGTTACTATTTGACAAGTTAAAGTACATTTCAACAAGTTAAACCATCGACATGACAAGTTAAAGTACATTTTTTACAAGTTAAACTTACGTTTTGACAAGTTAAAGTACGTTTCAACCAGTTCAAATTACGTTTTGACTTGTAAAAGGACATTTTTTAGAAGTTAAAATTATGTTTTGACAAGTTAACCTATGTTTTTAACAAGTTCAAGTTATGTTTTGACAAGTTAAAGTACGTTTCAACAAGTTAAAATTACGCTTTGACAAGTTAAAGTACATTTTTTACAAGTTAAAGTTACGTTTTGACATGTTAAACTATGTTTTTTACAAGTTAAAGTTACGTTTTGACATGTTAAACTATGTTTTTTACAAGTAAAAGTTACTTTTTGACAAGTTAAAGTGCGTTTCAACAAGTTCAAAGTACGTTTTGACAAGTAATACTACATTTTTTACAAGTTAAAGTTACGTTTTGACAAGTTAAACTATGTTTTTAACAAGTTCAAGTTACGTTTTGACAAGTTAAAGTACGTTTCAACAAGTTAAAATTACGTTTTGACAAGTAAAAGTACATTTTTTACAAGTTAAAGTTACGTTTTGACATGTTAAACTATGTTTTTTACAAGTTAAAGTTACGTTTTGACATGTTAAACAATGTTTTTTACAAGTTAAAGTTACGTTTTGACAAGTTAAAGTGCGTTTCAACAAGTTCAAAGTAAGTTTTGAATAGTAATAGTACATTTTTTACAAGTTATAGTTACGATTTGACAAGTTAATCTATGTTTTTTACAATTTAAAATTACGTTTTGACAAGTTAAAGTACGTTTCAACAAGTTAAAATTACTTTTTGACAAGTTAAAGTACATTTTTTACAAATTAAAGTTACGTTTTGACAAGTTAAACTATGTTTTTTACAACTTAAAGTTACTTTTTGACAAGTTAAAATACGTTTCAATAAGTTAAAATTACGATTTGACAAGTTAAAGTACATTTTTTACAAGTTAAAGTTACGTTTAGACAAGTTAAAGTACGTTTCAAGAAGTTTAAATTACTTTTTGACAAGTAAAAGTATTTATGTTACAAGTTAAAGTTACGTTTTGACAAGTTAAACTATGTTTTTTACAAGTTAAAGTTACGTTTTGACAAGTTAAAGTACGTTTCAACAAGTTAAAGTTACTTTTTGACAAGTTAAAGTACATTTTTTACAAGGTAAAGTTACGTTTTGACAAGTTAAAGTATGTTTTTTACAAGTTAAAGTTACTATTTGACAAGTTAAAGTACATTTCAACAAGTTAAAATATCTATATGACAAGATAAAGTACATTTTTTACAAATTAAACTTACGTTTTCACAAGTTAAAGTACGTTTCAACCAGTTCAAATTACGTTTTGACTTGTAAAAGGACATTTTTTACAAGTTAAAATTATGTTTTGACAAGTTAACCTATGTTTTTAACAAGTTCAAGTTACGTTTTGACAAGTTAAAGTACGTTTCAACAAGTTAAAATTACGTTTTGACAAGTAAAAGTACATTTTTTACAAGTTAAAGTTACGTTTTGACATGTTAAACTATGTTTTTTACAAGTTAAAGTTACGTTTTGACATGTTAAACTATGTTTTTTACAAGTAAAAGTTACTTTTTGACAAGTTAAAGTGCGTTTCAACAAGTTCAAAGTACGTTTTGACAAGTAATACTACATTTTTTACAAGTTAAAGTTACGTTTTGACAAGTTAAACTATGTTTTTAACAAGTTCAAGTTACGTTTTGACAAGATAAAGTACGTTTCAACAAGTTAAAATTACGTTTTGACAAGTAAAAGTACATTTTTTACAAGTTAAAGTTACGTTTTGACATGTTAAACTATGTTTTTTACAAGTTAAAGTTACGTTTTGACATGTTAAACTATGTTTTTTACAAGTAAAAGTTACTTTTTGACAAGTTAAAGTGCGTTTCAACAAGTTCAAAGTACGTTTTGACAAGTAATAGTAGATTTTTTACAAGTTAAAGTTACGTTTTGACAAGTTAAACTATGTTTTTTACAAGTTAAAGTTACGTTTTGACAAGTTAAAGTGCGTTTAATCAAGTTAAAATTACTTATTGACAAGTTAAAGTAATTTTTTTACAAATTAAAGTTACGTTTTGACAAGTTAAACTATGTTTTTTACAACTTAAAGTTACTTTTTGACAAGTTAAAGTACGTTTCAACAAGTTAAAATTACGATTTAACACAAGTTAAAGTTACGTTTTGACAAGTTAAAGTGCGTTTCAATAAGTTCAAAGTACGTTTTGAATAGTAATAGTACATTTTTTACAAGTTATAGTTACGATTTGACAACTTAATCTATGTTTTTTACAATTTAAAATTACGTTTTGACAAGTTAAAGTACGTTTCAACAAGTTAAAATTACTTTTTGACAAGTTAAAGTACATTTTTTACAAAGTAAAGTTACGTTTTGACAAGTTAAACAATGTTTTTTACAACTTAAAGTTACTTTTTGACAAGTTAAAGTACGTTTAAATAAGTTAAAATTACGATTTGACAAGTTAAAGTACATTTTTTACAAGTTAAAATTACGTTTAGACAAGTTAAAGTACGTTTCAACAAGTTTAAATTACTTTTTGACAAGTAAAAGTATTTTTGTTACAAGTTAAAGTTACGTTTTGACAAGTTAAACTATGTTTTTTACAAGTTAAAGTTACGTTTTGACAAGTTAAAGTACGTTTCAACAAGTTAAAGTTACTTTTTGACAAGTTAAAGTACATTTTTTACAAGGTAAAGTTACGTTTTGACAAGTTAAAGTATGTTTTTTACAAGTTAAAGTTACTATTTGACAAGTTAAAGTACATTTCAACAAGTTAAACCATCGACATGACAAGTTAAAGTACATTTTTTACAAGTTAAACTTACGTTTTCACAAGTTAAAGTACGTTTCAACCAGTTCAAATTACGTTTTGACTTGTAAAAGGACATTTTTTAGAAGTTAAAATTATGTTTTGACAAGTTAACCTATGTTTTTAACAAGTTCAAGTTATGTTTTGACAAGTTAAAGTACGTTTCAACAAGTTAAAATTACGCTTTGACAAGTTAAAGTACATTTTTTACAAGTTAAAGTTACGTTTTGACAAGTTAAAGTACGTTTCAACAAGTTTATATTACGTTTTGACAATTAATTTTTTTTTTTTTTACAAGTTAAAGTTACATTTTGACAAGTTAAACTATGTTTTTTACAAGTTAAAGTTACGTTTTGACAAGTTAAAGTACGTTTCAACAAGTTAAAATTACTTTTTGACAAGTTAACGTACATTTTATACAAGTTAAAGTTACGTTTTGAGAAGTTAAAGTATGTTTTTTAGAAGTTAAAGTTACTATTTGACAAGTTAAAGTACGTTTTTCACAAGTTCAAATTAAGTTTTGACAAGTTAAAGTATGTTTCAACAAGTTAAAATTACGTTTTGACAAGTAAAAGTACATTTCAACAAGTTCAAATTATGTTTTGACAAGTTAAACTCTGTTTTTTACATGTTAAAGTTATGTTTTGACAAGTTAAAGTACGTTTCAACAAGTTAAAATTACGATTTGACAAGTTAAAGTACATTTTTTACAAGGTAAAGTTACGTTTAGACAAGTTAAAGTACGTTTCAACAAGTTTAAATTAATTTTTGACAAGTAAAAGTATTTTTGTTACAAGTTAAAGTTACGTTTTGACAAGTTAAACTATGTTTTTTACAAGTTAAAGTTACGTTTTGACAAGTTAAAGTACGTTTCAACAAGTTAAAGTTACTTTTTGACAAGTTAAAGTACATTTTTTACAAGGTAAAGTTACGTTTTGACAAGTTAAAGTATGTTTTTTACAAGTTAAAGTTACTATTTGACAAGTTAAAGTACATTTCAACAAGTTAAACCATCGACATGACAAGTTAAAGTACATTTTTTACAAGTTAAACTTACGTTTTGACAAGTTAAAGTACGTTTCAACCAGTTCAAATTACGTTTTGACTTGTAAAAGGACATTTTTTAGAAGTTAAAATTATGTTTTGACAAGTTAACCTATGTTTTTAACAAGTTCAAGTTATGTTTTGACAAGTTAAAGTACGTTTCAACAAGTTAAAATTACGCTTTGACAAGTTAAATTACATTTTTTACAAGTTAAAGTTACGTTTTGACAAGTTAAAGTACGTTTCAACAAGTTTATATTACGTTTTGACAATTAATTTTTTTTTTTTTACAAGTTAAAGTTACATTTTGACAAGTTAAACTATGTTTTTTACAAGTTAAAGTTACGTTTTGACAAGTTAAAGTACGTTTCAACAAGTTAAAATTACTTTTTGACAAGTTAACGTACATTTTATACAAGTTAAAGTTACGTTTTGAGAAGTTAAAGTATGTTTTTTAGAAGTTAAAGTTACTATTTGACAAGTTAAAGTACGTTTTCCACAAGTTCAAATTAAGTTTTGACAAGTTAAAGTATGTTTCAACAAGTTAAAATTACGTTTTGACAAGTAAAAGTACATTTCAACAAGTTCAAATTATGTTTTGACAAGTTAAACTCTGTTTTTTACATGTTAAAGTTATGTTTTGACAAGTTAAAGTACGTTTCAACAAGTTAAAATTACGATTTGACAAGTTAAAGTATATTTTTTACAAGGTAAAGTTACGTTTAGACAAGTTAAAGTACGTTTCAACAAGTTTAAATTACTTTTTGACAAGTAAAAGTATTTTTGTTACAAGTTAAAGTTACGTTTTGACAAGTTAAACTATGTTATTTACAAGTTAAAGTTACGTTTTGACAAGTTAAAGTACGTTTCAACAAGTTAAAGTTACTTTTTGACAAGTTAAAGTACATTTTTTACAAGGTAAAGTTACGTTTTGACAAGTTAAAGTATGTTTTTTACAAGTTAAAGTTACTATTTGACAAGTTAAAGTACATTTCAACAAGTTAAACCATCGACATGACAAGTTAAAGTACATTTTTTACAAGTTAAACTTACGTTTTGACAAGTTAAAGTACGTTTCAACCAGTTCAAATTACGTTTTGACTTGTAAAAGGACTTTTTTTAGAAGTTAAAATTATGTTTTGACAAGTTAACCTCTGTTTTTAACAAGTTCAAGTTATGTTTTGACAAGTTAAAGTACGTTTCAACAAGTTAAAATTACGCTTTGACAAGTTAAAGTACATTTTTTACAAGTTAAAGTTACGTTTTGACAAGTTAAAGTACGTTTCAACAATTTTATATTACGTTTTGACAATTAATTTTTTTTTTTTTTACAAGTTAAAGTTACATTTTGACAAGTTAAACTATGTTTTTTACAAGTTAAAGTTACGTTTTGACAAGTTAAAGTACGTTTCAACAAGTTAAAATTACTTTTTGACAAGTTAACGTACATTTTATACAAGTTAAAGTTACGTTTTGAGAAGTTAAAGTATGTTTTTTAGAAGTTAAAGTTACTATTTGACAAGTTAAAGTACGTTTTCAACAAGTTCAAATTAAGTTTTGGAAAGTTAAAGTATGTTTCAACAAGTTAAAATTACGTTTTGACAAGTAAAAGTACATTTCAACAAGTTCGAATTACGTTTTGACAAGTTCAACTCTGTTTTTTACAAGTTAAAGTTACGCTTAGACAAGTTAAAGTACGTTTCAACAAGTTTAAAATACTTTTTGACAAGTAAAAGTATTTTTGTTACAAGTTAAAGTTACGTTTTGACAAGTTAAACTATGTTTTTTAAAATTTAAAGTTACGTTTTGACAAGTTAAAGTACGTGTCAACAAGTTAAAGTTAATTTTTGACAAGTTAAAGTACATTTTTTACAAGTTAAAGTTACGATTTGACAAGTTAAAGTATGTTTTATACAAGTTAAAGTTACTATTTGACAAGTTAAAGTACATTTCATCAAGTTAAAATATTGATATGACAAGTTAAAGTACATTTTTTACAAGTTAAAGTTACGTTTTGACAAGTTAAAATACGTTTCAACCAGTTCCAATTACGTTTTGACAAGTTAAAGTACATTTTTTACAAGTTAAAGTACGTTTCAACAAGTTAAAATTACGTTTTGACAAGTAATAGTACATTTTTTACAAGTTAAAGTACATTTTTTACAAGTTAAAGTTACGTTTTGACAAGTTAAGGTACGTTTCAAAAAGTTCAAATTACGTTTTTACAAGTTAAAGTATGTTTCAACAGGTTAAAATTACGTTTTGACAAGTAACACTACATTTTTTACAAGTTAAAATTACGTTTTGACATGTTAATCTATGGTTTTTACAAGTTAAAGTTACGTTTTGACAAGTTAAAGTGCGTTTCAACAAGTTCAAAGTACATTTTGACATGTAAAAGTACATTTTTTACAAGTTAAAGTTACGTTTTGACAAGTTAATCTATGTTTTTTACAAGTTAAAGTTACGTTTTGACAAGTTAAAGTACGTTTCAACAAGTTAAAATTACTTTTTGACAAGTTAAAGTACATTTTTTACAAATTAAAGTTACGTTTTGACAAGTTAAACTATGTTTTTTACAACTTCAAGTTACTTTTTGACAAATTAAAGTACGTTTCAACAAGTCAAAATTACGATTTGACAAGTTAAAGTACATTTTTTAGAAGTTAAAGTTACGTTTTGGCAAGTTAAAGTACGTTTTGACAAGTTAAAGTACCTTTCAACAAGTTAAAATTACGTTTTGACAAGTTAACCTATGTTTTTAACAAGTTAAAGTTACGTTTTGACAAGTTAAAATACGTTTCAACAAGTTAAAATTACGATTTGACAAGTTAAAGTACATTTTTTACAAGTTAAAGTTACGTTTGGACAAGTTAAAGTACGTTTCAACAAGTTTAAATTACGTTTTGACAAGTAAAAGTATTTTTTTTACAAGTTAAAGTTACATGTTGACAAGTTAAATTATGTTTTTTACAAGTTAAAGTTACGTTTTGACAAGTTAAAGTACGTTTCAACAAGTTAAAATTACTATTTGACAAGTTAAAGTAAATTTTTTACAAGTTAAAGTTACGTTTTGACAAGTTAAAGTACGTTTCTACAAGTTTAAATTACGTTTTGACAATTAATTTTTTTTTTTTACAAGTTAAACTATGTTTTTTACAAGTTAAAGTTACGTTTTGACAAGTTAAAATATGTTTCAACAAGTTAAAATTACTTTTTGACAAGTTAACGTACATTTTTTACAAGTTAAAGTTACGTTTTGAGAAGTTAAAGTATGTTTTTTACAAGTTAAAGTTACTATTTGACAAGTTAAAGTACGTTTTCAACAAGTTCAAATTATGTTTTGACAAGTTAAAGTATGTTTCAACAAGTTAAAATTACGTTTTGACAAGTAAAAGTACATTTCAACAAGTTCAAATTACGTTTTGACAAGTTAAACTCTGTTTTTTACATGTTAAAGTTACGTTTTGACAAGTTAAAGTACGTTTCAACCAGTTCCAATTACGTTTTGACAAGTTAAAGTACATTTTTTACAAGTTAAAGTACGTTTTAACAAGTTAAAATTACGTTTTGACAAGTAATAGTACATTTTTTACAAGTTAAAGTACATTTTTTACAAGTTAAAGTTACGTTTTGACAAGATAAGGTACGTCTCAAAAAGTTCAAATTACGTTTTTACAAGTTAAAGTATGTTTCAACAGGTTAAAATTACGTTTTGACAAGTAAAACTACATTTTTTACAAGTTCAAGTTACGTTTTGACATGTTAGTCTATGTTTTTTACAAGTTAAAGTTACGTTTTGACAAGTTAAAGTGCGTTTCAACAAGTTCAAAGTACGTTTTGACATGTAAATGTACATTTTTTACAAGTTAAAGTTACGTTTTGACAAGTTAAGCTATGTTTTTTACAAGTTAAAGTTACGTTTTGTCAAGTTAAAGTACGTTTCAACAAGTTAAAATTATTTTTTGACAAGTTAAAGTACATTTTTTACAAATTAAAGTTACGTTTTGACAAGTTAAAGTACGTTTCTACAAGTTTAAATTACGTTTTGACAATTAATTTTTTTTTTTTACAAGTTAAACTATGTTTTTTACAAGTTAAAGTTACGTTTTGAGAAGTTAAAGTACGTTTCAACAAGTTAAAATTACTTTTTGACAAGTTAAAGTACATTTTTTACAAATTAAAGTTACGTTTTGACAAGTTAAACTATGTTTTTTACAACTTCAACTTACTTTTTGACAAATTAAAGTACGTTTCAACAAGTTAAAATTACGATTTGACAAGTTAAAGTACATTTTTTAGAAGTTAAAGTTACGTTTTGGCAAGTTAAAGTACGTTTTGACAAGTTAAAGTACCTTTCAACAAGTTAAAATTACGTTTTGACAAGTTAACCTATGTTTTTAACAAGTTAAAGTTACGTTTTGACAAGTTAAAATACGTTTCAACAAGTTAAAATTACGATTTGACAAGTTAAAGTACATTTTTTACAAGTTAAAGTTACGTTTGGACAAGTTAAAGTACGTTTCAACAAGTTTAAATTACGTTTTGACAAGTAAAAGTATTTTTTTACCAGTTAAAGTTACATTTTGACAAGTTAAATTATGTTTTTTACAAGTTAAAGTTACGTTTTGACAAGTTAAAGTACGTTTCAACAAGTTAAAATTACTATTTGACAAGTTAAAGTAAATTTTTTACAAGTTAAAGTTACGTTTTGAGAAGTTAAAGTATGTTTTTTACAAGTTAAAGTTACTATTTGACAAGTTAAAGTACGTTTTCAACAAGTTCAAATTAAGTTTTGACAAGTTAAAGTATGTTTCAACAAGTTAAAATAACGTTTTGACAAGTAAAACTACATTTCAACAAGTTCAAATTACGTTTTGACAAGTTAAACTCTGTTTTTTACATGTTAAAGTTACGTTTTGACAAGTTAAAGTACGTTTCAACCAGTTCCAATTACGTTTTGACAAGTTAAAATTACGTTTTGACAAGTAATAGTACATTTTTTACAAGTTAAAGTACATTTTTTACAAGTTAAAGTTACGTTTTGACAAGATAAGGTACGTCTCAAAAAGTTCAAATTACGTTTTTACAAGTTAAAGTATGTTTCAACAGGTTAAAATTACGTTTTGACAAGTAAAACTACATTTTTTACAAGTTAAAGTTACGTTTTGACATGTTAGTCTATGTTTTTTACAAGTTAAAGTTACGTTTTGACAAGTTAAAGTGCGTTTCAACAAGTTCAAAGTACGTTTTGACATGTAAATGTACATTTTTTACAAGTTAAAGTTACGTTTTGACAAGTTAATCTATGTTTTTTACAAGTTAAAGTTACGTTTTGACAAGTTAAAGTACGTTTCAACAAGTTAAAATTATTTTTTGACAAGTTAAAGTACATTTTTTACAAATTAAAGTTACGTTTTGACAAGTTAAACTATGTTTTTTACAACTTAAAGTTAGTTTTTGACAAATTAAAGTACGTTTCAACAAGTTAAAATTACGATTTGACAAGTTAAAGTACATTTTTTAGAAGTTAAAGTTACGGTTTGGCAAGTTAAAGTACGTTTTGACAAGTTAAAGTACCTTTCAACAAGTTAAAATTACGTTTTGACAAGTTAACCTATGTTTTTAACAAGTTAAAGTTACGTTTTGACAAGTTAAAGTACGTTTCAACAAGTTAAAATTACTCTTTGACAAGTTAAAGTACATTTTTTACAAGTTAAAGTTACGTTTTGACAAGTTAAAGTACGTTTCTACAAGTTTAAATTACGTTTTGACAATTAAAATTTTTTTTTTACAAGTTAAACTATGTTTTTTACAAGTTTAAGTTACGTTTTGACAAGTTAAAATATGTTTCAACAAGTTAAAATTACTTTTTGACAAGTTAACGTACATTTTTTACAAGTTAAAGTTACGTTTTGAGAAGTTAAAGTATGTTTTTTACAAGTTAAAGTTACTATTTGACAAGTTAAAGTACGTTTTCAACAAGTTCAAATTAAGTTTTGACAAGTTAAAGTATGTTTCAACAAGTTAAAATTACGTTTTGACAAGTAAAAGTACATTTAAACAAGTTCAAATTACGTTTTGACAAGTTAAACTCTGTTTTTTACATGTTAAAGTTAAGTTTTGACAAGTTAAAGTACGTTTCAACAAGTTAAAATTACGATTTGACAAGTTAACGTACATTTTTTACAAATTAAAGTGACGTTTAGACAAGTTAAAGTACGTTTCAACAAGTTTAAAATACTTTTTGACATGTAAAAGTATTTTTGTTACAAGTTAAAATTACGTTTTGACAAGTTAAACTATGTTTTTTACAAGTTAAAGTTACGTTTTGACAAGTTAAAGTACGTTTCAACAAGTTAAAGTTACTTTTTGACAAGTTAAAGTACATTTTTTACAAGTTAAAGTTACGTTTTGACAAGTTAAAGTATGTTTTTTACAAGTTAAAGTTACTATTTGACAAGTTAAAGTACATTTCATCAAGTTAAAATATCGATATGACAAGTTAAAGTACATTTCTTACAAGTTAAAGTTACGTTTTGACAAGTTAAAGTACGTTTCAACCAGTTCCAATTACGTTTTGACAAGTTAAAGTACATTTTTTACAAGTTAAAGTACGTTTCAACAAGTTAAAATTATGTTTTGACAAGTTAACCTATGTTGTTAACAAGTTAAAGTTACGTTTTGACATGTTAAAATACGTTTCAACAAGTTAAAATTACGATTTGACAAGTTAACGTACATTTTTTACAAGTTAAAGTTACGTTTTGACAAGTTAAAGTACGTTTCAACAAGTTTAAATTACTTTTTGACAAGTAAAAGTATTTTTTTTACAAGTTACAGTTACATTTTGACAAGTTAAATTATGTTTTTTACAAGGTAAAGTTACGTTTTGACAAGTTAAAGTACGTTTCAACAAATTAAAATTACTTTTCGACAAGTTAAAGTACATTTGTTACAAGTTAAAGTTACGTTTTAACAAGTTAAAGTATATTTTTTACAACTTAAAGTTACTATTTGACAAGTTAAAGTACGTTTCAACAAGTTCAAATTAAGTTTTGACAAGTTAAAGTATGTTTCAACAAGTTAAAATTACGTTTTGACAAGTAAAAGTACATTTCAACAAGTTCAAATTACGTTTTGACAAGTTAAACTCTGTTTTTTACATGTTAAAGTTACGTTTTGACAAGTTAAAGTACGTTTCAACAAGTTAAAATTACTTTTTGACAAGATAAAGTACGTTTCAACAAGTTAAAATTACGATGTGACTAGTTAAAGTAAATTTTTTACAAGTTAAATTTTGTTTTGACTAGTTAAAGTACGTTTCAACAACTTCAAATTACCTTTTGACAAGTTAAATTACCTTTCAACAAGATAAAATCAGTTTTGACAAGTAAAAGTACATTTTTTACAAGTTAAAGTTACGTTTTGACATGTTAAACTATGTTTTTTACAAGTTAAAGTTACGTTTTGACAAGTTAAAGTACGTTTTAACAAGTTTAAATTACGTTTTGACAATTAAAAGTACATTTTTTACAAGTTAAAGTTACGTTTTGACATGTTAAACTATGTTTTTTACAAGTTAAAGTTACGTTTTGACAAGTTAAAGTACGTTTTAACAAGTTTAAATTACGATTTGACAAGTTAAAGTACATTTTTTACAAGTTTAATTACGTTTTGACTAGTTAAAGTATGTTTCAACAAGTTCAAATTACCTTTTGACAAGTTAAAGTACCTTTCAACAAGATAAAATCAGTTTTAACAAGTAAGAGTACATTTTTTACAAGTTAAAGTTACGTTTTGACAAGTTAAAGTACGTTTCTACAAGTCAAAATTGAGTTTTGAAAAGTTAAAGTACTTTTTTTACATGTTAAAGTACATTTCAACAAGTTAAAATTACGATTTGACAAGTTAAAGTACATTTTTTACAAGTTAAAGTTACGTTTTGACAAGTTAAAGTACGTTTCAACAAGTTTAAATTACGTTTTGACAAGAAAAAGTATTTTTTTTACAAGTTAAAGTTACATTTTGACAAGTTAAATTATGTTTTTTACAAGTTAAAATTACGTTTTGACAAGTTAAAGTATGTTTCAACAAGTTAAAATTACAATTTGACAAGTTAACGTACATTTTTTACAAGTTAAAGTTACGTTTTGACAAGTTAAAGTACGTTTCAACAAGTTTAAATTACGTTTTGACAAGTAAAAGTATTTTTTTTACAAGTTAAAGTTACATTTTGACAAGTTAAATTATGTTTTTTACAAGTTAAAGTTACGTTTTGACAAGTTAAAGTACGTTTCAACAAGTTAAAATTACGTTTTGACAAGTAAAAGTATTTTTTTTACAAGTTAAAGTTACATTTTGACAAGTTAAATTATGTTTTTTACAAGTTAAAGTTACGTTTTGACAAGTTAAAGTACGTTTCAACAAGTTTAAATTACGTTTTGACAAGTAAAAGTATTTTTTTTACAAGTTAAAGTTACATTTTGACAAGTTAAATTATGTTTTTTACAAGTTAAAGTTACGTTTTGACAAGTTAAAGTACGTTTCAACAAGTTAAAATTACTATTTGACAAACTAAAGTACATTTTTTACAAGTTAAAGTTACGTTTTGACAAGTTAAAGTACGTTTCTACTAGTTTAAATTACGTTTTGACAATTAAATTTTTTTTTTTTACAAGTTAAACTATGTTTTTTACAAGTTAAAGTTACGTTTTGACAAGTTAAAATATGTTTCAACAAGTTAAAATTACTTTTTGACAAGTTAACGTACATTTTTTACAAGTTAAAGTTACGTTTTGAGAAGTTAAAGTATGTTTTTTACAAGTTAAAGTTACTATTTGACAAGTTAAAGTACGTTTTCAACAAGTTCAAATTAAGTTTTGACAAGTTAAAGTATGTTTCAACAAGTTAAAATTACGTTTTGACAAGTAAAAGTACATTTCAACAAGTTCAAATTACGTTTTGACAAGTTAAACTCTGTTTTTTACATGTTAAAGTTACGTTTTGACAAGTTAAAGTACGTTTCAACAAGTTAAAATTACGATTTGACAAGTTAACGTACATTTTTTACAAGTTAAAGTTACGTTTAGACAAGTTAAAGTACGTTTCAACAAGTTTAAAATACTTTTTGACAAGTAAAAGTATTTTTGTTACAAGTTAAAATTACGTTTTGACAAGTTAAACTATGTTTTTTACAAGTTAAAGTTACGTTTTGACAAGTTAAAGTACGTTTCAACAAGTTAAAGTTACTTTTTGACAAGTTAAAGTACATTTTTTACAAGTTAAAGTTACGTTTTGACAAGTTAAAGTATGTTTTTTACAAGTTAAAGTTACTATTTGACAAGTTAAAGTACATTTCATCAAGTTAAAATATCGATATGACAAGTTAAAGTACATTTTTTACAAGTTAAAGTTACGTTTTGACAAGTTAAAGTACCTTTCAACCAGTTCCAATTACGTTTTGACAAGTTAAAGTACATTTTTTACAAGTTAAAGTACGTTTCAACAAGTTAAAATTACGTTTTGACAAGTTAACCTATGTTGTTAACAAGTTAAAGTTACGTTTTGACATGTTAAAATACGTTTCAACGAGTTAAAATTACGATTTGACAAGTTAAAGTACATTTTTTACAAGTTAAAGTTACGTTTTGACAAGTTAAAGTACGTTTCAACAAGTTTAAATTACTTTTTGACAAGTAAAAGTATTTTTTTACAAGTTAAAGTTACATTTTGACATGTTAAATTATGTTTTTTACAAGTTAAAGTTACGTTTTGAAAAGTTAAAGTACGTTTCAACAAGTTAAAATTACTTTTTGACAAGTTAAAGTACATTTGTTACAAGTTAAAGTTACGTTTAAACAAGTTAAAGTATATTTTTTACAAGTTAAAGTTACTATTTGACAAGTTAAAGTACGTTTCAACAAGTTCAAATTAAGTTTTGACAAGTTAAAGTATGTTTCAACAAGTTAAAATTTCGTTTTGACAAGTAAAAGTACATTTCAACAAGTTCAAATTACGTTTTGACAAGTTAAACTCTGTTTTTTACATGTTAAAGTTACAATTTGACAAGTTAAAGTACGTTTCAACAAGTTAAAATTACTTTTTGACAAGTTAAAGTACGTTTCAACAAGTTAAAATTACGATTTGACAAGTTAAAGTAAATTTTTTACAAGTTAAATTATGTTTTGACTAGTTAAAGTACGTTTCAACAACTTCAAATTACCTTTTGACAAGTTAAATTACCTTTCAACAAGATAAAATCAGTTTTGACAAGTAAAAGTACATTTTTTACAAGTTAAAGTTACGTTTTGACATGTTAAACTATGTTTTTTACAAGTTAAATTTACGTTTTGACAAGTTAAAGTACGTTTTAACAAGTTTAAATTACGTTTTGACAATTAAAAGTATTTTTTTTACAAGTTAAAGTTACATTTTGACAAGTTAAACTATGTTTTTTACAAGTTAAAGTTACGTTTTGACAAGTTAAAGTACGTTTCAACAAGTTAAAATTACTTTTTGATAAGTTAAAGTACGTTTCAACAAATTAAAATTACGATTTCACAAGTTAAAGTACATTTTTTACAAGTTTAATTACGTTTATACTAGTTAAAGTATGTTTCAACAAGTTCAAATTACCTTTTGACTAGTTAAAGTATGTTTCAACAAGTTCAAATTACCTTTTGACAAGTTAAAGTACCTTTCAACAAGATAAAATCAGTTTTAACAAGTAAGAGTACATTTTTTACAAGTTAAAGTTACGTTTTGACAAGTTAAAGTACGTTTCTACAAGTCAAAATTGAGTTTTGAAAAGTTAAAGTACATTTTTTACATGTTAAAGTACGTTTCAACAAGTTAAAATTACGATTTGACAAGTTAAAGTACATTTTTTACAAGTTAAAGTTACGTTTTGGCAAGTTAAAGTACGTTTTGACAAGTTAAAGTACCTTTCAACAAGTTAAAATTACGATTTGACAAGTTAACCTATGTTTTTAACAAGTTAAAGTTACGTTTTGACAAATTAAAGTACGTTTCAACAAGTTAAAATTTCGATTTGACAAGTTAAAGTACATTTTTTACAAGTTAAAGTTACGTTTTGACAAGTTAAAGTACGTTTCAACAAGTTTAAATTACGTTTTGACAAGTAAAAGTAATTTTTTTTACAAGTTAAAGTTAAATTTTGACAAGTTAAATTATGTTTTTTACAAGTTAAAGTTACGTTTTGACAAGTTAAAGTACGTTTCAACAAGTTAAAATTACTTTTTGACAAGTTAAAGTACATTTGTTACAAGTTAAAGTTACGTTTTAACAAGTTAAAGTATATTTTTTACAAGTTAAAGTTACTATTTGACAAGTTAAAGTACGTTTCAACAAGTTCAAATTAAGTTTTGACAAGTTAAAGTATGTTTCAACAGGTTAAAATTACATTTTGACAAGTAAAACTACATTTCAACAAGTTCAAATTACGTTTTGACAAGTTAAACTCTGTTTTTTACAAGTTAAACTTATGTTTTGACAAGTTAAAATACGTTTCAACAAGTTAAAATTACTTTTTGACAAGTTAAAGTACGTTTCAACAAGTTAAAATTAAGTTTTGACAAGTAAAAGTACATTTATTACAAGTTAAAGTTACGTTTTGACATGTTAAACTATGTTTTTTACATGTTAAAGTTACGTTTTGACAAGTTAAAGTACGTTTCAACATGTTCAAATTACGTTTTGACAAGTTAAAGTACCTTTCAACAAGTTAAAATTACGTTTTGACAAGTAAAAGCACATTTTTTACAAGTTAAAGTTACGTTTTGACATGTTAAACTATGTTTTTTACAAGTTAAAGTTACGTTTTGACAAGTCAAAGTACGTTTCAACAAGTTAAAATTACTTTTTGACAAGTTAAAGTACCTTTTTTTACAAGTTAAAGTACCTTTTTTTACAAGTTAAAGTTACGTTTTGACAAGTTAAAGTATGTTTTTTACAACTTAAAGTTACGTTTTGACAAGTTAAAGTACGTTTCAACAAGTTAAAATTACTTTTTAACAAGTTAAAGTACATTTTTTACAAATTAAAGTTACGTTTTGACAAGTTAACCTATGTTTTTTACAACTTAAAGTTACTTTTTGACAAGTTAAAGTGCGTTTCAACAAGGTTAAATTTCGATTTGACAAGTTAAAGTACATTTTTTACAAGTTAAAGTTACGTTTTGGCAAGTTAAAGTACGTTTTGACAAGTTAAAGTACCTTTCAACAAGTTAAAATTACGTTTTGACAAGTTAACCGATGTTTTTAACAAGTTAAAGTTACGTTTTGACAAGTTAAAGTACGTTTCAACAAGTTAAAATTACGATTTGACAAGTTAAAGTACATTTTTTACAAGTTAAAGTTACGTTTTGACAAGTTAAAGTACGTTTCAACAAGTTTAAATTACGTTTTGACAAGTAAAAGTGTTTTTTTTACAAGTTAAAGTTACATTTTGACAAGTTAAATTATGTTTTTTACAAGTTAAAGTACGTTTCAAAAAGTTAAAATTACTTTCTGACAAGTTAAAGTACATTTGTTACAAGTGAAAGTTATGTTTTAACAAGTTAAAGTATATTTTTTACAAGTTAAAGTTACTATTTGACAAGTTAAAGTACGTTTCAACAAGTTCAAATTAAGTTTTGACAAGTTAAAGTATGTTTCAACAAGTTAAAATTACGTTTTGACAAGTAAAAGTACATTTCAACAAGTTCAAATTACGTTTTGACAAGTTAAACTCTATTTTTTACAATTTAAAGTTACGTTTTGACAAGTTAAAGTACGTTTCAACAAGTTAAAATTACTTTTTGAGAAGTTAAAGTAAATTTTTTACAAGTTAAAGTTACGTTTTGAGAAGTTAAAGTACGTTTCAACAAGTTAAAATTACTTTTTGACAAGTTAAAGTACTTTTTTTACAAATTAAAGTTACGTTTTGACAAGTTAAACTATGTTTTTTACAACTTAAAGTTACTTTTTGACAAATTAAAGTACGTTTCAACAAGTTAAAATTACGATTTGACAAGTTAAAGTACATTTTTTACAAGTTAAAGTTACGTTTTGGCAAGTTAAAGTTACGTTTTGACAAGTTAAAGTACCTTTCAACAAGTTAAAATTACGTTTTGACAAGTTAACCTATCTTTTTAACAAGTTAAAGTTACGTTTTGACAAGTTAAAGTACGTTTCAACAAGTTAAAGTTACGTTTTGAGAAGTTAAAGTACATTTTTTACAAATTAAAGTTACGTTTCGACAAGTTAAACTATGTTTTTTACAACTTAAAGTTACTTTTTTAAAAGTTAAAGTACATTTCAACAAGTTAAAATTACGATTTGACAAGTTAAAGTACATTTTTTACAAGTTAAAGTTACGTTTTGACAAGTTAAAGTACGTTTCAAAAAGTTCAAATTACGTTTTGACAAGTTAAAGTACATTTTAACAAGATAAAATTACGTTTTGACAAGTAAAAGTAAATTTTTTACAAGTTAAAGTTACATTTTGACATGTTAAACTATGTTTTTTACAAGTTAAAGTTACGTTTTAACAAGTTAAAGTGCGTTTCAACAAGTTCAAAGTATGTTTTGACAAATAATAGTATATTTTTAACAAGTTAAAGTAAATTTTTTACAAGTTAAAGTTACCTTTTGACAAGTTAAAGTACGTTTCAACAGTTTCGAATTACGTTTTAACAAGTTAAAGTATGTTTCAACACGCTAAAATTACGTTTTGACAAGAAAAAGTACATTTTTTACAAGGTAAAGTTACGTTTTGACATGTTAAACTATGTTTATCACAAGTTAAAGTTACGATTTGACAAGTTAAAGTGCGTTTCAACAAGTTCAAAGTACGTTTTGACAAGTAATAGTACATTTTTTACAAGTTAAAGTTACGTTTTGACAAGTTAAACTATGTTTTTTACAACTTAAAGTTACTTTTTGACAAATTAAAGTACGTTTCAACAAGTTAAAATTACGATTTGACAAGTTAAAGTACATTTTTTACAAGTTAAAGTTACGTTTTGGCAAGTTAAAGTTACGTTTTGACAAGTTAAAGTACCTTTCAACAAGTTAAAATTACGTTTTGACAAGTTAACCTATCTTTTTAACAAGTTAAAGTTACGTTTTGACAAGTTAAAGTACGTTTCAACAAGTTAAAGTTACGTTTTGAGAAGTTAAAGTACATTTTTTACAAATTAAAGTTACGTTTCGACAAGTTAAACTATGTTTTTTACAACTTAAAGTTACTTTTTTAAAAGTTAAAGTACATTTCAACAAGTTAAAATTACGATTTGACAAGTTAAAGTACATTTTTTACAAGTTAAAGTTACGTTTTGACAAGTTAAAGTACGTTTCAAAAAGTTCAAATTACGTTTTGACAAGTTAAAGTACATTTTAACAAGATAAAATTACGTTTTGACAAGTAAAAGTAAATTTTTTACAAGTTAAAGTTACATTTTGACATGTTAAACTATGTTTTTTACAAGTTAAAGTTACGTTTTAACAAGTTAAAGTGCGTTTCAACAAGTTCAAAGTATGTTTTGACAAATAATAGTATATTTTTAACAAGTTAAAGTAAATTTTTTACAAGTTAAAGTTACCTTTTGACAAGTTAAAGTACGTTTCAACAGTTTCGAATTACGTTTTAACAAGTTAAAGTATGTTTCAACACGCTAAAATTACGTTTTGACAAGAAAAAGTACATTTTTTACAAGGTAAAGTTACGTTTTGACATGTTAAACTATGTTTATCACAAGTTAAAGTTACGATTTGACAAGTTAAAGTGCGTTTCAACAAGTTCAAAGTACGTTTTGACAAGTAATAGTACATTTTTTACAAGTTAAAGTTACGTTTTGACAAGTGAAACTATGTTTTTTACAAGTTAAAGTTACGTTTTGACAAGTCAAAGTACGTTTCAACAAGTTCAAATTATGTTTTGACAAGTAAAAGTATGTTTCAACAGGTTAAAATTACGTTTTGACAAGTAAAAGCACATTTTTTACAAGTTAAAGTTAAGTTTTGACATGTTAAACTATGTTTTTTACAAGTTAAAGTTACGTTCTGACAAGTTAAAGTGCGTTTCAACAAGTTCAAAGTACGTTTTGACAAGTAATACTACATTTTTTACAAGTTAAAGTAAATTTTTTACAAGTTAAAGTTACGTTTTGACAAGTTAAAGTACCTTTCAACAATTTCGAATTACGTTTTGACTAGTTAAAGTATGTTTCAACACGTTAAAATTACGTTTTGACAAGAAAAAGTACATTTTTTACAAGGTAAAGTTACGTTTTGACATGTTAAACTATGTTAAATCACAAGTTAAAGTTACGATTTGACAAGTTAAAGTGCGTTTCAACAAGTTCAAAGTACGTTTTGACAAGTAATAGTACATTTTTTACAAGTTAAAGTTACGTTTTGACTAGTGAAACTATGTTTTTTACAAGTTAAAGTTACGTTTTGACAAGTCAAAGTACGTTTCAACAAGTTCAAATTACATTTTTTCAAGTTAAAGTATGTTTCAACAGGTTAAAATTACGTTTTGACAAGTAAAAGTACATTTTTTACAAGTTAAACTATGTTTTTTACAAGTTAAAGTTACGTTCTGACAAGTTAAAGTGCGTTTCAACAAGTTCAAAGTACGTTTTGACAAGTAGTACTACATTTTTTACAAGTTAAAGTAAATTTTTTACAAGTTAAAGTTACGACTTGACAAGTTAAAGTACGTTTCAACAAGTTCAAATTACATTTTGACAAGTTAAAGTATGTTTCAACAGGTTAAAATTACGTTTTGAAAAGTAAAAGTACATTTTTTAAAAGTTCAATTAACGTTTTGACATGTTAAACTATGTTTTTTACAAGTTAAAGTTACGTCTTGACAAATTAAAGTACGTTTCAACAAGTTAAAATTACTGTTTGACAAGTTAAAGTACATTTTTTACAAATTAAAGTTACGTTTTGACTAGTTAAACTATGTTTTATACAGCTTAAAGTTACTTTTTGACAAGTTAAAGTACGTTTCAACAAGTTAATATTACGATTTGACAAGTTAAAGTTACGTTTTTTACACGTTAAAGTTACGTTTTGACAAGTTAAAGTACGTTTCAACAAGCTCAAATTACGTTTTGACAAGTTAAAGTACCTTTCAACAAGATAAAATTACGTTTTGACTAGTAAAAGTACATTTTTTACAAGTTAAAGTTACGTTTTGACATGTTAAACTATGTTTTTACAAGTTAAAGTTACGGTTTGACAAGTTAAAGTGCGTTTCAACAAGTTCAAAGTACGTTTTGACAAGTAATAGTACAATTTTTACAAGTTAAAGTACATTTTTTACAAGTTAAAGTTACGTTTTAACAAGTTAAAGTACGTTTCAACAAGTTCAAATTACGTTTTGACAAGTCAAAGTATGTTTCAACAGGTTAAAATTACGTTTTGACAAGTAAAAATACATTTTTTACAATTTAAAGTTACGTTTTGACATGTTAAACTATGTTTTTTACAAGTTAAAGTTACGATTTGAAAAGTTAAAGTGCGTTTCAACAAGTTCAAAGTACATTTTGACAAGTAATAGTACATTTTTTACAAGTTAAAGTTACGTTTTGACAAGTTAAACTATGTTTGTTACAAGTTAAAGTTACGTTTTAACAAGTTAAAGTACGTTTCAACAAGTTCAAATTACGTTTTGACAAGTAATAGTACATTTTTTACAAGTAAAAGTTACGTTTTGACAAGTTAAACTATGTTTTTTACAAGTTAAAGTTACGTTTTGACAAGTTAAAGTACGTTTCAACAAGTTCAAATTACGTTTTGACAAGTCAAATTATTTTTCAACAGGTTAAAATTACGTTTTGACAAGTAAAAGTACATTTTTTACAAGTTAAAGTTACGTTTTGACATGTTAAACTATGTTTTTTACAAGTTAAAGTTATGTTTTGACAAGTTAAAGTGCGTTTCAACAACTTCAAAGTACGTTTTGACAAGTAATAGTACATTTTTTACAAGTAAAAGTTACGTTTTGACAAGTTAAACTATGTTTTTTACAAGTTAAAGTTACGTTTTGACAAGTTAAAGTACGTTTCAACAAGTTCAAATTACGTTATGACAAGTTAAAGTATTTTTCAACAGGTTAAAATTACGTTTTGACAAGTAAAAGCACATTTTTTACAAGTTAAAGTTACGTTTTGACAAGTTAAAGTACGTTTCAACAAGTTCAAATTATGTTTTGACAAGTTAAAGTATGTTTCAACAAGTTAAAATTACGTTTTGACAAGTAAAAGTACATTTCAACAAGTTCAAATTACGTTTTGACAAGTTAAACTCTGTTTTTTACATGTTAAAGTTACGTTTTGACAAGTTAAAGTACGTTTCAACAAGTTAAAATTACTTTTTGACAAGTTAAAGTACGTTTCAACAAGTTAAAATTACGATTTGACAAGTTAAAGTACATTTTTTACAAGTTAAATTACGTTTTGACTAGTTAAAGTACGTTTCAACAAGTTCAAATTACCTTTTGACAAGTTAAAGTACCTTTCAACAAGATAAAATCAGTTTTGACAAGTAAAAGTACATTTTTTACAAGTTAAAGTTACGTTTTGACATGTTAAACTATGTTTTTTACAAGTTAAAGTTACGTTTTGACAAGTTAAAGTACGTTTTAACAAGTTTAAATTACGTTTTGACAATTAAAAGTATTTTTTTTACAAGTTAAAGTTACGTTTTGAGAAGTTAAAGTACGTTTCAACAAGTTAAAATTACTTTTTGAGAAGTTAAAGTACATTTTTTACAAGTTAAAGTTACGTTTTGAGAAGTTAAAGTATATTTTTTACAAGTTAAAGTTACTATTTGACTAGTTAAAGTACGTTTTCAACAATTTCAAATTAAGTTTTGACAAGTTAAAGTATGTTTCAACAAGTTAAAATTACGTTTTGACAAGTAAAAGTACATTTCAACAAGTTCAAATTACGTTTTGACACGTTAAACTCTGTTTTTTACATGTTAAAGTTACGTTTTGACAAGTTAAAGTATGTTTCAACAAGTTAAAATTACATTTTGACAAGTTAAAGTACCTTTCAACAAGTTAAAATTATGATTTGACAAGTTAAAGTACATTTTTTACAAGTTAAATTACGTTTTGACTAGTTAAAGTATGTTTCAATAAGTTCAAATTACCTTTTGACAAGTTAAAGTACCTTTCAACAAGATAAAATCAGTTTTGACAAGTAAAAGTACATTTTTTACAAGTTAAAGTTACGTTTTGACATGTTAAACTATGTTTTTTACAAGTTAAAGTACGTTTCTACAAGTCAAAATTGAGTTTTGAAAAGTTAAAGTACATTTTTTACATGTTAAAGTACGTTTCAACAAGTTAAAATTACGATTTGACAAGTTAAAGTACATTTTTTACAAGTTAAAGTTACGTTTTGGCAAGTTAAAGTACGTTTTGACAAGTTAAAGTACCTTTCAACAAGTTAAAATTACGTTTTGACAAGTTAACCTATGTTTTTAACAAGTTAAAGTTACGTTTTGACAAATTAAAGTATGTTTCAACAAGTTAAAGTTACGATTTGACAAGTTAAAGTACATTTTTTACAAGTTAAAGTTACGTTTTGACAAGTTAAAGTATGTTTTGACAAGTAAAAGTACTTTTTTTTACAAATTAAAGTTAAATTTTGACAAGTTAAATTATGTTTTTTACAAGTTAAAGTTACGTTTTGACAAGTTAAAGTACGTTTCAACAAGTTAAAATTACTTTTTGACAAGTTAAAGTACATTTGTTACAAGTTAAAGTTACGTTTTAACAAGTTAAAGTATATTTTTTACAAGTTAAATTTACTATTTGACAAGTTAAAGTACGTTTCAACAAGTTCAAATTAAGTTTTGACAAGTTAAAGTATGTTTCAACTGGTTAAAATTACATTTTGACAAGTAAAACTACATTTCAACAAGTTCAAATTACGTTTTGACAAGTTAAACTCTGTTTTTTACAAGTTAAACTTATGTTTTGACAAGTTAAAGTACGTTTCAACAAGTTAAAATTACTTTTTGACAAGTTAAAGTACGTTTCAACAAGTTAAAATTACGTTTTGACAAGTAAAAGTACATTTTTTACAAGTTAAAGTTACGTTTTGACATGTTAAACTATGTTTTTTACATGTTAAAGTTACGTTTTGACAAGTTAAAGTACGTTTCAACAAGTTCAAATTACGTTTTGACAAGTTAAAGTACCTTTCAACAAGTTAAAATTACGTTTTGACAAGTAAAAGTACATTTTTTACAAGTTAAAGTTACGTTTTGACATGTTAAACTATGTTTTTTACAAGTTAAAGTTACGTTTTGACAAGTCAAAGTACGTTTCAACAAGTTAAAATTACTTTTTGACAAGGTAAAGTACCTTTTTTCACAAGTTAAAGTACCTTTTTTTACAAGTTAAAGTTACGTTTTGACAAGTTAAAGTATGTTTTTTACAACTTAAAGTTACGTTTTGACAAGTTAAAGTACGTTTCAACAAGTTAAAATTACTTTTGACAAGTTAAAGTACATTTTTTACAAATTAAAGTTACGTTTTGACAAGTTAACCTATGTTTTTTACAACTTAAAGTTACTTTTTGACAAGTTAAAGTGCGTTTCAACAAGGTTAAATTTCGATTTGACAAGTTAAAGTACATTTTTTACAAGTTAAAGTTACGTTTTGGCAAGTTAAAATACATTTTGACAAGTTAAAGTACCTTTCAACAAGTTAAAATTACGTTTTGACAAGTACAGATTTTACAAGTTAAAGTTACGTTTTGACATGTTAAACTATGTTTTTACAAGTAAATGTTACTTTTTGACAAGTTAAAGTGCGTTTCAACAAGTTCAAAGTACGTTTTGACAAGTAAAAGTACATTTTTTACAAGTTAAAGTTACGTTTTGACAAGTTAAACTATGTTTTTTACAAGTTAAAGTTACGTTTTGACAAGTTAAAGTACGTTTCAACAAGTTAAAATTACTTTTTGACAAGTTAAAGTACATTTTTTACAAATTATAGTTACGTTTTGACAAGTTAAACTATGTTTTTTACAACTTAAAGCTACTTTTTGACAAGTTAAAGTACGTTTCAACAAGTTAAAATTACGATTTAACAAGTTAAAGTACATTTTTTACAAGTTAAAGTTACGTTTTAACAAGTTAAAGTACGTTTCAACAAGTTCAAATTACGCTTTAACAAGTTAAAGTACGTTTCAACAAGATAAAATTACGTTTTGACTAGTAAAAGTACATTTTTTACAATTTAAAGTTACGTTTTGACATGTTAAACAATGTGTTTTACAAGTTAAAGTTATGTTTTAACAAGTTAAAGAGCGTTTCAACAAGTTCAAAGTACGTTTTGACAGGTAATAGTACATTTTTTACAAGTTATAGTTACGATTTGACAAGTTAATCTATGTTTTTTACAATTTAAAGTTACGTTTTGACAAGTTAAAGTACGTTTCAACAAGTTAAAATTACTTTTTGATAAGTTAAAGTACGTTCAATAAGTTAAAATTACTATTTAACAAGTTAAAGTACATTTTTTACAAATTAAAGTTACATTTTGGCAAGTTAAAGTACGTTTCAACATGTTGAAGTTACGTTTTGACACGTTAAAGTACCATTCAACAAGATAAATTTACGTTTTGCCAAGTAAACGTACATTTTTTACAAGTTAATGTTACGTTTTGACATGTTAAACTATGTTTTTTACAAGTTAAAGTTACGTTTTGACAAGTTAAAGTACGTTTTAACAAGTTTAAATTACGTTTTGACAATTAAAAGTATTTTTTTTACAAGTTAAAGTTACATTTTGACAAGTTAAACTATGTTTTTTACAAGTTAAAGTTACGTTTTGACAAGTTAAAGTACGTTTCAACAAGTTAAAATTACTTTTTGAGAAGTTAAAGTACATTTTTTACAAGTTAAAGTTACGTTTTGAGAAGTTAAAGTATGTTTTTTACAAGTTAAAGTTACTATTTGACAAGTTAAAGTACGTTTTCAACAAGTTCAAATTAAGTTTTGACAAGTTAAAGTATGTTTTAACAAGTTAAAATTACGTTTTGACAAATAAAAGTACATTTCAACAAGTTCAAATAACGTTTTGACAAGTTAAACTCTGTTTTTTACATGTTAAAGTTACGTTTTGACAAGTTAAAGTACGTTTCAACAAGTTAAAATTAATTTTTGACAAGTTAAAGTATGTTTCAACAAGTTAAAATTACGATTTGACAAGTTAAAGTATATTTTTTACAAGTTAAATTACGTTTTGACTAGTTAAAGTACGTTTCAACAAGTTCAAATTACATTTTGACAAGTTAAAGTACCTTTCAACAAGATAAAATCAGTTTTGACAAGTAATAGTACATTTTTTACAAGTTAAAGTTACGTTTTGACATGTTAAACTATGTTTTTTACAAGTTAAAGTTAAGTTTTGAAAAGTTAAAATACGTTTCAACAAGTTACAATTAATTTTTGACAAGTTATAGTACATTTTATACAAATTAAAATTACGTTTTAACATGTTAAACTATGTTTTTTACAAGTTAAAGTTACGTTTTGACAAGTTAACTATGTTTTTTACAAGTTAAAGTTGCGTTTTGACAAGTTAAAGTACGTTTCAACAAGTTAAAATTACTTTTTAACAAGTTAAAGTATATTTTTTCCAAATTAAAGTTACGTTTTGACAAGTTAAACTATGTTTCTTACAACTTAAAGTAACTTTTTGACAAGTTAAAGTACGTTTCAACAAGTTAAAATTACGATTTGACAAGTTCAAGTTCATTTTTTACAAGTTAGAGTTACGTTTTGGAAAGTTAAAGTACGTTTTGACAAGTTAAAGTACATTTCAACAAGTTAAAACTGCGTTTTGACAAGTAAAAAAATATTGTTTACAAGTTAAAGTTACGTTTTGACATGTTAAATTATGTTTTTTACAAGTTAAAGTTACGTTTTGACAAGTTAAAGTGCGTTTCAACAAGTTCATAGTACGTTTTGACAAGTAATTTTACATTTTTTACAAGTTAAATATACGTTTTGATAATTTAATCTATTTTTTTTAAAAGTTAAAGTTACGTTTTGACAAGTTAAAGTACGTTTCAACAAGTTAAAATTACTTTTTGACAAGTTAAAGTACATTTTTTACAAATTAAAGTTACGTTTTGACAAGTTAAACTATGTTTTTTACAACTTAAAGTTACTTTTTGACAAGTTAAAGTACCTTTCAACCATATAAAATTACGTTTTGACAAGTAAAAATTCATTTTTTACAAGTTAAAGTTACGTTTTGACATGTTAAACTATGTTTTTTACAAGTTAAAGTTACGTTTTGACAAGTTAAATTACGTTTCAACAAGTTAAAATTACTTTTTGACAATGTAAAGTACATTTTTTACAAATTAAAGTTATGTTTTGACAAGTTAAACTATGTTTTTTACAACTTGAAGTTACTTTTTGACAAGTTAAAGTACGTTTCAACAAGTTAAAATTACGATTTGACAAGTTAAAGTTCATTTTTTACAAGTTAAAGTTACGTTTTGACAAGTTAAAGTACGTTTCAACAAGTTCAAATTATGTTTTGACAAGTTAAAGTACCTTTCAACCAGATAAAATTACGTTTTTACAAGTAAAAATTCATTTTTAACAAATTAAAGTTACGTTTTGACATGTTAAACTATGTTTTTTACAAGTTAAAGTTACGTTTTCACAAGTTAAATTACGTTTCAACAAGTTAAAATTACTTTTTGACAAGGTAAAGTACATTTTTTACAAATTAAAGTTACGTTTTGGTAACTTAATGTACGTTTTGACAAGTTAAAGTACCTTTCAACAAGTTATAATTACGTTTTGACAAGTAAAAGTACATTTTTTACAAGTTAATGTTACGTTTTGACATGTTAAACTATGTTTTTTACAAGTTAAAGTTACGTTTTGACAAGTTAAAGTGCGTTTCAACAAGTTCAAAGTACGTTTTGACAAAAAATAGTCCATTTTTTACAAGTTAAAGTTACGTTTTGACAAGTTAAACTATGTTTTCTACAAGTTAAAGTTACGTTTTGACAAGTTAAAGAACGTTTCAACAAGTTAAAAATACTTTTTGACGAGTTAAAGTACATTTGTTACAATCTAAAGTTACATTTTGACAAGTTAAATTATGTTTTTTACAACTTAAAGTTACTTTTTGACAAGTTAAAGTACGTTTCAACAAGTTAAAATTACGATTTGACAAGTTAAAGTTCATTTTTTACAAGTTAAAGTTACGTTTTGACAAGATAAAGTACGTTTCAACAAGTTCAAATTACGTTTTGACTAGTTAAAGTACCTTTCAACTATATAAAATTACGGTTTGACAAGTAGAAATTCATTTTTTACAAGTTAAAGTTACGTTTTGACATGTTAAACTATGTTTTTTACAAGTTAAAGTTACGTTTTGACAAGTTAAATTACGTTTCAACAAGTCAAAATTACTTTTTGACAAGGTAAAGTACATTTTTTACAAATTAAAGTTACGTTTTGACAAGTTAAACTATGTTTTTTACAACTTAAAGTTACTTTTTGACAAGTTAAAGGACGTTTCAACAAGTTAAAATTACGATTTGACAAGTTCAAGTTCATTTTTTACAAGTTAAATTACGTTTCAACAAGTTAAAGTACGTTTTGACAAGTTAAAGTACATTTCAACAAGTTAAAACTGCGTTTTGACAAGTAAAAAAACATTGTTTACAAGTTAAAGTTACGTTTTGACATGTTAAATTATGTTTTTTACAAGTTAAAGTTACGTTTTGACAAGTTAAAGTGCGTTTCAACAAGTTCATAGTACGTTTTGACAAGTAATTGTACATTTTTTACAAGTTAAATATACGTTTTGACAAGTTAATCTATTTTTTTTAAAAGTTAAAGTTACGTTTTGACAAGTTAAAGTACGTTTCAACAAGTTAAAATTACTTTTTGACAAGTTAAAGTACATTTTTTACAAATTAAAGTTACGTTTTGACAAGTTAAACTATGTTTTTTACAACTTAAAGTTACTTTTTGACAAGTTAAAGTACGTTTCAAAAAGTTAAAATTACGATTTGACAAGTTAAAATACATTTTTTACAAGTTAAAGTTACGTTTTGGTAAGTTAAAGTACTTTTTGACAAGTTAAAGTACCTTTCAACAAGTTATAATTACGTTTTGACAAGTAATAGTACATTTTTTACAAGTTAAATATACGTTTTGACAAGTCAATCTATTTTTTTTACAAGTTAAAGTAACGTTTTGACAAGTTAAAGTACGTTTCAACAAGTTAAAATTACTTTTTGAGAAGTTAAAGTACATTTTTTACAAGTTAAAGTTACGTTTTGAGAAGTTAAAGTATGTTTTTTACAAGTTAAAGTTACTATTTGACAAGTTAAAGTACGTTTTCAACAAGTTCAAATTAAGTTTTGACAAGTTAAAGTATGTTTTAACAAGTTAAAATTACGTTTTGACAAATAAAAGTACATTTCAACAAGTTCAAATAACGTTTTGACAAGTTAAACTCTGTTTTTTACATGTTAAAGTTACGTTTTGACAAGTTAAAGTACGTTTCAACAAGTTAAAATTAATTTTTGACAAGTTAAAGTATGTTTCAACAAGTTAAAATTACGATTTGACAAGTTAAAGTATATTTTTTACAAGTTAAATTACGTTTTGACTAGTTAAAGTACGTTTCAACAAGTTCAAATTACATTTTGACAAGTTAAAGTACATTTCAACAAGTTAAAACTGCGTTTTGACAAGTAAAAATACATTTTTTACAAGTTAAAGTTACGTTTTGGTAAGGTAAAGTACGTTTTGACAAGTTAAAGTACCTTTCAACAAGTTATAATTACGTTTTGACAAGTAATAGTACATTTTTTACAAGTTAAATATACGTTTTGACAAGTTAATCTATGTTTTTAACAAGTGAAAGGTACGTTTTGACAAGTTAATCTATGTTTTTAACTAGTGAAAGGTACGTTTTGACAAGTTAAAGTACATTTTTTACAAATTAAAGTAACGTTTTGACAAGTTAAACTTTTTTTTTTACAACTAAAAGTTACTTTTTGACAAGTTAAAGTACGTTTCAACAAGTTAAAATTACGATTTGACAAGTTAAAGTACATTTTTTACAAGTTAATGTTACGTTTTGACATGTTAAACTATGTTTTTTACAAGTTAAAGTTACGTTTTGACAAGTTAAAGTGCGTTTCAACAAGTTCAAAGTACGTTTTGACAAAAAATAGTCCATTTTTTACAAGTTAAAGTTACGTTTTGACAAGTTAAACTATGTTTTCTACAAGTTAAAGTTACGTTTTGACAAGTTAAAGAACGTTTCAACAAGTTAAATATACTTTTTGACGAGTTAAAGTACATTTGTTACAAATTAAAGTTACGTTTTGACAAGTTAAATTATGTTTTTTACAACTTAAAGTTACTTTTTGACAAGTTAAAGTACGTTTCAACAAGTTAAAATTACGTTTTGACAAGTTAAAGTACATTTTTTACAAGTTAAAGTTACGTTTTAACAAGATAAAGTACGTTTCAACAAGTTCAAATTACGTTTTGACAAGTTAAAGTACCTTTCAACCATATAAAATTACGTTTTGACAAGTAAAAATTCATTTTTTACAAGTTAAAGTTACGTTTTGACAT
Organism: Urtica urens; assembly: GCA_958296335.1. NCBI lineage: Eukaryota > Viridiplantae > Streptophyta > Magnoliopsida > Rosales > Urticaceae > Urtica > Urtica urens. Next base: position 25,452,499 of record OY282520.1, read on the forward strand.
GTTAAACTATGTTTTTTACAAGTTAAAGTTACGTTTTCACAAGTTAAATTACGTTTCAACAAGTTAAAATTACTTTTTGACAAGGTAAAGTACATTTTTTACAAATTAAAGTTACGTTTTGGTAACTTAATGTACGTTTTGACAAGTTAAAGTACCTTTCAACAAGTTATAATTACGTTTTGACAAGTAAAAGTACATTTTTTACAAGTTAATGTTACGTTTTGACATGTTAAACTATGTTTTTTACAAGTTAAAGTTACGTTTTGACAAGTTAAAGTGCGTTTCAACAAGTTCAAAGTACGTTTTGACAAAAAATAGTCCATTTTTTACAAGTTAAAGTTACGTTTTGACAAGTTAAACTATGTTTTCTACAAGTTAAAGTTACGTTTTGACAAGTTAAAGAACGTTTCAACAAGTTAAAAATACTTTTTGACGAGTTAAAGTACATTTGTTACAATCTAAAGTTACATTTTGACAAGTTAAAGTACATTTTTTACAAATTAAAGTTACTTTTTGACAAGTTAAAGTACGTTTCAACAAGTTAAAATTACGATTTGACAAGTTAAAGTTCATTTTTTACAAGTTAAAGTTACGTTTTGACAAGATAAAGTACGTTTCAACAAGTTCAAATTACGTTTTGACTAGTTAAAGTACCTTTTAACTATATAAAATTACGGTTTGACAAGTAGAAATTCATTTTTTACAAGTTAAAGTTACGTTTTGACATGTTAAACTATGTTTTTTACAAGTTAAAGTTACGTTTTGACAAGTTAAATTACGTTTCAACAAGTCAAAATTACTTTTTGACAAGGTAAAGTACATTTTTTACAAATTAAAGTTACGTTTTGACAAGTTAAACTATGTTTTTTACAACTTAAAGTTACTTTTTGACAAGTTAAAGTACGTTTTCAACAAGTTCAAATTAAGTTTTGACAAGTTAAAGTATGTTTTAACAAGTTAAAATTACGTTTTGACAAATAAAGTACATTTCAACAAGTTCAAATAACGTTTTGACAAGTTAAACTCTGTTTTTTACATGTTAAAGTTACGTTTTGACAAGTTAAAGTACGTTTCAACAAGTTAAAATTAATTTTTGACAAGTTAAAGTATGTTTCAACAAGTTAAAATTACGATTTGACAAGTTAAAGTATATTTTTTACAAGTTAAATTACGTTTTGACTAGTTAAAGTACGTTTCAACAAGTTCAAATTACATTTTGACAAGTTAAAGTACATTTCAACAAGTTAAAACTGCGTTTTGACTAGTAAAAATACATTTTTTACAAGTTAAAGTTACGTTTTGGTAAGGTAAAGTACGTTTTGACAAGTTAAAGTACCTTTCAACAAGTTATAATTACGTTTTGACAAGTAATAGTACATTTTTTACAAGTTAAATATACGTTTTGACAAGTTAATCTATGTTTTTAACAAGTGAAAGGTACGTTTTGACAAGTTAATCTATGTTTTTAACTAGTGAAAGGTACGTTTTGACAAGTTAAAGTACATTTTTGACAAATTAAAGTAACGTTTTGACAAGTTAAAGTACGTTTCAACAAGTTAAACTTACATTTTGACAAGTTAAAGTTCATTTTTTACAAGTTAAAGTTACGTTTTGACAAGTTAAAGTATGTTTTAACAAGTTCAAATTACGTTTTGACTAGTTAAAGTACCTTTCAACTATATAAAATTACGGTTTGACAAGTAGAAATTCATTTTTTACAAGTTAAAGTTACGTTTTGACATGTTAAACTATGTTTTTTACAAGTTAAAGTTACGTTTTGACAAGTTAAATTACGTTTCAACAAGTCAAAATTACTTTTTGACAAGGTAAAGTACATTTTTTACAAATTAAAGTTACGTTTTGACAAGTTAAACTATGTTTTTTACAACTTAAAGTTACTTTTTGACAAGTTAAAGTACGTTTCAACAAGTTAAAATTACGATTTGACAAGTTCAAGTTCATTTTTTACAAGTTAAATTACGTTTCAACAAGTTAAAGTACGTTTTGACAAGTTAAAGTACATTTCAACAAGTTAAAACTGCGTTTTGACAAGTAAAAAAACATTGTTTACAAGTTAAAGTTACGTTTTGACATGTTAAATTATGTTTTTTACAAGTTAAAGTTACGTTTTGACAAGTTAAAGTGCGTTTCAACAAGTTCATAGTACGTTTTGACAAGTAATTGTACATTTTTTACAAGTTAAATATACGTTTTGACAAGTTAATCTATTTTTTTTAAAAGTTAAAGTTACGTTTTGACAAGTTAAAGTACGTTTCAACAAGTTAAAATTACTTTTTGACAAGTTAAAGTACATTTTTTACAAATTAAAGTTACGTTTTGACAAGTTAAACTATGTTTTTTACAACTTAAAGTTACTTTTTGACAAGTTAAAGTACGTTTCAAAAAGTTAAAATTACGATTTGACAAGTTAAAATACATTTTTTACAAGTTAAAGTTACGTTTTGGTAAGTTAAAGTACTTTTTGACAAGTTAAAGTACCTTTCAACAAGTTATAATTACGTTTTGACAAGTAATAGTACATTTTTTACAAGTTAAATATACGTTTTGACAAGTTAATCTATTTTTTTTACAAGTTAAAGTTACGTTTTGACAAGTTAAAGTACGTTTCAACAAGTTAAAATTACGATTTGACAAGTTAAAGTACATTTTTTACAAATTAAAGTTACGTTTTGACAAGTTAAACTTTTTTTTTTACAACTTAAAGTTACTTTTTGACAAGTTAAAGTACGTTTCAACAAGTTAAAATTACGATTTGACAAGTTAAAGTACATTTTTTACAAGTTAATGTTACGTTTTGACATGTTAAACTATGTTTTTTACAAGTTAAAGTTACGTTTTGACAAGTTAAAGTGCGTTTCAACAAGTTCAAAGTACGTTTTGACAAAAAATAGTCCATTTTTTACAAGTTAAAGTTACGTTTTGACAAGTTAAACTATGTTTTCTACAAGTTAAAGTTACGTTTTGACAAGTTAAAGAACGTTTCAACAAGTTAAATATACTTTTTGACGAGTTAAAGTACATTTGTTACAAATTAAAGTTACGTTTTGACAAGTTAAATTATGTTTTTTACAACTTAAAGTTACTTTTTGACAAGTTAAAGTACGTTTCAACAAGTTAAAATTACGATTTGACAAGTTAAAGTTCATTTTTTACAAGTTAAAGTTACGTTTTAACAAGATAAAGTACGTTTCAACAAGTTCAAATTACGTTTTGACAAGTTAAAGTACCTTTCAACCATATAAAATTACGTTTTGACAAGTAAAAATTCATTTTTTACAAGTTAAAGTTACGTTTTGACATGTTAAACTATGTTTTTTACAAGTTAAAGTTACGTTTTCACAAGTTAAATTACGTTTCAACAAGTTAAAATTACTTTTTGACAAGGTAAAGTACATTTTTTACAAATTAAAGTTACGTTTTGGTAACTTAATGTACGTTTTGACAAGTTAAAGTACCTTTCAACAAGTTATAATTACGTTTTGACAAGTAAAAGTACATTTTTTACAAGTTAATGTTACGTTTTGACATGTTAAACTATGTTTTTTACAAGTTAAAGTTACGTTTTGACAAGTTAAAGTGCGTTTCAACAAGTTCAAAGTACGTTTTGACAAAAAATAGTCCATTTTTTACAAGTTAAAGTTACGTTTTGACAAGTTAAACTATGTTTTCTACAAGTTAAAGTTACGTTTTGACAAGTTAAAGAACGTTTCAACAAGTTAAAAATACTTTTTGACGAGTTAAAGTACATTTGTTACAATCTAAAGTTACATTTTGACAAGTTAAAGTACATTTTTTACAAATTAAAGTTACTTTTTGACAAGTTAAAGTACGTTTCAACAAGTTAAAATTACGATTTGACAAGTTAAAGTTCATTTTTTACAAGTTAAAGTTACGTTTTGACAAGATAAAGTACGTTTCAACAAGTTCAAATTACGTTTTGACTAGTTAAAGTACCTTTTAACTATATAAAATTACGGTTTGACAAGTAGAAATTCATTTTTTACAAGTTAAAGTTACGTTTTGACATGTTAAACTATGTTTTTTACAAGTTAAAGTTACGTTTTGACAAGTTAAATTACGTTTCAACAAGTCAAAATTACTTTTTGACAAGGTAAAGTACATTTTTTACAAATTAAAGTTACGTTTTGACAAGTTAAACTATGTTTTTTACAACTTAAAGTTACTTTTTGACAAGTTAAAGTACGTTTTCAACAAGTTCAAATTAAGTTTTGACAAGTTAAAGTATGTTTTAACAAGTTAAAATTACGTTTTGACAAATAAAGTACATTTCAACAAGTTCAAATAACGTTTTGACAAGTTAAACTCTGTTTTTTACATGTTAAAGTTACGTTTTGACAAGTTAAAGTACGTTTCAACAAGTTAAAATTAATTTTTGACAAGTTAAAGTATGTTTCAACAAGTTAAAATTACGATTTGACAAGTTAAAGTATATTTTTTACAAGTTAAATTACGTTTTGACTAGTTAAAGTACGTTTCAACAAGTTCAAATTACATTTTGACAAGTTAAAGTACATTTCAACAAGTTAAAACTGCGTTTTGACTAGTAAAAATACATTTTTTACAAGTTAAAGTTACGTTTTGGTAAGGTAAAGTACGTTTTGACAAGTTAAAGTACCTTTCAACAAGTTATAATTACGTTTTGACAAGTAATAGTACATTTTTTACAAGTTAAATATACGTTTTGACAAGTTAATCTATGTTTTTAACAAGTGAAAGGTACGTTTTGACAAGTTAATCTATGTTTTTAACTAGTGAAAGGTACGTTTTGACAAGTTAAAGTACATTTTTTACAAATTAAAGTAACGTTTTGACAAGTTAAAGTACGTTTCAACAAGTTAAAATTACGATTTGACAAGTTAAAGTTCATTTTTTACAAGTTAAAGTTACGTTTTGACAAGTTAAAGTATGTTTTAACAAGTTCAAATTACGTTTTGACTAGTTAAAGTACCTTTCAACTATATAAAATTACGGTTTGACAAGTAGAAATTCATTTTTTACAAGTTAAAGTTACGTTTTGACATGTTAAACTATGTTTTTTACAAGTTAAAGTTACGTTTTGACAAGTTAAATTACGTTTCAACAAGTCAAAATTACTTTTTGACAAGGTAAAGTACATTTTTTACAAATTAAAGTTACGTTTTGACAAGTTAAACTATGTTTTTTACAACTTAAAGTTACTTTTTGACAAGTTAAAGTACGTTTCAACAAGTTAAAATTACGATTTGACAAGTTCAAGTTCATTTTTTACAAGTTAAATTACGTTTCAACAAGTTAAAGTACGTTTTGACAAGTTAAAGTACATTTCAACAAGTTAAAACTGCGTTTTGACAAGTAAAAAAACATTGTTTACAAGTTAAAGTTACGTTTTGACATGTTAAATTATGTTTTTTACAAGTTAAAGTTACGTTTTGACAAGTTAAAGTGCGTTTCAACAAGTTCATAGTACGTTTTGACAAGTAATTGTACATTTTTTACAAGTTAAATATACGTTTTGACAAGTTAATCTATTTTTTTTAAAAGTTAAAGTTACGTTTTGACAAGTTAAAGTACGTTTCAACAAGTTAAAATTACTTTTTGACAAGTTAAAGTACATTTTTTACAAATTAAAGTTACGTTTTGACAAGTTAAACTATGTTTTTTACAACTTAAAGTTACTTTTTGACAAGTTAAAGTACGTTTCAAAAAGTTAAAATTACGATTTGACAAGTTAAAATACATTTTTTACAAGTTAAAGTTACGTTTTGGTAAGTTAAAGTACTTTTTGACAAGTTAAAGTACCTTTCAACAAGTTATAATTACGTTTTGACAAGTAATAGTACATTTTTTACAAGTTAAATATACGTTTTGACAAGTTAATCTATTTTTTTTACAAGTTAAAGTTACGTTTTGACAAGTTAAAGTACGTTTCAACAAGTTAAAATTACGATTTGACAAGTTAAAGTACATTTTTTACAAATTAAAGTTACGTTTTGACAAGTTAAACTTTTTTTTTTACAACTTAAAGTTACTTTTTGACAAGTTAAAGTACGTTTCAACAAGTTAAAATTACGATTTGACAAGTTAAAGTACATTTTTTACAAGTAAAAGTTACGTTTTGGTAAGTTAAAGTACTTTTTGACAAGTTAAAGTACCTTTCAACAAGTTATAATTACGTTTTGACAAGTAATAGTACATTTTTTACAAGTTAAATATACGTTTTGACAAGTTAATCTATTTTTTTTACAAGTTAAAGTAACGTTTTGACAAGTTAAAGTACGTTTCAACAAGTTAAAATTACTTTTTGAGAAGTTAAAGTACATTTTTTACAAGTTAAAGTTACGTTTTGAGAAATTAAAGTATGTTTTTTACAAGTTAAAGTTACTATTTGACAAGTTAAAGTACGTTTTCAACAAGTTCAAATTAAGTTTTGACAAGTTAAAGTATGTTTTAACAAGTTAAAATTACGTTTTGACAAATAAAAGTACATTTCAACAAGTTCAAATAACGTTTTGACAAGTTAAACTCTGTTTTTTACATGTTAAAGTTACGTTTTGACAAGTTAAAGTACGTTTCAACAAGTTAAAATTAATTTTTGACAAGTTAAAGTATGTTTCAACAAGTTAAAATTACGATTTGACAAGTTAAAGTATATTTTTTACAAGTTAAATTACGTTTTGACTAGTTAAAGTACGTTTCAACAAGTTCAAATTACATTTTGACAAGTTAAAGTACATTTCAACAAGTTAAAACTGCGTTTTGACAAGTAAAAATACATTTTTTACAAGTTAAAGTTACGTTTTGGTAAGGTAAAGTACGTTTTGACAAGTTAAAGTACCTTTCAACAAGTTATAATTACGTTTTGACAAGTAATAGTACATTTTTTACAAGTTAAATATACGTTTTGACAAGTTAATCTATGTTTTTAACAAGTGAAAGATACGTTTTGACCAGTTAATCTATGTTTTTAACAAGTGAAAGGTACGTTTTGACAAGTTAAAGTACATTTTTTACAAATTAAAGTAACGTTTTGACAAGTTAAACTTTTTTTTTTACAACTAAAAGTTACTTTTTGACAAGTTAAAGTACGTTTCAACAAGTTAAAATTACGATTTGACAAGTTAAAGTACATTTTTTACAAGTTAATGTTACGTTTTGACATGTTAAACTATGTTTTTTACAAGTTAAAGTTACGTTTTGACAAGTTAAAATTAAAGTACGTTTCAACAAGTTAAAATTACGATTTGACAAGTTCAAGTTCATTTTTTACAAGTTAGAGTTACGTTTTGGAAAGTTAAAGTACGTTTTGACAAGTTAAAGTACATTTCAACAAGTTAAAACTGCGTTTTGACAAGTAAAAAAATATTGTTTACAAGTTAAAGTTACGTTTTGACATGTTAAATTATGTTTTTTACAAGTTAAAGTTACGTTTTGACAAGTTAAAGTGCGTTTCAACAAGTTCATAGTACGTTTTGACAAGTAATTGTACATTTTTTACAAGTTAAATATACGTTTTGATAATTTAATCTTTTTTTTTTAAAAGTTAAAGTTACGTTTTGACAAGTTAAAGTACGTTTCAACAAGTTAAAATTACTTTTTGACAAGTTAAAGTACATTTTTTACAAATTAAAGTTACGTTTTGACAAGTTAAACTATGTTTTTTACAACTTAAAGTTACTTTTTGACAAGTTAAAGTACCTTTCAACCATATAAAATTACGTTTTGACAAGTAAAAATTCATTTGTTAAAGTTACGTTTTGACATGTTAAACTATGTTTTTTACAAGTTAAAGTTACGTTTTGACAAGTTAAATTACGTTTCAACAAGTTAAAATTACTTTTTGACGATGTAAAGTACATTTTTTACAAATTAAAGTTATGTTTTGACAAGTTAAACTATGTTTTTTACAACTTGAAGTTACTTTTTGACAAGTTAAAGTACGTTTCAACAAGTTAAAATTACGATTTGACAAGTTAAAGTTCATTTTTTACAAGTTAAAGTTACGTTTTGACAAGTTAAAGTACGTTTCAACAAGTTCAAATTATGTTTTGACAAGTTAAAGTACCTTTCAACCAGATAAAATTACGTTTTTACAAGTAAAAATTCATTTTTAACAAGTTAAAGTTACGTTTTGACATGTTAAACTATCTTTTTTACAAGTTAAAGTTACGTTTTGACAAGTTAAATTACGTTTCAACAAGTTAAAATTACTTTTTGACAAGGTAAAGTACATTTTTTACAAATTAAAGTTACGTTTTGACAAGTTAAACTATGTTTTTTACAACTTAAAGTTAATTTTTGACAAGTTAAAGTACGTTTCAACAAGTTAAAATTACGATTTGACAAGTTCAAGTTCATTTTTTACAAGTTAGAGTTACGTTTTTGAAAGTTAAAGTAGTTTTTGACAAGTTAAAGTACATTTCAACAAGTTAAAACTGCGTTTTGACAAGTAAAAATACATTTTTTACAAGTTAAAGTTACGTTTTGGTAAGGTAAAGTACGTTTTGACAAGTTAAAGTACCTTTCAACAAGTTATAATTACGTTTTGACAAGTAATAGTACATTTTTTACAAGTTAAATATACGTTTTGACAAGTTAATCTATGTTTTTAACAAGTGAAAGGTACGTTTTGACAAGTTAATCTATGTTTTTAACAAGTGAAAGGTACGTTTTGACAAGTTAAAGTACATTTTTTACAAATTAAAGTAACGTTTTGACAAGTTAAACTTTTTTTTTTACAACTAAAAGTTACTTTTTGACAAGTTAAAGTACGTTTCAACAAGTTAAAATTACGATTTGACAAGTTAAAGTACATTTTTTACAAGTTAATGTTACGTTTTGACATGTTAAACTATGTTTTTTACAAGTTAAAGTTACGTTTTGACAAGTTAAAGTGCGTTTCAACAAGTTCAAAGTACGTTTTGACAAAAAATAGTCCATTTTTTACAAGTTAAAGTTACGTTTTGACAAGTTAAACTATGTTTTCTACAAGTTAAAGTTACGTTTTGACAAGTTAAAGAACGTTTCAACAAGTTAAATATACTTTTTGACGAGTTAAAGTACATTTGTTACAAATTAAAGTTACGTTTTGACAAGTTAAATTATGTTTTTTACAACTTAAAGTTACTTTTTGACAAGTTAAAGTACGTTTCAACAAGTTAAAATTACGATTTGAAAAGTTAAAGTTCATTTTTTACAAGTTAAAGTTACGTTTTAACAAGATAAAGTACGTTTCAACAAGTTCAAATTACGTTTTGACAAGTTAAAGTACCTTTCAACCATATAAAATTACGTTTTGACAAGTAAAAATTCATTTTTTACAAGTTAAAGTTACGTTTTGACATGTTAAACTATGTTTTTTACAAGTTAAAGTTACGTTTTCACAAGTTAAATTACGTTTCAACAAGTTAAAATTAATTTTTGACAAGGTAAAGTACATTTTTTACAAATTAAAGTTACGTTTTGGTAACTTAATGTACGTTTTGACAAGTTAAAGTACCTTTCAACAAGTTATAATTACGTTTTGACAAGTAAAAGTACATTTTTTACAAGTTAATGTTACGTTTTGACATGTTAAACTATGTTTTTTACAAGTTAAAGTTACGTTTTGACAAGTTAAAGTGCGTTTCAACAAGTTCAAAGTACGTTTTAACAAAAAATAGTCCATTTTTTACAAGTTAAAGTTACGTTTTGACAAGTTAAACTATGTTTTCTACAAGTTAAAGTTACGTTTTGACAAGTTAAAGAACGTTTCAACAAGTTAAAAATACTTTTTGACGAGTTAAAGTACATTTGTTACAATCTAAAGTTACATTTTGACAAGTTAAATTATGTTTTTTACAACTTAAAGTTACTTTTTGACAAGTTAAAGTACGTTTCAACAAGTTAAAATTACGATTTGACAAGTTAAAGTTCATTTTTTACAAGTTAAAGTTACGTTTTGACAAGATAAAGTACGTTTCAACAAGTTCAAATTACGTTTTGACTAGTTAAAGTACCTTTTAACAATATAAAATTACGGTTTGACAAGTAGAAATTCATTTTTTACAAGTTAAAGTTACGTTTTGACATGTTAAACTATGTTTTTTACAAGTTAAAGTTACGTTTTGACAAGTTAAATTACGTTTCAACAAGTCAAAATTACTTTTTGACAAGGTAAAGTACATTTTTTACAAATTAAAGTTACGTTTTGACAAGTTAAACTATGTTTTTTACAACTTAAAGTTACTTTTTGACAAGTTAAAGTACGTTTCAACAAGTTAAAATTACGATTTGACAAGTTCAAGTTCATTTTTTACAAGTTAAATTACGTTTCAGCAAGTTAAAGTACGTTTTGACAAGTTAAAGTACATTTCAACAAGTTAAAACTGCGTTTTGACAAGTAAAAAAACATTGTTTACAAGTTAAAGTTACGTTTTGACATGTTAAATTATGTTTTTTACAAGTTAAAGTTACGTTTTGACAAGTTAAAGTGCGTTTCAACAAGTTCATAGTACGTTTTGACAAGTAATTGTACATTTTTTACAAGTTAAATATACGTTTTGACAAGTTAATCTATTTTTTTTAAAAGTTAAAGTTACGTTTTGACAAGTTAAAGTACGTTTCAACAAGTTCAAAGTACGTTTTGACAAAAAATAGTCCATTTTTTACAAGTTAAAGTTACGTTTTGACAAGTTAAACTATGTTTTCTACAAGTTAAAGTTACGTTTTGACAAGTTAAAGAACGTTTCAACAAGTTAAATATACTTTTTGACGAGTTAAAGTACATTTGTTACAAATTAAAGTTACGTTTTGACAAGTTAAATTATGTTTTTTACAACTTAAAGTTACTTTTTGACAAGTTAAAGTACGTTTCAACAAGTTAAAATTACGATTTGACAAGTTAAAGTTCATTTTTTACAAGTTAAAGTTACGTTTTAACAAGATAAAGTACGTTTCAACAAGTTCAAATTACGTTTTGACAAGTTAAAGTACCTTTCAACCATATAAAATTACGTTTTGACAAGTAAAAATTCATTTTTTACAAGTTAAAGTTACGTTTTGACATGTTAAACTATGTTTTTTACAAGTTAAAGTTACGTTTTCACAAGTTAAATTACGTTTCAACAAGTTAAAATTAATTTTTGACAAGGTAAAGTACATTTTTTACAAATTAAAGTTACGTTTTGGTAACTTAATGTACGTTTTGACAAGTTAAAGTACCTTTCAACAAGTTATAATTACGTTTTGACAAGTAAAAGTACATTTTTTACAAGTTAATGTTACGTTTTGACATGTTAAACTATGTTTTTTACAAGTTAAAGTTACGTTTTGACAAGTTAAAGTGCGTTTCAACAAGTTCAAAGTACGTTTTAACAAAAAATAGTCCATTTTTTACAAGTTAAAGTTAAGTTTTGACAAGTTAAACTATGTTTTCTACAAGTTAAAGTTACGTTTTGACAAGTTAAAGAACGTTTCAACAAGTTAAAAATACTTTTTGACGAGTTAAAGTACATTTGTTACAATCTAAAGTTACATTTTGACAAGTTAAATTATGTTTTTTACAACTTAAAGTTACTTTTTGACAAGTTAAAGTACGTTTCAACAAGTTAAAATTACGATTTGACAAGTTAAAGTTCATTTTTTACAAGTTAAAGTTACGTTTTGACAAGATAAAGTACGTTTCAACAAGTTCAAATTACGTTTTGACTAGTTAAAGTACCTTTTAACAATATAAAATTACGGTTTGACAAGTAGAAATTCATTTTTTACAAGTTAAAGTTACGTTTTGACATGTTAAACTATGTTTTTTACAAGTTAAAGTTACGTTTTGACAAGTTAAATTACGTTTCAACAAGTCAAAATTACTTTTTGACAAGGTAAAGTACATTTTTTACAAATTAAAGTTACGTTTTGACAAGTTAAACTATGTTTTTTACAACTTAAAGTTACTTTTTGACAAGTTAAAGTACGTTTCAACAAGTTAAAATTACGATTTGACAAGTTCAAGTTCATTTTTTACAAGTTAAATTACGTTTCAGCAAGTTAAAGTACGTTTTGACAAGTTAAAGTACATTTCAACAAGTTAAAACTGCGTTTTGACAAGTAAAAAAACATTGTTTACAAGTTAAAGTTACGTTTTGACATGTTAAATTATGTTTTTTACAAGTTAAAGTTACGTTTTGACAAGTTAAAGTGCGTTTCAACAAGTTCATAGTACGTTTTGACAAGTAATTGTACATTTTTTACAAGTTAAATATACGTTTTGACAAGTTAATCTATTTTTTTTTAAAGTTAAAGTTACGTTTTGACAAGTTAAAGTACGTTTCAACAAGTTAAAATTACTTTTTGACAAGTTAAAGTACATTTTTTACAAATTAAAGTTACGTTTTGACAAGTTAAACTATGTTTTTTACAACTTAAAGTTACTTTTTGACAAGTTAAAGTACGTTTCAAAAAGTTAAAATTACGATTTGACAAGTTAAAATACATTTTTTACAAGTTAAAGTTACGTTTTGGTAAGTTAAAGTACTTTTTGACAAGTTAAAGTACCTTTCAACAAGTTATAATTACGTTTTGACAAGTAATAGTACATTTTTTACAAGTTAAATATACGTTTTGACAAGTTAATCTATTTTTTTTACCAGTTAAAGTTACGTTTTGACAAGTTAAAGTACGTTTCAACAAGTTAAAATTACGATTTGACAAGTTAAAGTACATTTTTTACAAATTAAAGTTACGTTTTGACAAGTTAAACTTTTTTTTTTACAACTTAAAGTTACTTTTTGACAAGTTAAAGTACGTTTCAACAAGTTAAAATTACGATTTGACAAGTTAAAGTACATTTTTTACAAGTTAAAGTTACGTTTTGGTAACTTAAAGTACGTTTTGACAAGTTAAAGTACCTTTCAACAAGTTATAATTACGTTTTGACAAGTAAAAGTACATTTTTTACAAGTTAATGTTACGTTTTGACATGTTAAACTATGTTTTTTACAAGTTAAAGTTACGTTTTGACAAGTTAAAATGCGTTTCAACAAGTTCAAAGTACGTTTTGACAAGTAATAATACATTTTTTGAAAGTTAAAGTTACGTTTTGACAAGTTAAACTATGTTTTTCACAAGTTAAAGTTACCTTTTGACAAGTTAAATTACGTTTCAACAAGTTAAAATTACTTTTTGACAAGTTAAAGTACATTTTTTACAAATTAAAGTTACGTTTTGACAAGTTAAAGTACGTTTCCACAAGTTCAAATTACGTTTTGACAAGTTAAAGTTCCATTCAACAAGATAAAATTACGTTTTGACAAGTAAAAGTACATTTTTTTCAAGTTAAAGTTACGTTTTAACATGTTAAACTATGTTTTTTACAAGTTAAAGTTACGTTTTGACAAGTTAAAGTGCGTTTCAACAAGTTCAAAGTACGTTTTGACAAGTAATAGTACATTTTTTGAAAGTTAAAGTTACGTTTTGACAAGTTAAACTATGTTTTTTACAAGTTAAAGTTACGTTTTGACAAGTTAAAGAACGTTTCAACAAGTTAAAAATACTTTTTGACGAGTTAAAGTACATTTGTTACAAATTAAAGTTACGTTTTGACAAGTTAAATTATGTTTTTTACACCTTAAAGTTACTTTTTGACAAGTTAAAGTACGTTTCAACAAGTTAAAATTACGATTTGACAAGTTAAAGTTCATTTTTTACAAGTTAAAGTTACGTTTTAACAAGATAAAGTACGTTTCAACAAGTTCAAATTACGTTTTGACAAGTTAAAGTACCTTTCAACCATATAAAATTACGATTTGACAAGTAAAAATTCATTTTTTACAAGTTAAAGTTACGTTTTGACATGTTAAACTATGTTTTTTACAAGTTAAAGTTACGTTTTCACAAGTTAAATTACGTTTCAACAACTTAAAATTACTTTTTGACAAGGTAAAGTACATTTTTTACAAATTAAAGTTACGTTTTGGTAACTTAATGTACGTTTTGACAAGTTAAAGTACCTTTCAACAAGTTATAATTACGTTTTGACAAGTAAAAGTACATTTTTTACAAGTTAATGTTACGTTTTGACATGTTAAACTATGTTTTTTACAAGTTAAAGTTACGTTTTGAGAAGTTAAAGTGCGTTTCAACAAGTTCAAAGTACGTTTTGACAAAAAATAGTCCATTTTTTACAAGTTAAAGTTACGTTTTGACAAGTTAAACTATGTTTTCTACAAGTTAAAGTAACGTTTTGACAAGTTAAAGAACGTTTCAACAACTTTAAAATACTTTTTGACGAGTTAAAGTACATTTGTTACAAATTAAAGTTACGTTTTGACAAGTTAAATTATGTTTTTTACAACTTAAAGTTACTTTTTGACAAGTTAAAGTACGTTTCAACAAGTTAAAATTACGATTTGACAAGTTAAAGTTCATTTTTTACAAGTTAAAGTTACGTTTTGACAAGATAAAGTACGTTTCAACAAGTTCAAATTACGTTTTGACAAGTTAAAGTACCTTTCAACCATATAAAATTACGTTTTGACAAGTAAAAATTCATTTTTTACAAGTTAAAGTTACGTTTTGACATGTTAAACTATGTTTTTTACAAGTTAAAGTTACGTTTTCACAAGTTAAATTACGTTTCAACAAGTTAAAATTAATTTTTGACAAGGTAAAGTACATTTTTTACAAATTAAAGTTACGTTTTGGTAACTTAATGTACGTTTTGACAAGTTAAAGTACCTTTCAACAAGTTATAATTACGTTTTGACAAGTAAAAGTACATTTTTTACAAGTTAATGTTACGTTTTGACATGTTAAACTATGTTTTTTACAAGTTAAAGTTACGTTTTGACAAGTTAAAGTGCGTTTCAACAAGTTCAAAGTACGTTTTAACAAAAAATAGTCCATTTTTTACAAGTTAAAGTTACGTTTTGACAAGTTAAACTATGTTTTCTACAAGTTAAAGTTACGTTTTGACAAGTTAAAGAACGTTTCAACAAGTTAAAAATACTTTTTGACGAGTTAAAGTACATTTGTTACAATCTAAAGTTACATTTTGACAAGTTAAATTATGTTTTTTACAACTTAAAGTTACTTTTTGACAAGTTAAAGTACGTTTCAACAAGTTAAAATTACGATTTGACAAGTTAAAGTTCATTTTTTACAAGTTAAAGTTACGTTTTGACAAGATAAAGTACGTTTCAACAAGTTCAAATTACGTTTTGACTAGTTAAAGTACCTTTTAACAATATAAAATTACGGTTTGACAAGTAGAAATTCATTTTTTACAAGTTAAAGTTACGTTTTGACATGTTAAACTATGTTTTTTACAAGTTAAAGTTACGTTTTGACAAGTTAAATTACGTTTCAACAAGTCAAAATTACTTTTTGACAAGGTAAAGTACATTTTTTACAAATTAAAGTTACGTTTTGACAAGTTAAACTATGTTTTTTACAACTTAAAGTTACTTTTTGACAAGTTAAAGTACGTTTCAACAAGTTAAAATTACGATTTGACAAGTTCAAGTTCATTTTTTACAAGTTAAATTACGTTTCAGCAAGTTAAAGTACGTTTTGACAAGTTAAAGTACATTTCAACAAGTTAAAACTGCGTTTTGACAAGTAAAAAAACATTGTTTACAAGTTAAAGTTACGTTTTGACATGTTAAATTATGTTTTTTACAAGTTAAAGTTACGTTTTGACAAGTTAAAGTGCGTTTCAACAAGTTCATAGTACGTTTTGACAAGTAATTGTACATTTTTTACAAGTTAAATATACGTTTTGACAAGTTAATCTATTTTTTTTAAAAGTTAAAGTTACGTTTTGACAAGTTAAAGTACGTTTCAACAAGTTCAAAGTACGTTTTGACAAAAAATAGTCCATTTTTTACAAGTTAAAGTTACGTTTTGACAAGTTAAACTATGTTTTCTACAAGTTAAAGTTACGTTTTGACAAGTTAAAGAACGTTTCAACAAGTTAAATATACTTTTTGACGAGTTAAAGTACATTTGTTACAAATTAAAGTTACGTTTTGACAAGTTAAATTATGTTTTTTACAACTTAAAGTTACTTTTTGACAAGTTAAAGTACGTTTCAACAAGTTAAAATTACGATTTGAAAAGTTAAAGTTCATTTTTTACAAGTTAAAGTTACGTTTTAACAAGATAAAGTACGTTTCAACAAGTTCAAATTACGTTTTGACAAGTTAAAGTACCTTTCAACCATATAAAATTACGTTTTGACAAGTAAAAATTCATTTTTTACAAGTTAAAGTTACGTTTTGACATGTTAAACTATGTTTTTTACAAGTTAAAGTTACGTTTTCACAAGTTAAATTACGTTTCAACAACTTAAAATTACTTTTTGACAAGGTAAAGTACATTTTTTACAAATTAAAGTTACGTTTTGGTAACTTAATGTACGTTTTGACAAGTTAAAGTACCTTTCAACAAGTTATAATTACGTTTTGACAAGTAAAAGTACATTTTTTACAAGTTAATGTTACGTTTTGACATGTTAAACTATGTTTTTTACAAGTTAAAGTTACGTTTTGAGAAGTTAAAGTGCGTTTCAACAAGTTCAAAGTACGTTTTGACAAAAAATAGTCCATTTTTTACAAGTTAAAGTTACGTTTTGACAAGTTAAACTATGTTTTCTACAAGTTAAAGTAACGTTTTGACAAGTTAAAGAACGTTTCAACAACTTTAAAATACTTTTTGACGAGTTAAAGTACATTTGTTACAAATTAAAGTTACGTTTTGACAAGTTAAATTATGTTTTTTACAACTTAAAGTTACTTTTTGACAAGTTAAAGTACGTTTCAACAAGTTAAAATTACGATTTGACAAGTTAAAGTTCATTTTTTACAAGTTAAAGTTACGTTTTGACAAGATAAAGTACGTTTCAACAAGTTCAAATTACGTTTTGACAAGTTAAAGTACCTTTCAACCATATAAAATTACGTTTTGACAAGTAAAAATTCATTTTTTACAAGTTAAAGTTACGTTTTGACATGTTAAACTATGTTTTTTACAAGTTAAAGTTACGTTTTCACAAGTTAAATTACGTTTCAACAAGTTAAAATTAATTTTTGACAAGGTAAAGTACATTTTTTACAAATTAAAGTTACGTTTTGGTAACTTAATGTACGTTTTGACAAGTTAAAGTACCTTTCAACAAGTTATAATTACGTTTTGACAAGTAAAAGTACATTTTTTACAAGTTAATGTTACGTTTTGACATGTTAAACTATGTTTTTTACAAGTTAAAGTTACGTTTTGACAAGTTAAAGTGCGTTTCAACAAGTTCAAAGTACGTTTTAACAAAAAATAGTCCATTTTTTACAAGTTAAAGTTACGTTTTGACAAGTTAAACTATGTTTTCTACAAGTTAAAGTTACGTTTTGACAAGTTAAAGAACGTTTCAACAAGTTAAAAATACTTTTTGACGAGTTAAAGTACATTTGTTACAATCTAAAGTTACATTTTGACAAGTTAAATTATGTTTTTTACAACTTAAAGTTACTTTTTGACAAGTTAAAGTACGTTTCAACAAGTTAAAATTACGATTTGACAAGTTAAAGTTCATTTTTTACAAGTTAAAGTTACGTTTTGACAAGATAAAGTACGTTTCAACAAGTTCAAATTACGTTTTGACTAGTTAAAGTACCTTTTAACAATATAAAATTACGGTTTGACAAGTAGAAATTCATTTTTTACAAGTTAAAGTTACGTTTTGACATGTTAAACTATGTTTTTTACAAGTTAAAGTTACGTTTTGACAAGTTAAATTACGTTTCAACAAGTCAAAATTACTTTTTGACAAGGTAAAGTACATTTTTTACAAATTAAAGTTACGTTTTGACAAGTTAAACTATGTTTTTTACAACTTAAAGTTACTTTTTGACAAGTTAAAGTACGTTTCAACAAGTTAAAATTACGATTTGACAAGTTCAAGTTCATTTTTTACAAGTTAAATTACGTTTCAGCAAGTTAAAGTACGTTTTGACAAGTTAAAGTACATTTCAACAAGTTAAAACTGCGTTTTGACAAGTAAAAAAACATTGTTTACAAGTTAAAGTTACGTTTTGACATGTTAAATTATGTTTTTTACAAGTTAAAGTTACGTTTTGACAAGTTAAAGTGCGTTTCAACAAGTTCATAGTACGTTTTGACAAGTAATTGTACATTTTTTACAAGTTAAATATACGTTTTGACAAGTTAATCTATTTTTTTTAAAAGTTAAAGTTACGTTTTGACAAGTTAAAGTACGTTTCAACAAGTTCAAAGTACGTTTTGACAAAAAATAGTCCATTTTTTACAAGTTAAAGTTACGTTTTGACAAGTTAAACTATGTTTTCTACAAGTTAAAGTTACGTTTTGACAAGTTAAAGAACGTTTCAACAAGTTAAATATACTTTTTGACGAGTTAAAGTACATTTGTTACAAATTAAAGTTACGTTTTGACAAGTTAAATTATGTTTTTTACAACTTAAAGTTACTTTTTGACAAGTTAAAGTACGTTTCAACAAGTTAAAATTACGATTTGACAAGTTAAAGTTCATTTTTTACAAGTTAAAGTTACGTTTTAACAAGATAAAGTACGTTTCAACAAGTTCAAATTACGTTTTGACAAGTTAAAGTACCTTTCAACCATATAAAATTACGTTTTGACAAGTAAAAATTCATTTTTTACAAGTTAAAGTTACGTTTTGACATGTTAAACTATGTTTTTTACAAGTTAAAGTTACGTTTTCACAAGTTAAATTACGTTTCAACAAGTTAAAATTAATTTTTGACAAGGTAAAGTACATTTTTTACAAATTAAAGTTACGTTTTGGTAACTTAATGTACGTTTTGACAAGTTAAAGTACCTTTCAACAAGTTATAATTACGTTTTGACAAGTAAAAGTACATTTTTTACAAGTTAATGTTACGTTTTGACATGTTAAACTATGTTTTTTACAAGTTAAAGTTACGTTTTGACAAGTTAAAGTGCGTTTCAACAAGTTCAAAGTACGTTTTAACAAAAAATAGTCCATTTTTTACAAGTTAAAGTTACGTTTTGACAAGTTAAACTATGTTTTCTACAAGTTAAAGTTACGTTTTGACAAGTTAAAGAACGTTTCAACAAGTTAAAAATACTTTTTGACGAGTTAAAGTACATTTGTTACAATCTAAAGTTACATTTTGACAAGTTAAATTATGTTTTTTACAACTTAAAGTTACTTTTTGACAAGTTAAAGTACGTTTCAACAAGTTAAAATTACGATTTGACAAGTTAAAGTTCATTTTTTACAAGTTAAAGTTACGTTTTGACAAGATAAAGTACGTTTCAACAAGTTCAAATTACGTTTTGACTAGTTAAAGTACCTTTTAACAATATAAAATTACGGTTTGACAAGTAGAAATTCATTTTTTACAAGTTAAAGTTACGTTTTGACATGTTAAACTATGTTTTTTACAAGTTAAAGTTACGTTTTGACAAGTTAAATTACGTTTCAACAAGTCAAAATTACTTTTTGACAAGGTAAAGTACATTTTTTACAAATTAAAGTTACGTTTTGACAAGTTAAACTATGTTTTTTACAACTTAAAGTTACTTTTTGACAAGTTAAAGTACGTTTCAACAAGTTAAAATTACGATTTGACAAGTTCAAGTTCATTTTTTACAAGTTAAATTACGTTTCAGCAAGTTAAAGTACGTTTTGACAAGTTAAAGTACATTTCAACAAGTTAAAACTGCGTTTTGACAAGTAAAAAAACATTGTTTACAAGTTAAAGTTACGTTTTGACATGTTAAATTATGTTTTTTACAAGTTAAAGTTACGTTTTGACAAGTTAAAGTGCGTTTCAACAAGTTCATAGTACGTTTTGACAAGTAATTGTACATTTTTTACAAGTTAAATATACGTTTTGACAAGTTAATCTATTTTTTTTAAAAGTTAAAGTTACGTTTTGACAAGTTAAAGTACGTTTCAACAAGTTAAAATTACTTTTTGACAAGTTAAAGTACATTTTTTACAAATTAAAGTTACGTTTTGACAAGTTAAACTATGTTTTTTACAACTTAAAGTTACTTTTTGACAAGTTAAAGTACGTTTCAAAAAGTTAAAATTACGATTTGACAAGTTAAAATACATTTTTTACAAGTTAAAGTTACGTTTTGGTAAGTTAAAGTACTTTTTGACAAGTTAAAGTACCTTTCAACAAGTTATAATTACGTTTTGACAAGTAATAGTACATTTTTTACAAGTTAAATATACGTTTTGACAAGTTAATCTATGTTTTTAACAAGTGAAAGGTACGTTTTGACAAGTTAAAGTACATTTTTTACAAATTAAAGTAACGTTTTGACAAGTTAAACTTTTTTTTTTACAACTAAAAGTTACTTTTTGACAAGTTAAAGTACGTTTCAACAAGTTAAAATTACGATTTGACAAGTTAAAGTACATTTTTTACAAGTTAATGTTACGTTTTGACATGTTAAACTATGTTTTTTACAAGTTAAAGTTACGTTTTGACAAGTTAAAGTGCGTTTCAACAAGTTCAAAGTACGTTTTGACAAAAAATAGTCCATTTTTTACAAGTTAAAGTTACGTTTTGACAAGTTAAACTATGTTTTCTACAAGTTAAAGTTACGTTTTGACAAGTTAAAGAACGTTTCAACAAGTTAAATATACTTTTTGACGAGTTAAAGTACATTTGTTACAAATTAAAGTTACGTTTTGACAAGTTAAATTATGTTTTTTACAACTTAAAGTTACTTTTTGACAAGTTAAAGTACGTTTCAACAAGTTAAAATTACGATTTGACAAGTTAAAGTTCATTTTTTACAAGTTAAAGTTACGTTTTAACAAGATAAAGTACGTTTCAACAAGTTCAAATTACGTTTTGACAAGTTAAAGTACCTTTCAACCATATAAAATTACGTTTTGACAAGTAAAAATTCATTTTTTACAAGTTAAAGTTACGTTTTGACATGTTAAACTATGTTTTTTACAAGTTAAAGTTACGTTTTCACAAGTTAAATTACGTTTCAACAAGTTAAAATTAATTTTTGACAAGGTAAAGTACATTTTTTACAAATTAAAGTTACGTTTTGGTAACTTAATGTACGTTTTGACAAGTTAAAGTACCTTTCAACAAGTTATAATTACGTTTTGACAAGTAAAAGTACATTTTTTACAAGTTAAAGTTACGTTTTGACATGTTAAATTATGTTTTTTACAAGTTAAAGTTACGTTTTGACAAGTTAAAGTGCGTTTCAACAAGTTCATAGTACGTTTTGACAAGTAATTGTACATTTTTTACAAGTTAAATATACGTTTTGACAAGTTAATCTATTTTTTTTAAAAGTTAAAGTTACGTTTTGACAAGTTAAAGTACGTTTCAACAAGTTAAAATTACTTTTTGACAAGTTAAAGTACATTTTTTACAAATTAAAGTTACGTTTTGACAAGTTAAACTATGTTTTTTACAACTTAAAGTTACTTTTTGACAAGTTAAAGTACGTTTCAAAAAGTTAAAATTACGATTTGACAAGTTAAAATACATTTTTTACAAGTTAATGTTACGTTTTGACATGTTAAACTATGTTTTTTACAAGTTAAAGTTACGTTTTGACAAGTTAAAATGCGTTTCAACAAGTTCAAAGTACGTTTTGACAAGTAATAATACATTTTTTGAAAGTTAAAGTTACGTTTTGACAAGTTAAACTATGTTTTTCACAAGTTAAAGTTACCTTTTGACAAGTTAAAGTACGTTTCAACAAGTTAAAATTACTTTTTGACAAGTTAAAGTACATTTTTGACAAATTAAAGTTACGTTTTGACAAGTTAAAGTACGTTTCCACAAGTTCAAATTACGTTTTGACAAGTTAAAGTTCCTTTCAACAAGATAAAATTACGTTTTGACAAGTAAAAGTACATTTTTTTCAAGTTAAAGTTACGTTTTAACATGTTAAACTATGTTTTTTACAAGTTAAAGTTACGTTTTGACAAGTTAAAGTGCGTTTCAACAAGTTCAAAGTACGTTTTGACAAGTAATAGTACATTTTTTGAAAGTTAAAGTTACGTTTTGACAAGTTAAACTATGTTTTTTACAAGTTAAAGTTACGTTTTGACAAGTTAAAGAACGTTTCAACAAGTTAAAAATACTTTTTGACGAGTTAAAGTACATTTGTTACAAATTAAAGTTAAAGTACGTTTTGACAAGTAAAAGTTCATTTTTTACAAGTTAAAGTTACGTTTTGACATGTTAAACTATGTTTTTTACAAGTTAAAGTTACGTTTTGACAAGTTAAAGTACGTTTCAACAAGTTAAAATTACTTTTTGACAAGGTAAAGTACATTTTTTTACAAGTTAAAGTTACGTTTTGACAAGTTAAAGTATGTTTTTACAAGTTAAAGTTACTATTTGACAATTTAAAGTACGTTTCAACAAGTTAAAATTATGATTTGACAAGTTAAAGTACATTTTTGACAAGTTAAAATTACGTTTTGACAAGTTATAGTACGTTTCAACAAGTTTAAATTACTTGTTGACAAGTAAAAGGATTTTTGTTACAAGTTAAAGTTACGTTTTGACAAGTTAAACTATGTTATTTACAAGTTAAAATTACGTTTTAACAAGTTAAAGTACGTTTTAACAAGTTAAAATTCCTTTTTGACAAGTTAAAGTACATTTTTTACAAGTTAAAGTTACGTTTTGAAAAGTTAAAGTACGTTTCAACCAGTTCAAATTACGATTTGACGTGTAAAAGAAAATTTGTTACAAGTTAAAATTACGTTTTGACAAGTTAACCTAAGTTTTTAACAAGTTAAAGTTACGTTTTAACAAGTTAAATTACGTTTCAACAAGTTAAAATTACGAATTGACAAGTTAAAGTACATTTTTTACAAGTTAGTGTTAAGTTTTGACAAGTTAAACTACGTTTTTTACAAGTTAAAGTTACGTTTTGACAAGTTAAAGTGCGTTCCAACAAGTTCAAAGTATGTTTTGACAAGTAATAGTACATTTTTTAAAAGTTAAAGTACATTTTATACAAGTTAAAGTTACGTTTTGTCAAGTTAACGTACATTTCAACAAGTTCAAATTACGTTTTGACAAGTTAAAGTATGTTTCAATAGGTTAAAATTACGTTTTGACAAGTAAAAGTACATTTTTTACAAGTTAAAGTTACGTTTTGACATGTTAAACTATGTTTTTTACAAGTAAAAGTTACGTTTTGACAAGTTATAGTGCGTTTCCACAAGTTCAAAGTACGTTTTGATAAGTAATAGTACATTTTTTACAAGTTAAAGTTACGTTTTGACAAGTTAATCTATGTTTTTTACAAGTTAAAGTTACGTTTTGACAAGCTAAAGTACGTTTCAACAAGTTAAAATTACTTTTTGACAAGTTAAAGTACATTTTTTACAAATTAAAGTTACGTTTTGACAAGTTAAATTATGATTTTTACAACCTAAAGTTACTTTTTAACAAGTTAAAGTACCTTTCAACAAGTTAAAATTACGTTTTGACAAGTAAAAGTACATTTTTTACAAATTAAAGTTACGTTTTGACAAGTTAAACTATGTTTTTTACAAGTTAAAGTTACGTTTTGACAAGTTAAAGTACGTTTCAACAAGTTAAAACTACTTTTTGACAAGTTAAAGTACATTTTTTACAAGTTAAAGTTACTTTTTGACAAGTTAAAGTAACTTTTTACAAGTTAAAGTTAGTATTTGACAAGTTAAAGTAAATTTCAACAAGTTACAATATCGATATGACATGTTAAAGTACATTTTTTACAAGTGAAAGTTACGTTTTGACAAGTTAAAGTAAGTTTCAACCAGATCAAATTACGTTTTGACGTGTAAAAGGATATTTTTTACAAGTGAAAATTACGTTTTGACAAGTTAACCTATGTTTTTAACAAGTTAAAGTTACGTTTTGACAACTTAAAGTACGTTTCAACAAGTTAAAATTACTTTTTGACAAGTTAAAGTACATTTTTTACAAGTTAAAGTTACTTTTTGACAAGTTAAAGTATGTTTTTTATAAATTAAAGTTACTATTTGACAAGTTAATGTACATTTCAACAAGTTACGATATCGATATGACAAATTAAAGTACAGTTTTTACATTTGAAAGTTACGTTTTGACAAGTTAAAGTACGTTTCAACCAGTTCAAATTACGTTTTGACGTGTTAAAGGACATTTTTTACAAGTTAAAATTACGTTTGGACAATTTAACCTATGTTTTTAACAAGTTAAAGTTACGTTTTGACAAGTAAAAGTACATTTTTTACAAATTAAAGTTACGTTTTGACAAGTTAAACTATGTTTTTTACAAGTTAAAGTTACGTTTTGACAAGTTAAAGTACGTTTCAACAAGTTAAAATTACTTTTTGACAAGTTAAAGTATTTTTTTTACTAGTTAAAGTTACATTTTGACAAGTTAAACTATGTTTTTTACAAGTTAAAGTTACGTTTTGACAAGTTAAAGTACGTTTCAACAAGTTAAAATTACTTTTTGACAAGTGAAAGTAAATTTTTTACAAGTGAAGGTTACGTTTTGACAAGTTAAACTCTGTTTTTTACAAGTTAAAGTTACGTTTTGACAAGTTAAACTACGTTTCAACAAGTTAAAATTAATTTTTGACAAGTTAAAGTACGTTTCAACAACTTAAAATTACGATTTGACAAGTTAAAGTACGTTTCAACAATTTCAAATTACCTTTTGACAAGTTAAAGTACCTTTCAACAAGATAAAATTACGTTTTGACAAGTAAAAGTACAATTTTTACAGTTAAAGTTACGTTTTGACATGTTAAACTATGTTTTTTACAAGTTAAAGTTACATTTTGACAAGTTAAAGTGCGTTTCAACAAGTTCAAAGTACGTTTTGACAAGTAATAGTACATTTTTTATAAGTTAAAGTACATTTATTACAAGTTAAAGTTACGTTTTGACAAGTTTAAGTACGTTTCAACAAGTTCAAATTACGTTTTGACAAGTTAAAGTATGTTTCAACAAGTTAAAATTACGTTTTGACAAGTAAAAGTACATTTTTCACAAGTTAAAGTTACGTATTGACATGTTAAACTATGTTTTCTACAAGTTAAAGTTACGTTTGACAAGTTAAAGTGCGTTTCAACAAGTTCAAAGTACGTTTTGACAAGAAATAGTATATTTTTTACAAGTTAAAGTTACGTTTTGACAAGTTAATCTATGTTTTCTACAAGTTAAAGTTACGTTTTGAAAAGTTAAAATTACTTTTTTACAAGTTAAAGTACATTTTTTACAAATTAAAGTTACGTTTTTACAAGTTAAACTATGTTTTTTACAACTTAAAGTTCCTTTTTGACAAGTTAAAGTACGTTTCATTAAATTAAAATTACGATTTGACAAGTTAAAGTACATTTTTTACAAGTTAAAGTACATTTTTTACAAGTTAAAGTACATTTTTTACAAGTTAAAGTACGTTTCAACAAGTTCAAATTACGTTTAGACAAGTTAAAGTACCTTTCAACAAGATAAATTTACGTTTTGACAAGTAAACGTACATTTTTTACAAGTTAAAGTTACGTTTGGACATGTTAAACTATATTTTTTACAAGTTAAAGTTACGTTTTGACAAGTTAAAGTACGTTTCAACAAGATAAAATTACTTTTTGACAAGTTAAATTACTTTTTGACAAGTTAAAGTACATTTTTGACAAGTTAAAGTTACGTTTTGACAAGTTAAAGTACGTTTCAACAATTTCAAATTACGTTTTGACAAGTTAAACTATGTTTTTTACAACTTAAAGTTACGTTTTGACAAGTTAAAATACGTTTCAACAAGTTTAAATTACGTTTTGACAAGTAAAAGTATTTTTGTTACAAGTTAAAGTTACGTTTTGACAAGTTAAAGTACGTTTCAACAAGTTAAAATTACTTTTTGACAAGTTAAAGTACATTTTTTACAAGTTAAAGTTACGCTTTGACAAGTTAAAGTATGTTTTTTACAAGTTAAAGTTATTATTTCACAAGTTAATGTATATTTCAACAAGTTAAAATATCGATTTGACAAGTTAAAGTACATTTTTTACAAGTTAAAGTTACATTTTGACAAGTTCAAATTACGTTTTGACGTGTACAAGGACATTTTTTGCAAGTTAAAATTACATTTTGACAAGTTAACCTATGTTTTTAACATGTTAAAGTTACATTTTAACAAGTTAAAGTACGTTTCAACAAGTTAAAATTACTTTTTAACAAGTTAAAGTACATTTTTTACAAATTAAAGTTACGTTTTTACAAGTTAAACTATGTCTTTTACAACTTAAAGTTACTTTTTGACAAGTTAAAGTACGTTTCAACAAGTTAAAATTACGATTTGACAAGTTAAAGTACATTTTTTACAAGTTAAAGTTACGTTTTGACAAGTTAAAGTACGTTTCAACAAGTTCAAATTACGTTTAGACAAGTTAAAGTACCTTTCAACAAGATAAATTTACGTTTTGACAAGTAAACGTACATTTTTTACAAGTTAAAGTTACGTTTGGACATGTTAAACTATATTTTTTACAAGTTAAAGTTACGTTTGGACAAGTTAAAGTACGTTTCAACAAGATAAAATTACTTTTTGACAAGTTAAATTACTTTTTGACAAGTTAAAGTACATTTTTGACAAGTTAAAGTTACGTTTTGACAAGTTAAAGTACGTTTCAACAATTTCAAATTACGTTTTGACAAGTTAAACTATGTTTTTTACAAGTTAAAGTTACTATTTGACAAGTTAAAGTACGTTTCAACAAGTTAAAATTACGATTTGACAAGTTAAAGTACATTTTTTACAACTTAAAGTTACGTTTTGACAAGTTAAAATACGTTTCAACAAGTTTAAATTACGTTTTGACAAGTAAAAGTATTTTTGTTACAAGTTAAAGTTACGTTTTGACAAGTTAAAGTACGTTTCAACAAGTTAAAATTACTTTTTGACAAGTTAAAGTACATTTTTTACAAGTTAAAGTTACGCTTTGACAAGTTAAAGTATGTTTTTTACAAGTTAAAGTTATTATTTCACAAGTTAATGTATATTTCAACAAGTTAAAATATCGATTTGACAAGTTAAAGTACATTTTTTACAAGTTAAAGTTACATTTTGACAAGTTCAAATTACGTTTTGACGTGTACAAGGACATTTTTTGCAAGTTAAAATTACATTTTGACAAGTTAACCTATGTTTTTAACAAGTTAAAGTTACGTTTTGACAAGTTAAAGTACGTTTCAACAAGTTAAAATTACGATTTGACAAGTTAATTACATTTTCTACAAGTTAAAGTTACGTTTTGAGAAGTTAAAGTACGTTTCAACAAGTTTCAATTACGTTTTGACAAGTAAAAGTATTTTTTTTACAAGTTAAAGTTACATTTTGACAAGTTAAACTATGATTATTACAAGTTAAAGTTACGTTTTGACAAGTTAAAGTACGTTTCAACAAGTTAAAATTACTTTTTGACAAGTTAAAGTACATTTTTTACAAGTTAAATTTACGTTTTGACAAGTTAAAGTATATTTTTTACAAGTTAGAGTTACGTTTTGACAAGTTAAAGTACGTTTCAACAAGTTTAAATTACGTTTTGACAAGTAAAAGTATTTTTTTTACAAGTTAAAGTTACATTTTGACAAGTTAAACTATGATTTTCACAAGTTAAAGTACCTTTAAAGAAGATAAAATTACGTTTTGACAAGCAATACTACATTTTTTACAAGTTAAAGTAAATTTTTTACAAGTTAAAGTTACATTTTGAGAAGTTAAACTATGTTTTTTACAAGTTAAAGTTACGTTTTGACAAGTTAAAGTGTGTTTCAACAAGTTCAAAGTACGTTTTGACATGTAAAAGTACATTTTTCACAAGTTAAAGTTACGTTTTGACAAGTTAATCTATGTTTTTTACAAGTTAAAGTTACGTTTTGACAAGTTAAAGTACGTTTCAACAAGTTAAAATTACTTTTTGACAAGTTAAAGTACATTTTTTACAAATTAAAGTTACGTTTTGACAAGTTAAACTATGTTTTTTACAACTTAAAGTTACTTTTTCACAAATTAAAGTACGTTTCAACAAGTTAAAATTACGATTTGACAAGTTAAAGTACATTTTTTACAAGTTAAAGTTACGTTTTGGCAAGTTAAAGTACGTTTTGACAAGTTAAAGTACCTTTCAACAAGTTAAAATTACGTTTTGACAAGTTAACCGATGTTTTTAACAAGTTAAAGTTACGTTTTGACAAGTTAAAGTACGTTTCAACAAGTTAAAATTACGATTTGACAAGTTAAAGTACATTTTTTACAAGTTAAAGTTACGTTTTGACAAGTTAAAGTACGTTTCACCAAGTTTAAATTACGTTTTGACAAGTAAAAGTGTTTTTTTTACAAGTTAAAGTTACATTTTGACAAGTTAAATTATGTTTTTTACAAGTTAAAGTTACGTTTTGACAAGTTAAAGTACGTTTCAACAAGTTCAAATTACGTTTTGACAAGTTAAAGTACCTTTCAACAAGATAAAATTACGTTTTGACAAGTAAAAGTAAATTTTTTACAAGTTAAAGTTACATTTTGACATGTTAAATTATGTTCTTTACAAGTTAAAGTTACATTTTAACAAGTTAAAGTGCGTTTCAACAAGTTCAAAGTATGTTTTGACAAATAATAGTACATTTTTAACAAGATAAAGTAAATTTTTTACAAGTTAAAGTTACGTTTTGACAAATTAAAGTACGTTTCAACAATTTCGAATTACGTTTTGACAAGTTAAAGTATGTTTCAACACGCTAAAATTACGTTTTGACAAGAAAAAGTACATTTTTTACAAGGTAAAGTTACGTTTTGACATGTTAAACTATGTTTATCACAAGTTAAAGTTACGATTTGACAAGTTAAAGTGCGTTTCAACAAGTTCAAAGTACGTTTTGACAAGTAATAGTACATTTTTTACAAGTTAAAGTTACGTTTTGACAAGTTAATCTATGTTTTTTACAAGTTAAAGTTACGTTTTGAAAAGTTAAAATTACTTTTTTACAAGTTAAAGTACATTTTTTACAAATTAAAGTTACGTTTTTACCAGTTAAACTATGTTTTTTACAACTTAAAGTTCCTTTTTGACAAGTCAAAGTACATTTCAACAAGTTCAAATTACGTTTTGACAAGTTAAAATTACTTTTTGACAAGTTAAAGTACATTTTTTACAAATTAAAGTTACGTTTTGACAAGTTAAACTATGTTTTTTACAACTTAAAGTTACTTTTTGACAAGTTAAAGTACGTATCAACAAGTTAAAATTACGATTTAACAAGTTAAAGTAAATTTTTTACAAGTTAAAGTTACGTTTTGAAAAGTTAAAGTACGTTTCAACAAGTTCAAATTACGCTTTAACAAGTTAAAGTACCTTTCAACAAGATAAAATTACGTTTTGACAAGTAAAAGCACATTTTTTACAAGTTAAAGTTACGTTTTGACATGTTAAACAATGTTTTTTACAAGTTAAAGTTACGTTTTGACAAGTTAAAGTGCGTTTCAACAAGTTCAAAGTAAGTTTTGAATAGTAATAGTACATTTTTTACAAGTTTTAGTTACGATTTGACAAGTTAATCTATGTTTTTTACAATTTAAAATTACGTTTTGACAAGTTAAAGTACGTTTCAACAAGTTAAAATTACTTTTTGACAAGTTAAAGTATATTTTTTACAAATTAAAATTACGTTTTGACAAGTTAAACTATGTTTTTTACAACTTAAAGTTACTTTTTGACAAATTAAAGTACGTTTCAACAAGTTAAAATTACGATTTGACAAGTTAAAGTACATTTTTTACAAGTTAAAGTTACGTTTTTGGCAAGTTAAAGTACGTTTTGACAAGTTAAAGTACCTTTCAACAAGTTAAAATTACGTTTGGACAAGTTAACCTATCTTTTTAACAAGTTAAAGTTACGTTTTGACAAGTTAAAGTACGTTTCAACAAGTTAAAGTTACGTTTTGAGAAGTTAAAGTACATTTTTTACAAATTAAAGTTAC
The DNA here is from genome assembly GCA_958296335.1 of Urtica urens. Lineage (NCBI taxonomy): Eukaryota > Viridiplantae > Streptophyta > Magnoliopsida > Rosales > Urticaceae > Urtica > Urtica urens. Next base: position 25,482,532 of record OY282520.1, read on the forward strand.
GTTTCGACAAGTTAAACTATGTTTTTTATAACTTAAAGTTACTTTTTGAAAAGTTAAAGTACATTTCAACAAGTTAAAATTACGATTTGACAAGTTAAAGTACATTTTTTACAAGTTAAAGTTACGTTTTGACAAGTTAAAGTACATTTCAACAAGATCAAATTACGTTTTGACAAGTTAAAGTACCTTTCAACAAGATAAAATTACGTTTTGACAAGTAAAAGTAAATTTTTTACAAGTTAAAGTTACATTTTGACATGTTAAATTATGTTCTTTACAAGTTAAAGTTACGTTTTAACAAGTTAAAGTGCGTTTCAACAAGTTCAAAGTATGTTTTGACAAATAATAGTACATTTTTAACAAGTTAAAGTAAATTTTTTACAAGTTAAAGTTACGTTTTGACAAATTAAAGTACGTTTCAACAATTTCGAATTACGTTTTGACAAGTTAAAGTATGTTTCAACACGCTAAAATTACGTTTTGACAAGAAAAAGTACATTTTTTACAAGGTAAAGTTACGTTTTGACATGTTAAACTATGTTTATCACAAGTTAAAGTTACGATTTGACAAGTTAAAGTGCGTTTCAACAAGTTCAAAGTACGTTTTGACAAGTAATAGTACATTTTTTACAAGTTAAAGTTACGTTTTGACAAGTTAATCTATGTTTTTTACAAGTTAAAGTTTCGTTTTGAAAAGTTAAAATTACTTTTTTACAAGTTAAAGTACATTTTTTACAAATTAAAGTTACGTTTTTACAAGTTAAACTATGTTTTTTACAACTTAAAGTTCCCTTTTGACAAGTCAAAGTACATTTCAACAAGTTCAAATTACGTTTTGACAAGTTAAAGTATGTTTCAATAGGTTAAAATTACGTTTTGAAAAGTAAAAGCACATTTTTTACAAGTTAAAGTTAAGTTTTGACATGTTAAACTATGTTTTTTACAAGTTAAAGTTACGTTCTGACAAGTTAAAGTGCGTTTCAACAAGTTCAAAGTACGTTTTGACAAGTAATACTACATTTTTTACAAGTTAAAGTAAATTTTTTACAAGTTAAAGTTACGTTTTGACAAGTTAAAGTACGTTTCAACAATTTCGAATTACGTTTTGACTAGTTAAAGTATGTTTCAACACGTTAAAATTACGTTTTGACAAGAAAAAGTACATTTTTTACAAGGTAAAGTTACGTTTTGACATGTTAAACTATGTTTATCACAAGTTAAAGTTACGATTTGACAAGTTAAAGTGCGTTTCAACAAGTTCAAAGTACGTTTTGACAAGTAATAGTACATTTTTACAAGTTAAAGTTACGTTTTGACAAGTGAAACTATGTTTTTTACAAGTTAAAGTTACGTTTTGACAAGTCAAAGTACGTTTCAACAAGTTCAAATTACGTTTTGACAAGTTAAAGTATGTTTCAACAGGTTAAAATTACGTTTTGACAAGTAAAAGCACATTTTTTACAAGTTAAAGTTAAGTTTTGACATGTTAAACTATGTTTTTTACAAGTTAAAGTTACGTTCTGACAAGTTAAAGTGCGTTTCAACAAGTTCAAAGTACGTTTTGACAAGTAATACTACATTTTTTACAAGTTAAAGTAAATTTTTTACAAGTTAAAGTTACGTTTTGACAAGTTAAAGTACGTTTCAACAATTTCGAATTACGTTTTGACTAGTTAAAGTATGTTTCAACATGTTAAAATTACGTTTTGACAAGGAAAAGTACATTTTTTACAAGGTAAAGTTACGTTTTGACAAGTTAAACTATGTTAATCACAAGTTAAAGTTATGATTTGAAAAGTTAAAGTGCGTTTCAACAAGTTCAAAGTACGTTTTGACATGTAATAGTACATTTTTTACAAGTTAAAGTTACGTTTTGACAAGTGAAACTATGTTTTTTTCAAGTTAAAGTTACGTTTTGACAAGTCAAAGTACGTTTCAACAAGTTCAAATTACGTTTTGACAAGTTAAAGTATGTTTCAACAAGTTAAAATTACGTTTTGACAAGTAAAAGCACATTTTTTACAAGTTAAAGTTAAGTTTTGACAAGTTAAACTATGTTTTTTACAAGGTAAAGTTACGTTCTGACAAGTTAAAGTGCGTTTCAACAAGTTCAAAGTACGTTTTGACAAGTAGTACTACATTTTTTACAAGTTAAAGTAAATTTTTTACAAGTTAAAGTTACGATTTGACAAGTTAAAGTACGTTTCAACAAGTTCAAATTACATTTTGACAAGTTAAAGTATGTTTCAACAGGTTAAAATTACGTTTTGAAAAGTAAAAGTACATTTTTTAAAAGTTCAAGTAACGTTTTGACATGTTAAACTATGTTTTTTACAAGTTAAAGTTACGTCTTGACAAGTTAAAGTAAGTTTCAACAAGTTAAAATTACTGTTTGACAAGTTAAAGTACATTTTTTACAAATTAAAGTTACGTTTTGACTAGTTAAACTATGTTTTATACAGCTTAAAGTTACTTTTTGACAAGTTAAAGTACGTTTCAACAAGTTAATATTACGATTTGACAAGTTAAAGTAAGTTTTTTACACGTTAAAGTTACGTTTTGACAAGTTAAAGTACGTTTCAACAAGTTCAAATTACGTTTTGACAAGTTAAAGTACCTTTCAACAAGATAAAATTACGTTTTGACAAGTAAAAGTACATTTTTTACAAGTTAAAGTTACGTTTTGACATGTTAAACTATGTTTTTACAAGTTAAAGTTACGTTTTGACAAGTTAAAGTGCGTTTCAACAAGTTCAAACTACGTTTTGACAAGTAATAGTACAATTTTTACAAGTTAAAGTACATTTTTTACAAGTTAAAGTTACGTTTTGACAAGTTAAACTACGTTTCAACAAATTCAAATTACGTTTTGGCAAGTCAAAGTATGTTTCAACAGGTTAAAATTACGTTTTGACAAGTAAAAATACATTTTTTACAATTTAAAGTTACGTTTTGACATGTTAAACTATGTTTTTTACAAGTAAAAGTTACTTTTTGACAAGTTAAAGTGCGTTTCAACAAGTTCAAAGTACGTTTTGACAAGTAAAAGTACATTTTTTAAAAGTTAAAGTTATGTTTTGACATATTAAACTATGTTTTTTACAAGTTAAAGTACGTTTCAACACGTTCAAATTACGTTTTGACAAGTAATAGTACATTTTTTACAAGTAAAAGTTACGCTTTGACAAGTTAAACTATGTTTTTTACAAGTTAAAGTTACGTTTTGACAAGTTAAAGTACGTTTCAAAAAGTTCAAATTACGTTTTGACAAGTTCAAGTATTTTTCAACAGGTTAAAATTACGTTTTGACAAGTAAAAGCACATTTTTTTACAAGTTAATGTTACGTTTTGACAAGTTAAAGTACGTTTCAACAAATTCAAATTAAGTTTTGACAAGTTAAAGTATGTTTCAACAAGTTAAAATTACGTTTTGACAAGTAAAAGTACATTTCAACAAGTTCAAATTACGTTTTGACAAGTTAAACTCTGTTTTTTACATGTTAAAGTTATGTTTTGACAAGTTAAAGTATGTTTCAACAAGTTAAAATTACTTTTTGACAAGTTAAAGTACGTTTCAACAAGTTAAAATTACGATTTGACAAGTTAAAGTACATTTTTTACAAGTTAAATTACGTTTTGACTTGTTAAAGTACGTTTCAACAAGTTCAAATTACCTTTTGACAAGTTAAAGTACCTTTCAACAAGATAAAATCAGTTTTGACAAGTAAAAGTACATTTTTTACAAGTTAAAGTTACGTTTTGACATGTTAAACTATGTTTTTTACAAGTTAAAGTTACATTTTGACAAGTTAAAGTACGTTTTAACAAGTTTAAATTACGTTTTGACATTTAAAAGTATATTTTTTACAAGTTAAAGTTACGTTTTGAGAAGTTAAAGTACGTTTCAACAAGTTAAAATTACTTTTTGAGAAGTTAAAGTACATTTTTTTACAAGTTTATGTTACGTTTATAGAAGTTAAAGTATGTTTTTTACAAGTTAAAGTTACTATTTGACAAGTTAAAGTACGTTTTCAACAATTTCAAATTATGTTTTGACAAGTTAAAGTATGTTTCAACAAGTGAAAATTACGTTTTGACAAGTAAAAGTACATTTCAACAAGTTCAAATTACGTTTTGACAAGTTAAACTCTGTTTTTAACATGTTAAAGTTACGTTTTGACAAGTTAAAGTATGTTTCAACAAGTTAAAATTACATTTTGACAAGTTAAAGTACCTTTGAACAACTTAAAATTACGATTTGACAAGTTAAAGTACATTTTTTACAAGTTAAATTACGTTTTGACTAGTTAAAGTACGTTTCAACAAGTTCAAATTACCTTTTGACAAGTTAAAGTACCTTTCAACAAGATAAAATCAGTTTTGACAAGTAAAAGTACATTTTTTACAAGTTAAAGTTACGTTTTGACATGTTAAACTATGTTTTTTACAAGTTAAAGTTACGTTTTGACAAGTTAAAGTACGTTTCTACAAGTCAAAATTCAGTTTTGAAAAGTTAAAGTACATTTATTACAAGTTAAAGTTACGTTTTGACATGTTAAACTATGTTTTTTACATGTTAAAGTTACGTTTTGACAAATTAAAGTACGTTTCAAAAAGTTAAAATTACGATTTGACAAGTTAAAGTACATTTTTTCCAAGTTAAAGTTACGTTTTGACAAGTTAAAGTACGTTTTGACATGTAAAAGTACTTTTTTTTACAACTTAAAGTTAAATTTTGACAAGTTAAATTATGTTTTTTACAAGTTAAAGTTACGTTTTGACAAGTTAAAGTACGTTTCAACAAGTTAAAATTACTTTTTGACAAGTTAAAGTACATTTGTTACATGTTAAAGTTACGTTTTAACAAGTTAAAGTATATTTTTTACAAGTTAAAGTTACTATTTGACAAGTTAAAGTACGTTTCAACAAGTTCAAATTAAGTTTTGACAAGTTAAAGTATGTTTCAACAGGTTAAAATTACATTTTGACAAGTAAAACTACATTTCAACAAGTTCAAATTACGTTTTGACAAGTTAAACTCTGTTTTTTACAAGTTACAATTATGTTTTGACAAGTTAAAGTACGTTTCAACAAGTTAAAATTACTTTTTGACAAGTTAAAGTACGTTTCAACAAGTTAAAATTACGTTTTGACAAGTAAAAGTACATTTTTTACAAGTTAAAGTTACGTTTTGACATGTTAAACTATGTTTTTTACATGTTAAAGTTACGTTTTGACAAGTTAAAGTACGTTTCAACAAGTTCAAATTACGTTTTGACAAGTTAAAGTACCTTTCAACAAGTTAAAATTACGTTTTGACAAGTAAAAGTACATTTTTTACAAGTTAATGTTACGTTTTGACATGTTAAACTATGTTTTTTACAAGTTAAAGTTACGTTTTGAAAAGTCAAAGTACGTTTAAACAAGTTAAAATTACTTTTTGACAAGTTAAAGTACCTTTTTTTACAAGTTAAAGTACCTTTTTTTACAAGTTAAAGTTACGTTTTGACAAGTTAAAGTTACGTTTTTTACAACTTAAAGTTACGTTTTGACAAGTTAAAGTACGTTTCAACAAGTTAAAATTACTTTTTGAGAAGTTAAAGTACACTTTTTACAAGTTAAAGTTACGTTTTGAGAAGTTAAAGTATGTTTTTTACAAGTTAAAGTTACTATGTGACAAGTTAAAGTACGTTTTCAACAAGTTCAAATTAAGTTTTGACAAGTTAAAGTATGTTTCAACAAGTTAAAATTACGTTTTGACAAATAAAAGTACATTTCAACAAGTTCAAATAACGTTTTGACAAGTTAAACTCTGTTTTTTACATGTTAAAGTTACGTTTTGACAAGTTAAAGTACGTTTCAACAAGTTAAAATTACTTTTTGACAAGTTAAAGTACGTTTCAACAAGTTAAAATTACGATTTGACAAGTTAAAGTTTATTTTTTACAAGTTAAATTACGTTTTGACTAGTTAAAGTACGTTTCAACAAGTTCAAATTACATTTTGACAAGTTAAAGTACCTTTCAACACGATAAAATCAGTTTTGACAAGTAATAGTACATCTTTTACAAGTTAAAGTTACGTTTTGACAAGTTAAACTATGTTTTTTACAAGTTAAAGTTACGTTTTGACAAGTTAAAGTACTTTTCAACAAGTTACAATTAATTTTTGACAAGTTATAGTACATTTTATACAAATTAAAGTTACGTTTTAACATGTTAAACTATGTTTTTACAAGTTAAAGTTACGTTTTGACAAGTTAAAGTGCGTTTCAACAAGTTCAAAGTACGTTTTGACAAGTAATAGTACATTTTTTACAAGTTAAAGTTACGTTTTGACAAGTTAACTATGTTTTTTACAAGTTAAAGTTACGTTTTGACAAGTTAAAGTACGTTTCAACAAGTTAAAATTACTTTTTGACAAGTTAAAGTATATTTTTTCCAAATTAAAGTTACGTTTTGACAAGTTAAACTATGTTTCTTACAACTTAAAGTAACTTTTTGACAAGTTAAAGTACGTTTCAACAAGTTCAAATTACGTTTTGACAAGTTTAAGTACCTTTCAAAAAGATAAAATTACGTTTGGACAAGTAAAAGTTCATTTTTTACAAGACAAAGTTACGGTTTGACATGTTAAAGTATGTTTTTTACAAGTTAAAGTTACGTTTTGACAAGTTAAAGTACGTTTCAACAAGTTAAAATTACTTTTTGACAAGGTAAAGTACATTTTTTTACAAGTTAAAGTATGTTTTTACAAGTTAAAGTTACTATTTGACAAGTTAAAGTACGTTTTAACAAGTTAAAATTACTTTTTGACAAGGTAAAGTACATTTTTTTACAAGTTTAAGTTACGTTTTGACATGTTAAAGTATGTTTTTTACAAGTTAAATTACGTTTTGACAAGTTAAAGTACATGTCAACAAGTTCAAATTACCTTTTGACAAGTTAAAGTACCTTTCCACAAGATAAAATTACGTTTTGACAAGTAAAAGTACATTTTTTACAGTTAAAGTTACGTTTTGACATGTTAGTCTATGTTTTTACAACTTAAAGTTACGTTTTGACAAGTTAAAGTTCGTTTCAACAAGTTCAAAGTACGTTTTGACAAGTAATAGTACATTTTTTACAAGTTAAAGTACATTTTTTACAAGTTAAAGTTACTTTTTGACAAGTTAAGGTACGTTTCAACTAGTTCAAATTACGTTTTGACAAGTTATAGTATGTTTCAACAGGTTAAAATTACGTTTTGACAGATAAAAGTTCATTTTTTACAAGTTAAAGTTACGTTTTGACATGTTAAACAATGTTTTTACAAGTTAAAGTTACGTTTTGACAAGTTAAAGTGCGTTTCAAATAGTTCAAAGTACGTTTTGACAAGTAATAATACATTTCTTACAAGTTAAAGTTACGTTTTGACAAGTTAAACTATGTTTTTTACAAGTTAAAGTTACGTTTTGACAAGTTAAAGTACGTTTCAAAAATGTAAAATTACTTTTTGACAAGTTAAAGTACAATCTATACAAATTAAAGTTACGTGTTAACATGTTAAACTATGTTTTTTACAAGTTATAGTTAAGTTTTGACAAGTTAAAGTGCGTTTCAACAAGTTCAAAGTACGTTTTGACAAGTAATCGTACATTTTTAAAAAGTTAAAGTTACGTTTTGATAAGTTAAACTCTGTTGTTTACAAGTTAAAGTTACTATTTGACAAGTTAAAGTACGTTTCAACAAGTTATAATTACGATTTGACAAGTTAAAGTAGATTTTTTACAAGTTAAAGTTACGTTTTGACAAGTTAAAGTACGTTTCAACAAGTTTAAATTACGTTTTGACAAGTAAAAGTATTTTTGTTACATGTTAAAGTTACGATTTTAAAAGTTAAAGTACATTTTTTACAAGTTAAATTACGTTTTGACAAATTAAAATACGTGTCAACAAGTTCAAATTACCTTTTGACAAGTTAAAGTACCTTTCAACAAGATAAAATTACGTTTTGACAAGTAAAAGTACATTTTTTACAGTTAAAGTTACATTTTGATATGTTAATCTATGTTTTTTACAAGTTAAAGTTACGTTTTGACAAGTTAAAGTTCGTTTCAACAAGTTCAAAGTACGTTTTGACAAGTAATAGTACTTTTTTTACAAGTTAAAGTACATTTTTTACAAGTTAAAGTTACGTTTTGACAAGTTAAGGTACGTTTCAACAAGTTCAAATTACGTTTTTGACAAGTTATAGTATGTTTCAACAGGTTCAACTTACGTTTTGACAAGTACAAGTACATTTTTTACAAGTTAAAGTTACGTTTTGACATGTTAAACAATGTTTTTTACAAGTTAAAGTTACGTTTTGACAAGTTGAAGTGCGTTTCAAATAATTCAAAGTACGTTTTGACAAGTAATAGTACATTTTTTACAAGTTAAAGTTACATTTTGACAAGTTAAACTATGTTTTTTACAAGTTAAAGTTACGTTTTGACAAGTTAAAGTACGTTTCAACAAGTTACAATTACTTTTTGACAAGTTAAAGTACATTTTATACAAATTAAAGTTACGTTTTAACATGTTAAACTATGTTTTATACAAGTTAAAGTTACGTTTTGACAAGTTAAAGTTACGTTTTCAACAAGTTCAAAGTACGTTTTGACAAGTAATCGTACATTTTTTACAAGTTAAAGTTACGTTTTGAAAGGTTAACAATGTTTTTTACAACTTAAAGTTACGTTTTGACAAGTTAAAGTACGTTTCAACAAGTTAAAATTACTTTTTAACAAGTTAAAGTACATTTGAAAAAAAATAAAGTTACGTTTTGACAAGTTAAACTATGTTTTTTACAACTTAAAGTTAGTTTTTGACATGTTAAAATACGTTTGAACAAGTTAAAATTACGATTTGACAAGTTCAAGTTCATTTTTTACAAGTTAGAGTTACTTTTGGAAAGTTAAAGTACGTTTCAACAAGTTCAAATTACGTTTTGACAAGTTAAAGTACATTACAACCAGATAAAATTACGTTTTGACAAGTAAAAATTCATTTTTTACAAGTTAACGTTACGTTTTGACATGTTAAACTATGTTTTTTACAAGTTAAAGTTACGTTTTGACAAGTTAAATTACGTTTCAACAAGTTAAAATTACTTTTTGACAATGTAAAGTACATTTTTTACAAATTAAAGTTACGTTTTGTCAAGTTAAACTATGTTTTTTACAACTTAAACTTACTTTTTGACAAGTTAAAGTACGTTTCAACAAGTTAAAATTACGATTTGACAAGTTAAAGTTCATTTTTTACAAGTTAAAGTTACGTTTTGACAAGTTAAAGTACGTTTCAACAAGTTCAAATTATGTTTTGATAAGTTAAAGTACCTTTCAACCAGATAAAATTACGTTTTTACAAGTAAAAATTCATTTTTAACAAGTTAAAGTTACGTTTTGACATGTTAAACTATCTTTTTTACAAGTTAAAGTTACGTTTTGACAAGTTAAATTACGTTTCAACAAGTTAAAATTACTTTTTGACAAGGTAAAGTACATTTTTTACAAATTAAAGTTACGTTTTGACAAGTTAAAGTATGTTTTTTACAACTTAAAGTTACTTTTTGACAAGTTAAAGTACGTTTCAACAACTTAAAATTACGATTTGACAAGTTCAAGTTCATTTTTTACAAGTTAGAGTTACGTTTTTGAAAGTTAAAGTAGTTTTTGACAAGTTAAAGTACATTTCAACAAGTTAAAACTGCGTTTTGACAAGTAAAAATACATTTTTTACAAGTTAAAGTTACGTTTTGGTAAGTTAAAGTACGTTTTGACAAGTTAAAGTACCTTTCAACAAGTTATAATTACGTTTTGACAAGTAATAGTACATTTTCTACAAGTTAAATATACATTTTGACAAGTTAATCTATGTTTTTAACAAGTGAAAGGTACGTTTTGACAAGTTAAAGTACATTTTTTACAAATTAAAGTTACGTTTTGACAAGTTAAACTTTTTTTTTTACAACTAAAAGTTACTTTTTGACAAGTTAAAGTACGTTTCAACAAGTCAAAATTACGATTTGACAAGTTAAAGTACATTTTTTACAAGTTAATGTTACGTTTTGACATGTTAAACTATGTTTTTTACAAGTTAAAGTTACGTTTTGACAAGTTAAAGTGCGTTTCAACAACTTCAAAGAAAGTTTTGACAAAAAATAGTCCATTTTTTACAAGTTAAAGTTACGTTTTGACAAGTTAAACTATGTTTTCTACAAGTTAAAGTTACGTTTTGACAAGTTAAAGAACGTTTCAACAAGTTAAAAATACTTTTTGACGAGTTAAAGTACATTTGTTACAAATTAAAGTTACGTTTTGCCAAGTTAAATTATGTTTTTTACAACTTAAAGTTACTTTTTGACAAGTTAAAGTACGTTTCAACAAGTTAAAATTACGATTTGACAAGTTAAAGTTCATTTTTTACAAGTTAATGTTACGTTTTGACAAGATAAAGTACGTTTCAACAAGTTCAAATTACGTTTTGACAAATTAAAGTACCTTTCAACCATATAAAATTACGTTTTGACAAGTAAAAATTCATTTTTTACAAGTTAAAGTTACGTTTTGACATGTTAAACTATGTTTTTTACAAGTTAAAGTTACGTTTTGACAAGTTAAATTACATTTCAACAAGTTAAAATTACTTTTTGACAAGGTAAAGTACATTTTTTACAAATTAAAGTTACGTTTTGGTAACTTAATGTACGTTTTGACAAGTTAAAGTACCTTTCAACAAGTTATAATTACGTTTTGACAAGTAAAAGTACATTTTTTACAAGTTAATGTTACGTTTTGACATGTTAAACTATGTTTTTTACAAGTTAAAGTTACGTTTTGACAAGTTAAAGTGCGTTTCAACAACTTCAAAGAAAGTTTTGACAAAAAATAGTCCATTTTTTACAAGTTAAAGTTACGTTTTGACAAGTTAAACTATGTTTTCTACAAGTTAAAGTTACGTTTTGACAAGTTAAAGAACGTTTCAACAAGTTAAAAATACTTTTTGACGAGTTAAAGTACATTTGTTACAAATTAAAGTTACGTTTTGCCAAGTTAAATTATGTTTTTTACAACTTAAAGTTACTTTTTGACAAGTTAAAGTACGTTTCAACAAGTTAAAATTACGATTTGACAAGTTAAAGTTCATTTTTTACAAGTTAATGTTACGTTTTGACAAGATAAAGTACGTTTCAACAAGTTCAAATTACGTTTTGACAAATTAAAGTACCTTTCAACCATATAAAATTACGTTTTGACAAGTAAAAATTCATTTTTTACAAGTTAAAGTTACGTTTTGACATGTTAAACTATGTTTTTTACAAGTTAAAGTTACGTTTTGACAAGTTAAAGTACGTTTCAACAAGTTAAAATTACGATTTGACAAGTTAAAGTACATTTTTTACAAGTTAATGTTACGTTTTGACATGTTAAACTATGTTTTTTACAAGTTAAAGTTACGTTTTGACAAGTTAAAGTGCGTTTCAACAAGTTCAAAGTACGTTGTGACAAAAAATAGTCCATTTTTACAAGTTAAAGTTACGTTTTCACAAGTTAAACTATGTTTTCTACAAGTTAAAGTTACGTTTTGACAAGTTAAAGAACGTTTCAACAAGTTAAAAATACTTTTTGACAAGTTAAAGTACGTTTCAACAAGTTAAAATTACTTTTGACAAGTTAAAGTACATTTTTTACAAATTAAAGTTACGTTTTGCCAAGTTAAACTATGTTTTTTACAACTTAAAGTTACTTTTTGACAAGTTAAAGTACGTTTCAAAAAGTTAAAATTACGATTTGACAAGTTAAAATACATTTTTTACAAGTTAAAGTTACGTTTGGTAAGTTAAAGTACGTTTTGACAAGTTAAAGTACCTTTCAACAAGTTATAATTACGTTTTGACAAGTAATAATACATTTTTTACAAGTTAAATATACGTTTTGACAAGTAAATCTATGTTTTTTACAAGTTAAAGTTACGTTTTGACAAGTTAAAGTACGTTTCAACAAGTTAAAATTACGATTTGACAAGTTAAAGTACATTTTTTACAAATTAAAGTTACGTTTTGACAAGTTAAACTTTTTTTTTTACAACTTAAAGTTACTTTTTGACAAGTTAAAGTACGTTTCAACAAGTTAAAATTACGATTTGACAAGTTAAAGTACATTTTTTACAAGTTAAAGTTACGTTTTGGTAACTTAAAGTACGTTTTGACAAGTTAAAGTACCTTTCAACAAGTTATAATTACGTTTTGACAAGTAAAAGTACATTTTTTACAAGTTAATGTTACGTTTTGACATGTTAAACTATGTTTTTTACAAGTTAAAGTTACGTTTTGACAAGTTAAAATGCGTTCCAACAAGTTCAAAGTACGTTTTGACAAGTAATAATACATTTTTTGAAAGTTAAAGTTACGTTTTGACAAGTTAAACTCTGTTTTTCACAAGTTAAAGTTACCTTTTGACAAGTTAAAGTACGTTTCAACAAGTTAAAATTACTTTTTGACAAGTTAAAGTACATTTTTTCCAAATTAAAGTTACGTTTTGACAAGTTAAAGTACGTTTCCACAAGTTCAAATTACGTTTTGACAAGTTAAAGTTCCTTTCAACAAGATAAAATTACGTTTTGACAAGTAAAAGTACATTTTTTACAAGTTAAAGTTATGTTTTGACATGTTAAATTATGTTTTTTACAAGTTAAAGTTACGTTTTGACAAGTTAAAGTGCGTTTCAACAAGTTCAAAGTACGTTTTGACAAGTAATAGTACATTTTTTGAAAGTTAAAGTTGCGTTTTGACAAGTTAAACTATGTTTTTTACAAATTAAAGTTACGTTTTGACAAGTTAAAGAACATTTCAACAAGTTAAAAATACTTTTTGACGAGTTAAAGTACATTTGTTACAAATTAAAGTTACGTTTTGACAAGTTAAATTATGTTTTTTACACCTTAAAGTTACTTTTTGACAAGTTAAAGTACGTTTCAACAAGTTAAAATTACGATTTGACAAGTTAAAGTTCATTATTTACAAGTTAAAGTTACGTTTTGACAAGTTAAAGTACCTTTCAACACGTTCAAATTACGTTTTGACAAGTTAAAGTACCTTTCAACCAGATAAAATTACGTTTTGACAAGTAAAAGTTCATTTTTTACAAGTTAAAGTTACGTTTTGACATGTTAAACTATGTTTTTTACAAGTTAAAGTTTCGTTTTGACAAGTTAAAGTACGTTTCAACAAGTTAAAATTACTTTTTGACAAGGTAAAGTACATTTTTTTACAAGTTAAAGTTACGTTTTGACAAGTTAAATTATGTTTTTTACAAGTTAAAGTTACTATTTGACAAGTTAAAGTACGTTTCAACAAGTTAAAATTATGATTTGACAAGTTATAGTACGTTTCAACAAGTTTAAATTACTTGTTGACAAGTAAAAGGACATTTTTTACAAGTTAAAATTACGTTTGGACAATTTAACCTATGTTTTTAACAAGTTAAAGTTACGTTTTGACAAGTAAAAGTACATTTTTTACAAATTAAAGTTACGTTTTGACAAGTTAAACTATGTTTTTTACAAGTTAAAGTTACGTTTTGACAAGTTAAAGTACGTTTCAACAAGTTAAAATTACTTTTTGACAAGTTAAAGTACATTTTTTACAAGTTAAAGTTACGTTTTGACAAGTTAAAGTATATTTTTTACAAGTTAAAGTTACGTTTTGACAAGTTAAACTATGTTTTTTACAAGTTAAAATTACGTTTGTACAAGTTAAAGTACGTTTCAACAAGTTAAAATTACTTTTTGACAAGTTAAAGTACATTTTTAAAAGTTAAATTTACGTTTTGACAAGTTAAAGTACGTTTCAACAAGTTCAAATTAGCTTTTGACAACTTAAAGTACTTTTCAACAAGATAAAATTACGTTTTGACAAGTAAAAGTACAATTTTTACAGTTAAAGTTACGTTTTGACATGTTAAACTATGTTTTTTACAAGTTAAAGTTACATTTTGACAAATTAAAGTGCGTTTCAACTAGTTCAAAGTACGTTTTGACAAGTAATAGTACATTTTTTATAAGTTAAAGTACATTTATTACAAGTTAAAGTTACGTTTTGACATGTTTAAGTACGTTTCAACAAGTTCACATTACGTTGACAAGTTAAAGTATGTTTCAACAAGTTAAAATTACGTTTTGACAAGTAAAAGTACATTTTTCACAAGTTAAAGTTACGTATTGACATGTTAAACTATGTTTTCTACAAGTTAAAGTTACGTTTGACAAGTTAAAGTGCGTTTCAACAAGTTCAAAGTACGTTTTGACAAGAAATAGTACATTTTTTACAAGTTAAAGTTACGTTTTGACAAGTTAATCTATGTTTTTTACGAGTTAAAGTTACGTTTTGAAAAGTTAAAATTACTTTTTGACAAGTTAAAGTACATTTTTTACAAATTAAAGTTACGTTTTTACAAGTTAAACTATGTTTTTTACAACTTAAAGTTACTTTTTGACAAGTTAAAGTACGTTTCATTAAATTAAAATTACGATTTGACATGTTAAAGTACATTTTTTACAAGTTAAAGTACATTTTTTACAAGTTAAAGTACGTTTCAACAAATTCAAATTACGTTTAGACAAGTCAAAGTACCTTTCAACAAGATAAATTTACGTTTTGACAAGTAAACGTACATTTTTTACAAGTTAAAGTTACGTTTTGACAAGTTAAAGTACGTTTCAACAAGATAAAATTACTTTTTGACAAGTTAAAGTACATTTTTGACAAGTTAAAGTTACGTTTTGACAAGTTAAAGTACGTTTCAACAAGATAAAATTACTTTTTGACAAGTTAAAGTACATTTTTGACAAGTTAAAGTTACGATTTGACAAGTCAAAGTACGTTTCAACAAGTTCAAATTACGTTTTGACAAGTTAAACTATGTTTTTTACAAGTTAAAGTTACTATTTGACAAGTTAAAGTACGTTTCAACAAGTTAAAATTACGATTTGACAAGTTAAAGTACATTTTTTACAAGTTAAAGTTACGTTTTGACAAGTTAAAGTACATTTTTTACAAGTTAAATTTACGTTTTGACAAGTAAACGTACATTTTTTACAAGTTAAAGTTACGTTTGGACATGTTAAACTATATTTTTTACAAGTTAAAGTTACGTTTTGACAAGTTAAAGTACGTTTCAACAAGATAAAATTACTTTTTGACAAGTTAAATTACTTTTTGACAAGTTAAAGTACATTTTTGACAAGTTAAAGTTACGTTTTGACAAGTTAAAGTACGTTTCAACAATTTCAAATTACGTTTTGACAAGTTAAACTATGTTTTTTACAAGTTAAAGTTACTATTTGACAAGTTAAAGTACGTTTCAACAAGTTAAAATTACGATTTGACAAGTTAAAGTACATTTTTTACAACTTAAAGTTACGTTTTGACAAGTTAAAATACGTTTCAACAAGTTTAAATTACGTTTTGACAAGTAAAAGTATTTTTGTTACAAGTTAAAGTTACGTTTTGACAAGTTAAAGTACGTTTCAACAAGTTAAAATTACTTTTTGACAAGTTAAAGTACATTTTTTACAAGTTAAAGTTACGCTTTGACAAGTTAAAGTATGTTTTTTACAAGTTAAAGTTATTATTTCACAAGTTAATGTATATTTCAACAAGTTAAAATATCGATTTGACAAGTTAAAGTACATTTTTTACAAGTTAAAGTTACATTTTGACAAGTTCAAATTACGTTTTGACGTGTACAAGGACATTTTTTGCAAGTTATAATTACATTTTGACAAGTTAACCTATGTTTTTAACATGTTAAAGTTACGTTTTAACAAGTTAAAGTACGTTTCAACAAGTTAAAATTACTTTTTAACAAGTTAAAGTACATTTTTTACAAATTAAAGTTACGTTTTTACAAGTTAAACTATGTTTTTTACAACTTAAAGTTACTTTTTGACAAGTTAAAGTACGTTTCATTAAATTAAAATTACGATTTGACATGTTAAAGTACATTTTTTACAAGTTAAAGTACGTTTCAACAAGTTCAAATTACGTTTAGACAAGTTAAAGTACCTTTCAACAAGATAAATTTACGTTTTGACAAGTAAACGTACATTTTTTACAAGTTAAAGTTACGTTTGGACATGTTAAACTATATTTTTTACAAGTTAAAGTTACGTTTTGACAAGTTAAAGTACGTTTCAACAAGATAAAATTACTTTTTGACAAGTTAAAGTACATTTTTGACAAGTTAAAGTTACGTTTTGACAAGTTAAAGTACGTTTCAACAAGTTCAAATTACGTTTTGACAAGTTAAACTATGTTTTTTACAAGTTAAAGTTACTATTTGACAAGTTAAAGTACGTTTCAACAAGTTAAAATTACGATTTGACAGGTTAAAGTACATTTTTTACAAGTTAAAGTTACGTTTTGACAAGTTAAAATACGTTTCAACAAGTTTAAATTACGTTTTGACAAGTAAAAGTATTTTTGTTACAAGTTAAAGTTACGTTTTGACAAGTTAAAGTACGTTTCAACAAGTTAAAATTACATTTTGACAAGTTAAACTACATTTTTTACAAGTTAAAGTTACGTTTTGACAAGTTAAAGTATGTTTTTTACAAGTTAAAGTTATTATTTGACAAGTTAAAGTATATTTCAACAAGTTAAAATATCGATTTGACAAGTTAAAGTACATTTTTTACAAGTTAAAGTTACATTTTGACAAGTTCAAATTACGTTTTGACGTGTACATGGACATTTTTTGCAAGTTAAAATTACATTTTGACAAGTTAACCTATGTTTTTAACATGTTAAAGTTACGTTTTGACAAGATAAAGTACGTTTCAACAAGTTAAAATTACGATTTGACAAGTTAATTACATTTTCTACAAGTTAAAGTTACGTTTTGAGAAGTTAAAGTACGTTTCAACAAGTTTAAATTACGTTTTGACAAGTAAAAGTATTTTTTTTACAAGTTAAAGTTACATTTTGACAAGTTAAACTATGATTTTTACAAGTTAAAGTTACGTTTTGACAAGTTAAAGTACGTTTCAACAAGTTAAAATTACTTTTTGACAAGTTAAAGTACATTTTTTACAAGTTAAAGTTACGTTTTGACAAGTTAAAGTATATTTTTTACAAGTTAGAGTTACGTTTTGACAAGTTAAAGTACGTTTCAACAAGTTTAAATTACGTTTTGACAAGTAAAAGTATTTTTTTTACAAGTTAAAGTTACATTTTGACAAGTTAAACTATGATTTTTACAAGTTAAAGTTACGTTTTGACAAGTTAAAGTACCTTTAAACAAGATAAAATTACGTTTTGACAAGTAAAAATACATTTTTTACAAGTTAAAGTTACGTTTTGACATGTTAAACTATGCTTTTTACAAGTTAAAGTACGTTTCAACAAGTTAAAATTACTTTTTGACAAGTTAAAGTACATTTTTTTACAAGTTAAAGTTACGTTTTGACAAGTTAAACTATGATTTTTACAAGTTAAAGTTACGTTTTGACAAGTTAAAGTACCTTTAAACAAGATAAAATTACGTTTTGACAAGTAAAAATACATTTTTTACAAGTTAAAGTTACGTTTTGACATGTTAAACTATGCTTTTTACAAGTTAAAGTACGTTTCAACAAGTTAAAATTACTTTTTGACAAGTTAAAGTACATTTTTTTACAAGTTAAAGTTATGTTTTGACAAGTTACAATATGTTTTTACACGTTAAAGTTACTATTTGACAAGTTAAAGTACGTTTCAACAAGTTAAAATTACGATTTGACAAGTTAAAGTACATTTTTTACAACTTAAAGTTACGTTTTGACAAGTTAAAGTTCGTTTCAAAAAGTTAAAATTACTATTTGACTAGTTAAAGTACATTTTTTACAAGTTAAAGTTACGTTTTGACAAGTTAAAATACGTTTCAAGAAGTTAAAATTACTTTTTGACAAGTTAAAGTACATTCTTTACAAATTAAAGTTACGTTTTGACAAGTTAAACTATGTTTTTTACAGCTTAAAGTTACTTTTTGACAAGTTAAAGTACGTTTCAACAAGTTAAAATTACGATTTGACAAATTAAAGTACATTTTTTACAAGTTAAAGTTACGTTTTGACAAGTTAAAGTACATTTCAACAAGTTCAAATTACGTTTTGACAAGTTAAAGTATGTTTCAACAGGTTAAAATTACGTTTTGACAAGTAAAAGTACATTTTTTACAGGTTAAAGTTACGTTTTGACAAGTTAAACTATGTTTTTTACAAGTTAAAGTTACGTTTTGACAAGTTAAAGTACGTTCAATATGTTAAAATTAATATTTGACAAGTTAAAATACATTTTTTACAAGTTAAAGTTACGTTTTGACAAGTTAAAGTATGATTTTCACAAGTTAAAGTTACTATTTGACAAGTTAAAGCACGTTTCAACAAGATAAAATTACTTTTTGACAAGTTAAAGTACATTTTTTACAAGTTGAAGTTACAATTTGACAAGTTAAAGTACGTTTCAACAAGTTAAAATTACTTTTTGACAAGTTAAAGTACATTTTTTACAAATTAATGTTACGTTTTGACAAGTTAAACTATGTTTTTTACAACTTAAAGTTACTTTTTGAAAAGTTAAAGTACGTTTCAACAAGTTAAAATTACGATTGGACAAGTTAAAGTACATTTTTTACAAGTTAAAGTTACGTTTTGACAAGTTAAAGTACGTTTCAACAAGTTCAAATTACTTTATGACAAGTTAAAGTACATTTTTTTACAAGTTAAAGTTACGTTTTAACAAGTTAAAGTATGGTTTTTACAAGTTAAAGTTACTATTTGACAAGGTAAAGTACGTTTCAACAAGTTAAAATTACGATTTGACAAGTTAAAGTACATTTTTTACAAGTTAAAGTTACGTTTTGACAAGTTAAAGTACGTTTCAACAAGTTTAAATTACGTTTTGACAAGTAAAAGTATTTTTGTTACAAGTTAAAGTTACGTTTTGACAAGTTAAAGTAGGTTTTAACAAGTTGAAATTACTTTTTGACAAGTTAAAGTACATTTTTGACAAGTTAAAGTTACGTTTTGACAAGTTAAAGTATGTTTTTTACAAGTTAAAATTACGATTTGACAAGTTCAAGTACATTTTTTACAAGTTAAACTTTCGTTTTGGCAAGTTAAAGTACGTTTCAACAAGTTCAAATTACGCTTTGACAAGTTAAAGTACCTTTCAACAAGATAAATTTACTTTTTGACAAGTAAACGTACATTATTTACAAGTTACAGTTACGTTTTGACATGTTAAACTATGTTTTTACAAGTTAAAGTTACGTTTTGACAAGTTAAAATACGTTTCAACAAGTTAAAATTACTTTTTGACAAGTTAAAGTACATTTTTTACAAATTAAAGTTACGTTTTGACAAGTTAAAGTATGTTTTTTACTAGTTAAAGTTACTATTTGACAAGTTAAAGTACGTTTCAACAAGTTCAAAGTACGTTTTGACAAGTAATAGTACATTTTTTACAAGTTAAAGTATATTTTTTACAAGTTAAAGTTACGTTTTGACAAGTTAAGGTTCGTTTCAACAAGTTCCAATTTCGTTTTGACAAGTTAAAGTATGTTTCAACAGGTTAAAATTACGTTTTGACAAGTAAAAGTACATTTTTTACAAGTTAAAGTTACGTTTTGACATGTTAAACAATGTTTTTTACAAGTTAAAGTTACGTTTTGACAAGTTAAAGTGCGTTTCAAATAGTTCAAAGTACGTTTTGACAACTAAAAGTACATTTTTTACAAGGTAAAGTTACGTTTTAACAAGTTAATCTATGTTTTTTACAAGTTAAAGTTACGTTTTAACAAGTTAAAGTACGTTTCAACAAGTTAAAATTACTTTTTAACAAGTTAAAGTACATTTTTTACAAATTAAAGTTACGTTTTGACAAGTTAAACTTAGTTTTTTACAACTTAAAGTTACTTTTTGACAAGTTAAAGTACATTTCAATAAGTTAAAAATATGATTTGACAAGTTAAAGTACATTTTTTACAGGTTAAAGTTACGTTTTGGCAAGTTATAGTACGTTTCAACATGTTCAAATTACGTTTTGACACGTTAAAGTACCATTAAACAAGATAAATTTACGTTTTGACAAGTAAACGTAAATTTTTTACAAGTTAAAGTTACGTTTTGACATGTTAACCTATGTTTTTTACAACTTAAAGTTACGTTTTGACAAGTTAAAGTACGTTTCAACAAGTTGAAATTACTTTTTGACAAGTTAAAATACTGTTTTTTTACAAGTTAAAGTTACGTTTTGACAAGTTAAAATATGGTTTGTACAAGTTAAAGTTACTATTTGACAAGTTAAAGTACGTTTCAACAAATTAAAATTACGATTTGACAAGTTAAAGTATGTTTTTTACAAGTTAAAATTACGATTTGACAAGTTCAAGTACATTTTTTACAAGTTAAACTTTCGTTTTGGCAAGTTAAAGTACGTTTCAACAAGTTCAAATTACGTTTTGAGAAGTTAAAGTACCTTTCAACAAGATAAATTTACTTTTTGACAAGTAAACCTACATTATTTACAAGTTACAGTTACGTTTTGACATGTTAAACTATGTTTTTTACAAGTTAAAGTTACGTTTTGACAAGTTAAAGTACGTTTCAACAAGTTAAAATTACTTTTTGACAAGTTAAAGTACATTTTTTACAAATTAAAGTTACGTTTTGACAAGTTAAAGTATGTTTTTTACTAGTTAAAGTTACTATTTGACAAGTTAAAGTACGTTTCAACAAGTTCAAAGTACGTTTTGACAAGTAATAGTACATTTTTTACAAGTTAAAGTATATTTTTTACAAGTTAAAGTTACGTTTTGACAAGTTATGGTTCGTTTCAACAAGTTCCAATTTCGTTTTGACAAGTTAAAGTATGTTTCAACAGGTTAAAATTACGTTTTGACAAGTAAAAGTACATTTTTTACAAGTTAAAGTTACGTTTTGACATGTTAAACAATGTTTTTTACAAGTTAAAGTTACGTTTTGACAAGTTAAAGTGCGTTTCAAATAGTTCAAAGTACGTTTTGACAACTAATAGTACATTTTTTACAAGTTAAAGTTACGTTTTAACAAGTTAATCTATGTTTTTTACAAGTTAAAGTTACGTTTTAACAAGTTAAAGTACGTTTCAACAAGTTAAAATTACTTTTTAACAAGTTAAAGTACATTTTTTACAAATTAAAGTTACGTTTTGACAAGTTAAACTTAGTTTTTTACAACTTAAAGTTACTTTTTGACAAGTTAAAGTACATTTCAATAAGTTAAAAATATGATTTGACAAGTTAAAGTACATTTTTTACAGGTTAAAGTTACGTTTTGGCAAGTTATAGTACGTTTCAACATGTTCAAATTACGTTTTGACACGTTAAAGTACCATTAAACAAGATAAATTTACGTTTTGACAAGTAAACGTAAATTTTTTACAAGTTAAAGTTACGTTTTGACAAGTTAAACTATGTTTTTTACAAGTTAAAGTTACGTTTTGACAAGTTAAAGTACGTTTCAACAAGTTGAAATTACTTTTTGTCAAGTTAAAATACTGTTTTTTTACAAGTTAAAGTTACGTTTTGACAAGTTAAAATATGGTTTGTACAAGTTAAAGTTACTATTTGACAAGTTAAAGTACGTTTCAACAAATTAAAATTACGATTTGACAAGTTAAAGTATGTTTTTTACAAGTTAAAATTACGATTTGACAAGTTCAAGTACATTTTTTACAAGTTAAACTTTCGTTTTGGCAAGTTAAAGTACGTTTCAACAAGTTCAAATTACGTTTTGAGAAGTTAAAGTACCTTTCAACAAGATAAATTTACTTTTTGACAAGTAAACCTACATTATTTACAAGTTACAGTTACGTTTTGACATGTTAAACTATGTTTTTTACAAGTTAAAGTTACGTTTTGACAAGTTAAAGTACGTTTCAACAAGTTAAAATTACTTTTTGACAAGTTAAAGTACATTTTTTACAAATTAAAGTTACGTTTTGACAAGTTAAAGTATGTTTTTTACTAGTTAAAGTTACTATTTGACAAGTTAAAGTACGTTTCAACAAGTTTAAAGTACGTTTTGACAAGTAATAGTACATTTTTTACAAGTTAAAGTATATTTTTTACAAGTTAAAGTTACGTTTTGACAAGTTATGGTTCGTTTCAACAAGTTCCAATTTCGTTTTGACAAGTTAAAGTATGTTTCAACAGGTTAAAATTACGTTTTGACAAGTAAAAGTACATTTTTTACAAGTTAAAGTTACGTTTTGACATGTTAAACAATGTTTTTTACAAGTTAAAGTTACGTTTTGACAAGTTAAAGTGCGTTTCAAATAGTTCAAAGTACGTTTTGACAACTAATAGTACATTTTTTACAAGTTAAAGTTACGTTTTAACAAGTTAATCTATGTTTTTTACAAGTTAAAGTTACGTTTTAACAAGTTAAAGTACGTTTCAACAAGTTAAAATTACTTTTTAACAAGTTAAAGTACATTTTTTACAAATTAAAGTTACGTTTTGACAAGTTAAACTTAGTTTTTTACAACTTAAAGTTACTTTTTGACAAGTTAAAGTACATTTCAATAAGTTAAAAATACGATTTGACAAGTTAAAGTACATTTTTTACAGGTTAAAGTTACGTTTTGGCAAGTTATAGTACGTTTCAACATGTTCAAATTACGTTTTGACACGTTAAAGTACCATTAAACAAGATAAATTTACGTTTTGACAAGTAAACGTAAATTTTTTACAAGTTAAAGTTACGTTTTGACATGTTAACCTATGTTTTTTACAACTTAAAGTTACGTTTTGACAAGTTAAAGTACGTTTCAACAAGTTAAAATTACTTTTTGACAAGTTAAAGTACTGTTTTTTTACAAGTTAAAGTTACGTTTTGACAAGTTAAAATATGGTTTGTACAAGTTAAAGTTACTATTTGACAAGTTAAAGTACGTTTCAACAAGTTAAAATTACGATTTGACAAGTTAACATACATTTTTTAAAAGTTAAAGTTACGTTTTGACAAGTTAAAGTACGTTTCAACAAGTTCAAATTACTTTTTGACAAGTTAAAGTACATTTTTTTACAAGTTAAAGTTACGTTTTGACAAGTTAAAGTACGTTTCAACAAGTTCAAATTACTTTTTGACAAGTTAAAGTACATTTTTTTACAAGTTAAAGTTACGTTTTGACAAGTTAAAGTATGGTTTTTACAAGTTAAAGTTACTATTTGACAAGTTAAAGTATGTTTCAACAAGTTAAAATTACGATTTGACAAGTTAACGTACATTTTTTAAAAGTTAAAGTTACGTTTTGACAAGTTAGAGTACGTTTCAACAAGTTTAAATTACGTTTTGACAAGTAAAAGTATTTTTGTTACAAGTTAAAGTTACGTTTTGACAAGTTAAAGTACGTTTCAACAAGTTAAAATTAGTTTTTTACAAGTTATAGTACATTTTTTACAAGTTAAAGCTACGTTTTGACAAGTTAAAGTATGTTTTTTACTAGTTAAAGTTACTATTTGACAAGTTAAAGTACGTTTCAACAAGTTCAAATTGAATTTTGACAAGTTAAAGTATGTTTCAACAGGTTAAAATTACGTTTTGACAAGTAAAAGTACATTTTTTACAAGTTAAAGTTACGTTTTGACAAGTTAAACTATGTTTTTTACACGTTAAATTACGTTTTGACAAGTTAAAGTACGTTCAATATGTTAAAATTAATTTTTGACAAGTTAAAATACATTTTTTACAAGTTAAAGTTACGTTTTGACAAGTTAAATTATGATTTTCACAAGTTAAAGTTACTATTTGACAAGTTAAAGCACGTTTCAACAAGATAAAATTACTTTTTGACAAGTTAAAGTACATTTTTTACAAGTTAAAGTTACAATTTGACAAGTTAAAATTACTTTTTGACAAGTTAAAGTACATTTTTTACAAATTAAAGTTACGTTTTGACAAGTTA
The DNA here is from genome assembly GCA_958296335.1 of Urtica urens. Taxonomy (NCBI): domain Eukaryota; kingdom Viridiplantae; phylum Streptophyta; class Magnoliopsida; order Rosales; family Urticaceae; genus Urtica; species Urtica urens. The sequence goes on from OY282520.1 coordinate 25,506,544, forward strand.
AACTATGTTTTTTACAACTTAAAGTTAGTTTTTGACAAGTTAAAATACGTTTGAACAAGTTAAAATTACGATTTGACAAGTTAAAGTTCATTTTTTACAAGTTAAAGTTACTTTTTGACATGTTAAGGTATATTTTTTACAAGTTAAAGGTACGTTTTGACAAGTTAAAGTACGTTTCAACAAGTTCAAATTACTTTTTGACAAGTTCAAGTACATTTTTTACAAGTTAAAGTTACATTTTGACAAGTTAAAGTATGGTGTTTACAAGTTAAAGTTACTATTTGACAAGTTAAAGTACGTTTCAACAAGTTAAAATTACGATTTGACAAGTTAAAGTACATTTTTTACAAGTTAAAGTTAGGTTTGACAAGTTAAAGTACGTTTCAACAAGTTTAAATTACGTTTTGACAAGTAAAAGTATTTTTGTTACAAGTTAAAGTTACGTCTTGACAAGTTAAAGTACGTTTTGACAAGTTAAAATTACTTTTTAACAAGTTAAAGTACATTTTTTACTAAATAAAGTTACGTTTTGACAAGTTAAACTATGTTTTTTACAACTTAAAGTTAGTTTTTGACAAGTTAAAATACGTTTGAACAAGTTAAAATTACGATTTGACAAGTTGAAGTTCATTTTTTACAAGTTAAAGTTACGTTTTGACAAGTTAAAGTATGTTTTTTACAAGTTAAAGTTACTATTTGACAAGTTAAAGTACGTTTCAACAAGTTAAAATTACGATTTGACAAGTTAAAGTACATTTTTTACAAGTTAAAGTTACGTTTTGACAAATTAAAGTACGTTTCAACAAGTTAAAATTACTTTTTGACACGTTAAAGTACAGTTTTTTTACAAGTTAAAGTTACGTTTTGACAAGTTAAAGTATGTTTTTTACTAGTTAAAGTTACTATTTGACAAGTTAAAGTACGTTTCAACAAGTTAAAATTACGATTGGACAAGTTAAAGTACATTTTTTACAAGTTAAAGTTACGTTTTGACAAGTTAAAGTACGTTTCAACAAGTTCAAATTACTTTTTTACAAGTTATAGTACATTTTTTACAAGTTAAAGCTACGTTTTGACAAGTTAAAGTATGTTTTTTACTAGTTAAAGTTACTATTTGACAAGTTAAAGTACGTTTCAACAACTTCAAATTAAATTTTGACAAGTTAAAGTATGTTTCAACAAGTTAAAATTACGTTTTGACAAGTAAAAGTACATTCTTTACAAGTTAAAGTTACGTTTTAACAAGTTAAACTATGTTTTTTACACGTTAAATTACGTTTTGACAAGTTAAAGTACGTTCAATATGTTAATATTAATTTTTGACAAGTTAACATACATTTTTTACAAGTTAAAGTTACGTTTTGACAAGTTAAAGTATGATTTTCACAAGTTAAAGTTACTATTTGACAAGTTAAAGCACTTTTCAACAAGATAAAATTACTTTTTGACAAGTTAAAGTACATTTTTTACAAGTTAAAGTTACAATTTGACAAGTTAAAATTACTTTTTGTCAAGTTAAAGTACATTTTTTACAAATTAAAGTTACGTTTTGACAAGTTAAACTATGTTTTTTACAACTTAAAGTTAGTTTTTGAAAAGTTAAAATACGATTGAACAAGTTAAAATTACGATTTGACAAGTTAAAGTTCATTTTTTACAAGTTAAAGTTACTTTTTGACATGTTAAGGTATGTTTTTTACAAGTTAAAGTTACGTTTTGACAAGTTAAAGTACGTTTCAACAAGTTCAAATTACTTTTTGACAAGTTCAAGTACATTTTTTACAAGTTAAAGTTACATTTTGACAAGTTAAAGTATGGTGTTTACAAGTTAAAGTTACTATTTGACAAGTTAAAGTACGTTTCAACAAGTTAAAATTACGATTTGACAAGTTAAAGTACATTTTTTACAAGTTAAAGTTAGGTTTGACAAGTTAAAGTACGTTTCAACAAGTTTAAATTACGTTTTGACAAGTAAAAGTATTTTTGTTACAAGTTAAAGTTACGTTTTGACAAGTTAAAGTACGTTTTGACAAGTTAAAATTACTTTTTAACAAGTTAAAGTACATTTTTTACTAAATAAAGTTACGTTTTGACAAGTTAAACTATGTTTTTTACAACTTAAAGTTAGTTTTTGACAAGTTAAAATACGTTTGAACAAGTTAAAATTACGATTTGACAAGTTGAAGTTCATTTTTTACAAGTTAAAGTTACGTTTTGACAAGTTAAAGTATGTTTTTTACAAGTTAAAGTTACTATTTGACAAGTTAAAGTACGTTTCAACAAGTTAAAATTACGATTTGACAAGTTAAAGTACATTTTTTACAAGTTAAAGTTACGTTTTGACAAGTTAAAGTACGTTTCAACAAGTTAAAATTACTTTTTGACAAGTTAAAGTACAGTTTTTTTACAAGTTAAAGTTATGTTTTGACAAATTAAAGTATGTTTTTTACTAGATAAAGTTACTATTTGACAAGTTAAAGTACGTTTCAACAAGTTCAAAGTACGTTTTGACAAGTAATAGTACATTTTTTACAAGTTAAAGTATATTTTTTACAAGTTAAAGTTACGTTTTGACAAGTTAAGATTCGTTTCAACAAGTTCCAATTTCGTTTTGACAAGTTAAAGTATGTTTCAACAGGTTAAAATTAAGTTTTGACAAGTAAAAGTACATTTTTTACAAGTTAAAGTTACGTTTTGACATGTTAAACAATGTTTTTTACAAGTTAAAGTTACGTTTTGACAAGTTAAAGTGCGTCTCAAATAGTTCAAAGTACGTTTTGACAACTAATAGTACATTTTTTACAAGTTAAAGTTACGTTTTAACAAGTTAATCTATGTTTTTTACAAGTTAAAGTTACGTTTTAACAAGTTAAAGTACGTTTCAACAAGTTAAAATTACTTTTTAACAAGTTAAAGTACATTTTTTACAAATTAAAGTTACGTTTTGACAAGTTAAACTTAGTTTTTTACAACTTAAAGGTACTTTTTGACAAGTTAAAGTACGTTTCAATAAGTTAAAAATACGATTTGACAAGTTAAAGTACATTTTTTACAGGTTAAAGTTACGATTTGGCAGGTTATAGTACGTTTCAACATGTTCAAATTACGTTTTGACACGTTAAAGTACCATTAAACAAGATAAATTTACGTTTTGACAAGTAAAGGTAAATTTTTTACAAGTTAAAGTTACGTTTTAACATGTTAACCTATGTTTTTTACAACTTAAAGTTACGTTTTGACAAGTTAAAGTACGTTTCAACAAGTTTAAATTACGTTTTGACAAGTAAAAGTATTTTTGTTACAAGTTAAAGTTACGTTTTGACAAGTTAAAGTAGGTTTTAACAAGTTGAAATTACTTTTTGACAAGTTAAAGTACATTTTTTACAAGTTAAAGTTACGTTTTGACAAGTTAAAGTATGTTTTTTACAAGTTAAAATTACGATTTGACAAGTTCAAGTAAATTTTTTACAAGTTAAACTTTCGTTTTGGCAAGTTAAAGTACGTTTCAACAAGTTCAAATTACGTTTTGACAAGTTAATGTACCTTTCAACAAGATAAATTTACTTTTTGAAAAGTAAACGTACATTATTTACAAGTTACAGTTACGTTTTGACATGTTAAACTATGTTTTTTACAAGTTAAAGTTACGTTTTGACAAGTTAAAGTACGTTTCAACAAGTTAAAATTACTTTTTGACAAGTTAAAGTACATTTTTTACAAATTAAAGTTACGTTTTGACAAGTTAAAGTATGTTTTTTACTAGTTAAAGTTACTATTTGACAAGTTAAAGTACGTTTCAACAAGTTCAAAGTACGTTTTGACAAGTAATAGTACATTTTTTACAAGTTAAAGAATATTTTTTACAAGTTAAAGTTACGTTTTGACAAGTTAAGGTTCGTTTCAACAAGTTCCAATTTCGTTTTGACAAGTTAAAGTATGTTTCAACAGGTTAAAATTACGTTTTGACAAGTAAAAGTACATTTTTTACAAGTTAAAGTTACGTTTTGACATGTTAAACAATGTTTTTTACAAGTTAAAGTTACGTTTTGACAAGTTAAAGTGCGTTTCAAATAGTTCAAAGTACGTTTTGACAACTAATAGTACATTTTTTACAAGTTAAAGTTACGTTTTAACAAGTTAATCTATGTTTTTTACAAGTTAAAGTTACATTTTAACAAGTTAAAGTACGTTTCAACAAGTTAAAATTACTTTTTAACAAGTTAAAGTACATTTTTTACAAATTAAAGTTACGTTTTGACAAGTTAAATTTACTTTTTGACAAGTTAAAGTACAGTTTTTTTACAAGTTAAAGTTACGTTTTGACAAGTTAAAATATGGTTTGTACAAGTTAAAGTTACTATTTGACAAGTTAAAGTACGTTTCAACAAGTTAAAATTACGATTTGACAAGTTAAAGTAAATTTTTTACAAGTTAAAGTTACGTTTTGACAAGTTAAAGTACGTTTCAACAAGTTCAAATTACTTTTTGACAAGTTAAAGTACATTTTTTTACAAGTTAAAGTTACGTTTTGACAAGTTAAAGTATGGTTTTTACAAGTTAAAGTTACTATTTGACAAGTTAAAGTACGTTTCAACAAGTTAAAATTACGATTTGACAAGTTAACGTACATTTTTTAAAAGTTAAAGTTACGTTTTGACAAGTTAAAGTACGTTTCAACAAGTTTAAATTACGTTTTGACAAGTAAAAGTATTTTTGTTACAAGTTAAAGTTACGTTTTGACAAGTTAAAGTACGTTTCAACAAGTTAAAATTACTTTTTTACAAGTTATAGTACATTTTTTACAAGTTAAATCTACGTTTTGACAAGTTAAAGTATGTTTTTTACTAGTTAAAGTTACTATTTGACAAGTTAAAGTACGTTTCAACAAGTTCAAATTAAATTTTGACAAGTTAAAGTACATTTTTTACAAGTTAAAGTTACGTTTTGACAAGTTAAACTATGTTTTTTACACGTTAAATTACGTTTTGACAAGTTAAAGTACGTTCAATATGTTAAAATTAATTTTTGACAAGTTAACATACATTTTTTACAAGTTAAAGTTACGTTTTGACAAGTTAAAGTATGATTTTCACAAGTTAAAGTTACTATTTGACAAGTTAAAGCACGTTTCAACAAGATAAAATTACTTTTTGACAAGTTAAAGTACATTTTTTACAAGTTAAAGTTACAATTTGACAAGTTAAAATTACTTTTTGACAAGTTAAAGTACATTTTTTACAAATTAAAGTTACGTTTTGACAAGTTAAACTATGTTTTTTACAACTTAAAGTTAGTTTTTGACAAGTTAAAATACGTTTGAACAAGTTAAAATTACGATTTGACAAGTTAAAGTTCATTTTTTACAAGTTAAAGTTAATTTTTGACATGTTAAGGTATGTTTTTTACAAGTTAAAGTTACGTTTTGACAAGTTAAAGTACGTTTCAACAAGTTCAAATTACTTTTTGACAAGTTCAAGTACATTTTTTACAAGTTAAAGTTACATTTTGACAAGTTAAAGTATGGTGTTTACAAGTTAAAGTTACTATTTGACAAGTTAAAGTACGTTTCAACAAGTTAAAATTACGATTTGACAAGTTAAAGTACATTTTTTACAAGTTAAAGTTAGGTTTGACAAGTTAAAGTACGTTTCAACAAGTTTAAATTACGTTTTGACAAGTAAAAGTATTTTTGTTACAAGTTAAAGTTACGTTTTGACAAGTTAAAGTACGTTTTGACAAGTTAAAATTACTTTTTAACAAGTTAAAGTACATTTTTTACTAAATAAAGTTACGTTTTGACAAGTTAAACTATGTTTTTTACAACTTAAAGTTAGTTTTTGACAAGTTAAAATACGTTTGAACAAGTTAAAATTACGATTTGACAAGTTGAAGTTCATTTTTTACAAGTTAAAGTTACGTTTTGACAAGTTAAAGTATGTTTTTTACAAGTTAAAGTTACTATTTGACAAGTTAAAGTACGTTTCAACAAGTTAAAATTACGATTTGACAAGTTAAAGTACATTTTTTACAAGTTAAAGTTACGTTTTGACAAGTTAAAGTACGTTTCAACAAGTTAAAATTACTTTTTGACAAGTTAAAGTACAGTTTTTTTACAAGTTAAAGTTACGTTTTGACAAGTTAAAGTATGTTTTTTACTAGTTAAAGTTACTATTTGACAAGTTAAAGTACGTTTCAACAAGTTCAAAGTACGTTTTGACAAGTAATAGTACATTTTTTACAAGTTAAAGTATATTTTTTACAAGTTAAAGTTACGTTTTGACAAGCTAAGGTTCGTTTTAACAAGTTCCAATTTCGTTTTGACAAGTTAAAGTATGTTTCAACAGGTTAAAATTACGTTTTGACAAGTAAAAGTACATTTTTTACAAGTTAAAGTTGACAAGTTAACGTACATTTTTTAAAAGTTAAAGTTACGTTTTGACAAGTTAAAGTACGTTTCAACAATTTTAAATTACGTTTTGACAAGTAAAAGTATTTTTGTTACAAGTTAAAGTTACGTTTTGATAAGTTAAAGTACGTTTCAACAAGTTAAAATTACTTTTTTACAAATTATAGTACATTTTTTACAAGTTAAAGCTACGTTTTGACAAGTTAAAGTATGTTTTTTACTAGTTAAAGTTACTATTTGACAAGTTAAAGTACGTTTCAACAAGTTCAAATTAAATTTTGACAAGTTAAAGTATGTTTCAACAGGTTAAAATTACGTTTTGACAAGTAAAAGTACATTTTTTACAAGTTAAAGTTACGTTTTGACAAGTTAAGCTATGTTTTTTACAAGTTAAAGTTACGTTTTGACAAGTTAAAGTACGTTTCAACAAGTTAAAATTACTTTTTGACAAGTTAAAGTACATTTTTTACAAGTTAAAGTTACGTTTTACAAGTTAAACTATGTTTTTTACACGTTAAATTACGTTTTGACAAGTTAAATTACGTTCAATATGTTAAAATTAATTTTTGACAAGTTAAAATACATTTTTTACAAGTTAAAGTTACGTTTTGACAAGTTAAAGTATGATTTTCACAAGTTAAAGTTACTATTTGACAAGTTAAAGCACGTTTCAACAAGATAAAATTACTTTTTGACAAGTTAAAGTACATTTTTTACAAGTTAAAGTTACAATTTGACAAGTTAAAATTACTTTTTGACAAGTAAAAGTACATTTTTTACAAATTAAAGTTACGTTTTGACAAGTTAAACTATGTTTTTTACAACTTAAAGTTAGTTTTTGACAAGTTAAAATACGTTTGAACAAGTTAAAATTACGATTTGACAAGTTAAAGTTCATTTTTTACAAGTTAAAGTTACTTTTTGACATGTTAAGGTATGTTTTTTACAAGTTAAAGTTACGTTTTGACAAGTTAAAGTACGTTTCAACAAGTTCAAATTACTTTTTGACAAGTTCAAGTACATTTTTTACAAGTTAAAGTTACATTTTGACAAGTTAAAGTATGGTGTTTACAAGTTAAAGTTACTATTTGACAAGTTAAAGTACGTTTCAACAAGTTAAAATTACGATTTGACAAGTTAAAGTACATTTTTTACAAGTTAAAGATAGGTTTGACAAGTTAAAGTACGTTTCAACAAGTTTAAATTACGTTTTTGACAAGTAAAAGTATTTTTGTTACAAGTTAAAGTTACGTTTTGACAAGTTAAAGTACGTTTTGACAAGTTAAAATTACTTTTTAACAAGTTAAAGTACATTTTTTACTAAATAAAGTTACGTTTTGACAAGTTAAACTATGTTTTTTACAACTTAAAGTTAGTTTTTGACAAGTTAAAATACGTTTGAACAAGTTAAAATTACGATTTGACAAGTTGAAGTTCATTTTTTACAAGTTAAAGTTACGTTTTGACAAGTTAAAGTATGTTTTTTACAAGTTAAAGTTACTATTTGACAAGTTAAAGTACGTTTCAACAAGTTAAAATTACGATTTGACAAGTTAAAGTGCATTTTTTACAAGTTAAAGTTACGTTTTGACAAGTTAAAGTACGTTTCAACAACTTAAAGTTACGTTTTGACAAGTTAAAGTACGTTTCAACAAGTTGAAATTACTTTTTGACAAGTTAAAATACTGTTTTTTTACAAGTTAAAGTTACGTTTTGACAAGTTCAAATATGGTTTTTACAAGTTAAAGTTACTATTTGACAAGTTAAAGTACGTTTCAACAAGTTAAAATTACGATTTGACAAGTTGTAAATTTTTTACAAGTTAAAGTTACGTTTTGACAAGTTAAAGTACGTTTCAACAAGTTCAAATTACTTTTTGACAAGTTAAAGTACTTTTTTTACAAGTTAAAGTTACGTTTTGACAAGTTAAAGTATGGTTTTTACAAGTTCAAATTACTTTATGACAAGTTAAAGTACGTTTCAACAAGTTAAAATTACGATTTCACAAGTTAAAGTACATTTTTTACAAGTTAAAGTTACGTTTTGACAAGTTAAAGTACGTTTCAACAACTTAAATTACGTTTTGACAAGTAAAAGTATTTTTGTTACAAGTTAAAGTTACGTTTTGACAAGTTAAAGTTCGTTTTAACAAGTTAAAATTACTTTTTGACAAGTTAAAGTACATTTTTTACAAGTTAAAGTTACGTTTTGACAAGTTAAAGTATGTTTTTTACAAGTTAAAATTACGATTTGACTAGTTCAAGTACATTTTTTACAAGTTAAACTTACGTTTTGGCAAGTTAAAGTACGTTTCAAGAAGTTCAAATTACGTTTTGACAAGTTAAAGTACCTTTCAACAAGATAAATTTACTTTTTGACAAGTAAACGTACATTTTTTACAAGTTAAAGTTACGTTTTGACATGTTAAACAATGTTTTTTACAAGTTAAAGTTACATTTTGACAATTTAAAGTACATTTCAACAAGTTAAAATTACTTTTTTACAAGTTAAAGTACATATTTTACAAGTTAAAGTTACGTTTTGACAAGTTAAAGTATGTTTTTTACTAGTTAAAGTTACTATTTGACAAGTTAAAGTACGTTTCAACAAGTTCAAATTAAAATTTGATAAGTTAAAGTATGTTTCAACAGGTTAAAATTACGTTTTGACAAGTAAAAGTACATTTTTTACAAGTTAAAGTTACGTTTTGACAAGTTAAACTATGTTTTTTAAAAGTTAAAGTTACGTTTTGACAAGTTAAAGTACGTTCAATATATTAAAATTAATTTTTGACAAGTTAAAATACATTTTTTACAAGTTAAAGTTACGTTTTGACAAGTTAAAGTATGATTTTCACAAGTTAAAGTTACTATTTGACAAGTTAAAGCACGTTTCAACAAGATAAAATTACTTTTTGACAAGTTAAAGTACATTTTTTACAAGTTAAAGTTACAATTTGACAAGTTAAAGTACGTTTCAACAAGTTAAAATTACTTTTTGACAAGTTAAAGTACATTTTTTACGAATTAAAGTTACGTTTTGAAAGGTTAAACTATGTTTTTTACAACTTAAAGTTACTTTTTGACAAGTTAAAGTACGTTTCAACAAGTTAAAATTACGATTGGACAAGTTAAAGTACATTTTTTACAAGTTAAAGTTACGTTTTGACAAGTTAAAGTACGTTTCAACAAGTTCAAATTACTTTATGACAAGTTAAAGTACATTTTTTTACAAGTTAAAGTTACGTTTTAACAAGTTAAAGTATGGTTTTTACAAGTTAAAGTTAGTATTTGACAAGTTAAAGTACGTTTCAACAAGTTAAAATTACGATTTCACAAGTTAAAGTACATTTTTTACAAGTTAAAGTTACGTTTTGACAAGTTAAAGTACGTTTCAACAAGTTTAAATTACGTTTTGACAAGTAAAAGAATTTTTGTTACAAGTTAAAGTTACGTTTTGACAAGTTAAAGTAGGTTTTAACAAGTTAAAATTACTTTTTGACAAGTTAAAGTACATTTTTTACAAGTTAAAGTTAAGTTTTGACAAGTTAAAGTATGTTTTTTACAAGTTAAAATTACGATTTGACAAGTTCAAGTACATTTTTTACAAGTTAAACTTTCGTTTTGGCAAGTTAAAGTACGTTTCAACAAGTTCAAATTACGTTTTGACAAGTTAAAGTACCTTTCAACAAGATAAATTTACTTTTTGACAAGTAAACGTACATTTTTTACAAGTTACAGTTACGTTTTGACATGTTAAACTATGTATTTTACAAGTTAAAGTTACGTTTTGACAAGTTAAAGTACGTTTCAACAAGTTAAAATTACTTTTTGACAAGTTAAAGTACATTTTTTACAAATTAAAGTTACGTTTTGACAAGTTAAAGTATGTTTTTTACTAGTTAAAGTTACTATTTGACAAGTTAAAGTACGTTTCAACAAGTTCAAATTAAATTTTGAAAAGTTAAAGTATGTTTCAACAGGTTAAAATTACGTTTTGACATGTAAAAGTACATTTTTTACAAGTTAAAGTTACGTTTTGACATGTTAAACTATGTTTTTAACAAGTTAAAGTTACGTTTTGACAAGTTAAAGTACGTTCAATAAGTTAAAATTAATTTTTGACAAGTTAAAGTACATTTTGTACAAGTTAAAGTTACGTTTTGACAAGATAAAGTATGATTTTCACAAGTTAAAGTTACTATTTGACAAGTTAAAGCACGTTTCAACAAGATAAAATTACTTTTTGACAAGTTAAAGTACATTTTTTACAAGTTAAAGTTACAATTTGACAAGTTAAAGTACGTTTCAACAAGTTAAAATTACTTTTTGACAAATTAAAGTACATTTTTTACAAATTAAAGTTACGTTTTGACAAGTTAAACTATGTTTTTTACAACTTAAAATTACTTTTTGACAAGTTAAAGTACGTTTCAACAAGTTAAAATGACGATTGGACAAGTTAAAGTACATTTTTTACAAGTTAAAGTTACGTTTTGACAAGTTAAAGTACGTTTCAACAAGTTCAAATTACTTTATGACAAGTTAAACTATGTTTTTTACAAGTTAAAGTTACGTTTTGACAAGTTAAAGTACATTTCAACAAGTTAAAATTACGATTTGACAAGTTAAAGTACATTTTTTACAAGTTAAAGTTACGTTTTGACAAGTTAAAATACGTTTCAACAAGTTCAAATTACGTTTTGACAAGGTAAAGTACCTTTCATCAAGATAAAATTACGTTTTGACAAGTAAAAGTACATATTTTACAAGTTAAAGTTACGTTTTGACATGTTAAACTATGTTTTTTACAAGTTAAAGTTACTATTTGCCAAGTTAAACTCCGTTTCAACAAGTTAAAATTACGATTTGACAAGTTAAAGTTCATTTTTTACAAGTTAAAGTTACATTTTGACAAGTTAAAGCACGTTTCAACAAATTCAAATTACGTTTTGAGAAATTAAAGTACGTTTCAACAAGTTAAAATTACGTTTTGACAAGTAAAAGTACATTTTTTAGAAGTTAAAGTTACGTTTCGACATTTTAAACTATGTTTTTTACAAGTTAATGTTACGTTTTGACAATTAAAGTACGTTTCAACGAGTTCAAATTACGTTTTGACAAATAAAAGTACATTTTTTACTAGTTCAAATTACGTTTTGACAAGTTAACATATGTTTTTTACAAGTTAAAGTTACGTTTTGACAAGTTAAAGTACGTTTCAAAATATTAAAATTACTTTTTGACAAGTTAAAGTACATTTGTTGGAAGTTAAAGTTACGTTTTGACAAGTTAAACTATTTTTGTTACAAGTTAAAGTTACGTTTTGAAAAGTTAAAGTACGTTTAAACAAGTTAAAATTACGATTTGACAAGGTCAAGTAAATTTTTTACAAGTTTAAGTTAATTTTTGACAAGTTAAAGTACATTTCAACAAGTTCAAATTACGTTTTGACAAGTTAAAGTATGTTTCAACAGGTTAAAATTACGTTTTAACAAGTAAAAGTACGTTATTTACAAGTTAAAGTTACGTTTTGACATGTTAAACCATGTTTTTTACAAGTTAAGATTACGTTTTGACAAGTTAAATTACGTTTCAAGAAGTTCATAGTACGTTTTGACAAGTTATAGTACATTTTTTACAAGTTAAAGTTACGTTTTGACAAGTTAAACTATGTTTTGTACAAGTTAAAGTTACGTTTTGACAAGTTAAAGTACGTTTCAACAAGTTTAAATTAGGTTTTGACAAGTAAAAGTATTTTTGTTACAAGTTAAAGTTACGTTTTGACAAGTTAAAGTTCGTTTTAACAAGTTAAAATTACTTTTTGACAAGTTAAAGTACTTTTTTTACAAGTTAAAGTTACGTTTTGACAAGTTAAAGTATTTTTTTACAAGTTAAAATTACGATTTTCCTAGTTCAAGTAAGTTTTTTACAAGTTAAAGTACGTTTCAAGAAGTTCAAATTACGTTTTCACAAGTTAAAGTAACTTTCAACAAGATAAATTTACGTTTTGACAAGTAAAAGTACATTTTTTACAAGTTAAAGTTACGTTTTGACAAGTTAAACTATGTTTTTTACAAGTTAACGTTACGTTTTGACAAGTTAAAGTACGTTCAATATGTTAAAATTAATTTTTGACAAGTTAAAATACATTTTTTACAAGTTAAAGTTACGTTTTGACAAGTTAAAGTATGATTTTCACAATTTAAAGTTACTATTTGACAAGTTAAAGCACGTTTCAACAAGATAAAATTACTTTTTGAGAAGTAAAAGTACATTTTTTACAAGTTAAAGTTACGTTTTGACATGTTAAACTATGTTTTTTACAAGTTAAAGTTACGTTTTGACAAGTTAAAGTACGTTTCAACAAGTTAAAATTACTTTTTTACAAGTTAAAGTACATTTTTTACAAGTTAAAGTTACGTTTTGACAAGTTAAAGTATGTTTTTTACTAGTTAAAGTTACTATTTGACAAGTTAAAGTACGTTTCAACAAGTTCAAATTAAAATTTAACAAGTTAAAGTATGTTTCAACAGGTTAAAATTACGTTTTGACAAGTAAAAGTACATTTTTTACAAGTTAAAGTTACGTTTAGACAAGTTAAACTATGTTTTTTACAAGTTAAAGTTACGTTTTGACAAGTTAAAGTACGTTCAATATGTTAAAATTAATTTTTGACAAGTTAAAATACATTTTTTACAAGTTAAAGTTACGTTTTGACGAGTTAAAGTATGATTTTCACAAGTTAAATTTACTATTTGACAAGTCAAAGAACGTTTCAACAAGATAAAATTACTTTTTGACATGTTAAAGTACATTTTTTACAAGTTAAAGTTACAATTTGACAAGTTAAAGTACGTTTCAACAAGTTAAAATTACTTTTTGACAAGTTAAAGTACATTTTTTACGAATTAAAGTTACGTTTTGACAAGTTAAACTATGTTTTTTACAACTTAAAGTTACTTTTTGACAAGTTAAAGTACGTTTCAACAAGTTAAAATTACGATTTCACAAGTTAAAGTACATTTTTTACAAGTTAAAGTTACGTTTTT